>CM061748.1:159168084-161568084 GCA_030979885.1 Lolium multiflorum | reverse complement strand
TAATAGAATAAATCATGGAATTATTAGGATATGTTTTAAATTTCAAATCCACTTTATGAATTTTTGAAAATACCGTGATCTATGTGGGTATGGAGCGATCAAGGATTTTCATATTGGCCATGAGCAGTTTCAAAAATTGCAACCCAATAATTCAAAATAAATACAAACAACTTTTATGTAGAATCTCCGTGTTTTTGTTTTTTGCCAATCATAGGATCTGTGGTTCTTTAGAAAAGGGCCAACATTGCATGAGCAGAAAGGCCCATTTGTAGTTATTGGGCTTCGACAGCCGGAGCAAGTAGGCCTATAGCAAATACCTTGTAGATGGCCGTTGGAACCCAAAAGTATTTGTTGCCTAGACTTAGATGCCAAACTCAGCCTTATTGACATGAACCTTGCTATGCACACGACAATTTCAGTCCGATCCGTGTACGAAACACAAGATCCAACCCTTCGTGTGAGGAAGCAGGTGGCAGCACACCTCCAGATGCTCAATCGTACATACGCATATCATATAGGAGTTGTCGTATGTACATCAGTTCCGTATTGACATGTTTTTTTCTTTGGTTCACATGTGGGGTCCGCACAGTCACCTAGGTCGCACATCTACTTCCTTGCTCGTAGTTGATGCATGTTCGGTTTGGGGATGGGGTGGAACCGAACACACCCCCGTGCCAGTGGATGTACTTTACCCTTTAGCGGCGAAAAAAATAGGAATGGTCCTCTCATGACTATGATCAACAAGAGGTGGCTATATTATAAAGGACGTACACACATTGTAATTATAGTGCTGAAATAAAGTCAATCCTAAAACAGCCATGCATGGGTTATAATATGAAGGCAACACGAAATACAAAAGCAGGGCAGTGTTCAAATAAACTGATTCAAACTAGTACATACTAAAAACAGTGTACTACTTCTCAACACTTCAAGCATAATAAAAAAGTGTCACTGTTTTTTTAAAGGTAACACCGAACGGGCAATGTTTAAAGCAGGCTTAAACCACATAGCCGCTTGTCGGACACTATCCCAACCATCCTTGGGAAGGCTGATAACTCCCACAGTCTCACCTTCATCTGGCTGGAGGTTGCAGCGCAAAATTTTAGGGTATTGATTATAACGAATATTCCGGTATGCTGTGTAGACGCAGTTTTTCCTCATGAATGGAACCAATGTGCCATCAGGAGCTTTGGATTCACGCTTCTTCAGGTTGGCAATGATTGGGTAATTGAGTCCGAGGAACAGAGAGTGGTCGCTGAGGCTGTTAACCTGCCTCCAAAGAAAGTCCCCTGCACGTGCAGTAGATAAGGGATCCAGCTCAAAGACGTAGGTGGCAACAGGAGGATACTGCCGTAGCTGAAGCCCATTAGCAGCATAGGGAATGTCAGGAGGTACTTCAGCATTGGCAATCCCAATCTTGTTTACTGTAAGGATGATCATCAATCGCTTGCCATCAGCAGATGGAGCGAGGAACCACGCGTACTGCTGATCATCCACCACCGGTGGCGGGATTACAAACGGGAGCATCAGGTTTTCTGCAATATTAGAAATGGAGACGAATAGGGTGTTACTGGCAACCATATTCAAACAGCAGCATTGTTCATCGTTCATGCTCACAGTATAAATACGACTATGTAAGCTAAGGACATTGGTCATTCATGTGTTCAAATCAAGTGTCCAATATATCAGTTATACTGCATCCATCCCACGAAACTAGTCTAAACTTCGCCAAAACTAGACACTAGTTAGTGTATACACAGTTATATACTACCTCTGTCCCACCGAAAGTGTCTGAGATTTGTCCAAATTCAGATGTATCTAGACAGTGAAAGCATATAGATACATTCAAATTTTGACAAATATATATCATCTTAAGTTTAAGTCCTGTGTTGTAGTTAATTCCCTTTGTCTTAAGTGATCTATTAGAGAGCTTCCCTGTGACCACCCGAAGGGTAAGAAATGTTTAACTGTATAAGTGGATTGCCTAGACCTTTCCATCAGTTCGGACTTTTGGTTGCGTTGGCTAGTCCATGAAGCTTGACATGGTGTCAGAGCCAGGGTCTCGAGTTCGAGTCCTGGCTTTCGCAATTTATCCTAAAATTGTTGTTGCCCCCTCGGAGTCCACTTATATGCCTCTTGAGCTATACCTCTGAGTCTTTCCACATGTTGACTTGTCTCCCATCACACGTGACGGGGGGTGTTGAATTGTATAAGTGGATTGCCGCCCTTGCGATCAGTTCGGACTTTTGGTTGTGTTGGTAGTGCATGAAGCTTGACAAGAAAGAAATGCTCTTTATAGCTAACCCCAAGTCTGGTAACATTTGCAAAATAGGTATCAGATGCAGCTATCCATTCAGTAGAAGAATTTGCATTTTAGAGTTGAAGGTTCATAATCTCTTCTCTACTATTGATAGTAAAGGGTACACATGGTATTTGTTTACCTCATTTTCGCGTTCTAAAAAAGGTACGCTATATGGTTGTGCTAAGTTAAACTGATTTAAGTCTGTTCAAGTCTATCGAAAATTATACTACCAACATCTAAAACATCAATATAGGTTCATATATTACAAAAGATATTTAGATTTTCTTTTCTCGAACACATGCCTAGTCGTGCATCATTATATATTAGAGCATACAGGGTTGTAGCAAGGCTACGAAAAACTGAGAAAGCAAAAAGAAAGAACTATACAGGGGACTAGAGGCAGCTAACTTTGTTAGGCCTGCAGGTGCTAAATCTTATATATATATGAGGTTGTAGATATTAATCGTAAACTTACTCAAACTTAAATATCACTGAATTAGGAAAAAGATAACCTGAGTTATTTTGAATGAGGGGACGTCACAATCACTAATGAAAGATAATTGTGGGAAACTGAAATCTATTCAAGAAAATGGGAGAAAAAATGTATCAAAAACAAAATTAATTATACCATTCTGCAGATTGTTCACCGATATAAACAAAGAACTGTTTGATCTGCATGTAGGTACATCCAATCAAGGCTTTTTCCCCGATCTCTAGAAAATATAAGCTACGCATGTAATTACAAACGATTTTCTTCTATTTTTCTGTTTCTACGTTAACATTTGAGATACTTGTTAATTACATCCATATTCTGCAGTTGCATAGAGTTACTAATTCAGGAATGCATTCACATACGGAGTATACTATGTTTGCTGATGACTGACTAGTACTAATTCATTGCAAGCAACGGTTCATTCATATTCAGATAAAGGATGTGATCGTTAAGTCATATACTTATGAAAGTCCTTATGCATCTCTCTGATGCAGATGGCGGGGGTCTCCCGTCCTCCTTTTGGAGGCAAAATCAATTAGTTATATATGAAACAATGGGTGTAAAAGGTTATCAAAAAGGGTGCCTTCATAGTGCCACGTTATCTTTTGAGATACTGGTTAATTACACCCATATTCTGCAGTGGCGTAGAGTTACTAATTCAGGAATGCAATCACATACTGAGCATACTATGTTTGTTGGTGACTAATTAGTACTACTAATTCATTGCAAGCAACGGTTCATTCATATTCAGCAAAAGGGGGTGTGATCATTAAGTCATATAAGAAAGGTAAAATATAAACAAGGTAGTTCATGAATAACTTCATTGGTTAAGGCAGTGTATCATGCAATGCAACATAAGGACTGAAAAAATACCATTTGCGGTGTCCCAGAAGTACGTGGAGCCGTCAGTTTCGTCCACCGCAAAAACGTGGCCACGGAGTTCAATGGCATCACAGTAATTTGGATAATCAGGTGCAGGTGTAAGGGCCTCCAGCATTCTCCAGTCGCCACCCCCTTCAAGGTAGAAAATCGTTTTGTCGAACAAGGCGATGAGCTTGTAATCTGCGTACCTCCCACCTTTTGTGGGCACTTGGCAGATTACAATCTTCAACAAATAAATTTCTGGACGCCAGTTAAAAGAGTATGCAGGTCGAGATGAAACAATACTATGACGAATCTTCGAATCAGGTAGGGATGGAAGGGGGATATGTCGCTCGGTGTAGACGTTCACGAGGCACCACTCATGATGATCGGCGGCGGCGATCCAGTCGCCGTTCGCGCCAAGCCATTTTCTGTCGTGCATGAACGGCAGGGCGACAGAACGGCGAGGATGGTCGAGGGGCACCAGGTCGTACACGGTATCATGCAGACGAGATGCTCTCGCCACGTCCCAGTGTTCATCGAACCAATAAGCAGGCGGAGGCATCAGCAGGCAGGGTTCATCCCAATGGTGCATCTTACCTTCATCCTTGCTGATCATGTCGTAGAGCTCCCTGGAACATGCAGCAAGTCGGACGGTGTAGGTAACGTCCAGATGCGCAGCGATGAGGTCGATGTTGTCGCCGGTGAGAGCCTCCAAGTGGCCGTCCCCGCCGCCCCGGCAAAGCCTAGAATAATCCATCACGTGAAGATGGATTTAGGTGGATGGCGGATGCAACTGCGCTTGGGGTTTTCGGAGGAGAGGGCGAGCGCTATGGAAGGAACGATGCGGCGCGCGGCCGGCCGGGGTAAGGAGAGAAAGGTATACGGAGTAGTACTAGTGATCCGGCGTGGTGGGGATCGAGATCCTGCGCGTGCGCGTGATTCTGGGAGGGTGAAGAAGAAGTTTTTTTTTTGTAACGGGGTGAAGAAGAAGATGATAGACATGCAAGGGGCAAAAACTAGGTAGTACTCTAGGCTGCTGCTGCGACTGGGCGCCGATTTGACTGTTGGTAGACTAGCACGCCACCCATCTATAAATTTGCGACGACGTTTGGTGCAGTGATGTCTCGTCACATCAGGTTGACCAGAGAGGGCTTTTTTTTACAGTTTCCATTTCGATATATTTTTCGCCAATAATCGTAGTTCTCTACATGCCAGAGACACGTACCTTAACACGTGGGCAGCATGCAACCGCGCGAGCACCAAAATGGAATGAGAAATGTTTTAGAGCAGAACTTCATTTTCAATGCCTTTCCTAGCTTGGTTTGGAAACCGGACAGAGCTTCAGTGACTTGATGCTTCCAAGATACATTGTGACTGTGTCCCACCATCTACCATCCATTTGAGATCCAACGTTCCAAACTATCTCTTATTTCGAAGCTAAAAAAGAAAAACTATTCAGAAAATTTTGAAAAAAAATCCAGTAATATGTAGATTCCTTGTTTTAAAATCTATGAATATTTCATCCCATTCGGATGACTAGCTTGTGATTAAATAGATTCTTACGTACTCGAGCACTAGTTTAAACTAAATATATATTTGCTCACAAACCTATGATTCAAATCGAATGAAACTTCACCAAAATATAAATCGAAATATGCATGATTTACTGGAAGTTTTTCAAAATTTTCATGGTCCATGGGGTCCTCCAAAGTGCAAGCTTTTTTTTTCTTGGTTGGTACTTCAAAACCGAGTTTGGATGGTGGCAAGACTTGCACAAAGAGGATGTCAAAATTTTGGCCTTTGTGAACTTTGCAATCAACATCAAGTGTCGGACTCTCGAGAAAAAAATATGAGTTGGCGCCCACCTTTCTTTCAACCGTTGGTTCTCAATCCGAGGGTGGTCCAACTAGCTAACAAAATTGGCTTGGTATTCATGGTCTTGAACCAACGATTTGGAATGGCTTTCAATCGGTATGAGAGGTGATGTATGGAGGAGATTCATACGAGAGGGCAATAAAGAAATGTTTTGTCATCCTCGCAAAGCTAGTCTATTTGGAAAGAAATGAATAATTGGTTTTTCGCAACATTGCATGATACTAATTCATGATACTATGCATTGAAGGTGTTGTATCATAGACTAGTATACTTCCCATTGTGACTAGTCTAAGTGCTTTTGCACCATGAACACTAGCTATGCACAGACCTCAAAAAACACTTCTCCATCATTCTACTATTCACACTTTCTTTTTCTAATAGAACTATGTACCATTGTTTTTAATATAATCTTGTGTCGAGAGTATATATTTCTAAAATAGTCATTTATGTTTCGCATAAGCTCAAAGAGGGGTACTTACTTATGAGAGATATCTTTCAACTAATACGTTGTAGGAGTACTTTAATTATGTGAGCTATAGTGTGAAATGCTTACTAGAACGAGTACAAAAGGTGTTTGATAACATTACAGGCCACACGCCCAGTGTAGCGTGCATTGTAGGAGCATTACATCAATTTAACAACTACGGAGGAGTAGCCTAGGTAGAGATAACATGCAAAGGAAATAGTTCAACAGATAGTACAACACAACTACGGAAAGGGAGTAGCCTAGGTAGAGATAAACATGCAAATGAAATAGTTCAACAGATACAAATCTTGCATTACAACACGAGTATTACATAAAGTACATCAGCCCTTCTTTCTGGACCTGTGACGCGAAGGCAGGTTCCATTGCCGGGCGTTGGCGAAGCTTGGGATGAGCCACAACGGAACCTGCCGCCATGTCCATCTAATGTTGGTTTGGAAACCAACAGTACAGTCTTCAGAATTCAAACTGAAGCGGCAAATTTCTGGAGAAGGAGGATATGCAAGGCCTACTGCATGGTGCGATGTGTAAACAGAGTTGCTTCTCGCCATATTTGGACGGTCATGTTCTGCCCCGTCTTCTACTGGAATGATAATCGGATAGTTCACTCCAAGGAAGAGAGAATATGATCCAAGGGAAATAATCCTCCTCCATGGCCTCGGTGGCATCAACTGACTGGTGTCCATGCTGTACACCTCGCAGCCAAGTAAACCCTTACCATACCCGCGAATAGTGCGACCATGACGACCCTCAGAGGTAGCAGCAGCAGGTAAAATCCGAACCAGTCCAGTATAATCCCGCCCGTCAGTAACGCCCCAGGTATGGACCAGAAAAAGTCTAGAACCATCAGGAGATCGTGCTAACCACCAGGAGCCAAGATTGTACCGACCTTGTTCATCAAGTTCTGGCGGAATAGGTGCCGTGCTGATCAACAAAGGACCTTGCAAAGGAAAGCACAGCTTGAAGTCAGTTCAGCAAAACTTGATTAGTTCATTACATACATGAATAATGATGTAGCTAAAATACTGCCTCCGATCCAAATTAATTGACTCAACTGGATGTGTCTAGCTAGATATGCACAAATTAATTGACTCAAGTTTGTCTAGCTAGATGCACTGGCTAGACAAAGCTGAGTCAATTTGATTTGGATCGGAGGGAGTACTTTATTTTGACTCAAAGGCATATCGCTGCTGATTTTGATTGAATATAGAGGGGGAAAGGTACAGGCATGACACGAAAACTGCACAACAAAAAGAAAAAGGCTAAAGCTAAATCTGAAACTAGCAGGTAATAGCGAAAACACATCATATGAGATGAGAAAAATTACCCCAAGAAAGTTGATTCCATGCATAAACTTCGCCTGTCTGAGTTACAGCAAATACAATACCCTTGTGGATGATTGCATCGGAGTAGCCGTACGCTAAGAACTGGTTGTCAAGAACTGTCCATCTGCTAGAAGCACAGTGAAGGACTGCAATTGCCGCGTTGAAGATGGCAAGAACAGAGAAACTAGTATAATTTGAAGCAGCTGTTGGAACTCGGCAAATAGCTATCTTCAGCAGTTGAAGATGTTGATCATTAGACTCGAACACAAGTTTATCCGGGGTGGATTTAAACTCACTTATTGGTGGTAGAGGAATCCGGCGACCAGTGTACACATTGACAAGCTCCCAATTCCAGGGGAAGCCAAGAAGGGCGATCCAATCTCCATTCGCGCCTGCCCACATGCCCGTACCACCATCTGGAATCACGGCATCGGAAGAGATCCTGTCCAGCGGCGTCAGTTGGCACAAGGTACCCTTGCGATCTTTTGCATCATGCTGCTTGTCCTTCTGCGCACCCTCCTGCTTGAACTTGTGGACGCGGTAGAAGGGATTGTGCGCGGGCGGTACCTCAGTTTGGTGAGTATGAAGAACACAGGGCATGCCAAACGGCTGAGATGCAGGCAGAGCTACACTTTGTGTTGCTGAATCATGATAAAACTTGCATGAACCGACGAGGCTCGCGGCGGTGATGACATCGCATCGGGATGCGATTTCTTCAAGGGGGCCATCAGGAAACACCCAAGAACTGCCACTCTCATTGATCGATCTCGCCATTGGAAGGATGCGGTCAAGTGGGTGTGGGGGTGTGGGAGTGGGACGCTGGCGTTTGGGTATGAGGTATTGGAGGACAGTGCGAGCGGCAGCTGGTAGAGCGATATGGATAAAAGTCCACAACTCCTACTAGTACCATCAAACAGGTGGCTCGAGATGATCCGAAAAAGGCATGGCGGCGGTGGTGCAGGGGCTGCTGGTGTAGGCGGGGTCGCCAGAGAAGATGGAGATGAAGAAGACGGAGAAGCAGGCAAAAAAAACAATTTGAATTGAAATCAATAATACGAGTACTACGGGCGTGCCTTCTCTCTCTGGTCTCTGCTGCACTACTGCACCTGTCGTGAAGGCGTGTGACCCGAGAAGAAGCTAATGTACTGTATACTGTCCTTGCACGCCGTGGAGCTGTATTTTGTCTCATCAAATCAGCTCTGGACAGTTTCAGCAGAGAAAAGATCCTTTGCCATCATCATGATATATTACCACGGGCCCACGGCAGTGCACATTCATCTTGGAGGCCTCTTCATCTTGTACTACCATATACTGTACTGCTCTATATGTTGCACAAACCACCACTTGGACATTTTTTTTGCAGTTTCCACCATGTGGTGGTCTAATATGTTGCAAATTTCACCACTTGGTTATCTAATCAGCTAGTTAGTCATGTTGATAGCAAAATCGACAAGTGGGTTCAACATGTCAATGCTCCAATTAATGTTTTAGAAAAAATAAATTTTTCAAAATTCGTACTTCTTTTATTTAGCTATTTAAAAATGCTTATTCATTTATTTCAACAAATATTGTGCGGTCTTGAATTTTTTTCAAACAAATATTATGGCATCGGGTTCGGGACTCCTGAAAAGGACTGGCCGTGGTACGGGAACCCGAAATGATGCCCACAACATGGTCGAAAGTGGCAAGGAACCCATCGAGGTGGATGAACTCGGGAAACCTTGGTAGAGGTAGGGATCTTGAGGAGGCCATTAGGGTTAGCCTACCCCCCAATAAGCGTATGAACGAAAAAAATTCACATAAGTAGTAGCTATTATTAAAATTTCACAAATATTACGCGCTTTTGAATATTTCAAAAGTATTGTGGCGTCACGCTGGCCTTGCCCGAATTTTACCTTTCAGGCTGGATGTCACGAGCATGATCACTCAACCAACCGGGTCCAAACATATATATACAATTGGCCTCCTCGAGCCTACACCGACCAGATTGTCGCTGAAACTGGATCATATAGTTTCTATTGGATTGATGTCCTAAGGAAATATTCCAACAACGGAAGTTGTTTGATTCGTTGTATTATATTCCTTTGGAATCTTGTTGGGCTTGTTTGGTTCGAAGAAAATTCATAGAAATTTTGTGGGATTCAAATCTCAGTGGCTCCTTTGATTCTTGAATACATGATAATTCATACTAATTCACGTGTTTTTTGTGTAGCACTACAACCAAAGAACATGCAATTCAAATTTGTGTGATTTCTCTCATATAGGATTAATTCAACATGCAATCATATTCAATTCCTACATTATTTCTATTTTAACATTTTGTACACATCATGCATGCGACCCAAACAATGCGTACATGGTGGGGGGGTTGTTTCGTTGCAAAAGCAGTTGGTCACACCACAAACAAACATGCAACAATTAATCTAAATTCACGCGGTTTCCCCGCGATGCAACCAAACAATATTCGATGAAACTAAGCATGGCATAAACATATACAATACACACCATAGATTTTGGCTGCTTTGATTATTCGCAAGATTTTCAAAGTGCGGGAATATGAAAATTGTATGATTAGAGAGTGATGATCATCTCCAAATATATAGGATTGAGAAACAACGGTATTTGGATCCAATAACATTTGATTGCGTGTGAAAACCAAAAGAAATACTAGTAGTAACATACGGTTACACAATGAAGGATTTTTTGTTTTTGTATAAAAATGTATTGTCAATGAATTCTGAAAATTGCAATCCTATGAATTAAACAATCAGAAATCGTGTCAGACTAATTCCTACGTTTCGAGATTCTAGTACGGAGTATGATTTCTTTGAAGGGGCGCAGAGGGACGTGGGTAGCAATGTCTAGTCCCTGTCTTGTCTGTATACACTGTACTTACGTCAGACTAGTGTTGCTCATGAAGTCTTAATCTGACGTACTCTGAAGCTAGATGCATCACCGTTTCCAGTCTCTGTCCTCGTTTTTTCGGCAAAATAGACAGAAATAACCCAAAGTCGAAAAGATTGGGAAAAACAAACTTTCGACATACTAGCAAGATTGGGTTATTTTTGTCCAAATTCTCGTTTTTTTCTCTTGGCTTCCCTACCCTTGAATCCATGTCACTTACGTGTGTTGCCCATGCATGCGTCATGTCCCACACTTCAGTGAGCACAAGTGACGTGATGTACGTACGCAAACTCCCAGCAATCTTCTTTGTCAAGAGAAGACGCATCAAGATTCAAGACCCGATCGCATTTCTTGCTTTCAGCCTGGGGTCCTCCATGTAAAAGTTAGGGATTTAGATGTAATTTCATGTTTATTTTGTGTGCTGTTGTAAACTGTTGATTTTTTATGTCCATTTGAATCTTGGTCAAATCCTAGGTTTGACCTAGATTTAAACAAGTTTAAAATATGAAAATGAAAAAGTAAGCCTGGATCCTCCTTAGTCAATCCAAAATGAAGCTTTTGGGAGGTTTTTGAAATTTCCATGTTTGAAATCCAAAACCACTTCTTTTCATGCTAGACTTCATAAGACATAGTTTAGGGATAGGGGTAGATACATGATTTGTCTGGTTTCAGTATGTCTAGAGCTTGTTTATCCACTTGAATGCTTACTATATGACATAAGAAGACTATGTGCTATGGTTTTTCATTTATCTATTTTTTTGAATTTTATGCCCATTTGAATCTTGGTCAAATCCCAGGTTTGACGAGGTTTTAAACAAGTTTAAAACTTGAAAATGAAAAGGTGTAAGCATGGATCCTTCGTAGTCACTCTAAAATGAAGCTTTATTTTGGGAGGTTCTCGAAATTTCCATGCATGCTTGAAACTCAAAACCACTTTTCTTCATGCTTGACTTCATAAGACAGAGTTTAATTAGGGTTAGGGGTAGATACACGATTTTTCTGGTTTGAATATGTCTAGACCTTGTTTATCAACTTGAATGTTTACTATATGACATAATTAAGAAGGCTATGTACGTGCTTTGGTTTTTCATTCTTTAATTAGATTTTTGTCTGAATTTTTATGCCCATTTGAATCTTGGTCAAATCCTAGGTTTGACCAAGATTTAAATAAGTTTAAAACATGAAAATGAAAAGATAAGCATCGATCCTTCTTACTCGCTCTAAAATGAAGCTTTTGGTTTTTTGAAATTTCCATGTTTGAAACCCAAAACCACTTCTCTTCATGCTTGACTTCATAAGACGAAGTTTAGGGTCGATAGGGGTAGATACATGATTTGTCTGGTTTGAATATGTCTAGACCTTGTTTATGAACTTGAATGCTTACTATATGACATAAGAAGACTATGTGCTTTGGTTTTTTTATTTTTTTATTTTATGCCCATTTTAATATTGGTCAAATCCTAGGTTTGACCAAGATTTAAACAAGTTTAAAACATGAAAATGAAAAGGTAAGCCTGGATCCTTCTTAGTCACTCTAAAATGAAGCTTTTGGGAGGTTTTTGAAATTTCCATGTTTGAAACCAAAAACCACTTCTCTTCATGCTTGACTTCATAAGACAGAGTTTAGGGTTAGGGGTAGATACATGATTTGTCTTATTTGAATATGTATAGACCTTGTTTGTCAACTTTTGAATGCTCTTACTATATATATATGTGACATAAGAAGACTATGTGCTTTTGTTTTTCATTTTTCTGATTTTTTTAATTTTATGCCCATTTAAATCTTGGTCAAATCCTGGTTTGACAATGATTTTAACAAGTTTAAAATATGAAAATGAAAAGGTAAGCATTGATCATTCTTAGTCACTCTAAAATGAAGCTTTTGGTAGGTTTTTGAAATTTCCATATTTGAAACCCAAAACCACTTCTCTTCATGCTTGACTACATAAGACAAAGTTTAGGGTTAGGGAGTAGATACATGATTTTTCTTGTTTGAATATGTCTAGACCTTGTTTATCAACTTTAATGCTACTATATGACATAAGAAAACTATGTGCTTTGGTTTTTCATTTTTCTGATATTTTTTGGAATTTTGATGCACATTTGAATCTTGGTCAAATCCTAGCTAGGTTTGACCAAGATTTAAACAAGTATATATAGAACATGAAAATGAAAAGGGAAGCATGTATCCTTCTTAATTAGTCACCCTAAAATGAAGTTTTTGGAAGGTTTTTGAAATTTCCATGCATGTTTGAAACCTAAAACCACTTATCTTCATGCTTGACTTCGTCATAAGACAGAGTTTAGGGGTTTTAGGGGGTAGATACATGATTTGTCTAGCTAGTTTGAATATGTCTAGACCTTGTTTATCAACTTCAATGCTTACTATATGACATATAAGAAGACTATGTGCGCTTTGGTTTTTCATTTTTCGGTTTTTTTATTTTATGCCCATTTGAATCTTGGTCAAATCCTAGATTTGACCAAGATTTAAACAAGTTTAAAACATGGAAATGAAAAGGTAAGCATCGATCCTTCTTAGTCGCTCTAAAATGAAGCTGAATTTTGGGAGGTTTTTGAAATTTCCATGTTTTTGAAACCCAAAACCACTTCTCTTCATGCTTGACTTCATAAGACGAAGTTTAGGGTCGATAGGGGGTAGATACATGATTTGTCTTGTTTGAATATGTCTAGACCTTGTTTATCAACTTGAATGCTTACTAGCTATATGACATAAGAGGACTATGTGCATTGGTATTTCATTTTTTGATTTTTATGCCCATTTGAGAATCTTGGTAAAATCCTAGGTTTGTTGAGCAAGATTTAAACAAGTTTAACATGTGAAAATGATAAGGTAATTAAGTCTGGATCTTTTTTGAAACCCAAAACCACTTCTCTTCATGCTTGACTTCATAAGACGAAGTTTAGGGTCGATAGGGGGTAGATACATGATTTGTCTTGTTTGAATATGTCTAGACCTTGTTTATCAACTTGAATGCTTACTAGCTATATGACATAAGAGGACTATGTGCATTGGTATTTCATTTTTCGATTTTTATGCCCATTTGAGAATCTTGGTAAAATCCTAGGTTTGTTGAGCAAGATTTATACAAGTTTAACATGTGAAAATGATAAGGTAATTAAGTCTGGATCTTTCTCTTAGTAACTCTAAAATGAAGCTTTTGGGAGGTTCTTGAATTTACCATGTTTGAAACCCAAAACCACCGTACTTCTTTTCATGCTTGACTTCATAAGACAGAGTTTAGGGTTAGGGGTAGATACATGATTTTTCTGGTTTGAATATGTCTAGACCATGTTTATCAACTTGAATGCTTACTATATGACATAAGAAGGCTATGTGCTTTGGTCTTTCATTCTTTCGATTTTTTTCTGAATTTTTATGCCCATTTGAATCTTGGTCAAATCCTAGGTTCGACCAAGATTTAAACAAGTTTAAAACATGACAATGAAAAGGTAATTAATCATGGATCCTTCTTAATTAACCAGCCAGTCTAATTAAAATGAAGCTTTTTGGGAGGTTTTTGAAATTTCCATGTTTGAAACCCAAAACCACACTTCTCTGCTTCATGCTTGACTTCATATATAATTAAGACAAAGTTTAGGGTTAGGAGGTACATGATTTGTCTGGTTTGAATATGTCTACACCTTGTTTATGAACTTTTGAATGCTTACTATATATATGTATGTGACATAAGAAAACTATGTGCTTTGGTTTTTCATTTTTCTGATTTTTTTGGAATTTTGATGCACATTTGAATCTTGGTCAAATCCTAGGTTTGACCAAGATTTAAACAAGTATAGAACATGGAAATGAAAATGGAAGCCTGTATCCTTCTTAGTCACCCTAAAATGAAGTTTTTGGGAGGTTTTTGAAATTTCCATGTTTGAAACCCAAAACCACTTATCTTCATGCTCTTGACTTCGTCATAAGACAGAGTTTAGGGGTTAGGGGGTAGATACATGATTTGTCTAGCTAGTTTGAATATGTCCAGACCTTGTTTATCAACTTTAATGCTTACTATATGACATATAAGAAGACTATGTGCGCTTTGGTTTTTCATTTTTCTATTTTTTTATTTTATGCCCATTTGAATCTTGGTCAAATCCTAGAGATTGACTTCATAATACAGAGTTTAGGGTTAGGGGTAGATATACACATGATTTTTCTGGTTTGAATATGTCTAGACCTTGTTTATCAACTTGAGTGTTTACTATATGACATAATTAAGAAGGCTATGTGCTTTGGTTTTTCATTCTTTAGATTTTTTGTCTGAATTTTTATGCCCATTTGAATCTTGGTCAAATCCTAGGTTTGACCAAGATTTAAATAAGTTTAAAACATGGAAATGAAAAGGTAAAAGCATCGATCCTTCTTAGTCGCTCTAAAATGAAGCTGAATTTTGGGAGGTTTTTGAAATTTCCATGTTTGAAACCCAAAACCACTTCTCTTCATGCTTGACTTCATAAGACGAAGTTTAGGGTCGATAGGGGGTAGATACATGATTTGTCTGGTTAATTTGGATATATCTAGACCTTGTTTATCAACTTGAATGCTTACGATATGACATAAGAACACTATGTGCTTTTTTTATTTTTTTGTGCCCATTTGAATCTTGGTCAAATCCTAGGTTTGACCAAGATTTAAACAAGTATAGAACATGAAAATGAAAAGGGAAGCCTGTATCCTTCTTACTCACCCTAAAATGAAGTTTTGGGAGGTTTTTGAAATGTCCATGTTTGAAACCCAAAACCACTTCTCTTCATTCTTGACTTCTTAAGACATAGTTTAGGGGTTAGCGGGTAGATACATGATTAGTATGGTTTGAATATGTCTAGACCTTGTTTATCAACTTTAATGCTTACTACATGACATAAGAAGACTATGTGCTTTGGTTTTTCATTTTTCTGTTTTTTTTTGAATTTTCTGCCAATTTTGTTTGACCAAGATTTAGACAAGTTTTACACGTGAAAACGAATAAGTAAGCCTGGATCCTTCTTAGTCACTCCAAAATGTACCAATTGATAGGTGCGTTAACTTTGCTTCATGGAAAAAATAATGTCATGTAAATGAGTTAACTTGGATTTCCTACCCTTGAATCCATAGGAAACTTTGTTCTAATGCACTATAATAATCAACCGAGTTTTTACACCAACAGGTCTGTCACTTACGTGTGGTGCCCATGCGTGAGGTCCCACACTTCAGTGAGCACAAGTCACGTGCAATAGGTACGCAAACTCCCAGCCATTTTCTTTGTCAAGAGAAGACGCATCAGGATGCGTATTGGAAGTCTGTGGGTCCTTCTGGATCCTTCGGTCGTCCCTCTCAAAAAAAAATCTCTCTCATTCTCGGCCTCGCTCGACTCGCTCGCTCGCTCGCTCGCACCTCCTGCTCACTGACAAACCCTGCACAAAAGTCAACATCATCACCCGAAAAAGGGGAGACACCATAATTCTCTCCCTTCTTCTCTCCTTCCGAGTGATCCCTCTTCCTCCGAGTTTCACTCGACGGGCAAACACACATGTGCTGCATAGTAATAATAAAAAGGTAGAAAAATCGACCTACGAATCTATAATTAAATAGGTTAAACTAGGGTTTTGCCCAGTACTACAGATCAAGGTTCAAAAAATCCAACTACGGGGTTCGAACAACCCCATTTCTAATCCAAGATTTTTTTCGACCTCATCCAATGGCCTCAAACTATAGGCCGGGTTAGCATCTAGTGCAGTATGTGTGAGAATGTATGCACTATGTGTGCTATAACTTGTGTGTCTTTCAAATTTGAACCAAATTTGAATAAGTTTGAAATATTTGAAATGGGGCTTTTGGCTTAAACGTTTGAAACCCAAAACGACTTCTCCTCATGCTAGACTTCATAAGACCGAGTTTAGGGTTAGGGGGTAGATACATGATTTGTCTGGTTTGAATATGTCTAAACCTTGTTTATCAACTTGAATGCTTACTATATGACATAAGAAGACCATGTGCTTTTGTTTTTCATTTTTCTATTTTTTTAAGAATTTTATGCACATTTGATTCTGGTCAAATCCTAGGTTCAACCAAGATTTAAACAAGTTTCAAGCATGAAAATGAAAACGTAATCCAAGATCCTTCTTAATTAGTCACTCTAAAATATATGAAGCTTTTGGGACGTACTTGAAATTTCCATGTTTGAAACCTAAAACCACTTATCTTCATGCTTGACTTCGTCATAAGACAGAGTTTAGGGGTTTTAGGGGGTAGATACATGATTTGTCTAGCTAGTTTGAATATGTCTAGACCTTGTTTATCAACTTTAATGCTTACTATATGACATATAAGAAGACTATGTGCGCTTTGGTTTTTCATTTTTCGGTTTTTTTATTTTATGCCCATTTGAGTCTTGGTCAAATCCTAGATTTGACCAAGATTTAAACAAGTTTAAAACATGGAAATGAAAAGGTAAGCATCGATCCTTCTTAGTCGCTCTAAAATGAAGCTGAATTTTGGGAGGTTTTTGAAATTTCCATGTTTGAAACCCAAAACCACTTCTCTTCATGCTTGACTTCATAAGACGAAGTTTAGGGTCGATAGGGGGTAGATACATGATTTGTCTTGTTTGAATATGTCTAGACCTTGTTTATCAACTTGAATGCTTACTAGCTATATGACATTAAGAGGACTATGTGCATTGGTATTTCATTTTTCGATTTTTATGCCCATTTGAGAATCTTGGTAAGATCCTAGGTTTGTTGAGCAAGATTTATACAAGTTTAACATGTGAAAATGATAAGGTAATTAAGTCTGGATCTTTCTCTTAGTAACTCTAAAATGAAGCTTTTGGGAGGTTCTTGAATTTACCATGTTTGAAACCCAAAACCACCGTACTTCTTTTCATGCTTGACTTCATAAGACAGAGTTTAGGGTTAGGGGTAGATACATGATTTTTCTGGTTTGAATATGTCTAGACCATGTTTATCAACTTGAATGCTTACTATATGACATATAAGAAGGCTATGTGCTTTGGTCTTTCATTCTTTCGATTTTTTTCTGAATTTTTATGCCCATTTGAATCTTGGTCAAATCCTAGGTTCGACCAAGATTTAAACAAGTTTAAAACATGACAATGAAAAGGTAATTAATCATGGATCCTTCTTAATTAACCAGCCAGTCTAATTAAAATGAAGCTTTTTGGGAGGTTTTTGAAATTTCCATGTTTGAAACCCAAAACCACACTTCTCTGCTTCATGCTTGACTTCATATATAATTAAGACAAAGTTTAGGGTTAGGAGGTACATGATTTGTCTGGTTTGAATATGTCTAGACCTTGTTTATGAACTTTTGAATGCTTACTATATATATGTATGTGACATAAGAAAACTATGTGCTTTGGTTTTTCATTTTTCTGATTTTTTTGGAATTTTGATGCACATTTGAATCTTGGTCAAATCCTAGGTTTGACCAAGATTTAAACAAGTATAGAACATGGAAATGAAAATGGAAGCCTGTATCCTTCTTAGTCACCCTAAAATTAATGAAGTTTTTGGGAGGTTTTTGAAATTTCCATGTTTGAAACCCAAAACCACTTATCTTCATGCTCTTGACTTCGTCATAAGACAGAGTTTAGGGGTTAGGGGGTAGATACATGATTTGTCTAGCTAGTTTGAATATGTCCAGACCTTGTTTATCAACTTTAATGCTTACTATATGACATATAAGAAGACCATGTGCGCTTTGGTTTTTCATTTTTCTGTTTTTTTATTTTATGCCCATTTGAATCTTGGTCAAATCCTAGAGATTGACTTCATAATACAGAGTTTAGGGTTAGGGGTAGATATACACATGATTTTTCTGGTTTGAATATGTCTAGACCTTGTTTATCAACTTGAGTGTTTACTATATGACATAATTAAGAAGGCTATGTGCTTTGGTTTTTCATTCTTTAGATTTTTTGTCTGAATTTTTATGCCCATTTGAATCTTGGTCAAATCCTAGGTTTGACCAAGATTTAAATAAGTTTAAAACATGGAAATGAAAAGGTAAAAGCATCGATCCTTCTTAGTCGCTCTAAAATGAAGCTGAATTTTGGGAGGTTTTTGAAATTTCCATGTTTGAAACCCAAAACCACTTCTCTTCATGCTTGACTTCATAAGACGAAGTTTAGGGTCGCTAGGGGGTAGATACATGATTTTTCTGGTTAATTTGGATATATCTAGACCTTGTTTATCAACTTGAATGCTTACGATATGACATAAGAACACTATGTGCTTTTTTTTATTTTTTTGTGCCCATTTGAATCTTGGTCAAATCTTAGGTTTGACCAAGATTTAAACAAGTATAGAACATGAAAATGAAAAGGGAAGCCTGTATCCTTCTTACTCACCCTAAAATGAAGTTTTGGGAGGTTTTTGAAATGTCCATGTTTGAAACCCAAAACCACTTCTCTTCATTCTTGACTTCTTAAGACATAGTTTAGGGGTTAGCGGGTAGATACATGATTAGTATGGTTTGAATATGTCTAGACCTTGTTTATCAACTTTAATGCTTACTACATGACATAAGAAGACTATGTGCTTTGGTTTTTCATTTTTCTGTTTTTTTTGAATTTTCTGCCAATTTTGTTTGACCAAGATTTAGACAAGTTTTACACGTGAAAACGAATAAGTAAGCCTGGATCCTTCTTAGTCACTCCAAAATGTACCAATTGATAGGTGCGTTAACTTTGCTTCATGGAAAAAATAATGTCATGTAAATGAGTTAACTTGGATTTCCTACCCTTGAATCCATAGGAAACTTTGTTCTAATGCACTATAATAATCAACCGAGTTTTTACACCAACAGGTCTGTCACTTACGTGTGGTGCCCATGCGTGAGGTCCCACACTTCAGTGAGCACAAGTCACGTGCAATAGGTACGCAAACTCCCAGCCATTTTCTTTGTCAAGAGAAGACGCATCAGGATGCGTATTGGAAGTCTGTGGGTCCTTCTGGATCCTTCGGTCGTCCCTCTCAAAAAAAAACAAATCTCTCTCATTCTCGGCCTCGCTCGACTCGCTCGCTCGCTCGCACCTCCTGCTCACTGACAAACCCTGCACAAAAGTCAACATCATCACCCGAAAAAGGGGAGACACCATAATTCTCTCCCTTCTTCTCTCCTTCCGAGTGATCCTCTTCCTCCGAGTTTCACTCGACGGGCAAACACACATGTGCTGCATAGTAATAATAAAAAGGTAGAAAAATCGACCTACGAATCTATAATTAAATAGGTTAAACTAGGGTTTTGCCCAGTACTACAGATCAAGGTTCAAAAAATCCAACTACGGGGTTCGAACAACCCCATTTCTAATCCAAGATTTTTTTCGACCTCATCCAATGGCCTCAAACTATAGGCCGGGTTAGCATCTAGTGCAGTATGTGTGAGAATGTATGCACTATGTGTGCTATAACTTGTGTGTCTTTCAAATTTGAACCAAATTTGAATAAGTTTGAAATATTTGAAATGGGGCTTTTGGCTTAAACGTTTGAAACCCAAAACGACTTCTCCTCATGCTAGACTTCATAAGACCGAGTTTAGGGTTAGGGGGTAGATACATGATTTGTCTGGTTTGAATATGTCTAAACCTTGTTTATCAACTTGAATGCTTACTATATGACATAAGAAGACCATGTGCTTTTGTTTTTCATTTTTCTATTTTTTTAAGAATTTTATGCACATTTGATTCTGGTCAAATCCTAGGTTCAACCAAGATTTAAACAAGTTTCAAGCATGAAAATGAAAACGTAATCCAAGATCCTTCTTAATTAGTCACTCTAAAATATATGAAGCTTTTGGGACGTACTTGAAATTTCCATGTTTGAAACCTAAAACCACTTATCTTCATGCTTGACTTCGTCATAAGACAGAGTTTAGGGGTTTTAGGGGGTAGATACATGATTTGTCTAGCTAGTTTGAATATGTCTAGACCTTGTTTATCAACTTTAATGCTTACTATATGACATATAAGAAGACTATGTGCGCTTTGGTTTTTCATTTTTCGGTTTTTTTATTTTATGCCCATTTGAGTCTTGGTCAAATCCTAGATTTGACCAAGATTTAAACAAGTTTAAAACATGGAAATGAAAAGGTAAGCATCGATCCTTCTTAGTCGCTCTAAAATGAAGCTGAATTTTGGGAGGTTTTTGAAATTTCCATGTTTGAAACCCAAAACCACTTCTCTTCATGCTTGACTTCATAAGACGAAGTTTAGGGTCGATAGGGGGTAGATACATGATTTGTCTTGTTTGAATATGTCTAGACCTTGTTTATCAACTTGAATGCTTACTAGCTATATGACATTAAGAGGACTATGTGCATTGGTATTTCATTTTTTGATTTTTATGCCCATTTGAGAATCTTGGTAAGATCCTAGGTTTGTTGAGCAAGATTTATACAAGTTTAACATGTGAAAATGATAAGGTAATTAAGTCTGGATCTTTCTCTTAGTAACTCTAAAATGAAGCTTTTGGGAGGTTCTTGAATTTACCATGTTTGAAACCCAAAACCACCGTACTTCTTTTCATGCTTGACTTCATAAGACAGAGTTTAGGGTTAGGGGTAGATACATGATTTTTCTGGTTTGAATATGTCTAGACCATGTTTATCAACTTGAATGCTTACTATATGACATAAGAAGGCTATGTGCTTTGGTCTTTCATTCTTTCGATTTTTTTCTGAATTTTTATGCCCATTTGAATCTTGGTCAAATCCTAGGTTCGACCAAGATTTAAACAAGTTTAAAACATGACAATGAAAAGGTAATTAATCATGGATCCTTCTTAATTAACCAGCCAGTCTAATTAAAATGAAGCTTTTTGGGAGGTTTTTGAAATTTCCATGTTTGAAACCCAAAACCACACTTCTCTGCTTCATGCTTGACTTCATATATAATTAAGACAAAGTTTAGGGTTAGGAGGTACATGATTTGTCTGGTTTGAATATGTCTACACCTTGTTTATGAACTTTTGAATGCTTACTATATATATGTATGTGACATAAGAAAACTATGTGCTTTGGTTTTTCATTTTTCTGATTTTTTTGGAATTTTGATGCACATTTGAATCTTGGTCAAATCCTAGGTTTGACCAAGATTTAAACAAGTATAGAACATGGAAATGAAAATGGAAGCCTGTATCCTTCTTAGTCACCCTAAAATTAATGAAGTTTTTGGGAGGTTTTTGAAATTTCCATGTTTGAAACCCAAAACCACTTATCTTCATGCTCTTGACTTCGTCATAAGACAGAGTTTAGGGGTTAGGGGGTAGATACATGATTTGTCTAGCTAGTTTGAATATGTCCAGACCTTGTTTATCAACTTTAATGCTTACTATATGACATATAAGAAGACCATGTGCGCTTTGGTTTTTCATTTTTCTGTTTTTTTATTTTATGCCCATTTGAATCTTGGTCAAATCCTAGAGATTGACTTCATAATACAGAGTTTAGGGTTAGGGGTAGATATACACATGATTTTTCTGGTTTGAATATGTCTAGACCTTGTTTATCAACTTGAGTGTTTACTATATGACATAATTAAGAAGGCTATGTGCTTTGGTTTTTCATTCTTTAGATTTTTTGTCTGAATTTTTATGCCCATTTGAATCTTGGTCAAATCCTAGGTTTGACCAAGATTTAAATAAGTTTAAAACATGGAAATGAAAAGGTAAAAGCATCGATCCTTCTTAGTCGCTCTAAAATGAAGCTGAATTTTGGGAGGTTTTTGAAATTTCCATGTTTGAAACCCAAAACCACTTCTCTTCATGCTTGACTTCATAAGACGAAGTTTAGGGTCGCTAGGGGGTAGATACATGATTTTTCTGGTTAATTTGGATATATCTAGACCTTGTTTATCAACTTGAATGCTTACGATATGACATAAGAACACTATGTGCTTTTTTTATTTTTTTGTGCCCATTTGAATCTTGGTCAAATCCTAGGTTTGACCAAGATTTAAACAAGTATAGAACATGAAAATGAAAAGGGAAGCCTGTATCCTTCTTACTCACCCTAAAATGAAGTTTTGGGAGGTTTTTGAAATGTCCATGTTTGAAACCCAAAACCACTTCTCTTCATTCTTGACTTCTTAAGACATAGTTTAGGGGTTAGCGGGTAGATACATGATTAGTATGGTTTGAATATGTCTAGACCTTGTTTATCAACTTTAATGCTTACTACATGACATAAGAAGACTATGTGCTTTGGTTTTTCATTTTTCTGTTTTTTTTTTGAATTTTCTGCCAATTTTGTTTGACCAAGATTTAGACAAGTTTTACACGTGAAAACGAATAAGTAAGCCTGGATCCTTCTTAGTCACTCCAAAATGTACCAATTGATAGGTGCGTTAACTTTGCTTCATGGAAAAAATAATGTCATGTAAATGAGTTAACTTGGATTTCCTACCCTTGAATCCATAGGAAACTTTGTTCTAATGCACTATAATAATCAACCGAGTTTTTACACCAACAGGTCTGTCACTTACGTGTGGTGCCCATGCGTGAGGTCCCACACTTCAGTGAGCACAAGTCACGTGCAATAGGTACGCAAACTCCCAGCCATTTTCTTTGTCAAGAGAAGACGCATCAGATGCGTATTGGAAGTCTGTGGGTCCTTCTGGATCCTTCGGTCGTCCCTCTCAAAAAAAAAATCTCTCTCATTCTCGGCCTCGCTCGACTCGCTCGCTCGCTCGCTCGCACCTCCTGCTCACTGACAAACCCTGCACAAAAGTCAACATCATCACCCGAAAAAGGGGAGACACCATAATTCTCTACCTTCTTCTCTCCTTCCGAGTGATCCCTCTTCCTCCGAGTTTCACTCGACGGGCAAACACACATGTGCTGCATAGTAATAATAAAAAGGTAGAAAAATCGACCTACGAATCTATAATTAAATAGGTTAAACTAGGGTTTTGCCCAGTACTACAGATCAAGGTTCAAAAAATCCAACTACGGGGTTCGAACAACCCCATTTCTAATCCAAGATTTTTTTCGACCTCATCCAATGGCCTCAAACTATAGGCCGGGTTAGCATCTAGTGCAGTATGTGTGAGAATGTATGCACTATGTGTGCTATAACTTGTGTGTCTTTCAAATTTGAACCAAATTTGAATAAGTTTGAAATATTTGAAATGGGGCTTTTGGCTTAAACGTTTGAAACCCAAAACGACTTCTCCTCATGCTAGACTTCATAAGACCGAGTTTAGGGTTAGGGGTAGATACATGATTTGTCTGGTTTGAATATGTCTAAACCTTGTTTATCAACTTGAATGCTTACTATATGACATAAGAAGACCATGTGCTTTTGTTTTTCATTTTTCTATTTTTTTAAGAATTTTATGCACATTTGATTCTGGTCAAATCCTAGGTTCAACCAAGATTTAAACAAGTTTCAAGCATGAAAATGAAAACGTAATCCAAGATCCTTCTTAATTAGTCACTCTAAAATATATGAAGCTTTTGGGACGTACTTGAAATTTCCATGTTTGAAACCTAAAACCACTTATCTTCATGCTTGACTTCGTCATAAGACAGAGTTTAGGGGTTTTAGGGGGTAGATACATGATTTGTCTAGCTAGTTTGAATATGTCTAGACCTTGTTTATCAACTTTAATGCTTACTATATGACATATAAGAAGACTATGTGCGCTTTGGTTTTTCATTTTTCGGTTTTTTTATTTTATGCCCATTTGAGTCTTGGTCAAATCCTAGATTTGACCAAGATTTAAACAAGTTTAAAACATGGAAATGAAAAGGTAAGCATCGATCCTTCTTAGTCGCTCTAAAATGAAGCTGAATTTTGGGAGGTTTTTGAAATTTCCATGTTTGAAACCCAAAACCACTTCTCTTCATGCTTGACTTCATAAGACGAGTTTAGGGTCGATAGGGGGTAGATACATGATTTGTCTTGTTTGAATATGTCTAGACCTTGTTTATCAACTTGAATGCTTACTAGCTATATGACATTAAGAGGACTATGTGCATTGGTATTTCATTTTTTGATTTTTATGCCCATTTGAGAATCTTGGTAAGATCCTAGGTTTGTTGAGCAAGATTTATACAAGTTTAACATGTGAAAATGATAAGGTAATTAAGTCTGGATCTTTCTCTTAGTAACTCTAAAATGAAGCTTTTGGGAGGTTCTTGAATTTACCATGTTTGAAACCCAAAACCACCGTACTTCTTTTCATGCTTGACTTCATAAGACAGAGTTTAGGGTTAGGGGTAGATACATGATTTTTCTGGTTTGAATATGTCTAGACCATGTTTATCAACTTGAATGCTTACTATATGACATATAAGAAGGCTATGTGCTTTGGTCTTTCATTCTTTCGATTTTTTTCTGAATTTTTATGCCCATTTGAATCTTGGTCAAATCCTAGGTTCGACCAAGATTTAAACAAGTTTAAAACATGACAATGAAAAGGTAATTAATCATGGATCCTTCTTAATTAACCAGCCAGTCTAATTAAAATGAAGCTTTTTGGGAGGTTTTTGAAATTTCCATGTTTGAAACCCAAAACCACACTTCTCTGCTTCATGCTTGACTTCATATATAATTAAGACAAAGTTTAGGGTTAGGAGGTACATGATTTGTCTGGTTTGAATATGTCTACACCTTGTTTATGAACTTTTGAATGCTTACTATATATATGTATGTGACATAAGAAAACTATGTGCTTTGGTTTTTCATTTTTCTGATTTTTTTGGAATTTTGATGCACATTTGAATCTTGGTCAAATCCTAGGTTTGACCAAGATTTAAACAAGTATAGAACATGGAAATGAAAATGGAAGCCTGTATCCTTCTTAGTCACCCTAAAATTAATGAAGTTTTTGGGAGGTTTTTGAAATTTCCATGTTTGAAACCCAAAACCACTTATCTTCATGCTCTTGACTTCGTCATAAGACAGAGTTTAGGGGTTAGGGGGTAGATACATGATTTGTCTAGCTAGTTTGAATATGTCCAGACCTTGTTTATCAACTTTAATGCTTACTATATGACATATAAGAAGACCATGTGCGCTTTGGTTTTTCATTTTTCTGTTTTTTTATTTTATGCCCATTTGAATCTTGGTCAAATCCTAGAGATTGACTTCATAATACAGAGTTTAGGGTTAGGGGTAGATATACACATGATTTTTCTGGTTTGAATATGTCTAGACCTTGTTTATCAACTTGAGTGTTTACTATATGACATAATTAAGAAGGCTATGTGCTTTGGTTTTTCATTCTTTAGATTTTTTGTCTGAATTTTTATGCCCATTTGAATCTTGGTCAAATCCTAGGTTTGACCAAGATTTAAATAAGTTTAAAACATGGAAATGAAAAGGTAAAAGCATCGATCCTTCTTAGTCGCTCTAAAATGAAGCTGAATTTTGGGAGGTTTTTGAAATTTCCATGTTTGAAACCCAAAACCACTTCTCTTCATGCTTGACTTCATAAGACGAAGTTTAGGGTCGATAGGGGGTAGATACATGATTTGTCTGGTTAATTTGGATATATCTAGACCTTGTTTATCAACTTGAATGCTTACGATATGACATAAGAACACTATGTGCTTTTTTTATTTTTTTGTGCCCATTTGAATCTTGGTCAAATCCTAGGTTTGACCAAGATTTAAACAAGTATAGAACATGAAAATGAAAAGGGAAGCCTGTATCCTTCTTACTCACCCTAAAATGAAGTTTTGGGAGGTTTTTGAAATGTCCATGTTTGAAACCCAAAACCACTTCTCTTCATTCTTGACTTCTTAAGACATAGTTTAGGGGTTAGCGGGTAGATACATGATTAGTATGGTTTGAATATGTCTAGACCTTGTTTATCAACTTTAATGCTTACTACATGACATAAGAAGACTATGTGCTTTGGTTTTTCATTTTTCTGTTTTTTTTTGAATTTTCTGCCAATTTTGTTTGACCAAGATTTAGACAAGTTTTACACGTGAAAACGAATAAGTAAGCCTGGATCCTTCTTAGTCACTCCAAAATGTACCAATTGATAGGTGCGTTAACTTTGCTTCATGGAAAAAATAATGTCATGTAAATGAGTTAACTTGGATTTCCTACCCTTGAATCCATAGGAAACTTTGTTCTAATGCACTATAATAATCAACCGAGTTTTTACACCAACAGGTCTGTCACTTACGTGTGGTGCCCATGCGTGAGGTCCCACACTTCAGTGAGCACAAGTCACGTGCAATAGGTACGCAAACTCCCAGCCATTTTCTTTGTCAAGAGAAGACGCATCAGGATGCGTATTGGAAGTCTGTGGGTCCTTCTGGATCCTTCGGTCGTCCCTCTCAAAAAAAAATCTCTTCTCATCTCGCTCGCTCGCTCGCTCGCTCGCACCTCCTGCTCACTGACAAACCCTGCACAAAAGTCAACATCATCACCCGAAAAAGGGGAGACACCATAATTCTCTCCTTCTTCTCTCCTTCCGAGTGATCCCTCTTCCTCCGAGTTTCACTCGACGGGCAAACACACATGTGCTGCATAGTAATAATAAAAAGGTAGAAAAATCGACCTACGAATCTATAATTAAATAGGTTAAACTAGGGTTTTGCCCAGTACTACAGATCAAGGTTCAAAAAATCCAACTACGGGGTTCGAACAACCCCATTTCTAATCCAAGATTTTTTCGACCTCATCCAATGGCCTCAAACTATAGGCCGGGTTAGCATCTAGTGCAGTATGTGTGAGAATGTATGCACTATGTGTGCTATAACTTGTGTGTCTTTCAAATTTGAACCAAATTTGAATAAGTTTGAAATATTTGAAATGGGGCTTTTGGCTTAAACGTTTGAAACCCAAAACGACTTCTCCTCATGCTAGACTTCATAAGACCGAGTTTAGGGTTAGGGGGTAGATACATGATTTGTCTGGTTTGAATATGTCTAAACCTTGTTTATCAACTTGAATGCTTACTATATGACATAAGAAGACCATGTGCTTTTGTTTTTCATTTTTCTATTTTTTTAAGAATTTTATGCACATTTGATTCTGGTCAAATCCTAGGTTCAACCAAGATTTAAACAAGTTTCAAGCATGAAAATGAAAACGTAATCCAAGATCCTTCTTAATTAGTCACTCTAAAATATATGAAGCTTTTGGGACGTACTTGAAATTTCCATGTTTGAAACCTAAAACCACTTATCTTCATGCTTGACTTCGTCATAAGACAGAGTTTAGGGGTTTTAGGGGGTAGATACATGATTTGTCTAGCTAGTTTGAATATGTCTAGACCTTGTTTATCAACTTTAATGCTTACTATATGACATATAAGAAGACTATGTGCGCTTTGGTTTTTCATTTTTCGGTTTTTTTATTTTATGCCCATTTGAGTCTTGGTCAAATCCTAGATTTGACCAAGATTTAAACAAGTTTAAAACATGGAAATGAAAAGGTAAGCATCGATCCTTCTTAGTCGCTCTAAAATGAAGCTGAATTTTGGGAGGTTTTTGAAATTTCCATGTTTGAAACCCAAAACCACTTCTCTTCATGCTTGACTTCATAAGACGAAGTTTAGGGTCGATAGGGGGTAGATACATGATTTGTCTTGTTTGAATATGTCTAGACCTTGTTTATCAACTTGAATGCTTACTAGCTATATGACATTAAGAGGACTATGTGCATTGGTATTTCATTTTTTGATTTTTATGCCCATTTGAGAATCTTGGTAAGATCCTAGGTTTGTTGAGCAAGATTTATACAAGTTTAACATGTGAAAATGATAAGGTAATTAAGTCTGGATCTTTCTCTTAGTAACTCTAAAATGAAGCTTTTGGGAGGTTCTTGAATTTACCATGTTTGAAACCCAAAACCACCGTACTTCTTTTCATGCTTGACTTCATAAGACAGAGTTTAGGGTTAGGGGTAGATACATGATTTTTCTGGTTTGAATATGTCTAGACCATGTTTATCAACTTGAATGCTTACTATATGACATATAAGAAGGCTATGTGCTTTGGTCTTTCATTCTTTCGATTTTTTTCTGAATTTTTATGCCCATTTGAATCTTGGTCAAATCCTAGGTTCGACCAAGATTTAAACAAGTTTAAAACATGACAATGAAAAGGTAATTAATCATGGATCCTTCTTAATTAACCAGCCAGTCTAATTAAAATGAAGCTTTTTGGGAGGTTTTTGAAATTTCCATGTTTGAAACCCAAAACCACACTTCTCTGCTTCATGCTTGACTTCATATATAATTAAGACAAAGTTTAGGGTTAGGAGGTACATGATTTGTCTGGTTTGAATATGTCTACACCTTGTTTATGAACTTTTGAATGCTTACTATATATATGTATGTGACATAAGAAAACTATGTGCTTTGGTTTTTCATTTTTCTGATTTTTTTGGAATTTTGATGCACATTTGAATCTTGGTCAAATCCTAGGTTTGACCAAGATTTAAACAAGTATAGAACATGGAAATGAAAATGGAAGCCTGTATCCTTCTTAGTCACCCTAAAATTAATGAAGTTTTTGGGAGGTTTTTGAAATTTCCATGTTTGAAACCCAAAACCACTTATCTTCATGCTCTTGACTTCGTCATAAGACAGAGTTTAGGGGTTAGGGGGTAGATACATGATTTGTCTAGCTAGTTTGAATATGTCCAGACCTTGTTTATCAACTTTAATGCTTACTATATGACATATAAGAAGACCATGTGCGCTTTGGTTTTTCATTTTTCTGTTTTTTTATTTTATGCCCATTTGAATCTTGGTCAAATCCTAGAGATTGACTTCATAATACAGAGTTTAGGGTTAGGGGTAGATATACACATGATTTTTCTGGTTTGAATATGTCTAGACCTTGTTTATCAACTTGAGTGTTTACTATATGACATAATTAAGAAGGCTATGTGCTTTGGTTTTTCATTCTTTAGATTTTTTGTCTGAATTTTTATGCCCATTTGAATCTTGGTCAAATCCTAGGTTTGACCAAGATTTAAATAAGTTTAAAACATGGAAATGAAAAGGTAAAAGCATCGATCCTTCTTAGTCGCTCTAAAATGAAGCTGAATTTTGGGAGGTTTTTGAAATTTCCATGTTTGAAACCCAAAACCACTTCTCTTCATGCTTGACTTCATAAGACGAAGTTTAGGGTCGCTAGGGGGTAGATACATGATTTTTCTGGTTAATTTGGATATATCTAGACCTTGTTTATCAACTTGAATGCTTACGATATGACATAAGAACACTATGTGCTTTTTTTATTTTTTTGTGCCCATTTGAATCTTGGTCAAATCCTAGGTTTGACCAAGATTTAAACAAGTATAGAACATGAAAATGAAAAGGGAAGCCTGTATCCTTCTTACTCACCCTAAAATGAAGTTTTGGGAGGTTTTTGAAATGTCCATGTTTGAAACCCAAAACCACTTCTCTTCATTCTTGACTTCTTAAGACATAGTTTAGGGGTTAGCGGGTAGATACATGATTAGTATGGTTTGAATATGTCTAGACCTTGTTTATCAACTTTAATGCTTACTACATGACATAAGAAGACTATGTGCTTTGGTTTTTCATTTTTCTGTTTTTTTTTGAATTTTCTGCCAATTTTGTTTGACCAAGATTTAGACAAGTTTTACACGTGAAAACGAATAAGTAAGCCTGGATCCTTCTTAGTCACTCCAAAATGTACCAATTGATAGGTGCGTTAACTTTGCTTCATGGAAAAAATAATGTCATGTAAATGAGTTAACTTGGATTTCCTACCCTTGAATCCATAGGAAACTTTGTTCTAATGCACTATAATAATCAACCGAGTTTTTACACCAACAGGTCTGTCACTTACGTGTGGTGCCCATGCGTGAGGTCCCACACTTCAGTGAGCACAAGTCACGTGCAATAGGTACGCAAACTCCCAGCCATTTTCTTTGTCAAGAGAAGACGCATCAGGATGCGTATTGGAAGTCTGTGGGTCCTTCTGGATCCTTCGGTCGTCCCTCTCAAAAAAAACAAATCTCTCTCATTCTCGGCCTCGCTCGACTCGCTCGCTCGCTCGCACCTCCTGCTCACTGACAAACCCTGCACAAAAGTCAACATCATCACCCGAAAAAGGGGAGACACCATAATTCTCTCCCTTCTTCTCTCCTTCCGAGTGATCCCTCTTCCTCCGAGTTTCACTCGACGGGCAAACACACATGTGCTGCATAGTAATAATAAAAAGGTAGAAAAATCGACCTACGAATCTATAATTAAATAGGTTAAACTAGGGTTTTGCCCAGTACTACAGATCAAGGTTCAAAAAATCCAACTACGGGGTTCGAACAACCCCATTTCTAATCCAAGATTTTTTTCGACCTCATCCAATGGCCTCAAACTATAGGCCGGGTTAGCATCTAGTGCAGTATGTGTGAGAATGTATGCACTATGTGTGCTATAACTTGTGTGTCTTTCAAATTTGAACCAAATTTGAATAAGTTTGAAATATTTGAAATGGGGCTTTTGGCTTAAACGTTTGAAACCCAAAACGACTCCTCCTCATGCTAGACTTCATAAGACCGAGTTTAGGGTTAGGGGTAGATACATGATTTGTCTGGTTTGAATATGTCTAAACCTTGTTTATCAACTTGAATGCTTACTATATGACATAAGAAGACCATGTGCTTTTGTTTTTCATTTTTCTATTTTTTTAAGAATTTTATGCACATTTGATTCTGGTCAAATCCTAGGTTCAACCAAGATTTAAACAAGTTTCAAGCATGAAAATGAAAACGTAATCCAAGATCCTTCTTAATTAGTCACTCTAAAATATATGAAGCTTTTGGGACGTACTTGAAATTTCCATGTTTGAAACCTAAAACCACTTATCTTCATGCTTGACTTCGTCATAAGACAGAGTTTAGGGGTTTTAGGGGGTAGATACATGATTTGTCTAGCTAGTTTGAATATGTCTAGACCTTGTTTATCAACTTTAATGCTTACTATATGACATATAAGAAGACTATGTGCGCTTTGGTTTTTCATTTTTCGGTTTTTTTATTTTATGCCCATTTGAGTCTTGGTCAAATCCTAGATTTGACCAAGATTTAAACAAGTTTAAAACATGGAAATGAAAAGGTAAGCATCGATCCTTCTTAGTCGCTCTAAAATGAAGCTGAATTTTGGGAGGTTTTTGAAATTTCCATGTTTGAAACCCAAAACCACTTCTCTTCATGCTTGACTTCATAAGACGAAGTTTAGGGTCGATAGGGGGTAGATACATGATTTGTCTTGTTTGAATATGTCTAGACCTTGTTTATCAACTTGAATGCTTACTAGCTATATGACATTAAGAGGACTATGTGCATTGGTATTTCATTTTTCGATTTTTATGCCCATTTGAGAATCTTGGTAAGATCCTAGGTTTGTTGAGCAAGATTTATACAAGTTTAACATGTGAAAATGATAAGGTAATTAAGTCTGGATCTTTCTCTTAGTAACTCTAAAATGAAGCTTTTGGGAGGTTCTTGAATTTACCATGTTTGAAACCCAAAACCACCGTACTTCTTTTCATGCTTGACTTCATAAGACAGAGTTTAGGGTTAGGGGTAGATACATGATTTTTCTGGTTTGAATATGTCTAGACCATGTTTATCAACTTGAATGCTTACTATATGACATATAAGAAGGCTATGTGCTTTGGTCTTTCATTCTTTCGATTTTTTTCTGAATTTTTATGCCCATTTGAATCTTGGTCAAATCCTAGGTTCGACCAAGATTTAAACAAGTTTAAAACATGACAATGAAAAGGTAATTAATCATGGATCCTTCTTAATTAACCAGCCAGTCTAATTAAAATGAAGCTTTTTGGGAGGTTTTTGAAATTTCCATGTTTGAAACCCAAAACCACACTTCTCTGCTTCATGCTTGACTTCATATATAATTAAGACAAAGTTTAGGGTTAGGAGGTACATGATTTGTCTGGTTTGAATATGTCTAGACCTTGTTTATGAACTTTTGAATGCTTACTATATATATGTATGTGACATAAGAAAACTATGTGCTTTGGTTTTTCATTTTTCTGATTTTTTTTGGAATTTTGATGCACATTTGAATCTTGGTCAAATCCTAGGTTTGACCAAGATTTAAACAAGTATAGAACATGGAAATGAAAATGGAAGCCTGTATCCTTCTTAGTCACCCTAAAATTAATGAAGTTTTTGGGAGGTTTTTGAAATTTCCATGTTTGAAACCCAAAACCACTTATCTTCATGCTCTTGACTTCGTCATAAGACAGAGTTTAGGGGTTAGGGGGTAGATACATGATTTGTCTAGCTAGTTTGAATATGTCCAGACCTTGTTTATCAACTTTAATGCTTACTATATGACATATAAGAAGACCATGTGCGCTTTGGTTTTTCATTTTTCTGTTTTTTTATTTTATGCCCATTTGAATCTTGGTCAAATCCTAGAGATTGACTTCATAATACAGAGTTTAGGGTTAGGGGTAGATATACACATGATTTTTCTGGTTTGAATATGTCTAGACCTTGTTTATCAACTTGAGTGTTTACTATATGACATAATTAAGAAGGCTATGTGCTTTGGTTTTTCATTCTTTAGATTTTTTGTCTGAATTTTTATGCCCATTTGAATCTTGGTCAAATCCTAGGTTTGACCAAGATTTAAATAAGTTTAAAACATGGAAATGAAAAGGTAAAAGCATCGATCCTTCTTAGTCGCTCTAAAATGAAGCTGAATTTTGGGAGGTTTTTGAAATTTCCATGTTTGAAACACAAAACCACTTCTCTTCATGCTTGACTTCATAAGACGAGTTTAGGGTTAGGGGTAGATACATGATTTTTCTGGTTAATTTGGATATATCTAGACCTTGTTTATCAACTTGAATGCTTACGATATGACATAAGAACACTATGTGCTTTTTTTATTTTTTTGTGCCCATTTGAATCTTGGTCAAATCCTAGGTTTGACCAAGATTTAAACAAGTATAGAACATGAAAATGAAAAGGGAAGCCTGTATCCTTCTTACTCACCCTAAAATGAAGTTTTGGGAGGTTTTTGAAATGTCCATGTTTGAAACCCAAAACCACTTCTCTTCATTCTTGACTTCTTAAGACATAGTTTAGGGGTTAGCGGGTAGATACATGATTAGTATGGTTTGAATATGTCTAGACCTTGTTTATCAACTTTAATGCTTACTACATGACATAAGAAGACTATGTGCTTTGGTTTTTCATTTTTCTGTTTTTTTTTTGAATTTTCTGCCAATTTTGTTTGACCAAGATTTAGACAAGTTTTACACGTGAAAACGAATAAGTAAGCCTGGATCCTTCTTAGTCACTCCAAAATGTACCAATTGATAGGTGCGTTAACTTTGCTTCATGGAAAAAATAATGTCATGTAAATGAGTTAACTTGGATTTCCTACCCTTGAATCCATAGGAAACTTTGTTCTAATGCACTATAATAATCAACCGAGTTTTTACACCAACAGGTCTGTCACTTACGTGTGGTGCCCATGCGTGAGGTCCCACACTTCAGTGAGCACAAGTCACGTGCAATAGGTACGCAAACTCCCAGCCATTTTCTTTGTCAAGAGAAGACGCATCAGGATGCGTATTGGAAGTATGTGGGTCCTTCCTTCGGTCGTCCCTCTCAAAAAAAAAACAAATCTCTCTCATTCTCGGCCTCGCTCGACTCGCTCGCTCGCACCTCCTGCTCACTGACAAACCCTGCACAAAAGTCAACATCATCACACCATAATTTCTCTCCCTTCTTCTCCTTCCGAGTGATCCCTCTTCCTCCGAGTTTCACTCGACGGGCAAACACACATGTGCTGCATAGTAATAATAAAAAGGTAGAAAAATCGACCTACGAATCTATAATTAAATAGGTTAAACTAGGGTTTTGCCCAGTACTACAGATCAAGGTTCAAAAAATCCAACTACGGGGTTCGAACAACCCCATTTCTAATCCAAGATTTTTTTCGACCTCATCCAATGGCCTCAAACTATAGGCCGGGTTAGCATCTAGTGCAGTATGTGTGAGAATGTATGCACTATGTGTGCTATAACTTGTGTGTCTTTCAAATTTGAACCAAATTTGAATAAGTTTGAAATATTTGAAATGGGGCTTTTGGCTTAAACGTTTGAAACCCAAAACGACTTCTCCTCATGCTAGACTTCATAAGACCGAGTTTAGGGTTAGGGGGTAGATACATGATTTGTCTGGTTTGAATATGTCTAAACCTTGTTTATCAACTTGAATGCTTACTATATGACATAAGAAGACCATGTGCTTTTGTTTTTCATTTTTCTATTTTTTAAGAATTTTATGCACATTTGATTCTGGTCAAATCCTAGGTTCAACCAAGATTTAAACAAGTTTCAAGCATGAAAATGAAAACGTAATCCAAGATCCTTCTTAATTAGTCACTCTAAAATATATGAAGCTTTTGGGACGTACTTGAAATTTCCATGTTTGAAACCTAAAACCACTTATCTTCATGCTTGACTTCGTCATAAGACAGAGTTTAGGGGTTTTAGGGTAGATACATGATTTGTCTAGCTAGTTTGAATATGTCTAGACCTTGTTTATCAACTTTAATGCTTACTATATGACATATAAGAAGACTATGTGCGCTTTGGTTTTTCATTTTTCGGTTTTTTTATTTTATGCCCATTTGAGTCTTGGTCAAATCCTAGATTTGACCAAGATTTAAACAAGTTTAAAACATGGAAATGAAAAGGTAAGCATCGATCCTTCTTAGTCGCTCTAAAATGAAGCTGAATTTTGGGAGGTTTTTGAAATTTCCATGTTTGAAACCCAAAACCACTTCTCTTCATGCTTGACTTCATAAGACGAAGTTTAGGGTTAGGGGGTAGATACATGATTTGTCTTGTTTGAATATGTCTAGACCTTGTTTATCAACTTGAATGCTTACTAGCTATATGACATTAAGAGGACTATGTGCATTGGTATTTCATTTTTTGATTTTTATGCCCATTTGAGAATCTTGGTAAGATCCTAGGTTTGTTGAGCAAGATTTATACAAGTTTAACATGTGAAAATGATAAGGTAATTAAGTCTGGATCTTTCTCTTAGTAACTCTAAAATGAAGCTTTTGGGAGGTTCTTGAATTTACCATGTTTGAAACCCAAAACCACCGTACTTCTTTTCATGCTTGACTTCATAAGACAGAGTTTAGGGTTAGGGGTAGATACATGATTTTTCTGGTTTGAATATGTCTAGACCATGTTTATCAACTTGAATGCTTACTATATGACATATAAGAAGGCTATGTGCTTTGGTCTTTCATTCTTTCGATTTTTTTCTGAATTTTTATGCCCATTTGAATCTTGGTCAAATCCTAGGTTTGACCAAGATTTAAACAAGTTTAAAACATGACAATGAAAAGGTAATTAATCATGGATCCTTCTTAATTAACCAGCCAGTCTAATTAAAATGAAGCTTTTTGGGAGGTTTTTGAAATTTCCATGTTTGAAACCCAAAACCACACTTCTCTGCTTCATGCTTGACTTCATATATAATTAAGACAAAGTTTAGGGTTAGGAGGTACATGATTTGTCTGGTTTGAATATGTCTACACCTTGTTTATGAACTTTTGAATGCTTACTATATATATGTATGTGACATAAGAAAACTATGTGCTTTGGTTTTTCATTTTTCTGATTTTTTTGGAATTTTGATGCACATTTGAATCTTGGTCAAATCCTAGGTTTGACCAAGATTTAAACAAGTATAGAACATGGAAATGAAAATGGAAGCCTGTATCCTTCTTAGTCACCCTAAAATTAATGAAGTTTTTGGGAGGTTTTTGAAATTTCCATGTTTGAAACCCAAAACCACTTATCTTCATGCTCTTGACTTCGTCATAAGACAGAGTTTAGGGGTTAGGGGGTAGATACATGATTTGTCTAGCTAGTTTGAATATGTCCAGACCTTGTTTATCAACTTTAATGCTTACTATATGACATATAAGAAGACCATGTGCGCTTTGGTTTTTCATTTTTCTGTTTTTTTATTTTATGCCCATTTGAATCTTGGTCAAATCCTAGAGATTGACTTCATAATACAGAGTTTAGGGTTAGGGGTAGATATACACATGATTTTTCTGGTTTGAATATGTCTAGACCTTGTTTATCAACTTGAGTGTTTACTATATGACATAATTAAGAAGGCTATGTGCTTTGGTTTTTCATTCTTTAGATTTTTTGTCTGAATTTTTATGCCCATTTGAATCTTGGTCAAATCCTAGGTTTGACCAAGATTTAAATAAGTTTAAAACATGGAAATGAAAAGGTAAAAGCATCGATCCTTCTTAGTCGCTCTAAAATGAAGCTGAATTTTGGGAGGTTTTTGAAATTTCCATGTTTGAAACCCAAAACCACTTCTCTTCATGCCTGACTTCATAAGACGAAGTTTAGGGTCGCTAGGGGGTAGATACATGATTTTTCTGGTTAATTTGGATATATCTAGACCTTGTTTATCAACTTGAATGCTTACGATATGACATAAGAACACTATGTGCTTTTTTTATTTTTTTGTGCCCATTTGAATCTTGGTCAAATCCTAGGTTTGACCAAGATTTAAACAAGTATAGAACATGAAAATGAAAAGGGAAGCCTGTATCCTTCTTACTCACCCTAAAATGAAGTTTTGGGAGGTTTTTGAAATGTCCATGTTTGAAACCCAAAACCACTTCTCTTCATTCTTGACTTCTTAAGACATAGTTTAGGGGTTAGCGGGTAGATACATGATTAGTATGGTTTGAATATGTCTAGACCTTGTTTATCAACTTTAATGCTTACTACATGACATAAGAAGACTATGTGCTTTGGTTTTTCATTTTTCTGTTTTTTTTGAATTTTCTGCCAATTTTGTTTGACCAAGATTTAGACAAGTTTTACACGTGAAAACGAATAAGTAAGCCTGGATCCTTCTTAGTCACTCCAAAATGTACCAATTGATAGGTGCGTTAACTTTGCTTCATGGAAAAAATAATGTCATGTAAATGAGTTAACTTGGATTTCCTACCCTTGAATCCATAGGAAACTTTGTTCTAATGCACTATAATAATCAACCGAGTTTTTACACCAACAGGTCTGTCACTTACGTGTGGTGCCCATGCGTGAGGTCCCACACTTCAGTGAGCACAAGTCACGTGCAATAGGTACGCAAACTCCCAGCCATTTTCTTTGTCAAGAGAAGACGCATCAGGATGCGTATTGGAAGTCTGGGGTCCTTCTGGATCCTTCGGTCGTCCCTCTCAAAAAAAAAACAAATCTCTCTCATTCTCGGCCCGCTCGACCTCGCTCGCTCGCTCGCACCTCCTGCTCACCGACAAACCCTGCACAAAAGTCAACATCATCACCCGAAAAAGGGGAGACACCATAATTCTCTCCCTTCTTCTCTCCTTCCGAGTGATCCCTCTTCCTCCGAGTTTCACTCGACGGGCAAACACACATGTGTTGCATAGTAATAATAAAAAGGTAGAAAAATCGACCTACGAATCTATAATTAAATAGGTTAAACTAGGGTTTTGCCCAGTACTACAGATCAAGGTTCAAAAAATCCAACTACGGGGTTCGAACAACCCCATTTCTAATCCAAGATTTTTTTCGACCTCATCCAATGGCCTCAAACTATAGGCCGGGTTAGCATCTAGTGCAGTATGTGTGAGAATGTATGCACTATGTGTGCTATAACTTGTGTGTCTTTCAAATTTGAACCAAATTTGAATAAGTTTGAAATATTTGAAATGGGGCTTTTGGCTTAAACGTTTGAAACCCAAAACGACTCCTCCTCATGCTAGACTTCATAAGACCGAGTTTAGGGTTAGGGGTAGATACATGATTTGTCTGGTTTGAATATGTCTAAACCTTGTTTATCAACTTGAATGCTTACTATATGACATAAGAAGACCATGTGCTTTTGTTTTTCATTTTTCTATTTTTTAAGAATTTTATGCACATTTGATTCTGGTCAAATCCTAGGTTCAACCAAGATTTAAACAAGTTTCAAGCATGAAAATGAAAACGTAATCCAAGATCCTTCTTAATTAGTCACTCTAAAATATATGAAGCTTTTGGGACGTACTTGAAATTTCCATGTTTGAAACCTAAAACCACTTATCTTCATGCTTGACTTCGTCATAAGACAGAGTTTAGGGGTTTTAGGGGGTAGATACATGATTTGTCTAGCTAGTTTGAATATGTCTAGACCTTGTTTATCAACTTTAATGCTTACTATATGACATATAAGAAGACTATGTGCGCTTTGGTTTTTCATTTTTCGGTTTTTTTATTTTATGCCCATTTGAGTCTTGGTCAAATCCTAGATTTGACCAAGATTTAAACAAGTTTAAAACATGGAAATGAAAAGGTAAGCATCGATCCTTCTTAGTCGCTCTAAAATGAAGCTGAATTTTGGGAGGTTTTTGAAATTTCCATGTTTGAAACCCAAAACCACTTCTCTTCATGCTTGACTTCATAAGAAGTTTAGGGTTATAGGGGTAGATACATGATTTGTCTTGTTTGAATATGTCTAGACCTTGTTTATCAACTTGAATGCTTACTAGCTATATGACATAAGAGGACTATGTGCATTGGTATTTCATTTTTTGATTTTTATGCCCATTTGAGAATCTTGGTAAGATCCTAGGTTTGTTGAGCAAGATTTAAACAAGTTTAACATGTGAAAATGATAAGGTAATTAAGTCTGGATCTTTCTCTTAGTAACTCTAAAATGAAGCTTTTGGGAGGTTCTTGAATTTACCATGTTTGAAACCCAAAACCACCGTACTTCTTTTCATGCTTGACTTCATAAGACAGAGTTTAGGGTTAGGGGTAGATACATGATTTTTCTGGTTTGAATATGTCTAGACCATGTTTATCAACTTGAATGCTTACTATATGACATAAGAAGGCTATGTGCTTTGGTCTTTCATTCTTTCGATTTTTTTCTGAATTTTTATGCCCATTTGAATCTTGGTCAAATCCTAGGTTCGACCAAGATTTAAACAAGTTTAAAACATGACAATGAAAAGGTAATTAATCATGGATCCTTCTTAAAACCAGGTTCCAATTAAAATGAAGCTTTTTGGGAGGTTTTTGAAATTTCCATGTTTGAAACCCAAAACTAACTTCTCTCTTCTAAGGTCAAACAATGGCTCTGATACCAACTTGTCAACACCCGGATTTTTAAGTCCGGATGCCCTATTATATCATACATCGCAATCCCAGGAAGATTGTTTTTGCGAGACATAATAGTAAGTCGTTCAGAGTCATCATTTATTACAACACATAAGGTCTTACAACAAGGGATCACATGATCCAATATTACACAAATAGATTGTTCAACATCACAAATAAGTAGCGGAAGCGTAGTAGTAGTGGACTATATATTCCACAGGCAACGCTTGACGTTAGAAGACGATCCTAGTTATCGTAGACGTCCTGCTGTCCGTCATCCTGATACTGTTGCTCCTCTTCATAGTCTGGCATTTGAATAGCCAGGGCAAAGCCATGAGTACTTTTAAAGTACTCGCAAACTAATACTATGGTAAAGCATATTAAGTATAATAAAGGGGTACTAAGCTCTAGGTTTATTTGCATAAAGCCAAGTTTTCCTTTGATAAACATTTAATAAAATCCTCATTATTTAATAGACTAACTCAAGTGGGAACATTAGTGTCATTCCCACAATTCATTTGGGATCCAAATCAATTCCCAATCACCATCATTATTTCAACATAAATCCTGATAACGGAAGTAGTATGGCCTTTCCAACCGTCCGTAACCGTGGACACGGCTATTCGAATAGGTTTAACACTCTGCAGAGGTTGTACTCTTGTGCCACAACTATTGATTTCATCCGTCGAGGATAACCCCGAATCATCGTAACTCAGTACGCGGATCATCAATCATAACCTTTCACTTATATGTCCTAGTATAGGCACCTCTCCCCATGAGCTTGGCCTCCCGGTGAGAACCAACTGTTAACCCGGGAACTGCACAGGGCTTGGGTCGTACATTCACCTCATATTCACATCATTCTCACATACGGAGGCAGCCTCGGCGTAACCCCTATGATGCTTGTTTAGAGGGAACCCATACTAAAATACACAAGTTTCTAGTTAAGCCCTACCCATAATCAGGTATTGTGGGGGTACTTGTATAATTGGAAAGGTATCGCATTCAAAACCATATCAAGTTTATATCAAAAATCACCATCTTCTCTTGGTCATATTCACCTTCAAAGTCATTCCATGGAATGAACCATCATTCCAAGGTTTCAAATTCATATCAAATCACTTGTTCCCATCTAGAGTAGTCCATTTTTAATTGATTAGCAATAGCAACTATATGAGGGGTGCTATCTAGCTTTGAGTGGTGTTCATCTAATCAAGTAGTGTTCTATTCTATACCAAGTGAATCATAAATCAAAAAGTACTTTGAAATAAATAAGCCAAAGTAAAATTAAGTAAAAACATGGGATAGGTAATACATAAAAGTAAAGTGTGATGATGCCTTTGCTCTTGTAGAGCTAAGCATTTGTATTTAGCAAGGGTTAGCTTGCCTTGAGCTGAGTAGTGATCAAAGTGCTCTTCCTCTTCTTGGGAGTAGGCCTCCTCCTCTTGATAATCCTCGTTACTAGCGTCTATATACGAATACGAGGTATAAATACTAAACCAAACTCACATGCTAAACTAGGAACACTCAAAGAGTTCACACTCTAGTCCTATTATCAATCAAACATGGCATGGTGAGTTATTTGATGATTTCTTATTTATTAGAAAAATAATTTCCTCTCATTATTCCTATTTCTCAAATTTAGATATGTAGATCCTTAGAGAAATTCATTTCTTCTCTTTACTTCATAATAAGATTTAATCTCTTCATATAATAATCAGGTATGAAATATAGGTTGACCCAAGTCAACATTTCATATCTATTATATGTGAGTATAATTTAATTAAGGTTTTACACTACACATGTTATCATACTACTATTTTAAATGCATTAAAATCTCTAAGTAATAATTATCAGGGGTTCATTAGCCTAGGTCATTCCCCCTGGTTATATTACTTAGGATCAAGATTTAAATGAGAGAGTAGCTCTCATACTATTTATTAAATTTGAATTCCAAGTTGAATTGTTCTAGAATTGACTACATAGCTATCTTATTTGATCTAGTCCATGATCATACAAATAACATGTCTATATTATTGCATAATCAATTAGAGGACATCATTTGTGATTTATTAGAATTGGAATCAACTTAAAATCATTTATAGATTATTTTTAATAATTATTTGAAGTTAGAAAAGGCCCTGCCTTGTTATTTTTGTCATTTAATATTTAATACGAATTTGGACATGAGACCAGTGGCATTAGTTAGATAATTTCATGGGCTTTCCAATGATATAAAGTTTGCTAGATTTGGTTTGGCAGATTTCAAACTATTCAAATTTTACTAAACCATCTGCAGCACAAATCAAATTAAGTTTAAACATTTATTTGAATCTTGGGCTTGGGCGGGAAAGCTAACGGGCCGAAACTAAAATTTCCAAACACTCGCAGCCCAAAAGCATGGGTGCAGCGGGCTGCCTGACGAGGTGGGGGCCACCTGTCGGCGCCTCATAACACAGCGAAACGGTATGTTTAAATCGGCCGTAGGATCTGGGGAACGACTGGCTGGAGTGTCGTCGTCCCCGGCGGGATTCCGGCGAGCTCACGGCGTCAGTAGGGGGTCGGAGGGCATACCAGGCCGTTGCAGGACTCTGGCAGGGTGCTCGGAGAAGCGGTTGTCGACGAGAACAGCTCTGGTGCAGGCGCGCGGGGAGGCTCCAATCGACGCAGCTTCCGCGGGCCCGGCGGACTCGAGCTTGCAATTCGAGCAGCTCCGGCGACTGGGAAATTGATTGGGGAGAGTGTTCAGTGAAGAGAGTGGAGCAGATGGTGTGAAGAAGTTGTGAACGGAGGAGCTCTATTTATAGAGTTGCTCGGGCCGTGAGGTGCTGCAAGGGCGCGGCCATGGCGCGGCTCCTGTGGTGCACGAAAGGGCAAGTGAGGACGGCTAGAGATAGGCGGTGTCCTGGCGATGCTCAACTCGTATTGGCGCAGAGAAAGGGCTACGGAATCGCTCGAGTTTTTCCAGTAATCATCGCGGTACCCGCGGTACGTCGACGACGAGGACGACGGCGACAAGGCTCTGGGCGGTGCTTGAGCGTGTCTAGTGCGTAGGGTGCTGGAGTGGATGCTCGACGCCAGTGGTAGGGATGCAGGGCGGACGAGCGCGTTCGAGTGCACGGCGTCCTGGCGCGCTCCAGAGCGCGCTCACCGCGGCATGGGCACGGCTGGCATGGTTTTGGCCACGGCCGTTCTGGCCAATGCCAAGGCTTTGAGGCGTGTACCGTTCGATTCCTTGAGTGACGAGATGCTCCAGGACAAGAAGAAAGTGTGAGAGGAGGGCTAGAGAGGATGGCCAAAGTGGCCGGCATGGTGTGGTGTTGCATAGTTTAGGGTTTTTCCTTGGCTTTAATCGACCATGCAAGTACTGGGCTAGAGGCAGGGGGTGTAGAACTAGCTAATGATCACCATTGCAAAGTGGTTTAGGGAAGAAACCAGTGGACACTTGTGTGTTTCACAGTTTGGAAAATATGCCTGCCAAGTGTTCGACACAATGCCCGCAAGAGAAAAATATTTAAATTTTGAAATTCTTTTTGGTACATCTCAATGATATAATTAATGTGAGGTATTGGTGGTGGTGGCACTCAATTTAGATTTGATTTGCAAGATTTCAAATTTGAGGTGATCTTGTTTTTCTTCTCAGATCCTGTTTTGGCAATTAAATTCTGGTCAACCTAGTCAACTCTGGCCATGGTGGTCAACATGAAAAGTACTCACCTTGACATGGTCTTGGATGACATGGCTTTGGTTGACAAAGTTTAGTTTAGGTTTTAAGAAATACAGGGGTGCAAAGTGGTGAAGAAAATATTTTTAGCCCAAGTGACCATTATCACATGTATGAAGAATTCTTGATTTCTCTTGATTTGATTCATGATCCAATGATGCAATTGTGTTAGTTTATCATATTAAAGCATTTTAGAAGCAAGGAAGCAAGCAATTATGGCCTTAGTGAAGGATTTGCATTTTTGCATATGGTGTATGTGAGTGATTATGGGTTTTTCTTATTTTCTTTATTTCTCCTCAATTTAGGGTTTTGTGATCTTGATTAGGGTTCACATATCAATAGATCAACATGCTAACACTCATCATGGCAATTGCACAAAAGAAATATTACTTATATGCATGAATCTATATGTGGCACTATATGCATAGAAAAGTTTTTGTTTGTTGTAAATTTTGAGTAATTGAACTCTCACTTGCTTTATTATTGTTGAAAACTTGGGATGTTACAAACCCTTCCCCCTTACAAAAGATCTCGTCCCGAGATCTGGAAGAAAACTAGGTACTAAAGAGATTGGGGTATTCAGTCTTCATAAAGTCTTCTCTTTCCCAAGTGGCCTCTTCTTCGGTGTGGTTACTCCATTGGATCTTCAGAAACTTGATACTCCTGGTACGAGTGGTTCTGAATGCTTCCTCCAGAATGCGAATAGGTACTTCGCGGTAGGTTAGATCTGAGTTGATATCCACAGTACGATGGTCGATGTTCTTGAACACCTCAGTCTTCTCAGGTACCTCTAAGCACTTCCGGAGTAACGAGATGTGAAACACATTGTGCACCGTTGACATTTCTTCTGGTAACTCCAGCTGATAGGACACTTCCCCTCGGCGACTCAGGACTTTGAAAGGTCCGACATAACGGGGTGCAAGCTTTCCTTTAAGCTGGAATCTCTGCATTCCTTTAAGGGGGGACACTTTGAGATACACGAAATCTCCGATCTCGAAGGTCATCTCTCGGCGTCTCTTGTCGGCGTAGCTCTTCTGTCTTGATTGAGCGGTCTTGAGGTACTCACGGATCTTGTGAACCTTCTCTTCAGCTTCCCGGAGAATATCTGGTCCAAAGACTTGACTCTCTCCGACTTCCGACCAATTCAGAGGGGTACGGCACTTCCTTCCGTACAGGGCTTCAAAGGGGGCCATCTGCAAGCTGGCTTGATAGCTGTTGTTGTACGAGAATTCTGCGTACGGCAAGTCTTCCCACTTGGATCCATATTCTAACACACATGCTCTCAGCATATCCTCTAGTATCTGGTTGACTCGTTCAGTCTGTCCATCCGTCTGAGGGTGATAGGCTGTGCTGAAGTTCAGCCTAGTTCCGAGTCCTTCATGTACCTTTTGCCAGAATCTGGAGGTGAATTGAGATCCTCTATCGGATACTATTGACTTCGGGGTTCCGTGCAGGCTGACTATCCGTGAGATATACAACTCTGCAAGTCTTGGTCCTTGGTAGGTGGTTTTGACGGGGATGAAATGGGCGACTTTGGTCAATCTGTCGACCACTACCCAGATGAATCATTCCCTTTACTAGATTTGGGCAATCCGGTGATGAAGTCCATTCCTACGGAATCCCACTTCCATTCGGGAATCTGCAGGGGCTGTAGCAGTCCTGCGGGTCGTTGGTGTTCTGCCTTGACTCTCTGACAGATGTCACACTTGGCGATGTAACTCCCGATTTCTCGCTTCATCCATGCCACCAGAACTGTTCCTTTAAGTCCTGGTACATCTTGGTACCTCCGGGATGAATAGAATACAAGGTGTCATGGGCTTCCTTTAGAATCACTTGTTTCAACTCCGAATCTGACGGCACGCACAAGCGTCCGTTGTACCAAAGTACTCCTTCTTCATCAACAGTGAATCCCGGTGCCTTTCCTGCTGCTAGCTGGCTCTTAATCCCGTCAATGCTTGCATTGCTCTTCTGGGCTTCCTTGATTTGACTAATCAGGGTGGGTTGAAGTTCAATGCTGGCGAGAAATCCTTCACTTACTAGCTCCATTCTAAACTGTTCAAACTCTTGGTGAAGGCTAGGTTGCTCTTCGGCAATCATGGAGTTCAACTGACACGGCAGTCTACTCAAAGCATCTGCTACTACATTGGCCTTGCCTGGGTGATAGTGGATATCCATATCATAATCCTTGATTAACTCTAACCATCTCCTTTGCCTCATGTTCAGTTCCTTCTGGGTGAAGATATACTTCAAACTCTTGTGATCCGAGTAAATCTCGCATCGATTACCCATGAGGTAATGACGCCATACTTTCAAGGCTAACACTACTGCTAGCTCTAAGTCATGGGTCGGATAGTTCTGTTCATGCTGCTTCAGTTGCCTTGACAGGTACGAGATCACTTTGCCTTCTTGCATCAACACACATCCAAGACCAATCTTGGAGGCATCACAATACACATCAAAGGGTTTGGTGATGTCCGGCATGATCAGTATTGGGGCTGAAGTCAGTCTGCTCTTGAGCTGTTGGAAGCTCTCTTCACACTTGTTCGTCCATTCGAACTTCTTGTCCTTTTTCAACAATTGGGTCATTGGTCTGGCTATGCTTGAGAATCCTTCAACGAATCGGCGGTAATATCCCGCCAATCCGAGAAATGCACGGACCTCAGTCTGGGTGGTTGGGGCTTTCCATTCTGCAACGGTCTTTATCTTTGAGGGGTCAACGGCAATTCCTCCTGCGGACAAGATGTGTCCCAGGAATCCTACTTCCCTCAACCAGAACTCACACTTGCTGAACTTGGCATACAGCTGGTGTTCCCGAAGAGTCTCTAAGACCATTTCCAAGTGTTGCTCATGTTCTTCTTCGGTTTTGGAGTAGATAAGGATGTCGTCGATGAAGACAACGACGAACTTATCCAGGAAGTTCATGAAGATCTTATTCATGAGATTCATGAAATAAGCGGGGGCGTTGGTCAATCCAAATGACATGACATTGTACTCATACAATCCATATCTGGTGGTGAAGGCAGTTTTGGGGATGTCCGATGCACGGATCTTCAGCTGATGGTAACCTGTCCTAAGATCAATCTTAGAGAACACGGTGGCACCGGTCAACTGGTCAAACAGGTCTTCTATTTTGGGCAAGGGATACTTGTTCTTGATGGTGACATCATTGAGCTTGCGGTAATCCGTACATAAACGGATAGCACCATCCTTCTTGTCCACAAACAAAACTGGTGATCTCCAGGGTGATGCACTTGGTCTAATCAAACCTTTGGCTAACATATCATCCAGTTGTTTCTTTAGTTCCACCAATTCTGCCGGGTTCATGCTGTAAGCTCTCTGGGCTATGGTCCTGTTCCGGGGATTAACTCGATGATAAACTCGATATCCCGATCCGGGGGCATACCGGGTAGGTCATCCGGAAACACATCAGAGTATCTACAGACGACTCTGATTTGATCCAGGGTGGGTTTGGTTAAACTCTGGTTGCAGGTAAATTTTCTGGGCAGCTTTTCTGAGATGTGCTCAACTAACACTCCGGTGCTACTAGTCATGGTGATGGCCTTCTTGGCACAATCAATCAATCCATGATGTTTGGACATCCAGTCCATACCCAGCACTACTTCCAAACCTTTTGTTCCCAAAACAATCAGATTGGCATAAAAGTCTATTTCATGAATTCTGATAGGAACATCTTTGCAAATTTTTCTAGCTTTAGTGGTTGATCCAGGTATTTGCACTACCATGACATGCTTCAAACTGATGGGTTGAATCTTACTAGTGCATGCAAATTCTTCCGTAACAAATGAATGCGATGCTCCAGAATCAAACAGCACTCTTGCAGGTATTGAGTTAACAGAGAACATACCCAGCACGACATCTGGGGCTTCCTGGGCTTCTTCCGCACTCATGTGAAAGAGGCGGCCGCTGCGGTTGTTCGGGTTGTTGGGGGCGAACTTCTTGTTGTTGGCGACACGGCGTTGCTGCTGAGCAGGGCCAGTGGTGTTGGCGGCCATCTTGGCGAGTCTCTGGGGACACTCTTTGGAGTAGTGCCCCACCACACCGCACTCATAGCAGTTGATGGTGGACTTGTCCTTGGGGGCGACAGGGATAGCATTGCTCCCAGTCCTTGGAGCAGTGTTGGTGTTGGGGTTGGCAGGGGCTCTTGTCGGGGCGCGGTTGAAGTTGTTGTTGTGGTGGACGAAGTTATTGTTGTTGGGGTGGTGTCCTCCCGTCCTGGGGTTTCCTCCGCTCCGGTTCTGATAACCGGGGCGCGACATCTGTGCCGGTGGCCTGTTGTTCCTGGGGGTGAATCCTCCGCTTGAGCCAGGGCGAAACTTGGAGGTGTTGCTGGGCCCACTCTGGTGCATCATGCGGCGCTTGCGGTTTTCATTGGCTTGGTTCAGCTTGCCCTCCATCTGGATGGCGGAGTCAACAAGGGCTTCGAGGTCAGCAAAAGGGATGTTGACCAACACAGTCTGCATCTCATCGTGCAGTCCGTTCAGGAACCTCTCCTTCCTCTTCTCGGTGGTGTCAGTCATCCGGGGCGTACCTTGACAAGGTGAGGAACTTGTCGCGGTATTCTACCACGGTCAGACGGCCTTGCTTTAACTCGCGGAACTCATCCCGCATCTTCTTGATGAGACCCGGTGGCACATGGTACTTGCTAAACTTGAGCTTGAAATCTGCCCAAGTCATGAGTTGCCCTGCATTCAATGCGCGAGCACTCGTCCACCAGGCACGTGCAGGTCCTGCCAGATAGTGGGTGGCAAACAGCACCTTGTCATCATCTTCCACTCCGGCAACCTCAAGATTGTTCTCCATTGTTTGGAGCCAATCATCAGCATCAAGGGGTTCCTCCGTCTTGCTAAACACCGGTGGGTTGGTGTTCTGAAAGTTCTTCAACTTGGAGCCCGGGTGATCATGGTTCCCGTGGCCTTGGTTGTTCTGTGCTAACTGTTGAAGTACAGCTAGGTTAGCTTGCCTTTCAGTCCTATCAACTTCTCGTTCAGCCAACATCTGTTGCAGTATCTGCGTCAGCGCATCCGGATTGGCGTTGCGATTGGAATGTGCCATCTGAACAGAGATATGGATCATAAGATAAGAGGGACAATTTCTATGGCTTAATTTTGGGGAGTAAACTCACATTTATTTAAAACATGGTTCATAATATAAAAATATTACACATACGAACATAGTCATGAAGGTAGCAATTATTACAAGCCAACAATCCGGAGGGTTTGAAGAACCCTTTCAACAATCTACGATACAAGGGGCGAATGCAAAGGACCGATACATCTCAGGCTACGCGGTGCTCAAGGAGGGATGGAAGCTATCCATCGATGCGGAGCGGGAAGGTGGTGTCCATCCCGGCAGGCAGGTGCTGGTGGAAGTCCTGGTCTTCCTCTTCCTCCGGCTCGTAGTCGTTGTCGTTGCTGACGTAGGAGTAGCCATCCCCTTGGATGTCTTCCCCCTCGCCTTCTCCCTCCAGGATCTGGAGCTGCTCCACCTGAGTGGAGATGGTCTCCTTCAGGACGGCGATCTTGGTCTTGAGGCGGTGGATGGTGGCGTCCCTCTTCGCGACCAGCTGGCGCAGAGTCCTGCGCTCCTTCGCGATGACCTTGATGGTATCCGCGTACTGGTTCAGCTGCTGCTGAGTGTGGTTGGCGGCGGAGCGGGAGTTGCTCAGCGCAGACCGAGTCTCGTACAGCATGTAGTCGAGGTGATCCACATGGTGCCTCAGCACGGGGTGGTACGGCAGGCTGAGGGGCAGACCAACAGAGGAGTGCCTTGCGAAGTGCGCAAAGCGTTCCCCTTCGATGGCCAGCGAGTTCTGCCCGCACAGACGAGCGAGAGACTCCTGCAGAGCATGGGCGAGTCCATCCACCCAAGTGTTCTCGCGGAGCGAGAACTGGATCTGGCGGAACATGGGCGACTCCGGCTTTCCCGGAAGGTTAGCCATGATGAGCCACTGGAGCTGGCCGTTGGCTTGGTCCGAGATCTGACCTCCGTAGAACACGGGAGGAGAGCGTCCAAGGAACTCGGTGAGAGCAAACAGATCCCTTTCAAAGATCAGATCCCCACCGTTCGCCAAGTCGTACACTTGGGTCTGGATGAAGGGCTCCGTCGGGATGATGGGCTCCATCTGTAGAGGGAGTGACAAATAAGTTAATAATTGTCAGTGTTCAAAATTTTAAGTAATAATCAATGAAATGGATTATTTTGAAAAGGATTTTCAAGGTAAGGGTATGAGTGTATTTTCATAACTATTTTATTATAAACTAAGTTTGTTGGACGTCCATTCTAACTAGGGTCTCCTAAGGTCAAACAATGGCTCTGATACCAACTTGTCAACACCCGGATTTTTAAGTCCGGATGCCCTATTATATCATACATCGCAATCCCAGGAAGATTGTTTTTGCGAGACATAATAGTAAGTCGTTCAGAGTCATCATTTATTACAACACATAAAGTCTTACAACAAGGGATCACATGATCCAATATTACACAAATAGATTGTTCAACATCACAATAAGTAGCGGAAGCGTAGTAGTAGTGGACTATATGTTCCACAGGCAACGCTTGACGTCAGAAGACGATCCTAGTTATCGTAGACGTCCTGCTGTCCGTCATCCTGATATTGTTGCTCCTCTTCATAGTCTGGCATTTGAATAGCCAGGGCAAAGCCATGAGTACTTTTAAAGTACTCGCAAACTAATACTATGGTAAAGCATATTAAGTGTAGTAAAGGGGTACTAAGCTCTAGGTTTATTTGCATAAAGCCAAGTTTTCCTTTGATAAACATTTAATAAAATCCTCATTATTTAATAGACTAACTCAAGTGGGAACATTAGTGTCATTCCCACACTTCATTTGGAATCCAAATCAATTCCCAATCACCATCATTATTTCAACATAAATCCTGATAAAGGAAGTAGTATGGCCTTTCCAACCGTCCGTAACCGTGGACACGGCTATTCGAATAGGTTTAACACTCTGCAGAGGTTGTACTCTTGTGCCACAACTATTGATTTCATCCGTCGAGGATAACCCCGAATCATCGTAACTCAGTACGCGGATCATCAATCATAACCTTTCACTTATATGTCCTAGTATAGGCACCTCTCCCCATGAGCTTGGCCTCCCGGTGAGAACCAACTGTTAACCCGGGAACTGCACAGGGCTTGGGTCGTACATTCACCTCATATTCACATCATTCTCATATACGGAGGCAGCCTCGGCGTAACCCCTATGATGCTTGTTTAGAGGGAACCCATACTAAAATACACAAGTTTCTAGTTAAGCCCTACCCATAATCAGGTATTGTGGGGGTACTTGTATAATTGGAAAGGTATCGCATTCAAAACCATATCAAGTTTATATCAAAAATCACTATCTTCTCTTGGTCATATTCACCAACCAAGTCATTCCATGAAATGAACCATCATTCCAAGGTTTCAAATTCATATCAACATCACTTGTTCCCATCTAGAGTAGTCAAGTTTTAATTGCTTAGCAATAGCAACTATATGAGGGGTGCTATCTAGCTTTGAGTGGTGTTCATCTAATCCAAGTATTGTTCTATTCTATACAAAGTGAATCATAAATCAAAAAGTACTTTGAAATAAATAAGCCAAAGTAAAATTAAGTAAAAACATGGGATAGGTAATACATAAAAGTAAAGTGTGATGATGCCTTTGCTCTTGTAGAGCTAAGCATTTGTATTTAGCAAGGGTTAGCTTGCCTTGAGCTGAGTAGTGATCAAAGTGCTCTTCCTCTTCTTGGGAGTAGGCCTCCTCCTCTTGATAATCCTCGTTACTAGCGTCTATATACGAATACGAGGTATAAATACTAAACCAAACTCACATGCTAAACTAGGAACACTCAAAGAGTTCACACTCTAGTCCTATTATCAATCAAACATGGCATGGTGAGTTATTTGATGATTTCTTATTTATTAGAAAAATAATTTCCTCTCATTATTCCTATTTCTCAAATTTAGATATGTAGATCCTTAGAGAAATTCATTTCTTCTCTTTACTTCATAATAAGATTTAATCTCTTCATATAATAATCAGGTATGAAATATAGGTTGACCCAAGTCAACATTTCATATCTATTATATGTGAGTATAATTTAATTAAAGGGCTATACTACACATGTTATCATACTACTATTTTAAATGCATTAAAATCTCTAAGTAATAATTATCAGGGGTTCATTAGCCTAGGTCATTCCCCCTGGTTATATTACTTAGGATCAAGATTTAAATGAGAGAGTAGCTCTCATACTATTTATTAAATTTGAATTCCAAGTTGAATTGTTCTAGAATTGACTACATAGCTATCTTATTTGATCTAGTCCATGATCATACAAATAACATGTCTATATTATTGCATAATCAATTAGAGGACATCATTTGTGATTTATTAGAATTGGAATCAACTTAAAATCATTTATAGATTATTTTTAATAATTATTTGAAGTTAGAAAAGGCCCTGCCTTGTTATTTTTGTCATTTAATATTTAATACGAATTTGGACATGAGACCAGTGGCATTAGTTAGATAATTTCATGGGCTTTCCAATGATATAAAGTTTGCTAGATTTGGTTTGGCAGATTTCAAACTATTCAAATTTTACTAAACCATCTGCAGCACAAATCAAATTAAGTTTAAACATTTATTTGAATCTTGGGCTTGGGCGGGAAAGCTACTGGGCCGAAACTAAAATTCCAAACACTGCGCAGCCCAGCAAGCCGCGGGTGCGAGCGGGCTGCCTGACGAGGTGGGGTCCACCTGTCGGCGCCTCATAACACAACAAACGGTATGTTTAAATCTGGCCGTAGGATCTGGGGTGATCGACGGCTGGTGAGTGTCGTCGTCCCCGGGATTCCGGCGAGCCAGCCCGTAGGGGGTCGGAGGGCATACCAGGCCGATGCAGGACTGGCAGGGTGCTCGGAGAAGCGGTTGTCGACGAGGAACAGCCTGGTGCAGTGGCGGCGCTCGGGGAGGCTCCAATCGAAGCAGAGCTTCCGCGGGCTCCGGCGGACTCGAGCTTGCAATTCGAGCAGCTCCGGCGACTAAAGGCGAAATTGATTGGGGCGTGGTGTTCAGTGAAGAGAGGGAGCAGATGGTGTGAAGAAGTTGTGAACGGAGGAGCTCTATTTATAGAGTTGCTCGGCGGCCGTGAGGTGCTGCAAGGGCACGGCCATGGCGCGGCTCCTGTGGTGCACGAAAGGGCAAGTGAAGGACGGCTAGAGATAGGCGGTGTCCTGGCGATGCTCAACTTGTATTGGCGCAGAGAAAAGGGCTACGGAATCGCTCGAGTTTTTCCAGTGATCATCACAGGTACGTCGACGACGAGGACGACGGCGACAAGGCCCTGGGCGGTGCTTGAGCGTGTCTAGTGCGTAGGGTGCTTGGAGTGGATGCTCGACGCCAGGGTAGGGATGCAGGGCGAGGACGCTCACGCTCGAGTGCACGGCGTCCTGGCGCGCTCCAGAGCGCGCTCACCGCGGCATGGGCACGGTACTGGCATGGTTTTGGCCACGGCCGTTCTGGCCAATGCCAAGCCTTGGCGTTGCTGGGCGTGTACCGTTCGATTCCTTATGCAGTGAGGCTCCAGGACAAGAAGAAAGTGTGAGAGGAGGGCTGGAGAGAGGATGGCCAAAGTGGCCGGCATGGTGTAGTTTTGCATAGTTTAGGGTTTTTCCTCGACTTTAATCGACCATGCAGGTACTGGGCTAGAGGCAGGGGGTGTAGAACTAGCTAATGATCACCATTGCAAAGTGGTTTAGGGAAGAATCCAGTGGACACTTGTGTGTTTCACAATTTGGAAAATATGCCTGCCAAGTGTTGCGCAAGAGAAAAATATTTAAATTTTGAAATTCTTTTTGGTACATCTCAATGATATAATTAATGTGAGGTATTGGTGGTGGTGGCACTCAATTTAGATTTGATTTGCAAGATTTCAAATTTGAGGTGATCTTGTTTTTCTTCTCAGATCCTATTTTGGCAATTAAATTCTGGTCAACCTAGTCAACTCTGGCCATGGTGGTCAACATGAAAAGTACTCACCTTGACATGGTCTTGGATGACATGGCTTTGGTTGACAAAGTTTAGTTTAGGTTTTAAGAAATACAGGGGTGCAAAGTGGTGAAGAAAATATTTTTAGCCCAAGTGACCATTATCACATGTATGAAGAATTCTTGATTTCTCTTGATTTGATTCATGATCCAATGATGCAATTGTGTTAGTTTATCATATTAAAGCATTTTAGAAGCAAGGAAGCAAGCAATTATGGCCTTAGTGAAGGATTTGCATTTTTGCATATGGTGTATGTGAGTGATTATGGGTTTTTCTTATTTTCTTTATTTCTCCTCAATTTAGGGTTTTGTGATCTTGATTAGGGTTCACATATCAATAGATCAACATGCTAACACTCATCATGGCAATTGCACAAAAGAAATATTACTTATATGCATGAATCTATATGTGGCACTATATGCATAGAAAAGTTTTTGTTAGTTGTAAATTTTGAGTAATTGAACTCTCACTTGCTTTATTATTGTTGAAAACTTGGGATGTTACAGGAGGTACATAATTTGTCTGGTTTGAATATGTCTAGACCTTGTTTATGAACTTTTGAATGCTTACTATATATATGTATGTGACATAAGAAAACTATGTGCTTTGGTTTTTCATTTTTCTGATTTTTTTGGAATTTTGATGCACATTTGAATCTTGGTCAAATCCTAGGTTTGACCAAGATTTAAACAAGTATAGAACATGGAAATGAAAATGGAAGCCTGTATCCTTCTTAGTCACCCTAAAATTAATGAAGTTTTTGGGAGGTTTTTGAAATTTCCATGTTTGAAACCCAAAACCACTTATCTTCATACTCTTGACTTCGTCATAAGACAGAGTTTAGGGGTTAGGGGGTAGATACATGATTTGTCTAGCTAGTTTGAATATGTCCAGACCTTGTTTATCAACTTTAATGCTTACTATATGACACTAGCACATTGCCCGTGCTTCGCTACGGAATCACACTAATAATAATATTGTTGTAACTTCATGACTGATGATTTCTAGAGAATATTAAAGAATGTACTACATGCTCTATTAATGATGCCTAAGATTGGATAATATTTAGTTACCCTAGAGAATATATTTAGATAAACTTGATTAATATTGTATATACTGATTTAGAAAATCGAACGAACATGATTTTTCTTGCCTAGTGCATACACTAATGCCAAGGCACTAATAGTCATTGTTAGACTATGCATATTGTTGTAAGTGATTGCCTAGTTAGCTACACTTAGAAGACGTTGGCTGAGATTTAACGGAAGATCAAGGTTGTTACTATATCAGCAGATTAATTACCCCAGGCGAGACGTGCCTCATAGACATCAGTGCCATCTCTTTCTTTTCTCTAAAATTCATTTTTTCCCCTGCAACGATACAAATACATTCATGTTAGTCGAGATATAAGAAAAGAACATCAATATGCAACTTTCACTGAATCCTATAATCACTGCACATAAGTAAGAAAATTCACCCCAAAAATGCAGGGGCTTCATGTTTAAAGATGTCATTTGCACTTGATTAATTTTATACCCACAATTTTTTTTAACAGTCAGAGCTTAAAAGATCACATGGTAACACTTACAATCATGCCACACTATGTCCAGCACGCAAGGAAGAAACATCACTGAACCCTCTCTTGAGTCTTGACATGTCGGGTAGGAAATCAATTATATATGACTGGACTCGTTGATGCATCCGGAGCGCGGACTTTATTCAATCAGAGTCGACGTTGATTAGAGTGTGAATTGTAACACCATTAGTCGAAGTTGAACAACTTCTCTCACTCACACATTTGCTCCAAGCCATCGCACTGTGGCTGAGGAGCTGCTCTACCTCCAACTTGCGTCAATGGACGCCACCGCCGTGGGTACGGCCAGGTCCTCCCGCTGCTTTTCATCCGTGTAATCGGCGCCGCCGCTTTCATCCAGGTCCTGCTTCCCGTCAGCGCAGTGTCTACGAGGAAGATGTAGAGGCGGGGATGCGCGGTGGAGGCCGCACCTGCCGGCGACAGTCCGATGCGGCCGTTGACGAGAAAACAGGGAGAGCTCGTCGGCGCTTGCGAACGGCAGTCCACTGAGGCCGTAGAGGATAACGCGCTCTTCGGCATTTGCTGGTGGAAGAGCATCATCGGCGGAGGGGTCTGCGCACGTCGTGGAGCCGACCGGCGGCGGGGCAGGGCCACGCTGGGAGCCTGGGAGCCATCGGGAACGTGGGCTGGTGACGCTTTTAACGGGCCGGACCAGCGCCGGAGTTAGACGAAGGAAGAGTAGGGAATTCGACTATGCCACGGATCGCTCCGGTTTTCTATTCATACAGAACATTTTCTTAACGGTTTTTTTGTTCTGTTTTATTTTCTTGTAGCGCCAGTTCATTGCCCAGCTGTGCAGTTTAGGCACGTCAGTCTTCGCTGAGTTCGAGTGAAACTCTAGTTGAAAGTTGAAACCAACCATACTACTATGTATTTTTTTTTGGACACGGACACCAACCCAGTTCCGATTGGTAAATGGTTTTTTTTAGGGGGGGAGATATACAACAGAAACGGCTGCGTGTATAGATGGGGAGATGGTGGGCTTAAGATTCAAGGTAGATATTGGGCCTAAGAAAAAATTCTTTGGCCGTTTGTGACACCAGCCAGTCACCTATCGATTTAATAGTAAAGATATAAGAGGCCATGGCTTTGGGTTTCATTTTTCTATTTTTTATTTTATGCCCATTTGAATCTTGGTCAAATCCTAGAGATTGACTTCATAATACAGAGTTTAGGGTTAGGGGTAGATATACACATGATTTTTCTGGTTTGAATATGTCTAGACCTTGTTTATCAACTTGAGTGTTTACTATATATGACATAAGAAGGCTATGTGCTTTGGTTTTTCATTCTTTAGATTTTTTGTCTGAATTTTTATGCCCATTTGAATCTTGGTCAAATCCTAGGTTTGACCAAGATTTAAATAAGTTTAAAACATGGAAATGAAAAGGTAAAAGCATCGATCCTTCTTAGTCGCTCTAAAATGAAGCTTTTTGGGAGGTTTTTGAAATTTCCATGTTTGAAACCCAAAACCACTTCTCTTCATGCTTGACTTCATAAGACGAAGTTTAGGGTCGCTAGGGGTAGATACATGATTTTTCTGGTTAATTTGGATATATCTAGACCTTGTTTATCAACTTGAATGCTTACGATATGACATAAGAACACTATGTGCTTTTTATTTTTTGTGCCCATTTGAATCTTGGTCAAATCCTAGGTTTGACCAAGATTTAAACAAGTATAGAACATGAAAATGAAAAGGGAAGCTTGTATCCTTCTTACTCACCCTAAAATGAAGTTTTGGGAGGTTTTTGAAATGTCCATGTTAGAAACCCAAAACCACTTCTCTTCATTCTTGACTTCTTAAGACATAGTTTAGGGGTTAGCGGGTAGATACATGATTAGTATGGTTTGAATATGTCTAGACCTTGTTTATCAACTTTAATGCTTACTACATGACATAAGAAGACTATGTGCTTTGGTTTTTCATTTTTCTGTTTTTTTTGAATTTTCTGCCAATTTTGTTTGACCAAGATTTAGACAAGTTTTACACGTGAAAACGAATAAGTAAGCCTGGATCCTTCTTAGTCACTCCAAAATGTACCAATTGATAGGTGCGTTAACTTTGCTTCATGGAAAAAATAATGTCATGTAAATGAGTTAACTTGGATTTCCTACCCTTGAATCCATAGGAAACTTTGTTCTAATGCACTATAATAATCAACCGAGTTTTTACACCAACAGGTCTGTCACTTACGTGTGGTGCCCATGCGTGAGGTCCCACACTTCAGTGAGCACAAGTCACGTGCAATAGGTACGCAAACTCCCAGCCATTTTCTTTGTCAAGAGAAGACGCATCAGGATGCGTATTGGAAGTCTGTGGGTCCTTCTGGATCCTTCGGTCGTCCCTCTCAAAAAAAAAACAAATCTCTCTCATTCTCGGCCTCGCTCGACTCGCTCGCTCGCTCGCACCTCCTGCTCACTGACAAACCCTGCACAAAAGTCAACATCATCACCCGAAAAAGGGGAGACACCATAATTCTCTCCCTTCTTCTCTCCTTCCGAGTGATCCCTCTTCCTCCGAGTTTCACTCGACGAACACACATGTGCTGCATAGTAATAATAAAAAGGTAGAAAAATCGACCTACGAATCTATAATTAAATAGGTTAAACTAGGGTTTTGCCCAGTACTACAGATCAAGGTTCAAAAAATCCAACTACGGGGTTCGAACAACCCCATTTCTAATCCAAGATTTTTTTCGACCTCATCCAATGGCCTCAAACTATAGGCCGGGTTAGCATCTAGTGCAGTATGTGTGAGAATGTATGCACTATGTGTGCTATAACTTGTGTGTCTTTCAAATTTGAACCAAATTTGAATAAGTTTGAAATATTTGAAATGGGGCTTTTGGCTTAAACGTTTGAAACCCAAAACGACTTCTCCTCATGCTAGACTTCATAAGACCGAGTTTAGGGTTAGGGGGTAGATACATGATTTGTCTGGTTTGAATATGTCTAAACCTTGTTTATCAACTTGAATGCTTACTATATGACATAAGAAGACCATGTGCTTTTGTTTTTCATTTTTCTATTTTTTTAAGAATTTTATGCACATTTGATTCTGGTCAAATCCTAGGTTCAACCAAGATTTAAACAAGTTTCAAGCATGAAAATGAAAACGTAATCCAAGATCCTTCTTAATTAGTCACTCTAAAATATATGAAGCTTTTGGGACGTACTTGAAATTTCCATGTTTGAAACCTAAAACCACTTATCTTCATGCTTGACTTCGTCATAAGACAGAGTTTAGGGGTTTTAGGGGGTAGATACATGATTTGTCTAGCTAGTTTGAATATGTCTAGACCTTGTTTATCAACTTTAATGCTTACTATATGACATATAAGAAGACTATGTGCGCTTTGGTTTTTCATTTTTCGGTTTTTTTATTTTATGCCCATTTGAATCTTGGTCAAATCCTAGATTTGACCAAGATTTAAACAAGTTTAAAACATGGAAATGAAAAGGTAAGCATCGATCCTTCTTAGTCGCTCTAAAATGAAGCTGAATTTTGGGAGGTTTTTGAAATTTCCATGTTTGAAACCCAAAACCACTTCTCTTCATGCTTGACTTCATAAGACGAAGTTTAGGGTCGATAGGGGGTAGATACATGATTTGTCTTGTTTGAATATGTCTAGACCTTGTTTATCAACTTGAATGCTTACTAGCTATATGACATTAAGAGGACTATGTGCATTGGTATTTCATTTTTTGATTTTTATGCCCATTTGAGAATCTTGGTAAGATCCTAGGTTTGTTGAGCAAGATTTATACAAGTTTAACATGTGAAAATGATAAGGTAATTAAGTCTGGATCTTTCTCTTAGTAACTCTAAAATGAAGCTTTTGGGAGGTTCTTGAATTTACCATGTTTGAAACCCAAAACCACCGTACTTCTTTTCATGCTTGACTTCATAAGACAGAGTTTAGGGTTAGGGGTAGATACATGATTTTTCTGGTTTGAATATGTCTAGACCATGTTTATCAACTTGAATGCTTACTATATGACATATAAGAAGGCTATGTGCTTTGGTCTTTCATTCTTTCGATTTTTTTCTGAATTTTTATGCCCATTTGAATCTTGGTCAAATCCTAGGTTCGACCAAGATTTAAACAAGTTTAAAACATGACAATGAAAAGGTAATTAATCATGGATCCTTCTTAATTAACCAGCCAGTCTAATTAAAATGAAGCTTTTTGGGAGGTTTTTGAAATTTCCATGTTTGAAACCCAAAACCACACTTCTCTGCTTCATGCTTGACTTCATATATAATTAAGACAAAGTTTAGGGTTAGGAGGTACATGATTTGTCTGGTTTGAATATGTCTACACCTTGTTTATGAACTTTTGAATGCTTACTATATATATGTATGTGACATAAGAAAACTATGTGCTTTGGTTTTTCATTTTTCTGATTTTTTGGAATTTTGATGCACATTTGAATCTTGGTCAAATCCTAGGTTTGACCAAGATTTAAACAAGTATAGAACATGGAAATGAAAATGGAAGCCTGTATCCTTCTTAGTCACCCTAAAATTAATGAAGTTTTTGGGAGGTTTTAAATTCCATGTTTGAAACCCAAAACCACTTATCTTCATGCTCTTGACTTCGTCATAAGACAGAGTTTAGGGGTTAGGGGGTAGATACATGATTTGTCTAGCTAGTTTGAATATGTCCAGACCTTGTTTATCAACTTTAATGCTTACTATATGACATATAAGAAGACCATGTGCGCTTTGGTTTTTCATTTTTCTGTTTTTTTATTTTATGCCCATTTGAATCTTGGTCAAATCCTAGAGATTGACTTCATAATACAGAGTTTAGGGTTAGGGGTAGATATACACATGATTTTTCTGGTTTGAATATGTCTAGACCTTGTTTATCAACTTGAGTGTTTACTATATGACATAATTAAGAAGGCTATGTGCTTTGGTTTTTCATTCTTTTTTTTTCTGAATTTTTATGCCCATTTGAATCTTGGTCAAATCCTAGGTTTGACCAAGATTTAAATAAGTTTAAAACATGGAAATGAAAAGGTAAAAGCATCGATCCTTCTTAGTCGCTCTAAAATGAAGCTGAATTTTGGGAGGTTTTTGAAATTTCCATGTTTGAAACCCAAAACCACTTCTCTTCATGCTTGACTTCATAAGACGAAGTTTAGGGTCGCTAGGGGTAGATACATGATTTTTCTGGTTAATTTGGATATATCTAGACCTTGTTTATCAACTTGAATGCTTACGATATGACATAAGAACACTATGTGCTTTTTTTATTTTTTTGTGCCCATTTGAATCTTGGTCAAATCCTAGGTTTGACCAAGATTTAAACAAGTATAGAACATGAAAATGAAAAGGGAAGCCTGTATCCTTCTTACTCACCCTAAAATGAAGTTTTGGGAGGTTTTTGAAATGTCCATGTTTGAAACCCAAAACCACTTCTCTTCATTCTTGACTTCTTAAGACATAGTTTAGGGGTTAGCGGGTAGATACATGATTAGTATGGTTTGAATATGTCTAGACCTTGTTTATCAACTTTAATGCTTACTACATGACATAAGAAGACTATGTGCTTTGGTTTTTCATTTTTCTGTTTTTTTTTGAATTTTCTGCCAATTTTGTTTGACCAAGATTTAGACAAGTTTTACACGTGAAAACGAATAAGTAAGCCTGGATCCTTCTTAGTCACTCCAAAATGTACCAATTGATAGGTGCGTTAACTTTGCTTCATGGAAAAAATAATGTCATGTAAATGAGTTAACTTGGATTTCCTACCCTTGAATCCATAGGAAACTTTGTTCTAATGCACTATAATAATCAACCGAGTTTTTACACCAACAGGTCTGTCACTTACGTGTGGTGCCCATGCGTGAGGTCCCACACTTCAGTGAGCACAAGTCACGTGCAATAGGTACGCAAACTCCCAGCCATTTTCTTTGTCAAGAGAAGACGCATCAGGATGCGTATTGGAAGTCTGTGGGTCCTTCTGGATCCTTCGGTCGTCCCTCTCAAAAAAAACAAATCTCTCTCATTCTCGGCCTCGCTCGACTCGCTCGCTCGCTCGCACCTCCTGCTCACTGACAAACCCTGCACAAAAGTCAACATCATCACCCGAAAAAGGGGAGACACCATAATTCTCTCCCTTCTTCTCTCCTTCCGAGTGATCCCTCTTCCTCCGAGTTTCACTCGACGGGCAAACACACATGTGCTGCATAGTAATAATAAAAAGGTAGAAAAATCGACCTACGAATCTATAATTAAATAGGTTAAACTAGGGTTTTGCCCAGTACTACAGATCAAGGTTCAAAAAATCCAACTACGGGGTTCGAACAACCCCATTTCTAATCCAAGATTTTTTCGACCTCATCCAATGGCCTCAAACTATAGGCCGGGTTAGCATCTAGTGCAGTATGTGTGAGAATGTATGCACTATGTGTGCTATAACTTGTGTGTCTTTCAAATTTGAACCAAATTTGAATAAGTTTGAAATATTTGAAATGGGGCTTTTGGCTTAAACGTTTGAAACCCAAAACGACTCCTCCTCATGCTAGACTTCATAAGACCGAGTTTAGGGTTAGGGGGTAGATACATGATTTGTCTGGTTTGAATATGTCTAAACCTTGTTTATCAACTTGAATGCTTACTATATGACATAAGAAGACCATGTGCTTTTGTTTTTCATTTTTCTATTTTTTTAAGAATTTTATGCACATTTGATTCTGGTCAAATCCTAGGTTCAACCAAGATTTAAACAAGTTTCAAGCATGAAAATGAAAACGTAATCCAAGATCCTTCTTAATTAGTCACTCTAAAATATATGAAGCTTTTGGGACGTACTTGAAATTTCCATGTTTGAAACCTAAAACCACTTATCTTCATGCTTGACTTCGTCATAAGACAGAGTTTAGGGGTTTTAGGGGGTAGATACATGATTTGTCTAGCTAGTTTGAATATGTCTAGACCTTGTTTATCAACTTTAATGCTTACTATATGACATATAAGAAGACTATGTGCGCTTTGGTTTTTCATTTTTCGGTTTTTTTATTTTATGCCCATTTGAGTCTTGGTCAAATCCTAGATTTGACCAAGATTTAAACAAGTTTAAAACATGGAAATGAAAAGGTAAGCATCGATCCTTCTTAGTCGCTCTAAAATGAAGCTGAATTTTGGGAGGTTTTTGAAATTTCCATGTTTGAAACCCAAAACCACTTCTCTTCATGCTTGACTTCATAAGACGAAGTTTAGGGTCGATAGGGGGTAGATACATGATTTGTCTTGTTTGAATATGTCTAGACCTTGTTTATCAACTTGAATGCTTACTAGCTATATGACATTAAGAGGACTATGTGCATTGGTATTTCATTTTTTGATTTTTATGCCCATTTGAGAATCTTGGTAAGATCCTAGGTTTGTTGAGCAAGATTTATACAAGTTTAACATGTGAAAATGATAAGGTAATTAAGTCTGGATCTTTCTCTTAGTAACTCTAAAATGAAGCTTTTGGGAGGTTCTTGAATTTACCATGTTTGAAACCCAAAACCACCGTACTTCTTTTCATGCTTGACTTCATAAGACAGAGTTTAGGGTTAGGGGTAGATACATGATTTTTCTGGTTTGAATATGTCTAGACCATGTTTATCAACTTGAATGCTTACTATATGACATATAAGAAGGCTATGTGCTTTGGTCTTTCATTCTTTCGATTTTTTTGAATTTTTATGCCCATTTGAATCTTGGTCAAATCCTAGGTTCGACCAAGATTTAAACAAGTTTAAAACATGACAATGAAAAGGTAATTAATCATGGATCCTTCTTAATTAACCAGCCAGTCTAATTAAAATGAAGCTTTTTGGGAGGTTTTTGAAATTTCCATGTTTGAAACCCAAAACCACACTTCTTTGCTTCATGCTTGACTTCATATATAATTAAGACAAAGTTTAGGGTTAGGAGGTACATGATTTGTCTGGTTTGAATATGTCTACACCTTGTTTATGAACTTTTGAATGCTTACTATATATATGTATGTGACATAAGAAAACTATGTGCTTTGGTTTTTCATTTTTCTGATTTTTTTGGAATTTTGATGCACATTTGAATCTTGGTCAAATCCTAGGTTTGACCAAGATTTAAACAAGTATAGAACATGGAAATGAAAATGGAAGCCTGTATCCTTCTTAGTCACCCTAAAATTAATGAAGTTTTTGGGAGGTTTTTTAAATTCCATGTTTGAAACCCAAAACCACTTATCTTCATGCTCTTGACTTCGTCATAAGACAGAGTTTAGGGGTTAGGGGTAGATACATGATTTGTCTAGCTAGTTTGAATATGTCCAGACCTTGTTTATCAACTTTAATGCTTACTATATGACATATAAGAAGACCATGTGCGCTTTGGTTTTTCATTTTTCTGTTTTTTATTTTATGCCCATTTGAATCTTGGTCAAATCCTAGAGATTGACTTCATAATACAGAGTTTAGGGTTAGGGGTAGATATACACATGATTTTTCTGGTTTGAATATGTCTAGACCTTGTTTATCAACTTGAGTGTTTACTATATGACATAATTAAGAAGGCTATGTGCTTTGGTTTTTCATTCTTTAGATTTTTTGTCTGAATTTTTATGCCCATTTGAATCTTGGTCAAATCCTAGGTTTGACCAAGATTTAAATAAGTTTAAAACATGGAAATGAAAAGGTAAAAGCATCGATCCTTCTTAGTCGCTCTAAAATGAAGCTGAATTTTGGGAGGTTTTTGAAATTTCCATGTTTGAAACCCAAAACCACTTCTCTTCATGCTTGACTTCATAAGACGAAGTTTAGGGTTAGGGGTAGATACATGATTTTTCTGGTTAATTTGGATATATCTAGACCTTGTTTATCAACTTGAATGCTTACGATATGACATAAGAACACTATGTGCTTTTTTTATTTTTTTGTGCCCATTTGAATCTTGGTCAAATCCTAGGTTTGACCAAGATTTAAACAAGTATAGAACATGAAAATGAAAAGGGAAGCCTGTATCCTTCTTACTCACCCTAAAATGAAGTTTTGGGAGGTTTTTGAAATGTCCATGTTTGAAACCCAAAACCACTTCTCTTCATTCTTGACTTCTTAAGACATAGTTTAGGGGTTAGCGGGTAGATACATGATTAGTATGGTTTGAATATGTCTAGACCTTGTTTATCAACTTTAATGCTTACTACATGACATAAGAAGACTATGTGCTTTGGTTTTTCATTTTTCTGTTTTTTTTTGAATTTTCTGCCAATTTTGTTTGACCAAGATTTAGACAAGTTTTACACGTGAAAACGAATAAGTAAGCCTGGATCCTTCTTAGTCACTCCAAAATGTACCAATTGATAGGTGCGTTAACTTTGCTTCATGGAAAAAATAATGTCATGTAAATGAGTTAACTTGGATTTCCTACCCTTGAATCCATAGGAAACTTTGTTCTAATGCACTATAATAATCAACCGAGTTTTTACACCAACAGGTCTGTCACTTACGTGTGGTGCCCATGCGTGAGGTCCCACACTTCAGTGAGCACAAGTCACGTGCAATAGGTACGCAAACTCCCAGCCATTTTCTTTGTCAAGAGAAGACGCATCAGGATGCGTATTGGAAGTCTGTGGGTCCTTCTGGATCCTTCGGTCGTCCCTCTCAAAAAAAAAACAAATCTCTCTCATTCTCGGCCTCGCTCGACTCGCTCGCTCGTCGCCCGCTCGCACCTCCTGCTCACGACAAACCCTGCACAAAAGTCAACATCATCACCGAAAAAGGGGAGACACCATAATTCTCTCCCTTCTTCTCTCCTTCCGAGTGATCCCTCTTCCTCCGAGTTTCACTCGACGGGCAAACACACATGTGCTGCATAGTAATAATAAAAAGGTAGAAAAATCGACCTACGAATCTATAATTAAATAGGTTAAACTAGGGTTTTGCCCAGTACTACAGATCAAGGTTCAAAAAATCCAACTACGGGGTTCGAACAACCCCATTTCTAATCCAAGATTTTTTTCGACCTCATCCAATGGCCTCAAACTATAGGCCGGGTTAGCATCTAGTGCAGTATGTGTGAGAATGTATGCACTATGTGTGCTATAACTTGTGTGTCTTTCAAATTTGAACCAAATTTGAATAAGTTTGAAATATTTGAAATGGGGCTTTTGGCTTAAACGTTTGAAACCCAAAACGACTCCTCCTCATGCTAGACTTCATAAGACCGAGTTTAGGGTTAGGGGTAGATACATGATTTGTCTGGTTTGAATATGTCTAAACCTTGTTTATCAACTTGAATGCTTACTATATGACATAAGAAGACCATGTGCTTTTGTTTTTCATTTTTCTATTTTTTAAGAATTTTATGCACATTTGATTCTGGTCAAATCCTAGGTTCAACCAAGATTTAAACAAGTTTCAAGCATGAAAATGAAAACGTAATCCAAGATCCTTCTTAATTAGTCACTCTAAAATATATGAAGCTTTTGGGACGTACTTGAAATTTCCATGTTTGAAACCTAAAACCACTTATCTTCATGCTTGACTTCGTCATAAGACAGAGTTTAGGGGTTTTAGGGGGTAGATACATGATTTGTCTAGCTAGTTTGAATATGTCTAGACCTTGTTTATCAACTTTAATGCTTACTATATGACATATAAGAAGACTATGTGCGCTTTGGTTTTTCATTTTTCGGTTTTTTTATTTTATGCCCATTTGAGTCTTGGTCAAATCCTAGATTTGACCAAGATTTAAACAAGTTTAAAACATGGAAATGAAAAGGTAAGCATCGATCCTTCTTAGTCGCTCTAAAATGAAGCTGAATTTTGGGAGGTTTTTGAAATTTCCATGTTTGAAACCCAAAACCACTTCTCTTCATGCTTGACTTCATAAGAAGAAGTTTAGGGTCGATAGGGGGTAGATACATGATTTGTCTTGTTTGAATATGTCTAGACCTTGTTTATCAACTTGAATGCTTACTAGCTATATGACATAAGAGGACTATGTGCATTGGTATTTCATTTTTTGATTTTTATGCCCATTTGAGAATCTTGGTAAGATCCTAGGTTTGTTGAGCAAGATTTAAACAAGTTTAACATGTGAAAATGATAAGGTAATTAAGTCTGGATCTTTCTCTTAGTAACTCTAAAATGAAGCTTTTGGGAGGTTCTTGAATTTACCATGTTTGAAACCCAAAACCACCGTACTTCTTTTCATGCTTGACTTCATAAGACAGAGTTTAGGGTTAGGGGTAGATACATGATTTTTCTGGTTTGAATATGTCTAGACCATGTTTATCAACTTGAATGCTTACTATATGACATAAGAAGGCTATGTGCTTTGGTCTTTCATTCTTTCGATTTTTTCTGAATTTTTATGCCCATTTGAATCTTGGTCAAATCCTAGGTTCGACCAAGATTTAAACAAGTTTAAAACATGACAATGAAAAGGTAATTAATCATGGATCCTTCTTAATTAACCAGCCAGTCTAATTAAAATGAAGCTTTTTGGGAGGTTTTTGAAATTTCCATGTTTGAAACCCAAAACCACACTTCTCTGCTTCATGCTTGACTTCATATATAATTAAGACAAAGTTTAGGGTTAGGAGGTACATGATTTGTCTGGTTTGAATATGTCTAGACCTTGTTTATGAACTTTTGAATGCTTACTATATATATGTATGTGACATAAGAAAACTATGTGCTTTGGTTTTTCATTTTTCTGATTTTTTTGGAATTTTGATGCACATTTGAATCTTGGTCAAATCCTAGGTTTGACCAAGATTTAAACAAGTATAGAACATGGAAATGAAAATGGAAGCCTGTATCCTTCTTAGTCACCCTAAAATTAATGAAGTTTTTGGGAGGTTTTTGAAATTTCCATGTTTGAAACCCAAAACCACTTATCTTCATGCTTGACTTCGTCATAAGACAGAGTTTAGGGGTTAGGGGGTAGATACATGATTTGTCTAGCTAGTTTGAATATGTCCAGACCTTGTTTATCAACTTTAATGCTTACTATATGACATATAAGAAGACTATGTGCGCTTTGGTTTTTCATTTTTCTGTTTTTTTATTTTATGCCCATTTGAATCTTGGTCAAATCCTAGAGATTGACTTCATAATACAGAGTTTAGGGTTAGGGGTAGATATACACATGATTTTTCTGGTTTGAATATGTCTAGACCTTGTTTATCAACTTGAGTGTTTACTATATGACATAATTAAGAAGGCTATGTGCTTTGGTTTTTCATTCTTTAGATTTTTTGTCTGAATTTTTATGCCCATTTGAATCTTGGTCAAATCCTAGGTTTGACCAAGATTTAAATAAGTTTAAAACATTGGAAATGAAAAGGTAAAAGCATCGATCCTTCTTAGTCGCTCTAAAATGAAGCTGAATTTTGGGAGGTTTTTGAAATTTCCATGTTTGAAACCCAAAACCACTTCTCTTCATGCTTGACTTCATAAGACGAAGTTTAGGGTCGCTAGGGGGTAGATACATGATTTTTCTTGTTTGAATATGTCTAGACCTTGTTTATCAACTTGAATGCTTACTAGCTATATGACATATAAGAGGACTATGTGCATTGGTATTTCATTTTTTGATTTTTATGCCCATTTGAGAATCTTGGTAAAATCCTAGGTTTGTTGAGCAAGATTTAAACAAGTTTAACATGTGAAAATGATAAGGTAATTAAGTCTGGATCTTTCTCTTAGTAACTCTAAAATGAAGCTTTTGGGAGGTTCTTGAATTTACCATGTTTGAAACCCAAAACCACCGTACTTCTTTTCATGCTTGACTTCATAAGACAGAGTTTAGGGTTAGGGGTAGATACATGATTTTTCTGGTTTGAATATGTCTAGACCATGTTTATCAACTTGAATGCTTACTATATGACATAAGAAGGCTATGTGCTTTGGTTTTTCATTCTTTCGATTTTTTCTGAATTTTTATGCCCATTTGAATCTTGGTCAAATCCTAGGTTCGACCAAGATTTAAACAAGTTTAAAACATGACAATGAAAAGGTAATTAATCATGGATCCTTCTTAATTAACCAGCCAGTCTAATTAAAATGAAGCTTTTTGGGAGGTTTTTGAAATTTCCATGTTTGAAACCCAAAACCACACTCTCTGCTTCATGCTTGACTTCATATATAATTAAGACAAAGTTTAGGGTTAGGGGTATATGATTTGTCTGGTTTGAATATGTCTAGACCTTGTTTATGAACTTGAATGCTTACTATATGACATAAGAAGACTATGTGCTTTGGTTTTTTATTTTATTTATTTTTAATTTTATGCCCATTTGAATATTGGTTAAATCCTAGGTTTGAACAAGATTTAAACAAGTTTAAAACATGAAAATGAAAATGTAAGCCTGGATCCTTCTTAACTAGTCACTCTAAAATGAAGCTTTAATTTTGGGAGGTTTTTGAAATTTCCATGTTTGAAACCCAAAACGACTTCTCTTCATGCTTGACTTCATAAGACGAAGTTTAGGGTCGATAGGGGGATACATGATTTGTCTGGTTTGAATATGTCTAGACCATGTTTATCAAATCCTAGGTTTGACCAAGATTTAAACAAGTTTAAAACATGAAAATGAAAAGGGAAGCATGTGTCCTTCTTAGTCACTCTAAAATGAAGTTTTTGGGCGGTTTTTGAAATTTCCATGTTTGAAACCCAAAACCACTTCTCTTCATGCTTGACTTCATAAGACATAGTTTAGGGGTTAGGGGGTAGATACATGATTTGTATGGTTTGAATATGTCTAGACCATGTTTATCAACTTTAATGCTTACTATATGACATAAGAAGACTATGTGCTTTGGTTTTTCATTTTTCTGATTTTTTTAGAATTTTGATGCACATTTGAATCTTGGTCAAATCCTAGGTTTGACCAAGATTTAAACAAGTATATATAGAACATGAAAATGAAAAGGAAGCCTGTATCCTTCTTAGTCACCCTAAAATGAAGTTTTTGGGAGGTTTTTGAAATTTCCATGTTTGAAACCCAAAACCACTTATCTTCATGCTTGAGCAAGATTTAACCAAGATTTAAACAAGTTTAAATCATGAAAATGGAAAGGTAAGCATGGATCCTTCTTAGTCGCTCTAAAATGAAGCTTTTGGGATGTTCTTGAAATTTCCATGTTTGAAACCCGGCCAAAATGACTTTTCTTCATGCTAGACTTCATAAGATCGACACGGGGTACATATATACATGATTTGTCTGGTTTGGATATATCTAGACCTTGTTTATCAACTTGAATGCTTACGATATGACATAAGAACACTATGTGCTTTTTGTTTTTCATTTTTTTGTGCCTATTTGTATCTTGGTCAAATCCTAGGTTTGACCAAGATTTAAACAAGTTTAAAACATGAAAATGAAAAGGGAAACATGTATCCTTCTTAGTCACTCTAAAATGAAGTTTTTGGGAGGTTTTTGAAATTTCCATGTTTGAAACCTAAAACCACTTCTCTTCATGCTTGACTTCATAAGACAGAGTTTAGGGTTAGAGGGGTAGATACATGATTTGTCTTATTTGAATATGTCTAGCTAGACCTTGTTTATCAACTTTTGAATGCTTACTATATATATATGTGACATAAGAAGACTATGTGCTTTTGTTTTTCATTTTTCCGATTTTTTAATTTTATGCCCATTTAAATCTTGGTCAAATCCTAGGTTTGACAATGATTTAAACAAGTTTCAAATATGAAAATGAAAAGGCAAGCATGGATCCTTCTTAGTCACTCTAAAATGAAGCTTTTGATAGGTTTTTGAAATTTCCATATTTGAAACCCAAAACCACTTCTCTTCATGCTTGACTACATAAGACAAAGTTTAGGGTTAGGGGGTAGATACATGATTTTTCTTGTTTGAATATGTCTAGACCCTTGTTTATCAACTTTAATGCTTACTATATGACATAAGAAAACTATGTGCTTTGGTTTTTCATTTTTCTGATTTTTTTGGAATTTTGATGCACATTTGAATCTTGGTCAAATCCTAGGTTTGACCAAGATTTAAACAAGTATAGAACATGAAAATGAAAAGGGAAGCCTGTATCCTTCTTAGTCACCCTAAAATGAAGTTTTTGGGAGGTTTTCAAAATTTCCATGTTTGAAACCCAAAACCACTTAATCTTCATGCTTGACTTCGTCATAAGATAGAGTTTAGGGGTTAGGGGGTAGATACATGATTTGTCTAGTTTGAATATGTCTAGACCTTGTTTACCAACTTTAATGCTTACTATATGACATATAAGAAGACTATGTGCGCTTTGGTTTTTCATTTTTTCATTTTTTTATTTTATGCCCATTTGAATCTTGGTCAAATCTAGGATTTGACCAAGATTTAAACAAGTTTAAAACATGAAAATGGAAAGGTAAGCCTGGATCCTTCTTAGTCGCTCTAAAATGAAGCTTTTGGGATGATTTTGAAATTTCCATGTTTGAAACCCAAAACCAATTCTCTTCATGCATGCTTGACTTCATAAGACAGAGTTTAGGGTTAGGGGGTTAGATACATTATTTGTCTAGTTTGAATATGTCTAGACTTTGTATATCAACTTGAATATATTATTGTACCATGTCTCCACACAGCCCAAAATGCACATATTTTCAAAAGTTTTCATGCATTTTTTCTTGTAACTAGTAAAAATAGAAAGTAAAAATAGGAACCCCATGTATGAAGGATACTAAAAAGAACTCTTTCACATTTTTTTGGTATAGATTATGAGTTTGCTTGGCTTCATACACAAGTGAGTACATGTCATGCAAAAATTAACACGAAATTTAGTTATCATGACCCATTTTTGGCAGGCATTGTGCATATCGCCTTGAGAAACATCTTTGCGAGCTAGTGTATTAAACGTTTATTCACATATAATGGATTTTTTACTTTATTAGTGCACACAATGACAGAATCGGCCAAATGTGTATGATTTTTGTGAAGGTGCTAGAAAAACAAGATGCACTACGATGAAGCATGAAAGGAGGCAAGGGGAGGGATAGTGAAGAGGTGGGAGAGACCGAGAGATGAACCGCAAGGTAATTAAAAAATTGGGGCCAAAACGATTCCAACTTCCTAGGCATTGACCAACTTTGCCCCTCTTAACCCAACGTGGCAGTGAACCCGTATAAGCAACAACTTCCTCTTACTCCGCTTCTCCGAAATGGTAAGAGAACCTCTCCAGCTTAAGTGACCAATCGACATATCTATGGCCTTCCGACTTGGCTCTGGTCGCCGCGCGCGTAGTCCTACCACCGACGAGGAAGCGGAGCATCAGCGCCGCCTTCGCTTCGTCCATCGCGCACCAAGGCATAACCCGCCCGCTCTGCACTGGCCGGTTGTTCAGCCCGCGGCGGCGGCGCTGGCCGTGGAGCCCCTCGCCAGCCGCTTCCCGTGCGGGCCGATGGATGCAGAGGCAGGGATCTCCCACGCAACCCCGCATGCGACGCCCGCTCGGCCCTGGCCGGCTTTTCCGCCCGCGCATGCCGCATGGTTTTCTTTGCCAGCAGGTGAGATCCCCTTCCCGGCCGGCGCGAACGATGCGGAGGCAGGGAGCTCCCGTGGCCAGCCGCCTAATCCGACCGCACTTCAGGCGGTGCCGGCCGTGGAGCCAGGCCGTTCTTTCGAAGCGCATCACGGCGACGCCCTTTGCAGGAGCAACACCGCCAAGGAGCTCGTATATAACGTGATGTTCCCGGCACTCTATAGATGCCGGGATGCTCTGCAAGCTTTCGTGCAGGCTAAGAATGCGGCGGCTGCAAATCCCAGGGACGCAGCATTGCAGCGGCGCGCCGATGAGGCTAAGGTGGCGCACGCTTTCCACCAGGCGTGCCTCGACAGGCTTAACATCCAGCACGGCTTCGTGCAACCGCCAAACGCCGCTCCAGCTAAGATCCAAAAATACTCCGGTGAGCATATCACTCCGGAGTAGAACAATCCAATTTCTAGTACTGTAGGAGTACTTTATTAGTGCACAAACCTGGCGAAATTAAAGGTGTGTTCTTTGTGTGTGATGTAAATCTAAAAATTTGAAGGTTCTAGCAAAAACATTTCTTCACAAATATTCGATGTGTTTGCTTGGCCTTATCTATATATCCGGTGAGCATATATGGATGCCAAATCCTTTACAAACTTTATATTTTTTAAGTGATCGATGTGCATGCATCTATCTCGCCATGGTAAATTAATGAAACAAGTTGCATATTTGCCAGAATTCCAAACTTCGTGAGCAGTATAGAGATCGAGACCTTAATTAATTATTATGAGTAGGATGCATGCATGCATGTCCATTTTCTAGGGTTTTAAAGGATACTAGAGCTTTTCTAGGTTAATTTGCAACTATATGTATATTTGTTTTCTAGTTCTGGGCTGATCATTAAACTCAACATTGAGTTGTAGATTATGTGAAATTAGTACATGCCATAAAATAAGTAAATTATTTGCCAGAACTTCGTGAGCAGTATAGAGATCGAGACCTTAATTAATTATTATGAGTAGGATGCATGCATGCATGTCCATTTTCTAGGGTTTTAAAGGATACTAGAGCTTTTCTAGGTTAATTTGCAACTATATGTATATTTGTTTTCTAGTTCTGGGCTGATCATTAAACTCAACATTGAGTTGTAGATTATGTGAAATTAGTACATGCCATAAAATATAGTAAATTTTTATGTACCCTACGAGGCAGTACGTGTGGTGTACCCTTAATTATTAATTGGTAGACATGTACCGTTGGCATGTTTGAAGAAAATTTGAATTTGGAAGAACTTTTTAAAGTAAAATTAACGCAAGCACAAAATCATGTGTGATGGTGAAATTTCTTGAACAAATTAATACAAACCTAGTAATATGAGTTTGTTTGGCTTTCTGCCCACAAGTGAGTATTGTGCGCATGTACTTTGATGCAAAATCCCGCCATACAAAACTTTTTAGTTATCATATGACCTCAAGTTTGGAAGAGATCGTATTTTAAGCAACTTCACAAACAAGAGATTCTAACAATTATATGCATGCATGAAAGAATGATTTCCCTTTTTTATTACTGTACAAAAATGGCTAGATGTGTGTTAATTGTGAAGGAGGGCTACCAAATTTTAACAGTTGCACATTATTGTCATAATTCCACCTTTTGGAAGCAGTAGGGTAGACATGCTTTCCGCTTGGTAGGATGTGTTAGTGCCATCAATTTTGTAGATATAGGTTCAAGGATTTGTTCATCTTAATCTGCAACTATATATGGATTTTTAAGCTTTTGCCTAGTAATTAAACTCATAATTGAAATAATGTAGGTTATTTAACTACATACATGCCATAAATTCTGACAGGAAATACTTGGACGTGCCTTGCGAGGGTGGTAACAAACAAGAACACAATGACCAAACTTCAAATGCCAATCCACCCACCAAGCTATACGATTGGCATGTACAATCGATCGACTCCTTCTAATCAAATTTGAATACAATAGAAGAAGTTTTAAAAAATTTCAAAATGAGATCAACTTGTGCATTGAGTCATCCTTTGTTATTTATTTGCTTGTAAAAATAGAAACATAGGCATATGAATGTATTCGAAACACTTCACTTTTCAACGGGGAAGGGACCCGAAGGTCCCAGAAAAACAAAAAAAGATTACAATAGTAGTACTCCTTTGAGAAGGTAGTAGAAGAAGGATCCTCGAAGAGCCAAATGCTTTTATTATCCACAGCTGTTCGGCTCTTTTCCTTCTCGTGTAAGCTATCGCGCAATGATTATACTAATGGTCGGATGGTAGTACAACCATTTTCGCAAACTTCTGCGCCCTTCGTCATGTCAGCATCGTATCCCAGTGTGCAAGCAGTCTGCTCGAATGAAATACTCCTAAGTACGTACGGTATTCCCTCCAAAGACACACCACACGGTATTCCCTCCAAAGACGCACCGTCGCCCCGATCTGCTCGAATGAAATACTCCAAAATACTTCTGCGCCCTTCGTCATGTCAGCATCGTATCCCAGTGTGCAAGCAGTCTCCTATGAAATGGAGACGACATTTTGTTGAAAAGTGTCGGTGCATGCTATATATACCACACTAGTATGAGAGTTTTTACAGCATTATTCCGATTTCCACAGAATGCATTAAATTTGGACGCGATGCCACACTGACAAGAGTGGTTTAAACAAGGCCATTATTTTTATTATGTTATAGTATTACTACAATACTCCAAGGTAGCACTAGTAGCCTTCGGTTGTACTCTGCCGGTCGCGCTGCCTCATTCGACCAGACTTTATTCTTCTTCTCATATATATATATACAAAATACTGTCTGCCGAGGTTCGATGACCGCACCGTCGCCCCTCTCCGCGCCGCCGTCTTGGGCCGCGCCACCATTCTCCCCGCCGAGTTCTCCCCCGTCCCCGACGCACCACCGTCAAGCACCACCGGACCGATCTTCGCAGGTATGTACATCTCCAACCTCCGGCGAGTACAGAGGTTCATCGGTCATTGTGTTCGATATAACCTTAATTTGGGGATTGCAATGTGAGTAACTTACTGGGTTTTCTAGGAAATGAAAACGGCGTCGCTCGATGCCTACACTGCGTCGGCGGATACATGGAAAGCGGAGACGGATGCTCTGCATGCATCGGCGGAGACATGTAAAGCGGATGCGGAGGCAAAGGCGAAGGCGGTGGCTAGGACGGGCCCGGGCGCTGTGGCGCTGGCAAATGCTCGTATCGAAGCTGCATTTTGTTGGAAAGTCTTGGCGCGTGCTTCGAGAGTTTTGGCGGCGCAGCCGGGAGAACCGTCGGAGGCTTCGAAGCTGGCTGCTTTGAACGCGTCGAGAGCTTGGATGGTGACTTCATCTAAGGCGGCGCTTGTTGCATTTGATCGTGACTCGTCAACCCCTTTGTAAGTTCTACCTTCCCCAACTGCAATGAGGTTAGATCTGGTGGATTGGGTTTTTTGCCCAAACCAGACGTGATGATGCATTGAGATGTTTTTGTATTTTTGATGATGCATTCTGCTTCTTTTGTAATTTGGGTGATTCATTATGCTTTTTAGGTAGTAATTTTTCTGATGCACTCACCTCTTCAGGAATTTTTCATGGTTTTTTTTTTTTTTTTTTTCTGTCAACCTAGCTAATGCTCTCTGCTGTTTAGCCAAAAGTTGGATGATGCATTGTACCGTTTACATATATTTTACTCTGATGATGCATTTTGCTCTTTTAGCCTTTTAGGTAATTTTTCTGATTCCTTGAACAGTGTGGGAAATTTCGATGAAGAATTTTGCTGTCAACTTAGATGATGTATTGTGCTGTTTACATTTTATTACCTATATCAAAGCTAACCCCATCTGATGTTACCACAGCGTTTTGGGTCCTGTAGAGGTCTCTTTTTCCTCCAATCGTGTTGACACGTTAGCAATTATTACTGTATATGCGAGATTGCCTTCCGTTGGTGCGTCCTATTTTTGTGGTGTTTTTTTTTTGCAAATTAAGGGCTTCATTGATTATGCAACAGGATTACAATTGCATTGTCCTGTTTACAATATTTTGATTTTGCTGATGCATTGTGCTGTTCACGTTATTTTGATTTTGCTGATGCATTGTCCTGTTTACATTATTTTGATTTTGCTGATGCATTGTGCTGTTTACACTATTTTGATTTTGCTGATGCACCATGCAGTTTAGGAAACTTTGATCTGCTTAGTCAAATTAGATGTTGCATTTTGTTTTAAAAAATAGATGATGCAGTGTGCTGTTTACATAATTTTGACGATGCATCGTGCGATTTGCATAATCCTACCAGCTTCAGTCGAAGGACACCCACAACAATCAACGATCTGCCTGGAGATGTAGTCTCTCAGATTCTTGTCAGGCTTCCTCCCCATCCAACCTGCTTACTAGCTGCATCAGGCACCAAGAAAGCATGGAGGCAATGTATGGGAAGCAATTATTTCAGAAAGCTAACTGTGTCACACAACGGAGGAAACCCGTTGCTAGGGTTTTTCACCAACAACTCCGAGGACAATCGATTCATCACAGAGCATGATCTTCACCCGGCCATCTTGAAGATGCTGGCAATCCCGTCTCAAGTGAACGGTCCCAAAATCTATGTCCTGGGATGCCGCGATGGTATGGTGCTACTCCATTCTAATGTATCCAGTGGGTATATATCAGTCTGGGATCCAATTAGGCAAGTTCTCACAGCGATACCAGAACCACCATTGTGGCGCAATCACACAATTGAAAGCAGCGGCTCAATTCTCTGTTCGAGAAACAACTCTGAACCGTTTACACATTGTGGCAAGTTCTCGGTTGTTTGGATAACAACTAAACGTTACGATGCACAGGCTCATATCTACTCACCAGATTCAAAAGAATGGGAGTTTCTAGCTCGATCAACTCCGATGCTGTCAGAGATTGACCGTAGACCGGCAACTCTCATAGGGGGTATTTTGTACTGGCCAACGAAGTCTAGATATATCATTGAGCTTGACCATGCAAAGAAGGCTCTGAAATATATTCAGTGCCCTCATGAGACGCATGATATATTCATGCTTAACATTCACATCTTCAAGGGACATAATGGAGATGTTGCCCTTGCTGTTATAAGAGACTTCACCCTACAAACATGGGCCAGTACAAGATCATCAACAGGCGATCACGAGTCATGGACATGTCATATAAATTTTGAATTGGATACTTTTTTTGGCCTTGACACATCATTTCCATACAATTGGAAACATGCAGTAAGGTTACTCTGCGTATTTGAGGACAAAAATGAGCTGGTTGTACGGGCAAAGGAGGGAGTATTCCAATTAGATATGAGCAACTGGCAGTGGAGAAAGTACAATTCTGCTAGACGTTGGTGCACTTTACATCCCTACTCAGTTAGACCGGGTTAGTCATTCATATGTAACCTTTGCATTCATTTACATATGACTTTTGCTGATCAATTTGTTCATTTCCTGACAGTAACCGACCTGATCCAGAGTGCAACATCAAGGACACGAAAAAGAACGCGCTGTCAGGAACCCATCTAATTCAAAGTTCAACATCCATAAGAGAAAAGGAAGTCGCATATGAAGGAGCAAGGCTTGTTTGGGCAAGAAGTGATAGCCCAGCTTTTGTTTGGTCTGATGTCTTTTAGTTTTCGTTCTGGTGGAAATGTCGCTGCACCATTTGTTTGTACTGCAGCTCCATAGTGCTAGCTGCTAGTACGTTGGCGCTGTCCTACGTCTGCTTGTTTTGGGGGCATAAATATGCCACGAAACCTTTGTTTTATGTGATCAAACGGTCATCTCTGCATGTATATGTTCGGGTTCTGATGAAACCTTTTTTGTGATCTGTACATATATTTGAGTCAGTCTGTGTTTTGTTTTATGATGGGCAGGAGTATTTGTTTTACTACACCATTGTTTATCCGAATTGTATTACTCACTCTATTCAAAAAGTTAGCGGCTCACCTTTTTCCTTCAAGATACGGATGTATCTACACACTAAAAACATATATAGATGAAACCATCTTCAGACAAAGTTTAGTCACTTATGTATGGACGGGGGTAGTATTATTTATGTTGTGCTCCCAAACAAGCAGACATCGGACAGCGCCTGTTTAAAGTTCATATGTGTAATCTTATTCCCTTTGGAAGTTAAGCATTAAACTCTACTAGTACAACCGTGGTGGTCTTGTGATGTAGTACTCTTTTGATGCATTTGTGATGTAGTAGTACAGTACTTTTTTTTGAACTGGTATAGTACTATCTAAGAAGAGTACTCCCTCCGATTCACATTCATTTTACACCAAGAAATATGGATCGGAGCGAGGGAGTAAATTAAACATGGCATCTCGTGCATGAAGCTTGACAGATCGATCAGGTTGGCTAGAATGGCAATACAATGCTCCTCATTAGGCAAATGCATGCCATGTACGATAGTATATACATCCAGTAAAGAAGTCTATACTGACATAAAAAAGACTACATTGGGGATGAGAGTCAATTGGGGAATCTACAATACATAAAATCTTGCTCGTAGCTGATTTTGGCTAAGAGGGTTTTACTCACATTACACGTGCCACTTTCCTTGTCTGCAAAACAAGTTCCAATAAAGGAAGAGGAAAGAAGAGGACATTGTGGGCGAGATTGAACACCTTTTTATGTGTTAAGCTGAGGCCTTGTTTAGCTGAGGATTTCGACTTAGGCCTAACAGCTCAGCACACCCAGAAATAAATTTCCTTGCGTGCACCACTGTCAGCAAAAATAACAAAATTAGCACGCAAGATTAAGAACGAAGTGAATTTAAGTAACTTGGTTAGCTTTTCAAGCAATATATTCAGAGAAAGAGCACACATGTCCGGCTAGAAATAATCGTAAGAGAAGAACAATAAATCTAAGGCATCCCACTTCATATGCAGAAGGGACGCGACAGCGCATGGATTCATACCTTGAGTCGACTCTGGCTCGTAGAAGGGCGGTCGCGCCTCGAGGATGCCGGCGACGTCTCCACCTCGATCTCACATGTGACTGCTTCTCGGTGGGCGGTGCGCCACGCCATGTAGAAGATCTATCAAAAGAGGAGAGCCCGATGACGCTACCGACGCCTCAACCTTGATAGCACCGGCTTGTTGCTCCGCACCGAGATGCGCCACGTGCAAGATTTAGCGGATGCGCCAATTTTAGAGATATGTCATGATCGTTGTAACAAATTTCAACATGATGATGATTTGATCATGCACTCGGCCTTGAACATAAGTACTAGTACAGTCTCACAATTTTTTTTATCATTATACTTTGCGAGATTTAGCGGATGCGCCAAATTCAGAGATAGATCATGATCATGGTAACACAATTTTCAATGTAATGATGATTTGATGTTGCACTAGACCTTGAACATAAGTACTAGTACGGTCTCACAATTTTGTATCATTATACTTTGCAACTTTTAGCGGATGCGCCCATTTTCAGAGGATCATGGTAACAAATTTTCAACGTGATGATGATTTGATGTTGCATTCGACCTTGAACAGAAGTACTACTACTGCCTTACAATTTCTTTATCATTATACTTTGCAAGATTTAGCGCGATGCGCCAAATTCAGAGATAGATCATGATCATGGTAACAAATTTTCAACGTGATGATGATTTGATGTTGCACTCGAACTTGAACAGAAGTACTAGTACAGTCTCACAATTTTTTTATCATTATACTTTGCGAGATTTAGCGGATGCGCCAAATTCAGAGATAGATCGTGATCATGGTAACACAATTTTCAATATAATGATGATTTGATGTTGCACTCGACCTTGAACATAAGTACTAGTACGGTCTCACAAATTTGTATCATTATACTTTGCAAGTTTTAGTGGATGCGCCCATTTTCAGAGGTAGATCATGATCATGGTAAGTTGGTAACAAATTTTCAACGTGATGATGATTTGATTTTGCACTCGGCCTTGAACAGAGGTACTAGTACGGTCTCACAATTTTTTATCATTATACTTGGACGGTGGCCAAATTCAAAATCTCATAGCGGCAAAACTTCCCGCCCACAAAATACAAAAATTTCACACGCTTCCAAATTCCCATTCTACCCCTGTGGAGATGGCAGCAAAGTCGGTTGGTGGGGGGGTCTGCCCGTCATTTTTTGGATCACCACCTCCCTAGCCCGGAAACCCTCCCAAAAAAATTCATTTCCCTCAGACCACCCACCGGAACTTCCCAAGTCCCTCTCTCCCACCTCCACGACCACCGCACCGGAACATCCCCGCCGGACTTCCCTGGCCTACCCGAGGCCTCGCGATCCTCGTCATCCGGCTGCCTGCCGGAGCCGCTTCATCGACGCCGTCATCAACCGGACCGGATCATCCCCGCCGAACCTCGAAACCATATGCTCATCCAGCAGTCTACCGCAGTCGCTTCAGCTGCGGTATCGTCCACCCCGCCGGAGCGCTTCGGATCCGTCGTCCACCGCATCGGATCTTGCTCACCGACACCGCTGTGCATGAACCGGATCTGCTTCACCGGCGCCGTGCATGATCTAAACTCTTCTACTGTCGCTTTTCTATTGCTTGCCTGCAAGTTCTTGTTTAATCTTGGGGGAACCTGTTTGTGCTAACGACGCGCCGTTACGTTTTTGCAGATGAGATGAGTAACCATGAAGTGTAATGGCCGTCTCTCCAACCCCAAGTAGCACATGTAGCGTACTTCATCACCGGATCTATCAACCCCAGGAAGATCTGCTGTGTCCCACAGAGTGCTTCTCCTAATGTAAGTCCCTTGTTTTAGCGCCATGTTCTGGGTTCAGATTCTTGTTTGTCTGAAGCTCTTTTAGTTCATTCCTAGCTATGACCGTAACACGTTGCTATTTTCTACTTCATTGCTAACTTTAAGCGATTGAACATTTTGGTTTGCATTCCCTGCTCTGTAGATGTAGCCATCATAACTTCTATCTTGCTCAGTCGTTGTTACAAAAATTATAGGTATTATAGTAACATCCTGCTATTATTTAGTTCATGGCCAATTTTAAGTAATTGCACATGTTGGTTCGCATTCCCTGCTCTATAGCTTTTGGCATCGTAACTTCTATATTTGGTTTACATTCCCTGCTCTGTAGATCTAGCCATCATAACTTTATCTTGCTCAGTCGTTGTTACAAAAATTATGGCCTGCTACTATGTTGTTTGTGCCAATTTTTTACTCCATGAACATGTTGGCTTGCATTCCCTGTACTACAGGTGATGCCATTGTTTTGTATCTAGTTCATTGTAAGCTAACAAAGTAAGGACTTAGTTTGGCATGCTATCACTCTGCTATCTAGCCTGTAGTACAAATAAACTTGTCATACTACTAGATAATAATTTTGCGTGCCATCTTGTTCTTCAAAAGCTGCATTATTGACTTGTTTCTCTGACTTGGCATGACGCTCACATATGGAAAGCTGAACATATTGGTTTGCATTCCCTCTTATACAAGTTCACAGGTGATCCCACTATATTCTGTATCTGGTCCATCCTAAGCTCCAGCATTAACTATCCTCTATGTGTTGCTCATTACAAGTTTATATCCCGAAACATCTTGATTTGCATCCCCTTCACTATAAGTTCAGGAGTATTATTTAGTTCACGGCCAAAATGAAGTAATTGCACTTGGCACATGTTGGTTCACATTCCCTCCTCTTTAGCTTTTGCCATCGTAACTTCTATTTTTGGTTTACATTCCCTGCTCTGTAGATGTAGCCATCATAACTTCATCTTGCTCAGTCGTTGTTACAAAATTTATAGCCTGCTACTATGTTGTTCATGCCAATTTTGTACTCCCTGAACATGTTGGTTTGCATGGGACTCGACAGTAGTAAGTCTGATGTTTCATTCTAACATGCTCTGTTATATTGGCTGTTGGTATGCGGCATGCACTCTTTGTTTGCTTATTGTGCGCATTACAATGATCTTGTTATAACGACGAAATGATGAGTTCCAAATTCTTTGCCAAACAATATTGTAGTGTCTTTGCCTTTCCATTGTTGCTGTCTTAACTTGTAATGTCTTTGTTTCAGATATAGGTGCTGCATGGACAACTTAAAAGATTGCCGGATCGCTTCATTGTATTGCTAGGTTTAATTACCATTCAATTTCTCTGGGTTCTGTAATATTTTTTCAATGCCTTGCAGCTGATGTAATATTTAGTTAGTTTTTATAGTTCTTTCGCGCATTTTTTCTTGGTGCTTGTGGTAAGTGATGCTATCCGACAGAAATCAATGCTGCGTAAATATTCTCAGTATCTAAATCACGAATTCCCATCCCTTAAACGGCCCAATTAAGCTAAATCACATATGTGCCTGCCCGCAAAATCCCAAAGCGCATATTATGCCGGCATATAAACAACAAACGGGCTGGCCACTTACTTATTGGGCCATTTGATTACGGTGGACCCCACACTATAATTGGGCTGGCCCACTTTGCAAGGTGGACCCCACCCCCTGGCCGGCCCACTAATTAGTTGGGCCGCCCATTTGCTTTGTGGTGGACCCCACATACTAAATGGGCCGGCCCTTTAAAATGAAAGTGGGACCCACATGTGTTTTTGGACCGGCCCACTATCTTGTTGGGCCCACTTGTGTATGGTGGACCCCACATGCTCATTGGCCGCCCTTTAGAAAGGGGGCCCACCTTTGCTTTTGGCCCGCCCACTATCTTGTCGGCCACCCACTTGCTATATGGTGGACCCCACTTATCAAATGGGCGGCCCATTAACGGAATGTGGGACCCACTGTGTTTTGGCCCACCACTATCTTGGTGGGCCAGCCCACTTGCTATATGATGGACCCCACATACTAAATGGGCCGGCCCTTTAACGGGAAGGTGGGACCCACTGTGTTTTGGCCCGCCCACTATCTTGTTGGGCCGCCCACTTGCTATATGGAGGACCCCACATACTAAATGGGCCGACCACATGAGGAAAGTGGGACCCACTGTGTTTTTGGCCCGGCCCACTAGCTTGTTGGGCCGGCCCACTTGCTATACGGTGGACCCACACACTATATGGGCCGGCCTTTTAACGGGAAAGTGGGACCCACCGTGTTTTGGCCCGGCCCACTTGCTTCTTGGGGCCCATTGCTGTAAGGTGGACCCCACATGTTAAATGGGCGGCCCATTTAAGTTTTGACCAGTCAACCTTAGAGGTTAGGCCCGGCCCACGTAACTAATGGACCAGCCCAGCTATATAGTTGACCGGTCAAACTATGTCATCTGGCCCGGCCCGCTTAAGACGTGGCAGGCCCGTGTGGGCCTACCATCTACCACGGGGTTTCGCAGTTGCCGTTGCGGCGCGTACGCCACGTGTCGATTTGCATGACGTCGAATCAACGGGCTCCCGAAAACACTTCCGCAACGGTCCGATTTTCCGTGGCGGAAGGGGCGCCCAAGCGCGACGGACCGAAAAATCGTCGTTGGACTTTGCCTGACGCAGTTTCGACAACGGAACCCATATCGTCGGGTTAGGCCCATAGGCGACGAAAAATGCCCCTTAGTTGACGATTTTGGGACGTTGTCTATCAGAACTTTTCTTGTAGTGTAGGTTTTACTGTTGGTCCTATTAAGTAAGGAATAATTGGCTCCTAAATAGGATGGTTGATAAGTATCCAACACTGGTAGGGTTTAGTGGAATATGGTCAGGTAATGCTAAATAATTGGTATGGTTGCTACTAGGGTTCATCACAATGGTGTGATGCTAAGCATGGATAGCTGAGGATGATGGTTTTGGTACTAGAAACTAGGGTTTAGACTTGGTTGACCCTAATTTGATCATCTAGGTGGATAGGGACTCATATATGGAACACTAAATTATTGATAATAGAGCTTCTACATTATATGTGAACATGGCAAGTATTTAATTGCTAGTTATGGTTCTATGGATCAAGAGCAAAGTATCATTATCACATGTTCTAACCTAAGGTTTAGGTTTAGACACAATTTAGGGTTTATATTGGTTAATGAAGCTAGGGTTCCTATTTGGATTAGAGTTTTAGGAATCACATAAAATTATGAGGTTATCACTATGTTTATAATGTAACTAGGGTTTCCTAATTATCCTATAATTCTTGGATTAATAACTTCATTAATAAAGTTGAAGTTATTAATATCTTTGAGATAAAAATAATATTGGATTTGTTCTTTTATTATTTTTAAAGTATTCAATAATTAAGGTAATTATTAATTAGGGTTTAAATCCTTTTAATAAGGTGTTGCCTGCCAAAACCCATCGGCGAGCAGTGGTTAAGCAACACGAAGAGCCGGGAGGCTGCCAAGACTGCTGGGTGGGCCCTGGTCCCTCGACGTCGTCCCGCAATGGCACACGTCCTAGCGGTTGCAAGGCGTGCCACCTGACCTATACCTGGTCGGAAGGTGTTGGATTGCTTCGATTAGTCTCTGCATGGTAGACACGTAAACATTAAATACGAGCCCGATCGGCTCTCAGGTTGCCATCGGCTCAAAGAGCCGATCGCCCAATGATTCACGTTGGGTTTACGAAGACATGGGGCTCCTGCTTGATCAACACAAAGTTAAACCAATCCACGACAGTTTAGGGTTTTCACCATATGATCGGAACATCCTACGCGTAGTTGAGCCTAATAGACACGAAAGACGATGGCTAACCCTAAAAGAGGCCTAAAAACCAACATTAAGTTAATTCCCGGAACAATCCCTCTTAGAGCTACCAAACCATACCTTACGCACTACCGGATCATTCAACCCGTTTGCAAGGCCTAACCATACGGATATTAAACTAATCCTTGAAAAACAAGGAGCAACTATAACAAATTGGATCTACTAAACGATGAACAAGCAAGGTGCTTCCCTTACACCTAGATAGGTATAAGGGCAGCTAGATATCGAGGGACGGCATAGCTAAGCAAATATGTGTAAGAAAAGCATCAATGCAAGCCCCAAAACATCTATGATAAATAGTGCTACTCGCCATCAACAACGCTTCGCGAGTAGCACAAGATAAACTAAACTGCTGGATCGCAAGATGCGATCTAGGCAACATGATCTACCGGAAGAAACCCTCGAAACAAGGGGTGGCGCCCGGTTTGTGTTTGTTGTGAACGTGATTGTCCTCCTTTCTCGATAACCCTAGGTACATATTTATAGTCCAAGGGACTTTCTAATTCGGGTGTGCACCTAACCGTGCACGGGTTAAACTCTATCTTTTAATTCTAAACTAAGATGCAATCTACTATAATTTACAGATACACGGGCAATCTAGCCCAAACTCTTCGTGCAAGGCCGCTTCAGAGACGCTCCACGTGTACATCCTTCAAGCCCATCTCAATTACGGCCCATCTCCTGATTTGGCCAAAATCTGGTGATAACACATGCCCCACTGGTTTTGGACGTGTTCACTTGTGCTCAGGTCATGTCATGGCAAGCAGAACCGTCGCAGTATTCTTCATCATGACGCCTTGCCTTTCTTCTCACGATTTTGTTTGGCTCTATCCTCATGCGAATTAAATCTCCACTATATCCCTTTTATTTAACCGCATCGAGCAGTTTGCTTCTTCATCCTCTTGCTTCGTACTAGCCGTCGGCCAAAAAACCCCCTTCCTCTGTAGCCATGTCTTCCTCTTCCTCCTCCGCCTCATTGGCTCTCTCCTCCCAATCCTCTTCCTCGAGTGAACTAGAGCCGGAGGTCAATCTGATGGCCATCTACGAGGTTCTCGCGCCCGAGTATTGGGACGCGAGAGAATGGGACTTCGCCATCGAGTCGGAGGACGACGAGCCCCACCGTCGGGGAAGAAGACCTCCGGTTCCTCGTCGATGGGGAGCTGGAAGCGGCGGGCGAGGACGACCTCCTCTCATGGGAGGCGGATCTCTCCTCCGACGAGGAGGAAGAAGAGGCGGAGGAGTCGGAGGAGGAAGACTCCTCCTCCGCGGGGTACCCGCCGGCCAAGCGCCTCCGAGGCTGGGCCTGGTCAGATGACGACCACGACGACGACGACGAGGAGGATGAAGCCGCTACTGGCGGCTTCATCAGCAGCGACGAAGAGCCCGCCTGTAGCAGCGCCGACGCAGCGGCGACGGCGACGACGAGGGCAGCGACGGCCCTTAGATTAGGGAGTAGTATAGGGCTAGTAGCAGTGCATTAGGCACTTAGATGATCCCTTTTGAGAGCAATTAGCTCTTCGTTGTAAGAAATCCCTTTTTAATCAATGAAAATGTTCTTCCAATTTGGCTTTCAATTGTCCGATTTCGAATCTTCTCATCTTCCGATTGTCAAAGGTGGTCAACGCCCTAAGAGCCGATAGCATCGTATCGGCATTTTACTATCAGACACCCATAAAGTCAATCCGATAACCAAATAGACAGGTTCAAGACAATCCTCACATTCGACAGTAACTTGATACGACCATGTGTGCATCGATAACTTGATACTCTAAAGTCGATGACCGCGCATCGGCTGTTTTATTCTAAAGTCGATGTCGTGCATCGGTTTTGTTTCCCCAAAATTTCAAATTTTGTTTTACTGGCCGATTTCACGTATCGGCCTCCATATCTTACTGCCCATTACTGGCCGATTTCGTGTATCGGCCTCCATATCTTACTGCTCATCATCCCACATACTTGGGAAATATTTTTTGAGATGCGGCCATTGACAGCACTGGGAATTTCACACCATCCAACTGCTCGAGCATGTATGCATTACCCTTTAAAACTTGGTCTACTTTGTACGGGCCGTGCCAATTTGGAGACCATTTACCATACATTTTGTCCTTAGTCCCCAACGGCAATACAGCTTCCCATACCAGATCACCAACCTGGAACTCCTTTGGCTTCACTTTCTTATTATATGCGCGAGCCACCTTGGCTTTATTCTCCTTGATTTTCTCAAGTGACCAAAGTCTAAGTTCCGTTGCATCCTCAATGCTGTCACTCATCAGGGCTGCATATTCTTCAGTAGTCAAATCATTCTGAAATGTAATCCTTCTCGAACCAGCCTTGATTTCCCAGGGTAACACAGCTTCTTGTCCATAGACCAGATGGTATGGCGAGGTTTTTATTTCTCCATGACACGACATGCGATAAGCCCATAATGCTCGACAATACCTCGTGCCAACGTCTAGGATTCTCGTCGATCTTCCTTTTAATCAGCTTGATCAGACTTTTGTTGGACGCTTCAGCCTGTCCATTTGCTTGAGCATAATATGGAGACGATCGGATCAACTTGATTCCCATATCCTCGCAGAACTTCCTAAACTCCTTAGAAACGAAAACCGAACCTCCATCGGTCGTGATAGTCTGGGGAATACCAAATCTGTGAATGACATGCTCCCTCACAAAATCGACAACATCGATGATGCCACTGCCTTCATAGGGACGGCCTCCACCCATTTAGTAAAATAATCTGTAATGGCCAGAACCCATACATGGCATTTGCTCGAAGGAGGATGTATCTTGCCGATCATATCCATGCCCCACCCTCGGAACGGCCACGGCTTGATGATGGGATTCATCGCTGATGCAGGTACCATCTGAATGCTCCCAAACTTCTGACATGCTTGACACCCTTTATAGTACTTGAAACAATCTTCAAGCATGGTGGGCCAATAAAATCCCGATCGCCTGATCAGCCACTTCATCTTATGAGCCGATTGGTGAGTTCCACAGGCACCTTCATGCACCTCGTGCAAAAGCCGATTGGACTCGGCCGGCCCCAAACATTTGAGAAGCAACCCTTCTGAAGTCCTGTAGAACATGTCATCGCCGATCAGGACATACTTCATGGCCCTGTATCTTATCCGTTTAGGTGCCCCCCGAGCCGGATCCTTCAAATAATTGAAGATATCGGCTCTCCAATCATCGGGTTCCATGACCTGCACCTGAAAATCGGCTCCATCGGCTACGTCCTTGTATCCTGACGCCGTTTGTGCGAGGTCGTTCGCCTCGGTATTTCGCGACCTTGGGATCCAATGGAAGTTGATATACCTGAACTGTGCCATCAGCTCACGGCATTGCATCCATAATGGGAAAAGCAACTCGCTCTCACACTTATATTCCTCCGTGAGCTGAGAAATCACCAACTTGGAATCCCCGAAGATCTCTACGGCCTCTGCCCCGGCGTCCAATAGCAACTCCATTCCCTTGCACATCGCTTCATACTCAGCAACATTGTTGGTGCAAGGGGTAGATATCCTGATGGAGAAGGAATACGTTGCCCCCGAGGCGACACGAGTAGCACGCCGATGCCGCACCCATCCTCACAGACCGATCCATCGAAGAACATGGTCCATGCACGCGCAGATAGTGCTGCGGCGTCCGTGTTGATTCGTTCAGCAATAATATCGGCCAACGCTTGTCCTTTGACTGCTTTCGCAGCCGGATATCAAATTCCGATAAAGCAAACATCCATTTGCCGAGTCGGCCTTTCAACACAGGAGCCGACAGCATATGCTTGATGACATCCGATTTGCATATGACGATGATTTCTGCTTTCAGCAAGATGTGCTGAATCTTGGTGCAGGTAAAGAACAGGCAGAGGCACAACTTCTCGATCTCGAGGTACCTCGTTTCTGCATCCAACATCCTTCTGCTGAGGTAGAAAACCACTTTTTCCAGACCATCATAAACCGCACCACCACCGAGCGATGGAGGTGTTAGCTACGACAAGTAAATGTAGAAGGGTCTGTCTTGCTGTGGTGGAACCAACACAGGTGGCTTCGTCAAGTATTCCTTAATATCGTCAAATGCTTGTTGTTGCTCTGCCCCCAGAAACTCCTCATCGACTTGATTTTGACCAGTCCCATGAACGGCTCGATTCGTCCGACAGGTTGGAGATAAACCTTCTGACGAAATTGATTTTGCCGATGAGACATTGGAGCTCCTTCTTCGTGGTGGGTGGCTTCATTGTTCGCACTGCCTCCTGACTTTTCAGGCCGATCTCAATTCCGCGTTCATGAACCAAGAAACCCAGGAACTGACCGGCCGTCACACCAAAGGCACACTTCTTTGGATTCATTCTTAGTCCGAACTTCCTAGTTCGGTCCAGGACGTGTCGCAAATCTTCCAAGTGTCCGTCCACCGAAACAGACTTCACCACCACGTCATCGATGTAAATCTCCACCAATTTGCCGATTAAATCATGAAAGATGTAATTCATGGCTCGTTGGTATGTTGCGCCGGCATTCTTCAGTCCAAATGTCATGACCACATATTCAAACAAGCCCACTGAGCCTGGCACTCTGAATGCAGTCTTGTTTATATCTTCTGGAGCCATAAAGATTTGGTTGTAACCGGCATTGCCATCCATGAAGCTTAAAACTTTATGACCAGCAGCTGCATTGATCAATGTCTCTGCTGGCATCGGATATTCATCCTTTGGAGTGGCACTATTGAGATTCCGAAAATCTATGGTGACGCGCCATCGGCCATCCTTTTTCTCCACAGGTACGACATTGGAAATCCATTCAGCGTACCTGCATGGCCTGATGAACCCGGCGTCCAACATCTTCTGGATCTCTTTCTTGACTTCCACCAAGATTTCGGCCTTCATTTGTCGTGCTCGTTGCTGGAACGGCCGAAATCCTTTCTTCAGAGGGAGCCGATGCTCAATGAAGCTCCTGTCTAACCCAGGCATCTCTGTATAATCCCATGCAAAACAATCTGGGTACTCTTTCAACAGGGATATCAACCAGCTCCTCAGATGTGGACCCAACTTTTTGCTGATAAAGGTTGGTCGTGGCTTATCCCCAGGACCAATGTCAATCTCTTCCAGCTCATCAGCTGATGTGAACCCATACCCCAGCTTTCCATCGCTTGCTAGATCAATGTTGAACACAGGCAAAAGGGATGTTGAGGATAATTTTGGCCGATTGCTAGAATCGGCCTCCTTTTTCATTGCAACGTTCAATGCGGGTTTACAACTTTTTGGTTCTCTACTATGGCTATGTGACAAGCTTGAGGTAAGATCTTTGCTTTTTATTTTTTGGGGCCGATCGCTGGGATCGGCCTTGTCACGCACGTCCATAGACTTGGATCTTGCTACTCTGTCAGGCCAGTGGATAAGACCAGCCTCACCCCGTTTTTTTAAGCTTCGATGCGCTCACAGCCGTCCAGATTAATTCCAGAGAGCGGCTCTTGGTCGTTTGCATCCCAAATATTCATGGAAGCTAGTGAGACCTCGATCGAATCATCTGCATGAACAACCTCCACTTCATCTCCATCCCATTGTATGATGCACTGATGCATTGTGGACGGAATGCAACAGTTAGCGTGGATCCAATCTCTCCCTAGCAGGGCAGCATAAGTGTTTTTGCTGTCAACGATGAAGAATGACGTAGGGATGGTCTTTCGGCCTACGGTTAGATCTACGTTCAGAACACCCTTGCTTCGACGCTTGGCCGTTGAAATCGCTTAGTGTGACGTTGGTCTTGATCAGATCTTCGTTGGAACGTCCCAAACGTCGTAACATGGAGTACGGCATTATATTGACTGCTGCTCCCGTGTCAACCAACATCTTGCCGATAGGCTGCCCATTGATGTAACCTTTCAGGTATAGGACTTTCAAATGCCTGTAGCTTCTATCTCGCGGCTTCTCAAAGATGATGGCCGTGGACCGCAATCAAACGTGCACCGACACTTCCTCGTCTTTTGGAGCACAAAATTCGACGGGAGTATGAACACCATGTTCGATCCGATGTCTCTGCATCGGCTCTTTTCTGCTTGGGGCGCCACATTTTCTTCTGTGGCCGTGCCTCTGTCTCCAATGTTTGCTGAATTTTCACGGCCAGATCGGGCCGTACTTTCCTCAACGTGTACAGGTACTGAGCTTCGGCTTCCTCTAAGTTTCGTAGTCGCTGCACCCTACGCTTCTGGGAGTGGCTGAGTCCATCAGGACACCGCCGAGGCCGGTGATATCTGTCTTCTTCTTCATCTGACTCCCCAAAGTCTTCACCTTGAGATGACTCAGCTCGTTGTTCTGAGGTGGGAGAGGCCCTAGACGCTTGAACACTGAAACTTCATTTGTTCCCTTCCTCTTCCGTCTGCATTCTGGGCAGTTCTCGATTGTTGGTAATCGGCTCATTCCTGAGTCCCAGCAGTGTTTGAAGAAAGGACAGTCCCAATGCTTATCCATGTCCTCTTGCTCTCTCGACCTCAGCGTGACGCTCATACCCTTCTTGGTCTCTATCATATCGACGATACTTCTTGTCATCTGCCTCAGACCGACGATATCTCTCATCATCTACGTCGTAGCGCCGACGTCGGTCATGCTGCTGCTCATATTTGTTAAGGAGATGTGCGGAGAGTGGTCGTTGATACCGCACGCTTCTCACTTCTTCCTCAGTCAAGTACCGTCTATCATCATGCTGGGGCCGGTCACGTGGATCGGCCTCCGCTTTATCTTTGCCACGGGAGTGACTGCTCTGGCTTATCCTTGCCATGGCGGTCTACAAGTCCTGCCATGTTGATATCAAAAGAGAAGCCTGGCTTGCTCCTTAAGCAGTGACTAAGATCGACCATGTTGACGGCAGGAAACGGATGTGTGTCAACTCTCATGGCAAACTGACCGAAGAGTAATCGGCCTTGTTCTATCGCCATTTGAATCTGTCCGCGCAACACTTTGCAGTCGTTGGTGGCATGGGTGAACGTGTGATGCCACTTGCAGTATGGTCTACCGTTCATCTCTTGTAACGTAGGGATTTTGTGGCCTTCGGGTAACTTTAGCTGTTTTTCCTTCAGCAGCAAATCAAAAATCTGCTCTGTTTTGCTTAAATCAAAGTCAAACCCTTTTGCAGGCCCTGGTTGTTTCACCCATTTGCGGGACACGGTACTGCGCCCGAGCCCATTCAGCTACGGCGACCTCTGATCTTCTGCAGAGTCTTCATCTTCTTCGTCTCGACCAGGACGCGCTTGAACTTGTCTTGGTACAATTCGGTGGCGTTGTTCATAGGACGTCAATTTCTGAACCATGTGCGCTGTGAATTGTAGTCTGCTTGGAAAGTCAGATCCTTGAGCGGCGCTGAGAGGCCTGCTATTGCCGGCTGCTTCCTTCTCGGATAAACGAACCGAATAACAGCGGTTCTTGACAGTCCAAACGCTGAATGTATTCGACACTGTCTCTCCTCTCTGCCGAACCTGGTCGATCGGCAATGCCGCTTCGTAGCTTCGAATGATATTGTATGTGAAACTGCTCTTCCAGCTTCCACGTCCGAACGAATCGTGGCAACGAGGTGTACCACCCAAAGGCTGGGCCCGTGAGAGATTGCGAAAAGAACCTCACACGTAGCTGGTCTGAAGCTGAGACCATGCCCAACTGTGCCAAATATCGGCTCACGTGCTCGATTGAACTAGACCCCTCTGATCCACTGAATTTTGTGAAGTCGGGAGCCGATATTTAGGCGGTAGTGGGATCAGGTCGTACTCGTTAGGATACGGCTTGGAATAGCCGATTACTCTCTTCTTCGGCAGGATACCGAACTGGTCTCTCAAGATTGCACTGATCTGATCCACAGTAGGAGCTGCCGAGGTTGAGCTTTCATGACTTGTTCCGGTGGCATATTTAGCTAGCCACGCCTATTTCTCCGCATCTGCTCCAGAACTTCCTCCTGCTACTGCAATCCCTCCTGCTGTGATTGTGTGCGTCCAGTTGTTGCAGTCCGGCACGTATGTGCACACGTATCCATGTGGTATCTCCTTGGGTGGCTCATACAGGAATTGGTAATCCCCAGGATCACCTCCAACTTTGTAGACGACGTACGCTGGTGACCCTTGTTGCTGTGGAGCTGCCAACGTGTACGACAGTGGTGGCCTAGTGTAGAACGGTATCTCTCCCTGGTGAGTCCGTAGAGCAGGTCCTGACGGAGAATACTGATGCTTCATGATTTCTTGCACCATACGAAGCGCAACACGCTCAAGAGTGTTCACCAGGCTCTCAGAATGCTGATGTAGAGAATGAGCCACAGCATAGTTGATTTCCTGGCGCAGGGCTCTGGTACGGTCCTCCGAAGGGAGAGAGAGATCTATCCCTTCAAGCACGCCTTCGGGTTTGAACCCTTTGAACCTAATCCCGTGCGAACGGGTCTTCTCGAAAGAGCCGATGAGATCGGTTTCGAAGATGGCCTTGAGATCATCATATTTCTTCTTGTGCTCTGGAGGCAGATCTTCGTACTTGATCTATTCTTCCGCCATCTCGGATGCAGGTGTTGACGTGGTTGTTGTAGAAGATGGTCCCACCGGCGTGCAAATGTGTTGCCTGCCAAAACCCACCGGCGGGCAGTGGTTAAGCAACACGAAGAGCCGAGAGGCTGCCAAGACTGCTGGGTGGGCCCTGGTCCCTCGACGTCGTCCCGCAATGTTCCGGCACACGTCCTAGCGGTTGCAAGGCGTGCCACCTGACCTATACCTGGTCAGGAGGGTGTTGGATTGCTTCGATTAGTCTCCTGCATGGTAGACACGTAAACATTAAATACGAGCCCGATCGGCTCTCAGGTTGCCCTGTGGATCGGCTCAAAGAGCCGATCGCCCCATGATTCACGTTGGGTTTACGAAGACATGGGGCTCCTGCTTGATCAACACAAAGTTAAACCAATCCACGACAGTTTAGGGTTTTCACCGTATGATCGGAACATCCTACGCGTAGTTGAGCCTAATAGACACGAAAGATGATAGAAAGCTAACCCTAAAAGAGGCCTAAAAACCAACATTAAGTTAATTCCCGGAACAATCCCTCTTAGAGCTACCAAACCATACCTTACGCACTACCGATCATTCAACCCGTTTGCAAGGCCTAACCATACGGATATTAAACTAATCCTTGAAAAACAAGGAGCAACTATAACAGATTGGATCTACTAAACGATGAACAAGCAAGGTGCTGCCCTTACACCTAGATAGGTATAAAGGCAGCTAGATATCGAGGGACGGCATAGCTAAGCAAATATGTGTAAGAAAAGCATCAATGCAAGCCCCAAAACATCTATGATAAATAGTGCTACTCGCCATCAACAACGCTTCAGCGCGAGTAGCACAAGATAAACGAATAAACGTGCCTAGATCGCAAGATGCGATCTAGGCAGCATGATGCTTACCCGGAAGAAACCCTCAAAACAAGGGGTGGCGATGCGCCTGGTTTGTGTTTGTTGTGAAAGTGATTGTCCTCCTTTCTCGATAACCCTAGGTACATATTTATAGTCCAAGGGACTTTCTAATTCGGGTGTGCACCTAACCGTGCACGGGTTAAACTCTATCTTTTAATTCTAAACTAAGATGCAATCTACTATAATTTACAGATACACGGGCAGTCTAGCCCAAACTCTTCGTGCAAGGCCGCTTCAGAGACGCTCCACGTGTACATCCTTCAAGCCCATCTCAATTACGGCCCATCTCCTGATTTGGCCAAAATCTGGTGATAACATAAGGATTTAACAAAATAACAAATAAAGAAAAGTAGTTTTAATGTTTTCTTTATTTATTTACTGGTTTTTATTTAATTTGTAAAGTTTTCCTAATTATTGAATTTTTTAATTTAATTAAGAATAAAAGAAAAGACTTAATTATTAAGTTTAAAACCATTAAATTTTTATTAAAAATAAAATTTCATATTCTATTTTTATTGGATAGAGTTTACTTTTCTAAGAATTTTGATGTCTTATTTATATTTTTCTGAGCTATATTGAATTTTCGACAATTTGGCAAAGTTGCAAGTATTTTCTGGAATTAAGTTTAACTAAGAAATACTAGAGCTACCCGGTTAAACTACCCATATAGTCACTGACTAGTGGGCCCTAGGCCACGTCAGCTGCCACGGTGGCTTTGACTGTGGTCAAAATTGACGAGGTGGCGGGGAGATTGCTGGCCGGCGGCCAGACGGCGATGACGCCGGCGATCCGGCGCTCGCGCGGACGGAAGACTACTTGCTTTTGATTCGGAGTGGTGTGGTGAACGATTTGAGGGTGGCGCCGCTACCTATCTGTCGCTGGAGCTTGCTCGCCGGCGAGGTCATGCGGCGGTGCTTACAGGCGTGCGACGCAATAGCGACAGGAGGCGAGCGCGAAGAATCTACGGGGTCCTCGTGAAGCAGGAGCTCACCGTGATTACGAAGGAAGCGTCGGCGAGGGAAGAGGTGGTCTGCATCGCCCGAATTGACTGCTCCCGACGTCGGGGATGTCGAGCTTGACGCGGACGATTCTGAGAGCTAGGGCTCGATTCCTTGTGCAAGGTGAGCGAGTCGAGGATGGTGACGACGGTGGTGACCACGGCGTGGCTTGGGGAGGCTCCAGACATCGGTGAGATGAGTTGGCCGGGGAAGCTAGGGTTTCGGTTCTTTCCGAAATTAAAACAGAGAGAGGGGATTCTAGGGTTAGGGTTCATCTGGCGGCGGCGCATTGAGCTTTATAGACGCCAGAGAGCGGCGGCGAGGATCTTGGCGTGGTCGGGAGGCGTCGAGGCGACAACGAGCTTTGCAGCGATGGACGAAGACGATGGCCTCCACCTGTGCGAAAACAAGACGAAGAGGTATCGTGGGCTGGGCCAAAGCTGGGCTTCGTCGATGGCTGTGATGCTGGGCTCTTGGGTTGGCTTCGGCTGCTCTGGCCTGCCAGGTAAGCCAGGTGAGTTTTCTCTCTCTTTTCTCTTTTCTATTTTATTTTCTGTTTTCTATTTCCTGGTTAAAATTTGGTATTTGAATTCAAATTGATTTATGTTTGTTTTTGCAGGTCCTAAATTATTTGAACATCAAAAAAATTGATAATGATACTCACTGTGTTGTTTTGTTTTAAAACAAACATTTTATAATTGAAAAGTTTTGTCTTCTTATGATATACAATTCCAAATTAAAAATAGATATGAATTTAGGGTTCATCTACATTGCTTTATAATTCAGGAATCCAATCTGTTTAAATGCTTTGAAATTTAGAACATGTGCATGGTGAACATATTCTATTTTTCTAGTGCTTAACCATATTGATTACTCACATACAATTTAATTATGGCTAGGGTTTAGCAAATGGTAAAGGAAATGGGATTGGTTCATGATTTTATGTGAAAGATGATTCTTAGGGTTTAAGAAGAGTGGTGATATAACCTCTATAATCATCAATCAATCTTTGACTTAAATTATTTAGGATGAATCCTATATTCCTCATGGTTAATCTAATTGCTTATGTGGTGATTCTATTTTATAAAATACTATTTCATTTGGTTCCCTAAGCAAGTACTTGGAAAGCAAAATAAAATTGGATATTGGTTTCACTCTAGTCACCAAATGACATTTAGTCATTAGGTATATAAGGCTTGGTTTATACTTGTGATCCATGATACACAAGTTAGGATATAATGTTTTATGTGAAGTGAATCCTATGGGAAAAGTTTAGGGTTTTGGGGATACTTCACTATTTGAAGTATATAATAGGCATGAGGCATGGCAGGGTTCTACTTATCCCTCCAAGTAGTACTTGGATTGAAACTCAAATGGGGTTTAGGGTTTTAGTAGTGATCACCCAAGTGATACACAACTAGAATTAGGATATGAGCATAAGCTAGGGTGATGCTTAATTGACTAGGGTTACTCCTCCTTACTTAGTTAGGATTATTGTATCAAGGCAATGCTAGGTTTGTCCCTAGTGTTTGGATAGGCAAGGTTTAAATACAATATCATTACTAGTCTACACAAGGAATGAGGATTGGTTTGGTTAACTACTAGTGATTTACTTATTATTTCATGAGAAGGATGAGATCTATGGATCACATATATAGGTTTAACTTATCATCCCAATTTGTAAGATAAGATCATGCATTAGACATGATCAGCTATTCCTCACTAATCTCTCTTGGGATCACTAGTTAAATAAGTTCTTTCTTACCATCAAGTATTTGCTAGGTCAATTAGGGTTTAATACTTGATTTTTTTACTTCTACTAGTATTAATTAATATCAGTAACTTATCTCACTAGGATAGAATCTGCATATTAGCCTAGGGTTATACTAAATGAATGGTGTAAACATATGTAGATAATCCTCTCCTTTCTCTGAGATTTAATAAGAATAGGTTTGAATGAACAAGATTGAATGGTCAAGAGTTGATGAAGAATGAATAAGAATGTTCTTGGCTTGGGTTCAAGTATTGTAGTTGAAAAGATATACCATGTGACTCATGGTAGAAATATTGATTAAGTGAGAGACATGGAAAAGATAAGTAAATGATAGTTTCTTCATTAATTGGGTTCTTTGATTTATAGTTGAACAATTATTCATGTGTTGTTGTAAGGACTATCATGTTGAGATCTATTATAAGATCTTGTAGTTGACCCTTACTTAAGGTGTTGTTTGTTGTAAAGCTAATTCCATTTGATCTAGCCCATAGATCAAATCATCTCTACCCAAAACAGGTTTTAACAAAGTCACATTGAGGTTTATAGCGCTTGACTTGATGAGCTACTTCAATTCCACCAAGGTCAAGTGAAACTTCAGTTACTGTGACTGTTTTACTTTAAAGCGCGAAAATTCCCAAGATTTTCTATGCATGAATGCAATGCACACATCTGTTTCCTCTATTTTTGTAACCCCAATACCTGGGATATTACAGCCACCGCCGGAGGCTCGGGCGGTACGGCCTGGCCACGGCCGGAGGTTCCGGGCGTGGTACCGCCCGAGGTACCGGAAACGGCGCAAGCACCACAATCAAAATGCCAGGGGGTTGGAGCCCTGGCGGTACCACGGCCGGTACCCCGGCCGGAGGCTCTGCCCCACCCCCCTTCGGCCCGGCTCGACCATGGCCACGTGGCCCGCTCCGGATGGCCCGCGCCGCTCACCTGCGTCCGGTAGTACCGGCCCAACCTGGCCGGTACTACCGGCAAAACCTCCAACGGCAGGATTCCCACGGGATATTTATAGTGCTTCTTCTCCAAGTGTCTTCTCTCTCACTTCTTCCCCAAAACCTGAGACACCATTGTTGAGCTCCATTTTTCCTAGATCTCTCTACTCCTCCACCCAAACTTCACCATACTTGAGGATTTGGTAGAGGTGACCTAGATCTACTCTTCCACCAAAGTGATTTGTGTTTCATCAACATTCTTAGTGGATCTTTGTGAGGTGACCTCGAAGCTACTCTCCGTGTAAAGCTTCATGGTTACATCTTGGGAGCCTCCAATTTGGTTGTGGATGTGTGCCCCAAGCTTCGTGTAAAGGTGCCGGTTGCGACCTCAAGGCAACCGCTTAGTGGAGCGTGGGCTAGGCCTTTGTGGCGTTGCTCACAGGAGAATAGGGTGAGCCTTCGTGGTGTTGGTTGGACTTCGTGTCGCCACACCCCTCCGAACGTAGACGTACGTTCTTGCAAAGGAAGGGAACTACGGGAATCATATCACCGTCTCTCCGTGTGCTCCACCTCGGTTACCTCTATCCTCTTTACCGCCTTTACTACGTGTATCTTGTATTGTTGCTTGCTATCTTGTCATATAGGTGAATTCACTTAGTTGCATATCTAGAGAATTTACCTTTGTGTCAAGCCTAATTTGAATAAGTATTAAAATTTGAGATTACACCTATTCACCCCCCCCCCCTCAAGGTGTCATACGATCCTTTCAACAAGTGCAGCAATGTTTACCAGGCTTGAAGAGGCGGTTCCAGAAGGTTTAACGGACAATGGTACCGGCAAGCCCCGCACGTACCGTCCGCCCGTACTGGGTGTCGCAGCCTTCCCGAGGTCAAACCCTATAAGTTCTGTGAAGGACCCAACGCCAAAGAGGGAGCCATTCCTCGCAAAACAGAGCCACCATCTATCAGATCTATCTACACCACACCGAAGGAGATCCACCACCGTAGTTCATCCATTCCATATCCAATCTCCTCCATAGACATAGCCATCACCATTGTAATAGAGATCTCCTTGAGAACTGGTGACCATTGTAAGAATATTGAGATTTCAATCCAGGTATTTTCCACAATGATTTCTATCTTTGTTATTGATCTTGATATTATGTGTGAGTAGTCCTCACGGACTATGGGTTAGATTGAATCCTCGCAACGTTTATGTGCGTCTAATCTTATAATATGTGTAAGGATTGAATAGGAGCTTTGCATTTTTCTATCCTTGTCTATTTTCCTCGATTTGATGATCTACAGCTACCCATGTCTATCAGATCGATCAAGGGAAGGGGTGGAATGAGTGGAGAACGGCGTCCTACCGCGAAACCTCAGTGACAGAAAGGGGAAAGTAACGGTACATGTTTAGTGATTCATTCGAGATCAACGGCACAATCATCTAGCTTAATGTTTTGGTTTGTATTCATATGCTTAATAATTGTTGTTACTCGCGGCAGTGGGAACAGTGGTTGGACCAAGAGGCTTTTGTCACCTCTGGCATTAGGGGCAAGAGTATTTACGGATGTGATGCTCACAAATCTTTTATCTCAATTTTAATTATTACACATTTGCGCTTTAATTATATATGTATCCATAGCTACATGAGAAACCTTAACACTGGCCTATTTTCCATCATTGAACACAACCCCTTTAAGAGTAAACTAGATAGGTCCGGTAAACATAAAATCAAATTAACTAGCAAGTCTTGTCGATGTTTCCTTTACACCATTTTAGCAGTGCTTCCCAAGGTTCAATTAAAGCTAGGTCTACTAGGGAAAAAGCTTATCATACTACTGATACGAGGTGGCTTTTGGACACATCCTCCTCAAGACCGACAAGCCCTCCTCGTGGCCCAATGACACGAGCTCGGGCCAAAGCTATACACCAAGAGGTGAATTCGCTCCTTTCCACGTATACATTGGATACCTAATTGGATGGAATGCTACCTCATGCAAATGATCTATGTGTCATCAGGTACAAGTCTCACCAAGGATCTGAAGAGGAAGAAGCTCCATGGGTCAAGGAAGAAGAAGAGAGGAAGGAAGAACCACTTCAGCCAGTGGCATCAGCTCAAGGCCGGCACTGCCGCCCTCCCCAGGCCGGCACTACCGGTGGAAGCACCCCGGCACTGCCGGTGGACGCACCCCGGCACTGCCGGCCGACGCACCTCGGCACTTCCGGCCTCCAAGCACCGGCACTGCCGCCCGAAGACACAGCAGCAGCAAGTGACCGACACTGCCGGCCAACACACCCCGGCACTGCCGTCCCCACCCCATTTGACTTCATCTGAACCGTTGATTTTGATCCTATGGTTGTGTTTATTTCGCAAATGACTAAGTTGCCCCTGTGTTGGATCTAGCCTATATATAGGGCTCCCCCATCCACGAATTAGGGTTTAGACTTGAATTGAGATTAGAAATGAGCTTTGCTCCTCCCCATGGGAAACCTTCCAGATCTGAATCTATGGAGTGTATCACTACTCTTCTAAGGGATTGGTATCTTCCATTCTAGGAATTCTAGTGTTTGTGGATATTTTGCTTCTTGTAATTCTATCTATTTGCACTCTTTTCCTCTTTAGAACTCTACCAATTGCTTATCAATCTTTTGTGAGGGATTATACTCCTTGTGGGTCTTTGCCTTGCAATTCTATTGTGTTGGTGTATCGGGCCAACGAAGAACAACCGGTTGTGTGTGTGTGTTGTGTTTGTATCTCCGATCCACCCCGCTTTTCACCCGTGTTCTTCGTCACCGCCATCGAATCCGTGAATATCGGGCCTCCCCTAGGGCTCAGCCATTATCATATGGTATCAAGAGCTCCTTGGTTGCCACGGATTTGATCCCCACATCCCAAAAAAATTCTTGAAGAAATTCGAAAATTCCCAAAAAATAACCCTAAATTGGACTTGGTTGGATGTGACAAATTGTTGAGTTTTTGGTGGTTTTGTTCCAATAGAAGCTTGCCTTTGGTGATGATACAATTGCCCCAACTTTTCCCACCTAATTGTGCCAATTTTCCCACGAAATCGAAGATTTTCGGGTCAGTTTTCCGCCAAATCGATGAACAGCCGTGACTAGGCCGGCATTGCCGCCAGGAAGGACCGGCACTGCAGCTGACGCTGGCACTGCCGCCCCCCATAGGCCGGCACTACCGGTGGCCCGAAATTTTCATGGCTCACTTCGATTTTGTTTTGGCACTTCCCATTTGTGTTTGGTCTTCGGTTTTGAGAGTCATTTCAGCTACCACAAGCTTTCGCAACATCGACAACGATGACGACACCCCGAGGATCCAAGCGGTTCATTTGACACCTTCCACCACCATAGCGTTCGAGATCGTCGGCCACCATCATCAAGTGGTATAACTTGCCTTTTCCTTGTAGCCCTAGCCTCCTTTGCGTACCTTTCCCATCGAGAGTGGCTTTCTAGTGTTGTGAAGCATTGTGCAAGCGTCCCGACCGTGAGGGTCTGCGTGTGTTGAGCACAGCTTCGAAGCAAGCTCGTTGTGAAAAGATAAGCAAAGGAAGTGTGACATACTTACATAGATAGTAGTATCCTTACATAGTGCGAAAAAAAGAAAGAAAAATACAAAAAGAAAAAAGTGTGTGAGTGACACCTATATACAAAAGAGTCCAAAGCTTATAAGAAAAAGAGAGAAAAGAGAAGAGAGGCGTCTTGCGCAAATCTAGTTGCTTCTCAATTTTGAAACCAAGCCACGGTCTCTCTTAGCGCAAATCTAGTTGGTGTGACACCGAGCTAGTAGTCTTCGTTAGGACCAATTTTGTTCGTGCTCATTTTCCTTGGTCGCGCTAACCCTATTTTGTCCCAACGTGTGTTCTACCTTGTGTATGTCTTTTGTGATCACCGCTTTTGACTTGTGACTTTTGGACCTTACCCACTTTTGACAATAGACATTTTGTTTGGTTTTTCCATTTGGTTTCCACATCCATACCTAACACCATATAGAGTTCATAGCCTTTTGTGTGTGTTTTTGCGTGTGTAACCGGTTGTTCCTCACCTTGACACACCTTTCCAATTTTGTTGTGAGTCTTTGACTTACTTGTGAGTTTCCTCTAACCTCCCACAACATAGTTCTTGTTTTAGTTTGTAACCATGTCTAGTGGAGAGGGGAACTACTTCTGATGACGCGGAATCAACATTGGATAGCTACTCAAGCGTCAACAAGAGCATACATGACCTCACGGCAAGGATAGACGAGACCGTCATACGCTATGAAGAACAAGCTCAAGTGCAAAGAAGGGACCTCAATGTCCAAGTGCAAGACCTCCATGACAAGCTTGATTCTCAAGGCCACGATATGAAGGCCACACTCGCTACTCAAGGTCAACAAAACATGGCGAGCATGAGAAGATAAGAAGAAAGGTTGGCACGCCTTGAACAAGCTATTGCCAACATCGCCAACAATAGAAGCCAACACTCAAGGTCTTCACGCTCTCATAGTTCAAGGCATCGAGCTCCATCTCTGTCTCATCATGCCTCCAATGAAGACCCACACAACCATAATGTGGATGCTCAATTACTTCAACGACAAGCTCAAGAGGCAGAGCAAGCACGTGTTCAACTTGAACAAGAAAGGCTACAACAAGCAAATCGTGAAGCTCAATTCCAAGAGGAACAACAACGTCTTCGTCATGATAGAGATCTTCTTCGAGCACGTGAGCAAGAACGTCTTCGCCATGAGCAAGAGGCACGTCATCAACAAGGACAACCTCGTCCATCTCAAGTGGCCAATGCTCAAAGGCAACCACATCATGACGCCGAACAAGAAGTGAATCAAGAACTCCAAATCATCAATACTGAGGCTCCTCAAGATGATGGGGCAAGAAGGAACAACATGGACAATAGAAGACACAATCCTTTCAATCATCGAGCTTGTCAAGCACCTCATTCCCATCAAGGTGAAGTAAGCCACCACAATGAAGACGACGCGCCAAGTGAAGCTAGTGTAATGCCACACCCTCGACAACCACATGGAAGGCGTCCTCCTCCTCCAAACCGACGCAATGAAAATGAGGATCATCATCAACAACCTCACAACCATAATGAGGATCAAGAGGATGCAAGACCAACACATCGACGCAATGACCGTAATGAGGAAGAAATCTTTGGGAAGCTAAAGTTCACCATGCCCAAGTTCCAAGAAGAAGAAAACCCCGATGCATACTTGTCTTGGGTACTCAAGGTTGACAAGATCTTCCGCATCCACAACTTCTCCGAAGCAAAGACGGTGGCCATGTCATCACTTGAGTTTGAGGGATATGCAAATGTTTGGTGGGAAGAAGTAAACAATAAGCGTGCTAAAGAAGACTTAGAACCCATTGACACATGGGAAGAGATGCAAGAAGTCATGCACACTCGATTTGTACCCACTCACCACAAACGTGACCTCTTCAACAAGCTCACACAACTCAAGCAAAGCTTCGAGTCCGTTGAGGAGTATTACAAGGAGATGCACATGACCATGATGAGTGCGAATGTGGATGAGCGAAAAGAGCAAACAATGGCACGATTCTTGAATGGATTGAACATCCCCGTCAAGAGGATAGTGGAATTCTTGCCATACACAAACATGGTTGAGTTTCTTCATCAAGCTACAAGGGCCGAGCGCCAAGTGCGAGAAGACTTAGCAAGTGCAAAGTCCAATAACTTCTTCACCGCAAGAAATGCGACTAATGCTTCTTCAAGCACAAAGAATACAAGTGCTAGTACCTCCAAGGATCCTCCCAAGCAAACAAGAAGTGCCATCAAGACAACAAGCTTCAAGTCGGAGCAAGAAACTATGTCCTCCAAAGCTTCCACCGGATCTAGTAACATTACTTGCTTCAAGTGTGGTGCCCAAGGACATAAATCCTTTGAATGCAAGAACACAAGAGTTATGATAACAAGAGATGATGGAGATGTGGAGTACTTAAGTGAAGGTGAATATGAAGCCTTATGCAATCAGCAACCAATCTTGAAGATGATGCCTTGGAAGACCAAGAGCAAATGCTATGTGTGCATGATGCAAGCCCATCACTTGTGGTGACCAAAGTCTTTACAACACATGCAATCCCCAATGAAGACCAAAGATGCAACATCTTCCAAACAAGAGCCGGAATCAATGGCAAGTCCATCAAGGTCATCATCGATAGAGGTAGTTGCTACAACCTTGCAAGCACCAAACTATATTCCAAGCTCAACCTTCCGCTCCGGAAACATCACCATCCTTACCATGTGCAATGGTTAAGTGACAACGGAAATGTGAAGATCCAACACACCGTCACAATCTCCTTCAAGATCGGCGCCTATGAAGACACCGTTGAGTGTGATGTAGTGCCTATGATGGTGTGCCACATGCTACTTGGTCGTCATTGGCAATATGACAAGAAAGCAAACCATGATGGTTACACAAATGCCTATAGCTTCAAGGTCGACAACAAGTCCTTCATCCTACGCCCAATGACTCCTAGCCAAGCAATTGCGGACAATGCAAAGGCTTTAGCGAGGGCTAATGAAGCTACCATCACTAGTGATATGAGAGGTGAGAGAGTGATCCACCAAAAAGAGAGTGAGCGCCACAAGCCATATGTGAGCGAGATGATGAGTGTACTCCTAGCCACTAAGAGTGAGATGAGAGAAGTGCACCACAACCCATCCACCAAATTGCACTATGTGCTCATTTGCAAGGGGCCATCCTCGAAAACTAACGACTTAACAACACTTCCTTTGTCTTTGTTGTCTCTTTTGAAGGAGTTCCAAGATTTCGACGAGCTCCCTCATGGACTACCACCGCTTAGAGGAATCGAGCACCACATCGACCTCATACCCGGCGCCCCTCTACCAAAACGAGCTGCATACCGCACCAACCCCGAAGACACAAAGGAGATTCAACAACAAATTCAAGATCTCCTCGAAAAAGGGTATGTTCGTGAAAGCTTAAGCCCTTGCACGGTTCCGGTCATACTTGTACCTAAACCGGATGAGTCGCAAAGAATGTGTATGGATTGTCGTCTCATCAATGCCATTACCGTTCGATATCGCCATCCCATTCCGCGTTTAGATGACATGCTTGATGAGTTATGAGGAGCCACTATTTTCTCGAAAATTGATTTGTGTAGTGGCTACCATCAAATCCGCATGGCCGTTGGTGACGAATGGAAGACGGCATTCAAGACCAAACTTGTTCTCTATGAATGGCTTGTCATGCCGTTTGGTCTATCCAATGCTCCTTCAACTTTCATGCGCCTTATGAACCACATCTTGAGACCTCTCATTGGAAAGAGCGTGGTTGTCTACTTTGATGATATTCTCATTTATAGAAAAAATCTCGAGGACCATGTGCAACATGTGAGAGAAGTCTTATGCATCTTACGCCGCGAGAAGCTCTTTGCAAATCTTCCCAAGTGCACCTTTGCACAAACCAAATTGGTTTTTCTTGGGTTTGTTGTCTCCGCCAATGGCATTGAAGTGGACTCTTCGAAGGTTGAGGCCATTCTGAATTGGCCCACTCCTACCAATGTTGGTCAAGTTCGAAGTTTTCATGGACTTGCCGACTTCTATAGACGTTTCGTGAAATATTTTAGCACCATTGCTTGCCCTTTAAATGAGCTTACTAAAAAGAATGTTCCTTTTGTGTGGGGCAAGGCCCAACAAAAAGCTTTTGATGAGTTGAAAAAGCGACTTACCGAGGCACCACTTCTCGTTCTTCCATACTTTGCAAAAACTTTTGAAATTGAATGTGATGAGAGTGGACTTGGAATTGGTGGTGTCCTTATGCAAGATGGAAAACCCGTGGCATATCATAGTGAGAAGTTGGATGGCGCACGCCTCAACTATCCTATATATGACATGGAACTTTATGCGCTAGTTCGAGTTCTTGAAGTTTGACAACATTACCTTTGGCCAAAAGAGTTTGTTATCCACTCCGACCATGAGTCGTTGAAATATTTGAAAAGTCAAACTAATTTGAACAAAAGACATGCAAAATGGTTTGAGTTCATTGAGTCCTTTCCATATGTAATAAAATACAAGAAGGGCAAGGACAATGTTGTTGCAGATGCTCTTTCCCGCAAGCTCACCCTTTTACTCACTCGCTTGGATTTCCATGTTTTGGGTCTTGATGAAATCAAAGACCTATATCCTTCCGATACCTTCTTTGGCCCAATTTTTGCAACGTGTTCTATTGAAAAGGGCATCGATGATTTCTATTTGCACAAAGGCTTCTTGTTCAAGGGCAACAAAATTTGTATTCCTAAGTCTTCGCTTCGCCTTTTGCTCTTACAAGAATCGCATGGTGGTGGTCTCATGGGACACTTTGGACGAGAGAAGACATATGCAATGCTTTCAACTCACTACTATTGGCCAAGAATGTACCGCGACGTGGAACGCCATTGCCGACGGTGCACAACATGCTTACAAGCTAAGTCCACTTCCAATCCCTATGGCCTTTATACACCATTGCCTATACCTTATGCTCCTTGGTCCGATATAAGCATGGACTTTGTACTAGGATTGCCTCGAAGTAAGTATGGTCATGATTCAATATTTGTGGTGGTTGATAGATTCTCCAAAATGGCTCATTTTATTCCTTGCTCTCGAACGGATGATGCTTCACATATTGCCTCCTTGTTTTTTAGGGAAATTGTGAGACTGCACGATGTGCCAAGAAGCATTGTCTCGGACCGAGATGTCAAATTCATGAGCTCCTTTGGAAGACACTAATGAACAAGTTCAACGTCAAGCTTTTGTTCTCGTCATCATCACACCCCCAAACCGATGGGCAAACCGAAGTGGTGAACCTAAGCCTCTCCACACCACTTCGAGTCCTTGTCAAGAAGAATTTGAAAGCATGGGAACATTGCATCCCGCATGCGGAGTTCGCCTACAACCGCGCCAAGCACTCGACAACAATGAGAAGTCCCTTCATGGTTGTATATGGGTTCGAACCACCAACGATGATCGACCTACTTCCTCTTCCACTACATGAGCAAGTAAACATGGACATCGACAAGGGAGCCCAATACATGAAGAAACTCCATGAAGATACAAGAGCAACAATCAAGCAACAAGTGCTTCGTCAAGCCACTAAACTCAACATGAAGAAGAAGGAAAGGATCTTCAATGAAGGAGACCTAGTGTGGATACACCTTTGCAAAGACCGGTTCCCTCAAGAACGCAACTCAAAACTCAAGCCCCGAGGTGATGGTCCCTTCAAGGTCCTCAAGCGCATCAACAACAACGCCTACGTCGTCGACATACCAACATCAAAGTACTTGGTGAGTAACACATTCAATGTGTCGGATCTTTCACCCTATCATGGAGATGAGGAGAACATAGAGTCGAGGACGACTCTTTCACAAGGGGGGGGATGATACGGGGTGGCTTTTGGACACCTCCTCCTCAAGACCGACAAGCCCTCCTCGTGGCCCAATGACACGAGCTCGGGCCAAAGCTATACACCAAGAGGTGAATTCGCTCCTTTCCACGTATACATTGGATACCTCATTGGTTGGAATGCTACCTCATGCAAATGCTCTATTTGTCATAAGGTACAAGTCTCACCAAGGATCTGAAGAGGAAGAAGCTCCATGGGTGAAGGAAGAAGAAGAGAGGAAGGAAGAACCACTTCAGCCAGTGGCATCAACTCAAGGCCGGCACTGCCGCCCTCCCCAGGACGGCACTGCCGGTGTAAGCACCCCGGCACTGCCAACCGACGCACCTCGGCGCTGCTGGCCTCCAAGCACCGGCACTGCCGGCCTCCAAGCACCGGCACTGCCGCCCGAAGACGCATCAGCAGCAAGTGACATGCACTGCCGGCCCCATCCCAGTTGACTTCATCTGAACCGTTGATTTTGATCCTATGGCTGTGTTTATTTCACAAATGACTAAGTTACCCCTGTGTTGGATCTAGCCAATATATAGGGCTCCCCCAGCCACGAATTAGGGTTTAGACTTGAATTGAGATTAGAAATGAGCTTTGCTCCTCCCCATGGGAAACCCTCGAGATCTGAATCTATGGAGTGTTTCACTACTCTTCTAAGGGATTGGTCTCTTCCATTCTAGGAATTCTAGTGTTTGTGGATCTTTTGCTTCTTGCAATTCTATCTATTTGCACTCTTTTCCTCTTTGGAACTCTACCAATTGCTTGCCAAGCTTTTGTGAGGGATTCTACTCCTTGTGGGTCTTTGCCTTGCAATTCTATTGGGTTGGTGTATCGGGCCAACGAAGAACAACCGGTTATGTGTGTGTGTTGCGTTTGTATCTCCGATCCACTCCGCTTTCCACCCGTGTTCTTCGGCACCGCCATCGAATCCGTGAAGATCGGCCTCCCCTAGGGCTCAGCCCTTATCAACTACAATCCATAATATGGATCGAAGGTATAAACCCTTTTTCTGGCATCGTTGCCGGGGAAGCAATTTCACTATTCTGGTAAGGTTAATAGAGACCTTGTTAGTCAATTTTATTTTCGTTTTAAGTTTTTATTTACTGCTATTAGTTTACCATTTCATTCTCTATTTTAAAACCCAAAAAAATAGTTACTTGTTCTTTTACAATCATAGGAGAAAATACCAAAAAGATAATTACCATGGCACAAAACAAGCTTGGGAAATATGCTATCCCCAATGATGATTTTATTCGGCGCCCATAGCTCAGCCCACTGTTACAGCAGAGAACTATGAAATTCAGCCTAACCTTTTGAGTTTGGTTCAGCATAACCAATTTGGAGGCTCAGCTGCCGAGGATTCAGGTATGCACTTGAATACATTTACTGAAATATGTGACATGATGTGCATTAAAGATGTAGACCCAATGCGATAAAATTACACTTGTTTCCTTTTTCACTAAGAGGAAAAGCAAAACACCGGTTGCTAGCTTTGCCTAAATTAAGTCACTATTATTTCATGGGATGAATGTACTAATATATTCATGACTAAGTTTTTCCCACAAGCAAAGACTATGCAGTTGGGTTCTAACATGATAGGTTTTAGACAAGAAGACCGTGAGCCACTAGCGCTTGCATGGGAAAGGATGAAAGAATCCACCATGAAGTGTCCAAGTCATGGAATGGATGACTTGTTAGTTCTACACTTATTTTATAATGCCCTTAACCCAATGTCAAAGTCTATGCTTGATACTGCAGTCGGAGGGACATTCATGAGCAAGCCAGTTGAAATGGCAAGACGACTTCTAGATGATACACAAAGCAACCATGCCCAATGGCATGTAGAAAGATCCTCCTCAAGAAAGATGAATTCAATCACCAAAGGTAACAATGAAGAGCTTACTTCAAAGGTAGATGAACTTTTAAATATCTTGAAGGGTAAGGAAAATACCCAAGTTAATGCCATCACCATCTCTAATGTTGAGGAAGTAGACTTCATAGCAAGAAATCCTTATAACCTTGCATGGAAGAGTCAAAACTATGGCTCTAATTTTTCAAAGCAATATACTAACACTGCAGGAGTTCAAAACAATAACTACACTAACGGTAGTGGAGCAAGCAATGGCAATGTTTCAATTGAAAACACTTTCAAAAGTTTTATGCATGCTCAAACTGAACAGAATAGCACCCTTACAAAGCTTACTGAAAATCATAGCACTATGTTAGGGAATTTATCTAATCAAACCGTTTCTCTTAAGAACGATGTTCAAGTTCTACATGAAAGGACAAAGACCGTTGAGGCACAATTGGACAAGATAGCTGAAAGCCAAACTATAATACTTGCAAGATTTGCAGGGAAGCCGAGACCAAACCACGTTGAAGACCTCAAGATGATGAGGGTCGACAGAGAAGGTGAAGCACCTGAAAAACTGGACTATCGCAATGCCAACAGCAGAGTACTCCGTGGAAGATCTAGTGAAGATGATCACACTTAAGAATCCCGAAATCGATGAAGGTAATGGTACCATGTACCGCCAATGTATTCATGAAGTAGCATGCAAAGTTCGTGAGTTAGAACAACAATATAAGAAGTTAGCTAAAAAACTCCCAGCTAAGATTGATGATATATTTGAGCCCACTATTAAGATTCATATTGGAATGAATGAGGTAGCTACACTTTGTTATCTTGTTGCAAGCATCTCCACCATTCGAAAAATCTTATTTGATAAGTTAATATCGGGGCTATTTAAAACAACTGAGCTAAGATTTCACTTAGCCTATTCAAATTATAAACAAGTTGTAGATATTAGATAATATTGTAGTAGAAATTAAAGGATGTCCCGCTCTTAATGATCTTGTTATTGTGGACATGCATGTCTTGTAGCTCCTATGATATTAGGAAGGCCATTTCTTAGAACTATAAAAGCATTAATTAATTTGCACGAAGGGAATGTGAGAATTGGACTATCATTCAAAGACTCATTTGTAGTACACTTCCCTAGAAAGAAGAAGGTCAAGCATGATGACAATGAGGTCATCACTTTGAAAGCTAATTACTTTGGAGTGGGCCTTCAACTTCCAACATCTAGGTGATTACCATTTGGGTCAAGCTAATTGACCTTAACTAGAATCGCTTCATGGGAGGCAACCCATGCTTAATAAAATTTTCTATCTAGTCTACGATGAAAACTGAGGGTGGGCTCGAATAACTAATATTAAATAATTTAACTATAGGCAATCTAAATTCACACCCATTGCATAAATATGGCATAAACAAAACAATGTGTTAGCTTCCTGATGGGACTTGCACCCAATGTATTCGGAAGACGTTCAGGTCAAAAAAAATTGTATATTGTTATTTCATATCTACGACTTTTGTGTCATAATCTTTTCTTGATATGAAATCTTGTAGGAAATCAAGGTTTTAGAGAGTTTGCTTGACCATAAAGTAGTTATTATTGTTACGATCTTTCCATCAGTTTGGTTGTTAAACTGATGATATTGGTTGATGAAGTGAAAAGGTCTAGTGATTAACCTAAAGAGTGGTTTTGCTTAATAATCTTGTTCTTGGCAGCTCTTCCTAATATGTTTTTGCATTGTTAGACACTTACAATTGCATGCAGTTTGTATGACCAGAAAAATTACAAACGTATTAGTGGGTTTCACCATTTAGCTGGGTATATGGGCCATGCACTCACAACTACAAGTTGCAAGGCACACACTGTGTAATGTGTCTAGTTTCAGACTCAGCATCTTTTTGCCTCCTTGACTGCCAGAATTTGCCTCTCTCGCCATCATCCATGGCTTGAGAACATATATTTGATGAACTTATAGTCACATTCTAGGGTAGGCTCCCTAATAAATTTGTCCATGTGTCCCATTTTTATCTGTATGCAGATGTTAAAGTCTGGCAATACTGCCCACTAGCTTTTTTTTGACGCAAATACAGTGGGGAAGTTCCCCACTGCGTCATTTTTCATTTTTCATTACTCACATATGTACAAGGAGTATTTATTACAAAGACTTATAAGTGATCTAGCCAGTCATGCATACCATCCTGAAGACTAGGCTTAATTCTATGTCTGATAGAACTAATGCTAAGTTTAAAATGCTCAAAACTTACAGATAGGTCTCTATTATGAGATTCAAAAATGATATTGTTTCTATGGATCCATATACTCCAGCATCCTGCAATCAAGGCTTCTTTGAAGAAGATATCATTGGATCTCGTCTCTCCTTCAATCATCATATTTAAGTGGTCCATATCTTTATTCCATTCCATTCCAATCTTCCACCATAAATTTCTGCTAAAGTCGCAATGGAAGAAAAGATGTGCCATAGTTTCAATTGATCGATCATCACATAACACACATTTGTTACATTGAACATAGAAAGATTTCCTCTCCATCATATCTTTAGTATTCAATCTGTCATGGGCCAAGGGCCAGAAAAAGAATTTTTGCTTTGGTAGACAGGCCGAGGACCAAATCCATTTGTATGGAAGTGGTGCTACAGGTTGATTCATCAATTTGTTGTAAACCCTCTTAGTTGAGTATCTAGCTTCATTCCCTGGGAATTTCCATATATCTTTGGTATTCATATCATTACTGAGTGAAAAAAGATTTGTCCAAGCTCATCACATTGTTGGGCAGCAATATTTGATAGTGGAATATTGAAAAGATCATATATACTGTCCATGGCTGTATTTCTAGCATCCTTCACAGTCACAAATTTATTTTTTTGCAAAAGAGAATAAGTGAGGGAATTTTGATTTCAGTTCTATGTCATACCATTTATCATGCCATAGATATGTGGTTTGCCCAGTCCAAATCTGGCATGTCATCATATCTTTGAATAAAGTAATCAGTGATATGCAATCTCTCCACCAAAAATAACCCTTTTGATGATTTGATTCAGGGAGTTTACCTTGATGGTAGTAATCATTCCAAATTAGTGACACCCATGGAATATCATGCCTGTTGTAGAACTTATAAAGATTTTTTATTTGCAGCGCTTTATTCTGCTCATGCATATTCAGAACACCAAGTCCACCAACTTCCTTGGGCCTACATACTTTTTCCCAACTAATAAGGCATTTTCCAGATTTGTGTATGTCCTTTCCTTGCCATAAGAAAGTCCTGTTTGCTTTTTCGACATGATCAATATGAGTAAAATGAACTTTCATCGCACACATAGCATGGTTGGGTCTCTTGCCCTAGGACCCATCCAATCATTTTTTGAACCCAGCCAAATTAAAATAATTACAATTTACACTAAACTTGTATATCTCCGTAGAACTTACCTTTCTTGTGTGACCATGTTAATCAAATGTCTAGCGGTATTCGTAATAATTGTTGTAGTGTTATTTGGTACACGATTGTAATTGATCATTAAAAGCTACCATTTTCTCTTTTTGGTTAATATTTAATATGCTTTTAATATATAATGGATACTCTAGCGTTGTGCAGATTTTAAATTTTAGTTCGTAAAAAATCTATATTTATTCTTTGACATTTGCATAATCTATATAGTGTATACGAGTACTTATGACATATATTTGTAAAGGGTAAGATCCAACAAATGTCCTAACTGTGGTTTCTAGTGTATGATTATGTAAGATTTTATGTGTGTAATTTCTAGTATAAATTGAACCATCAACACCATTCTTTATATTTTTTTTGTGGTCAAATGGGTCTTGCTAGTTCAGTAGATTCGGTAATAAGGTGACAACATATGCATGATCTATACTTTGCATCTAAATAGCATTGCTATGAGTAATCACCGATGAACATGTACCAAATTACATGGATTTTGTTAGATTTGTATACGTGTAATTTGATATATTGATATATGTGTGTGCAATGTGCTTGCTACAGTATGGTGTATGCGGGTGTTTGGCCAATTTTCTAAAACTAGAAGTCTTTCACCTAATTAAACATGAACAATTAGTTAATTGTATTTCAATACAACATGTTGGGCCTCCAGAGGAGAGAGGCTAAACTTTCCTTGTTCCTACATGGGACACGACATGTGTTTTGTCGTCCTCCTGCAGATTGAGTGTTAAAATATATAGTCTAATTTTTTTTTTAATGGTTTAGACTTTTACAAAAATTGGTTAATACATGAACTGAATATGGTATCGGAGTTTGGTGGTCTAAAGTTTAAACCCCACCTAATGAACTATTGAATATAAATAATTGCAGTCTCCCATCGATTCCACGTATATGATCTTTCCGTTTGTCTAGCCTAGACAAGAGGGGCTGTTAAAATATATAGTTTACCCTTTGGAACAGCTTGATGTTGAGATTTAGGTAGGCAACCTCTTTTGGGACATGGGATTATAGATGGGAGGCTCATCCATGGAAATTAATTAGCACCAGCTGGTGCGCTGGCAGTAACAGGAGTTATCCCCGGCGCACCAGGTCTGGTGCATCGGCAGTATGTTTTTTTCAAATTTCAAAAAAAGCTGATCTAGATCAAGCTCGGGTTCGTCCTCAAAAACCGTGGCCGTGGGCCACCTTGTTGTCGTTGCCGCACCAGTGGTGGAGTAGTGGGAGGAGGAGGAGGCCGGAGGTGGAGGTGGAGGTGGAGATGGAGGTGGAGGAGGAGAAGAGGCCGGAGGTGGAGGTGATGGAGGAGGCCCGATGTGGAGCAGGAGGAGGATGTCAGTGGAGGAGGCCACCGGTGAAAATTCGAACTTCTCCAAAAAAATATTGTTCAACTTCGAAAATGTTCAATTTCTTAAAAAAAGTTCAGAAAAATTTGACATGCAAAACCAACATAAAAAACCATCGAAAACCAAGAAATAACATACACATAAACCTGAACAAAAACCAACTGCCATGCTAATGGGCCGGCCCAACCTTCACTGCCCTGTGCGGAGCGCCAGTTAGCTCCCGCAACAAGTGGCGAATAGGAATCGCCCTTTTAAAGATACTGCAGATCATGCGCACCGGACCCGGTGGTTCAAGCCTATGACCCTAGCTTCGGGGGGGGGCAAGAGTTGTGTTGTGGCAGACCAGGTGAGATTGTCGGGGCTGTGAGTCTCAAGTTCAAAGGGCCATACCATACGTTATTAGGGTCGTCGATACCAGCGTAGTCCATTACGACCGCGTCTCACGCATAAGCACTTGGGGGTGCTATATGCCGACATGGTCGGCACGAACCAGGCGCCGCACACCCCCAAGCGGGTTGTTGGGCCGGCCCAATATTCCCCCACCTTTTATTTTATTTTATTTTTGCTTTTTTCTGTTCTAATTTTCTTTTTACGTTTTCCAAAAGCTGATTCTTTTTAGATCCAATTTTATAAAATTTGGAATTTAAAATTTTAGTTTTTTCTGAAATCTAAATATTTTCAAAATTTGAAATTTTTTCGAACTTGAACTTTTTTTGAGATTGAACTTTTTTTCAGGTTTTTGATTTTTTCGAAAGTTGAACATATTTCGAATTTGGACATTTTTATAATATGAAGGTTTTGATAAAAAAATTTAAAAAATTTGAACATTTTCAAAGTTGACCACTGTTCCAATTTAAACATTTTTAAAATTTAATTTTTTTTAGACTTGAACATTTTAAACTTGAACTATTTTCAGATTTAAACATATTTTAATTTGAACTATTTTCGAATCTGAACTTTTTCGAATTTAAACAAAAAATAAAAATAAACAGAAAAGAAAAGGAAACAAAAAGAAAACCGAAAAACAAACAAAAAGGAAAGAAAAAACAGAAACAGAAAAACAAAAAAGAGGGAAAAACGTAAATGGGCTAGGCCCAATATCGGACCAGGATGTGCGGTGCTAGGCACTAACCTGATCGGTGTATAGGATTGGCCTAAGCACTCGGCTCCGGACACGCTTGAGATGGGTCGGGCGATGCCGTGTTGGCCCGGCCATACCCTCATCTTGGACTAGCCCGCGGAAGCGGAACCCATCCTTCCTGCCAGCACCTCTTCTCCTTTTTTTTTTCCTAGCCGAGCGTACTGCGTACATGTGCTTGCTAATTCGGATCTTATCTTTTCTTCCACGACACAAGGATGCTAACACTTTATGGCTCACAACACAGTCTGCACTAAACAAAGAAGCTCCAGAGTTCCGGTTCAATACAATCTGAGAAATCATGCTACATGACTGTGGGTGTCACGCGGCGTAGCCGTGTAGGTGGCACATATGCCACGATCATCCACAAACACACGGTTTAGTGTTGCCCAAGTGGGCAAGTCAGCCTCCTCTGATCATACCGGTCTCGGTGGGTTCCTCACTGATTGATCACCAACCCCCTTACCTAACACTTCGATTCTACTATACTAGTTAAGATGTGATGCCCATCCACTATTGTACACTATATCTTACCAGTGCTCTTGAAAACAATATTCCCATAGATTAACAATATTGAAATAAATATGTATAAAAATATACAAGTAGATATATTATGCATATAGTATGTACACGACAGGGTCTAGCTATAAAAGACATCATAGGCTACGTAAAAAATACAAACTTTGACCTAAAGTAAGAATTTTGTATATATTTGTACAGTCATAGGCGGATCACCATGATTTCTGAACTTTTCGAGACTGCTTGCCACAGTGTGGTGGCAAGCAGTGATGTAGGCGAGCTCATCTTCAACAGGCGTGGGCTGCGGCAGGGAGACCCTCTGCCCCCTTGTTGATTGACACGGTTATGGACATCCTTCACCTGTTGTTCGAGCGGGCAGCAGTGGATGGTCTGCTTACCGAGCTATCTTCGGCGGGCTTTCGGCATCATATCTCGATGTACGCCGATGATGTGGTTGTACGTCCGACAAGGATGGACCTCATGGCTTGTGCCTCCATTGTTGAGGATTTCAGCGTGGCATCAGGTTTGTCACACCAACCTGGTGAAGTGCTCCCTCCACCCAATTTGATGCTTACTGGAGCATCTGGAGTTGGCGCGCTTGATTCTCGGCTGCGAGGTGGTCTCCTTCCCTTTCAAGTACCTTGTATTGCCCATGGGTCTGCGAAAGGTGACGACAGCTCAGCTGCAGGACAATGCAGCTAGTCGGCTAAAACCTTGGTGTGCGAAACTGCTTAACTGTGGTGGTAGGATGATCCTTGTTCAAACTACACTGTGCGCGACCCCAATTCACGCAATGATGTCATTGGATATCATGCCCAAGATCGATCTTCGAGGCTCTCTGGAAGATCTGTAGGGCCTTCTTGTAGAAGGCACGTGAGGATGTCATGAGGGCATTGCTTGGTGGCGTGGGACCAGGTAGCCTACCCTAAATACTATGGTGGTCTCGGCATCCCCAACCTCCAGCTCCTCAATCTTGCCCTTCGTTTTCATTGGGTGTGGCTACAAAAGGTGGACTCTGCCAGGGCTTGGGTGGAGTTTGATATTCGGCTGCTGGCACCTGCATGGCGACCTTTGATTCAGCCATAAGCTATGTGCTCGGCAATGGCGAGCGAGCTTGGTCCTGGACTGACTGTTGGCTCGAGGTACAGAGGGTGGCTGATTTTGCACCAAACATGGTTAAGATGGTCTCTAATAGGAGATTGAAACCATGTTCAGTTAAAGAGGGGTCGACTGGACAGTAGCTTGGAGATTGTGGGCCAAATATGCATGGTGGAGCTCTAGTTGAGTTCTTCATATTGTGGCATAGGCTTGGGGGGAGGGGGCGTTGTCCTAGTCCCGGAGTGGGACAATGTGCTAGCAGGGCGTTGGGCAGGTGATGGATGCTATTCTTCCAAGTCACAGTACAAAGCTTTCAACGTTGTCTCGACGAGAGCAATCATCACTGACGAGATCTGGCGGTCGCGGGCGACGTACAACTGTAAGTTCTTCGCTTTGTTGGCCTCGCAGAATTGCTATTGAAGGGCTGATAGGTTGCAGCGCCGGGGTCTCCCATGCCCGACGGCCTGCCCGCTCTGCGACCTGGAGACAGAGACCTTGCATCACCTCTTCTTGGGTTGTGTGATGGCGCGTCAGGTCTGGTCCTGGGCACTCGTCCTATGGGATAAGGTTGATTGGATCCCATACATGGACTCGATCTTGGTGGAGTGGTGTTCATCTCGCTCCTGCTCTAAGGCACATAGACGAGATATGTGGACCGGTGGTCATACTTATCTTCGGGTGCATATGGAGGCACATGAATGACATGGTCTTCAATAGCGTGGTGGCATCACATGTAGTTATTAGAGAGAAGATGAAGGAGTGCGATAGGTGGCGCTTGGGCAAATTATCCCGCAGAACGATCTTTTCCTTTCAGGAGCCTAGAGAGTTAATGTGGCAGTTAGGAGAGTAGGCTTTTGTGGGAAGCTCCCCCTTGTGGGCAACATGTACTTTCCCTTCTTTAGCACTCTTTCATGTGATTGATACAACATATTCTCGAAAAGAATTTATACAACCAAAAATTTGTCTTTTTTAGCCCAACATAGATTGGGGTTTTACCAAAAATTTGCACAAGTGTACAGAACATTTGTATGCATTCACCGATTTGTTAGTTCTTTAACTCCAAACTACCAATTATAAATACGAATTCATAAATCAAGCTCCAGTGAGCTTGGGTGCCACAAATCCTCACTCTATTTTTTTAAAATTCTTTTGCATTTTTTCCTCTCTTGGAACATGGAGATGGTTGATCATTCGATGATAGCTACCTGTTGAGGCTACAGCTAGGATTTACAGTTAGATCCCTTCTATGAAGTAATCAAGTAAACATACAGAAAATTGTAACATCCAAGATGCATACAGGGAGAAAGTACACACAAAGAACGATGTATTATGCTGACAACATTTACAAAGACAATTACAGAAGGTGTTATGGATGCAGTTTTTGTTCGTTATATTACAAATAGTGATATGTTTATCCGCAAAAAAAATGAGGGTATGTTTTATCCGCAAAAATGTTAATATATAAATATAGTATAGGTCTTATACGTATTTATATTCTCAGCTAAAATGTAGAAAAATAATTATGAAAACGAAGCGGAGGTAGGTCCAACAGATGCTGGGCCCACCCACCGAACAAATGCGTTGAAATAGCCGAAGGTGTGGAAAGCTTCAGCTCAGCTGCTTTGCTCATCCTCTGGTTTGTTTAGTTTTGACCCAGCTCCGTGGTTAAAAGGAGAGGCATCAACTGGGAAGAGAAATGGCAGGGAGATCTTTTCCTCTCCTGCAGACCTCCCCTCCTTGAATCAGAGCATACCAGCAGGCAGGATTGCAGGAAAAAGGCGCAGGAGACATCGGCTCTCTCAGCACTTCAGGTTACTTTCTATTGGAAGTGTCATCATGATTCCCATAAATCCCATTTCTCCCAAGAACTAGAAAGTTAGTCGTGTTTGCCCCCTTTCTTCTTTCGTATAATACTATCTGCTAGAGGGGTTTCTTGGTGTATATTTTGCTGGGAATGGTCGTGAATTGGATAGGGCGCAAGTTTAACGAACTAGGGTTTGGTTAGTTCAAGATTGTTCCGTGGGAAATCCTGATTTTGTATTAGTTCTGTCGGGTAGCAATTCTAACTCCATTCTTGCTCTCCAGTGTTTGATTGCTTGTTTTCCGAATCAGGTTGGCTGCTCCTTTGAAATGCCATGGATGTAACACTGGGCCAATAAATTGGGGAATTTTACTTGTGCAAGAATAGTGCTGTCTATGGTGCCACCATTTTCCTCACAATAATCGAGAACCAAGATTGGAGAGTTTTCTTATACAAGACTTGGATTTGTGTATTGGGGAGATGGTCGTTGGTGCCTTCCTCGGTGTTGCAATTTGAGACGAGTATGCGCCGCGTGCGAGTCTCATCTCACCAGACTCCTGTCCAGAAGCTCGGTGATTCGCAGATGAAACTGACGCCCAAGTTCCGGCTTGCCACAGCCTCCACACTGCCATCCCCGACATTAACCTCTGATATTGATCAATCTTCATGGGAGACACCCCTCATACCTGGCCTTCCGGACGACGCCGCACTCAATTGCCTCCTCCGGCTACCTGTTGAGGCCCATGATGCCTGCAGGCTCGTGTCTCGCCGGTGGCACCACCTCCTGGCCGACAAGGCACGGTTCTTCACGCAGAGGAAAGCAATGGGCTTCCGGTCGCCGTGGTTGTTCACCCTGGCGTTCCACCGTTGCACTGGTAAGATACAGTGGAAGGTGCTGGACCTGGACTGCTTAACCTGGCACACCATTCCCGCCATGCCGTGCCGGGACCGGGCTTGCCCCCGTGGGTTTGGCTGCATTGCAATCCCCAGTGATGGCACCCTTCTTGTCTGCGGTGGGCTAGTCTCTGACATGGATTGCCCATTACATTTGGTACTCAAGTATGATGTTTACAAGAACCGCTGGACCGTGATGACCCGGATGCTATCGGCGCGGTCCTTCTTTGGTGGTGGCGTGATCGATGGACGGGTTTATGTTGCTGGGGGATATAGCACAGACCAGTTTGAGCTGAACTCAGCAGAGGTTCTTGATCCAACTAAGGGTGTTTGGAAACCAGTTGCTAGTATGGGCATCAACATGGCTTCATCAGATTCTGCTATCATGAGTGGTAGGCTTTATGTCACTGAAGGTTGTGCATGGCCTTTCTTCTCCTCCCCTAGAGGGCAGGTGTATGATCCAAAGATTGACCGCTGGGAGGCGATGCCAGTTGGAATGCGTGAAGGGTGGACAGGATTGAGCGTGGTCATCGACGAACGTTTATTCGTCATTTCAGAGTATGAGAGGATGAAGGTTAAGGTCTATGATGCAGAGATGGATTCGTGGGACTCTGTAAACGGCCCTCCTATGCCTGAGCGGATTATGAAACCTTTGTCCGTGAGTTGCCTGGACAGTAAGATAGTCGTTGTCGGCCGTGGTCTCCAAGTAGCAATCGGCCACATCAAGAAACAGTCAGGCAGTGGTAGCAGTTGTAATCGTAGGACTTCGAGCTACTTGATTTGTTGGCAAGATGTCGATGTTCCGAGGGCATTCAGCGATCTGACGCCTTCAAGCAGTCAGATCTTGCATGCTTAACTGCATCTGAAGCTCTCGTAACCTGCAGACAAAGCACAACTGGTCAATTATTTAAATCTGCTCTCATCTATTTAAACCGTTTATCTGTGTTGTACAACAGCTGTGTTCTGTATATTAGACTCTTTCCTGTTATGTTCTATAATCTGTAAATGTCGTATATTAGTAAAGAAATAATGCGAGACAATGTTGTAAGTAGTAGATGTTTGTGGGTAATTACCAGAACAGTTGCATTTCACTCGTTACACTGATCTGACTCTTTGCTGAATGTACTCTGCTCAATTTGGAAGTAGTATATTTGTGTTGTGGCCAATTCGGCCAACAGTTTTATATTTAGTATTCCTTTGTGCGAGATGAAATGATCCATGGATTGTTTGTAGCGCACGACGTAGCTGTGCTTATGTTGCAAAACGTAACAGTTGATGGCCAGTAAATAGCTCTACTGCTATCAAAATTCAAAGATACTGTTGGTGCTGGAGTTGTCAAGAATCAGTTTGCGTTGTTTCCCCAGACACACAACAACCCATAGGACATCGATATTCTACTTATCCCTTGCATCGAAATGGCTATGCAATAAAAAACTTGAGCAATTGAATGTTGTCTCATCTGCAGTTATTTGGTGCATTTGGAACAATAGGAATCACTTGGTGTTTAACAGAAAAACTTGGTTGTCCATGAAGCAGGTGTGGGGATTACTTCTATCATACCTAAGGATATGGTAGGTCCCATTCAAAAATCTAGAATGGGATCTGGTGGAAAAATTCAAGTGCGCTCTGGTGAGGAGACTGAGGATGGTGCCATCACTGATGCCGGATTGAAATGCTCGTCGTTTGACTGGATTTCGACCTGGAAGTCGTCCACAGCTTCTCTCCATCAAGGGCGCGCTTCTGAAGCCTATCTGTCCAAGCACCCGGAAGATTCAGGCAACATCCATGTGGTGATTTGATGGCCTGGCCTGGGGCGTTGGAGAAGTGGTTTAGTGCTTTACTTTAGTGTTCTTAGTTTCTTGGCAAAAAGTCTGGAACCATTTGTGGTGGATGTTCCCTCTTAGTTGGGGCTTTCGACATATATTCTTATAAGACCCTCAGCTTTGTGATGGGCTGGATCTCTTTTAGTTTAACTTTCTTTGTTGCTAAAAACGCTATGTATTTCATTTTCTAATGAGAATGGAGCTGGGGAGCGCTCCCTGTTTGTCCAAAAAAACATCAATATTCTACAGACACAAGATAACAGCGTCTGCAAGAATAATTCATTTAGCCCACCAAATATGTATGTATGCAGTGAAGTTCCCTATCAGGCTATCACACAATGCCTTTGCCTTCTCCATCTAGCTAAGCTACAGTTGCTGCAACTTGGCATCGTCGAAAAATGATTTCAAATAAAATCGGGAGTGAGGAACAGTTACCGCAAAAAATGTAAAAATGTATTGCCCATGAACGCAAATAGGTTCAGTCGATTTCATTTCTTTTCGTTCTTTTCTTTCCTTTTCTTATTTTTTGTATGGCTGAAGATCTTGAAGAATCGATTGGCATATCGAGCCTCAGTGTAAACTTACGGGTCTGTAAGGTTCTGGATGAGAACATCATTTATCTGTTGTTAATCAACAGTGGTGCATTTTTAATCCATCTATTCAGATACTGTTTTCTAATATTATTTTCCAGAGATCATGCTTGTAAAAACTAAAAATAAACAGAACAAATACTTGTTATTTCTGGAAACGGGAGAGCCATGTTTAGAAAACTGAAGAAAATAGAGAGATCAAAATTACATATTTTTGTTCTCCACTGTGGAAGAAGTTATCAAGTACTCCTTGCAGACAGCATCCCCAACTACTAGTACTACAGAAGCGTGTAGGCACTATCCACCGCAAATGCTAATCCAGAAGAAGACAACAATCCAACCCAAATGTCCTCTTGTCTTGTGGCCATCATCAAGCCAACTGAAATGTGTCATTAAAATAAGCAACTGAAGTGTGTAAGTCAGTTTCAGACCTTCATCTTGCCATCTAGACTATGAAAAGTCTTTACAATCAGCTAACTGAACTCATTTCATACACAATTTTTCTAAGATCTGTGCGGAAATTTTAGCATTTTCACGTGCAATTTATCTGTTCAAGATGTGCTAGATTGCTAGAATGAGGTATGGTTTTTAGCTGATGCTGAGTATTACAATTTTCACAAATAATTAAGATGTATTCAGTTCCATTGTTTATCTGAAACTTTATAAGCGAACTACAGATATACCCAGAAACGAAGTTTCCCTCATAAAACCATCTAGAGATCGAAGCAACAGACCAGCAGCAATGGAGGCGCTCTACTTGCTGGCCTCCCTGACCACCACGCTCCTCACCTCCACCGTCCTCTCCCTGCTCCTCCTTCTCCGCCTCCCATTCGCTACCCGCCCTGCTCCCGGCGGTGGTGGCGCGCGGCTCTACGAGGGCCGCGTCCGGCACTCCCGCCGGCGGCCGGCGGGGCACGCCTTCGAGTACGCCGTGCGCTACGCCCTCGTCGACCTCGATCTCCTCCCCCTTCCTGGCTACCTCTCCGCCGCCGACGCCCGCCGCATCGCCTCCACCTCTGGCCCCGTGTAAGCCCCCTAATGCAATTTGCAACTTCCTGACGCAATTTCATAATATAAATTTCACACATCTTTTTTTTTAAAAAAATCTACAATGAAAACCACAGTTCTTTTGTATGTTAAAAACCAAAAGAATTTGGCAAAAGCATAACCAATTTTTTTTTTATAACTGTACCATTTGCACTGAGGTGAGTTAGTTCATTGTTTGATGAAGGCGTCTCCTGACGGTACCCAAGAGCGTGGGGTATGAGCAGAACCCACTCAGCGTCTACTACTGCTACGATGAGGTGGCGCAAGGACAGGATGAAGACCTCAAGATGTGCATTGCTGAAGTGAGGCCCTCTGTGTTTTTTTAAATCGAACCTTTCCTCTGTGTTGGATTCATATTATTGTGTTTAGTTAGTTCATTACTGTGTTGACTATCTAATATTTTGCTATTGTTTCCAGGTCACAAATACTCCCTGGGGGGAGAAGGTGATGTTTACCTTCCAGCCGGGTTCTGATCTTGTTGCAAAACCTTTGCATGTCAGCCCTTTCATGGTATGGCCTTCGTCAAGAATTATATATTATCCGATAGAATATGGTATTGAGGCCCTCCTCTGTGTTTTTAGATGGAACCTCTCCTCTGATTATAATATATAATGTGGCGTGATGGACTGTAAATTTTATAGGCAAAATTGATATAATTTTAGTAAGGGTGTTTACTTTGCTAATTGTTGGTCTTCATTGTGTTAATTTTGACTCGCTGTATTCAGTTCACTACCATTACATCTTCTTAGTGTTTTCTTTTTGTTGCATGAGCTCTAGGATATGCTTGGCAACTGGAGTATTCGTGCTGACGCCCCAGGCAATAATCTTTATGTGGCTATTTCGGTTCAACATCCAACACTTGGAAACTATTTTACTGCAGCTTTGCAAGCCAAGTTAGTTGGGCAGACAAGTGACTCTGTTAAGCTAGCAACATTCTTTTGGCTGATGCCTCATAAGGTTGCTGCAGGGATATACTGGGAGGTAGCTTTCCAATATATGATGCTTCTTTTCTATTATCATGCTTATATTTATGATTTCATTCTCGTATATAGCGCTATCCTCATAGAGAGTGCTTTTAATACCTTCCAGATCGACTTGACGATTACTTTTCTTTCCTCATGCTGTGTCATTTTGAATTTCCTTTCTTGGTGGGGCAACTGGATTACTAGATGTGCAGATAATGGTGATTAATGAGAATTTTTGTTTGATGTACAACATCTATTTAAATAAAAATATAGAGAAAAGCTTCAAGGTATTTGAAGAATATATTTCAAGTTTACCCCCAGAGTCGTGACTGCATGACAGCTTGTAGATCATTTAAATAATCTTGCTACATGTTTACCCCTTTGGGACCTTGAGGCAGCTTTTAACCCATTTTACTATTTTACGCAAACATAAAAGGTAGAGTTTGTTAGGATGGCATTGCAGCTAGCTGGCTGGACAACTAGGATACTTTTTATTCATTTGGGGTTGCTGAATTATGTCAAATTTCATCAAATGCTTTGAAATTGTGTGAAATTTTGTAAATTTTATTGAGTAGATTCACCAGTCATTTCACTCAGAAGTCCGAACTGATAAAGAAGGGTGGGCAGTATACTTTAACACTCCCCCTCACATCCAGGCTCCACCAGGCCTACGACGTGGATCGATGTAGGTCGCAGTCTTGAACTCAACACCTCTTAGCTCTGATACCGTATTGAATTGGATGCGCCAATTAGTTCATCCAAATGTCTGAACTGATGGAGAAGGGTGGGCATGATATTTCAACAAAATTTGAGAAAATAGTTAAATGGGATAAAGGCTGTCACAACTCACAAGGTCAGAATTGGGATAAAATGTTGCAAGATTTTTCTTAATGGGTTATAATCTATCACAAGGTCAAATTCAAGGGTAAATTCAAATTTGTTTTAACCTTAGAATAACCTTAGCATTCAATAGAAGTCCATAAAAGAAAATAGCATTTGCTAAAGATGTCAGATTCTGACTGAGACATAAGATATACAAGGAGCTCCCAAAATATGTCAGGATCTTATTAAACTTGATGACCTCAACAACCCCACTGCAGGAAAATCCTGCCAATACCATTCTCGAAAAAAAAATCCTGCCAATACACACTTGAAAAACATGTCTCAATTATCCCTTTACATTGCAAAAGATACATATCATCACACCATCCAATTGTATTTCCTCAAACTATCTGATCTTAAAACATAATTTTTTGCTGCTAACCAAAAAAGGAACCATGCTTTTGTTGCCAGATTCTCATCCAATATGTACTTAGTACCTCCTTTACCCATTGTCAGGGCCGTACCCGAGAATACAGAGGCCTGCGCGAAACCAGAAATTAGGCCTTTGATGCAACCAATGACAATTAGAAAAAACACAGATTTGTAATATATATCATATCATGTTGGTGGTATAATTTTTTGGAAGAAATTACATCTTAACAAAAAGCGATTTTTAGAATTCGAAAGTAGTAATACTTTGGTAGAAATGTGCTAGCACTTCCTTTAGACAGATCGTCAAAATAATTCCTCATAAAAAAAATTCTCCAAAATGTCATGTATTATCAAAATTTGAAGATGCAAACAAATGGGATGAAACAACCTTTGATCCATGTGGGAAGCAGACCACCCGACGGCAGCAGCCCCGGTAATCGGTTTGCTTCTCCCCTTGATGAATATGTGTTCTGTGACCAAGCACTGTGGCTGGGCCTCCATTTTTAATCGATGCACGGAGATTGCAGGGCCGGTAGAGATGTGAAATTAAGAAGAAAACACAAAAAAAGAAGGTACAGATTGAAGGTTCAGCCTGCAGTGTACCGTTGATGCATGTTCATTGCAAAAACATATGCAAAAACATATCTATTCAGGAAAATCACGACGGAATTATTTTGCATATGAGCAGCGATTGGGAGACGAACAGAATCGCGCCCACGCTAGAAGTGAAAGATAAAGAGAAAAGAGAGAAAGACAGATGCATGCGTAAGTTGGGGCCTCTCAAGTTAATTCGGTGGCAGATTTCCTAGGCAGTTATTATTTATGGACGAATTGATTAGTCCCATCTAACCTGGTCATTTGCAGCACTGAGTAACATTTTAACACTAAACAAAATTAGGGGCCCTCCAAATTTGGAGGCCCTGTGCAGTTTACCACTTCGCCCATGCGTTTTCCTTTGGATCACCTAAATGCATTTACGGACACTGACCGACTTTGATCTTAAGTAGGACCAGAATGAATTGTCCTTGTTTTTCCATAGCTTTGAATGCTCTCTGTAGAATGCTTCAAACAATTGGTTATTACTGCATATAGTTAGCACTTGATGTTAAAGATGCTCATCCAATCTTTTCTGGTGCTTATCTTCAGGCCTTCAGGCTTTGGCTGAAAAATGTCAGGTTTCTGGACCATCCGAGGTACCTGAGCCTGAGCTACAGGGACGAAGCTCTGAAGCGCGACCACGAGATCCGCTCCTCGTGCAGCTTCCTTGGTCAGAAACCGAAAGCAAACATGGGAAGCGGCGGCACGACGACGACCGATGAAAGGACAGAAAACATGAACAATCAGGACTACAAAGATGGCGGAGGGAGCATCAGGGGGAGGTGGTGCGTGTGGAGGGATGCTCAGTGGCCGTGGTGCTGATGACAGCGCCATAAACATGGAGTGGTCATATTATCTGTTCGGAGGAAATTGTTTTTGAAATTCTTGCCATGCACACACGAGACGAGATGTAAGTATACAGTGCTAAAAGATGATGATTGATGAGGTGTAATTTAATTTCGTGGAAGTAAAAAACCACCGGAAATAACAAACATGCCTGGCTTGGAATAAACTTTTTTTTTGAAATTTTCAACGGGGGGGAGAGAATCCCCACCTGAATTTCATTGATAAAAGCTATTTAGTTTTGGGAATTACAAGCTGAGAAGTGGTCTCACCACATCATGACATCTTCTCTATGTCTAGGGTTTTTAAACCTATGTAACCGGAGAGATAGGTCAGCAATTACATGAGAGATGTAAGTATACAGTGCTAAAAGATGATGATTGATGAGGTGTAATTTAATTTCGTGGAAGTAAAAAACCACCGGAAATAACAAACATGCCTGGCTTGGAATAATCGTGTGTGCGTGTATAGATTCCATCCGTATATAACTGTTGCGCCACATAGCCGACACACATGTACATTATTGATCTATAATTATTGTGCAATTTTAAATTTTAAGGAGTACCCTGGAATGCTAGTGGGCGCCGTCATTTCATAATTGTCGCCTCCATCGTCAGTATAGTACGGAGTATTCTTTTCAGTCGCCTTAGAGCAAGTACAATAGAGTCCAATCAGCTGGCTATAAGATATTAAATAATATATCTTAGATGAGTTGGAGGAGAGAGAAGGGGAGAGAGAAGAGAGGTGGGCTACTATGCAATAGCCAGCTCTTGCACGTGCTCCTAGGCACTTTGTGAGAAAGGTATGTGTTAGTAAAGTAGTCCATTCTTATAGCCAACTATTATACATGTTAGCTATATGGTGACTACAAATGACATGACATCTTGTTATAGCCAACAGTTGGCTATACTATTGAAATTGCTCTTACAAGCAGCAGGAGCGATCGACACGTCCCGAATCGATGCGTGCTCGATCATGGACTTCCTCGATATACCGCTAGTCCAGAGTTAGCCGTGCTGGGTTCAAAAAAAAAAGAGTTAGCCGTGCTCTTATTTCCCCACGTGCGCGAAAAGAAACCACAAGGGCGAACAACGTGCGGCAGATACGCAGCCACAAAGATGAGACGATACAGCCTGCCGACCTTCGGTTCAGCAAAGTCTGCGTGCTATATTTTCCAAAAGGATGAATTGCGTGCTGGCTTGCTCCTTCCTGAAGAAAAGAACTGAAAAAAAATCGCACTTTGCAGTTATGTATGTAGCTTAACATGATATATCGTTGCCACTCAGGTGAGTTTTTTAAAAGCAATTATTTATTTCTATCTGTGGATAAATCAGCTAGTTCGACGAATTTTAATATATATAGCTCAGCATAACATAAACCTTAATTAAGATGCGGAAGACTCCATCTCCTGGAGCCTTATCTGGAACGAGGAATACTCATCGACCTCGGCATACAACTCACAATTTTTGGGTGCCACATCAACAAATATAAACAAGTTGGTGTGGTAGAAGGTGAATTCCTTGCTTGGTTGGTTATCCCAAATAGAATTTGGATGAAGGATCGTCTTGAAGAGAGGTGTTAGAACAATTGTGGCATTTGTCCCTTTTGCAAGTAAAGCCAAGAGATAGCAGCACATCTCTTATCCCATTACTGCTACACCAAGCGGCTTTGAGGAATGATGAAGAGTTGGCTAAGTATTCCCTCCATATGCACCCACGACTTGACGGACGATTTACCTCTCTCAAAAGATGGTGGACGATGATGTCGTGCAAAGCTATGGCTAATTGGAAGGCATGGATGCCCTCACCATGCTTGTCATGAGTTGGACAATATGAAAAGAGCGAAACCCATTTTTTTCTTGGCAAGGCTATCCTGTTAAATTAACGAATAATGGCAAATCTTTTGTCACCCTTTTAAAAAGAAAAGGTGGAACATAAACATCTTACTAGAGTTTGTGAATATTCTTCTTCTGACCAACGAAAATTCTGACAGTCCACTCTGGTTAGCAGCAACCAAACCGAGTCAAATAACGAGGTTTGTACGTTATGGGTGACAGTTGCATAGTACTTTCAGGTTTCGTCACCGTGACCTAGCTGATCGACGACAACGTGAACGCATTACCGGAAAACGGGTAAAGATATGGTGGGGGCGGAGGCGGACTGCCGAACACTGCCGGGTGCCGGCGCATGCATGTGTTTCTTATGATGAGACCGACAGTCGACAGAGGTCGGAAATCTCTGACGAATTCTGGGAGATTTCGGAAAGGCGTTTCCAGCTGGATATCTCTACAGACTACAATCGAAATGACATTTGCAACGTGTAGCACATGACGACGTAACGTTCATCCGCCGAATTAACGTTTTCGAAAGTAACATACTCCGTACCACTAATTAGCACTGTCTATCAGACTATCACGAATACAATACACATGCATTTGCATATCCAAGTGTGCGCCGTACGGAGATGGATAGGCGGAGGCGCACGCATGGACACGATATGAATCAAGTACTGTATGTTGATGAGTTGCAGAGAAATGTTGGACATGCTTAATTTGCTTGCACCGTTTGCTCTAAATAAACATACGGTTGGAATAGCACAATATGAAATTGCATGTACTAGCCAGTTTAACCAAAAGACCGATCTCATGGAGGAGGGTTAGACAATTATATTCAACACCTCCCCTCATGTCTAAGCCGGTGGGTCTCTTTTTTTTAGTCTCGCACGGGCCTTAGACGTGTATCCTTCGATTTCTTTTTTAGGGAGGCCACAAATACTTATTTTAAATACTGCGTTAGCTAGGATTTGAACCAGGACCTTGTAGCTCTGGTACCATGTGGAATTGCATGTACTAGCCAGTTCAACCAAAAGACTAATCTGATGGAGAAGGGCTAGACAATTATATTCAACGCCCACGCATGGATGTGCGATAGGCGTCCAATACGCGCATGATTACCGAAAACCATGTGCGGTGAACTCTCGGTATTGGGCGCGGTCGGTTTTGGGCTAACGCCTCGGACTGGGCGAAGGAAGGCGAGCTTTCAGAAGAGGAAGAAGGGGTTTTGACCTCGGACGACGAGATGGTGTCTGACCGAGCGGCGAGTTGCCTGCCGGCGAGGGCAACCCTGGGAGGGTTTATTGCCCGGGCGGAGGAGCTAGGGGGATCGCTCTGGCACCGGCGATTTGCTCCCGGCGGAAAAGGTTCGCGTTTTGGGAGCGGAGGTGCCCCTCGTTTCTGGAGGCTGGGGGACAGGGTTGATGGGCAGTCCGGTGACCCCAGGCCGCAGCAGGCATCCAGCTTGTGCGGCGGTTCCAGGCGTGGCGGTGGGGTGGGGAGCCCCGGCCGCCGGGAGCTGGCTCTGACTCTGGTGGGAGCTTCCACGGTGACGTTGTTGGCGGCAGCGTCGAGGAACCCTAGGGTGGACGCTGCGGAGTGGGGCGGTCAGGATGGGTCGTGCCTGGGCCTAGGGGTCGCGGAGGCCCACCCACTGATGGCTCTTGCTCATGTGGTGGGGCTTCAACCGGTTTCTCGGGCCGCTGCTCCCGATGTGGCCCATCCTGCGCGGGATAGCCCGGTGGTGAGTTCACCTGGGGGCCCGTCAGCCCAGCCGCGGAGGGTTAAGTGGATGTGGCTGCCTATTGGGTGCAGAGAGCCACTCCTAGGTTTCCCAGCTCGAGCAAGTGAGGTGCGGCGGTGCTCAAGATTTACTCGCTCCCTTCATCGCATCCATCCCCCCCCCTCCCCCGTCGTGGTCTTTCGCGGAGGTGGTGGCCATGGATCGGTGTGGAGAGGGGGATGGCGAACACGAAGGCGAGTGTGCTGGCGACTGCGGCGGTGACTGTGGCGGCGAGCGGGGAGGGGACCGGAGCGGAGAGAGGGCGGCGATGGACGCTCCTTCTACAACAACAACAACTACCTAGGGGACGGCTACAACAACAACAAACGGAGGTATTATGGGGGCGGGGGTGAAGATGACCGACGCCAGCTTCAAGAGGGTGGCCGCCAGTCAAAGGACGAATGGCTCGGTCGCCAGCAGGAGCGGGCGCAGGCTAGGCGGCACTCTCAGGATCCGCCATGCTCAAGAGGCCAGCAACACGGGGCTCTGGCCAGGGAGGCGGCGGGATGTTGCATGGCGGCAATGAAAACCCTGCTAGGTCCCACTCGCAGGGAGCGGCTGGATCGCAGAAGCAGAAGGGCAAGGCCAAGCTGGGCAGTGGTCAGCAGGCTAGGACAACGACTAGTGGAGAGTGATTCCGCTGTGGAAGGGCCGGCCACTTCCAATCCGAGTGCACTTTCGATCCCCTCTGCGTGATTTGCAGCAAGGAAGGGCACAACTCGGCCAACTATTCGACCAGGGGCAAGCCACTTCTGTTACAGTCGATGGGTCATGCAATCTCTGGTGGTGGCTTTTTCAACATCGACGTGGAGCCTATTCGCGACGACGGTCAGGAGGGCCAGTTCGCGGTTGTCGTCAAGTTCAACGGCACGCCGCTCTCAGAGGTGCAGCTGTCAAATGAGCTGAAGAACTTGGTAGACGATCTCTAGGACTTCCAGGTGACCAAGGTCATGGACTCGGAGTTCACTGTGCGTTTCTCATCTCATGCCACCTTCAAGATGAGTACAGGCAGTGGAAAGCTCTACTTGCCGCTGAGCAAGACTGACGTGGACATCCGAGAGGCTTTGCTGGCCCCTCGGCCAGGGAAGGTGAAAGGACGAGATGTCGCCTAGAGGGGGTGAATAGGCGTTTAAAAACTCTTACAGATTTGTCTTGTAAGAATGCGGAATTAAACTAACGTTTAGTTTACAAGCACAAACCCTAAATATGCTAAGCTCAACTAAGTGTAACAACAACAACTTGAGCTAAGCAAGATAGGCACAAGATATATGTAGCACAAGTGATAGCAAGATATATGAACTTCAAGCACGATGGCTATCACAAGGAAAGAGAGCTCGGGTATAGAAATAACCGAGGCACGCGGAGACGAGGATGTATTCCCGTGTTCCCTTCCTTTGCAAGAAGGTACATCACGTTTGGAGGAGTGGAGGTCCCACGAAGGATTCCCCAATGCCACGAAGGCTCACCCTATTCTCCGAGCCACACCCACGAAGGATAATGGCCCTTTCCTTATGGTTAGCTTTTTCTCCACTCCGGAGATGGCAAGCTCCACAACCACTTCACAAGCTCCACGAAGGAGAAGCCCGGGCCTCTTCACAATCTTTCCTTGAAGAGATCACCGGAGCACCAACCGCCAAGCCAACTAGGAGGTCTCACTCCAAGAGTAACAAGCTCACGGTCTCTCACTCGAACTAATCGTGGTGGAGAGCTCAACACTATGCAATGATGCAAAGCAAGAACACTAGAGGTGCTCAAGTCCTTCACACTCAAATCCCACCCAAGCAACAAATGCTAGGATGAGATTAGAGAGGAAGAACAATGGGGAAAGTCAACAAAAGACTCCAAGATCTAGATCCAATGGGTTCCCCTCACTTAGAGGAGAAATTGATTGGTGGGGATTGTAGATCTAGATCTCCTCTCTCAAATCCTCAAGAATGGGCAAGAATCATGGGAGGAATCAAGAGGGGAAGCAAGTTCTTCAAATAGCAACAATGGAGGAGAAGAATGGGAAGATCTATCTCAGCTCAAGGTGGAAGAAGGCTATTTATAGCTAAAGGGGGGAAATAACCTTTGGGGAAAAAGACAGCAAAAACGCGCATGAAAATCGGCCCAGCCGGCGCACAGGCCGGCTGACCGGAGCAGCAGCCGGACAGGCCGGCTGACCGGAGCAGCAGCCGGACAGGCCGGCGTGCAGCCCGGCCGAGCCGAGGCTCAGGCCGGATGGGCGAGTGGGGGCGAATGGGCTAGGGGAGGCGGCCCAGCTAGGGTAGCACCCGGTCGGGCTGGGGCACATGCCGGGCAGGCCAGTCAGCAACCGGATCCTGGGCCGGGACCAGACCGGACGGCCCACTGGAGGCGGCCTAGTTGGCACCAGCACTAGAGCCGGCATAGGCCGGGTGGGCCGGTGGCTGGGCCGGTCTGTTCGCTGGCCCCTTCCCTTTCTTTTTCTTTTTATTTCGCTTTTTTACTTTTCTTTAATAACAAATGCTCCCGAACTCCGAATTGAATGAAACCAATTTTGTTTGAAAGATAATAAAAAATGCTATCCTATAGAAAGTGAAAAAACAAAAATCTGTAGGAGGGGATTTTATCATGAATATAAAAGGTAGAACCTTATATCATGAATAACCGGTAAAATCACCCAACCTTAAAAATGTCATTGAAGAGTCATACGAATTTCGTTTTCGATGAACTTGGGCTTGTTGTAAATCTAGCAACAAGCTCAAGAACCTCTCACAGAGAAACACCAAGAAGCAATAGGGATATGCAAAATATGCAAAGGATTAAGCTCCCTAAGACGATGTGATCAAGTTACCCAACCGAAAGCCCCTCTTGATAGTGCGGCTAGCTATCCTATAATTCGGTCTCCCATCAACCACCTTGAGACCGGTAAAAGGGAAAACCTAGTCAAGGCCATACCTTTGCCTTGCGCATCCCGCTTGATCTTGATGATAGCTCTTCAAGCTCCACTCAAGCCGGAATGCCTTACTTTATCATCGTTCTTCGTGAAGACACACAAATGCTCCCCCATACACTATGATGCGAAAGCTCCAATTTTTTACATCTTCACATGTCCATTATCATCAAATGGACGGCAAGCTTCAAGCATATGATCCTATCGAGATGCTCAACTAAACTTGCCCAACTCAACCTTGATGACGATCACCACTTGTCGTCACCCTCTCATGGGCTATATGAGATCTCACTTTTGATGCATGCCCATGGAAAGATACCATGTGACTTCACGTGGCACATCCTTCATGCTTCATGTGTTGACCAAACTTGAATCTTTTCTTCACTCTTTGTATTGGTCAACCTTGTATCTTCTCATGCTCTATCATACTATCTTGATCGATGATCTTGATGCCAATACACAAGGTGTATCTTTATCTTCATGGCATCCATACTTGAATCCAACACATGGAATACAAGTAGTACCTATGGAATATTCCTTCATATAAACTCAATGAAAACATTAGTCCATAGGGGTTGTCATTAATTACCAAAACCACACATAGGGGCAATATACCCTTACAATCTCCCCCATTTTGGTAATTGATGACAACCACAATAAGAGGGTTTATATAATGAATATTAGAGACAAGTACGCAACTTATCCGAGAATAAGTTGTATACAAGAGGTTGTATTTGATATGGTCAACTAACACAAAGCTACTATCCCATATCAAAACCAACTCTACTCACACAACTACAACTAATGCAAGGGATGTGAGTAGAACCAATATATATAGAGCAAACTCCCCCACAATGTATGCACGTGTGATGAACATGATACATTGTCAAGATTAACCTTTGGGACAATTTCCACTATATATAAACAACCATGCAAGACATAATAAATATGGAATGCATGAGAGGCAGAACACTTAAGCACAAACCAAACTTAAGTATAAAACCATTCCCTTAAACCCTCTAAACTTCTCCCCCATTGGCATCAAGCTCCAAAATGGGAGAAAAATTTGGAAAGCCCAATATAATGTGAGTTCCTCCCCAAGATGTGCACTTCTCATAATTTGAGTGGAATCAAATGCACATATCCAATGACGAATACTTGAAGGAAGTCAAACTATATTGAGGATCAAAGATAACATGATGAAGTAAGCTTCAAAAAATAAAGGAAGCAATCAAAGATCCAATTGGACAAACAAATATATCATGATAAGAGAGATATAATGCTCTAAATAAAATAAGGAAGCTCCCCAAGGTTCGTGCATAATTGATAATGTTTGCATTTCAATACAATATGCACAAACATGGAATCCTTACTCCCTCTATATCATTTAGAACATGACCAAGATAAAGAGAATATGCTTATCAAGAACAACTTGAGTCCAACAATACGAGATATGAGTGCATGAAGAAAAAGAAGTAAACCAAGCACTCATAAATCTTCTTTACCAACACCACTAAAATCAAAAGGAGAAAAAAAGGTCGGCAAAGAACAAGGATATCAAGGTGATGGATTAACTCTCTCATGTATATAAGTTTCTAAAGTGGACAAAGTGATCCATAAAGAAACATGCACACACAAGAGGTTAACAAAAATAAATAAGACAAGATATCCAAGATGAAGTCATAAAATATACCAAAGGATGTTTGCTTAAAAAGCATATATAGCCTATGGCTCCAATATTCACTTGTGGTATATGAATGAGCTTCAACCAAGAAAATCTCAAAAACATCACAACTAACAATTAGGGAAGTAAAACTAGTTGGAATGTTTTGAGAAAGGCAACAAATATCACAAATACGGATTTATTTCACAATTTCATCAATATTGCACATAAGATTCTTGAGGAATTGATATGCCATAAATTGCTAGAGGGCATATTTAGGATAGTTGAATCATAAATATGATTTATATATATATATATATTTCTATCATATGCATCTTCTCAAATTACTCAAATGTTCAATAAGAAGTTTTCTTTAAAAAAGGATTTTTCAAGAACCGCAATATTTTTGAAATAAATAATTTCATGCCAAGATGCAACCTACAAGAGGTTGGATTCTATATGAGTATGCATGAATAAGATACTTGTTACCGAGATAGCAATGACATGATGTAGTAGATAAGAGTTCATTGATCATCCTAGCTTGACTCCAATTATCATATGGTGACAACACGTTCCTTATAGATGAGACAAGCCTCCATTGCATCTCTAATGCACCTAAAACAACATTCAAGTACGTCTTGGTCCCCAAACCTATTGGGTCCAAAATGGTTAGACTAACCACAATACATAGGACACACTCCATATAAATATGTGCATATTTATAGATGAAATTTGAATTTCATGCACATCTTAGCCATTTAGGATTTGATGGATTATACCCTATATAATGGATCAAAGAAAGAAAGCATGCTATAAATATAAAAAAATAACATATAAGCACGCACAAAGACTTTTAAAGATCCAAGAAGGATATACGTTGGACAAAACACCAAATGAATTGAAGAAGGCATAAAGGTGTGACCAAACAAATTTGTTGTCCAAATTATATCAAAGACGCAAATCAAAAAAGATTTGTTCAACAAAGTTCAACAAATGAACTAAGAAGGAACCATTGAGCATAAAGGATGAAATAAAGCAAACATGCTCAAAGATTTATCTCATTCAAGCAAATAAAACATGTAAGAAGGAATGAGATAACACACTCCCAAAAGCGCAAGGTTCGAACAAGTAAACCAAAACCTCTACACTTTTCACAATGGCACAATGTACCGCAAAGAAAAGGTTTGTCTTCCAAAACACAAACACTTGATAAGAATCAAGACATTTTAGCAAAAGATTTTTCAAAGAGGCAAGGAAGACACATGGGAGCAACAAAGATTTCTTGGAAATAGAATAAGGCAATAAGAAGCAATCCAAGGTGGAGATGATCCATAAATTCAACCACATACAAGGTTATCAACTGTCAAAGACAATGAGAATATTGGAATTAACTTCCGGTGGTATATTTCAAGGATTCGAGATCAACTTCATAAGATGCATATGTCTAAAGGTATGAATTAAGAACCATGCACAAATAGAGATTCTCAATATATCCAATCATGCAAAGAAATGATTATAATAACTCGGAGCAAATGGTTTCTCACATAAGATGTATAGATATGTCTTCGAGAAAACCGCAAGAATCTCTTACTCAAACAAGAACCCATAAGATGAGCAATAAAAGCTTTTTAATAAAAGTGGAACTTGTTTGAGCAAACATGCCACCTAGGAACAAGATAATTAAGAGTATCAACACTAAGTGGCATAACCTCATATTTTCACATTTTCTAGGTTTGTGATATGTACAAAACACATTACTCCCCCATAATGTGATAAAACATTTCTTCTAGTCAAGAGGCAATTAAAATCGACTAGAGATGATTAATGGACATTTAAGATTTTGAATTTCTCATGAGTATGACACACCACATAGTAACTAGATAATCTTGCAATATCAAAACTAAGTGGTGGTACCCATGTACACATATTTTAAAGGAAGAGAGATGCACAAGGCATATCACTCCCCCAAAATGGGATGTTCCATTAATCACTCAAAGAGAGCCAAATAAGATATCTTCAAGATGCATTGGGCTCAAAACAATACACAAGTATATGATGAGTCAAAAAAACCTACTTGAATACACAAGATAGGGTTGAATAAGGTACCACTTAAACATGAAGAAGCAAAGTGCCCCTTCTCACGGCATAAGTAGCAAGTGTTCCCCTTTCTCTTCTTTATTGATTTCTTCTCTTGGGGAACTTTATGTTGATTCTTCTTGGGAAGTGGCTATCTTCAACTTGAGGTCGAGCATGAGCTTGACCTTGACCTTGTGGCCATTTCCCTTGTTGTTTCTCACTCAAGTGCTTCTTCTTCTTCAATGGGCATGATCTAACATGATGCCCTTCAACCTTGCACTTGAAGCAAACCAACTTGGCCGGATCCTTGACTTCGTCTTGGCCCTTCTTCTTGTTGCTCATGCTCTTGGACTTGTTCTTGTCATTGGAGTTGAATCCAAGTCCACTCTTGTCATTGGGGGATTTTGATACGTCTCCAACGTATCTATAATTTCTTATGTTCCATGCTAGTTTTATGACAATACCAACATGTTTTAGTCATACTTTATAATGTTTTTATGCATTTTCCGAGACTAGCCTATTAACAAGATGCCGCCCTGTTTTCTGCTGTTTTTGATTTCAGAAAAGTTAGTTTACAAATATTCTCGAAATTGGACGAAACAAAAGCCCACGGTCTCATTTTCCACGGAGCCTTCCAGAACACCGAAGAGGATACAGAGAAGGGCCACCGGCCACCCCAGAGGCGGCGCGCCACCTCTCGGCCGCGCCGCCATATGGTGTGGGCCCTCGGGTGCCACCCTACGCTGCCCCTTCGCCTATTTATTCCCTCCGTCGCGAAAACCCTAGTACCAAGAGCCACGATACGGAAAGTTACTGAGACGCCGCCGTCAAACCCCATCTCGGGGTTCAGAAGATCGCCTCCGGCACCCCGCCGGAGAGGGGAATCATCACCGGAGGGCTCTACATCACCATGCCCGCCTCCGGACTGATGCGTGAGTAGTTCATCCTTGGACTACGGGTCCATAGCAGTAGCTAGATGGTTGTCTTCTCCTTTTGTGCTATCATGTTTAGATCTTGTGAGCTGCCTATCATGATCAGGATCATCTATTTGTAATGCTACATGTTGTGTTTGTTGGGATCCGATGAATATTGAATACTATGTCAAGTTGATTATTGATCTATCATATATGTGTTATTTATGTTTTGCATGCTCTCCGTTGCTAGTAGAGGCTCTGGCCAAGTTGATACTTGTGACTCCAAGAGGGAGTATTTATGCTAGATAGTGGGTTCATGTCTCCATTGAATCTGGGGGAGTGACAGCAACCCCTAAAGTTGTGGATGTGTTGTTGCCACTAGGGATAAAACATCAATGCTTTGTCTAAGGATATTTGTGTTGATTACATTACATACAGTACTTAATGCAATTGTCTGTTGTTTGCAACTTAATACTGGAGGGGTGCGGATGCTAACCTGAAGGTGGACTTTTTAGGCATAGATGCATGCTGGATGGCGGTCTATGTTCTTTGTCGTAATGCCCTAAGTAAATCTCATAGTAGTCATCATGATATGTATATGCATCTCTATTCTGTCAATTGCCCAACTTTAATTTCTTCACCCAACATGCTATTTATCTTATTGGAGAGACACCACTAGTGAACTGTGGACCCCGGTCCTTTCTTTTACATCTGAAATACAATCTACTGCAATCACTATTCTCTGTTGTTTTCTGCAAGCAAACATAATTCTCCACACCATACGTTTAATCCTTTGTTTTCAGCAAGCCGGTGAGATTGACAACCTCACTGTTAAGTTGGGGCAAAGTAGTTTGATTGTGTTGTGCAGGTTCCACGTTGGCGCCGGAATCACAGGTGTTGCGCCGCACTACACTCCTTCACCAACAACCTTCACGTGGCCTTCATCTCCTACTGGTTCGATAAACTTTGGTTTCTTACTGAGGGAAAACTAGCTGTTGTACTCATCATACCTTCCTCTTGGGGTTCCCAACGGACGTGTGCTTTACCGTCACAAGGAGCTGCTTCCACGCCGCAACAGGCTTATTTTCTGGCGCCGTTGCCGGGACCTGAAGAAAAGTTACACCCCAGAGATTTCTAACTCCCACGTCAACTGCACGCCAGCAGTTATTTTCTAGCGCCTTTGCCGGGGAGATCAAGACACGCTGCAAGGGAGTCTCTCACATCCAATCTCTTTACTTTGTTTATTGTCTTGCTTTATTTTATTTTCTGTCTTGTTTGCTTTCTTATATCAAAAACACAAAAAAATTAGTTACTTGTTTTACTTTATTTAATCCGGTTTGTTTAGTTTATTTTTGTTAAAATGGGTATTCCTGAGAATACTAAGTTGTGTGATTTCACTAGCACAAATAATAATGATTTTATATGTACTCCTATTGCTCCACCTGCTACTACAGCAGAATTTTATAAAATTAAACCTGCTTTACTAAATCTTGTTATGAGAGAGCAATTTTCTGGTGTTGGTACTGATGATGCTGCCCATCTTAATAATTTTGTTGAACTTTGTGAAATGCAAAAGTATAAGGATATAGATGGGGATATTATAAAACTGAAATTGTTTCCTTTCTCCTTAAGAGGAAGAGCTAAAGATTGGTTGCTATCTTTGCCTAAAAATAGTATTGATTCATGGACTAAATGTAAAGATGCTTTTATTGGAAAATATTATCCTCCTGCTAAGATTATATCTTTGAGAAGTAGCATTATGAATTTTAAGCAATTGGATAATGAACATGTTGCCCAAGCATGGGAGAGAATGAAATCTTTGGTAAAGAATTGCCCAACCCATGGACTAACTACTTGGATGATCATCCAAACCTTTTATGCAGGATTGAATTTTTCTTCAAGGAACCTATTGGATTCAGCTGCTGGAGGTACTTTTATGTCCATCACTTTGGGTGCTGCAACAAAGCTTCTTGATGATATGACGATCAACTACTCTGAATGGCATACTGAAAGAACTCCTCAAGGTAAGAAGGTAAATTCTGTTGAAGAAACCTCTTCTTTGAGTGATAATATTGATGTTATTATGTCTATGCTTGTTAATGGTAGATCTCATGTTGATCCTAATAATGTTCCTTTAGCTTCATTGGTTGCTCAAGAAGAGCATGTTGATGTGAATTTCATTAAAAATAATAATTTCAACAACAATGCTTATAGGAATAATTTTGGTAACAACAACTATAGGCCATATCCTTCTAATAGTAGTAATGGTTATGGTAATTCTTACAACAATAGTAGAAGTGTACCCTCTGATCTTGAAGTCATGCTTAAAGAATTTATTAGTACACATACTGCTTAAACAAATCTGTTGAGGAAAAGTTTGGTAAAATTGATGTTCTTGCTTCTAAGGTTGATAGTCTTGCTCTTGATGTTGATATTTTGAAAATTAAAGTTATGCCTGATGAAGTTAAAGATAATAAGTCATTTGCTAAAACAAATTCTATCCAAGTTCGAATTAATGACAATATTAGAATGATGGCTGAATTGCATACTAGATGGGAAAGAGAAGAAAGAGAAGAAAAACTTGCTAAAGAGAATAATATAGCTAAAGTTTGGACTATTACCACCATAGTAATGTTGATGCTTCACATGTTTCTAAACCTCCTACTATCAATGGTAAAATAATTGGTGTTGGCAATATTTCTAATTCTACTGCAAAGCATGCAAAATTGCTGAAACTGCTGATTGTGATAAAAGTGCTGAAATTTTTCAGAATGCTGTAGATCATAATGGTTTAGATTTTGATAGTTGTCATATTTCTGAAGTTATTAAGTTCTTACAAAAACTTGCTTGAATTCCTAATGGTAGTGCTATAAATTTAGCCTTTACAAAACATATTACAAATGCTCTCATTAAAGCTAGGGAAGAGAAATTAAAACTTGAAGCTTCTATTCCTAGGAAGTTGGAAGATGGTTGGGAGACCATCATTAAGATGAAAGTCAATGATTTTGATTGTAATGCTTTATGTGATCTTGGTGCAAGTATTTCTGTTATGCCTAAGAAACTTTATGATATGCTTGACTTGCCACCTTTGGAAAATTGTTATTTGGATGTTAATCTTGCTGATAATTCTATAAAGAGACCTTTGGGGAGAATTGATAATGTTCACATTATGGTTAACAATAACCTTGTCCCCGTTGATTTTGTTGTCTTGGATATTGAATGCAATGCATCTTGTCCTATTGTTTTGGGAAGACCCTTTCTTCGAACTGTTGGTGCTATTATTCATATGAAAGAAGGAAATATTAAGTATCAATTCCCTCTTAAGAAAGGTATGGAACACTTCCCTAGAAAGAGAATGAAGATGCCTTTTGATTCCATTACTAAAAAAATTATGATGTTGATGCTTCATCTCTTGATATTACTTGATTTGCACTTCCTGCGCCTGGCTGAAAGGCGTTAAAGAAAAGCGCTTATGGAAGACAACCTATTATTTTATTTCTGCAATTTTTGTTTTATATTTGAGTCAAGGTGCTTGTTACTACTTTAGCATTACCTTTGTATCTTTATTTTCATGTATTGTTGTGCCAAGTAAAGTCTCTAATAGAAGATTTGGATTTCTGCGCAGAAACAGATTTGTTAGCTGTCACGAATTCGCGTTTTTCTCTCTGTATAAGAATCAAAAAATTCTGCAAAAATTCATGCGTGATCCTCAGATATGTACGCAACTTTCATTAGTTCTGAGTTTTTCCATCTGAGAAAGTTAAGTGCCTCAAAAAAAATCATCTTTACGGACTGTTCTGTTTTGATAGATTCTGCCTTTTATTTCACATTGCCTCTTTTACTGTGTTTGATTGGATTTCTTTGCTCCATTAAATTTCAGTAGCCTTGAGTAATGTCCAGAAGTGTTGGGAATGATTGTGTCCTTGTTGAACATGTGAATTTTTGATTATGCACTAACCCTCTAATGAGATTGCTTTGAGTTTGGTGTGGAGGAAGTTTTCAAGGATCAAGAAAGGAGGATGATATGGTATGATCAAGAAGAGTGAAAAGTCTAAGCATGGGGATGCCCCCGTGGTTCATCCCTGCATATTTCAAGAAGACTCAAGAGTCTAAGCTTGGGGATGCCCAAGGCATCCCCTTCTTTATCAACAAACTTATCAGGTCACCTCTAGTGAAACTATATTTTAATTCCGTCACATCTTATGTGCTTTACTTGGAGCGTCTGTTTGTTTTTTTTTATGTTTGAATAAATTCGGATCCCAGCAATCCTTGTGTTGGAGAGACACGCTCCGCTTTTTCATTTGAACACTTGTGTTCTCCGTTTTACTTTAATATTCATGGCGAAAGCTGAAGGCCGCAGCACTTGTACTTGTTGTTATTTGGTTGGAAACAGAAAATGTCTCATATTGTCTTGAATAATTTGATACTTGGCAATTGTTTTGAGCTCTCAAGTAGATCATGTTTAAGCTCTTGCATCATGTAGTTTAAATCTATTAGTGGAGAACTACCGTAGAGCTTTTTGAAATTTGGTTTGCATGATTGGTCTCTCTAAGGTCTAGATACTTTCTGGTAAAAGTGTTTGAACAACAAGGAAGACAGTGTAGAGTCTTATAATGCTTGCAATATGTTCTTGTGTAAGTTTTTGCTGTACCGGTTCATACTTGTGTTTGCTTCAAACAACCTTGCTAGCCAAAGCCTTGTACTGAGAGGAAATGCTTCTCGTGCATCCAAAAACCTTGAGCCAAAACCTATGCCATTTGTGTCCACCATAACTACCTATATGTGGTATTTTTCTGCCATTCCAAAGTAAATTGCTTGCGTGCTACCTTTAAAATTTCATTCCTTGTCTTTGCAATACATAGCTCATGGGAAATTAGCCTAAAAAACTATTGTGGTAATGAATATGTTGCTATGTATCTTAGTTCTTATAAGTTGCTTGTTGAGCGGTAACCATGTTTCTGGGGACGCCATCAACCTATACCTTTGTTGAATATCATGTGAGTTGCTATGCATGTTCGTCTTGTCTGAAGTAAGGGAGATTTTCCATGAGTTGAATGATTTGAGTATGCATGTTGTTAGAGAAGAACATTGGGCCGCCAACCAAAGCCATGTATCATGGTGGAAGTTTGAGCTTGGACATTAATCCTCAGAATCTCTTATGAGAATATTATTTGTTGTTGAATGCTTTAAGCATTAAAAGAGGAGTCCATTATCTGTTTTCTATGTTGTCCCGGTATGGATGTCCTTAAGTTGAGATCTATCAAAATCGAGAAATCAAATGTGATTTATCTCCTTGGACCTTTGTACAGGTGGCATAGAGGTACCCCTTTGTGACACTTGGTTGAAACATATGTAATGCAATGATAATCCATGGAAATCCGAGCTAATTAGGACAAGTTGCGGGCACTATTAGTATTCGATGCATGAGGCTTGCAACTTATAGGAAGTTTTATGCATAACCCATATGAATTATTACTACCGTTGACACAATTCTTTCCATGTTTTCAACATAAAAAGCTCTAGCACATGAGTAATCCCTGCTTCCCTCTGCGAAGGGCCTTTCTTTTACTTTATGTTGAGTCAGTTTACCTACTTCTTTCTATCTTAGAAGCAAACACTTGTGTCAACTGTGTGCACTGATTCTTACATGTTTACTTATTGCACTTATTATATTACTTTGTGTTGACAATTATCCATGAGATATACACGTTACAAGTTGAAAGCAATTGCTGAAACTTAAATCTTCCCTTGTGTTGCTTCAATGCCTCTTACTTTGAATCTATTGCTTTATGAGTTAGCTCTTATGCAAGTCTTTTTTATGCTTGTCTTGAAAGTACTATTCATGAAAAGTTTTTGCTATATGATTCAGTTGTTTAGTCATTATCTTTTTTTAGCAATCTATATACCATTGCTTTGAATCACTTCATTCATCTCATATGCTTTACAATAGTATTGATCAAGATTGTGTTGGTAGCATGTCACTTCAGAAATTTTTTTTATCGTTTACCTACTCGAGGCGAGTAGGAACTAAGCTTGGGATGCTTGATACGTATCCAACGTATCTATAATTTCTTATGTTCCATGCTAGTTTTATGACAATACCAACATGTTTTAGTCATACTTTATAATGTTTTTATGCATTTTCCGAGACTAACCTATTAACAAGATGCCGCAGTGCCAGTTCCTGTTTTCTGCTGTTTTGGATTTCAGAAAAGGTAGTTTACAAATATTCTCGGAATTGGACGAAACAAAAGCCCACGGTCCTATTTCCCACGGAGCCTTCCAGAACACCGAAGAGGAGACGGAGAAGGGCCACGAGGCGGCCACCCCATAGGGCGGCGCCCCACCTCTAGCCGCGCCGCCATATGGTGTGGGCCCCTGGCGCCCTACTGCCCCTTCGCCTATTTATTCCCTCCGTCGCGAAACCCTAGTACCGAGAGCCACGATTCGGAAAAGTTACCGAGACGCCGCGCCGTCAAACCCCATGTTGGGGGTTCGAAGATCGCCTCCGCACCTGCCGAGGGGAATCATCACCGGAGGGCTCTACATCACCATGCCCTCCACCGGACTGATGCGTGAGTAGTTCATCCTTGGACTACGGGTCCATAACAGTAGCTAGATGGTTGTCTTATCCTCGTGTGCTATCATGTTTAGATCTTGTGAGCTGCCTATCATGATCAGGATCATCTATTTGTAATGCTACATGTTGTGTTTGTTGGGATCCGATGAATATTGAATACTATGTCAAGTTGATTATTGATCTATCATATATGTGTTATTTATGTTCTTGCATGCTCTCCGTTGCTAGTAGAGGCTCTGGCCAAGTTGATACTTGTGACTCCAAGAGGGAGTATTTATGCTAGATAGTGGGTTCATGTGTCCATTGAATCTGGGGGAGTGACAGCAGCCCCTAAGGTTGTGGATGTGCTGTTGCCACTAGGGATAAAACATCAATGCTTTGTCTAAGGATATTTGTGTTGATTACATTACGCATACTTAATGCAATTGTCTATTGTTTGCAAACTTAATGGAGGGGTGCGGATGCTAACACGAAGGTGGACTTTTCAGGCATAGATGCATGCTGGATGGCGGTCTATGTTCTTTGTCGTAATGCCCTAAGTAAATCTCACAATAGTCATCATGATATGTATATGCATCTCTATTCTGTCAATTTCCTAACTGTAATTTGTTCACCCAACATGCTATTTATCTTATTGGAGAGACACCACTAGTGAACTGTGGACCCCGGTCCTTTCTTTTACATCTGAAATACAATCTACTGCAATCACTGTTTTCTGTTGTTTTCTGCAAGCAAACATAATTCTCCACACCATACGTTTAATCCTTTGTTTTCAGCAAGCCGGTGAGATTGACAACCTCACTGTTAAGTTGGGGCAAAGTAGTTTGATTGTGTTGTGCAGGTTCCACGTTGGCGCCCGGTGTTGCGCCGCACTACACTCCTTCACCAACAACCTTCACGTGGCCTTCATCTCCTACTGGTTCGATAAACCTTGGTTTCTTACTGAGGGAAAACTAGCTGATGTACTCATCTTACCTTCCTCTTGGGGTTCCCAACAGATGTGTTCTTTACCGTCACAAGTAGCTGCTTCCACGCCGCAGCAGATTGTTGCGCACTTAGCATCTTGTCAAGTGCGGATTTCCCTTCATGACGCTTTTCCAAGTCTTTCTTGAAAGAAAGGACTTGGGCCTCGAGCTCTTTGATTTCCTCTACATGGTTAGTAGAAATACAAGTACTAGAGGAAGTAGAACCATCATTGTTAGAGCAACAAGGCAAGGCAAGTAATCCAACACAAGGTGTATCAATAGTTTGACTAGTTGGATTACAAGGACTAGCACATTGAAATATAGCATTTGTAGTAGAGATTGTGCTAATGTCCACATGAGGCTCACAAGATGTTACCTTAGTGATACTAGCCTCATGAGCTAACTTTAGCTCATCGTAGGAGGTTAGGAGATCCTCAAGAGAGTGTGAGAGCGTTTTATTGCTTTCTTCCAATTCCCTACAATTGCTAGTTAGCCAATCAAGTTGAGCCCTTAGCTCAACATTCTCCTTTAAGATAGATGCTTCACAAGAAGTAGAGTTAGTAGCACAAGCATCAACAATAGATTTTTCTTTTTCAAGCTCATAGGATTCAACTTTTTGTGTAAGCATAAAGTTAGTATGCTTCTCATCTTTTAGCTCTTGCTTGAGGAGATCTATTCTTAGTCTCCTATTTTCAATATGAGAATCTAACTCCACTATGGTTTCCTTGTATTTATTCATGGTTTCCATACAGTGTTCGAGATTAGCACGAGCTTCTTTATTACCATGAAGAGAAGCATATACCATACCCATATCATGCAACAAAGTATTATATTCTTCATCATTATCATCATCATCACTCTCATCGTTAGAGGATGTGTTAGGACTTAATTAGGAGTCAAAGTAGGAGATACCTTTGATCCATTTGCCATAAGGCACATGTGCATACCGGAGGATGAAGATGAGGATATTCTTGAATCCCCATTTGAAATCGTGTCTTGATCCATAGAGTGTTCGGTTTCCTCTACATTGTTAGTCAACAAACAACTAGAGGAAATAGAAACATTTTGATTATGGCACCAAGACAAGTCAAGCATATCATCATGAGATTTATGTAGGGAGTTTATACATGATATGCAAGGACTATCAACACTAGCATGTAAGACATTTTTGGTGCTAGATGTGTCTAGGTCCAAAGAGGAGACATTGCAATGGGATAGAGATGAAGAATCATCACTATTGAGCACAATATCAACATTGCAATTTTCCTCACCACTCACCATATCATTACCTTGTGTCTTGCCACACGTTGGTGAAGTGGATGAAGATGATGAAACATCACGGCCGGAGGTGGAAGCAACTTGGAGCTCTTCATGATGTGAAGGGAAAGAGAGCTCCTCGGAGACACCACCGACCAAATGAGAAATGGATCCACCAAACATTTCCTTAAGCTTGATCCACATCTCATGAGTAAACTTTCACTTTATATATATCAAGAACCTACGAAAATCTGGTCTCAAGGAGAATAAAAGCTCATTAGATACTTGAGCTTCAAGATGTAAGTTTTTCTCATCCTCTAAAGATAGATTTTGAGGATCCATCGGAGGAGAAAAAACTACATCTAGAAATTGCTGTATATTTGGACACAAGGTCAGAAGGTTATAAAGCAAGCAATTTCTCCACAAAACATAATTTGTGCCATTAAGGACAATTGTGTCATTGTACACTATATTACTAGCCGACATCTTTACTCTCAAGGCGGTGAAGCCTTAAACAAGGAGAGACCTTGCTCTGATACACATTGAAAGGACGAGATGTCGCCTAGAGTGGGGGGGGGTGAATAGGCGTTTAAAAACTCTTACGGATTTGTCTTGTAAGAATGCGGAATTAAACTAACGTTTAGTTTACAAGCACAAACCCTAAATATGCTAAGCTCAACTAAGTGTAACAATAACAACTAGAGCTAAGCAAGATAGGCACAAGATATATGTAGCACAAGTGATAGGAAGATATATGAACTTCAAGCACGATGGCTATCACAAGGAAAGAGAGCTCGGGTATAGAAATAACCGAGGCACGCGAGGATGTATTCCCGTGTTCCCTTCCTTTGCAAGAAGGTACGTCACGTTTGGAGGAGTGGAGGTCCCATGAAGGATTCCCCAACGCCACGAAGGCTCACCCTATTCTCCGAGCCACACCCACGAAGGATAATGGCCTTTCCTTATGGTTAGCTTTTCCTCCACTCCGGAGATGGCAAGCTCCACAACCACTTCCCAAGCTCCACGAAGGAGAAGTCTGGGCCTCTTCACAATCTTACTTGAAGAGATCACCGGAGCACCAACCGCCAAGCCAACTAGGAGGTCTCCCTCCAAGAGTAACAAGCTCACGGTCTCTCACTCGAACTAATCATGGTGGAGAGCTCAACACTATGCAATGATACAAAGCAAGAACACTAGAGGTGTTCAATTCCTTCACACTCAAATCCCACCCAAGGAACAAATGCTAGGATGAGATTAGAGAGGAAGAACAATGGGGAAAGTCAACAAAAGACTCCAAGATCTAGATCTAATGGGTTCCCCTCACTTAGAGGAGAAATTGATTGGTGGGGATTGTAGATCCAGATCTCCTCTCTCAAATCCTCAAGAATGGGCAAGAATCATGGGAGGAATCAAGAGGGGAAGCAAGTTCTTCAAATAGCAACAATGGAGGAGAAGAATGGGAAGATCTAACTCAGCTCAAGGTGGAAAAAGGCTATTTATAACTAAAGGGGGAAAGTAACCGTTGGGGAAAAAGACAGCAAAAACGCGCAGGAAAATCGGCCCAGCCGGCGCACAGGCCGGCCGACCGGAGCAGCAGCCGGACAGGCCGGCGTGCAGCCCGGCCGAGCCGAGGCCCAGGCCGGATGGCCGAGCTAGCCGCATGATACGTCTCAAACGTATCTATAATTTCTTATGTTCCATGCTACTTTTATGACAATACTTGAATGTTTTATACATACTTTACAGCATTATTATACATTTTCCGGCACTAACCTATTAACAAGATGTCGAAGCGCCGTTTCTGTTTTCTTCGTTTTTGGTTTCAGAAATCCTAGTAACGAAATATTCTCGGAATTGGATGAAATCAACGCCCAGGGTCCTATTTTTACACGAAGCTTCCAGAAGACCGAAGGGATAACGAAGTGGGGCGACGAGGCGCCGCCACCATAGGGCCGCGCGGCCAGGGGGCCCGCGCCGCCTATGGTGTGGGCCCCTCGTGGCGCCCCCGACCTGCCCTTCCGCCTACAAATAGCCTTCGTCGCGAAACCCCCTGTACCGAGAGCCACCATACGGAAAACCTTCCAGAGACGCCGCCGCCGCGAATCCCATCTCGGGGGATTCAGGAGATCGCCTCCGGCACCTGCCGGAGAGGGAATCATCACCGGAGGGGCTCTACATCATCATGCCCGCCTCCGGATTGATGCGTGAGTAGTTCATCCTTGGACTATGGGTCCATAGCAGTAGCTAGATGGTTGTCTTCTCCGCATGTGCTATCATTGTTTAGATCTTGTGAGCTGCCTAACATGATCAAGATCATCTATTTGTAATGCTACATGTTGTGTTTGGCGGGATCCGATGAATATAGAATATTATGTCAAGTTGATTATCAATCTATCATATATGTGTTGTTTATGTTCTTGCATGCTCTCTATTGCTAGTAGAGGCTCTGGCCAAGTTGATACTTGTAACTCCAAGAGGGAGTAATTATGCTAGATAGTGGGTTCATGCCTCCATTGAATCTGGGATCGTGACAGTAGGTTCTAAGGTTGTGGATGTGCTGTTGCTACTAGGGATAAAACATTGTCTAAGGATATTTGTGTTGATTACATTACGCATTATACTTAATGCAATTATCTGTTGTTTACAACTTAATACTGGAAGGGGTTCGGATGATAACCTGAAGGTGGATTATTTAGGTATAGATGCATGCTGGATAGCGGTCTATGCACTTTGTCGTAATGCCCTGATTAAATCACATAGTAATCATCATTGGTATGTATTGAATCTTTATTTGTCAATTACGCCTGTAATTTGTTCACCCAGCATGTTAGTTATCTTATTGGAGAGACACCACTAGTGAACTGTGGACCCCGGTCCATTCTTTTACATCTGAATACATTCTATTGTTCTTACTGTTCTTTGCAAACAAACACCATTTTCCACTCGATACGTTTAATCCTTTGTTTTCAGCAAGCCGGTGAGATTGACAACCTCACTGACGTTGGGGCAAAGTACTTTGATTGTGTTGTGCAGGTTCCACGTTGGCGCCGGTTCACTGGTGTTGCGCCGCACTACACTCCTCCACCAACAACCTTCACGTGCTTCTTGGCTCCTACTGGTTCGATAACCTTGGTTTCTTTCTGAGGGAAAACTTGCTGCTGTGCGCATCACACCTTCCTCTTGGGGTTCCCAACGGACGTGTACATCTACGCGCATCAAGCTCTTTTTTGGCGCCGTTGCCGGGAGATCAAGACACGCTCCAAGGGGAGTCTCCACTTCCAATCTCTTTACTTTGTTTTTGTCTTGCTTTACTTTATTTTATTTACTGTCTTGTTTGCTTCATATTAAAAACACAAAAAAATTAGTTACTTTACTTTCTGTCTTATTTACTAGCTCTATATAAAATACACAAAAAAATTAGTTACTTGTTTTTACATTACTTGCTTAGTTTACTTTTTGTTTATTTCATCATGCTTCATCCTAAGTTTACTTTGAAAGATATACCGGTAGGTAGCTGGTCTATCATTGGAAAAGATAATAGAGAAGATTTTTTCACTCATGTTAGTAAGACTGAAGATTTTGAAGATAGATCCTTGGTAGAACTTGCTCCTGATTATGAAATTTCTACTGCCTCTCTAGTGCACATGTTGGAAGCTAGATTTGTTAATCTTAATCCCATAATGCAACATATGCTTCTTACACTCGGTGATATGGAAGAAGGAGAGAAGAAAGATTTTATTCTAGAAACCCTTCTTAGAGAATTTGGTGATGTAGCTAGAGAAGCCAGGAAAGTCTTTATTCGATATAAGATGCTAGGCTTGTGTACCAATTTTGCAAATATCCTTGAAAAAAGGGAAAAAGATAGGCTAAGATACACTAATAAAGTCAATTGTGAGGGGGAGATTAAAATACCAATACCTCATAAACTCATAGGAATGCACGAGGCATTAGAAAAGAATTTTGATTGGATTGTCCCTGAAAATTTATTTGAAGAGGATAGTAAGCCTAAGGGTATTGAAAAGGGAGTTCCATACATAAATAAGATACAATGCATAGTTGAGAAAACTCCCGACTCCTCGGGTAATGATATTGATGCTTCATCTCTTGAAAATACTTGATTTGCACTTTCTGCGCCTAGCTGAAAGGCGTTAAAGAAAAGCACTTATTGGGAGATAACCCAAGTTATATTTTATTTACTGTATTGTTGAGTCTTGGAAGTTGTTTACTACTGTAGCAACCTCTCCTTATCATGTTTTTGTGCCAAGTAAAGTTTCTATGCTAAAGTTGATGCTAGATTTGGATCGCTGCGCAGAAACAGCATTGCTGTCTGTCACGAATTCGTACAGATTTCCCTGTAGAAAAATCAAAAAAATCTGCAAATTTACGAGCGTGATCCTCATATATGTACGCAACTTTCATTAGTTTTGAGTTTTTCCATTTGAGCAAGTTAAGTGCCCCTGCCAGATTCGTCTTTTCGGACTGTTCTGTTTTTGACAGATTCTGCCTTTTATTTCGCATTGCCGCTTTTGCTATGTTGAATGAGTTTCTTTGTTCCATTAACTTTCAGAAGCTTTGTGCAATGTCCAGAAGTGTTAAGAATGATTGTGTCACCTCTGAATATGTGAATTTTTGATTATGCACTAACCCTCTAATGAGTTTGCTTGAAGTTTGGTGTGGAGGAAGTTTTCAAGGGTCAAGAGAAGATGATGATATACTATGATCAAGAAGAGTGAAAGGTCTAAGCTTGGGGATGCCCCGGTGGTTCATCCCTGCATATTTTAAGAAGACTCAAGCATCTAAGCTTGGGGATGCCCAAGGCATCCCCTTCTTCATCGACAACATTATCAGGTCACTTCTAGTGAAACTATATTTTTATTCCATTACATCTTATGTTCTTTACTTGGAGCGTCGGTTTGCTTTTATTTTTGTTTTGGTTTGAATAAAGTTGGATCCCACCATCCTTATATTGGAGATATTACGCTCCGCTTTTTCATATGGAACACTTGTGTTCTTAATTGTGCTTTAATGTTCATGGCGAAGGCTGAAATTGCTTCGTTAAATTGCTATTTGGTTGGAATCGGAAAATGCTGCATATGGTTTGGAAATTTGGCAATTGTTTGAGCTCTCATAGATCATGTTTAAACTCTTGCATCATGTAGTTTAATCTATTAATGAAGAACTACCGTAGAGCTTGTTTAATTTGGTTTGCATGATTGGTCTCTCTAAGTCTAGATATTTTCGGGTAAAATGTTTTGAACAACAAGGAAGATAGTGTAGAGCCTTATAATGCTTGCAATATGTTCTTGTGTAAGTTTTGTTGTACCTGTTCATACTTGTGTTTGCTTCAAACAACCTTGCAAGCCCTAAACCTTGTACTGAGAGGAAATGCTTCTCGTGCATCCAAACACCTTGAGCCAAAACCATGCCATTTGTGTCCACCATATCTACCTACTATGTGGTATTTTTCTGCCATTCCAAAGTAAATTACTTGAGTGCTACCTTTAAAATTTCATTCCTTTACCTTTACAATATATAGCTCATGGGACAAATAGCTTAAAAACTATTGTGGTGATGAATATGTAGTTATGTGTCTTAGTTCTTATAAGTTGCTTGTTGAGCGGTAACCATGTTTCGGGGACGCCATCAACTTTTACCTTTGTTGGATATCATGTGAGATGCTATGCATGTTCATCTTGTCTGAAGTAAGTGCGATTTCATGATCAATAGGTTTGAGTATGCATATGAGAAGAACATTGGGCCGCTAACTAAAGCCATGTATCATGGTGGAAGTTTGATTTGGACATACAACCTCAATCTCTTATGAGAATATTATTTGTTGTTGAATGCTTAAGCATTAAAAGAGGAGTCCATTATCTGTTGTCTATGTTGTCCCCGTATGGATGTCTAAGTTGAGAATAATCAAAGCGAGAAATCCAATGCGTGCTTTCTCCTTAGACATTTGTACAGGCGGCATAGAGTACCCCTTTGTGACACTTGGTTGAAACATATGTTATGCGATGATAATTCGTGTTTTCCGAGCTGATTAGGACAAGGTGCGAGCACTATTAGTACTCTATGCATGAGGCATGCAACTTGTAGGAAGTATTATGCATACACATATGAATTATTACTACCGTTGACAAAATTGTTTCTATGTTTTCAAAACAAAAGCTCTAGCACAAAAATAGTAATCCATGCTTCCCTGCGAAGGGCCATTCTTTTACTTTATGTTGAGTCAGTTTACCCACTTCTTTCTATCTTAGAAGCAAACACTTGTGTTAACTGTGTGCATTGATTCTTACATGTTTACTTATTGCACTGTATATTACTCTATGTTGACAAATATCCATGAGATATACAAGTTGAAAGCAACCGCTGAAACTTTATCATCCTTTGTGTTGCTTCAATGCATTCTACTTTGAATTTATTGCTTCTGAGTTAGCTCTTATGCAACTCTTATTGATGCTTGTCTTGAAAGTACTTTTCATGATAAGTTTTGCTATATGATTCATTTGTTTAGTCATTATCTTTGTTAGCAATCTTTTGTTTCAGATCACTCCATTCATCTCATATGCTTTACAATAATGTTGATCAAGATTATGTTGGTAGCATGTCACTTCAGAAATTATTTGTGTTATCGTTTACCTACTCGAGGACGAGTAGGAACTAAGCTTGGGGATGCTTGATACGTCTCAAACGTATCTATAATTTCTTATGTTCCATGCTACTTTTATGACAATACTTGAATGTTTTATACATACTTTACATCATTATTATACATTTTCCGGCACTAACCTATTAACAAGATGCCGAAGCGTTAGTTGTTGTTTTGTGCTGTTTTTGGTTTCAGAAATCCTAGTAAGGAAATATTCTCGGAATTGGACGAAATCAACGCCCAGGGTCCTATTTTTACACGAAGCTTCCAGAAGACCGAAGGGATAACGAAGTGGGGCGACAAGGAGCCGCCACCATAGGGCCGCGCGGCCTAGGGGCCGCGCCGCCCTATGGTGTGGGCCCCCTCGGCCCCCCGACCTGCCCTTCCGCCTACAAATAGCCTTCGTCGAAAACCCCTGTACCGAGAGCCACGATACGGAAAACCTTCCCGAGACGCCGTCGCGAATCCCATCTCGGGGGATTCAGGAGATCGCCTCCGGCACCCTACCGGAGAGGGAATCATCACCGGAGGGGCTCTACATCATCATGCCCGCCTCTGGATTGATGCGTGAGTAGTTCATCCTTGGACTATGGGTCCATAGCAGTTGCTAGATGGTTGTCTTCTCCGCATGTGCTATCATTGTTTAGATCTTGTGAGCTGCCTAACATGATCAAGATCATCTATTTGTAATGCTACATGTTGTGTTTGGCGGGATCCGATGAATATAGAATATTATGTCAAGTTGATTATCAATCTATCATATATGTGTTGTTTATGTTCTTGTTATCACCGGATTTTGGCCAAATCAGGAGATGGGCCGTAAGTGAAGATGGGCTTGAAGAATATACACATGGAGCATCTTTGAAGCGGCCTTGCGCGTAGAGTTTGGGCTTAATTGCCTGTGTATCCGTAATATAGTAGATCGTATCTTAGTTTAGATTAAAAAGATAGAGTTTGACTCGTGCACGGTTAGGTGCACGTCCAGATTAGAAAGTCCCTTGGACTATAAATATGTATCTAGGGTTATCGGAAAAGAGGACAATCACGTTCACAACAAACACAAATCAGGCGCATCGCCACCCTTCTTTCGAGGGTTTCTCCGGGTAAGCATCATGCTGCCTAGATCGCATCTTGCAATCTAGGCAGCACAACGTTTATTCGTTTACCTTGTGTTGCTCGTGCTGAAGCGTTGTTGATGGCGAGTAGCACTATTTATCGTAGATGTTTTGGGGCTTGCATAGATGCTTTTCTTACGCATATCTGCTTGCGTCCCTCAATATCTAGCTGCCCTTACACCTATCAGTGTAAGGGCAGCATCTTGCTTGTTCGTTACTTAGTAGATCCGATCTGTTATAGTTGCTCCTTGTTCTTCAAGGATTAGTTTAATATCCATATGGTTAGGCCTTGCAACCGGGTTGAACGATCCGGTAGTGCGTTAGGTATGGTTTGTTAGTCCAAAGAGGGATGTTCCGGGAATTAACTTAATGTTGGTTTTTAGGCCTCTTTTAGGGTTAGCTTTCCATTATCTTTCGTGTCTATTAGGCTCAACTACGCGTAGGATGTTCCGATCATACGGTGAAAACCCTAAACTGTCGTAGATTGGTTTAGTTTTGTTATGACCAAGCAGGATCCCCATGTTATTGAAAATCCAACATGAACCATGGGGCGATCGGCTCTTTGAGCCGATCCACAGGGCAACCTGAGAGCCGATAGGGCTCATATTTAATGTTTACGTGTCTGCCATGCAGGGAACTAATCGAAGCAATCCAACACCTTCCGGCCCAGGTATAGGTCGGTGGCACGCCCTGCAGCCGCCAGGACGTGTGCCGGAGTATTTGCGGGACGACGTCGAGGGACCAGGACCCGCTGCCGCCTTGGAAGCCTCCCGCTCTCTGTTGCTTAACCACCTGCCGGTGGGCTTTGGCAGCAACACATTCTCGCACGCCCGGTGGGACATCGGGACAATCTTCCGCAGCAACCATGTCGACATCTGCGGCGGGAGAACCAGTCAAGTATGAAGATCTGCCTCCTGAGCATAAGAAGAGATATGATGAGCTCAAGGCCATCTTGGAAGCCGATCTCATCGGCGCGTTTGAGAAAACCCGTTCGCACGGGATCAAGTTCAAAGGGTTCCAACCCGAAGGCGCGCTAGATGGACTAGATCTATCTCTCCCTTCGGACGAACGTACCAGAGCCCTGCGACAGGAAGTCAACTATGCCGTTGCTCACTCTCTTCATCGGCATGCTGAGAGCTTGGTGAATACTCTGGAGCGTGTCGCGCTCAATGTGGTGCAAGAAGTCACGAAGCACAAGTACTCTCCGTCAGGTCTGCTCTAGGAACTCACCAAGGGGAGGTACCGCTCTACACAAGGCCACCACTGCAACACACGTGTGCAGCTCCACAGCAACAAGGTTCACCGGCGTACGTCCTCTACAAGGTTGAAGGTGATCCAGACGACTACCAATTCCTGTATGAGCCACCCAAGGAAATTCGACATGGATACGTGTGCACATACGTGCCGGACTGCAACAACTGGATGACCCAGGTTACAGCAGGAAGGACTGCCACGGCGGAGGAGTCGCTGGAGCAGGAAGCGGTTTGGAGCAGATCTGAGAAACAGGCGTGGCTAACTAAATATGCCACCAGTACAAGTCATGAACGATCAGCTTCTGCAGCTCCTACGGTGGATGAGATCACCGCAATCATGAGAGACCAGTTCGGCATCCTGCCGAAGAAGAGGATGATCGGCTATTCCAAGCCGTATCCCAACGACTACGACCTGATCCCGCTGCCACCTAAGTATCGGCTCCCTGACTTCACAAAATTTAGTGGATCAGAAGGAACCAGCTCGATCGAGCACGTGAGCCGATACTTGGCACAGTTGGGCATGGTCTCAGCTTCAGACGAGCTACGTGTGAGGTTCTTCTCGCAATCTCTCACGGGTCCAGCCTTTGGGTGGTACACCTCGTTGCTACCAGACTCGGTTCGGACGTGGAAGCAGCTGGAAGAGCAGTTCCATGTACAATACCATTCAGAAGCTACGGAAGCTAGCCTTGCCGATCTGACCCAAGTTCGGCAGACGAGGAGAGACGGTATCTGAGTTCATCCAGAGGTTCAGGACCGTCAGGGAACCGATGTTATTCGGTTCGCCTATCTAAGAAGGAAGCCGAGCTGGCGATAGCAGATTATCAGCGCCACTCGAGATGTGACCTTCCAAGCGAAGTACAGATCATCGGCGAACATGGTTCAAAAGTTTGACAGCATATGAACAGCGCCATCCAGAGTTGTACCAAGACAAGTACAAGCGCGTCGCCCTGATCGAGACGGACGAAGATGAAGATTCTGCAGAGATCAGGAGGTCGCTGTAGCTGAGTGGACTCGGGGGCAAAACCCGTGTCTTGCAAGTGGGTGAAACAACCAGGGCCTATGAAGGGGTTTGACTTCGATTGAGCAAAACGGAGCAAATTTTGATTTGCGCTGAAGGAGAAACAACCGAAGTTACCCGGACAAACCCACGCCACAAGAGATGAACGGCAAGCCATACTGCAAATGGCATCATACGTTCACCCATACCACCAACGACTGCAAAGTCTTGCGCGGACAGATTCAGATGGCGATAGAACAAGGCCGATTACTCTTCGGTCAGTTTGCCATGAGAGTTGACACGCAGCCGTTTCCGGAAGTCAACATGGTTCATCTCGTCACGCATAGGACGCGAGCCAGTTTTTTCGTTTGATATAAACATGGCAGGGCTCGCAGATCGCCATGGCGAGGATAAGCCCGAGAGCCGTCGCTCCCGCGGCAAAGATGAAGAGGATGCCGATCCACACGATCGACCCCAAACAATGAAAAGTGGTGAATCCTCAGTAAGCATTACGATGGAAAAGGAGGCCGATTCCAGCGATCGGCTAAAGCCAACCTCAACATGCCTTTTGCCAGTGCGCGACATGTAGCAGGCGACGGAAAGCTGGGGTATGGGTTTACATCGGCTGATGAATTGGAAGAGATTGACATTGGCCCTGGGGATAAGCCACGACCAACATTTGTCAGCAAGAAGTTGGATCCGCAGGAAGAGCCAGTTGATAGCCCTGTTGAAGGAATACCCAGATTGTTTCGCATGGGATTACACAGAGATGCTGGGTTAGACAGGAGCATTATCGAGCACCGGCTCCCTCTGAAGAAAGGATTTCGGCCGTTCCAGCAGCGAGCCCGACAAATGAAGGCCGAAATCTTGGTGGAAGTCAAGAAAGAGATCCAGAAGATGTTAGACGCCGGGTTCATGAGGCCATGCAGGTACGCTGAATGGATTTCAAATGTCGTACCTGTGGAGAAAAAGGATGGCCGGTGGCGCGTCGCCATAGATTTTCGGAATCTCAACAGTGCCACCCCAAAGGACGAATACCCAATGCCGGTAGCAGAGACTTTGATCAATGCACGGCTGGTCATAAAGTTTTAAGCTTCATGGATGGTAATCCGGCTACAACCAAATCTTTATGGCTCCAGAAGATATAAACAAGACTGCGTTCAGAGTGCCAGGCTCGGTGGGCTTGTTTGAATATGTAGTCATGACGTTTGGGCTGAAGAATGCTGGCGCAACATACCAAAGGGCCATGAATTACATATTTCACGATTTGATCGGCAAATTAGTCGAGATTTACATCGATGACATGGTGGTTAAGTCTGTTTCAGTGGACGGGCACTTGGGAGATTTACGGCGCGTCCTCGACCGAACTAGGAAGTTCGGACTAAGAATGAATCCAAAAAGTGTGCCTTTGGTGTGACGTCGGTCAGTTCTTGGGTTTCTTGTCCATGAGCGTGGAATTGAGATCGGCCTGAAAGTCAAGAGGCGGTGCGGACAATGAAGCCACCCACCACGAAGAAGGAGTGTCTCATTGGCAAAATCAATTTCGTCAGAAGGTTTATCTCTAACCTGTCGGACGAATCAAGCCATTCATGGGACTGGTCAAAATTAAGTCTGACGAGGAGTTTCGCTGGGGGGCAGAGCAACAGAAAGCATTTGACGATATTAAGGAGTACTTGACGAAGCCGCCTGTGTTGGTTCCACCACAGCAAGACCGACCCTTCTACATTTACTTGTCGGTGGCTGACACCTCCATCGCGTCAGTGGTGGTGCAGGTTCATGATGGTTTGGAAAAGGTGGTGTTCTACCTCAGCAGAAGGATGTTGGATGCAGAAACAAGGTATCTCGAGATCGAGAAGTTATGCCTTTGCCTGTTCTTTACCTGCACCAAGATTCAGCACATCCGAAAGCAGAAATCATCGTCATCTGCAAATCGGATGTCATCAAGCACATGCGTCGGCTCCGGTATGAAAGGCCGACTCGGCAAATGGATGTTTGCTCTATCGGAATTTGATATCCGGTATCAGCCTGCGAAAGCAGTCAAGGGACAAGCGTTGGCCGATCTCATTGCTGAACGAATAAACACGGATGTAGCAGCACTGTCCGTGCGTGCATGGACCATGTTCTTTGATGGATCAGTCTGTGAAGATGGTTGTGGCATCGGCATGCTACTCGTGTCGCCTCGGGGGGCAACATACTCCTTCTCCATAAGGTTATCTACACCTTGCACTAACAATGTTGCTGAGTATGAAGCGATATGCAAGGGAATGGAGTTGCTATTGGATGCCGGGGCGGAGGCAGTGGAGATCTTTGGGGATTCCAAGTTGGTGATTTCTCAACTCACAGAGGAATACAAGTGTGAGAGCGGGTCACTTTTCCCATTATGGATGCAATGCCGCGAGCTGATGGCCCAGTTCAGGTATATAAACTTTCATTGGATCCCAAGGACGCAAAATACCGAGGCGAACGACCTCGCACAGACGGCGTCAGGATACAAAGACGTGGTCGAAGAGGCCGATTTTCAGGTGCAGGTCATGGAACCCGACGATTGGAGAGCCGATATCTTCAATTACTTGAAGATCCGGCTCGGGGGCACCTAAACGGATAAGATACAGGACTATGAAGTACGTCCTGATTGGGGATGATATGTTCTACAGGACTTTGGAAGGGGTACTTCTCAAGTGTTTGGGGCCAGCCGAGTCCAATCGTCTCTTGCATGAGGTACATGAGGGTGCCTGTGGAACTCACCAGTCGGCTCATAAGATGAAGTGGTTTATCAGGCGATCGGGATTCTATTGGCCCACTATGCTTGAAGATTGTTTTCAATATTATAAAGGGTGTCAAGCATGCCAGAGGTTTGGAAGCATCCAGATGGTGCCTGCTTCAGCTATGAATCCTATCATCAAGCCGTGGCCATTTCGAGGATGGGGCATGGATATGATCGGCAAGATACATCCTCCTTCGAGCAAAGGTCATGTATGGGTTCTGGCCATTACAGATTATTTCACCAAATGGGTAGAGGCCGTCCCTATGAAGGCAGTAAACGCATCAGATGTCGTCGATTTTGTGAAGGAGCATGTCATCCACAGATTCGGAATTCCCCAGACTATCACGACCGATGGAGGTTCGGTTTTTGTTTCGAAGGAGTTTAGGAAATTTTGTGATGATATGGGAATTAAGTCGATCCGATCGTCGCCATACTACGCTCAAGCAAATGGACAGGCGGAAGCGTCCAATAAAAGTTTGATCAAGCTAATTAAGAGAAAGATCGACGAGAATCCTAGACGTTGGCACGAGATATTGTCAGAAGCTTTGTGGGCTTATCGCATGTCATCTCATGGAGCAATAAAAACCTCGCCGTACCATCTGGTCTATGGACAAGAAGCCGTGTTACCTTGGGAAATCCAAGCCGGGCATTGAGGATGCAACGGAACTTAGACTTTGGTCACTTGAGAAGATCAAGGAGAATAAAGCCAAGGTGGCTCGGGCATATAATAAGAAAGTGAAGCCAAAGGAGTTCCAGGTTGGTGATCTGGTATGGGAAGCTGTATTGCCGTTGGGGACTAAGGATAAAATGTATGGAAAGTGGTCTCCAAATTGGCACGGCCCGTACAAAGTCGACCAAGTTTTAAAGGGTAATGCATATATGCTCGAGCAGTTGGACGGCCGGAAGTTCCCAGTGGTTTTCAATGGCCAACATCTCAAGAAGTACTTCCCAAGCATGTGGGATGATGAGCAGTAAGATATGGAGGCCGATACCCGAAATCGGCCAGTATTTGCCAAGCAGGTGGGATGATGAGCAGTAAGATATGGAGGCCGATACATGTAATCGGCCAGCAGAAAATTTTGAAAATTTTGGGAAACAGCCGATGCACAAACATCGACTTTAGAATAGAAATAGCCGATGCGCGGTCATCGACTTCAGAGGTGCAAAGTATCATAGTCAGGTGTCAAGTTATTTTCTGAATGAGGATTGTTTGCTTGAACCTGTCCAGTTGCTTATCAGATTGCTTTTTTGGGCGTCTGATGATAAAAAGCCGATACGATGCTATCGGCTCTTGGTGGCGTCGACCACCTTTGACGATTGGAAGATAAATTGGAAGAACCTTTTCATTGATTCAAAGGGGATTTTACAACGAAGAGCTAATTGCTCTCAAAAGGGGTCATCTGAGTGCTATTGCACTACTATTAGCCCTATACTACTTCCTAATCTAAGGGCTGTCACTGCCCTCGTCGTCGTCGCCGTCGGCGCTGCTACCGGCGAGCTCTTCGTCGCTGCTGATGAAGCCGCCAGTAGCATCTTCATCCTCCTCGTCGTCGTCATCATCATCTGACCAAGCCCAGCCTCGAAGGCGCTTGGCCGGTGGGTACCCGGTGTCGGAGGAGTCTTCTTCTTCGACTCCTCCTTCTTCCTCTTCATCGGAGGAAGGATCCATCTCCCATGAGAGGAGGTCGTCTTCGCACGCCGCTTCCAGCTCCCCGTCGACGAGGAACCGGAGGTCTTCCTCCCCGATGGTGCGGGGTTCGTCGGCTTCCGACTCGATGGAGAAGTCCCATTCTCTCGCGTCCCAATGCTCAGACGCGAGAGCATCGTAGATGGCCATCTGATTGACCTCTGGCTCTGCTTCACTCGAGGAAGAGGATTGAGTGGAGGAAGAGGAAGACATGGCTACAGAGGAAGAGGGTTTTTGGGCCGACGGCTGGTTTGGAGCAAGGGGATGAAGAGGTGAACTGTTCGATGCGGTTAAATAAAAGGAGATATATTGGAGATTCAATGCTCGAACAGTTTCCGAGGATGTGGTGCCAAAACCGTCAAATCGTGCAGAGAAGTTGAGAGGGCAAGGTGTCGTGATGAAGAATACTGCGACGGTTCTGCTCTGCCACGACATGACCCCTCGAAGGAAAAACAGAGTGGTTTTGAAATTATCATTACCAAAACCAGGGGGCATGTGTTATCACCGGATTTTGGCCAAATCAGGAGATGGGCCGTAAGTGAAGATGGGCTTGAAGAATATACACATGGAGCATCTTTGAAGCGGCCTTGCGCGTAGAGTTTGGGCTTAATTGCCCATGTATCTGTAATATAGTAGATCGTATCTTAGTTTAGATTAAAAGATAGAGTTTAACTCGTGCACGGTTAAGTGCACGTCTCATTAGAAAGTCCCTTGGACTATAAATATGTATCTAGGGTTATCGGAAAAGGAGGACAATCACGTTCACAACAAACACAAATCAGGCGCATCGCCACCCCTTCTTCGAGGGTTTCTCCCGGGTAAGCATCATGCTGCCTAGATCGCATCTTGCGATCTAGGCAGCCACGTTTATTCGTTTACCTTGTGTTGCTCGTGCTGAAGCGTTGTTGATGGCTGATGACCCACAAGTATAGGGGATCGCAACAGTCTTCGAGGGAAGTATTACCCAATTTATTGATTCGACACAAGGGGAGACAAAGAATACTTGTAAGCCTTAACAGCGGAGTTGTCAATTCAGCTGCACCTGGAAACAGACTTGCTCGCAAGAGTTTATCAGTAGTTTTATGGCAAGGAAATAGCGAAAATAAGTGGTGAAATAAAGACAGCGAGTGATTATTATAGTAAACAGCAGATTAAAATACTGTAGGCACGGGGACGGATTTAACGGCGTTGCATGGATGAGAGAAACTCATGTAACAATCAAAGCATGGGCATTTGCAGATAATAATAAAACGGTATCCAAGTACTAATCAATCAATAGGCATGTGTTCCATATTTAGTCGTACGTGCTCGCAATGAGAAACTTGCACAACATCTTCTGTCCTACCAGCCGGTGGCAGCCGGGCCTCTAGGGAAACTACTGGATATTAAGGTACTCCTTTTAATAAAGTACCGGAGCAAAGCATTAACACTCCGTGAACACATGTGATCCTCACATCACTACCATCCCCTCCGGTTGTCCCGATTTGTCACTTCGGGGCCATTGGTTCCGGACAGCGACATGTGTATACAACTTGCAGGTAAGATCATAAACAACGAATATCTTCATGAATAAATAACATGTTCAGATCTGAGATCATGGCACTCGGGCCCTAGTGACAAGCATTAAGCATAACAAGTTGCAACAATATCATAAAAGTGACATCTACGGATACTAGGCACTATGCCCTAACAATCTTATGACTATTACATGACCAATCTCATCCAATCCCTACCATCCCCTTCATCCTACAGCGGGGGAATTACTCACACATGGATGGGGGAAACATTGCTGGTCGATGGAGAGGCGTTGGCGGTGATGGCGGTGAAGATCTCCTCCATTCCCCGTCCCGCGGAGTGCCAGAACGGAGACTTCGGCTCCCGCGACGGAGTTTCGCGATGTGGCGGCTCTCTGGAGGGTTTCGGCGATGTCGACTTCTCTCCGTGCGTTTCGGTCGAAACCAATAAGTAGTCCGAAGGGGGCGTCGGAGGCCGGCCGAGGGGGCCAGACCACATGGCCGCGCGGGCCCCCCTGGGCCGCGCCGCCATGTGGTGTGGGGCCCTGGCCTCCACCTCCTTTGCCCTTCTGGCTCCGTCAATATTTTGGTAAAATAGGGCCATCTGAAGAAATTCCGAGGATTTTCCCGAAAGTTGGATTTCTGCACAAAAACGAGACACCAGAGCAGTTCTGCTGAAAACAGCGTTAGTCCGTGTTAGTTGTATCCAAAATACACAAATTAGAGGCAAAACAATAGCAAAAGTGTTCGGGAAAGTAGATACGTTTTGGACGTATCAACTCCCCAAGCTTAGCTTATTGCTTGTCCTCAAGCAATTCAGTTAACAACTGAGCGATAAAAGAACTTTCACGAACACATTTGCTCATATGATGTATATATTCTCATGCTATGGCTAATACTTAAGCAGTTCATAATGAGATACATGCAAATAAGATCATCCAACAGCTATGTCAATCATGGAGAGGTACCAACAATTAATAATAAGCACCATGAATCATGTATATAAGCAAGATTGCAATGTTCATAAGAGAATATGATAAAGTGGTATCTCGCTTGCCCGTATTTGATCGGCAAAACATAAATGCCGAGGCACCTCTTGAGTTCATAGAAAGACTAGAAGTAGTGATTGCCAAAGATAAAAGCATCAAAGTTATACCACAATCAATCATATTTTGAGACAAGCATATTATACTAAGAATGACAGTTGTGCTCTCAAGACAGTGCTCAAAGAAAGAATGGAGACACAACATAAAAGTAAAATATTGACCCTTCACAGAGGGAAGCAGGGATTAACATGCGCTAGAGCTTTTCATTTGTAAAACAGGAGTAAAATTATTTTGAGAGGTGTTTGTTGTTGTCAACGAATGGTAATGGGTACACTAACTACCTCATCAACCGGACTCACAAGAGCGGCTCCCATTTTATTTATTTTTGGTTGGCACTCCTTCCAACCTTTCTTTCACAAACCATGGCTAACCGAATCCTCGGGTGCCTGCCAACAATCTCATACCATGAAGGAGTGCCTTTTTATTTAAGTTTTATTATGATGATGACACTCCCCCCTTTGCTCACACAAGCCATGGCTAACCGAATCCTTCGGGTGCCGTCCAACAATCACAAACCATGGAGGAGTGTCTATTTAAGTTAATTAATTTGGGACTGGGAATCCCATTGCGCTCTTTTTGCAAAATTATTGGATAAGCGGATGTGCCACTAGTCCATATGAGAGTCCGTCAAAAGTAAATGACAAGGTTGAAAGCTAAACACCACATACTTCTTCATGAGCTATGAAACATTAACACAAATTGAGAAGCATTTTGAAAGTTTTAAAGGTAGCGCATGAGAATTTACTTGGAATGGTTTGAAATGCCATGCATAGGTATTTATGGTGGACACTTATGGAACAACTTGGTTTTCAGGTGTTTGGAAGCACGAGCGGCGTCACCGCTCAGTACAAGTGAAGGCTAGCAAAAGACTAGGGAGCGACAAATCAAGAGAGCAGTAACTGTCATAATCATGCTTGCGGCAAAATAAATTAACGGAGGCATAAAAGTGATACAAGAACTCTGAAGCAATATAAATCATCGAGGCTTAATTGACTTTTTTGTTCAGTCATATGCATGCGTGAGCATGTGCCAAGTCGATATAAATGAATTATTCAGAGGAGGATACCACAATGTCATACTTACTTATGAATAAAACAATGCAAGCAAACATCCATGACATGCTACTCATATTAATAAATTGGAACTAAACATGAGAGATCATGAACTACTAGACTTTCTCAAATAACATATACCTCACATGAACCAACTAAGCATGCTCATATGGATGAGTATATGTACAAAAATGAAAACAAATAGAGTTCATACCAGCCTCTCACCACAATCAGATTGTCGTAGATCGTCATTATTGCCTTTTCACTTGTGTAGCTTGGATAATATGAAATGAAAACCACGCTCCAGCCACCGAAGACCATTGAACTCATGATGAACTTTACAAACCAAAGAAGAACAGCAAATATTTTTGGTGTTTTCGAATTAGAAACAAGAACGAAAGAAAACAAGCAAACAAAGCAAAATCTTTTTGGGTTTTCTTATAGCAAACTAACGATAGCAAATAAAGCAAACTAAGAGCAAGGAACCAAATAAACAAATGGTGAAGAGAAACAACAGAAATATTTTTGGTATTTTTGTGTTTTAGGAGAGAAACAAAGCGAAAACAAAAGAACGCAAACTAACAGAAACACAGAAAAGCAGGATGACAGAAATCTGCCAAATCCTGACAGCAGTACAGAAATCGAATTTAACAAAAATCTTCCATTGCTCAGACCAAAAAGTGTTCAACTAATGGAAGTTAGATAACAACCTGGGGAACATGCTCAAAAATTGGCAACTCAAAATAACGTTCTGGCTGTGCGTACGAATTTTTTTGGTAACAGCACAGAATCTGTTTTTGGACAGCACTTCCCCAAATATCATCTCCCTCTCATTAGAAAACCACTCTAGAGACTAAACAAATATGTACAAGTATCCAGCAATCATAATATGCAAAGAATGAGTGATGCCGGTATACCTCCCCCCAAGCTTAGGCTTTTGGCCTAAGTGGAGTTCATTCCCACGGTCCCCATGAAGTGGTGTCTTCGTAATATGACGAAGAACGACCCGGTTCCATGTATGTGCTGGAGGAAACGTCGGGGTACGTGACGGTGTAGTCGTAGGAGGGCTCGGCGTTCTCGGAGTCATGTTGCTGGTGGAATTCTTGTATCTTCATATGCTCCTCCACCACCTCCTTTGTTAGCGACCATGATTGCCTGTCAATATTAAACAAACCTTGCTGGGGAAGAGGGATTTCTTTCTCATTCCCATCAGCAAACAACATTTTATAGACAATATTATCTATAGTGGAGTTAGTAGTAACAAAACGATGGCTCTTCATAGCAGCAATATCTAGCTTCCTAGGGGTTAATGGTACATCATTAGAATCAAGAGGAATATCTAGATGTGTTAAAATGCGCAGTGCAATAGTTCCTCCAAAAATAGGCCCCCTGCTAGACAGGCGGCGAGCAATAAGAGAACCAAGATGGTAAGGTGTCTCTCCAGTAAGTGCAACATTCAAGAAAGCAAGATGGTAGCTAGAGATGTTACTAGTATTTTCTCTACCCAAAATGCTAGTACTAATGTAATATGCGAAATACTTAATAGCGGGGAGTTGAATGTTTCTTATCTTCCCTCGCTGGATGGTGCGGCAATCATCCCCGGTGATCCCTCGGTAGAGCTCCAACAAGTCCCGGGGGTTGTCATCAATCCTCCTTGCTGTACCTACAGGGGCAATACCCAATGCACAACAAAATTCCTCCAATTTCATGGTAACAGGAATATCATAAATCTTGAATGCGACTGTCGGCTCATATTCCGTGTTGTGGAACTTGAAGCTCTCAACGAAAACTTTGGTGAGCCTGTAATATTGTCCCCTCTCGTCTCCCACGTAGGTGGCTAGGCCTGCCCTGTTGACGAGGGTGAAGAAGTCATCCAATATCCCTGCATTGGTCAGAAACTCATAACAAGGGAAGGATGAAGCATTAGGAGCCCCATGGTCCTCCTCGGGCGCGAAGCTAGGCGCGATGACATCCTCATTGTAGGATCGCCTAATTTGAGTAGACGCCCTTGAGGGCCTACCGGTGCTGGTTGTTGCTTTCTTGAACAACTCTCCAAACTTGAATTTCTTCATCTTCCCCTTCTGAAATTTTCAACAATCATTATAAAATTTGATTTCAAGGTGTGTAATTGAAGGGAACTACTATAGGAACTTGCTAGAGTACTAAACATGCATCAAAAATAATTTCTACTACTTAGAACAAGCATGCAAGCTCACTAAACATGTTATCTACAGCAGCAAAATATTCAAGATATACTCAACCAAATGAAATTCTAATTGGACAATCAAAGGAGTCACATACCAAGGAGTAAATGTGCCAAATTTCAGACAGAAATCTGGGCTGAGCAAGGAGATCGAAAAATCGCGAGTTCTTGAGCAGAAACACGAGTGAGAGAAACTTGGTACGAGTTTTTTCGGGAGAGAGAAGGTGCTGGGAGGAAGAGATGGTGTAGTGGGGCAAGGGGTGGCCCACACCACATGGTGGCGCGGCCCCCTTGCTGGCCGCGCCGGCCTATGGTGTGGCACCCCCTGGTGCCCCACAGGTCATCCTCTGGTGCTCCCAGGTGCCTCGTCGAAAAATAGGACCAACGGTGTAATTTTTGTAATTTTTAGAGAACTTTGAAAAATGCACATTTCTGGGTATTAAATTAATGATTACTGCGCAGGAAAATGATTTCTAAAATCTTAAATGACTAAAGCATATTGCAAAATAAAAGTGCTACAGCAAATAAGTGAAGGGAGAAAGAAAGAAAGAAGTGTTGTTTAGCTCCTTTATGCAATAAAATATACTTGTTAACAAGGTTGATCAAGTCTTGCTATCAAATAAATTTTATATGACATAAGAAGAAATAAACCTCAAATCAATCATGTTACCTTATATTGAATTGATATGGATCCAATCACAAGAGTTTGATATTCTTCTTTAGGCTCATATATAGGACAATCAATGGATCCCACTTTGATAGTTTTCACATTAAAAATTGTATTGACTCCACATACTTTATCAATCCTCTTGGGAAAATAGACAGTGTGTTCCTTATCATCAACATTGAAAGTAACCATGCCTTTATTGCAATCAATAACAGCCCCTGCAGTATTAAGAAAGGGTCTTCCAAGAATAATGGACATATTATCATCTTCAGGCATTTCCAACACAACGAAATCAGTTAATATCAAGCAATGTTGAGTAACTTGAACAGGAACATTTTCGCATAAACCAACAGGAATAGCAGTAGATTTATCAGCCATTTGCAAAGATATATCAGTAGGTATCAATTTATCTAAATCAAGTCTCTTATAAAGAGAAAAAGGCATCACACTCACACCTGCTCCCAAATCACATAGAGCAGTTCTAACATAATTATTCTTGATGGAACAAGGAATAGTCGGTATACCTGGGTCTCCAAGCTTCTTTGGAATCTTACCATTGAAGGAGTAATTAGCGAGCATAGTGGAAATCTCCTCATTGGGGACTTTCCTTTTGTTAGTAACAATATCTTTCATATACTTTGAATAAGGAGGCAATTTAATAGCATCAGTCAAAGGGATTTGCAAAAATAAAGGTTTCATCCAATCACAAAATTTATTATAATGTTCCTCCTCCTTTGATTTTAGTTTCTTAGCAGGAAAAGGCATTTGCTTTTGAACCCAAGGTTCTCTTTCATTACCATGCTTCTCAGTAATAAAGTCTTCTTTAGTGTACTTTTTATTTTTAGCATGCTTTTCAGGTTCTTTTTCAATTTCTTCTTTATCGGAGTATCATTCTTATCATTATCTTCCTCATGTTCATTACCACTTTCAGTTTCAGCATCAGAAATAGAAATACTATTAGGATCATTAACAGGTTCAGAGGATTCTACAACATTCTTATGTTTTTTTTCTTTTTCTTAGATGGAGCACTTGTTTTAATTAGTTGAGAATCTTGTTCAACTCTTTTGGGATGCCCTTCAGGATATAGAGGATCCTGGGTAGAAGCACCACCTCTAGTTGTTACTTCACAAGCATGTTTTTCTTTAGAATTATTTCCCAATAAGTCATTTTGCACTTTAGTAAGTTGATCAATTTGAGTTTGAACCATTTGAAAATGTTTAACAAGTATCTTAACATCATTGGAGGTTCTCTCCACAATACCATGCAATTCACTAATAGCTCGGGAATTTTCCATTAAATGATTCTCTACTCTCATATTAAAGTTTTCTTGCTTAACAATATAATTATCAAATTCATCTAAGCATTGAGCAGGAGATTTTGAATACGGAATATCTTCCCTAGTAAAGTGTTGAAGCGAGTGTACCTCAATCATGGATGAAGGGGGAATTGTCTCACATATATCTTCTATAGGAGGTAAATTCTTCACATCTTCAGGTTTAATACCTTTCTCCTTAAGAGACTTCTTGGCTTCCCTCATATCTTCATCATTCAATTTAATCATACCCCTCTTCTTCACTATCGGTGTCGGGGTTGGTTCAGGTGTAGACCAATCATCATGATTCCGGCCTATTTTAGCCAATAATTCTTCAGCGTCTTCTGGGGTTCTTTTCCTGAAAACACAACCAGCACAACTATCCAGGTATGCCCTAGACTCAATAGTTAGTCCACTATAAAATATATCAAGTAAATCATGCTTTTCTAAATCATGGTCAGGCTGAGCTCTAATAAGAGAGCAAAATCTCGCCCAAGCCTCAGGCAATTTCTCTCCATCTTCCTGGTCAAAATTATAAATTCTCTGCAAAGCAGCATGTTGAGCACTAGCAGGAAAGTATTTCGAAAGAAAACATCACGCAAATCAGTTGGACTTCTAATAGAACCAGGAGGCAAATTATTATACCAAGTTTTAGCATCATCCTTTAATGAGAACGGAAAAATTTTAGCGACAAAATAAGTACGCATCTTGACATCATCAGAAAACACGCCACTAAGAGTAGATAACTCAGTCAGGTGTTCAACAGCACTTTCTTTTTCAGTACCACAAAAGGGTGTTTTATCAACAATAGCTATATGAGATAGATCAAGAGAAAAATCATAATCTTTATCCCTAATGTTTATAGGAGATGTGGCAAATTTAGGATCAGGAGATGGTTTATATCTAACAGCATGTTCTGCAAGCAACTTTTTAATTTTTCTTGCATCAGTAGTAGCCTTGCATTTTTCAATAAAATCATTATCAAGCTCTACATAATCTTCATCAAGATCATCACTAGAATATTCAACAGACTCAGGTGAATTAACAGGTGTAGCAGCATTAGGAGTTTCAGTATTTTCAATTTGTCTAGACTTAGCAATTGTAGCATCTAGAAAAGATCCCAATGAACCACTATCATCAAGCACAGCAGAAACATTATCAATATTATGAGAATTTTCAGATTCAGCAGAAGTACCAGCACGCGAAGCATGTGGCGGTGAAACAAGTTTATCAATCACAGAGGGTGAATCAAGAGCAGCAGAGGTACTCAGAGTTGTACCTTTTCTTGTAGTGGATGGTAATATGGCGATCTTAGTATCGCGAGGTTTACCCATAATGGAGAATTTGCAGCGAACAATATCAATCCAAGTGAACTTCCAAATAAAGCTATGCTCCCAACGGCGCCGAAAATAGTCTTGATGACCCACAAGTATAGGGGATCGCAACAGTCTTCGAGGGAAGTATTACCCAATTTATTGATTCGACACAAGGGGAGACAAAGAATACTTGTAAGCCTTAACGAGTTGTCAATTCAGCTGCACTGGAAACAGACTTGCTCGCAAGAGTTTATCGTAGTAACAGCTTTATGGCGTGGAAATAGCGAAATAACAGTGGTGAAATAAAGACAGTAGTGATTATAGTAAACAGCAGGATTAAAATACTGTAGGCACAGGGACGGATTTAACGGGCGTTGCATGGATGAGAGAAACTCATGTAACAATCAAAGCATGGGCATTTGCAGATAATAATAAAACGGTATCCAAGTACTAATCAATCAATAGGCATGTGTTCCATATTTAGTCGTACGTGCTCGCAATGAGAAACTTGCACAACATCTTGTCCTACCAGCCGGTGGCAGCCGGGCCTCTAGGGAAACTACTGGATATTAAGGTACTCCTTTTAATAAAGTACCGGAGCAAAGCATTAACACTCCGTGAACACATGTGATCCTCACATCACTACCATCCCCTCCGGTTGTCCCGATTTCTGTCACTTCGGGGCCATTGGTTCCGGACAGCGACATGTGTATACAACTTGCAGGTAAGATCATAAACAACGAATATCTTCATGAATAAATAACATGTTCAGATCTGAGATCATGGCACTCGGGCCCTAGTGACAAGCATTAAGCATAACAAGTTGCAACAATATCATAAAAGTGACATCTACGGATACTAGGCACTATGCCCTAACAATCTTATGACTATTACATGACCAATCTCATCCAATCCCTACCATCCCCTTCAGCCTACAGCGGGGGAATTACTCACACATGGATGGGGGAAACATTGCTGGTCGATGGAGAGGCGTTGGCGGTGATGGCGGTGAAGATCTCCTCCAATTCCCCGTCCTGGAGTGCCGAACGGAGACTTCTGGCTCCCGCGACGGAGTTTCGCGATGTGGCGGCTCTCTGAGGGTTTCTGGCGATGTCGACTTCTCTCCGTGCGTTGGTCGAAACCAATAAGTAGTCCGAAGGGGGCGTCGGAGGCCGGCCGAGGGGGCCAGACCACATGGCCGCGCGGCCCCCGGGCCGCGCCGCCATGTGGTGTGGGGCCCTCGGGCCTCCACCTCCTTTGCCCTTCTGGCTCCGTCAATATTTTGGTAAAATAGGGCCATCTGAAGAAATTCCGAGGATTTTCCCGAAAGTTGGATTTCTGCACAAAAACGAGACACCAGAGCAGTTCTGCTGAAAACAACGTTAGTCTGTGTTAGTTGTATCCAAAATACACAAATTAGAGGCAAAACAATAGCAAAAGTGTTCGGGAAAGTAGATACGTTTTGGACGTATCAATGGCGAGTAGCACTATTTATCGTAGATGTTTTGGGGCTTGCATAGATGCTTTTCTTGCGCATATCTGCTTAGCTGTGCCGTCCCTCAATATCTAGCTGCCCTATCCAGGTGTAAGGGCAGCATCTTGCTTGTTCGTTACTTAGTAGATCCAATCTGTTATAGTTGCTCCTTGTTCTTCAAGGATTAGTTTAATATCCGTATGGTTAGGCCTTGCAAACGGGTTGAACGATCCGGTAGTGCGTTAGGTATGGTTTGTTAGTCCTAAGAGGGATGTTCCGGGAATTAACTTAATGTTGGTTTTTAGGCCTCTTTTAGGGTTAGCTTTCCATTATCTTTCGTGTCTATTAGGCTCAACTACGCGTAGGATGTTCCGATCATACGGTGAAAACCCTAAACTGTCGTAGATTGGTTTAGCTTTGTTATGACCAAGCAGGATCCCCATGTTATTGAAAATCCAACATGAACCATGGGGCGATCGGCTCTTTGAGCCGATCCACAGGCAACCTGAGAGCCGATAGGGCTCGTATTTAATGTTTACGTGTCCGCCATGTGGAACTAATCGAAGCAATCCAACACCTTCCCCGGCCAGTATAGGTCAGGTGGCACGCCTTGCCGCCAGACGTGTGCCGAGTATTTGCGGACGACGCCGACCAGGGCTGCCGCCTTGAAGCCTCCCGCTCTTCGTGTTGCTTAACCACTGCCGCCGGCTTTGGCAGGCAACAGCTTCTTGCATGCTCTCCGTTGCTAGTAGAGGCTCTGGCCAAGTTGATACTTGTAACTCCAAGAGGGAGTAATTATGCTCGATAGTGGGTTCATGCCTCCATTGAATCTGGGATCGTGAAAGTAGGTTCTAAGGTTGTGGATGTGTTGTTGCTACTAGGGATAAAACATTGTCTAAGGATATTTGTGTTGATTACATTACGCACCATACTTAATGCAATTATCTGTTGTTTACAACTTAATACCGAAGGGGTTCGGATGATAACCTGAAGGTGGATTATTTAGGCATAGATGCATGCTGGATAGCGGTCTATGTACTTTGTCGTAATGCCCTGATTAAATCACATAGTAATCATCATTGGTATGTATTGAATCTTTATTTGTCAATTGCCCCCTGTAATTTGTTCACCCAGCATGTTAGTTATCTTATTGGAGAGACACCACTAGTGAACTGTGGACCCCGGTCCATTCTTTTACATCTGAATACATTCTATTGTTCTTACTGTTCTTTGCAAACAAACACCATTTTCCACTCGATACGTTTAATCCTTTGTTTTTCAGCAAGCCGGTGAGATTGACAACCTCACTGTTACGTTGGGGCAAAGTACTTTGATTGTGTTGTGCAGGTTCCACGTTGGCGCCGGTTTCACCGGTGTTGCGCCGCACTACACTCCTCCACCAACAACCTTCACGTGCTTCTTGGCTCCTACTGGTTCGATAACCTTGGTTTCTTTCTGAGGGAAAACTTGCTGCTGTGCGCATCACACCTTCCTCTTGGGGTTCCCAACGGACGTGTACATCTACGCGCATCACCGCACGGGGGCGAATGGGCCAGGGGAGGCGGCCCAGCTAGGGCAGCGCCCGGTCGGGCTGGGGCACACGCCGGGCGGGGCCGGTCAGCAGCCGGATCCTGGGCCGAACCAGACCGGACGACCCACTAGAGGCAGGCCGGTGGCTGGGCCGGCAGGCCGGTCGGTTGGCTGGCCCCTTCCCTTTCTTTTTTTTATTTCGCTTTTTCCTTTTCTTTAATAACAAATGCTCCCGAACTCCGAATTGAATGAAACCAATTTTGTTTGAAAGATAACAACAATGCTATCCTATAGAAAGTGAAAACACAAGAATCTATAGGAGGGGATTTTATCATGAATATAAAAGGTAGAACCTTATATCATGAATAACCGGTAAAATCACCCAACATTGAAAATGTCATAGAAGAGTCATACAAATTCCGTTTACAATGAACTTGGGCTTGTTGTAAAGCTAGCAACAAGCTCAAGAACCTCTCACAGAGAAACACCAAGAAGAAATAGGGATATGCAAAATATGCAAATGATTGAGCTCCCTAAGACGATGTGATCAAGTTACCCAACCGAAAGCCCCTCTTGATAGTGCGGCTATCTATCCTATAATCCGGTCTCCCATCAACCACCTTGAGACCGGTAAAAGGGAAAACCTAGTCAAGGCCATACCTTTGCCTTGCGCATCCCGCTTGATCTTGATGATAGCTCTTCAAGATCCACTCAAGTCGGAATGCCTTACTTGATCATCGTTACTTCGTGAAGACTCACAAATGCTCCCCCATACACTATGATGGGAAAGCTCCATTGTTGTACATCTTCACATGTCCATTATCATCAAATGGACGGCAAGCTTCAAGCATATGATTCTCTCAAGATGCTCAACTTGAACTTGCCCAACTCAACCTTGATGACGATCACCACTTGTCGTCATCCTCTCATGGGCTATATGAGATCTCACTTTTGATGCATGCCCATGCATGCACATGGAAAGATACCATGTGACTTCACGTGGCACATTCTTCATGCTTCATGTGTTGACCAAACTTGAATCTTTTCTTCACTCTTTGTATTGGTCAACCTTGTATCTTCTCATGCTCTATCATACTATCTTGATCGATGATCTTGATACCAATACAGAAGGTGTATCTTTATCTTCATGGCATCCATACTTGAATCCAACACATGGAATACAAGTAGTACCTATGGAATATTCCTTCATATAAACTCAATGAAAACATTAGTCCATAGGGGTTGTCATTAATTACCAAAACCACACATAGAGGCAATATACCCTTACAGAAGGCGTTGTCGTCGACCTGCGTGCATCTGACGTGGATTCCGCGGGACCTGATGGAGACGGATAGGCTCATGGCGACGCTAGTGATGGTGGGGCGCCCTCTGGAGGTGGATGAGCTCTGGCTCAGGAACTAGGCGACTGAACCCATCTGCAAGAGGTTCCAATGCCGTTTCCCAGAGAGGGTCAATGGGACGGTGCACGTGTTTGTCAATGGGGTTCCCTTCAATGTCGGTGTGCAGGCCGAGATGGGTGGCCGTGGGCATGGTGCGGTGGGCGATGATGGCCCGCCAAAGCCTCTGGCTCTGCGTCATGAAGATGATGGTGATGACGACTCAAAGGACTGGAGCTAGGGAGATTACAACCGACATGGGTGGAAGGCCAGCAGCAAGGACAAGGAGAAGACGGCGGAGGCGAGCTCGCAACAGGGTGGAGGGGCTGGGCTAATCTCAGCTGCAGTGCACTGCCGGGGTTGGAAGCGCCCCTCAACTGGGCAGGGGCCTGGTGGGCATCAGCAACCAGTACGGTTCCAACTTGCTGGTTTTCCCGTCCCTTGTGCGTGGTGGTGGAGGGAAAGTGATCCCCACTGCTGCATACGGTGACGGCGAGGTGGTGAAGAAGGCCCTCGCTGGGGAGTTTGAGGAGGCGTCCATGCTTTCGGGGAAGACGGTGTCTCAGGTGGTGGACCTGGTGGACGTGTGGCTTCTGTCGAGCCCGGTCGAGGACGCGCGGGCATCGCCAAGGCTATAGGAGATGGTGTCCATGGTCGAGGTTGAGGAGGTGGTGGTGCCGCGCATGGAGGCGATGCGGGGCCCAACCCTTTACGCGAGCTGCTGGATGAGGAGGTGCGGGGCGCTGCCCCCGTTCCCAAGTCCAAGGAGGCGGCGGTCGTGCTGACCGGAGCGGTGCCGGTGAAGGTGAAGGGAAGGAGCACCAAGACGGTGGTGGTCGAGGCAAGTGGAGCGGGCCAGGCGTCGACCCGCAAGAGCGCAAGGAACCGGGGCGCGTCGGCGACCCCAACAATGGGAAAGGCGCAGTAGTGCGTTGCGGAACGCAACCTGGAGAAAGGTAATAGTTTCACGGTCCTGGACTCTCTTTCCGATGTTCATCTTTCGGCTGTTGTCTCGGATAGCTGTGTTGTGTTTTTACCCCCTCGGCGGGTACTCTCGTCGAGGCGCTTTCGTTGATTAGGGAAAAGGAGCGGGCTCAAGCAGCGTTGGCAGAGGTTGCCTTCCGCAAGGAGCAAGAGGAGCTCGAGCGAGCTAGCGCTTCCCGGGAGGCAGAGTTATTGGTGCCGAAGCTTGGAGGTGAGATACCACCTTCATCGCTTGCCCCAGGGGGGACCTAGCCGGGGAGGCTGGGGAGGCCGGCGGTGCTGCTGCTATGTTGGAGGGAAGCCCTTTGCCTAGCCAGATGCAGGGCGCGTCCGCTGAGGCGTTGGGAGGCAGGAAGCGCTCAAAGCGCCAGGCGCGGTCCTGCCTGACTGTTAGAAAGGGGAGCAGCAAACGCACAATTGCAAAATGAGAGCGCTTTCGTATAACATCAGAGGGTTCGGGGGGAGGGACGCAGAACCCAGCTGAGGGATTACATGAGGACCAATAGGCTCGATCCTGGGGCTACGGGAGATCATTTAACATGATTTCTCCACGGCCGAGTTGCGGAGCCTCGAGGTTGGGGGCCCCTTTGCTTGGAACCATCTTCTGGTGGATGGTCACTCCAGTGGGATCCTTTTGGGTTTCAGGGACGAATCCTTTGAGGTGGGCACGTGGAAGATGGGATCCTTCTACATAAGTGCCACCATTCTCCAGCGTAACATCAATCTGAAGTGGTGTTTATTGCTGGTGTATGGTCCGGCTGATCATAGCCGCACCGAGGAATTCCTGGGGGAACTCGAACTGGCTGTGCAGCAATGTTCGGTGCCACTAGTGGTGGCGGGAGACTTTAATCTCATCCGAACAGCAGGGGACAAAAACAACGGGAACATAAACTGGCCTAGGATCCGCAGGTTTAACGACTCTATTTCCGCGATGACGCTTCAGGAATTTAATAGGGATGGACCCTGCTTTACCTGGACCAACAAACAACTGTGCCCGATATTGTGTGTGTTGGACAGGGTTTTTGTTTCTCCGTCATGGGAGGCGACGTTTCCGCTGTGTTTCGTCATGGCTGTCACGAGAATTGGGTCGGACCATAACCCACTCCTCTTGGACAATGGGGAAGTGACGGCCCAGAGGCCACCTCGTTTCTTTTTTCAATCTTGGTGGTTCCGGGTTAATGGCTTCGGGGAGCTAGTTAAGAGCACGTTGCTAAGCTATCTAATTGACTTCGGCCTGCATAGGGACAGTATAGACTGCTGGCAATACCTGGCCCACAACTTGCGCCAATTCCTGAAAGGCTGGGGCGGCAATTTGGGCAAGGAGCGGAGGGTCTTCACGGCGGAGCTCTTGTTAGAGATTGAGGGTCTTGATCGCCAGGCAGACACAGATGGGCTTGACGAGGAGGACTGATCCCTTAGGTACCATATTGAGGATCAACTCTTTTTATGGACGAGATCGAGGAGGAATACTGGAGGCAACATAGCAGGATTCATTGGACTCTTAAAGGGGATTCCTGCACGGCTTACTTCCACGCCATCGCCAACGGGAGGTGAAGGAAATGCTCGATTCCCCATCTAATCACCGACCGCGGGGAAGTGGATAACCAGCGTGATCTTATGGAGCACGTGTATTCGTTTTATCCCAGCCTCATGGGTTCACAGGGGGGACAGGGTGTTCTCTCTCGCCCCAAATCTTTGGGAAGGGGATAGGAGGGTCTCCTCGGCAGGTCCTCGCTAGCATGAAGGCAAACTCGGCGCCAGGTCCAGATGGGTTGTCGGTGGTTCCCTTCAAGAGGTTCTAGGGAATCTTACGCGATCCAGTCCTACGGATCCTAAATGACTTTGTGTTGGGTAGGGTTGACATCGCTCGGCTGAACTTTGGGATTATCTCCTTGATCCTGAAGTTTAAGGGGGCGGACATGATTAATCAGTTTAGGCCTATCGCGTTCATTAACGTCATTTTTAAGTTTGTGGCCAAGGCTTATGCGATCTGTCTCGCTCTGCTGGCGCATAGAACCATAGATCGTAGCCAAACTGCGTTCATTAGAGGTTGGTGTCTGCGCATGAGGGGGTTCTCGCCTTACACAAGATTGTACACGAGCTGCGAGTTAAGAGGCTTGGGGGCCTCTTGCTCAAGTTGTACTTCGAGAAGGCGAACGACATGGTGAACATGGGACTTCCTTTAAGAAATCCTTCACCGGAAGGGCTTCTCTAGTATGATAGTCCACCATTTGATGCAGCTGGTCATGGGAGGCCAGACTTCCATCAATTTCAACGGGGAGGTAGGTCCCTTCTTCCGTAATGCACGGGGAGTGCGTCAGGGTGCCACTCTCTCCAATCCTGCCTGACTTCATGGTTGATGGCCTTGTAGCGAGGCTAAAGCCAATTTTGCGGGACATCTCTGCGGGGTGGCCCCGCACCTCATCCCAGGGGGTGACGCATCTGGAATACGTAGATGAAACCTTGGTTATGATTGAACCTTCGGATCTGGGTATCGCTAATCTTAAGTTCCTCCTGCTGTGTTTCGAGAACATGTGAGAGCTTAACATTAATTTCGACAAGCTTGAAGTGATTGTGACAGGGGTCAACAGGGGTCACAGAGGAGGAGCAACTAAGAGTTGTGAATATGCTCAACTACAAGCTGGGGAAGCTGCCAATGAAGTACCTATGCCTCCAAGTTAGCATCATACCGCTTAGGGTAGCGGATTGGGAGTTCCTCCTGGAGAAGGTGGGCCACCGTGTCGATTTGTGGCAGGGGTTGTTCCTTGCCTCGGCTAGTCGTTTGGAGCTCACCAACTCCTGCCTCTCGAGTCTTCCAATGTTCGCAATGGGTATCTATCTTCTGTATGATTCTACCCACTCTGCGATGGATAGACCCAGATCCCGGTTCTTTTGGGAAGGGGTCGGGAATAAGAGGAAATACCATATGGTGGACTGGGCCACGGTATGCAAGCCTAAGCAATTTGGGGGATTAGGTATCCTCAACACCAAGATTATGAATATCTCTCTGCTCAAATGGATTTGGAAGACCTATTAGAACACGGGAGGGCTGTGGGCTGATCTGCTCCGCGCTAAGTAGGACATGGATTTATTTTCCAAGGAGGTTCCTACGCGCGGGTCCCAATTTCGAAACGCCATCCATAAAATAAAGTGGTATTTCAAACTTGGGGCAAAGCACAAGGTCCACAACGGGAAGTGGACCTATTTCTGGCTGGATTGGTGTTGGTGGGTGGGGAGGGGGCCGCTTAGGGCTCGCTTCCCACTACTCTTCCGCTGCTGTTCGGATCCCTTCACAACCGTCCACGCGAACAGGGTGGTGGGATAGTGTCTCCGGTTTCGTCGTCAGTTTGGGTTGGAGGAAACGGTCGAGTGGGACAACCTATGCCATGAGATCCAGGGACTTCCGCTGGAGGAAGATAATGATAGGATTTCATGGTCACTGAAGAACTCAGGGGAGTTCTCTACCCGCTCGGTTTATTGCGGACTGTTGCAGGGTGCAGCGGTGACGCACTTCAAGGAGGTTTGGCATACGAGGGTCCTGCCTAAGATCAAAGTCTTCATGTGGAAACTCATCAGATGGAAGTTGCCCTCGAGTGAACAGGTGGCGAAGAGGCATGGCCCGTCCAACGGCCTATGCTATCTTTGTGGAGAGATCGAAGATTGCAACCATATCTTCTTCACGTGCCGTATGGCTAGTTTCATGTGGGCAGGGGTTAGGGAACTCCTACATTGTGATTGGAACCCGGTAGGGGTGGGTGAGTTCATTGCCCTAGCGCAGGGGCTATTGGCCCCCCTCGCAGATTAGTTTGGTTCACCTTTGCGGCCCTTTGTTGATCTCTTTTAAACATTAGGAATAAACTAACTATTGAAGGGAAATTAACCGGAAACATGGCTGACCCTTTCTTCCATATGTTGCTTCATATGCAGCCGTGGAGGGTTCTGGTTAGACTGAGAGACCGGACGATGCTGGACGTGGTGGTGGACGAGGTCAGGAGGCAACATGCAAGGACTAGAGCTGAGGCTTAGATAGCAAATTCGACCTGCTCCAGGGCTTATGTATCCTCTTTCCCGCACTATGAGCTTCTATGGGGGCAGATCCTAAACTTATGTGATGTGCTTTAGATGCTAGTGCATGTGTGGCGTGGGTCTTTCATTTGTGTGTGTGGTATGCTATAAAACTCTGTTTGGTGATGTTGCTGTATTTATAAAGCTAGGTCAGACAACCTTCGGTTTAAAAACTTATCGATTAGCCAATCACACCGTGATAATGATCACAAGGACATCGAAATACATAACGAGAAAAGAGAATGAAACGGAAATATGAGGATAACGGATAAAATGATCAAGAGTTGAATCACAAGGATACCGAAGTCTCACCTCAGGTTGTCATTAGTACCAAACCTACATGGGTCACGCGCTTAAAGTAATTTGATATTCACTGAGTAATATGTAATTGTTATATATGGTATGTGGTTGACAAAGTGTTGGGGAATAATTTCGGCAACATCGAAATAGTTTCGGAGAAGTGTCAGAGTCATTCGAGTGTTATCGTAATAGTTCTGGAGATACACCGAAAATTAATTTGACACTAAATATGGGAAATATTATCGAAAGTGTTCTCGTTCCTACGGAAATGTTGATAAAAATAGTTCTAGAAATTTTTCGGATTTAGTCGTGGAAATTTATGAGAAAAATTTAGGTTTTGGTCTTTAGTTTGAAGTGTCGGAGAAGTACTGGAGGCCTACATGGGTGCCAACCACCCAGCCATCTAAAACTAGTCACATGGGCCTCCTTGGGGCCATATGGATGAATGAATGAGAAAAATATAGAGGTGGCTGAATGAGCCTTCTGGGCCATGTAGGAGGCCTCCCATGCCCCAAGGGTCCTCTGGAAGGCTACCACAAGGCAGTCCACGTGGGAGGGTTTTCCTAGAGCCTGCGGCCAAGGCTGGGGGTTGCGGTTGCCCCCTACACAAGATAGTGCCACCCTTGCCCCTATATAAAAGAAGTCTCTCCTTTCTCTCAAGGCATCCCAATCCCCATAGTTTACGGAACTTTAGGCGTATTCCATTACTTCTGTCACAAACAACTGGTTTTTACTATGCATGTGCGATAGCCTCTATCAAATACGCTTTTGTGTTCTAAATTGTGTGTAACTTACAATGATAAATGAGTAGCTCGCCCTCTAGATTAAGATACTAGTCCATGGAATTCGCAACATACATATATGAATCAAATATCCCAGTTACACAAAACATAATGACGATACACTTAATATTTGGAGGTTGATGGTCGACAGTCTTCATTAAATATAGAAAACCTAATACAACAAATAATTAAACAATAAATCTTCATCAGCACGGCCTTTGCGGGAGCCCGAAGCCACAACAACGTCGACTCCACTCTTGGGGGATGCACAATTTTTTTCTCTTCGACTTGGGTTCATCGATGAAGACCCCCAGTGAGTGAGAGCCCCTCCAACAATGACTCGATAGTAGGTTCAGAGACCGGGGGTGCGCCTTTACTGAGCATTAGGAGGGACGGAACACCAACGGCCCGTGAACAGCCAAGTGACACTAGTGGAGACAGGCCCTTCAGTCCCGGCCCGTAAGGGCCTTTAGTCCCGGTTTGCCAACCGCAACTACTCAGGCGGGACTAGAGGTGTAACCTTTAGTCCCGGTCCAATTACCAGCCGGGACCAATGGCCCTCCACGTGGGTGCCGTGGAGCGGGCTCAGGCCAACACCTTTAGCCCCGGCTCGTAACACGGACCACGACTAAATAGTCTCTTCTGCGGCAGGAATTCGGCAGAGAGTTCATTTTGTTGTGTTAGGGTTTAGGTTTAGGGTTTAAAGGTTAGGGTTTACGACATTTATATCATTTCAAAATAGTTTTCGCATATTTCTACGCGTACAGGTTCGTACATAAATATATAAGATAACTTGTCTTACAATCGAGCATATATATACAATTACATGGAGATCCCAATTACCGGGACTAGAGACCGTCTATTCAATTACATGAAACCGACATCAGTAATGGCCCCTAGCTACACTAAATCTTCCTTTGTCGTCTATAGCTTCTGCCCTGAAAAAACCCGCCAACTCCTCTGCAACAGCAATTGCGCGTTCCTTTGGTAGGGACTTCTCTCGCATGGCATCGAACTATATAAGTAAAGGAGATCAATATGAATATCAATCATGATAACAAAAATGACGGTAATAAAATAAAGTTATGAATGTATTGCTTACATCGTATCGATCTATAATCCTTGTGCTCAAAGGTAAACGTGTGAATGAACTCACAAACGAAGTATCCACATAGATGTGACCCAGGTGGCTGTTGGTCGCAATTACGAGAATATAATTTAATCAAATAATAATCTAGCATGCATCATAATTGTATTTAAAATAGAAGTAAAGCGATGCACGACCATATCTCGTACTACTTACCGGAACACTCCAAAACATCAGCTTCTCATGAGAGATACTGACAGTGTCGAACTTGAACCGCTTCCAAACCCTGCCCTGCAAGGAAAATGAATTGCTAAGTTATTCATTACTTGATATCTCAGAAAATCATCGAAAGACACCGACATAGCGTGAGAATGATTGAAATTAGCTTTGGAGCATGTCCTGCATGCTTTGAAAGTCTTCCAAGTTTCTCAGTAATGGATCGTAGACATCAACTCTTCCATTATCAATTTGAATGTCTAGCAGAATTCAGTGGAAGCTGCACACGTATATAAATATGTTAGTAACTCATCAATTAAATTTGTAAGTGAATGGACACAACAGAGTTAGATAATCACCTGAAGTTGTAAGGAAACGGTATGTGTTCATAAAATTTTGATCCTTTAGAAACCTTAGAAGGTTTCTGTCTCATTGGGCTTATTAGTTAGCGTATGTATATGTACTTTATCTGGGTCAATGAACCCAACATTTAGAATGCCCTTACTTTTATAGACCAGGATCTTCAGTCTGCATAATAGAGTACAAAAGGATATAATGAGGATAATTACATGCAATGAACTAAACAACTGAAATAACTGAACAACTTATATGTAGACAACGAATTGAACAACTTACAGACAATAACAACTCATGGGAGATTTGTAGAGGGCATCACAATTGTACATCTGGAAGAGTTCATCAAACTCGACATGGATCTCTTCGTGTCAGCCGTAGTACTCCTGTGGGACAGTTACCACGATCATTATTATCCCATTCTTTGCGGCAGTCAGGTACCATGCATGCAACTGACGCATATGTGTTGGCAGTTCTAGCAACCTCTCTTTGCTGACAAGAGCTTCTCCCCATGACAAATTTAGGCTTAGGGGCTACAACAGCCTTGGGAAACAACTCGTTTTGGGAATCCATAATTTCGTCAACACTCATACCCCATTCAGTCGCCCACTTCTTTGCTTCTTCCAGACTTTGCTGCTGCACCAAGGGGGAACTTTTCCGGATAACACCTTGAGGGGTGGGATCGATTGTTTGGCCTCTTGTTCGGGCTGGGGAAAGTCTGTTCTTTTCTCGCTTGCACTTTTCATTGATTTGCTCCCACTTGCACCGCTGGTTGCTCTGCTCTTTTTCGCTTTCTTCTGCATTGTGCATACATAGTCATCATGTTTATGGTGCAAGTCATATAGCGATGGTAGGGTCAGTAAGTAATTTGCATAGTTTGTTTTGCTTGTCGGTGTATACCGGGGTGGGGGGCTCGGGTTTCTTTTTTTCATCTGCACATCATAATGTTCCATTGCCATCATGTCGCTTTCCTCGGGGGTACGATCGTAAGGTCTGCTGGGAAGATCCCGATGAGGTACCGAGGGGCGAAAATTTTATCTTTGGGGGGCTTCGTCTGCGGTTAGAACTCATCGAAGGAGCGTTCTTGTTGGCACGCTTCGCAGGCGGCGGCAGCGGAGACAGCCGACCCAAGTCTTGCAGCGGAGATCGAGATGAACTCGCGCTGTGGTGCCGTAGTCATGGCGTGGGCTTCTTGGAGGTGATGGAGGTGTATGTGTAGGTGACCTGCGATGACTCGAAGGCGGTGTGGTCCTTGGCGCCGAGCCTGGAAGCTTGATGTAGTTCTTGTCCCATAGAATGACTCCACCCACTGTTTCTCCGAGTGTCTTCTCATCTTCAGGTCCAGGGATGTCAAGCTCCAATTCATGAAAGCCCGTTGCGATTTCATGGAATCTCATGGCCATGCCAGCGTGCGTCAGGTGGACAAGGTAAAGCTTGTCCGACCGCCACCTTCATGGATATATTCTTAAATCTCTGATGGAGCTCACAAGATGTTGACTCCTTGATTCCACCAACGGGGTAGCTGGGACCGCCCTCTATCATCCGTTGTGCATTTTTAGTAGGGGCCTCCGAGTCTACCACACAGTTTTTTTGTTGAAATGGGCCGGTGGTAATATCGAGTGCAGGATCTTGCGGCGGGCACAGTACTCCTCTAAGTTCGTCAATCTGCTTTTGTGCTCCTCTTGTCGCTGGTTAAATTTGTCAAGCAACTGGTTCAAATTGTCATTTTGCTCCTCCTCTTGTCACTTCTTTGCTCTCGCTCAGCTTCTGTAAGTATCTTGTTCTTTGTCAAACCCAAGCCACCACGGGTAAGAAGGGCCAAAGCCTCGTGTTCATCCTCTGTGTTCGTCATTCCCAAGGACTAGTGTCAGCAAGTCTTTCTCTCTATCGGGACAGAACTTTTTGCTCCCCTATTTAATTTCTTTCACTATTTTTTTTCCAATTTTCCCACGGTACCCTAAGACCGTCACTGCGAAGAAGGTCCCCTGTTTCTTCGTAATATGAACTACCATGCGCAAGGAACCAATTTATTGCTCTCAATTCCCACTCGTCGCGGATTGGTTCTGGTTGGATCCCACTAGCAAGAATATCTTGTTCTTGTTTATCCCACTTAGGCATGGCAGTCTCGTAGCCCCCTGGCCCCAATTTGTGGTGATACACCTTTTTCTCGGCATTTTTCTTGTTCTTATCTGACAAGGTCTTGGCATCTTCTGACTCATTGTACTCCTGAAATGCCTCCCAGTGATTCGCTTGCTTCGATAGATGGCCTTCGAATACTAGCACTTTCTTCTTCTTCAGATACTTCTGCCATAAGTTTTTCTTCCACATCCGGAACAGTTTGGCCATCTTCTTAAGAGTCCAGTGCTTGACTTTCTCCATCAATTTTGCAGCGACGGCTGGATCATCGCACTCTGACAGGTTGAAATGTGCAATGAGGTCATTCCAAATACCCTCTTTGTACCTTTCGGCGACATACTCACTATCGTCTGCCCTTTGCGCTTATGCCACTCCCAAACGCTGATCGGGACGTGATCCCTAACCAGAACTCTGCATTGTTTCTTAAATACGTCGGCAACCTTCTTGGGTAACTTGGGTTCGCCCGTAGGGGATATGACCTCAAATGTGTAATGCGTTCGTCCATCCAACTTTTTGGTCGGCCCTCGTTTCGTAGCTTTGCTCGATGTGGAGGCCTAAGAGAAGTAACATTCGTCAATTTATATGTATACAACTCAATATATACAACTCCCTCATACATATATACCTCGTCGGCTTCTTCATCATCGGAGTTATCGCCTTCTCCATCATCGGAGCTATCGCCTTCTCCATCATCGGTGTCGGCTTCCTCCTCACATCGGTCGACCTCCATTCCATCCCCAGAGGGATTCAGATACGACGACGGAGATTCAGCTCGTTCAACATCGGGGGCATCATGGATTATACCCTCAAGAATTTCTTCTTGTTCTAGGTCTCTGGTAGGTGAATCCATATTTTCTACAAAATGCACACAATGTTATTTCAAAATGCACACAATTATATTTCTATTTGCAAAATAATCCTATCACATTCTACTTTGCAAAAATAATCCTATTTCTATCACATTCTATTTGTCCTAATAATACAACTATTTCTATTGCATTTTTTCTTTGAAATGAATACGGTAGGGGAACCCCCTACACTGATTTTGTTTTTTAAATAATAAGAACCCAAATTTGCATCCTAGGGACTTGAACCTGGGTGGCTGGGTTATACGTCCACTTCCCTAACCAAGTGAGCTAGGCTCACTTCTTTTTCTATTGCATATAAAACTAACAAATATAAAACTAATAATAATATTTCATATATAAATTTTTCCCTATTGCATATAAAACTAACCAATATAAAAAAATCCCTATTGCATATAAAACTAATAATAATAGTTTATATATCAAATTTCCCCTATTACATATAAAACAAAAAAATATAAATTTTTCCCTATTGCATATAAAACTAAAAAATATAAAACTAATAATAATAGTTCATATATAAAATTTCCCCTATTGCATATAAAACTAAAAATATAAAATTTTCCCTACTGCATATAAAACTAACAAATACACCCCTCTTGTGAAGAAAGTGAAAAAATGGCCAAGTGTTCGATGAAATGCTTAAGAGGATTCGATGAAATGCTTAAGAGGATTCGCCACAAGAGGTGTTCGATGAAATGCTTAAGAGGATTCGCCACTTGAGTTTACACAAATCAAGCCACACTTAACTTGCTTTTTTCTTCTTCATCGAGGTTAACAACTTTATCCTTTTCATCTGTAATTGATAAAATGCATGTGTATATATACATCGTGATTTTCTGTAATGGTTTTTGATAATCTTAATTATATCATGTAGATGAATCGGCAATGGATGTACATTGACCGACGGTTTGACGAGTTCACTTCGGGCCTGGAGAATTTCATCGCCGTGGCTGAGGCAAACAAACATGGTGGCTTCATATATTGTCCATGTGTCGACTGCAAGAATATCGTAAATTACGCTCACTCGAGTGTCATTCACAGCCACCTTCTGCGGGAAGGTTTCATGCCCAGCTACTATTGTTGGACCAAGCACGGAGAAAGAGGGGTTATGATGGAAGAGAATGAAGAAGAGGAAGAGGATGATGACGGTTATCCCAATTTCCCTGAATACGATGATACTGCAGAAGGCAATGAAGACAATGAAGTAGAAGATCAAGAGGCACCAGATGAGCTGATGATGATCTTGGTCGGGCCATTGCTGATGCAAGGAGAGAATGTGAAACTTAAAAGGAAAGGTTGGCCTTCGACAAGATGATAGAAGATCACAACAAATTGTTATACCCAACTTGCGAAGATGGCCATAAAAAGCTAGGCAGCACACTTGAATTGTTGCAATGGAAGGCAGAGAACGGTGTCACTGACTCAGGATTTGGAAAGTTGCTGACAATAATTAAGAGGAAGCTTCCAAGGGGTAACGAATTGCCCGCCAGTACGTACGAAGCGAAGAAGATTGTCTGCCCTCTAGGATTAGATGTGCAAAAGATACATGCATGCATTAATGACTGCATCCTCTACCGCGGTGAGTACGAGAATTTGGATGCATGTCCGGTGTGCACTGCATTGCGGTATAAGATCAGACGAGATGACCCTGGTGATGTTGAGGGCGAGCGCTCCAGGAAGAGGGTTCCTGCCAAGGTTATGTGGTATGCTCCTATAATACCACGGCTGAAACGCTTGTTCAGAAATAAAGAGCATGCTAGGTTGTTGCGATGGCACAAAGAAGACCGTAAGAAAGACGTGATGTTGAGGCACCCTGCTGATGGCTCCCAATGGAGAAAAATCGATAGAGAGTTCCCAAACTTTGCATAGGATGCAAGGAACTTAAGGTTTGGTCTAAGTACGATGGCATGAATCCTTTTGGAGAGCAGAGCTGCAGCCATAGCACCTGGCCTGTGACTCTTTGTATATATAACCTTCCTCCTTGGTTGTGCATGAAGCGGAAGTTCATTATGATGCCAGTGCTCATACAAGGCCCGAAGCAACCCGGAAACGACATTGATGTGTACCTGAAGCCATTAGTCAAAGAACTTCTACAGCTGTGGTCCCTAGCAGGTGTACGTGTGTGGGACGAGCACAAGCAGGAGGAATTTGACCTAAGAGCGCTGCTTTTCGTAACCATCAATGACTGGCCTGCTCTTGGTAACATTTCAGGACAGTCAAACAAGGGATACAATGCATGCACGCACTGTTTACATGAGCTCGAAGGTGATTATTTGGAAAAAGGTCAGAAGGTCGTGTACCTGGGGCATCGTCGATTTCTTAGGATTACCCATCCCGTAAGAAAGAAAGGCAAGCATTACAACGGTGAGGCTGATCACCGGAGGAAGCCTCCCCATCGTGATGGTGTTGATATATTTGGTATGGTCAAGGATCTAGATGTAATATTTGGAAAGGGTCCTGGCGGACGGTCTGTTCCGAATGACGATGCCGGACACGCGCCCATGTGGAAGAAGAAATCTATATTTTGGGATCTACCCTATTGGAAAGTCTTAGAGGTCCGCTCTTCAATCGATGTGATGCACGTGACGAAGAATCTTTGCGTGAACCTGCTAGGCTTTCTGGGCGTGTACGGGAAGACAAAAGATACACCAGAAGCACGGGAGGACCAGCAACGTTGGAAAGACCCCAAAAATCTGCATGAGAGAGTTAAAGGACGTCATTTATCCAGCTACGCTCTTACAAAAGCAGAGAAGGAAATATTGTTTGAATGTCTGAGCAGTATCAAGGTCCCGTCTGGCTTCTCCTCCAATATAAAGGGAATAATAAATATGGAGAAGAAAACATTCCAGAACCTGAAGTCTCATGACTGTCACGTGATAATGACACAGTTGCTTCCGATTGCATTGAGGGGGCTTCTACCGGAAAATGTTCGACTGCCCATTGTGAAGCTATGTGCATTCCTCAATGCAATTTCTCAGAAGGTAATAAATCCAGAAATTCTACCGAGGTTGCAGAATGATGTGGTCCAATGTCTGGTTAGTTTTGAGCTGGTGTTCCCACCATCCTTCTTCAATATTATGACACATCTCCTCGTTCACCTGGTCGATGAGATTTCCATTCTCGGTCCTGTATTTCTACACAATATGTTCCCCTTCGAGAGGTTCATGGGAGTCTTAAAGAAATATGTTCATAACCGTGCTAGGCCGAAGGAAGCATCTCCAAGGGCTATGGAACAGAGGAGGTCATTGAATTCTGTGTTGACTTTATTCCTGACCTTAAGCAGATTGGTTTTCCTGAATCGCGGCATGAAGGGAGACTAAGTGGAATAGGCACGCTAGGAAGAAAATCAATGATATGTAGGGACGGAATTTCTTTGACTCAAGCACACTACACAGTTCTACAAAGTTCCACCTTGGTGGCTCCGTATATCGGTGACCACAAGAACTTTCTACGCTCCCAGAACCCGGGGCAGTCGAACGATTGGATTAGACGTGAACACATGTCGACTTTCGGCGGTTGGTTGCAAAAACATCTCCTGAATAACGAACATATTGAAGATCAGCTGTACTTGCTGGCCCAGACACCATCTTCGACTGTAGTGACTTTCCAAGGGTACGAGATAAATGGGAATACATTTTACACGATCGCCCAAGATAAAAAGAGCACCAACCAAAACAGTGGTGTCCGATTTGATGCAATAATGAATGAAGGCCCAAATGACACATATTATGGTTACATAGAGGATATATGGGAACTTGACTATGGACCTTCTTTTAAGGTCCCTTTGTTTAGGTGCAAATGGGTCAACAAAACAGGAGGCGGGGTTCAGGTAGACAAGTTGTATGGAATGACAACAGTGGATCTCAACAATCTTGGGTATAGAGACGAACCATTCGTCCTAGCCAAGGATGTGGCCCAGGTTTTCTATGTGAAGGACATGTCTACCAAACCAAGAAAAAGGAAACATAAGGAAACAAATACATCAAACGATGAGCCAAAGCGCCACATAGTTCTTTCTGGAAAAAGAAACATCGTGGGAGTGGAGGACAAGACAGACATGAAAGAAGATTATAATAAGTTTGATGAAATTCCACCCTTCAGAGTGAACATTGATCCAAGCATCAAGTTAAATGATGAAGATGCTCCATGGTTAAGGCCGAAGAAGATTAAATGATGAAGATGCTCCATCATCAAGTTAATTGTAGAATGTTCATGGCACAAATGAGTATCTCAACATGGCAATCAATTTAACTGTATGTAAGATATTAAAAGTGGAGATTTCCCAACCCTTTCCCCAACAGTACTACCTAGAGGAGATGTAGTCGTTCGGGGGCTTGCAGGAAAAATTTCAGGAGCAGCTTCCGAAGATGCCGTAGGGCGTGTGCACCAACGACATCTTCGAGAAGCTGCGCCACGGGAGATTTCCCAAACCTTTCCCCAACAGTCGTTAGAGGAGATGTAGTCGTTCACGGGCTTGCCGGGAAATTTTCCGAGGCACAGCCTCCGAAGATGCCGTAGGGCGTGTGCACCAACGACATCTTCGAGAAGCTGTGTCACGGGAGATTTCCCAACCCTTTCCTTCATCCATGGGAATGAAACTCTGCTTGGCTTGTTGATCTGCTTCGGCAAGGCGTATCGATGCTCCTTTTATAGGCACTGCACCTCTTCTACTTTGTCTTGTTCTTCGACAGGGCGTCGTGCGCTACATGCTTTATCTCATCGAGCAGTGCGTCCACCCATGCGTTCTTATCCTGCCGACATCTTTAGTCCCGGTTGTACCCACCAGCCGGGACTAAAGGTTACCCACACGTCCTTATCCCACCGACAGTTTTGTTAGATGACAAAAAAAGGATCTTTCGTCCCGGTTGTACCCACCAGCCGGGACTAAAGGTTACCCACACGTCCTTATCCCACCGACAGTTTTGTTAGATGACAAAAAAGATCTTTAGCCCCGGTTGTACCCACCAGCCGGGACTAATGTTTTCGGCGCCACTGCGTTCCCGCCTATTTTTCTTCCCGCGCTTTCCACTGCTTCCCGCCTCCGTCCTCCCGCCATTTTTTCACTATATATATGATGGCTTGGCCTCCATTTACATATCACATCTACACTCATATCTGCAAACCTCATCACTCTGTCCCATGGCTTCCATCGTATCTCTAACCCTCCGGGAGGCGGAGGCGCTTTGCGCGTCGAACTACCCCTGCCCGCCGGGCTACCGCGTCCCGACCGGCTGGTTGCTGAGCGTCGGAGGCGTACCGGTCCCTCCTGTCCCTCTAGGTGTGGCGCGCGAGATGGCCATCACGAACCACTACTACTTCGAGCTCACGCCAGAGCAGCGGAGGAATCCCCAGTGGCATCCCGACTACTTCCCAACTTGGGAAAGCTTCTTCATCAATCGACATGAGAGGGCGCTTGCCAGGCACGAGGAGGGCGGCCCGCCTCCTTCGGACTTCAACGAGGCCGGCCGTCGGCTGTGGTGGCGCGGCCGGACTCTCCAGGGCGTCATGGCCCACCGTGGCCCCCGCCTGTGCTACCCTCGTCCCAGCCCACGCGTGCTCTCCCGCCGAGGTTCGACTACCGCGACCCCGATGGCGACGATGATGACGGCGACTACGACGACTACAGTGGCGAGTACTATCGGGCTAGGCACGAGTATGACTGAATGACTCGAACAGTCGAATCTGGCCATATGTATCTTAATTAATTTTCAGTTGAGCTCTGTACTTTAATTCCATGTATCTGGCGGGAAACTTTTCTCATCATCAGCGGCTGCCACAACGACTTTATGAAAATACAATTAAAATATATAAACAACTAGTAGTCCCACCAAGGGTCGTTGTCGGCCCAAGTTGTATTCTGGTTGTCGATCTCGAACACGGTGGTGGCCAGTACATGGTGGCGGCGGTGGCCAGTACATGGCGGTGACGGTGGTGGCCAGTACACGGCGGTGGCGACGGTGGACTGTACATGGCGGTGGCGGTGGTGGTGGCCAGTACATGGCGGTGGCGGTGGTGGCCAGTACATGGCAGCGGCGGTGGTGGCCAGTACATGGTGGCGGCGGTGGCCAGGACATGGCGGTGACGGTGGTGGCCAGTACACGGCGGTGGCGACGGTGGCGTACATGGCGGTGGCGGTGGCGCACACGGCGGTGGCGGTGGCCAGACATGGCGGCGGCGGTGGTGGCCACATGGTGGCGGCGGCCAGTACATGGCGGTGACGGTGGTGGCAGACACGGCGGTGGCGGCGGTGGCCTGTACATGGCGGTGGCGATGGTGGCGGTGGCCGCACACGGCGGTGGCGGTGGTGGCCACACATGGCGGCGGTGGTGGCCAGACATGGTGGCGGCGGTGGCCGACATGGCGGTGACGGTGGTGGCCAGTACACGGCGGTGGCGACGGTGGCCTATACATGGCGGTGGCGGTGGCCGCACACCTGAGGTGGCGGTGGTGGCCGCACATGGCGGCGGCGGGTGGCTAGTACATGGTGGCGGCGGTGGCCAGACATGGGTGACGGTGGTGGCCAGACACGGCGGGGCGACGGTGGCCTGTACATGGCTGGGCGGTGGCCGACACGGCGGTGGCGGTGGTGGCCAGTACATGGCGGCGGCGGCGGTGGACACGTGTGGCAGTGCGGTGGCCAGTAAGTGGTTTTTTTTTATTTGAAATAAGGCGGGAACGAATTTTTTAAAAAAATGGTCTTTAGGCCCGGTTTGTATTACAAACCGGGCCTAAAGGCCTTTTTTGCGCGCGCAGCGAAAACCGCAGCAAAAATGGCCTTTAGGCCCGGTTTGTATTACAAACCGGGACCAAAGGGGCCTTTGGTCCCGGTTGGTGCCACGAACCGGGACCAAAGGGGGTGTATAACTGCATCGCTTCGTCTCCGCGGAGATCAATCTCGCGGAGACGAGCGCACAGACGCCGCCAGGCTGCCCAATCCGCGCGCCGCCGTCGCCGTCGCCGTCCGCCGCGCCGCCGCCCGCCGCCCGCATCACCGCCGCCGCCCGCGCACGTCACCGCCGCCACCGCCCGCGCTTACACGCCGGGGCGGGCGCGCCGACCGCGCCCTTCCGATCGCGCCTCATATGAAGAGGTGAGCGGCCGGCCCCCTCTATTTTTTTCTTCTTGTTATTGATTTTTGTAAAATTATTATATTTTTAGTATAGTACTTAATTAGAAAAATTGTTAGTATAGTTGTTATTTAGTATAGTTAGAAATAGTATAGTTTGTTAGTTAGAAATAATATATAGTTAGAAATATTAGTTACAAATATTAGTTAGAAATAAGTTATGAAAATTATAGTTAGAAAAAAGTTATGAAAAGAATATTTGTTAGAAATAAGATATTGAAATTATAGTACGCCGCCACCCCTTTTTTATTTTTTTGTTAACTTCTTATCAAATTTGATATATTAGATATATTGTTAGTACATTGTTAGTATAGTTAATCCGGTAGTGCGGGCACCCCTGCCGGTGCCGAGTCCGTGGCGGTGCCCCTACCGGCGCCCGTGGCTGTGCCGAGTCCGTGGCGGTGCCGCCGCGACATAGTGCCGACGCCCCTGCCGGCGCCCCCAAAATAGAGTATATATGTAGTGCCGGCGCCCCCCAAACGGTAGTGCCGGCGCCGACTAACATATAGTGAAGTTATTTTTAATTTATGTTAACGTTGGTACATATATATATGATTTGTTTTCGTAGCTACGATGCCGCGACAGCCGCCGCGCCGTGGTCTGACTCTTCTAGAGGAGATGCAGCAGCTGGGGGAGGTCCGGGACTGGGCTCCGCCGGGGTGGCACTGGGAGGTCTTAGCTTCCGGGTCGCGCACCTTGGTGCGGAATCCGGGTCCCGTCGTCGACCCGGATATTCTTTGGTGGAGGTCTTATGGGCCACGGTCGTTTCAGAGGGAGCCGGCCCCGCCGGAGGAGGTAGCTCAGCGCATTGCGGCGGAGGACGAGCACGTTCGCCGTTACATGTATGCGTTAGACAACATGTATAGGACCGGATGGAGCGTTATGCAGGGATCTCATGTTAGCTATGCTCCCGTGACTGTTCCGTGGCTTTGGGTGTTCACCCGGCGCGGCTCAGGTCCCGGTCGGCGCGGTCGTTGAGAGGTTGTAGTATTGATTGATGTATTAGGGTTAAATAAACATGAACCCGATCTATGTATGCATGTAACTGCACTATCTGCTTTCAGCACTATATTATTGATTTTTAGTTTTCTGCATTATCCTTAATTTGATCATATGATGGTTCCTATATATAGCTTGCAGGTCGTTGTAGAAAGCATGGAGAGAGATGAAACTCAAGAAAAATTCATGGCTGACCTCATAGCCAACGGTACTCTGGATGATCGCGACGACGACGTTAATCCAGATGATGGCGGTGACGATGTCACCGCAACTTTTTTGAATGACTCCGGTGAGGGAGCGGAGAATATTGAGGAAGAAGATCCTAATGGCACCGGTGAGGAAGAAGATCATCATAATGGCTCCGGAACCGTAGTTATCACCCAGGTATATAAATTAATTAAGCCGTTGTTGATCGACTAGATGCATTAACTAATTAAATTGTGCTGACTATGAATTATTTCTTTTTTAGCCCTCCGGATCGAGCACTTCTTCTGTAAAGTCGAGGAAGCGAGGCCCGGCCAAAAAGTTGGACGACGGTGTTAGGCACGACATCACCCACATCGCTAAGGATGGTAAACCGATTGCTCCAGAGAAAGGTGCAAAGGCATTTATAGCTCAATGCGGAGTGCTTGTTAGGGACCACGTCCCGATCACCGTTCGAGAATGGAACAAGCCAAAGGGACTAGTGCTGTCTGCAGAGGAAGAAGCTCAAGGTCTTTATATCGATGATGTAGCCAAAAACAGCATTCTGACCAAGCTCATGTCACATTTCAACATAGTACCCGAAGAGGGGGTGCCGCTGAAAAGGCCAAGATGGAGCATGCCCTCACCGAGTTTGCCAAGAAGAAGATGGCCGAACTATTCAAGAACCACAAGAAAAGATTGCGCGGCCTTATCAAGAAAAAGAAGACTCCGGACAATTCGTGAAGTACAGCACGGAGTCAGAAGAATTTAAGAAAAGGTCGGAAACAAATAAGGCAAATGCTACGTTGAAGAAATATCACCAAATTCTGGGTCCAGGTGGATACAGGGCTAACCGTCCTAAGTGGGAGGCAGCTGAGGCGGAACTGACCAGGAAAGGGATCAGATTAGGGACACACGGTTGGATCGAACGGTGTAAGGAGTGGTTCTACGGGATTGGGGGAACGTTGCATCCAGAAACAGGGAAGTGCATCTATAAGAAAGCTCATCTGAAGTTTCCCATTGAAGCCCTGGAAAAAGCACATAAGGACGTGGAGGAGGGGAGGTTCCAGCCCGATAGAGAGAACGATGAGCTGACACGCGCCCTTGGGAACAAAGAACACGGCGGACGAACACGAGGCACAGAAGGCTCCGTTCTGTGGAACATTGGCTTTCCTGCGGAAAGAAAGAGATTTCCTAATAAAAGCCATGAGAGGAGAAAGGCAAGGGAAACAGACCGCATAGCGTCCTTAGAGGAGGGTTTTACCACCATGCAAGCCCAATTAACCATGGTAACCCAAGTACTTACATCCCAGATGGCTCAGGGGCAGGCTGTAGATCCTGCGCCATTGCTCAATGCCCTCGTCCCGCTGCAATCTCAACAACACCGGAGAAGCAGCGTAGCTTCCTCTCAGCAGGCCGATCATATTAATGATGAGGTGGTCGAGCCTCCTCGCTACCCTCCCGTGGATGATCTCACTGAGAGCCGTCCTTGTGAGCTGCATGTTAAAGTTTTCAACCTATCCTTCAAGGCGGCGGTCGGCATCTTCTTACCTACAAGGTCTTACCATTGCCGTCCGGTCCAAGATGACTTTGCTGTTGTGATGGTGGATGAAGTGTTGAGAGATTATGAGGGGATGGTGCTTGAGCACCCTGCAGGTGAAGATGGGGAAATCAAAGAACTGGGAGAAGCCCGTAGAACCACCGTGCAATGGAGGAAGGAGAACATTGTGTTTCCAGGTGAGAACCCACCAAGCAGGCCACCTCCTCCGCCTCCTCCGCCACCTGCAGGGTCTCCTCCGCGTGATGATTCTCCTATGCGCGATGATGATTCCCCTATGCATGAGCAGTCTCCTCCGCGTGAAAATACTCAGCCGCCTCCTCCTCCTCGTCAGGAGACTCCGCCGCCTCCACCTAAGCAAAAGAGGAAGCTAACCGCGGCACCTCCTACAGCTCCGAAGAGATCATCAACTCCGATGAGGGCACAGACTCCAGAGTTGTTACCACATGAGCAGACTGAAGAGCAAAAGGCGTTTCTTGCGCCGAAGAAGATGTTTATTAAACCGCAAACAATGAAGCATTTTGCCGAGACGAGAATGAAGAGACCTGAGCTGAGATCTGATCATGACCGCTCTCTTGGACAGTCCTATAGAGCGAGCAAAGAAGCAAAAAAAGTCGCCCAGCTTGGACAGCAGGACAATCAGGCCATATCCCACTTCGTCGTGCAGCCCTATGATGATCCAGAGACGGCATCGTTGATCGAACGGGAGGCTAGAGCTCAGGGAGCATCAATTGAGTACGAAGATTACTATCCAACGGCTCAAGTGGTAAACAAGTATAGATACGGAAAAGATCTCGTCAAACCTGGCGAGCTCTAGGGACTCAGATGCGAAGGTTGCATGACTGGTACTTGAAAGCCTGTCGAAGAGGTGATCGCTACCTCACGGTGTATCTTAGAGATGAGCATTACTTCCGGGGGGTCGAGGAGATAAACCTTGAGTTAGAAGAACTGTTTCAGTTATTCAATCAAGACGCCCTCGACAAAGCTGTCATCAGTTGCTACTGCCTGTAAGTGATTTATTTATGTAATTAAGTCTGTAGCTCAGCGCTCATTCATTTGCACTAACAATTATCCTCACTATATTCTTTGTGTACGCTATATATTTAATTATGCAGAATGAAGAAGCTCGAATGCAAAAAAGGCAAGCTCCTACCGCTGGGGTTCATGGACCCAGACACAGTTCATGAAGTTACGGTTCGAGACTTCGCCAAGGACACAGAGGACAACATGGTAATGTTTTTAGTGAAGCAAGCAAACAAAGAGGAAATATTCTTTCCCTACAACTTCAAGTGAGTGTTATATATAACATACATTATGCTTGTGCAGCTTCCACTTTATTCTCCTAATCATTGAGCTATGCTTGTGCAGATTCCACTTTATTCTCCTTATCATTGATCTTCACAAAGGAGTCGTAAAGGTCATGGACTCGAAACGTAAAGAATATGCGGAATGGGCGGACATGGCTGTCATCCTTCAGAGGTAATTTCAATCAATTTTGTATTGGCATCTTCATCTGTTCTAATTCGACGATATCATCAACTAATCAATAACTCATTTACTCATTATTTTTTGCCGGGGCAGGGCTTGGAAACGGTTCATCACTACTGTTCCGGGTAAATGGAAACCGGAGCTTACATTTGAAGATTACCCTGTAAGTAGTACTATATATATAGCTATGTCCGTGAAACTATGTATGATATTTACTTTCAATACTATGCTTGATTATTAGTTTGATCGAACTATTTTTTCGTAAAGTGTATGTGGCAGGAACGCGGGAATAACTTATGTGGATACTACGTCTGCACCTTCATTCGTGACATGACCTGTCCCAAGGGTGGGGATGCCCAAATACATGACACTCGTGTATGATAACAAATTCTCACAATTATCTTAATTAGTACCATCTATTGTATTGATTTCCATTCATATATTGATCTCCTTTTTTAAATATAGATGATACGCCTGCGGGACACTCTCATAACGGAGGATCAAATACGAGCAATTCAAGAGGAACTCGCGGGATTCTTTCTTACCGAGTGCATAACCCCAGGTGGAGAGCACTATGCGAAGGTCATAGCTAGGTGTTGAGCAACTTTGTAGAAGCTAATAGATTTAGTAAAGAGATCCGACTTGATATGCATGCATTACGTGTACTGTTGACGATGTCTATATATATTCACGACGATTGTTTGTGGTTTCTTGAATGATATATATGCATTGCTGAAACTCAGCCGCGGCACAGAAACGCCCTGTTTTTCTGCCGCGGCAGAGAAACGCTGCTGCACCCTAAACCTGTGCCGCGGCAGAGAAATAGGAATTCTCTGCCGCGGCAGAGTACCCCAGGCCCGGTTCGTACCACGAATCGGGACCAAAGGCCTTCCACCGCGAGCTCCCTGGCCGCACCACGTGGCGCAGCTTTTAGGCCCGGTGCCTTTTTGAACCGGGACTAAAGGGGGGCCCTTTAGTCCCGCCTAATTGGTCCCGGTTTGGAAACCGGGACTGAAGGCCCAAATGGACCGGGCCTGTAGCCCCGTTTTCCACTAGTGGTCCCGCACCGTGGCATGAGACGCGACTAAATGGGGGTCTTTAGTCGCGGTTTGTGCCACGGTGTGGGACTAAAGGGGGTGGGGGGCTTTAGCTTCCCGCGCAGATCATGACCTTTAATCGCGGCCCGTTCCACGGTGCGGGACTAAAGGCCCAATCTAGGGCACGCACTATCTGCACAGTTTTTCTACTATGGACCCAAATATTTTACAAAAAATTAAATATCTGAATAAACTACTTTTTGCATACTTATGTGTTTGAGAAAACTTTAAATATGAAATATGCTTGAATTTAAATAAGGAATCGAAATCCATTTAATGTTTTACAAAATAATTATTCTAACATATCAAACTATTAACAAATTTCCCATTTTCAATTAAAAAGTTGATTAATTAATAGTTTTTGCATACTTTTCAATCTCCCTAAACTTTCTACATGAAAAGTGCTTGAATTTGTATAAATAATCCAAATCCATTTTCTGTTTTATAAAACAATTATTCTAACTTATTAAACTATTAAAAAAATTGCTATTTTCAATTAAAAGATAGATTAACTAATATTTCTTGCATATTTTTTAATCTCACTAATCTTTCAACATGAAAAGTGCTTGACTTTGAATAAGTAATCAAAATCCCTTTTCTATTTTATACATAAAGGTTTAATACATTCCATAGAAGAGAGAGGATTAGGGTTAGGGTTAGGGTCATCGTGGCTGACGTCGATAATTATGAGGAGGAGGAAGAAGAGCAAGCCGAGACTAAAGCTATCGGTGGGATAAGGATGCATGTGTAACCTTTAGTCCCGGCTGGTGGGTGCAACCGGGGATAAAGTTGTCGGCGGGATAAGGACGTATGGGTGGATGCACTGCTCGATGAGGTAAGGTATGTAGCGCATTACGCCCTGTCAGAGGAACAAGACAAAGGAGAAGCGGCGCCGTGCCTATAAAAGGAGCGTCGATAATCGCCATGGCAAGGAGCTCAACCAGCCAACCTAGAAGGTAGGGAGCATCGATAATAACCATGGCCGGAGGAAAGGGTTGGGAAATCTCCCGTGGAGGAGCTTCTCAAAGATTTCGTTGGTGCTCACGCCCTAGGACATCTTCGGAAGCTCCGCCTCGGAAAATTGCCCTGCAAGCCCGTGCAAGCCTCGATCTCATGTAACAACGTTGGTGAAAGGGTTGGTAAATCTCCTGTGGCGGAGCTTCTTGAAGATTTCGTTGGTGCTCACGCCCTAGGACATCTTTGGAAGCTCCACTTCGGAAAAATTTCTCTGCAAGCCCGTGAAAGCTATTTAACTAGTAAAAACAAACCAACCATCTCCATTGTTAATATCTTACATACATTAACATTATTACACAAAAATAAATGGGAAAGTGATTTCCATATTGAGATACAAAAGTTATGATCGCTTCGGCCATAACCATGGAGCATCTTCATCATTTAACTTGATGCTTGGGTCAACATCCCTAACTATTGTTTGTTTTTTCTTCTGGGTCGTAGCCATGGAGAATCTTCATCATTCAACAGGATGCTTGGGCCAGTTCTCACTGTGAAGCGCAGAATTTCATGAAACTTATTATAATCTACTGACATGTCTGTCTTGTCATCTAATCCCAAAATGTTTATTTTTCCTGAAAGAACTATGTGGCACTTTGACTCATCGGACGCAGTATTCTTTTGCTGATTTTTTCTCGTTTTGGTAGATATGTCCTTCACATAGAAAATCTGGGCCACATCGTTGGCTAGGACGAATGGTTCATCCATGTACGCAAGATTGTTGAGATCCACTATTGTCATGTCGTACTTTTGGTCTACTTGTACCCTGCCTCCTGCCAGCTTGACCCATTTGCACCGAAACAAAGGCATCTTAAAAGTAGGTCCATAGTCAAGTTCCCATATCTCCTCTATGTACCCATAATATGTGTCCTTGTGCCCATTCTCGTATGTTGCATCAAAGCGGACACCACTATTTTGGTTGGTGCTCTTTTTTATCTTGGGCGACCGTGTAAAATGTATTCCCATTTATGTTGTACCCTTGGAAAGTACATACAGTCGAAGATGGTGACCTGACCAACCAGTACAATTGATCTTCAACGGTGGTGTTATTCATGAGATGGGTTTGCAACCAACTGCCTAAAGTCTTCGTGTGTTCCCCTTTAATCCAGGAGTTAGCCTTCCCCGGGTTTTCGGAGCGTAGAATATTCTTGTATCTCTCGATATACGGAGCCACCACGATGGAATTGTGCAGAACTGTGTAGTGTGCTTGAGTGAAAGAATGCCCGTCCATACATACCATTGCTTTCCTTCATAGTGTGCCTTTTCAAGTCAGCCTCCCCTCATACAGAGATTCAGGAACACCAATCGGCTTAAGGTTAGGAAGAAAGTCTACAAAAAACTCAATGACCTCCTCTGTTCCATAGCCCTTGGAGATGCTTCCTTCTGGCCTACCACGGTTACGAACATATTTCTTTAAGACTCCCATCAACCTCTCGAAGGGGAACATATTGTGTAGAAACACAGGAACGAGAATTCTAATCTCTTCGACTAGGTGAACTAGGAGGTGCGTTATAATATTGAAGAAGGATGGCTGGAACAACAACTCGAAGCTGACCAGATATTGGACCACATCAATATGTAACCCTGATAGACTTTCTCGATCGATTACCTTCTGAGAAATTGCATTGAGGAATGCACATACCTTCACAATGGCCAGCCGAACATTTTCCGGTAGAAGCTTCCTCAATGCAACCGGAAGCAATTGCGTCATAAACACGTGGCAATCATGAGACTTTAGGTTTTAGAATTTTTTTTCCTTTCATATTTACTATTCCCTTTATATTCGACGAGAAGCCAATCGGGACCTTGATACTGAAAAGGACTTCGAAAAAGATTTCCTTCTCTTCCTTGGTAAGAACGTAGCTGGCAGGCCCTTGAAACTGCCCTGGATGCTTGCCTCCTCGTCCTTTAAGACGTTCCTGGTCCTCCCGTGCTTTCGGTGTACCATTTTACTTCCCATACAAGCCCATGAAGCCTAGAATATTGACGCAAATATTTTTCCTCAGGTGCATCATGTCGATTGCGGAACGGACCTCATGGACTTCCCAATAGGGTGGCTCCCAAAATATAGATTTATTCTTCCACATGGTTGCGTGCTTATCAGCACCGTTGGAACAGGTTGGCTGCCTTGACCCTTTCCAAAGTACTTTTAAATCCTTGACCATACCAAATATTTCAGCACTAGTACAGGTGACAGGCTTCGACCGGGTTTCTACCTTGCCATCGAAATGCTTGTGTTTTTTAAGGGACGCTTTTGCGGAAGAAAATGACGATTATAGGGGCACACATTCTTCCTACATTTTTCTAGATATATACTTTCTGTCTAATCCAAATAGTGCGTGCATGGATTGTATCCATTGTTTGACTGTCCTGGAATGTTACTAAGAGCAGGCCAATCATTGATGGTTACGAAAAGAAACGCTCGTAGGTAAAATTCCTCTTGTTTGTGCTCATCCCACACACGTACACCTGGTTTGGCCCACATCTGTAAAAGTTTATCAACTAATGGCCTTAGGTACACATCAATGCCATTGCCGGGTTGCTTCAGAACTTGGATGAGCACTGGCATCATAATGAACTTCCGCTTCATGCACAACCAAGGAGGAAGATTGTAGATACATAGTCACGGGCCAGGTGTTGTGATTGCAGCTCTGCTCCCCAAAAGGATTCATGCCATCTTTACTTAGACCAAACCATAAGTTCCTTGCGTCATCTGCAAAGTCCGGGAACTCTCTCTCGATTTTTCTCCACTGCCGACCATCAGCGGGGTGCCTCAACTTGTCGTCTTTCATACGGTCTTCCATGTGCCATCACAACAACTTGTCATGCTCTTTGTTTATTAACAGACGTTTCAACCATGGTATTATAGGAGCATACCACATCACCTTCGCAGGAACTATGTTTCTGCTTGGCTTGCCCCCAATATCACCAGGGACATCTTTTCTGATCTTATACCGCAATGCAGTGCGTACCGGGCATTTATCCATATTCTCGTACTCCTCACCGCGGTAGAGGATGCATCATTAGGGCATGCATGTATCTTCTGCACGTCTAATCCTAGAGGGCTGACAAGCTTCTTTGCTTCGTATGTGTTGGCGGGCAATTCGTTCTTTCTTGGAAGCATCTTCTTCATTATTAGCAGCAAATTTTCAAATGTCGAGTCAGCCACGCCGCTCTCTGCCTTCCACTTCAGCAACTCCGGTGTGGTGACCAACTTCTTCTGACCATATTCACAAGTTGGGTACAACAATTTGTTGTGGTCCTGTAACATCAACTCGAACTGCAACCGCTCCTTTTCTGTATCGCAGCCTCGCCGTGCATCAGAAATGACCCGACCAAGATCATCAGCGGGCTCATCTAGTTCCTGTTCTTCACCCTGTCCTTCTTCTTCATTGTCTTCCATTGTCATATCAGCGTACTCAGGGAACATAGATCGGTAGTTGTCATCATCATTATCTTCTTCATCGTTGTCTTCCATCATAACCCCTCTTTCTCCGTGCTTTGTTTATAGCCAGACATGAAACCGGAATTATGCAGGTGGCTCTGAATGACTCTTGAGGAAGTGTGATCCTTCTCATTCCGACATTCAACACATGGACAATACATAAAGCCGTCACCATGCTTGTTCGCATCGGCTGCATCGCGAAAAGAATGCACGACTTTTCTGTAAGCAGGTGTGCGTCGGTCACCGTACATCCATGGATGGCTCATCTGCATCATACAACTGTATATCAAACACAATCACAATCCTAAAATTAGTACCACACGGTATAAACGAGAAAATAGTTGCTAACCTTTTAGGACAAGTGGAAATTAAGAGGAGGAAGGTTAAGTGTGGCTCGGATACCTCATATCATGTTTGTCTTCTGTGAACTCTAGTGGCATCGCTCTAACACACATTTCAACAAACACCTCTAATGCATACTAGTAAAAAAAAGACTAGCACAAACCCACACTCCTCCCACCAGAAAAAAACATGAGAGTGGGGAGGGGGGCTGCCATATATATAGGGCTCGCCCATTTGTCTCGGTTTGAGATACAAACCGGGACCCCCTTTAGTCCCGGTTTGTATCTCAAACCGGGATAAATGGATCCTAACGATCCGGGACCAATGGGTGCCGTACGCTTGGGCGCCCGGCCATGCCTTTAGTCCGGCCCGTGATACGGCCGGGACAAAAGGGGCCTGACTAAAGGCCTGTTTTCTACTAGTGTGACTATGCGGAAAGCGGAGCCCTTAGCGTCGCGTCCATCCTCACTCTTAGCGCGAGCAATGCTTGGTAACTCGTCATATATCTACACCGGGCATCAAGAGGGTCGGACCACCAGTGAGCGTTTGTGACATATCACATACGCTACCATTTCTTCGGACCATGTGCTATGTTTTCGCTGCATGGGCGGGTTGCGGGCTGGAAACGGTTGGAATTTTTAGGCACTAGCGTTCTTCCGCACATCACATGAAAAGGGTCTTTTGTGTATAATGAGAGAGCCCTAAAAAGTTCGATCTATACTATTGTTCTCCACACCACATACACACGTCGAAAGGCTACACCCCTCTCACTGTTGCGCAATGCCCGGACGGACCGGATTACGGTATGCGTATGATACCGATAGAGAGATTCTCCAAAAATTGAAGTGAGCAGGAGATAATTTCTTGCGGCGGAAGGCATACGCCTAGCTGCGGGTCATTGCATTCGAAATCTCCATCGAGCTAATCTTCAAGTACTCGGTTAGATCGTTCTAGATCGAATCTCGTTATTGCAATCTTATAGATATCGTTTGTTCACGTAAGGCAAAAAAAATTTACATGCATCATTCCCCCACAATACGATGATCGATCTTACTGTTTAACGACGTGCTTGCACCTTCAGATCACAACGAGGTCACGATCGTAACCCCCCTGACCTTGTGTTGACCATTTGGCAGTTGCCGCCTCCTAATCACCTATACTTGTCGGCTTCGTCGCCCTTTTTGGATCGTGCATGCTCGCTAGGTCGAGTGTCTTAACGTCCCCGCCGAGCATGGGACCCTGCTCTAGCTGGTCGCCGCCTCCATGCCTTAACCGCCATGGGCATGTCACTGGTTATTCAGTTGCGTCATACGGGTTTTTACAGGGCTAGATATTCGTTAAAGCTCATCATGCTCTTAGTTATAAAAGGGTATGGCAGCCGTTGTTGTGTTTAACTTTGACGATGTAGTGAAGAAGAAGTATTTCAATTTTCATGTGAAGTGCAATTTTAGGCTAAGCTATGGGCAATGTGAATTAGCTGATTAAATTTTATCGCATAAATGAGAAAATATGATAAATACTCTCTCCGTCTAAAAGTAAGTGACTCAACTTTTTCTTTATCTTACAGAAATATCTATAACCAAAATGTGTCATAAAACAGACACACTTAGTAAGAGGATACAAGTCGATGTGGCGACACATTGGCCTCTCCTCCACTCCTCGACGCAAAGGGAAAAGAGCACGTGCCGACGACAGATGGAAAAGAACCACGACACGCAATTAAGCCTACTACTAATCTGCACGATCGATCTGGTTTTGATCAGTATGCGGTTTGGACAAATCAAGCGCACACAAATTAAGCGCCAGCTAGCCGGCATGCAACTCGGAGGGAGGGAAAAGATGCAATGGAAACAAGAGTAAAGTTGCCGTAAGAAGAAGAAAACGGAAAGGGAAGGGAGAGATCCCTTGGTACTCCTATGCCGCGGGCGCCTCCGCCCGCCCGCTTTTGTCTTCCCCTTCTCCATTCCGCACGCATTCTTCACGTGCGCCAAAAGAAACAAACCAAACCGCCGTCCCCGTTGCCGTCGTGCGGTGCGGCGTGCGCGCACAACGTTAGAGACTAGAGAGCCATGGAGTATAAATAGAGAGGGGCCGAACCCCACCGGCTATCTCGATCTTATCGAATCTCACACATATTCATTCCATGAGCCGGCTCGTAGTTGAAGATATACTTCGATCAATGGCGGCGGGGAGCAGGAGCGCGGCGGAGGAGCGGCACGACGAGGAGGCGCTTGAGCTGACCCTCCGGCTGCGGACAGGGAGCAGCAGCGGTAGTAGCGCGGCTGCGGCGGCGGAGGAGGCGGCAGTAGCCGCGGCGGCGGCGGCGGCGACGAGGAGGAGGAGCATGACCATATTCTACAACGGCCGGGTGTGCGCCGTGGACGTCACCGAGATCCAGGTAATGGAACCAACTGCCTATCTGCATAATTTGCCCCATCACTGCACCTGCCCACCATCAGCTAGATATATCATGCATGCCTAGCTTAATCTTTCAAGTGATTTAACGAAAAAACATGTATTGTCGTCGATCGAGTATGGATCCTTCGCCACGAGTAGTTTCCCTCCTTGTACGTAAAGCATGCCAAAAAAAAATTAAAATCGACTTGGTAGATCTAACAGGATCATCTTGCAGCAGCCTACATCAAAACAGCAAGGAACTCTGAACCCGCAACTGAATGGAAGTTCGTGCTAACATGCTCAAGAGAACACTGATGTCATACACGTTGACTACTTCAACTACAGTAGTAGTACCAGTTATTTTTTCAATCCAGTAGGTAGAAGTAAAAAAATTGTATTTGTTAATTAATTTGGTTGAAATTTCAAACAAAAAATAGGCTTTCCTTGTGGTATGACTTAAATTTAGTTGACAAATTATTTCGGCACGTGCTGTACCAAATCAAGGGGACATGCAAAACTACAGGTCTCCGTAGATAGTTGGTCCTGGTGGAGGAGTAGAGCAAGTACAATAAGGCTTAGTCAGCTGGCTACAAGGACTAAAATAATATATTTGTGCCTAGTTGGAGGTGAGAAAAGGAGAGAGAGAAGAGAGGTGAGCTACTATGCAATAGCCAGCTCTTGCACGTGCTCCTAGGCACTTTGTGAGAGTGAAAAGTGGGCCATGTATTAGTAAAGTAGTTCATTGTTATAGCCAACTATTATACATGTTAGCTATATGGTGACTACAAATGATATGGCATCTTGTTATAGTCAAGAGTTGGCTATACTATTGGAATTGCTCTAAGATGTGCAGTTGACTAGCCAGCGATAGTACTTAAGAAAAAGAAACAAGCCGTCAAACAAAACAGACAATTAAAACGTGTTCGCAATACAAAACAAATTGACTACGTACCTGTTATGCTCTCGTATAGTTTGAGACGTTCGCGTATATACGTGGTGCTGATTGATTTGGCGTGACTAACGAATTCGTTGATTTGATTAATCTCAGGCGAGGACGATCATAACCATGGCGAACCACCAGATTCTGACCGAGCAGCGGCAGCGCATAGACAGCGATCGCCACCTGCAGGACAGCAGCAGCAGCACCAGCACCAACAGTGCGGCGGCGCACTGCAGAGGTCGTCAGGATACAAAGCTGCCACCGGCGCCGCAACGTTCTGCTCCATCGCTGGCACCTCCTCCAGGACTAACTGCGGCGGGGGCGGCGCCGGTGATTAGCCAGGCTGCCGCGGCGGGGCTGTCGATGAAGCGGTCGTTGCAGCAGTTCTTGCAGAAGCGGAAGACAAGGGTCGCCGCCGCGGGGTCACCGTACGCCGGCGGCCGACCGGCGGCGAGGCACTCGGCTATGCACTCCTAGGCTAGCTACGCCAGGCCAATGATGAGCTGCAGTCGCGTACTAGCATCTGGTTTATTTGGTTCTTTGATTAGATAGTATGGCTTCTTATGCTAGTGTTCAAAATGGAGCGCTTGCTTGTTTGGCTGGGAAATTGTACTAGCTGTTGATCTTCCATTTCTTCTCCAGATAACCATTTACTAGTTGTTACCAATAGAGTTCATGGTAATGTAATTCATTATGCTTGATTTGATCGATCCATATCACACTCAGGTGAAAGTTGGAAACACATATCGGGTCCGAAATTAATTACAGTATCATATCATGCATCGATTCCCCGTGCATAAGATAAAAATCTTCAACTTGTATGTCTCTACCTTCATCTTATGTTTGTGGATAATATCCACCAAATGTAGGTGCATATTCATCTTTTCTTCAAACACCTTCGCTTTTTCCGCAGATTTCTTCTTTTCCTCAACAACGATGTTCAGCCCTTTAACACATACATTTATCTCAGCATGTAGATCCTCACATACGCAATGGAGAAGCTAGAATATTCATACAGATGAAACGAATCGGAGAGAAAACCGAAATCCCAAACTAGAGTGTATCCATAATTAACTCTAGAAACTGTACCTCGTGCGAATCTATGGTGTCGGTGCCATCAAATCCGGCGGGCTCATGACCATGGGGGTGACCGGCAGTACAAGATCGCATGGATGCAATCAACGAGGCTTCAAAGTAACGGCTAGAAATGTCTGAGGCGTTTATGAACAAGGCAAAAGAAAGGGGTCTGGTATTTAAGGAAGAAGGAAGATGTGCATATCACACACGGTCTTGTTCAAGAAGGCCCGTGTGTGATGTCTTAGGCTAGGGTTAACGTTTTGTTGACGATCACATATGGTTTTCTATCAGCAGCAGAGTCGTGTGTGATGTTTTAGGATAGGTCTTGTGTTATGAAAATATATAAAAAAAACTCGCCAATGTGCTAGCCGTTGAACTTGTTGTTGTACTCCACATTGGCTTATTTCCTCATACAATCGTAAGGTTGTTCCATTAGTAGCACACAGTTTAGTCGTATGCCATTAGTTCTGTCACACACAGCTGATTTTTACTAGCCGTGTCTGATAGCCCTTATCGCTTTTTCGTTCTAAATTGTGTGCAACTTACAACAATAAATTGAGTATCTCGATTAAAAACTACATATATTTAGATAAATTTACACCATAAATTTTTTAAAGAAATATTCACACACAAATTTACGTAATATACTTACATATTAAAATTAAATATTTTATTAAAAATTTCGAAAATAAATTAATCTAAAAAGTATTCTAGAACACTAAGATTATTTTTACGGATTTTTGCAGGATCTTGGAGGCTGGTGGGCCAACAGTACGTCCGACGGTGTGCGCAGTGGTGTATTAGTCCTACTCGGTATTCACCGTATTTATCACTATATTGCTTCAAAAGTAGCTAAGTTTTTTTTCCTAGATGTTTTTTAGTCAAATTTATATGGGTTGATTTTTTATCGTCTTCCCAGGCAGTTGCACACGAAGGAAACACTTCTCTACGGATTTGGTTCTCGTTCTAACGCCACACGCAAGGCTTAACAGAGAACTACACGCAGAGGTTTCTCCTATAGAATCTCTAGCATAAAAACCCATCCCATATAAACATGAAATAAAGATGAAGCGAAACACAGAACTACTTCATTTCCATAATATAATTTACATACGGGTTTCCCTTTCGGGAACCTCGACGGGCTTACACAAGAACGGAAAATTACCTTACTACCTTCTTAATACAAGCGTCTTCAAACTAATGGTTTTATTACAAGGATGGTGGTTGTACTACTACTACATGTGCTAACTTCTAAATTTAAATACTTTACATTTCCATGATTAAACACCAGCTCTGATACCAATACACACAGATTAAAAACTACGGATATTGACATAAGGTGTAGAATAAATCCCTCTGAAGAATATACTTGGCATACTGCGCATAGCCAGTTAAATATAATTGTTGATCTAATATGTAACCTTTTCTTATCTTGGGGAAAAAGACAATAAATATAGCTTGATACTTTATTTAAAGAATACAAAAAACTCACGGAAAAATATTCAAGTTTGAATAATAAAGTCGATATAGTGCTACATAATCTAGAAGAAGCAAAAGCAAGACAGAACACAGTCAATAGGAATAACGAATCTTTCTATTCTTAATAGGTGATCCCATTTCTCTTCACATGCAGCGTATCCACCTCATCAAGCATCTCTGACCAATCCTAGCCTGCCACATGTCATCAAATATGCCACCTCAGCCATCCACGTCATCAGGGTTAAAATCCAACTAATTATGCCCCATAAGTAAAAATAAGCCACGATTAAAATCTCACTAATCCTCTTCCTCTTCCTCTTCCAGTAACGTACCTTCCACTCGCTGCCATGATGATCTAAAACTAAATCTGAACAGGAGATGATTGTAGCCCGATGATCCATTCGCAAAGCAGTCATGTATCATATTTTTTAAAATAGTGCGTAAGGTTTTCTGTACAGTTTTTTGCTACTTATCCCGCTGCAACGCGCGGGGTATTATCTAGTTATATTAAAGAAGAAGTGCAGTCTATTGGGAAAAGCATACGGTACTGCCTAAATAACTTTCTATTCTTAATAGGTGATCCCATTTCTCTTCACATGCAGCGTATCCACCTCATCAAGCATCTCTGACCAATCTTAGCCTGCCACATGTCATCAAATATGCCACCTCAGCCATCCACGTCATCAGGGTTAAAATCCAACTAATTATGCCCCATAAGTAAAAATAAGCCACGATTAAAATCCCACTAATCCTCTTCCTCTTCCTCTTCCAGTAACGTACCTTCCACTCGCTGCCATGATGATCTAAAACTAAATCTGAACAGAAGATGATTGTAGCCCGATGATCCATTCGCAAAGCAGTCATGTATCATATTTTTTAAAATAGTGCGTAAGGTTTTCTGTACAGTTTTTTGCTACTTATCCCGCTGCAACGCGCGGGGTATTATCTAGTTATATTAAAGAAGAAGTGCAGTCTATTGGGAAAAGCATACGGTACTGCCTAAATAAAAATAAAGAAATTTTGTCAAACACTGAAACCGACAAGATATTACTGAAATCAAAAGAATAGTGCAACAGGTAAAGAAGTTAATTCTTTCATAATTTGCATGTCTGAATACAACAAAGCATTAAACGAAGCAGCTAAATATTTAACACCTCCTATTGTTTTTTCTGATCACGATCACCAAAAGAAGATTCCAAAATAATTATAAAGCAAAATAACACAATCATCCAGTTATTAATTCAGGCTTTAGACAAGCTAAATAATGTACAAAATAATAAAGAAATTGTGCTATCCTCGTCAGGATTAGTAACATCGTCGAGAAATATCAATTCAGAAAAATGGACATATCTAAAAGCCTCAATAGAAGAGACAGAAACCTCCAGTTAGTAAGGCAAGATTCAAGACCTTTGTCAATGAAACATAGATTATCATGTAGCAAAGCTGATTATATTGATAATCTCGAAGAAGTAATAGACCTTGAAAGATACCTAGATGATAAGGGGTTGCCCGATCTTCTCAGTAAACAACGGGTGGTGATGAACACACGGTGTATGCAGCGGAGGGAATCGATGATATGGTGTAGATAACTTGTATGATGCCGACAAAGTCTCTCGATTGATTCATGTAGCCAATGCAACAGATCTCAACCTGCAAGATATTCGCAACTCCACACACTTGCGCATGTAGCTGCCGACCACGAAGCGGTAAATTGCAATCTTCTAATCCCCAATGGAACAGCAGATCACACACAAACTTTCAGTAGCATAAAACTCCAGATCGATGCGAATTTGAGAGTGGGATTCAATAGTTTTGCATAGCAAACAACTAAGAACTAGGGTTTATCATAAACGTGGTCTAAAGCTACTTTGGGGGCGTGGGGACTTATATAGGCGTTCAGACGACCTCATGTCGTAAAGATACAAAAATAACCGATCCGAATAGATCTGTCGAGACAGACTCGGACTCGTCCGGTCTGGAATCCGGTTGACCGGGCCTGGGACCGGGTGGTCCGGGCCTGGGACCGGGTGGAAACCGGACTAAGCGCCCATGCTCCCTGGATGTTGGCCCGGTTGGCACAAATGCAGAAGCCGGTCTGGACCGGGCTCTTCCGGCGTGGGATCCGGATCTGGGGGATGGCCCGTGCCACGGCCGGTCCGACCGGCGCCGCCTGAAGATGTCCTCCTCTCGCGCATGCCTCCCGCTCCACCCTCGCGCGTCCATGGGATGTCTTCACGTCCAGCTCCATGTCCAGCTTCTTGTCCAGCTGCTCCTCTCCTCCTCGTGCGATGCTTGGTTCCTCCTCATACCTAATCATACATAAGTAATACGACTTAGGCAGCATAAAGTTCTCATCGATCAAAGTATCGTTTAGGAACAAGTTCACCTGTTGTTTAAGTAGCTTCGCACGAGCTCGTGTCATTGGTCCAATCCTAACTTCATTGGACTTGAGCTTCACACCTTCATCTTCATCTTGCAATGATGGAGGTAGTAGTGAGGTAGAGATGTCCTCATCATCTCCCCCCCCCCTTCAAAAGGCGTCGACCTCGACTCTCCAAGGTCTTCTCCATCATATGGTGTCAAATCAGCAACATTGAAAGAATTACTGACACCAAACTTATCCTCTGAAAGATCTATCGAGTATGCATTATGATTGATCTTGGCAAGCACTTTGTAAGGACCAGCACCACGAGGAAGCAACTTGGACTTCCGTAGCGGGAACCTATCCTTGCTAAAATGTACCCAGACCATATCACCAGGCTTGAACAATATCTCCTTGCGCTTCTTGTTCATCCTTGCAGCATTGCTCTTGCCTTTCTTCTCTATCAACTCTTTAGTCTTCACATGAATCTTTCGCACAAAATATGCCCTCTTGGATGCCTCCATATTGACTCTCTCATGTATGGGTAGAGGCAACAAATCAAGCGGAGTAATGGGTTTGAAACCATACACCACCTCAAAGGGACACAACTCTGTCGTAGAATGTACCGCCCTGTTGTAAGCAAACTCCACATGCGGCAAACACTCTTCCCACTCCTTCAAGTTCTTCTTGATCATGGATCTCAACTGTTGTGACAATGTTCTATTCACCATTTCAGTTTGACCATCAGTTTGGGGATGACAAGTAGTGCTGAAAAGCAGCTTCGTCCCCAGCTTTCTCCAAAGCGTCTTCCATAAGTAGCTCATAAACTTCACGTCACGATCAGAAAAAATAGACTTCGGGACTCCATGTAGACGTACAATCTCCCTGAAAAACGGGTTAGCAATATGCGACGCATCATCGCTTTTGTGGCAGGCAATAAAGTATGACATCTTAGAGAATCTATCCACTACCACAAATATAGAATCATGGCCTCTTTTAGTATGCGGCAAACCCAACACAAAATCCATACTAATATCCTCCTGATACGCGTGATGCACACGTCCGTTGGGAACCCCAAGAGGAAGGTGTGATGCGCACAGAAGTTTTCCCTCAGAAAGAAACCGAGGTTATCGAACCAGTAGGAGCCAAGAAGCACGTGAAGGTTGTTGGTGGAGGAGTGTAGTGCGGCGCAACACCAGTGAAACCGGCGCCAACGTGGAACCTGCACAACACAATCAAGATACTTTGCTCCAACGTAACAGTGAGGTTGTCAATCTCACCGGCTTGCGAAACAAAGGATTAAACGTATCGAGTGGAAGATGATGTTTGTTTGCAAAGAACAGTAAAGAACAATGATTGTAGTAGATTGTATTCAGATGTAAAGAATGGACCAGGGTCCACAGTTCACTAGTGGTGTCTCTCAAAAAAGATAACTAACATGCTGGGTGAACAAATTACAGGTGGGCAATTGACAAATAAAGATTCAATACATATCAATGATGATTACTATGAGATTTAATCAGGGCATTACGACAAAGTACATAGACCGCTATCCAGCATGCATCTATGCCTAAATAATCCACCTTCGGGTTAGCATCCGCACCCCCTCTAGTATTAAGTTGTAAACAACAGATAATTGCATTAAGTATGGTGCGTAATGTAATCAACACAAATATCCTTAGACAAAGCATCGATGTTTTATCCCTATTAGCAACAGCACATCCACAACCTTAGAACTTTCTGTCACTGTCCCAGATTCAATGGAGGCATGAACCCACTATCGAGCATAAATACCCCCTCTTGGAGTTACAAGTATCAACTTGGCCAGAGCCTCTACTAGCAACGGAGAGCATGCAAGAACATAAACAACACATATATGATAGATTGATAATCAACTTGACATAATATTCTAGATTCATCGGATCCCACCAAACACAACATGTAGCATTACAAATAGATGATCTAGATCATGTTAGGCAGCTCACAAGATCTAAACAATGATAGCACAAGCGGAGAAGACAACCATCTAGCTACTGCTATGTACCCATAGTCCAAGGATGAACTACTCACGCATCAATCCGGAGGCGGGCATTATGATGTAGAGCCCTCCGGTGATGATTCCACTCTCCGGCAGGGTGCCGGAGGCGATCTCCTGAATCCCCGAGATGGGATTGGCGGCGGCGGCGTCTCTGGAAGGTTTTCCGTATCGTGGCTCTCGGTACAGGGGTTTTCGCGACGAAGGCTTTAAGTAGGCGGAAGGGTAGGTCAGGGGGCGACGCGGGGGCCCCACACCATAGGCCGGCGCGGGCCCCGTGCAGGCCGCGCGCCCTATGGTGCCGGCCCCTCGCGGCCCCACTTCGTATCTCCTCCGGTCTTCCGAAGCTCCGCGAAAAATAAGACCCGGGCGTTGATTTCGTCCAATTCCGAGAATATTTCCTTTGTAGGATTTCTGAAACCAAAAACAGAAAACAGCAACTGGCACTTCGGCATCTTGTTAATAGTTTAGTGCCGGAAAATGTAAAATAATGATGTAAAGTATGTATAAAACATGCAAGTATTGTTATAAAAGTAGCATGGAACATAAGAAATTATAGATACGTTTGAGACGTATCAAGCATCCCCAAGATGCCACAGTGCCAGTTCCTGTTTTCTGTTGTTTTTGGTTCCAGAAAGGCTGTTCGGGCAATATTCTCGGAATTCGACGAAACGAAGACCAAACATCATAATTCACCGAGGCGGACCAGGACACCGAAGGGGAGTCAGAGGGGAGGCCTGGGGCCCCACACCATAGGGCCGCGCGGCTCCACCTGGCCGCGCCGGCCTGTGGGGAGGGAGCCCTGGCGCCCTTCCGACTCCGCCTCTTCGCCTATTTAACCCCTCGTGACCTAAATCTTCGATACCGATTGACGGAACTCCAGAAAAGCTCCAGGGGCGCCGCCGCCATCGCGAAACTCCAATTCGGGGGACAGAAGTCTCTGTTCCGGCACGCTGCCGTGACGGGGAATTGCCCCCGGACCCATCTCCATCGACACCACCGCCATCTTCATCGCCATCGCTGTCTCCCGTGATGAGGAGGGAGTAGTTCTCCCCGAGGTTGAGGGCTGTACCGGTAGCTATGTGGTTAATCTCTCTCTCTGTACTCCAATACAATGATCTCATGAATTGCTTGCATGATTGAGATCCATATGATGAGCTTTGTATCGCTACTAGTCTATGTGCTACTCATGTGATGTTATTAAAGTAGTTTATTCCTCCTGCATGGTGTAAAGGTGCCAGTGTGTGCATCATGTGGTTCTTGTCGTAGGCTATGATCATGATCTCTTGTAGGTTGTGGAGTTAATTATCATTATGATAGTATTGATGTGATCTATTCCTCCTTTCATAGTGTAATGTGGACAGTGTGTATGCTATGTTAGTTCTTGGTTTATTTTGCAAAGATCTATTATGCTCTAAGGTTACTTAAATATGAATGCCGAATGTTGTGGCGCTTGTTAACTCCGGCTTGAGGGAGCTCTTGTAGCCCTACACAACGAATGGTGTTTGTCATCCAACAAAAGAGTGTATGTAGCACATTTGAGAAGTTATTTACTATGCGATCAATGTTGAGAGTGTCCACTAGTGAAAGTATGATCCCTAGGTCTTGTTTCCAATACTGCAAACACCGCTTACTTACTGTTCTGTTGCATGTTTACTCGCTGCCATATTTTATTCAGATTGCTATTACCACTCATATACATCCATACTACTTGTATTTCACTATCTCTTCGCCGAACTAGTGCACCTATACATCTGACAAGTGTATTAGGTGTGTTGGGGACACAAGAGACTTCTTGTATCGTGATTGCAGGGTTGCTTGAGAGGGATATCTTTGACCTCTTCCTCCCTGAGTTCGATAAACCTTGGGTGATCCACTTAAGGGAAAACTTGCTGCTGTTCTACAAACCTCTGCTCTTGGAGGCCCAACACTGTCTACAGAAAAAAGAAGCGTGAGTAGACATCAGTATACTCTTATTATTGTTGTAAGAATTACCATAACCACTACCATTATTAGAAGGATATGGTCTATAGTTGTTGTTACCATAATTATTCCTATAAGCATTGTTGTTGAAATTATTACTCTTAATGAAATTTACATCAACATTTTCTTATTGAGCAACCAATGAAGCTAAAGGAACATTATTAGGATCAATATGAGATCTACCATTTGCAAGCATAGACATAATAGCATCAATCTTATCACCCAAAGAAGAGGTTTCTTCAACAGAATTTACCTTCTTACCTTGAGGAGTTCTTTCAGTGTGCCATTCAGAGTAATTGATCATCATATCATCAAGAAGCTTGTCGCGGCGCCCAAGGTGATGGACATAAAAGTACCTCCAGCAGCTGAATCCAATAGGTTCCTCGAGGAAAAATTCAATCCTGCATAAAAGGTTTGGATGATCATCCAAGTAGTCAGTCCATGGGTAGGGCAATTCTTTACCAAAGATTTCATTCTCTCCCATGCTTGAGCATCATGTTCATTATCAAATTGCTTAAAATTCATAATGCTACTTCTCAAAGATATAATCTTAGCAGGGGATAATATTTACTAATAAAAGCATCTTTACATTTAGTCCATGAATCAATACTATTCTTAGGCAAAGAAAGCAACCAATCTTTAGCTCTTCCTCTTAATGAGAAGGAAACAATTTCAGTTTTATAATATCACCATCTATATCTTTATACTTTTGCATTTCACAAAGTTCAACAAAATTATTAAGATGGGCAGCAGCATCATCAGTACTAACACCAGAAAATTGCTCTCTCATAACAAGATTCAGTAAAGCAGGTTTAATTTCATAGAATTCTGCTGTAGTAGCAGGTGGAGCAATAGGAGTACTTATAAAATCATTATTATTTGTGCTAGTGAAATCACACAACTTAGTATTTTCAGGAGTACCCATTGTAGCAGTAATAAAAGTAAACTAAGCAAGTAGAATAAAGTAAAGACAAGTAACTAATTTTTTGTATTTTGATATAAATCAAGTAAACAAGACAGAAAGTAAAGCAACTAATTTTTTTGTGTTTTTAGATATAGAACAAACAAGACAGTAAATAAAGTAAAGTAAAGCAAGACAAAAACAAAGTAAAGAGATTGGATGTGGAGACTCCCCTTGCAGCGTGTCTTGATCTCCCGGCAACGGCGCCAGAAAACAGTCTTGATACGCGTGATGCACACGTCCGTTGGGAACCCTAAGAGGAAGGTGTGATGCGCACAGCAACAAGTTTCCCTCAGAAAGAAATCGAGGTTATCGAACCAGTAGGAGCCAAGAAGCACGTGAAGGTTGTTGGTGGAGGAGTGTAGTGCGGCGCAACACCAGTGAAACCGGCGCCAACGTGGAACCTGCACAACACAATCAAGATACTTTGCCCCAACGTAAGTGAGGTTGTCAATCTCACCGGCTTGCTGAAAACAAAGGATTAAACGTATCAAGTGGAAGATGATGTTTGTTTGCAAAGAACAGAAAGAACAATGATTGCAGTAGATTGTATTCGATGTAAAGAATGGACCGGGTCCACAGTTCACTAGTGGTGTCTCTCCAATAAGATAACTAACATGCTGGGTGAACAAATTACAGTGGGCAATTGACAAATAAAGATTCAATACATATCAATGATGATTACTATGAGATTTAATCAGGGCATTACGACAAAGTACATAGACCGCTATCCAGCATGCATCTATGCCTAAATAATCCACCTTCGGGTTAGCATCCGCACCCCCTCCAGTATTAAGTTGTAAACAACAGATAATTGCATTAAGTATGGTGCGTAATGTAATCAACACAAATATCCTTAGACAAAGCATCGATGTTTTATCCCTAGTAGCAACAAGCACATCCACAACCTTAGAACTGTCACTGTCCCAGATTCAATGGAGGCATGAACCCACTATCGAGCATAAATACCCCCTCTTGGAGTTACAAGTATCAACTTGGCCAGAGCCTCTACTAGCAACAGAGAGCATGCAAGAACATAAACAACACATATATGATATATTGATAATCATCTTGACATAATATTCTAGATTCATCGGATCCCACCAAACACAACATGTAGCATTACAAATAGATGATCTTGATCATGTTAGGCAGCTCACAAGATCTAAACAATGATAGCACAAGCGGAGAAGACAACCATCTAGCTACTGCTATGGACCCATAGTCCAAGGATGAACTACTCACGCATCAATCCGGAGGCGGGCATGATGATGTAGAGCCCTCCGGTGACGATTCCCCTCCGGCAGGGTGCCGAGGCGATCTCCTGAATCCCCGAGATGGGATTGGCGGCGGCGGCGTCTCTGGAAGGTTTTCCGTATCGTGGCTCTCGGTACAGGGGTTTTCGCGACGAAGGCTTTAAGTAGGCGGAAGGGTAGGTCAGGGCGGCGCGGGGGCCCCACACCATAGGTCGGCGCGAGCCCCAGGCAGGCCGCGCCGCCCTATGGTGCCGGCCCCTCGCGGCCCTACTTCGTATCTCCTCCGGTCTTCTGGAAGCTCCGCGGAAAAATAAGACCCTGGGCGTTGATTTCGTCCAATTCCGAGATTATTTCCTTTGTAGGATTTCTGAAACCAAAAAAAAATAGCAACTGGCACTTCGGCATCTTGTTAATAGGTTAGTGCCAGAAAATGTATAATAATGATGTAAAGTATGTATAAAACATGCAAGTATTGTTATAAAAGTAGCATGGAACATAAGAAATTATAGATACGTTTGGGACGTATCACCTCCCAAGGTGTAGTAGGTGCCGGTAACGGAGTATACAAACCGTGAGGCTTCAGCTTGGACTTGGACTTGTTGCAAGTAATGCACCTCTTCACATACCTATCCACGTCCCGCCTCATCTTTGGCCAATAAAAGTGGTCAGCTAGCATGAGTAGCGTCTTCTCACGCCCAAAGTGACCCATCAAACCTCCAGCATGTGATTCCTGCAATAAGAGCAAACGCACAGACGATTCTGGAACACATAGTTTGTTAGCTCTAAACAAGAACCCATCATGTATGTGATATTTTTCCCATGCTTTACCAATAGCACACAAGCGATATGGTTCAGCAAAATCATGATCAGTGGCATACAAATCACATAGTATCTCTAATCCAGGAATTTTAACATCAAGTTGAGTTAATAGCATATTCTTCCTAGATAGAGCATCAGCAACAATATTATCTTTTCCCTTCTTATGCTTAATAATGTATGGAAAAGACTCAATGAACTCAACCCACTTAGCAAGACGCTTATGCAAAGTAGATTGGGCTTTCAGATATTTCAAAGCTTCATGATCAGAATGTATGATAAATTCTTTTGGCCACAAATAATGTTGCCAAACCTCAAGAACTCTAATTAAAGCATACAATTCTTTATCATATATTGGATAGTTCAACTTAGCACCAGAAAGTTTCTCAGAAAAATATGCAATTGGGCGACCCTCTTGCATCAACACACCACCAATTCCAATACCACTAGCATCACATTCAATCTCAAATTGTTTATTAAAATCAGGAAGTGCAAGCAACGGTGCAGAAGTTAACAATCGTTTCAGTTCATCAAACACATGATCTTGGGCTGTGCCCCACTCAAAGATAACACCATTTTTAGCTAAGTCATTCAAAGGTGCAGCAATAGTACTAAAGTTGGGCACAAATCTTCTATAAAACCCAGCTAGACCATGAAAACTTCTTACTTGACTCACATTCATGGGAGTAGGCCAATTTTGAATAGCTTCAATTTTAGACACATCTACTTCTACTCCATGCTTAGAGACAACATAACCCAGAAATATGACCTTATCTTTGCAAAATGTGCACTTCTCAAGATTACCATAGAGTTTATTATCACGCAACACTTGCAAAACATGTCTAATATGTATAGTATGATCAGATTCATTGCGGCTTAATATATCATCAAAGTACACAACCACAAACTTGCCAATAAAATCACGCAAAACATGGTTCATCAGTCTCATGAAAGTGCTAGGTGCATTAGTTAAACCAAAAGGCATTACTAACCACTCATATAAACCAAATTTTGTTTTAAAGGCTGTTTTCCACTCATCCCCTTCTTTCATCCTAATTTGATGATAACCACTACGCAAATCAATTTTAGAGAAAACAGCAGCACCACTCAATTCATCTAGCATATCCTCTAAACGGGGAATAGGATGACGATATCGAATAGTAATGTTGTTTATCGCTCTACAATCTACGCACATACGCCATGTACCATCTTTCTTAGGAACTAGAATAACAGGAACAACACAAGGACTAAGGCTTATGCGGATATAACCTTTATCGAGTAGCGCTTGTACTTGCTTCTCTATCTCCTTCGTCTCTTCGGGATTCGTGCTATATGGCGCCCTATTGGGCAGCGAGGCGCCGGGAATCAAGTCAATTTGATGCTCAATACCACGTAGCGGTGGTAATCCTGCGGGCACCTCCTCCGGAAACACATCGCTGAATTCTTGCAACACATTAGAAACACCAAGAGAAATAGGGGTCATGTCGTTAGAAACCAAAACCTCACCCTTGTACATGAGCACAAGAGGCATGGTTGTAGGGTCCTCACTAAATTCTCTCATGTCCTCTTTGGTGGCTAATAAGACTAAGGAATTCACTCGCTCACTTTTCGTTATATCACTCACGGCATTACAATTCTCTCGCCTATCTATAGATGCATCCTCCAAGTTTACTTCAATCTTCTGACGAGACTCATTGACAATCTGCTGTGGTGACATAGGCTGTAAGTTAATTTTCTTGCCCTTGAACTCCAAGTGATATGTATTGGCGCGGCCATTGTGTTGCACAGAACGGTCATAGAGCCATGGCCGGCCCAACAGTAGGTGACACACCGTCATAGGAACCACATCAAAGTCAATGGAATCCTTATACGGTCCAATCTCAAAATCAACACGCACCATGTGGCTCACCTTCATCTCACCATTATTGCTCAACCACTGAATATAATATGGATGCGGGTGCGGTAGATACTTCAGTTTCAGCTTGGCACATAACTCTTTGCTTGCTAAATTGCGACAACTTCCGCCATCAATAATGACCTTGCAAGCTTTATCAGGACCAACAAGTGCCTTTGTTTGGAACAAATTGCAGCGCTGCGTAGATGCACTAGGCTGCACATTGAGAACACGCTGTGAAACAACTATAGTTTGAGCTTCTGAAGGATAAGCATCAAAACTATCGCTGTCATAATCATCATCTTCCGGAGCATCCGGATCAGCATCGTCTCCAGTTTCATATTCATTGTCCTCATTAATGATCATAACTTTGCGGTTAGGACAATCTCTCTTGAAGTGACCCTTGCCACCACATGCATGATGATACGTCTCAAACGTATCTATAATTTCTTATGTTCCATGCTACTTTTATGACAATACTCACATGTTTTATACATACTTTACATCATTATTATGCATTTTCCAGCACTAACCTATTAACAAGATGCCGAAGCGCCGCTGTTTTTCTGCTGTTTTTGGTTTCAGAAATCCTACAAAGGAAATATTCTCTAATTGACGAAATCAACGCCTGTGGTCTTATTTTTCCACGGAGCTTCCGAAGACCCGAGGATACGAAGTGGGGCCACGAGGTGGCGACACCACAAGGCGGCGCGGCCAAGGAGGGCCCGCGCCGCCTATGGTGTGGGCCCCCGGTGCCCCCGCGCCCTTCGCCTACTTAAACTCTTCGTTGCGAAACCCTATTAACGAGAGCCACGATACGGAAAGTTCCAGAGACGCCACCGCCAATCCCATCTCGGGGATTCAGAGCCCGCACCCGCCGGAGAGGGGAATCATCACCGGAGGGCTCTACATCACCATGCCCGCCTCCGGATTGGTGCGTGCGTAGTTCATCCTTGGACTATGGGTCCATAGCAGTAGCTAGATGGTTGTCTTCTCCTCTTGTGCTATCATGTTTAGATCTTGTGAGCTGCCTAACATGATCAAGATCATCTATTTGTAATGCTACATGTTGTGTTTGGTGGGATCCGATGAATATAGAATACTATGTCAAGTTGATTATCAATCTATCATATATGTGTTGTTTATGTTCTTGCATGCTCTCCGTTGCTAGTAGAGGCTCTGGCCAAGTTGATACTTGTAACTCCAAGAGGGTGTATTTATGCTCGATAGTGGGTTCATGCCTCCATTGAATCTGGGACAGTGACAGAAAGTTCTAAGGTTGTGGATGTGCTGTTGCTACTAGGGATAAAACATCGATGCTTTGTCTAAGGATATTTGTGTTGATTACATTACGCACCATACTTAATGCAATTATCTGTTGTTTACAACTTAATACTGGAGGGGGTGCGGATGCTAACCCGAAGGTGGATTATTTAGGCATAGATGCATGTTGGATGGCGGTCTATGTTCTTTGTCGTAATGCCCTGATTAAATCTCATAGTGATCATCATGATATGTATTGAATCTTTATTTGTCAATTGCCCACCTGTAATTTGTTCACCCAACATGTTATTTATCTTATTGGAGAGACACCACTAGTGAACTGTGGACCCCGGTCCATTCTTTTACATTTGAAATACAATCTACTGCAATCTCTGTTCTTTGTTGTTCTTCGCAAACAAACATCACCTCCACACCATACGTTTAATCCTTTTTTTTCAGCAAGCCGGTGAGATTGACAACCTCACTGTTAAGTTGGGGCAAAGTATCTTGATTGTGTTGTGCAGGTTCCACGTTGGCGCCGAATCCCTGTTGCGCCGCACTACACTCCTTCACCAACAACCTTCACGTGTCCCTTGACTCCTACTGGTTCGATAAACCTTGGTTTCATACTGAGGGAAACTTGCTTCTATACGCATCATACCTTCCACTTGGGGTTCCCAACGGACGTGTGCTTCACGCATTATCACATGACAAAGCATATCACGGTTGCGCGCCGTTGACATATTAGAACTAGTTCCACTTGCTGCAGGGATGGGCTTCTTTGTGTGGGACACATTGGAGACCGGCTTGCTAGACGAAGAAGGAACATCCGTAGGATGCATAGATGGCGCCGTGGAGGGTGGCGGCCTAGGCGTGTAGCGCCCTGCGCCTGTAGCATGGCCCCTCTGTTGCGCTTCTTCAGCCAACTCTGATTCAGCTTCTCTTGCGTGATGACGCACAATGCCTTTGATATTACACTTGAGCCCATTCAGGAAACGCTGTAGTGTCATCTCCAAAGACTCACGGACACGGGCACGCTGCATAAGCATTGATGACCCACAAGTATAGGGGATCGCAACAGTCTTCGAGGGAAGTAAAACCCAATTTATTGATTCGACACAAGGGGAACCAAAGAATATTTGTAAGCCTTAACAGCGGAGTTGTCAATTCAGCTGCACTGGAAATAGACTTGCCCGCAAGAGTTTATCAAGCAACAGCTTTATAGCAGAGGAGTAGTAGAATATAAGTAGTGGTAATAAAGACAGCAAAGTGATTCTAGTAAACAGCAGGATTAAAATACTGTAGGCATAGGGATGGATGAACGGGCGTTGCATGGATAAGAGAACTCATGTAATAATCAAGGCAGGGCATTTGCAGATAATAATAAAACGGTATCCAAATACTAAACAATCCATAGGCATGTGTTCCGTATATAGTCGTACGTGCTCGCAATGAGAAACTTGCACAACATCTTTTGTCCTACCAGCCGGTGGCAGCCGGCCTCTAGGGAAACTACTGCAATTAAGGTACTCCTTTTAATAGAGTACCGAGCAAAGCATTAACACTCCGTGAACACATGTGATCCTCACATCACAGCCTTCCCCTCCGGTTGTCCCAATTTCCACTTTGGGGCCTCGGGTTCCGGATAGCAATATGTGTATACAACTTGCAGGTAAGATCATAAAACAATGAATATCAACATGAATCAATAACATGTTCAGATCTGAAATCATGGCACTCGGGCCCTAGTGACAAGCATTAAGCATAACAAGTTGCAACAATATCATAAAAGTACCAACTACGGATACTAGGCACTATGCCCTAACAATCTTATGACTATTACATGATCAATCACTACAAGAAAAGTTCTGATAGACAACGTCCCAAAATCGTCAACTAAGGGGCATTTTTCGTCGCCTATGGGCCTAACCCGACGATATGGGTTCCGTTGTCGAAACTGCGTCAGGCAAAGTCCAACGACGATTTTTTCGGTCCGTCGCGCTTGGGCGCCCTTCCGCCACGGAAAATCGGACCGTTGCGGAAGTGTTTTCGGGAGCCCGTTGACTGCTGACGTCATGAACTGACAGTTAACGGCGTTAACCGGCTGAAACCCCGTGGTAGATGGTAGGCCCACACGAGGCCTGCCACGTCTTAAGCGGGCCGGGCCAGATGACATAGTTTGACCGGTCAACTATATAGCTGGGCTGGTCCATTAGTTAAGTGGGCCGGCCTAACCTCTAAGGTTGACTGGTCAAAACTTAAATGGGCCGGCCCATTTAACATGTGGGGTCCACCTTAAAGAATCGGGCCGGCCCAAGAAGCAAGTGGCCGGGCCAAAAACACAGGTGGGTCCCACTTTCCGTTAGAAGGCCCATTTAGTGTGTGGGGTCCACCGTATAGCAAGTGGGCCGCCCAACAAGCTAGTGGGCCGGCCAAAACACAGTGGGTCCCACTTCCGCTAAAGGATCGGCCCATTAAGTTTGTGGGGTCCACCATATAGCAAGTGGGCCGGCCCAACAAAATAGTGGGTCGGCCAAAAACACAGTGGGTCCCACTTTCCCGTTAAAGGGCCGGCCCATTTAGTACGTGGGGCCCACCATATAGCCAGTGGTGGCCCACCAAGATAGTGGGCCGGGCCAAAAACAGGTCCCACATTCCCGTTAATGGGCCGGCCCATTTGGTATGCGGTCCACCATATAGAAAGTGGGCCGCCCAACAAGATAGTGGGCCGGGCCAAAAACACAGGTGGGTCCCACCTTCTACTTAAAGGGCCGGCCCATTTACCATGTGGGACCACCATAGAGCAAGTGGGCCGGCCCAACAAGATAGTGGGCCGGCCCAATAAGCATGTGGGCCCCACTTTCCTGTTAAAGGGCCGGCCCAACTAGTATGTGGGGTCCACAATATAGCAAGTGGGCCGGCCCAACAAGATAGTGGGCCGGGCCAAAAACAGGTGGGTCCCACTTTCCTCTTAAAGGGCCGGCCCATTTATTACGTGGGGTCCTCCAAAAGCAAATGGGCTGGCCCAACTAATTAGTGGGCCGGCCCAGTAGTTGGTGGGGTCCACCTTAAAGCAAGTGGGCCAGCCCAATTAGTGTGTGGGGTCCACCGTAAACAAATGGGCTGGCCCAAGAAGTAAGTGGGCCAGCCCGTTTAGTTGCTGTTTATATGCCGGCATAATATGCGCTTTAGGATTTTGCGGGCAGGCACATATGTGATTTCGCTTGATTGGGCCGTTTAAGGGATGGGAATTCGTGATTTAGATACTGAGAATATTTACGCAGCATTGATTTCTGTCGGATAGCCTCACTTACCACAAGCACCAAAGAAAAAATGCGCGAAAGAACTATAAAAACTAACTAAATATTACATCAGCTGCAAGGCATTGAAAAAATATTACAGAACCCAGAGAAATTGAATGGTAATTAAACCTAGCAATACAATGAAGCGATCCGGCAATCTTTTAAGTTGTCCATGCAGCACCTATATCTGAAACAAAGACATTACAAGTTAAGACAACAACAATGGAAAGGCAAAGACACTACAATATTGTTTGGCAAAGAATTTGGAACTCATCATTTCGTCGTTATAACAAGATCATTGTAATGCGCACAATAAGCAAACAAAGAGTGCATGCCGCATACCAACAGCCAATATAACAGAGCATGTTAGAATGAAACAGCAGACTTACTACTGTCGAGTCCCATGCAAACCAACATGTTCAGGGAGTACAAAATTGGCATGAACAACATAGTAGCAGGCTATAAATTTTGTAACAACGACTGAGCAAGATGAAGTTATGATGGCTACATCTACAGAGCAGGGAATGTAAACCAAAAATAGAAGTTACGATGGCAAAAGCTAAAGAGGAGGGAATGTGAACCAACATGTGCCAAGTGCAATTACTTCACTTTGGCCGTGAACTAAATAATACTCCTGAACTTATAGTGAAGGGGATGCAAATCAAGATGTTTCGGGATATAAACTTGTAATGAGCAACACATGGAGGATAGTTAATGCTGGAGCTTAGGATGGACCAGATACAGAATATAGTGGGATCACCTGTGAACTTGTATAAGAGGGAATGCAAACCAATATGTTCAGCTTTCCATATGTGAGCGTCATGCCAAGTCAGAGAAACAAGTCAATAATGCAGCTTTTGAAGAACAAGATGGCACGCAAAATTATTATCTAGTAGTATGACAAGTTTATTTGTACTACAGGCTAGATAGCAGAGTGATAGCATGCCAAACTAAGTCCTTACTTTGTTAGCTTACAATGAACTAGATACAAAACAATGGCATCACCTGTAGTACAGGGAATGCAAGCCAACATGTTCATGGAGTAAAAAATTGGCACAAACAACATAGTAGCAGGCCATAATTTTTGTAACAACGACTGAGCAAGATAAAGTTATGATGGCTAGATCTACAGAGCAGGGAATGTAAACCAAATATAGAAGTTACGATGCCAAAAGCTATAGAGCAGGGAATGCGAACCAACATGTGCAATTACTTAAAATTGGCCATGAACTAAATAATAGCAGGATGTTACTATAATACCTACAGTATAATTTTTGTAACAACGACTGAGCAAGATAGAAGTTATGATGGCTACATCTACAGAGCAGGGAATGCAAACCAAAATGTTCAATCGCTTAAAGTTAGCAATGAAGTAGAAAATAGCAACGTGTTACGGTCATAGCTAGGAATGAACTAAAAGAGCTTCAGACAAACAAGCATCTGAACCCAGAACATGGCGCTAAAACAAGGGACTTACATTAGGAGAAGCACTCTGTGGGAGTCACAGCAGATCTTCCTGGGGTTGATAGATCCGGTGATGAAGTACGCTACATGTGCTACTTGGGGTTGGAGAGACGGCCATTACACTTCATGGTTACTCATCTCATCTGCAAAAACGTAACGGCGCGTCGTTAGCACAAACAGGTTCCCCCAAGATTAAACAAGAACTTGCAGGCAAGCAATAGAAAAGCGACAGTAGAAGAGTTTAGATCATGCACTGCGCCGGTGAAGCAGATCCGGTTCATGCACAGCGGTGTCGGTGAGCAAGATCCGATGCGGTGGACGACGGATCCGGCGAAGCGGCTCCGGCGGGGTGGACGATACCGCAGCTGAAGCGACTGCGGTAGACTGCTGGATGAGCATATGGTTTCGAGGTTCGGCGGGGATGATCCGGTCCGGTTGATGACGGCGTCGATGAAGCGGCTCCGGCAGGCAGCCGGATGACGAGGATCGCGAGGGCTCGGGTAGGCCAGGGAAGTCCGGCGGGGATGTTCCGGTGCGGTGGTCGTGGAGGTGGTAGAGAGAGGGACTTGAGAAGTTCCGGTGGGTGGTCTCAGATGAGAGACTGAAGGAAATGTATTTTTTTTGGGAGGGTTTCCGGGCTAGGGAGGTGGTGATCGAAAAAATGACGGGCAAACCCCTCACCAACCGACTTTGCTGTCATCTCCACAGGGGTAGAATGGGAATTTGGAAGCGTGTGAAATTTTTGTATTTTGTGGGCGGGAAGTTTTGCCGCTATGAGATTTTGAATTTCGCTAAGGTACAAGTATAATGATAAAAAATTGTGACACCGTACTAGTACCTCTGTTCATGGCCGAGTGCAAAATCAAATCATCATCACGTTGAATATAGGTCACTACCATGATCATGATCTATCTTCTTAATCCCATTCAAAAATGCGTTTGAAATATTTCAGGATTGGTGGGAGATTTTGCCGCCCGACAGAGATTAAATTAAACCACACGTTCGACAATTCAAACTTGAGACCTTGGCTATGATACCATTTAAGTTCGAACTGATTCAAAAAAGGCTAGGCAATTAATTTATATAACATCCACAGGAACAACTACCAAGTTGATCCCAACCGCAGATAAATGCATCCACCAACAAAAGTCTGAACGGTGCCTTAATCTAAGGAAACATTTCACAAGACCAATGTACTCACTATGTTAGTGTTCATCTCCAATTATCTATGGCATTTTCTTAGTCTTTGGGAGATTATAACGAACTTGATTGGCCTCGTGCAGTAGGGCATCACATGCTTCTAATCTCGATCTCAACATGTCAACTTTTGTTCTTAGCATAGCTGTTGCAACTCGTTCTACTTGGAGTTGTTCCTCCAAAACTTGAGCAGAGAAAGACTTGGACTTGGGCTTCAAAACCCAGCATTTCGCAGGAAAGAGTTTTTGGTGATATCTTTATCTTTCCCGGGTTTTGCCATCTCAAATTTCATATTAGCCAGACAAGTTTTGAGTTGTGTAAAAAGAAAAGTTATTACAGAGAAAAATGCAGATGGTAGATTTAATGTGTACGAACTACTTTTAATCATACAAGTTGACATGCCTGACTATAATAAGGACCATCTATCTTGCTAGCAGGCATAATTATTAATGGGCTACCATGTACGGGAACCGTATCCTCTAACGTGAAGGAGCTAAGTCAGGAAAAATAAAGAAGCAAAGTCAGGCTTCTGTAGCATAAGTACAAGGTTATGCACTGTCTTTAACTAATAAAGGTGATTACTGTAGATGTTTAAAAACTAAACTAAATTTTATTACACCATAATTTTCTCTGCATGTAATTACTTCAAATGCAAGACACAAGTTTGTATTGTGCAAATTAATTTAAATTATTTGGATTTTAGACATATGGTTTGGGGGAAGGAAAGTTAGAGTACTGTAGCTTCTCTAACTTTTCACCTTCAAGTTAGAGTACTGTAGCTTCTCTAACTTTTCACCCATGTACGTAGTCCTTCCAAGAAACAGCCGTTATTGCATTACGAGCAGAAAACAGTTCACACGTGCGCTCAGATTCAAATTTTCAGCATGCAGTCGATTTATGGTTTAATTGAAGTACACATCAGGATATTATTTCACACAAAATACAGCAGCCACATGGAACATATCTAATTTTAGTACAACAACAAAATTTGCAATTATTACAGACCACGAAATTTTGAACGAAATTTTGAGCAGTAATTAGTTACAGCATTGGCATCAGCAGTCCACTTGACTGAACAACAGAATCAAAGTTTATTTAGACACCTTCAATTCCCAGACACATCACAACTGGCTTACCATGACAAGTGCATAGGAGATTCTTTAGAACATTTTCTGTCAAAGTTTGCCTATTTTTCAATTCATGTATCTCTTGGCGTGTCTTGGCAATTAATTCATCAGCATCTTTGTTTTCCCGCCCAAATATATCAACTGCCTCTTGGAGTGCATCCCCGAAATCTCTTTGTGCCGGATTAAGTTGACCAATAGATACCATGGGCCTATGCGAGCAATATGCACTCTCACTGCTGCTTTGTGAAACATCAATACTTGAGGCATTGGCCCTTGCTTCTGGCATTGTAGCTTTATTTGAAGCCTGAAATTTAGATAAAACAAGTTACAACATCATATGATGCAATAAAAGACCTCCAATTTCAAGAACATCATTGAGCTGATATAACACAACAAGCAATCAAAAATAGAGCCTCGTACATCTATTTCTTCTGGAATGGTTGGTGTACCGGACTCAGTGGACCAATGAGAGCACGTGCCACTGTCACTGTTGCTCTGTGAAATGACCGCAACACTTGATAAATGGGTTGTCCCTACTGACATTACAGCTTTGTTTGCAGGCTGAAACTAAGACAAAACAAGTTAAAATGCAATACAATACAAGGCAAACAAACAGCATTGTTGACATAATTTTGAAAGAACCATGGGCAGATACAACAAAGAAACCAGTTAAGCCACATGCCTCTTAGAACAAACCAAACTAGATCATGGCGATGATGTATACAATGAACCAAGCAACTAGACATCATGTGCCCAATAACGAAGCCAGGTCACTGCACAGAAGAAATCTAGCAAATAGCCAAATACAGTCAAAAGATGTGCATGTTGGATTTGATACTATTAGGAAAATAATGTATGATTGATTTAAGCATGACTCAGATAGTGCCTTCGACATCGCAGAAGGTCAATGCAACAATTAATTGTATGGCTTGTATGAAGTGCCATAACATTTAAATTAAGCATAACGAGGCATTGCTTAATCTGAGAACTGAGTGCTAGCTCAGTGGCAAGGCTTGCGAGTGCGCAGCCAGCCCACCCGGGTTCGAGTCCCAACAGGACCGAATTAAACGGGGTGTTATCTAGCGCGTATAAATTCGCTGCTAGAGAGGTCTCATCATCTATCTCACAACGTATAGACAAGGGAGGGAATCTTCCTACGTTGGTCAACGTTTAGGCAATGCTTAATCTTGAATTCATGATCAAACTCAAACAAAAAAGGGCATATAACAAGTAGCACCATGTGCATCATGTATAATAGATTACTAGAAACTGAATGAAGCAATTGAACATGGAGCGTATTATATAAACAGCCAGATCATTTGAATATGGATATACCACATCATGTCAATGGGACTCAGAAAAACAAAGCTAGACATTTAAACAAGTAATATAACTATTTTTTCACCATGTTTCAAGTAGAATAGGAAGCTAGGTTAGGAATAAAGCAATCATGTTTCAAGTAGAATAGGAAGCTAGGTTAGGAATAAAGCAATAAAAAAACACAAAGTGCATCATTTCAGCTAGGATCATTTCTATCAAACTTCATGCACTAGCCATGGAACAACAGGCAAACTCAATGAAGCAACAGGCAAAAAATTAACATAATAGAATTTCAGGACTTGTATTAACATAGCCAAATCATGTAACTTATACCCAGGCATGCCGGATGCCAGATGGGTCAAAGGCAGTGTGCAATGTTCCATATGGTCATTGTTTATATTTTATTAGATTCCATTAGGCAACTTAGGTAGTGCAACATACAGAAAATGATGCAATTGAACTATGCACAGGAGGTAAATTAACATTCCAAAAAAAACAGGGAACTTACGTGAGCTTTTTTTTGAGTCACACGGACCTCATCGGGTACTTGGACAGAAGAACCTGGTGCCTCACTGTTTCTCCTCTGCATGAAGGAGAGGCCAATTGTAAACAGAAACAGGTCCAAGATATAGAAGTTTGCATTAAGCAATATACAAAAAACAGCAGGTACTTACATGATTATAGGCGAGCTTTACTCTACGTTTATGAGTGTAAGATGTGCCTGCTGCACGTGTAATAACAACAAACAGTTACGAGTCACGGCTTTGCTATAATTAAATTGACACCAAATAGTAGTAGAAGCATTATGACGTGCATAAACATGTAATACAGGATCGCAGAAAGATATCAAACATGATGTAACTAGAGCAGTAGCCTACGGCCAAATAGTGAGAAATTGTAATCGTGTCAATTGTGGACTTGTATAGCCTACCCCAACTTGTTTGGGAATAAAGGCTTTGTTGTTGTTGTTGTTGTCAATCGTGGACATGTAGAGCATTCAACGGCTCATGATTGGTGGCTCATATTTTGTAGAGTTTCAGCGAATGGGTGGGTTAGGTTACTCAGACCACCACACTGTGTATTTATATCATCTGAGTTAGGGTTACAATACTACTGGACATGGGCCTCTATGGGCCTCACACTGGATACAATATTACTACAGCGCTACTACTAAACTCACTCATGGTCCAACACACCCCCTCAAGATGATCATGGGTAAACAACCATGGCCATCTTGCAACAACAACATGACACATATGACAACTACCAGTAATGAACATTCAGCATAACTCCTAGGATACATGACAGCATTGCACTTTCCATCATCTTGTCATCTCGATTCATCTCTTCATCAGCAGCGAAGATATCCAGCTTCAACCATCTGGGATACGCACAACTCCTAACCATACACGTCCTCAACAACCCCGGCTGCCTCACCACACAAGTTCCGCAGAACCATCCACACTCGCCTCAATGTCCTCAGCCTCTCTTCTCCACTCTGCCCGGCCACCTCTTCCGTCTCTCCCACAAACCCCCAGCCAACTCCTGCCTCAACCATCCACTCCTCAAGCACCCATGCCTATCCCCCGGTCAGGCCTCAACCAGTCTCACCTCAGGCACGCATGCCTTTCCCCTGGACATATCCACAACCATCACCATCACCACTAAACCGCAGCCTCATCAACTCCATCACGACTCAACCGCAGCCTCATCAACTCCATCACCACATATCCTCACAGCCTCACATCTCCATTTTCTCCTCACTTCCACTCGGATGGCGCCTCGTCTGCGCGCCCTGGCCAACCTGGCGGACCGCACCTGGCCACATCGACCGGCTCGCGCTGGTCAACGTCCAGCACCAACCTCCGGCTCCGCCCTGCGCTCAAAGGCTCGCCCCACTCCGCACGCCTCCAACTTCTGCCCCTCACACGGATCCAGATCTCTCTGCCACGGATTCACTTCCTCTTCTCTCCTTTCTAAACCAAAACGATCTTCACCCTCTTCTTTCTCCCCGCGCGAGCAGCCGCCGATCTCACACAGCTCACATCGCTGTGTGTGATAGCCGCAACCCACGCAGAGCACCTGATGCGGCCTCCCGCCGCCTGGATTTCTACATCTCAACGGTGGGTTTTGTGATCAAAGGAAGAACTTGTTTGGTACTGTTTGTGGCGGCTAGCAGGAAGGAAACCTAGGCTCTGATACCATGTAGAGTTTCAGCGAATGGGTGGGTTTGGTCACGGAAAAACATACTTATGCGTCGTGTTTAAACCTAAAGGATGAGGTGGTTATCAACGAAAGCACTTGTAAGTTAGAAATATAGCACGAATTCAGAAATACAGTCAGCTGCAATACTCCTAACAGAACAAAACGCGCAGGGATGTCTGGTTACCTATTTCTGGGCGGCGTTTAGACGTGTTCCGCGTTCTTACGGGTGACGTGGAGGTCGGCGAGGGGACTGCTGTTGCGGTGGGTGCCGGGGAAGCAGATCTTGGGGGGTCGGAGAAGGACATGCTGGGCGGTCGATGAAGTGTTCAGCGCGCCGGCCGAACTAGAAGGTCGGTGAAGCAGATGATGTGCAGTGCACGGGGGCGTCGGTGTCGGCGAAGCTGGTCAGGTGCGGTGGTCGATAGAGTCGGCGAACGAGATACGGTGCGGTGGACGCCGGAGTAGGTGCGGATCAAGCGGATAGGGCAGCCTCGGGGTTTGAAGCCGTGGCAGCTTGAACGGCGAAGTGCGGCGGCCGGGAAGATCTGGAGGTAGGCAAGAGGGGCGGTTTCTCTGAGGGCTTGCGGGCGAAACTAGGGCGAAGCTGGGCGAAGCTGGGCGATAGAGGAGTAGAAGGGAATTTCGCAGTCCTTCTTTTGAGGAAAAAAATATTCGCAGATCTGAAACTTTGCGGCGCGAGATATTTGGGCGTTGGCGGGGAATTTTACCGCTCGATGATATTAAATTTTGGCTGCAGTAGGTTTTTTTTTAGAGTATGTAATAATAATAAATAGTAGGCCCTACTAGTACTGTACGTCTGTTCAGGAATCCAAGGGGGTAGAGGTATAGATATATAGACAATATAGAGATATAAGAAATGGCGGGGGCTAGCGGAAATGCACTTTGCCTCATAGGAGCATATGCTCCCATTATGTGAATCCATATTTCAAAGTGTCAAAAAATTCTAAACTAAAATTTTACATGTATATCTAGACATTTTATGTTGGTACACAAGTTTTCTCACAAAAAAATTATGTGGCTCCTATAAAAAAGACAAATTTTGATGTTGTAACACGACTACGTACAGTATATTTTTTGCCTTTTTTTACACGCCACACAAAATGTCGTTTTTCCACGAAAACTTGTGAACGAACATATGATGTCACAATGTATACCAAAAAAATTAACATTTATATAATTTTTTTAATCATTTTCTATAATTGGTGCATATGCACGCGTGTGCCAAAACGCCACCTCCGCAGGCTAGGAGTTTCTAAACTTCTTATGGCACATCAAATAAAATGTTGTTCAAACAATAATAATAATGTGCTTATGATTGTTACTCCCTTCCACCATGAATAAAGTCCACATCGGTTTCGTGTCAAACTTTGACTCGAGATTTAGGTACCCACATGATAGTGCTAGTATCATAGCTAGTATCATACACATTGGTCCCACAAAAATGTTGATGTGGCAGCTAATTAAGTAGGAGAGAGGAGATTAGTGTAACATAGGTAGATACTGTATCATAGCGCAAACAACGAGAAAACTTAATGCTAAACAAATCTTGTACACAAATTTGCATTGAGATTCTAAAAAATAATAAATGTAGCATTACTATGATACTACTCCATGATACTACCCACTATAGAAATAGTATGACCAGCCTAATTTTATGACATCCGCAAAATATACCATTGGAAAGTTCATCGAAACAAGCATCCGATGATATAGTTTTGAATGACATGCAACTCATAATTGGCGGGCCCAAGTATTAGTCTAAGTTTGCCTCTGAAAACAAATTGGCATTGTACTCTAGGACAAAGGGAGACTACTCGCAATGGCAATATCATAAGTAGTATCATGCACTACATGCATGCAAAATGTTGATGTGTCATATCAGTTAATGATGAAAGAGACGATAGTGGTATCATAGGTAGATATCGTATCATATCATGTAGAACTAGAAAAATTACTGCCAAACAAATCTTGTACACACTTTTGTATTGAGATTCTACAAATCCCTAAATACATGTAACATATTATACTACTACATGATGATACTATGGACTGTGAAAATAATATCGTACATTAGTATCATATGTATGATACTATTATATGATACTCCCCATTGTGACTAGTCTAATAATAACAATAGTACTCAAATTTGTCTTGTCCCTCGGGTGTTTAGAAGTATATGTTCGGTCCCTCACGTATTTAAGAATTATGTTTGGCCCCTCAACTCTAATGTGGTCAAAATTGAGCACTTGAACACTTAGTTAGGTCTAGCAATGATAAAAACTTGATTGGTCTGTTTATTATTTGTTATGTGGCACGGCGGCAAAGCATTTTGCTAAATCTCAAGCACACATAGTTGGGGTCCATTAGAGGGACTAATTAAATCAAAGTACAATGGATTATAAAAGCAGGTTTTATCATTGATTAGCTTTGCAACGGCCTATCAACTGTAAGTGTTGCATGTGTTCTAAAGAACTATGTTCATCGTCACAGATCAAGAGGAGTACGCAGTGGAGGACGCACAAAACAACCGTAGGCCAGGTGGGCACACCTTACTAATTTTCTTTTTTCCACTTTATATGTGATAATTTTTTACATAATTAATTAACTAAAACATTTTAAAATAGGGTGGGCCATTCAACCCAAACACCATGTTGCGTACGTCGCTGAGGGTAAGGGGTTTCATCTTCGTTCTATGGTATGAGTATGTAATGCGCGTGATACTCATCGAAGACAATATATATAGCAGACATCACATCAGATGAGCCTATGGATAAAAATGGGCCAAATCATATCTACTAGTGCACAAATGAAGTTAAAAATAGGTCAACCTTCATTAAACCGATACTACTTAAAAGACCATTGTTTGACCTAAGTAAGCGTATATATGAGGTCTGTAATACTAGTCACAATGCATAGTATCATATATAAAAGTATGGTGTGTATGATACAATTAATACTACATGTTACTATGTCAACGATGCATGGTATCATGTACTAGTATCATAATCTTCTTATATTAATTGATTTGTAGAATCTCAATGCAGATCTATGTACAAGATTATTTAACATTAAATTTTCTAGTACTACGTGCTATGATACGGTATCTACCTATGATATTATAATCCTCTCTCTCATCTTTAATTGCAGTGCCACATCAGCTTTTTTGCAAGCATGAGATGCATGATAGTGTACTACCTATGATACTCCCATTGTGGGTAGTCTAAGGGGGCAATGTTAGACCTAATTAAGTGTTTGAGGTTAGTTATGGACCGCTGTTATACCTAATTGTGTTTGAGGTCAGTTAGGGACCTTATTATACATAATTAAGTGTTAGAGGTGAGTTCAAATAATAATATATAGTTGGGGTCTAAAGTTCACCAACGTATGCAACACACGAGCTGCCAAATGTGTACTTAATTAACCCTATTAGGAAAACACAAGATTATCTCATTCAACAAAATATTAGGAAAGTGTATCACAATTGTATTTATCCCTTATCTCTCTCATGTTAACCGAGACAAGAGTTCGTTCTAGGTCAGCTCTACGACAATTAGCGTCGCAAGGGTGGTAACATAGGTGTGCAGTTGCGAAAGTTTTTTCCCAAGTTGTCGACTTCCTCAATCCACACTTAATATTTGTGCATGCGGGCCTAAGTATATGGTACTACTTAGTTCTATTCCTAGTATATATGTTGGGTGACTTAGAAAAATCATACTTCGTACATGATTCCTTCGAAAATCCTTTAGGGCTTCTTTGATTCATATTAGGTTGGTATAAGATAATAGGATTTAGATCTTATAGGAATATTTCCTACACTAGTAGTTTGATTCATATGAACATATCCAATAGGAAATAATCCTATAGGAATCATCAAGTAGTGCAAATCCTAGTATAGGATTAAATATTTGGTCCTACCTCATGGAAAAATTCATTTGGCGCAATCAAACGCAACTCATCTTATTATAGGATTTAACTACACATGTCATCCCAAATCCCAATCCTACATTCCTACTCCTATGATTTCCCTATCCTGTGAATGAAAGGAGCCCTTAAAATCAAACTATCCCGCACCTCGTCGATTCGTATAAAACCGACTCTAGCCAACAACTCTTCGCCCGACCTTTCTTCTTCACCATCAGGCCACCACACACTGTCATTTTCCATTGCAACGCATTTAGGGTGTGTTCGGTTCCAGAACCAAGTGGAATGGAATGGAACCGTTCCGCACCTAGAGCCCATTCTTGTGTTCGGTTGTGGAATGGAACGGAACCGAGTGGTTCCTCGAAAGGGAATATTCTCCCCATATGCAGAATGCACCCATTCCACCGAATCGGTGGAATGTGGTGGAACGGCTGTTACTTAGCCGCTATTAATTACAAAGCACTTCACTAATCCAACCAAAAAAATTATTAGTTGTTGTTAATTATGATTTTGAGATTAAAAAGGCCACTATTAATTACGATATTTAGACAAAAGATTAAACTTTAACTTCATTCCGTTCTACTCTCCAAATTCCCCGACCATACAAAAAATAACATTAATTACGATTTTAAGATTAAAAAGGCCATTAGGCGTTGTTAATTACGATTTTAAGATTTAAAAGGCTATTTGCCATTGTTAATTACGATTCTTAGACAAAAGTTTAGTTTAACCACATTCCGTTCTGCTCTCCAATTCCTCCAACCGAACAAAAAAAAGTACCATTCTGTACCTCCTTTTTGTCCAAACCGAACGCGGGGATGGAACCATTCCATTCCTCTGGAAAGGAACCATTCCTTACTAAAATCTTCTTGTGCCACCTCCCAGTTTAAAGGCCTACTCGCATAACCCTACAGCTCTGCACTCGCGTGGGCAACCGAACACACCTACATCATCAATGCCCCGCGTACTTATCCGCACCGCCTACAGCTCTGCACTCCTATGACCTATCCATGGCTGGGCAGTCAAAAAAAGCTGCGTCACCTGGGAAATCAACAAGCCACGCAAGCAAGTCGCAAGCATCATAAATTCCGAATCAATGCCTAGCTACAGTCTACCTGGCCTCCTCCCAACTCATTGTCCTTGAGGCCTTAACAAAGCCTTCTAAAAGGGTTTTATCAAAATATTCCATATGGATTAGTAAAAAAACGCACCTGCTAAAGATTCATATATGCCCCTAGGTTAAAAATATGCATCTCAAATTTGTATGGATACGTATGTATCTCTGACTAAAATGCATGTATCAAGACATAAGTGAGACACCTATATATTTTCAAACGGGGATGTAGTAGTAGATTTTTTGGGTCATGTGTTGGCAATAAAAAATGGATTCCCCATTTCATCTGTGCACAAGGAGGGCAAAACGAGTGGTCTTTTGTGAAGTGTCTCTACCAATCTACAACCACTTCAATTTTCACATGTACGCTAGACCCTGAAAGATGTCCAAATCAAGTTGCAGTGTTTTATCTCGATCCACATCTACATATGGTTTTATAATTGAGCTTTATCCTAATGAATTCAAAATTAAACTGTATGAGTTTGCTTGTTTTTGTACCCACTTGGGAAGGGTTCATGCAGGATCTGTAGCGAACTTTCTTGTGAAGACATATTTTGGCACATACTGTATGTGAATCTTCTCACGGCCATCAACTTTGAATACTCAAGTTTTTTACTCCTATATATGCAAAATGATATCAGTGTACCATTTTACTTATTCACAATGTTGGCAAAAAATGTATTTTTATGCCCATCTATTTCCATTTTTTGATTTCTTTTTTGAATTTTCATGCCCATTTGTAGATTTGACCAAGATTTAAACAAGTTTAACACATGAAAAATGAAAAGGTAAGCATGGATCCTTCTTAGACACTCTAAAATGAAGCTTTTGGGAGGTTCTTGAAATATCCAAGTTTGAAACCCAAAACCACTTCTTCTCTTCATGTTTGACTACATAAGATAGAGTTTAGGGTTAGGGGTAGATACATGATTTTTCTTGTTTGAATATGTCTAGACCTTGTTTATCAACTTTAATGCTTACTATATGACATAAGAAGACTATGTGCTTTGGTTTTTCATTTTCTGTTTTTTTTATTTTATGCCCATTTGAATCTTGGTCAAATCCTAGGTTTGACCAGGATTTAAGCAAGTTTAAAACATGAAAACGACTTCTCTTCGTGCTTGACTTCTTATTCACTCCAAAATGAAGCTTTTGGAAGGGTTTTTGACATTTCCATGTTTGAAACCCAAAACGACATCTCTTCGTGCTTGACTTCATAAGATAGAGTTTAGGGTTAGGGGGTAGATACATGAATTTTCTGGTTTGAATATGTCTAGACCTAGCTTGTTTATCAACTTGAATGCTTGCTATATGACATCAGAAGACTATGTGTTTGGTTTTTATTTTTTTGAATTTGTTATGCCCATTTGAATCCTGGTCAAATCCTAGGTTTGACCAAGATTTAAACAAGTATAAAACATGAAAATGAAAAGTAAGCCTGGATCCTTCTTATTCACTCCAAAATGAAGCTTTTGGGAGGGTTTTTGAAATTTCCATGTTTGAAACCCAAAACGACTTCTCTTCGTGATTGACTTCATAAGACAGAGTTTAGGGTTAGGGGTAGATACCGGATTTTTCTGGTTTGAATATGTCTAGACCTTGTTTATCAAATTGAATGCTTGCTATATGACATCAGAAGACTATGTGTTTGGTTTTTGTTTTTTGAATTTGTTATGCCCATTTGAATCTTAGTCAAATCCTAGGTTTGAATATATATGTCTAGACCTTGTATATCAACTTGAATGCCTTACTATACATATGACATAAGAATGTTATGTGCTTTGGTTTTTCATTCTTTTCATTTTTTTCTGAATTTTTAGGGCCATTTGAATCTTGGTCAAATCCTTGGTTTGACCAAGATTTAAACAAATTTAAAACATGAAAATGAAAAGGGAAGTCTGTATCCTTCTTAGTCACTCTAAAATGAAGCTTTTGGGATGTTCTTTAAATTTCAATGTTTGAAACCCAAAACGACTTCCCTTCATGCTAGACTTCATAAGATCGACAGGGGGTAGATACATGATTTGTCTGGTTTGGATATATCTAGACCTTGTTTATCAACTTGATTGCTTACGATATGACATAAGAAGACTATGTGATTTGGTTTTTCATTTTTCTGATTTTTTTGAATTTTGTGCCCACCCATTTGTATCTTCGTCAAATCCTAGGTTTGACCAAGATAATTTAAACAAGTTTAAAACATGAAAATGTAAAGGGAAGCATGTATCCTTCTTAGTCACTCTAAAATGAAGCTTTTGGGAGGTTTTTGAAATTTTGATGTTTGAAACCCAAAACCACTTCTCTTCACATGCTTGACTTCATAAGACAGAGTTTAGGGGTTAGGGGTATAGATACATGATTTGTCTGGTTTGAATATGTCTAGACCTTGTTTATCAACTTGAATGCTTACTATATGACATAAGAAGACTATGTGATTTGGTTTTTAATTTTTCTGTTTTTTAATTATTTTTCTGCCCATTTGAATCTTGGTCAAATCCTAGGTTTGAACAAGATTTAGACAAGTTTAACACGTGAAATTAAACGAATAAGTAAGCATTGATCCTTCTTAGTCACTCCAAAATGTACCAATTGATAGTGTTAACTTTGCTTCATGGAAAAAATAATGTCATGTAAATGAGTTAACTTGGATTTCCTACCCTTGAATCCATAGGAAACTTTGTTCTAATGCACTATTATAATCAACCGAGTTTTTACACCAACAGGTCTGTCACTTACGTGTGGTGCCCATGCGTGAGGTCCCACACTTCAGTGAGCACAAGTCACGTGCAATAGGTACGCCAACTCCCAGCCATCTTCTTTGTCAAGAGAAGACGCATCAGGATGCGTATTGGAAGTCCGTGGGTCCTTCTGGATCCTTCGGTTGTCCCTCTCACAAAAAAAATCTATCTCATTCTCGGCCTCGCTCGACTCGCTCGCTCGCTCGCTCGCACGTCCTGCGCACTGACAAACCCTGCACAACAGTCAACATCATCATCATCACCCGAAAAAGGGGAGACACCATAATGCTCTGCCTTTTTTCTCTCCTTCCGAGTGATCCCTCTTCCTCCGAGTTTCACTCGACGGGCAAACGCACATCTGCAGCATAGTAATAATAAAAAGGTAGAAAAATCGATATACGAATCTATAATTAAATAGGTTAAACTAGGGTTTTGCCCTGTACTACAGATCAAGGTTCAAAAAAATCCAACTATTCGAACAACACGATTCTAATCCAAGAACTTTTTCGACCTCATCCAAGTGGCCTCAAACTATAGGGTTAGCATCTAGTGCAGTATGTGTGAAAATGTATGCACTATGTGTGCTATAACTTGTATGTCTTTCAAATTTGAACCAACTTTGAATAAGTTTGAAATATTTGAAATGGGGAACTTTTTCGACCTCATCCAAGTGGCCTCAAACTATAGGGTTAGCATCTAGTGCAGTATGTGTGAAAATGTATGCACTATGTGTGCTATAACTTGTATGTCTTTCAAATTTGAACCAACTTTGAATAAGTTTGAAATATTTGAAATGGGGCTTTTGGCTTAAACGTTTGAAACTCAAAACGATTCTCTTCATGCTAGACTTCATAAGACCGAGTTTAGGGTTAGGGGTAGATACATGATTTGTCTGGTTTGAATATGTCTAAACCTTGTTTATCAACTTTAATGCTAACTTCTCAGTCACTCTAAAATGAAGTTTTTGGAGGTTTTTGAAATTTCCATCTTTGAAACCCAAAACCACTTCTCTTCATGCTTGACTTCATAAGAAAAAGTTTAGGGTTAGGGGGTATAGATACATGATTTGTATGGTTTGAATATGTCCAAACCTTGTTTATCAACTTGAATATGCTTACTATATGACATAAGAAGACTATGTACTTTGGTTTTTAATTTTTCTGATTTTTTTAATTTTCTGCGCATTTGAATCATATCTTGGTCAAATCCTAGGTTTCACCAAGATTTAGACAAGTTTAACACGTGAAAATGAGTAAGTAAGCATGGATCCTTCTTAGTCACTCTAAAATGAAGCTTTTGGGATGTTCTTGAAATTTCCATGTTTGAAACCCAAAACCACTTCTCTTCATGATTGACTTCCATAAGATCGACAGATCAGTTTAGGGTTAGGGGTAGATATATACATGATTTTTTGGTTTGAATATGTCTAGACCTTGTTTATCAACTTGAATGCTTACTATACATATGACATAAGAATGCTATGTGCTTTGGTTTTTCATTCTCTTTTTGAATTTTTTCTAAATTTTTAGGCCCATTTGAATCTTGGTCAAATCCTTGGTTTGACCAAGATTTAAACAAGTTTAAAACATGAAAATGAAAAGGGAAGTCAGTATCCTTCGTAGTCACTCTAAAATGGAGAAGCTTTTGGGATGTTCTTGTAATTTCTATGTTTGAAACCGAAAACGAGTTCCCTTCATGCTAGTAGACTAGCTTCATAAGATCGACAGGCCGGGGGTAGATACATGATTTGTCTGGTTTGGATATATCTAGACCTTGTTTATCAACTTTAATGCTTACTATATGACATATATAAGAAAACTATTGCTTTGGTTTTTCCTTTTTCTGTTTTTTTTAATTTTGATGCCCATTTGAATCATGTCGAATCCTAGGTTTGACCAAGATAATTTAAACAAGTTTAAAACATGAAAATGAAAAGGGAAGCATGTATCCTTCTTAGTCACTCTAAAATGAAGCTTTTGGGAGGTTTTTGAAATTTCCATGTTTGAAACCCAAAACCACTTCTCTTCACATGCTTGACTTCATAAGACAGAGTTTAGGGGGTTAGGGGTATAGATACATGATTTGTCTGGTTGAATATGTCTAGACCTTGTTTATCAACTTTAATGCTTACTATATGACATAAGAAAACAATTGCTTTGGTTTTTCTTTTTCTGATTTTTTTGAATTTTGATGCCCATTTGAATCTTGTCAAATTCTAGGTTTGACCAAGATTTAAACAAGTTTAAAACATGAAAATGAAAAGGGAAGCATGTAACCTTCTCAGTCACTCTAAAATGAAGTTTTTGGGAGGTTTTTGATATTTCCATGTTTGAAACCCGAAACCACTTCTCTTCATGCTTGACTTCATAAGACAGAGTTTAGGGTTAGGGGTAGATACATGATTTGTATGGTTTGAATATGTCCAAACCTTGTTTATCAACTTGAATATGCTTATGTGCTTTGGTTTTTTATTTTTCTGATTTTTTTGAATTTTATGCCCATAAATCTTGGTCAAATCCTAGGTTTGACCAGGATTTAAACAAGTTTAAAACATGAAATGAAAAGATAAGCCTGGATCCTTCTTAGTCACTCTAAAATGAAGCTTTTGGGAGGTTCTTGAAATTTCCATATTTGAAACCCAAAACCACTTCTCTACATGATTGACTTCATAAGACATAGTTTAATTAGAGTTTTAGGGGTAGATATATACATGATTTTTCTGGTTTGAATATATATGTCTAGACCTTGTTTATCAACTTGAATGCTTACTATACATATGACATAAGAATGCTATATATGTGCTTTGGTTTTTCATTCTTTTGATTTTTTTCTGAATTTTTAGGGCCATTTGAATCTTGCATGGTTAAACTTGGGTTTTGCCCAGTTCTAAAGATCAAGGGTTCAAAAAAATCCAACTACGGGGTTCGAACAACACGATTCTAATCCAAGAATTTTTTCGACCTCATCCAAATGGCCTCAAACTATAGGGTTAGCATCTAGTGCAGTATGTGTGAAAATGTATGCACTATGTGTGCTATAACTTGTATGTCTTTCAAATTAAGTTGATAAACAAGGTCTAGACATATTCAAACCAGAATATTATACTGCATTAGTACAAAAAGTTTCCTATGGATTCATCAAGGGTAGTAAAGCCAAGTTAACTCATTGTCATGACTAAGAAGGATCCATGCTTACTTTTTCATTTTCATGTTTTAAACTTGTTTAAATCTTGGTCAAACCTAGGATTTGACCAAGATTCAAATGGTCATAAAAAATCAAACAAAATCAAGAAAATCAAAAACCAAACCACATAGTCTTCTTATGTAATATACTAAGCATTCAAGTTGATCAACGAAGTCTAGACATATTCAAACCAGAAAAATCATGTATCTACCCCCTAACCCTAAACGTTGTCTTATGAAGTCAAGCATGAAGAGAAGAAGTGGTTTTGGGTTTCAAACATGGAAAATTCAAAAACCCACCCAAAAGCTTCATTTTGGAGTGACTAAGAAGGATCCAAGCTTACTTTTTCATTTTCATGTTTCAAACTTGTTTAAATCTTTGTCAAACCTAGGATTTGACCAAGATTCAAATGGGCATAAAAATTCAAAAAAGAAATCAAAAAATGAAACAGCAAAGCACATAAACTTCTTATGTCATATAGTAATTAAGCATTCATGTTGATCAACAAAGTCTATATATATTTAAACAATAAAAATCATGTATATATACCCCCAAACCCAAAACCACTTCTCTTCACATGCTTGACTTCATAAGACAGAGTTTAGGGGTTAGGGGTATAAATACATGATTTGTCTGGTTTGAATATGTCTAGACCTTGTTTATCAACTTGAATGCTTACTATGTGATTTGGTTTTTCATTTTTCTGTTTTTTAATTATTTTTCTGCCCATTTGAATCTTGGTCAAATCCTAGGTTTGAACAAGATTTAGACAAGTTTAACACGTGAAATTAAACGAATAAGTAAGCATTGATCCTTCTTAGTCACTCCAAAATGTACCAATTGATAGTGTTAACTTTGCTTCATGGAAAAAATAATGTCATGTAAATGAGTTAACTTGGATTTCCTACCCTTGAATCCATAGGAAACTTTGTTCTAATGCACTATAATAATCAACCGAGTTTTTACACCAACAGGTCTGTCACTTACGTGTGGTGCCCACGCGTGTGGTCCCACACTTGAGTGAGCACAAGTCACGTGCAATAGGTACGCCAACTCCCAGCCATCTTCTTTGTCAAGAGAAGACGCATCAGGATGCGTATTGGAAGTCTGTGGGTCCTTCTGGATCCTTCGGTTGTCCCTCTCACAAAAAAAACAAATCTCTCTCATTCTCGGCCTCGCTCGACTCGCTCGCTCGCTCGCTCGCTCGCACCTCCTGCGCACTGACAAACCCTGCACAACAGTCAACATCACCAGAAAAAGAATATACACCATCAATAAGAGGGGCCCCGTGACTGCTCTCCCTTCTTCTCCTTCCGAGTGATTCCTCTTCCTCCGAGTTTCACTCGACGGGCAAACACACATGTGCTGCATAGTAATAATAAAAAAGTAAAAGAATCGACTACGAATCTATTATTAAATAGGTTATAAACTAGGGTTTTCCCCAGTACTACAGATCAAGTTGAAAAAAAAATCCAACTACGGGGTTTGATTTTGGCCTACAAATAAAAAATTAAATAAGTTGAACTAGTATTCCTCTAAAAAATCATTTTGGTTTGCATTGTTTGATACTTTTCATAGCTAGAGTGCATCACAATTTTTTGATTTCATGCTTTGCTTTGCCAATTTTGATTTTTTCTAACCACCTTCTCTTTGATTTCAAATTTAGGTCAAACTATCGGTGCCTACTATGTGTTCTACTTGAATTGGATGCAGCATGCGCACATGATATGTTTTGCCATTGTTTTGGGCTTCCACACATCTTGGGGCATCCAAGTATTTAAGTTACCTTGTTTTTTAATTGTAATTCATGTACCCTTTCCTCCCAATTAAATTTTGGTTTTACATTTTTAATTTTTTTAAATTTTTATGCCCATTCTGATGTCATATAGTTAGCATTTAAGTTGATAAACAAGGTCTAGACATATTCAAACCGGAAAAATCATGTATCTACCCCTAACCCAAAACTCTGTCTTATCAAGTCAAGCACGAAGAGAAGTCGTTTTGGGTTTCAAACATGGAATTTTCAAAAACCCTCCAAAAAGCTTCATTTTGGAGTGACTAAGAAGGATGGAGGCTTACCTTTTTCATTTTCATGTTTTAAACATGTTTAAATCTTGGTCAAACCTATTATTTGACAAAGAATCAGATGGGCTTAAAATTTCAAAAAAATCAAAAAATGAAAAACCAAAGCATGCAGTCTTCTTATATATGTCATATATATATTACGACACATTCAAGTTGATAAACAAGGTTTGGACATATTCAAACCAAAAAATCATGTATCTACCCCCTAACGCTAAACTCTGTCATATGAAGTCAAGCATATGAAGAGAAGTGGTTTTGGGTTTCAAACATGGAAATTTCCATGCTTGAAACCAAAAACCACTTCTCTTCATGCATGCTTGACTTCATAAGACAGAGTTTAGGGTTAGGTGGTAGATACATGATTTTCCTGGTTTGAATATGTGTAGACCTTGTTTATCAAATTAATTGAATGCTTACTATATAACATAAGAGAAGACCTTGTTTTTTTTTGAATTTTTATACCCATTTGAATCTTTGTCAAATCCTTGGTTCCACCAAGATTTGAATAAGTTAAAAACATGAATATGAAAAAGTAAGCATGTATGCTTCTTAGTCACTTCAAAATGAAGCTCTTGGGAGGGTTTTTGAATTTCCATATTCGAAACCAAAAACCACATATCTTCATGCTTGACTTCATGAAACAAAGTTTAGGGTTAGGGGTAGATACATGCATGATTTTTCTTGTTTGAATATGTCTAGAACTTGTTTATCAACTTAATTGAATGCCTACTATATAACATAAGAAGACCTTTTTTGTTTTTTTTAAATTTTTATACCCATTTGAATCTTGGTCAAATCCTAGGTTTCACCAAGATTTGAATAAGTTTAAAACATGAATATGAAAAAGTAAGCATGCATGTATGCTTCTTAATTAATCACTTCGAAATGAAGCTCTTGGGAGGGTTTTTGAAATTTCCATGTTTGAAACCAAAAACCACATATCTTCATGCATGCGCTTGACTTCATGAGACAGAGTTTAGTGTTAGGGGGTAGATACATGATTTCTCTCGTTTGAATATGTTTGAAACCAAAAACCACATATCTCTGGTTTGCCCGCACTTAGAAATGATATTTGCATCACTTATCATATGTTTGCCCATTTGAATCTTGTCAAATCCTAGATTTGACCAAGATAATTTAAACAAGTTTAAAACATGAAAATGAAAAGGCAAGCTTGTATCCTTCTTAGTCACTCTAAAATGAAGTTTGGGGAGGTTTTTGAAATTTCCATGCTTGAAACCAAAAACCACTTCTCTTCATGCTTGACTTCAATTCATAAAGACAGAGTTTGGGGATATATAGGGGTAGATACATGATTTTTCTGGTTAATTTGATATGTCTAGACCTTGTTTATCAACTTAATTGAATGCTTACTATATGACATAAGAAGACCATGTGCCTTTTTTTTACATTTTTTTAAATTATGCCCATTTGAATCTTGGTCAAATCCTAGGTTTGACCATGATTTAAACAAGTTTAAAACATGAATATGAAAATTAAGCATGTATCCTTCGTAGTCACTCCAAAATGAAGCTCTTGAGAGGGTTTTTGAAATTTCCATGTTTGAAACCAAAAAACCACGTACTTCTCTTCATGCTTGACTTCATAAGACAGAGTTTGGGGTTAGGGGTAGCTTGATACATGATTTTTCTCGTTTGAATATGTCTAGACCTTGTTATCAACTTAATTGAATGCTTACTATATATATGACATAAGAAGACTATGTGCATTGGTTTTTGCATTTTATTGTTTTTTTTAATTTTATGCCCATTTGAATCTTGGTCAAATCCTAAGTTTGACCATGATTTAAACAAGTTGAAAACATGAATATGAAAAATTAAGCATATATCCTTCTTAGTCACTCCAAAATGAAGCTCTTGGGAGGGTTTTTGAAATTTCCATGTTTTAAACCAAAAACCACATATCTTCATGCTTGACTTCATGAGATAGAGTTTAGGGTTAGGGGTAGATACATGATTTCTCTGGTTTGAATATATCTAGACCTTGTTTATCAACTTAATTGAATGCTTACTAATGTGACATAAGAAGACTATGTGCCTTGATTTTCCATTTTTTGTTTTTTCTGAATTTTTATGCCCATTTGAATCTTGGTCAAATCCTAGGTTTGACCATGATTTAAACAAGTTTAATAAAACATGAATAGGAAAAATTAAGCATATATCCTTCTTAGTCACTCCAAAATGTAGATCTTGGTAGGGTTTTTAAAATTTCCATGTTTGAAACCAAAAACCACGACTTCTCTTCATGCATGCTTGACTTCATAAGACAGAGTTTAGGGCTAGGGTAGCTAGATACATGATGTTTCTGGTTTGAATATGTCTAGACCTTGTTTATCAACTTAATTGAATGCTTACTATATGACATAAGAAGACTATGTGCCTTGATTTTACATTTTTTAAAATTATGCCCATTTGAATCTTGGTCAAATCCTAGGTTTGACCATGATTTAAACAAGTTTGTTTATCAACTTGAATGCTTGCTATATGACATCAGAAGACTATGTGTTTGGTTTTTGTTTTTTGAATTTGTTATGCCCATTTGAATCTTAGTCAAATCCTAGGTTTGAATATATATGTCTAGACCTTGTATATCAACTTGAATGCTTACTATACATATGACATAAGAATGTTATGTGCTTTGGTTTTTCATTCTTTTCATTTTTTTCTGAATTTTTAGGGCCATTTGAATCTTGGTCAAATCCTTGGTTTGACCAAGATTTAAACAAATTTAAAACATGAAAATGAAAAGGGAAGTCTGTATCCTTCTTAGTTTAAATTTTTTATACCCATTTGATTCTTCGTCAAATCCTAGGTTTGTTGACCTAGATTTGAACAAGTTTAAAACATGAATATGAAAAGGTAAGCATGTATGCTTCTTAATTAGTCACTCCAAAATGAAGCTCTTGGGAGGGTTTTTGAAATTTCCATGATTTAAACCAAAAACCACTTCTCTTCATGCTTGACTTCATAAGTTAGGGTTTAGGGATATATAGGGGGTAGATACATCATGATTTTTCTGGTTTGAATATGTCTAGAGCTTGTTTATCAACTTAATTGAATGCTTACTATATGACATAAGAAGACTATGTGCCTTGATATTTCATTTTTTTAAATTATGCCCTTTTGAATATTGGTCAAAACCTAGGTTTGACAAAGATTTAAAAAAGATTAAAACATGAAAATGAAAAAGTAAGCCTTGATCCTTCTTATTAACTCCAAAATGAAGGTTTTTGGGAGGGTTTTTGAAATATCCATGTTTGAAACCCAAAAACCACTTCTCTTCGTGCAGAGTTTAGGGTTAGGGGTAGCTAGACACATGAATTTTCTGGTTTGATATGTCTAGACCTTGTTTATCAACTTAATTGAATGCTTACTATATGACATAAGAAGACTATGTGCCTTGATTTTACATTTTTTTAAATTATGCCCATTTGAATCTTGGTCAAATCCTAGGTTTGACCATGATTTAAACAAGTTTGTTTATCAACTTGAATGCTTGCTATATGACATCAGAAGACTATGTGTTTGGTTTTTGTTTTTTGAATTTGTTATGCCCATTTGAATCTTAGTCAAATCCTAGGTTTGAATATATATGTCTAGACCTTGTATATCAACTTGAATGCTTACTATACATATGACATAAGAATGTTATGTGCTTTGGTTTTTCATTCTTTTCATTTTTTTCTGAATTTTTAGGGCCATTTGAATCTTGGTCAAATCCTTGGTTTGACCAAGATTTAAACAAATTTAAAACATGAAAATGAAAAGGGAAGTATGTATCCTTCTTAGTCACTCTAAAATGAAGCTTTTGGGATGTTCTTTAAATTTCAATGTTTGAAACCCAAAACGACTTCCCTTCATGCTAGACTTCATAAGATCGACAGGGGGTAGATACATGATTTGTCTGGTTTGGATATATCTAGACCTTGTTTATCAACTTGATTGCTTACGATATGACATAAGAAGACTATGTGATTTGGTTTTTCATTTTTCTGATTTTTTTGAATTTTGTGCCCACCCATTTGTATCTTCGTCAAATCCTAGGTTTGACCAAGATAATTTAAACAAGTTTAAAACATGAAAATGTAAAGGGAAGCATGTATCCTTCTTAGTCACTCTAAAATGAAGCTTTTGGGAGGTTTTTGAAATTTCGATGTTTGAAACCCAAAACCACTTCTCTTCACATGCTTGACTTCATAAGACAGAGTTTAGGGGTTAGGGGTATAGATACATGATTTGTCTGGTTTGAATATGTCTAGACCTTGTTTATCAACTTGAATGCTTACTATATGACATAAGAAGACTATGTGATTTGGTTTTTAATTTTTCTGTTTTTTAATTATTTTTCTGCCCATTTGAATCTTGGTCAAATCCTAGGTTTGAACAAGATTTAGACAAGTTTAACACGTGAAATTAAACGAATAAGTAAGCATTGATCCTTCTTAGTCACTCCAAAATGTACCAATTGATAGTGTTAACTTTGCTTCATGGAAAAAATAATGTCATGTAAATGAGTTAACTTGGATTTCCTACCCTTGAATCCATAGGAAACTTTGTTCTAATGCACTATTATAATCAACCGAGTTTTTACACCAACAGGTCTGTCACTTACGTGTGGTGCCCACGCGTGAGGTCCCACACTTCAGTGAGCACAAGTCACGTGCAATAGGTACGCCAACTCCCAGCCATCTTCTTTGTCAAGAGAAGACGCATCAGGATGCGTATTGGAAGTCCGTGGGTCCTTCTGGATCCTTCGGTTGTCCCTCTCACAAAAAAAAATCTATCTCATTCTCGGCCTCGCTCGACTCGCTCGCTCGCTCGCTCGCACCTCCTGCGCACTGACAAACCCTGCACAACAGTCAACATCATCATCATCACCCGAAAAAGGGGAGACACCATAATGCTCTGCCTTTTTTCTCTCCTTCCGAGTGATCCCTCTTCCTCCGAGTTTCACTCGACGGGCAAACGCACATCTGCAGCATAGTAATAATAAAAAGGTAGAAAAATCGATATACGAATCTATAATTAAATAGGTTAAACTAGGGTTTTGCCCTGTACTACAGATCAAGGTTCAAAAAAATCCAACTATTCGAACAACACGATTCTAATCCAAGAACTTTTTCGACCTCATCCAAGTGGCCTCAAACTATAGGGTTAGCATCTAGTGCAGTATGTGTGAAAATGTATGCACTATGTGTGCTATAACTTGTATGTCTTTCAAATTTGAACCAACTTTGAATAAGTTTGAAATATTTGAAATGGGGCTTTTGGCTTAAACGTTTGAAACTCAAAACGATTCTCTTCATGCTAGACTTCATAAGACCGAGTTTAGGGTTAGGGGTAGATACATGATTTGTCTGGTTTGAATATGTCTAAACCTTGTTTATCAACTTTAATGCTAACTTCTCAGTCACTCTAAAATGAAGTTTTTGGAGGTTTTTGAAATTTCCATCTTTGAAACCCAAAACCACTTCTCTTCATGCTTGACTTCATAAGAAAAAGTTTAGGGTTAGGGGGTATAGATACATGATTTGTATGGTTTGAATATGTCCAAACCTTGTTTATCAACTTGAATATGCTTACTATATGACATAAGAAGACTATGTACTTTGGTTTTTAATTTTTCTGATTTTTTTAATTTTCTGCGCATTTGAATCATATCTTGGTCAAATCCTAGGTTTCACCAAGATTTAGACAAGTTTAACACGTGAAAATGAGTAAGTAAGCATGGATCCTTCTTAGTCACTCTAAAATGAAGCTTTTGGGATGTTCTTGAAATTTCCATGTTTGAAACCCAAAACCACTTCTCTTCATGATTGACTTCCATAAGATCGACAGATCAGTTTAGGGTTAGGGGTAGATATATACATGATTTTTTGGTTTGAATATGTCTAGACCTTGTTTATCAACTTGAATGCTTACTATACATATGACATAAGAATGCTATGTGCTTTGGTTTTTCATTCTCTTTTTGAATTTTTTCTAAATTTTTAGGCCCATTTGAATCTTGGTCAAATCCTTGGTTTGACCAAGATTTAAACAAGTTTAAAACATGAAAATGAAAAGGGAAGTCAGTATCCTTCGTAGTCACTCTAAAATGGAGAAGCTTTTGGGATGTTCTTGTAATTTCTATGTTTGAAACCGAAAACGAGTTCCCTTCATGCTAGTAGACTAGCTTCATAAGATCGACAGGCCGGGGGTAGATACATGATTTGTCTGGTTTGGATATATCTAGACCTTGTTTATCAACTTTAATGCTTACTATATGACATATATAAGAAAACTATTGCTTTGGTTTTTCCTTTTTCTGTTTTTTTTTATTTTGATGCCCATTTGAATCATGTCGAATCCTAGGTTTGACCAAGATAATTTAAACAAGTTTAAAACATGAAAATGAAAAGGGAAGCATGTATCCTTCTTAGTCACTCTAAAATGAAGCTTTTGGGAGGTTTTTGAAATTTCCATGTTTGAAACCCAAAACCACTTCTCTTCACATGCTTGACTTCATAAGACAGAGTTTAGGGGTTAGGGGTATAGATACATGATTTGTCTGGTTGAATATGTCTAGACCTTGTTTATCAACTTTAATGCTTACTATATGACATAAGAAAACAATTGCTTTGGTTTTTCTTTTTCTGATTTTTTTGAATTTTGATGCCCATTTGAATCTTGTCAAATTCTAGGTTTGACCAAGATTTAAACAAGTTTAAAACATGAAAATGAAAAGGGAAGCATGTAACCTTCTCAGTCACTCTAAAATGAAGTTTTTGGGAGGTTTTTGATATTTCCATGTTTGAAACCCAAAACCACTTCTCTTCATGCTTGACTTCATAAGACAGAGTTTAGGGTTAGGGGTAGATACATGATTTGTATGGTTTGAATATGTCCAAACCTTGTTTATCAACTTGAATATGCTTATGTGCTTTGGTTTTTTATTTTTCTGATTTTTTTGAATTTTATGCCCATAAATCTTGGTCAAATCCTAGGTTTGACCAGGATTTAAACAAGTTTAAAACATGAAATGAAAAGATAAGCCTGGATCCTTCTTAGTCACTCTAAAATGAAGCTTTTGGGAGGTTCTTGAAATTTCCATATTTGAAACCCAAAACCACTTCTCTACATGATTGACTTCATAAGACATAGTTTAATTAGAGTTTTAGGGGTAGATATATACATGATTTTTCTGGTTTGAATATATATGTCTAGACCTTGTTTATCAACTTGAATGCTTACTATACATATGACATAAGAATGCTATATATGTGCTTTGGTTTTTCATTCTTTTGATTTTTTTCTGAATTTTTAGGGCCATTTGAATCTTGCATGGTTAAACTTGGGTTTTGCCCAGTTCTAAAGATCAAGGGTTCAAAAAAATCCAACTACGGGGTTCGAACAACACGATTCTAATCCAAGAATTTTTTCGACCTCATCCAAATGGCCTCAAACTATAGGGTTAGCATCTAGTGCAGTATGTGTGAAAATGTATGCACTATGTGTGCTATAACTTGTATGTCTTTCAAATTAAGTTGATAAACAAGGTCTAGACATATTCAAACCAGAATATTATACTGCATTAGTACAAAAAGTTTCCTATGGATTCATCAAGGGTAGTAAAGCCAAGTTAACTCATTGTCATGACTAAGAAGGATCCATGCTTACTTTTTCATTTTCATGTTTTAAACTTGTTTAAATCTTGGTCAAACCTAGGATTTGACCAAGATTCAAATGGTCATAAAAAATCAAACAAAATCAAGAAAATCAAAAACCAAACCACATAGTCTTCTTATGTAATATACTAAGCATTCAAGTTGATCAACGAAGTCTAGACATATTCAAACCAGAAAAATCATGTATCTACCCCCTAACCCTAAACGTTGTCTTATGAAGTCAAGCATGAAGAGAAGAAGTGGTTTTGGGTTTCAAACATGGAAAATTCAAAAACCCACCCAAAAGCTTCATTTTGGAGTGACTAAGAAGGATCCAAGCTTACTTTTTCATTTTCATGTTTCAAACTTGTTTAAATCTTTGTCAAACCTAGGATTTGACCAAGATTCAAATGGGCATAAAAATTCAAAAAAGAAATCAAAAAAATGAAACACCAAAGCACATAAACTTCTTATGTCATATAGTAATTAAGCATTCATGTTGATCAACAAAGTCTATATATATTTAAACAATAAAAATCATGTATATATACCCCCAAACCCAAAACCACTTCTCTTCACATGCTTGACTTCATAAGACAGAGTTTAGGGGTTAGGGGTATAGATACATGATTTGTCTGGTTTGAATATGTCTAGACCTTGTTTATCAACTTGAATGCTTACTATGTGATTTGGTTTTTCATTTTTCTGTTTTTTAATTATTTTTCTGCCCATTTGAATCTTGGTCAAATCCTAGGTTTGAACAAGATTTAGACAAGTTTAACACGTGAAATTAAACGAATAAGTAAGCATTGATCCTTCTTAGTCACTCCAAAATGTACCAATTGATAGTGTTAACTTTGCTTCATGGAAAAAATAATGTCATGTAAATGAGTTAACTTGGATTTCCTACCCTTGAATCCATAGGAAACTTTGTTCTAATGCACTATAATAATCAACCGAGTTTTTACACCAACAGGTCTGTCACTTACGTGTGGTGCCCACGCGTGTGGTCCCACACTTGAGTGAGCACAAGTCACGTGCAACAGGTACGCCAACTCCCAGCCATCTTCTTTGTCAAGAGAAGACGCATCAGGATGCGTATTGGAAGTCTGTGGGTCCTTCTGGATCCTTCGGTTGTCCCTCTCACAAAAAAAAATCTCTCTCATTCTCGGCCTCGCTCTCGCTCGCTCGCTCGCTCGCTCGCACCTCCTGCGCACTGACAAACCCTGCACAACAGTCAACATCACCAGAAAAAGAATATACACCATCAATAAGAGGGGCCCCGTGACTGCTCTCCCTTCTTCTCCTTCCGAGTGATTCCTCTTCCTCCGAGTTTCACTCGACGGGCAAACACACATGTGCTGCATAGTAATAATAAAAAAGTAAAAGAATCGACTACGAATCTATTATTAAATAGGTTATAAACTAGGGTTTTCCCCAGTACTACAGATCAAGTTGAAAAAAAAATCCAACTACGGGGTTTGATTTTGGCCTACAAATAAAAAATTAAATAAGTTGAACTAGTATTCCTCTAAAAAATCATTTTGGTTTGCATTGTTTGATACTTTTCATAGCTAGAGTGCATCACAATTTTTTGATTTCATGCTTTGCTTTGCCAATTTTGATTTTTTCTAACCACCTTCTCTTTGATTTCAAATTTAGGTCAAACTATCGATGCCTACTATGTGTTCTACTTGAATTGGATGCAGCATGCGCACATGATATGTTTTGCCATTGTTTTGGGCTTCCACACATCTTGGGGCATCCAAGTATTTAAGTTACCTTGTTTTTTAATTGTAATTCATGTACCCTTTCCTCCCAATTAAATTTTGGTTTTACATTTTTAAATTTTTTAAATTTTTATGCCCATTCTGATGTCATATAGTTAGCATTTAAGTTGATAAACAAGGTCTAGACATATTCAAACCGGAAAAATCATGTATCTACCCCTAACCCAAAACTCTGTCTTATCAAGTCAAGCACGAAGAGAAGTCGTTTTGGGTTTCAAACATGGAATTTTCAAAAACCCTCCAAAAAGCTTCATTTTGGAGTGACTAAGAAGGATGGAGGCTTACCTTTTTCATTTTCATGTTTTAAACATGTTTAAATCTTGGTCAAACCTATTATTTGACAAAGAATCAGATGGGCTTAAAATTTCAAAAAAATCAAAAAATGAAAAACCAAAGCATGCAGTCTTCTTATATATGTCATATATATATTACGACACATTCAAGTTGATAAACAAGGTTTGGACATATTCAAACCAAAAAATCATGTATCTACCCCCTAACGCTAAACTCTGTCATATGAAGTCAAGCATATGAAGAGAAGTGGTTTTGGGTTTCAAACATGGAAATTTCCATGCTTGAAACCAAAAACCACTTCTCTTCATGCATGCTTGACTTCATAAGACAGAGTTTAGGGTTAGGTGGTAGATACATGATTTTCCTGGTTTGAATATGTGTAGACCTTGTTTATCAAATTAATTGAATGCTTACTATATAACATAAGAGAAGACCTTGTTTTTTTTGAATTTTTATACCCATTTGAATCTTTGTCAAATCCTTGGTTCCACCAAGATTTGAATAAGTTAAAAACATGAATATGAAAAAGTAAGCATGTATGCTTCTTAGTCACTTCAAAATGAAGCTCTTGGGAGGGTTTTTGAATTTCCATATTCGAAACCAAAAACCACATATCTTCATGCTTGACTTCATGAAACAAAGTTTAGGGTTAGGGGTAGATACATGCATGATTTTTCTTGTTTGAATATGTCTAGAACTTGTTTATCAACTTAATTGAATGCCTACTATATAACATAAGAAGACCTTTTTTGTTTTTTTTAATTTTTATACCCATTTGAATCTTGGTCAAATCCTAGGTTTCACCAAGATTTGAATAAGTTTAAAACATGAATATGAAAAAGTAAGCATGCATGTATGCTTCTTAATTAATCACTTCGAAATGAAGCTCTTGGGAGGGTTTTTGAAATTTCCATGTTTGAAACCAAAAACCACATATCTTCATGCATGCGCTTGACTTCATGAGACAGAGTTTAGTGTTAGGGGGTAGATACATGATTTCTCTCGTTTGAATATGTTTGAAACCAAAAACCACATATCTCTGGTTTGCCCGCACTTAGAAATGATATTTGCATCACTTATCATATGTTTGCCCATTTGAATCTTGTCAAATCCTAGATTTGACCAAGATAATTTAAACAAGTTTAAAACATGAAAATGAAAAGGCAAGCTTGTATCCTTCTTAGTCACTCTAAAATGAAGTTTGGGGATTTTTCTTTTGAATATGTCTAGACCTTGTTATCAACTTAATTGAATGCTTACTATATATATGACATAAGAAGACTATGTGCATTGGTTTTTGCATTTTATTGTTTTTTTTAATTTTATGCCCATTTGAATCTTGGTCAAATCCTAAGTTTGACCATGATTTAAACAAGTTGAAAACATGAATATGAAAAATTAAGCATATATCCTTCTTAGTCACTCCAAAATGAAGCTCTTGGGAGGGTTTTTGAAATTTCCATGTTTTAAACCAAAAACCACATATCTTCATGCTTGACTTCATGAGATAGAGTTTAGGGTTAGGGGTAGATACATGATTTCTCTGGTTTGAATATATCTAGACCTTGTTTATCAACTTAATTGAATGCTTACTAATGTGACATAAGAAGACTATGTGCCTTGATTTTCCATTTTTTGTTTTTTCTGAATTTTTATGCCCATTTGAATCTTGGTCAAATCCTAGGTTTGACCATGATTTAAACAAGTTTAATAAAACATGAATAGGAAAAATTAAGCATATATCCTTCTTAGTCACTCCAAAATGTAGATCTTGGTAGGGTTTTTAAAATTTCCATGTTTGAAACCAAAAACCACGACTTCTCTTCATGCATGCTTGACTTCATAAGACAGAGTTTAGGGCTAGGGTAGCTAGATACATGATGTTTCTGGTTTGAATATGTCTAGACCTTGTTTATCAACTTAATTGAATGCTTACTATATGACATAAGAAGACTATGTGCCTTGATTTTACATTTTTTAAAATTATGCCCATTTGAATCTTGGTCAAATCCTAGGTTTGACCATGATTTAAACAAGTTTGTTTATCAACTTGAATGCTTGCTATATGACATCAGAAGACTATGTGTTTGGTTTTTGTTTTTTGAATTTGTTATGCCCATTTGAATCTTAGTCAAATCCTAGGTTTGAATATATATGTCTAGACCTTGTATATCAACTTGAATGCTTACTATACATATGACATAAGAATGTTATGTGCTTTGGTTTTTCATTCTTTTCATTTTTTCTGAATTTTTAGGGCCATTTGAATCTTGGTCAAATCCTTGGTTTGACCAAGATTTAAACAAATTTAAAACATGAAAATGAAAAGGGAAGTCTGTATCCTTCTTGTTTTTAAATTTTTTATACCCATTTGATTCTTCGTCAAATCCTAGGTTTGTTGACCTAGATTTGAACAAGTTTAAAACATGAATATGAAAAGGTAAGCATGTATGCTTCTTAATTAGTCACTCCAAAATGAAGCTCTTGGGAGGGTTTTTGAAATTTCCATGATTTAAACCAAAAACCACTTCTCTTCATGCTTGACTTCATAAGTTAGGGTTTAGGGATATATAGGGGGTAGATACATCATGATTTTTCTGGTTTGAATATGTCTAGAGCTTGTTTATCAACTTAATTGAATGCTTACTATATGACATAAGAAGACTATGTGCCTTGATATTTCATTTTTTTTAAATTATGCCCTTTTGAATATTGGTCAAAACCTAGGTTTGACAAAGATTTAAAAAAGATTAAAACATGAAAATGAAAAAGTAAGCCTTGATCCTTCTTATTAACTCCAAAATGAAGGTTTTTGGGAGGGTTTTTGAAATATCCATGTTTGAAACCCAAAACCACTTCTCTTCGTGCAGAGTTTAGGGTTAGGGGTAGCTAGACACATGAATTTTCTGGTTTGATATGTCTAGACCTTGTTTATCAACTTAATTGAATGCTTACTATATGACATAAGAAGACTATGTGCCTTGATTTTACATTTTTTTAAATTATGCCCATTTGAATCTTGGTCAAATCCTAGGTTTGACCATGATTTAAACAAGTTTGTTTATCAACTTGAATGCTTGCTATATGACATCAGAAGACTATGTGTTTGGTTTTTGTTTTTTGAATTTGTTATGCCCATTTGAATCTTAGTCAAATCCTAGGTTTGAATATATATGTCTAGACCTTGTATATCAACTTGAATGCTTACTATACATATGACATAAGAATGTTATGTGCTTTGGTTTTTCATTCTTTTCATTTTTTCTGAATTTTTAGGGCCATTTGAATCTTGGTCAAATCCTTGGTTTGACCAAGATTTAAACAAATTTAAAACATGAAAATGAAAAGGGAAGTATGTATCCTTCTTAGTCACTCTAAAATGAAGCTTTTGGGATGTTCTTTAAATTTCAATGTTTGAAACCCAAAACGACTTCCCTTCATGCTAGACTTCATAAGATCGACAGGGGGTAGATACATGATTTGTCTGGTTTGGATATATCTAGACCTTGTTTATCAACTTGATTGCTTACGATATGACATAAGAAGACTATGTGATTTGGTTTTTCATTTTTCTGATTTTTTTGAATTTTGTGCCCACCCATTTGTATCTTCGTCAAATCCTAGGTTTGACCAAGATAATTTAAACAAGTTTAAAACATGAAAATGTAAAGGGAAGCATGTATCCTTCTTAGTCACTCTAAAATGAAGCTTTTGGGAGGTTTTTGAAATTTCGATGTTTGAAACCCAAAACCACTTCTCTTCATGCTTGACTTCATAAGACAGAGTTTAGGGGTTAGGGGTATAGATACATGATTTGTCTGGTTTGAATATGTCTAGACCTTGTTTATCAACTTGAATGCTTACTATATGACATAAGAAGACTATGTGATTTGGTTTTTAATTTTTCTGTTTTTTAATTATTTTTCTGCCCATTTGAATCTTGGTCAAATCCTAGGTTTGAACAAGATTTAGACAAGTTTAACACGTGAAATTAAACGAATAAGTAAGCATTGATCCTTCTTAGTCACTCCAAAATGTACCAATTGATAGTGTTAACTTTGCTTCATGGAAAAAATAATGTCATGTAAATGAGTTAACTTGGATTTCCTACCCTTGAATCCATAGGAAACTTTGTTCTAATGCACTATTATAATCAACCGAGTTTTTACACCAACAGGTCTGTCACTTACGTGTGGTGCCCACGCGTGAGGTCCCACACTTCAGTGAGCACAAGTCACGTGCAATAGGTACGCCAACTCCCAGCCATCTTCTTTGTCAAGAGAAGACGCATCAGGATGCGTATTGGAAGTCCGTGGGTCCTTCTGGATCCTTCGGTTGTCCCTCTCACAAAAAAAAAATCTATCTCATTCTCGGCCTCGCTCGACTCGCTCGCTCGCTCGCTCGCACGTCCTGCGCACTGACAAACCCTGCACAACAGTCAACATCATCATCATCACCCGAAAAAGGGGAGACACCATAATGCTCTGCCTTTTTTCTCTCCTTCCGAGTGATCCCTCTTCCTCCGAGTTTCACTCGACGGGCAAACGCACATCTGCAGCATAGTAATAATAAAAAGGTAGAAAAATCGATATACGAATCTATAATTAAATAGGTTAAACTAGGGTTTTGCCCCAGATCAAGGTTCAAAAAAATCCAACTATTCGAACAACACGATTCTAATCCAAGAACTTTTTCGACCTCATCCAAGTGGCCTCAAACTATAGGGTTAGCATCTAGTGCAGTATGTGTGAAAATGTATGCACTATGTGTGCTATAACTTGTATGTCTTTCAAATTTGAACCAACTTTGAATAAGTTTGAAATATTTGAAATGGGGCTTTTGGCTTAAACGTTTGAAACTCAAAACGATTCTCTTCATGCTAGACTTCATAAGACCGAGTTTAGGGTTAGGGGTAGATACATGATTTGTCTGGTTTGAATATGTCTAAACCTTGTTTATCAACTTTAATGCTAACTTCTCAGTCACTCTAAAATGAAGTTTTTGGAGGTTTTTGAAATTTCCATCTTTGAAACCCAAAACCACTTCTCTTCATGCTTGACTTCATAAGAAAAAGTTTAGGGTTAGGGGGTATAGATACATGATTTGTATGGTTTGAATATGTCCAAACCTTGTTTATCAACTTGAATATGCTTACTATATGACATAAGAAGACTATGTACTTTGGTTTTTAATTTTTCTGATTTTTTTAATTTTCTGCGCATTTGAATCATATCTTGGTCAAATCCTAGGTTTCACCAAGATTTAGACAAGTTTAACACGTGAAAATGAGTAAGTAAGCATGGATCCTTCTTAGTCACTCTAAAATGAAGCTTTTGGGATGTTCTTGAAATTTCCATGTTTGAAACCCAAAACCACTTCTCTTCATGATTGACTTCCATAAGATCGACAGATCAGTTTAGGGTTAGGGGTAGATATATACATGATTTTTTGGTTTGAATATGTCTAGACCTTGTTTATCAACTTGAATGCTTACTATACATATGACATAAGAATGCTATGTGCTTTGGTTTTTCATTCTCTTTTTGAATTTTTTCTAAATTTTTAGGCCCATTTGAATCTTGGTCAAATCCTTGGTTTGACCAAGATTTAAACAAGTTTAAAACATGAAAATGAAAAGGGAAGTCAGTATCCTTCGTAGTCACTCTAAAATGGAGAAGCTTTTGGGATGTTCTTGTAATTTCTATGTTTGAAACCGAAAACGAGTTCCCTTCATGCTAGTAGACTAGCTTCATAAGATCGACAGGCCGGGGGTAGATACATGATTTGTCTGGTTTGGATATATCTAGACCTTGTTTATCAACTTTAATGCTTACTATATGACATATATAAGAAAACTATTGCTTTGGTTTTTCCTTTTTCTGTTTTTTTTTAATTTTGATGCCCATTTGAATCATGTCGAATCCTAGGTTTGACCAAGATAATTTAAACAAGTTTAAAACATGAAAATGAAAAGGGAAGCATGTATCCTTCTTAGTCACTCTAAAATGAAGCTTTTGGGAGGTTTTTGAAATTTCCATGTTTGAAACCCAAAACCACTTCTCTTCACATGCTTGACTTCATAAGACAGAGTTTAGGGGTTAGGGGTATAGATACATGATTTGTCTGGTTGAATATGTCTAGACCTTGTTTATCAACTTTAATGCTTACTATATGACATAAGAAAACAATTGCTTTGGTTTTTCTTTTTCTGATTTTTTTGAATTTTGATGCCCATTTGAATCTTGTCAAATTCTAGGTTTGACCAAGATTTAAACAAGTTTAAAACATGAAAATGAAAAGGGAAGCATGTAACCTTCTCAGTCACTCTAAAATGAAGTTTTTGGGAGGTTTTTGATATTTCCATGTTTGAAACCCGAAACCACTTCTCTTCATGCTTGACTTCATAAGACAGAGTTTAGGGTTAGGGGTAGATACATGATTTGTATGGTTTGAATATGTCCAAACCTTGTTTATCAACTTGAATATGCTTATGTGCTTTGGTTTTTTATTTTTCTGATTTTTTTGAATTTTATGCCCATAAATCTTGGTCAAATCCTAGGTTTGACCAGGATTTAAACAAGTTTAAAACATGAAATGAAAAGATAAGCCTGGATCCTTCTTAGTCACTCTAAAATGAAGCTTTTGGGAGGTTCTTGAAATTTCCATATTTGAAACCCAAAACCACTTCTCTACATGATTGACTTCATAAGACATAGTTTAATTAGAGTTTTAGGGGTAGATATATACATGATTTTTCTGGTTTGAATATATATGTCTAGACCTTGTTTATCAACTTGAATGCTTACTATACATATGACATAAGAATGCTATATATGTGCTTTGGTTTTTCATTCTTTTGATTTTTTTCTGAATTTTTAGGGCCATTTGAATCTTGCATGGTTAAACTTGGGTTTTGCCCAGTTCTAAAGATCAAGGGTTCAAAAAAATCCAACTACGGGGTTCGAACAACACGATTCTAATCCAAGAATTTTTTCGACCTCATCCAAATGGCCTCAAACTATAGGGTTAGCATCTAGTGCAGTATGTGTGAAAATGTATGCACTATGTGTGCTATAACTTGTATGTCTTTCAAATTAAGTTGATAAACAAGGTCTAGACATATTCAAACCAGAATATTATACTGCATTAGTACAAAAAGTTTCCTATGGATTCATCAAGGGTAGTAAAGCCAAGTTAACTCATTGTCATGACTAAGAAGGATCCATGCTTACTTTTTCATTTTCATGTTTTAAACTTGTTTAAATCTTGGTCAAACCTAGGATTTGACCAAGATTCAAATGGTCATAAAAAATCAAACAAAATCAAGAAAATCAAAAACCAAACCACATAGTCTTCTTATGTAATATACTAAGCATTCAAGTTGATCAACGAAGTCTAGACATATTCAAACCAGAAAAATCATGTATCTACCCCCTAACCCTAAACGTTGTCTCATCATGCATGCTTGACTTCATAAGACAGAGTTTAGGGTTAGGTGGTAGATACATGATTTTCCTGGTTTGAATATGTGTAGACCTTGTTTATCAAATTAATTGAATGCTTACTATATAACATAAGAGAAGACCTTGTTTTTTTTTGAATTTTTATACCCATTTGAATCTTTGTCAAATCCTTGGTTCCACCAAGATTTGAATAAGTTAAAAACATGAATATGAAAAAGTAAGCATGTATGCTTCTTAGTCACTTCAAAATGAAGCTCTTGGGAGGGTTTTTGAAATTTCCATGTTTGAAACCAAAAAACCACGTACTTCTCTTCATGCTTGACTTCATAAGACAGAGTTTGGGGTTAGGGGTAGCTTGATACATGATTTTTCTCGTTTGAATATGTCTAGACCTTGTTATCAACTTAATTGAATGCTTACTATATATATGACATAAGAAGACTATGTGCCTTGATTTTCCATTTTTTGTTTTTTCTGAATATTTATGCCCATTTGAATCTTGGTCAAATCCTAGGTTTGACCATGATTTAAACAAGTTTAATAAACATGAATATGAAATTTCCATGATTTATACCAAAAACCACTTCTCTTCATGCTTGACTTCATAAGTTAGGGTTTAGGGATATATAGGGGGTAGATTCATCATGATTTTTCTGGTTTGAATATGTCCAGAGCTTGTTTATCAACTTAATTGAATGCTTACTATATGACATAAGAAGACTATGTGCTTTGATTTTTCATTTTTTTAAATTATGCCCATTTGAATCTTGGTCAAATCCTAGGTTTGACCAAGATTTAAACAAGATTAAAACATGAAAATGAAAAATTAAGCCTTGATCCTTCTTATTCACTCCAAAATGAAGCTTTTGGGAGGGTTTTTGAGATATCCAGGTTTGAAACCCAAAACCACTTCTCTTCATGCATAGTTTAGGGTTAGGTGTAGATACATGAATTTTTGGTTTATAGTAAGCATTCAAGTTGATAAACAAGGTTTAGACATATTCAAACTAGAAAAATCATGTATATACCCCCTAAGGCTAAACTCTGTGATATATATGAAGTCAAGCATATAAGAGGAATGGTTTTGGGTTTCAAACATGGAAAATTCAAAAACCCTCCCAAAAGCTTCATTTTTTGAGTGAATAAGAAGGATCCAGGCTTACTTTTTCATTTTCATGTTACTGACTTGTTTAATTCTTGGTCAAACCTAGGATTTGACCAAGATTCAAATAGGCATAAAAATTCAATAAAGAATTCAAAAAATGAAAAACCAAAGCACATAATTAAGCTTCTTAAGTTATAGTAAGCATTCATGTTGATCAACGGAGTCTATACATATTTAAACATTAAAAATCATGTATATACCCCAACCCTAAACTCTGTCTAATGAAGTCAAGGACGAAGAGAAGTGGTTTTCGGTTTTTTTTTTGAATTTTTATGCCCATTTGAATCTTGGTCAAATCCTTGCAGGTTTGACCAATATTTAAACAAGTTTAAAACATGAAAATGAAAAGTAAGTGTGGATCCTTCTTATTCACTCCAAAATGAAGCTTTTGGGAGGTTTTTTTAAATTTTCCATGTTCGAAACCCAAAATGATATCTCTCCGTGCTTTACTTCATAAGACAAAGTTTAGGGGTAGGGGGTAGATACATGATTTTTCTGGTTTGAATATGTCTAGACCTTGTTTATCAACTTGAATGCTTATTATGTGACATCAAAAGACTATGTGTTTAGTTTTTTTTTGAATTTGTTATGCCCATTTGAATCTTGGTCAAATCCTAGGTTTGACCAAGATTTAAACCAGTTTAAAACATGAAAATGAAAAGTAAGCCTGGATTCTTCTTAGTCACTCCAAAATGAAGCTTTTGGGAGGTTTTTTAAATTTCCATGTTTGAAACCCAAAACCACTCCTCTTAATGCTTGACTTCATAAGACAGAGTTTAGGGTTAGGGGCCAAGTATATACATGATTTTTCTTGTTTAAATATGTCTAGACTTTGTTTATCAACTTGAATGCTTACTATATGACATCAAAAGACTATGTGTTTGGTTTTGATTTTTTTGAATTTGTTATGTCCATTTGAATCTTGGTCAAATCCTAGGTTTGACCAAGATTTAAACCAATTTAAAACATGAAAATGAAAATGAAAGCCTGGATTCTTCTTAGTCACTCCAAAATGAAGCTTTTGGGAGTTTTTTCAATTTCCAATGTTTGAAACCCAAAACCACTTTTCTTCATGCTTGACTTCATAAGACAGAGTTTAGGGTTAGGGGGTATATACAATATTTTTCTGGTTTGAATATGTCTAGACTTCGTTGATCAACTGTAATGCTTACTATATGACATAAGAAGCTTATGTGCTTTGGTTTTTTTTTTGATTTCTTTTTTGAATTTTTATGCCCACTTGAATCCTGGTCAGATCCTTTGTTTGACCAAGATTTAAACAAGTTAAAACATGAAAATGAAAAAGTAAGCCTGGCTCCTTCTTAGTCATGAAAATGAGTTAACTTGGCTTTCCAACCCTTGAATCCATAGGAAACTTTGTACTAATGCAGTATAATAATCACCCGAGTTTTTACACCAACAGGTCTGTCACTTACGTGTGGTGCCCATGCGTGAGGTCCCAAACTTCAGTGAGCACAAGTCACATGCGGTAGGCAGGCAAAATACCCGATCAATCCGGGCGGTGGCTGTTAAGGACCCGATCGCATTTCTTGCTTTCAGACTGGGGTCTACCATGTAAGAAGTTTGTTCCTTTTGGATGCATCACTCGTATTTGCAAGTTTTTTGGGGGTCCCGCAAATTCAGGGTAGCATCATGCCCCCCTTCCCACGCCAACACAAACAGAGTTCAACACAACCTAATTAAGCAAGGTTCAACACAGACATAGTTCAACAACCCCTAATTAAGCTAATAGGTTCACCACAAACGCTGCTGAGCAGCAAACATAAACAGAGTTCAACAAAAGATGCTGCTTTTGAAGCAGTAGGAGAGACAAACATGCACAACAGTTACGGAGTATATTTACCATCTTCTTCCTGTCGCCTCCTCCCGGTCCCGCTTCTTCTGCTTCTTGCTGCCCATACCTTTAATCTTTGGTGGCTTGGGCTTGGGAGGAGGCACACGACCGGTCTCGATAGCTTGGTTCAATTTCTTCCTTAGGAATAGCCCATAGGCCATGTGGTTGGCTATGAAGCCGGATCGGTTAACAGTTTCCCCAACTTTGAGACAGCCGGACCCACCGGCTTCGGCATGCTGCAGGACGCTTCGAAAGTCAACCTTTATGCTCTTTGTGCAGAAGGGGCAGCTGTTCCTGGCACCAGTCCAGGGTTCACTCCAATACTTGTCGAACTTCCCCGCCTTAAGCTTGTTGAGAGTGGCCCTGGCCTTCCTATGACGCGACTCGACATCGCTGTCAACCTCATCAGTAGCAACCTGATACATGCCAAATAAACAGGTGAAGCAAATATGTAGCAGTTGCAACTAATAATGAATATGAATCTAAAAAGATTCTGACGCTAATTCAAAACCCTATAGCGCAAAAAAAAGAGGGAGAGACCATAGAGCAAATCGATACAGGGCTATGTTAAATAAGGGAGAGAGGTGAATCGGATGTGAAGCAAATATGTAGCAGTTGCAACTAATACTGAATATGAATCTAAAAAGATTCTGACGCTAATTCAAAACGCTATAGCGCAAAAAAAGAGGGAGAGACCATAGCGCAAATCGATACAGGGCTATGTTGAATAAGGGAGAGAGGTGAATCGGAACATACTTCCTCCCCCTCGTCGACGATATTCTCGTCGAAGGTCGGCGGCGGCGGTTCAAAGATGAGTTCAACCTCCTCCTCGTCATCTAGGGGATGCTTCCCAAGAGAGTGGACCCATCTACCAACAGCATCAGATGCCGATGAGCGACCGATGGCCCGACCTTCGGCAATGGCCTCCGCTTCGTCTTTGGCATCCGCTGCGGCAATGATCGCCGCCGTTGCGGCCATGCGTGCTGCGGTCGCGGCTCTGCACGCCTCCTCTGCGGCTAAGGCCAGCCGCGCGGCTTTCGCTTTCGCTGCGTTGACGGCGTCGGTTGGGCTCTCCATCGGTGGAATGGGAAGGGGAAGTGAAGAGAGGGTTTTTTCCTAGTCCGTGGAGAGAGGGAGAAGTGTGGACGTGAAATGGATAACTGACGATATTTCAAGATTTGGGAGACATAGCACGAACCGGCAGATGACAGCGCGTGGGTGCATTACCTCATACTGCCTCTGTCCTAGAAAGAGCGTACGTGTGGGTTTTCAAGTCATATTAAGGATTTTATTATTACATTGGGAAACTGTCATCGACCATCACTTTCCTCTTCAACTTTTCCACCTCCAATGATCTAAATGCATGTAGTAAATAAGAAAACCATATTATGCTAAATACTACTACCTCCATCCCAAAGCGTAAGGCTTATATTATTTTTAGAAGCTCAAACTATGTCAAGGTAAACTAAGATTTTACCAAAAATCATTATCATGCAAAATACAAAATTAATATCAATACATAGACAACGATTTTTTTTGGTATGGTATCTACAAAATATTATATTAGTTGATAGATTGTTCTAAATTTTCGTCAACCTTTACTTGCTTTGACTCTTAAAAAAAGACTTAAGCTTTGTGATGGAGGTAGTACGTACTAGTCGTGAAGAAACTATATCCCTCGTGATGAGAAAGAAATATTTTTTACTACCACTCTTTTGTGGACAAATTTTGAAGTGCATTGCAAAACGAGAAGTACACTCTTTTATGGACAAATTTTAACTCTACACCCATTATTTCAGGATGGAGGGAGTATAACCCAACTTGTTTTTTTCTTCTGGGCACTACACTGCTTTTTCCCTGTGCAATGCTTGGTTCTACCCTTTTTCTCAATGTAATGGTCACTTTAAGTCATTTTTTCCCACACACATTTATTTTGTACTTCTCTACAGTGTTGACCGTGCTACTACTATTTGTGTTAGTGCGCCAAAAACAAAATGTTATTTTTTAAGTGCCAAATTAATCTAGGGCGTTGGTTGTGAATCGGTGAACAAAAAAGAGATAGCCCAAAAGAGGAACACACCAAGGTACAAAAACTAGCATATATGCATGTTTCTATGTACATATATATGACCCTGGGTTTGTAGATAAAAAACATTCATATATGCGCTTACTATTAATATACATAAGTTTATGCTGATTCTCTTGGTTTAGGTATATATATGGTTAGGCATCACTACTAATTCAGAAAAAAACAAAAATGTAACTCTTCAAGTGAAGTCATTTTAAGTGACCTAACAACTAAAATTCATATATAGGATTTGTATAGGAATTATGTAGGATTTAGATCACATGTGAATTTTCCCCACACTAGTTGTTTGATTCATAGGAACATATCCTATAGGAATCTTGCAGTGCAAATCCTATAAGAATAAAACATTAGGTCATACCTCATGGAAAATTTCCTTTGGCACAATCAAACACAACTCATCTTCCTATATGATTCAACTAGCCATTAAATCTCAATCCTATGTTTTCCATATTTCTATGGTTTTCCCATCCTATGAATCAAAGGAGCCTTAGGGCTTATATCTTTTTTTAGAAAGGCAAACTATGTTAAGATTGGCCAAGTTTTACGAAAAACCTTTAACATGCAAAATACAAAGTTGAGTCATTTCGTTTGAATCGGAGGGAGTACATTTGACGTTATGGTACTATTTGACAGCTGCTTGGCACTGTATTTTTTTTCGAACCAAACTTCCCCCTTCATGAAGCTTTTATTTTAGCTTCAGTGACTTGATACATCCATATATCTAGACAAAGTTGAGTCAATTCATTTGAATCAGAGGGAGTACATTTGACTATATGGGTATTGTTTGACAACTGCTTGGCACTGTCTTCTTTTTTGAACCAAACTGCCCCCTTCACGAAGCTTTTATTTTGGGATAGAGCTTCACTGACTTGATACTTCCAAGTTTCACAGTGACTTGGTGCCACCATCCACCATCCATCTCAGATCCAATGTATGCGATCGACTTAGGATTTTAACCTAAATAATTATTATAATTGCTCAGAAATATTTCAAGAACTTCCAGTTAATCGTGCATATTTCGATTTATATTTTGGTGAAGTTTCATTCGATTTGAATCAAAGGTTTGTGAGCAAATATATACTCCCTCCGGTTCATATTAATTGACTCTAATATGGATGTACTAGACACATTTTAGTTCTAGATACATCCATATTGAAGTCAATTAATATGAATCAGAGGGAGTATTTAGTTTAAACTAGTGCTCGTATACGTAAAAAGCTCTTTAATCACAAGCTAATCGTCCGAGTGGGATGAAATATTCACAGATTTTAGAACAAGGCATCTACATTTTACTGGATTTTTTTCATAATTTTTGTTTTTAGGTTCGAAATAAGAGATTAGTTTGGAACGTTGGATCTCAAATGGTTGGTAGATGGTGGCACCAAGTCACAATGAGATTTGGAGACTTCAAGTCACTGCAGCTCTGTCCTTTTATTTTGACAAACTGCAGAGCCGCTGGTGCATCTATGCTTGCGTACGGCCGACGCCGATTCTTAGCAAGGAAGTTCTTCCTATAAGTAGTAGTATCCATACTCCACTCCAAGGCATGTATAAAAAAAAGAACCCATCCCGTTCTCGTTTTCCCGATCACTCTTCTCTGAAGATGGAGGAGGCCCTCTTCTTGTGCCCCCTCTGCCTGCTGCCCTTCAAACCCCCCATATCCAAGGTCGCTCCCTTCCGATTTCATTCTTAGGTTCACCTGTGAGAAATGTCAATGACAACTGATGCCACGTACGTTGTTCCGTGCAGTGCAAGGGCGGTCATATGGGCTGTCGGCGCTGCGTCGGCGAGCTTGCGCCGAACCCGTGCAAGAAGTGCGAGCAGCCGGCGTGGTTGCCGCCGTCGAATCGATCTGGGCCAAGATTGCCGCCGTCGAATCGATCTGGGGCAATGGTCAAGTGCGTCGGCTGCCAGAGCTTGGTCGCCTCCACGGAGTCCTACAAGCACTATATCGCGTGCCCGCATGGTCCGTGCGGCTGCACAGAGGCCATCAATACCGGCTGCAGCTTCACCGGCCCGCCGCGGGAGCTCCTGGTACACCTCCAAGCATCCCACTCCATCCCAGTGTTTACGTTCCAGTATGGCATACCCGCCTGGTGCATAGTTCGTGTTCCGGTACAACCGCGGGGACACCTGTTCATCGGCAGTGGGGAAGAAGACGGTAGCGTGTTCGCCATCACCGTTGGAGCGCTCGGCCCGACCACCATTGTGTCCTGTGTGTGCATCAGGTCGGCCGCGTGCTTGTTTCCGATGTACAAGGCGCAGCTGTTGGTGATTGGTCCGCCGGCGCCGGCGACGGCTGGGACCAGTGACCTCTCGACGGACACCTTGATGGCGGTAATCGAGCCGACGAGCTCCCCGACGCCTAGCTCGATCATGTTGCAGCAGCTCACTTCTTTCCTGGCGGTGCCGCCCCGTTACGCGAAGCAGAATGGAGGGCAGCGTGTGTTGCCTATCTGCGTTTGCATCAACAAGAAGGTTATACAATAATCTTCGTTTAGTCATACTGCAATGTAGTTACTCGAAGATCGGAGGGAGTAGTTTAGTTCGAAGTAGGGTTCGTTCGGATGTATTTTGGACTTGTATAGTAGTACTACTACTCCAGAACTATTAGCTAGCTAGTTGGAGTGCTAGAATGCAGCTCGGAGTATTATAGTATTTTGGCAGTACTACTAGTTATGTATGTGACTGCAAATTCAAACTAAAATGGAGTATTTCTTGCTAATGTTGTTCTTTTGGAGTCATCATTTTTTTCTGAACGTGTTAACTATGCTATTGTCTAAGGATTCGTTTAGATTTCTTTGGTTGAATTCATATTTCGTCTCTTCCTAATTTGGCAAAACTGCACTGTCATGGGCATTCTTACAAGGTCGCTGAAGTTTCAAAGTTTCTTAATGTATATTGCGTAGGGTGTACCCCCTTAACATGGATCTGTTGCATTTTTGGGTTGTATTTTTTTTGGCAATTTTCAGGACCATAAAATAGCACGCCTTCAGTTGAAATTTGAATTAGTGGCCGATACTAGCATGGAGTAGTGAAGTTTTTTTGTACTCCCTCGGTCCCACCAAAAGTGTCTCACCTTTGTTAAAATTTAGATGGATAGATGTATTTTTTTTACAAAGTTGAGACAACTTTGGTGGGACGGAGCCACGGAGTCGTAGTTGATGGCGAGAAGGTTGATGCCTTGCTAGGTTGGTGTACGTTGCAAAAAGAACAAGGTTGGTGTGTATTTGTTTTATTTGTTCACCATAATACTGACATGGCCATCGATTTGATTAGACAACACAAGCCTGGGGTGTTTCACTTATTTATTGTAGGAAGCACGATTAATGTTCTGTAATGATGGGGCTACTCCTATAGTCCGTCTGCTCGGCTCCTACTCGGGTGTCGGGTCACATTCACACTCTCCTCTTTTTTTGAACACATTCACACTCTCCTCTTTTTTTGAACACATTCACACTCTCCTCGAAACTGCAGTAGGCAGTATATGAGCGTCTCGGTTCACCTCCGTCGTCTATCCCCACTCCGCCCATCTTCCATAGCACGCGCCTGCGTCTCCGCCATGGCGCTTTCGCATCCTATCCAGCAGTGCCCAGTTTGAGAGCCTCTGTTCTCCAACTCAAACCCCCACCTGCCGCCATTGATCGCCATCTCTCTCCCAAAGTTCGAATCAGTAGATCTCCCAAGAAAATACCAACCCCATTGTACCACCTGCCTCATTGCGATGGCGAAATCGAGCAGGGTCTGTGGATCTGGGCTGTTTCACAAGGTGTTTACGGAAGGCCCCCTTGAAGTGCTCATCAGCCAGTGCGACGCCATCACCGCCGCGTCCCTAGTCGGTTCCTCCAAAAGTATTCTTCAGTCAGCCAAATACAGTGCCACTCTGCCTGCTTCTCAGCCGTTTGGCCTTCCGTGTGTTCTCTGTTGTGACCCGGCGGATAAACCATGGGCGGTGTTCAAGGAGGATTTGCCGGTGCACAGCAAGTGCAAACTACTGCCGCTGGACAGGTTCTCCTATGATGGCCTAATGCCACACGGTAAGGATGAGGAGCGGGCAGGCGCCAATGGAGATTGGATCGCCATGGTTGGCCCCGAAGGCAAGTGGAACCTCCTCAATGTCTACACTCATCGCAAGATTAAGCTTCCATCTTTGAGGAAGAAGTTGGAAACCACACGCAATCCACTTATATTCGAGTATCAGCGTTCTGCTATTCAACTGCAGAAGATAGCTATTTGCCAAGTTCCTACAGCTGCTAGGGGGTATCAAGATTTCTCCCTTGTCGCAATCTTCGACTTTGCAATTGCCTACCTCCATGGCGAATATCCTCGTACATGGATATTTCTTGAAAACCAGTTTCAGTACGGCGCCATATACTGCGATGCAATTATACATAACGGACTTGTGTTCGCCGTTACTGAGCTTGGAAATGTTTATGCATGGGATCCTAATCAATTTGGTAACATTTCCTCCCTATCTTTTTTATATACGTAACTTATATAGTATTTCACCTCTTATTTGTTGAACTGTCTTGGCATCTTTTGGCTTAAAGGAATTCCATAGGCGCACACCATAACCCTCTTGTGGTATGGACATATATAGAATTTAACATCTATAGGAATTTTAGTATGGTCTAATGTGCATGTTGTTCCTTAGGAAAAAGGCCCCCTAGTAATTAAGTTTCTTTATTATTACTCCCTAGAAAATTTAAGGTAGAGTAGAAATAGAATCAATAAAGGTGCCATGCAATATTGATAAAGACTTTCATTTGTTTATATTCCCCCGGTTCTAGAGAATAAGGAGTACTATATTCAAACCATCTAAAATTTGGACCAATATTTTCGGGAACATGTTTTAAATCCATATGAAGTTTTACCAAGATGTTCGAAATATATTTCAAACCATCTTATGTTCGACCATGATTTTATAAAGTACTAGTATTGGCATCCCAATATCAAATCAATATCACTAGTAGATAAATCATGAAATATATTTTCATGTGACGTGTTCTTTCCTTTTTCAAGGTCCTATAGTGCTCCCTGCTCCATTCATTCCGTGGACGGCTGGATTTGATGGCTATGATGATTTTGACTCTAATAGTCGTACGTGGTGGCTGGCAAGATCTCAAGATCGTTCTAGACTTCTCCTGGTCTATGCACGTGGCGTAATGGATTTTGACGCTGACGGTGCTCCAATGTATTATTATGATAGTACCCCTTCTGTCCATTGCGGTCGCGCTGTTCACAGCTATTCGGGGTATACCTGCATTGTATTCTCGAATGACACTAGTCGGTTACTTCCAGCCAACCCGTGGGAAAGGGTTACTAATCTTGGAGACTATTCTATGTTCCTTGGGTTGAACTATCCGATTTTCATGCCAGTGGGTGGTGCAACATTTCCCCCAGGATATTTGACAAGAAGAAACTGCATCTACACCACGCCTCAGGCCATTGGCTCTCAGTTTGACACATCACATCAAGAAATTTTCCGCTTCAGTCTAAATGGCGAAGACCACCAAAGCATATCTTTCTCAAGCAGCGGTCCAGGGGCCAACTGGCATACGGGGTTTTGGTTCATCCCAAGCTACACCAACGCGCTGGACTGGAACAAAGACAATCAGAGTTAGGGATATTTATGTAATAGTAGGATCATACTACTAGCTAGCTCAGTTGGTCTTGACTCCTATTTAACTATTTATAGCTAATGTACTTAGGTGATAAATTTATGCTATTTGCATGAACCCAGGCGCTTCTTTTAATTTGATCAAATACGGTCTATACACATGCATGGTTGTTTGGCTGTTTCAGTGTCCCTAGAGGCATACATATATACTGTTATTTAGCAATCTTTATTACAGTACAAAGGTCTTAACCTCATGGTTCACAGAAAGTATAAACGTAGATCAACCATCTAAACATAGAAGACATTCTAGTGTATGATTCTTACATATACACATCAACATCCTATCAGAAAATCTTAATGTGAATTGTACTGGCTGTACAAACCCGTGCATCATTCTCTAGCCGGTTGCACCCAAAAACCAAATCGTGGTACTTCATAGTTGACTGTATGTAGGACAACATACAGATCCAATGCGAAGCCATGGGTATCACCTGCATGACAGAACCATATTTCACATGGTTGGAGGTACTCCATATGGCATTTAAAATCATTCCTTGTCCTTCATATGGCCCTAAAAATAGTACAGTTGGATTTGTGGGTTTTAATTTTTTATTAACACACTCAATTGATTGCCCAAACATTGATTAATAATATTATTAAGGGGTGTGATGTTGAAAGCCATAAGAACAATGTGCCAAACAATCTTTGCTAGCGGACGGTAAATGTATACCCATCAGAAATAATCAGCAGACGTGCATGTTTCTTTGGTCAGAATAACTGCTGCACCATCTTAAAAGTAAATGGCATGACAATTTATTTGATTTGATAGCGTGCAGCTAGATGGCGTACATTACTATCTCTACTTCCTTGGGTCGCCCAAATCTGGAGTACTAAAAGCAAATCCTGGTGATTCATTTGACAAGACAACACAGATGCGTCCAAATTTCTCCGTCCATATTATTATAATCTGGAGTGCGTTGCCTCGTTGCCTTCCAAGAGAAGCTGCATTCCTTGCCAAAAAAGAGAGAGAGGCTGTATTTATAACTATCTCACCGGCCGCCACTAGTACAAACCATCACTCCCTCTCCACCTCCACCTCCATCTCTTCCCTAGTAGCTCCACCTCCATATCGGCGACGGACCACAATCGCGCGGCTTCGACTTCCTCTTCGACGGCGGCGGCGACAGAGGCGTGAGGCACCTTCTCCGCGGCGCATCACTCATCCTCGTCCCGCGGCAACAATGGCTGTATGTGAAATCACCATACCCTTTTGTATGGTAGAGATGATGATGTGCGGATAAAATTTTATTGGCGGTTGCTCATCCTTGTTTGAATATTTGGTGTAGATTCACATCTAGGGCAGGGTGTCAAGCGGGGTGGGTAGCGGGCTAGCTAGTTTCAGTGCGAGTGCTTTAAATCTGCTCTAATCTCAACCACTATTTGCTCTAATTTTCTGCTTTGCGGGACGATTCGCGGACGCCGCTTGCAACCCTAATCTAGGGTATTGATCCTAGTTTAGTAGACTACTAGGATTTACATGCCAATTTGTTTTTAGACTAGATCCGGATATTTGTCAATACTACTACGTACTTCTTCCGTTCGTATTTAATTGACTCTAGTTGAAAGCATCGACAGTTCATTTTCTTCTCTCCCTCGCGTCGACTAATTAAAACCGAACAGAGGGAGTATTAGGAATCCATGTGCATCCGTACTACCAGTAAGGTATTGCGTTGTTGCAGAGGCTCAGTGTAATCAATATCTTTCGATATTAATATACTCACTTTATCAGAAAATAAATTAGTAATCCATGTTCAAACTTGCTAGTTTGATCGACGTTTGATGATGATTTGTGAGGCCATGTATGGGCCTAGTTTGTTTTGCCTGGTGGTCAGTAGGCTGATGATTTATTTTTTTGCTTGGTCGATCTGTGGTCGTTCCATGGCCACTGCTGATTAAGCATTACTAGAATCAACAATTTTTTGCTTGTCTGGTGATTGGAAGTGTATGCGCTAGCACCATCGCACGATGATTAGTCTTAATGGAGATGCAGATGTCGATCAAGAGGGAGAAACATATCTTGATCATGCATTTCTCACGAGATTACTTGGTGATTGGAAGTAGAATCCACAATTTGTTGTGCAAACTTCTCAACATATGCATATATTCGTTGAATTGGCTTTATGTGATCAATATTACTTCTTATTGCAGATGGATGGAGGGGAAAGAGCGAAAAAACCGATACTTAGTGAAATGACTTCTCATTCTGTGACTTCTGATATCCTAGATGACAAGGTAAATATATAGAACGATGATTCGTAGGTGATGAAAGCAGAATCCACAATTTGCCGTGCAAACTTCTCAACATATGCATATATTTGATTAATTAGTTTTATGTGATCAATAGTATTACTTATTCCAGATGGACGTAGGGGAAGGAACGAAAAAGCGGATGCTATGTGAAATGACTTCTAAATCTGTGTGTTCTGATATCCCAGATGACAAGGTAAACATATGGACCGACGCTTGTTTTGCTGCTGCCCCCGTTAGATGGCTAGATGCTCTGGTCTAATTTCTGTTCATGTGCTTATTATTGCAGAAACATAGAGTTGAAGAAAACTCTATATTGTCTGATGACAAAGGTGAAATGGCATGCCAGTCTTTTAAACCTCCGACGCCACCTTGTTTACTGTCTATGGAGACTGATGCAGCTGGACCTGGTACTGATGAGCCTATACGTGGCATCATCGTGCCACATGAAGAAGGTTGTGGATTGGGTTTACCCCCTGCTGAAGAAACTGGTGGTGCAGCTGGAGCTGCTAGTGTAGAGCCTCTAGTGAACGGTGTCGTGCCACGGGAATTCTCTGAACTAGAGCAAGACGGTTTACCTATTGTCAAGACCGATGTAACTGGTGCTGATGCTGGAGTTGCTACTGATGCTCCTGCACCCGAAGTTGCCACGCCACCCGAAGGAGGTTTTGTATTGGTAGAACCCGTCATGACTATGCCCACAGTACTGACTGGTGGTGGACCTGGAGCTGGTAGGGTAGAGCCTCTAGCGAAAGGTGTCGTGCCACGAGAATCCTCTGAAGTGGATATTGGTGGTTTACCCTCTGTAGATACTGGTGGTCTACCTGGAGCTGGTATTGTAGAGATTTCAGCAAACAGTGCTGTCCCACCCAACTCCTATGAACTGGAGCATGTACCTGATGTGCCTTCTGTAGAACCTGATGCACCTGTAAGTAGTGGTGATGATTCCGCTGAATCTGATCAAGAAGGATCTGCATCTCGAGGACAAGATGTCAGCTGTCATTCACCTGAACCCGAGCTGAAGTCAGCAACGGTAGCTTATATGGCACGGACTGTCCTTCAAGCTCTAAAGATCCAGTTGGGTGGTTCACAGGACCAGCTACTCCAAGCCATTGTCACTACAAAAGACCAGCCAGCATGCTTCGTTATCTCCTGCATACTGTTTGACAAGCTGAAGCACTGCAACTGGCGCATTGTTCAATCCCATCAGCATGGAGAGAGGAGCTATGTTTATGTCAAGATGATTCATGCTGATTTGGTAAGGTTCCATGATAAGATGTATGGGTGGGGTGAGGCAAGAGCCACATTTTGCAGCATTCACACAGTCTTCGCTCTTGAGCCAGACCCCATGGATGCTTACCCAGTGGTGCAGCTGTCCTGACTTGATATATGTTTTATGATCAGTATGCTGCTGTCGTGGAACTGTGATGTGGAGCTACCTTTCTTATGGTTTCTAGGCTTTTGGTTTCAACATGTATTATGGAGCTTACCTTAGGACTTTCGCATGCGTTTGGCTGTTGACCTGTAATGTTTGTGGTTGGTTGTCTAATCTACTTGGCACAATCACATTGCAAAGGCAAATGTTCCTTTTCTCTTTAATTGTTATTATGACTTATGTGTTATAACCAGGCAAGAATATGCAATCTTGGTTCTCTGACCGATATATATGTACATACAACTTTTGTTCACATAATAACACTTACACGGGAAAAGAGTAGCTTTCTATGTTGGACAAACACCAAACCACAAAAGGGTAACAACACAATATCCAAACTAGGTACGGCACCTGTTGAGCATACATGACTTTTGTCGTAAAATCACGTTAACCAACACTAGCAGCATCTTGTTCTTTGCAAGGTGCTATGCTTATCAGTCTAATCCCAATACACAACCTACTTCAGGTGGCACGATGATGTCAGGTGCAGGTTCACCAGTACCAACTCTCTTGCATCAGTCTCCATTGAAGGTACGCCACTGCTGCAGTAGACACCATTAGCAATGCAACCTGAAGGTGTTCTTATCCTCATATCAGGATCACATAATACAGGTGTCAAGCTTCATGCACTAGCCAACACAATCAAAAGTCCGAACTAGGATCGCTAGGAAAAAAAACATGAAGATCCTTTTATCGAATCCCACGCTGAACATCTTTTTCACTAATTAGGTAAGCTCCTGCTGACAAACATATTACAGCAACTCCAGCAGTGGCTCTATATTTTGGCGCTGTGGGCTGATGCTGCGCATGGAGCCGGCAATAGCTTCACCGGAAGCTGCAAACTGTGGCGGCCAAATGCAGGGCTGAAACAGCGTATTTTCAGAGGCGCTATAATGCAGCGCCAAAAACAGAATATAATGAAAAATAGAGTGCAGTAAAACAGAAGATCAAATAAAGACTAGAAATAGACATAAAATAGGATAAAATTAGCTTGATAGATACTCCGTAGTTCATATTTGTACAAAGTAGTGCGATAAAACTAAACTAAAACTCGACATCTGACGAGTCCGGTGTCGTGCCCGACACCGGATCCGACGAGAAGAGGTCAATCCAACGGGGGTCGTCCTCGCCAATGGTGGTCGGCCCGGCGAGCTGCGCTTCGATGAAGGCCCGCTTCGTCGCCTTCTCCGCCCTCCGTTGTGCGCGGTCCTCCTTCTTCGCAGCCCGCCTCGTAGCCTTCTCCGCCCTCCGTCTGCGGAAGTGCTCGTTCTCGGCGGCTACGTCCTCGGGGAAGCGGGCCGCCCACTCGCGCGCCGCGCGCTCGTCCCGCTCGGCAATGCGCAAACGGCGCTCCGTCTCGCGGCGGCGGCGCTGTTCCTCCTGTCTAACGATGTACGGCGGCGGCGCGAGATCCTCGGCCTGCTGGCGCGTCCACACGTCATGGAAATTCATCGACGATCGCGGGCGCCCGAGCCGCCACGCCACGGCGTCGTACGCGCGCGCGGCCTCGTGCGCGGTCTCGTAGGTGCCGAGGCCGATGCGCTCGCCGCCGTCACGTATCTCCGCGTAATACGTACCTTTGGGGCGCGCGCGGACGCCGCGGTACCCCGTGCCCGAGACGCGGCAGTACCGCGAGCTCGACGCGAGACGAGGCATGGCGGCGGCGGCGGAAGCGGAGCCGCGGCGGCGATATTAGGCGCAGATGGGCAAATTTCAGCAACCCGTGTCCATCTTTTTTTTTGGCAGGATTACGCCATGTACCACCTTCCAATTAGAAAATAGTACTGTTCAGCCTTCCCCTGTTGGGCCCAATATTTCACTTTGGGTTGCCAACGGCCATCTACATGGTAATTGCTCTCGGCCTACTTGCTCCGGCCGTCGAAGCCCAATAACTACAAATGGGCCTTTCTGCTCATGCAATTTCGGCCCTTTTCTAATGAAACACAGATCCTATGAATGGCAAAAGAAAAAAACGCGGAGATTCTACATAAAAGTTGTTTTTAGTTATTTTGAATTATTGGGTTCCAATTTTTGAAACTGCTCATGCCCAATATGAAAATCCTTGTTCGCTCCATACCCACATGGATAACGGTATTTTTAATAATTCATAAAGTGGATTTGAAATTTAAAACATATCCTAATAATTCCATGATTTAATCTATCAACTTGCAAGATCTTGGAGAGAAAAAGCTTGTATTAGTCTGCAGAATCCGCACCGTTTCAAAGGCGGCAGTGGATCAAAAGAAAAAAGGAAGTAGCCAGAAATTAGGGGTCAAAAATAACTCCAAGAAATGAAACTTTTATTGTTCGTAGAGGATGACATGCGGGACCCATGAGCCAGCAGCTTACTCAACGTTTCAAAGGCGGCATGAGATCGGAAGAAAAATGCAAGTGACCAAATATCAGGTGCCAAAAATAATCCAAGAAATGAAACTTATTGTACATAGAGGATGACATGCGGGTCCCATTTTGCAGCAGCGGTTTCAGCGTTTCAAATGCGGTTTGAGATCAAAAGAAAAAGAAAGTAGCCAGAAATTAGGGGGTAAAAAAACTCCAAAAAAAGAAAGTTGATTGTACATAGAGGATGACATGCGGGTCCCATGAGTCAGCAGCTTACTCAACGTTTCCAAGGCGGCAGGGGATCAAAAGAAAAAGGAAATAGCCAAAAATCAGAGGTGAAAAAAAAACCAAGAAAAGAAATTTTATAGTACATAGAGGATGACATGCGGGTCCCATGAGCCAGCAGGTTCCTCAACGTTTTCAAAGGCCGGTGGGGATCAAAAGAAAAAGGCAAATAGCCAGAAATTAGGGGTAAACAATAAATCCAACAAAGGAAAGGTTTATTGTTCATAGATGCTGACATGTGGGACCCATGAGCCAGCAGCGTCAAGGCAAGTGACCAAAAATCAGGGGTAAAAAAAATCCAAGAAAAGAAACTTTATTGTACATAGAGGATGACATGTGGGTCCCATGAGCCAGCACCTTACTCAACGTTTCAGAGGCGGCTTGAGATCGAAAGAAAAAGGAAAGTGACCGAATATCAGGAGCTAAAAATAATCCAAGAAAGGAAACTTTTATTGTACATAGAGATTGACATATGGGTCCCACTAATACAAGCTCTTTCGCTCGAAGATCTTGCAAGTTGATTGTACATAGAGGATGACATGCGGGCCCCATGTGTCAGCAGCTTACTCAATGTTTCCAAGGCGGCAGTGGATCAAAAGAAAAAGGAAATAGCCAAAATCAGAGGGTGAAGAATAAATCCAACAAAGGAGAGGTTTATTGTCCATGGAGGCTGACATCTGGGACCCACGAGCCAGCAGCGTCCTCTACGTTTAGAAGGCGACTGGGGATCGAAAGAAAAAAGGCAAATAGCCAGAAATTAGGGGTACAAAATAACTCCAAGAAAGGAAGTGTTTATTGTTCATAGAGGCTGACATGTGGGACCCATGAGCCAGCAAAGTCTTCAACGTTTCAAAGGCGGCAGGGGATCAAAAGAAAAAGGAAGTAGCCAGAAATTAGGGGTAAAAAATAACTCCAAGAAAGGAAACTTTTATTGTTCATAGAGGATGACATGCGGGACCCATGCTCCAGCAGCTTCCTCAACGTTTCAAAGGCGGCATGAGATCGAAAGAAAAAGGCAAGTGACCAAATATCAGGACCCGAAAATAATCGAAGAAAGAAATTTTATTGTACATAGAGGATGACATGCGGGACCCATTTAGCAGCAGCGGTCTCAAGTTTCCAAGGCGGCACGGGATCAAAAGAAAAAGGAAGTAGCCAGAAATTAGGGTTCAAAAATAACTCCAAGAAAGGAAACTTTTATTGTTCGTAGAGGATGACATGCGGGACCCATGAGCCAGCAGCTTACTCAACGTTTCAAAGGCGGCATGAGATCGAAAGAAAAAGGCAAGTGACAAAATATCAGGAGACAAAGATAATCCAAGAAAAGAAAACTTTATTGTACATAGAGGATGACATGCGGGTCCCAATTAGCAGCAGCGGTCTCAACGTTTCAAATGCGGCTTGAGATCAAAAGAAAAAGAAAGTAGCCAGAAATCAGGGGGTAAAAAAACTCCAATAAAGGAAAGTTTTATCGATGAGCCAGCAGAGTCCTCAACGTTTCAAAGGCGGCAGGGGATCAAAAGAAAAAGGAAATAGCCGAAAATCAGAGGGTGAAAAAAAAACCAAGAAAATGAACTTTTATAGTACATAGAGGATGACATGCGGGTCCCATGAGCCAGCAGGTTTTTCAACGTTTCAAACGTGGCATGAGATCGAAAGAAAAAGGCAAGTGACCAAATATCAGGAGCCAAAAATAATTCAAGAAAAGAAACTTGATTGTACATAGAGGATGGCATGCGGGTCCCATTTAGCAGCAGCGGTATCACCGTTTGAGAGGCTGCACGGGATCGAAAGAAAAAGGCAAGTGACCAAATATCAGGAGCCAAAAATAATCTAAGAAAAGAAATTTTACTGTACATAGAGGATGACATGCGGGTCCCATTTTGCAGCAGCGGTCTCAACGTTTCCAAGGCGGCACAGGACCAAAAGAAAAATGAAGTAGCCAGAAATCAGGGGGTGAAAAAAATCCCAAAAAAGAACGATTTCAATTGGGCTGCATGTGGACATCTGGGCATTCGAACTATCCTGCTGGGCCTTTTGACTCGTACAATTTCAGCCCACTCCAAAGCAGGATAGTTCGGATTTTTCTAAAAAAAACAGGAAAGTCCTATGCTTCGCAAAAACAAAAAACAAGGAGATTCAGCATATAAATTTGTTTATGTAAAAATAAAGATTTAATTTATCCGTTGAAATAGCTCAGAGCGCAATACACTGTTTATTGTCTGCAAAATAATCAAGATATCACATGTTTCTTGTACGGGGAGGCTGACATCGGGGACCCATGAGCCAGCAGCGTCGTTTTAAAGGCGGCAGGGGATGGAAAGAAAAAATAAACCAAAAATCTGTTGGTAAAAAATCCAAGAAAAGAAACATTTTCGTTCTGAGAGGATGACATGCGGGACCCATGAGGCAGCAGCGTCCTCAGCGTTTATTGTTCATAGAGGCTGACATGTGGGACCCGTGAGCCAGCAGCGTCCTCAACGTTTTAAAGGCGGCAGGATATCGAAAGAAAAAATAAGCCAAAAATCATTTGGTAAACAATATCCAAGAAAAGAAACATTTACCGTTCTGAGAGGATGACATGCGGGACCCATGAGGCAGCAGCATCCTCAACGATTCCAAGGCGGCAGGGGATCAAAGAAAAAAGGAAATATCCAGAAATTAATTAGGGGTTCAAAAAAATCCATCAAAGGAAACTTTTATTGTTCATAGAGGATGACTTGTGGGACCGACCTGCCAACAGCGTCCTCATCGTTTCAAAGGGGTAGGAGATCCAAAGAAAAAGGCAAATAGCCAGAAATTAGGGGTCAAAAATAACTCCAAGAAAGGAAACTTTTATTGTTCGTAGAGGATGACATGCGGGACCCATGAGCCAGCAGCTTACTCAACGTTTCAAAGGCGGCATGAGATCGAAAGAAAAAGGCAAGTGACAAAATATCAGGAGCAAAAGATAATCCAAGAAAAGAAACTTTATTGTACATAGAGGATGACATGTGGGTCCCATTTTGCAGCAGCGGTCTCAATGTTTGTAATGCGGCTTGAGATCAAAAGAAAAAGAAAGTAGCTAGTAATTAGGGGGTGAAAAAAATCCAAGAAAAGAAAGTTGATGGACATAGAGGATGACATGCGGGTCCCTTGAGCCAACAGCTTACTCAACGTTTCAAAGGGGGCAGGGGATCAAAAGAAAAAGGCAAGCCAAAAATCAGAGGGTGAAAAAAATCCAACAAAGGAAACTTTTATAGCACATAGAGGATGACATGCGGGTCCCATGAGCCAGCAGGTTCCTCAACGTTTCAAACGTGGCATGAGATCGAAAGAAAAAGGCAAGTGCCCAAATATGAGGTGCCAAAAACTCCAAGAAAAGAAAGTTGATTGCTCATAGAGGATGACATGCGGGTCCCATGAGCCAGCAGGTTCCTCAACGTTTCAAACGTGGCATGAGATCGAAAGAAAAAGGCACCCAAATATGAGGTGCCAAAAAAAACTCCAAGAAAAGAAAGTTGATTGCTCATAGAGGATGACATGCGGGTCCCAATTAGCAGCAGCGGTCTCACCGTTTGAGAGGCGGCAGCGAAAGAAAAAGTCAAGTGACCAAATATGAGGTGCCAAAAATAATCCAAAAAAAGAAAGTTTTATAGTACATAGAGGATGACATGCGGGTCCCATGAGTCAGCAGCTTACCATACGTTTCCAAGGCGGCAGGGGATCAAAAGAAAAAAAAAAGCAAAAAATCAGAGGGTGAAAAAAATAAAGAAAATAAACTTTTATAGTACATAGAGGATGACATGCGGGTCCCATGAGCCAGCAGGTTCCTCAACATTTCAAACTTGGCATGAGATCGAAAGAAAAAGGCAAGTGACCAAATATGAGGAGCCAAAAATAATTCAAGAAAAGAAAGTTTTATAGTACATAGAGGATGACATGCGGGTCCCATTTAGCAGCAGCGGTATCAGCGTTTGAGAGGCGGCAGGGGATCAAAAGAAAAAAGAAATTGCCAAAAATCAGATGGTGAAAAAAACCAAGAAAATGAACTTTTATAGTACATAGAGGATGACATGCGGGTCCCATGAGCCAGCAGGTTCCTCAACGTTTCAAACGTGGCATGAGATCGAAAGAAAAAGGCAAGTGAAAAAATATCAGGAGCCAAAAATAATTCAAGAAAAGAAAGTTTTATAGTACATAGAGGATGACATGCGGGTCCCATTTAGCAACAGCGGTATCACCGTTTGAGAGGCAGCAGGGGATCGAAAGAAAAAGTCAAGTGACCAAATATGAGGTGCCAAAAATCCAAGAAAAGAAAGTTTTATAGTACATAGAGGATGACATGCGGGTCCCATTTAGCAGCAGCGGTATCACCGTTTGAGAGGCGGCAGGTGATCGAAAGAAAAAGTCAAGTGACCAAATATGAGGTGCCAAAAAAAATCCTAGAAAAGAAAGTTTTATAGTACATAGAGGATGACATGCGGGTCCCATTTAGCAGCGGTATCACCGTTTGAGAGGCAGCAGGTGATCGAAAGAAAAAGTCAAGTGACCAAATATGAGGTGCCAAAAAAATCCAAGAAAAGAAAGTTTTATAGTACATAGAGGATGACATGCGGGTCCCATTTAGCAGCAGCGGTATCACCGTTTGAGAGGCGGCAGGGGATCGAAAGAAAAAGGTAAGTGACCAAATATGAGGTGCCAAAAATAATTCAAGAAAAGAAAGTTTTATAGTACATAGAGGATGACATGCGGGTCCCATTTAGCAGCAGCGGTATCACCGTTTGAGAGGCGGCAGGGGCTCGAAAGAAAAAGGCAAGTGACCAAATTTGAGGTGCCAAAAAAACTCCAAGAAAAGAAAGTTGATTGCACATGGAGGATGACATGCGGGTCCCATTTAGCAGCAGCGGTCTCAACGTTTCCAAGGCGGCAAGGGATCAAAAGAAAAAGGAAGTAGCCAGAAATCAGGGGGTCAAAAAAATCCAAGAATAGAAAGAATTTTGGTTCATAGAGGATGACATGCGGGACCCATGATCCTGCATCGTAAACGGCTCGATCGGAGAACGTTGAACGAGATGGCGCGATCTAGAAAAAAACAATGCCAGAGAGGCTGCCATCTGGGCCCTACATCCCTCGGCGGTGCGGATTTGCGTTGACTCGGCCGGCGAACCCGAGATTTCGAGATGCACCACGTCCCGGGCCACCATACGCCACGTTTTGGCCGCTTTCGTCGGGCTAGGTGGCCTCAAAAACGAGAAAAAAAAAGTTTTGACATGCACCACGGAGGGACCAAAATCGTCGGCCATGGTACACCAGCAACCACGGCGCGACTTCAACTTCGTCGGCCATGGCAACTTTTCTTGTAGTGAATCTCATCCAATCCCTACCATCCCCTTCAGCCTACAGCGGGGGAATTACTCACACATGGATGGGGGAATCATGGATGGTCGATGGAGAGGCATCGGTGGTGATGATGGCGATGATCTCCTCCAATTCCCCGTCCCAGGTGCCGAACGGAGTTTCGATCCCGAGATGGAGTTTCGCATGGCGGCGGAGTTCTCGACGTCTTCGGAAATATGGTCGAACCCCGGCGTTTTTAGGTCAAAAGCGTTAAGTAGTCCAGGAGAGCGTCTGGGGCGGCCGAGGCGCCTCACCATAAGGCGGCGCGCCTCCGTGCCGCGCCGGCCTATGGTGTGGGGGCCCCCGGCTTGCCCTTTTGGCCCCGTAAGTTCTCTGTGAAAATAGGCCCATTGCGATTATTTCCGGGGATTTTCCTGAAAGTTGAGTTTCTGCACAAAAACAAGACACCAGAGCAATTCTGCTGAAAACAGCGTTAGTCCGTGTTAGTTGTATCCAAAATACACAAATTAGAGGCAAAACAATAGCAAAAGTGTTTGGGAAAGTAGATACGTTTTGGACGTATCAACTCCCCCAAGCTTAGCTTATTGCTTGTCCTCAAGCAATTCAGTTAACAACTGAGTGCGATAAAAGAACTTTCACGAACACATTTTCTCATATGATGTACATATTCTCATGATATGGACTAGTACTTAGGCAATTCATGATAAGATAAATGCAAATAAAGTCATCTAATAGCTGCGTCAATCATGAAAGAGATACCAACAAACTAATAACAAGCATCATGAAACACTTCTATAAGCAGGATTGCAATGTTCATAGAAAGATATGATAAAGTGGTATCTCGCTTGCCTGTATTTGTACAGCAAAACATAAATGCCCAGGCACCTCTGAAGTTCATGGGAAGACTAGAAGTAAAGACTATCAAAGATAAAAGCATCAAAGTTATACCATAGTTAACTATATTCTGGGACAAGCATATTACACTAAGAATGACAATTATGCTCTCAAGAAGGTGCTCAAAGAAAGGATGGTGACTCAACATAAAAGTAAAAGATTGACCCTTCGCAGAGGGAAGCAGGGATTAACATGTGCTAGAGCTTTTCATTTTTGAAACAGAAGTAAAATTGTTTTGAGGGGTGTTTGTTGTTGTCAACGAATGATAGTGGGTACTCTAACTACCTTGTCAACCAGACTTTCAAGAGCGGCTCCCATGAAGGACGTTATCTCTACCAGCAAGGTAGATCATCCCTCTTCTCTTTTGTTTACACATGTACTTTAGTTTTATTATGGATGACACTCCCCCAACCTTTGCTTACACAAGCCTGGCTAACCGAATCCTCGGGTCACATACCATGGAGGAGTGTCTATTTGCAAAATTAAGTTGCTTACTAAATCAGGGCAAAACACGTGAAGAGAATTATTAATGAAAGTTGTAATTAATTGGGGCTGGGCACCCCGTTGCCAGCTCTTTTTGCAAAATTATTGGATAAGCGGATGTATATGCCACTAGTCCATTGGTGAAAGTCTGCCCAACAAGATTGAAAGATAAAACACCACATACTTCCTCATGAGCTATAAAACATTGACACAAATTGAGAAATAGTTTGAAGGTTTTAAAGGTAGCACATGAAAATTTACTTGGAATGGTTTGAAATGCCATGCATAGGTATTTATGGTGGACACTTTGGAATAACTTGGTTTTCAGGGATTTGGAAGCACGAGCAGCATTCCCGCTCAGTACAAGTGAAGGCTAGCAATAGACTGGGAAGCGACAATCAAGAGAGCAATAACTGTCATAATCATGCTTGCGACAAAATAAAATTAACGGAGGCATAAAAGTGATACAAGAACTCTGAAGCAAAGTAAATCATCGAGGCTTAATTGACTTTTGTTTAGTCATATGCATGCGTGAGCATGTGCCAAGTCAATTCAAATGAATTATTCAGAGGAGGATACCACAATGTCATACCTATCTATGAATAAAACAATGCAAGCAAATATTCATGACATGCTACTCATTATTAATAAATTGGAACTAAACATGAGAGATCATGAGCTACTAGACTTTCATTAAATGACATATACCTCACATGAACCAACTAAGTATGCTCACATGGATGAGTATATGTACAAAAATGAAAACAAATAGAGTTCATACCAGCCTCTCACCACAGTCGAGTTGCCGTAGATCGTCATTATTGCCTTTCACTTGTGTAGCTTGAATAATAATATGGAATGAAAACCAAGCTCCAACCACCGGAGACCGCTGAACTCCCTAATAAACTTTACAAAACCAAAGAAGAACAACAAATATTTTTGGCGTTTTCGATATTAGAAACAAGAACAAAAGGATTTTCTCATAGCAAACCAACAATAGCAAAACAAAGCAAAATAGGAACAAGAAACCAAATAAACAAATGGTGAAGAAAAACAACAGAAATATTTTTGGTCTTTTTGTGTTTTAGGAAAGAAACAAAGCAAAAAACAAGAGAACGAAAACTAAAAGAATCACAGAAAAGCAAAGTGGCAGAAATCTGCCAAAACTTGACAGCAGTGCAGTAATCATTTTTTACGAAAATCTTCTGCTGCTCAACTCGAAAAGTGCTCAACTAATGAAAGTTAGATAACAACCTGGGGAACATGCACAAAAATTGGCAGCTCAAAATAACGTTCTGGCTACGCACAGGAATTTTTTTAGTATCAGCCCAGAATCTGTTTTTTAGACAGCACTTCCCCAAATATCATCTTCCTCATATTAGAGGCACCCATCGGCACACAAATGAAATAGAAAAGCAAAAGTAAAGATTACTACAGTAGTAACAACCTTCAAAAACTAAAATAAAAGACCTAGTGAAATAAAAATAAACGAAAGAGAAACAACCGAAAGAAATGAAACAAGTATATACAAGTATCCAGCAATTGTAATATGCAATGAATGAGTGATGCCGGCATACCTCCCCCCAAGCTTAGGCTTTTGGCCTAAGTGGAGGTCAATCCCACGGTGCCCATGAGGTGGCGCCTCTGTAATATGATGAAGGAGGATCCTGTCCTTGATACCCGCGGAGGATGCACCAGGATATGTGACGTGTACCCGTAGGAGGGCTCGGCGTCCTCGGAGTCGTGCTGCTGGTGAAACCAAGTATCCTCAGCTGATCATCCACCTCCTCCTTGGAGCGCGACCACGGCTTCCTGAACACCGAACAAATCGGCCTGCGGCAAAGGGATTTCTCTCTCATCCCCGTCAATAAACAACATTCTATAGACAATATTTCCTAAATTAGAGTCAGTTGTGACAAATTGGTGACTCTTCATGGCAGCAATATCAAGCCTAACAGGGGTTAGTATCTCATCATTTGAATCAATAGAAAGACCTAGACGTGCAATAATACGTGAAGCAATAATTCCTCCATAGATAGGTCCCCTACTAGATAGGCGACGAGCAATAAGAGCACCAAGATGATAAGGTGTATTACCAGTTAGTGCATCAACAAGAAAAGCAAGGTGATAACTGGAAATGTTGCTAGTGTTCTCCCTACCAAGAATGCTAGTAGCAAGGTAATAAGCAAAATATCTAATGGCAGGGAGCTGAATGTTCCTTATCTTGCCGCGCTGAATAGCACGGTCATCATCGTTGGTAACCTCCCGATAGAGTTCAGTCAAAGCTTTGGGGCGGTTCTCGATCTTCTTTGATGTACCTAGAGGAGCAATATCCAATGCAGCACAAATCACTCAATTTCATAGTAACAGGCCTATCATATATCTTAAATTTAACCGATGGGTGAAAGCTGAGTTGCTAAATTTGAAACTTTCAACAAAGATTTTTGTTAGCCTATAATATTGAGCACTCTCATCCTCCATATAGGTAAATAAGCCAACTCGATTGATAAGAAACAAGAAATCATCAATAAGCCCTGCATTACGCAAAAAGTCATAGCATGGAAAGGATGAAGCATTAGGAACCCCATTATCCTCTTCAGCTTCAAAGCTCGGCGCAAGGACATCCTCATCGTAAGATCGCCTAATCCGAGTGGCTTCCCTCGTAGGCCTTGTCATTCTTGGCATATCTCTCTCAAACACCTCTCCAAAGGTGTGGTTGTTCATTTTCCTTTTCTAAAATTTTTCAACAATCATTATAAAATTTGATTTCAAGACATATAATTGAGGGAAACTACTATAGGAACTTGCTAGAGTACTAAACATGCATCAAAACTCATTTCTACAACTTGAATCAAGCATGCAAGCTCACTTAACATGTCACCTACAGCAGCAAATTTCTCAAGATATACTCAACCATTCAAAATTATAATTGGATAATCGAAGGAGTCACATACCGGAGAGCAAATGTGCCAAATTTCACAGAAATCTGGGCTGAGCAAAGAGATCGAAAACCTGAGCTCTTGGAGAAACGCGAGTGAGAACGAACCGGTACGAGTTTTTCGGGAGAGAGAATGCAATGAGTGGAAGGTATGACGAAGTGGGGCAAGGAGGGGCCATCATGGTGGTGGCGCGCCCACCCCCGCCGCGCCGGCACATGGGGTGCCGCCCTAGGTGCCCCACTGGTCAGCCCTGTGCACTCCCAGTTGCATTTCGAAAAATAGGACCAACGGTATAATTTTTGTAATTTTTTGAAAATTTTAAAAATGCACATTTCTGGGTGTTAAAATAATTATTTCAGGGCAGGAAAATGATTTCCAAAATTTTAAACAACTAAAGTATCTTGCAAACCAAATAGTACTACAGCAAGTAAAACAAGTGGAGAAGGAAAGAAATGTTGTTTAGCTCTTTGATACGTCTCCAACGTATCGATAATTTCTTATGTTCCATGCTACTTTATTGATGATACCTACATGTTTTATGCACATTATATGTCGTATTTACGCATTTTCTGGAACTAACCTATTAACAAGATGCCGAAGTGCCGCCTCCTTTTTCTGCTGTTTTTGGTTTCAGAAATCCTAGTAACGAAATATTCTCTAATTGGACGAAATCAACGCCTGTGTTCCTATTTTGACCGGAAGCATCCAGAACACCCGAGAGCCAGAGGGGGCCTGTGGCCCCAGATGATAGGGTGGCGCGGCCTGGGCCCTGGCCGCGCGGCCCTATGGTGTGGGCACCCCTTCGACCCTCCTGCGCCACCTCTTCGCCTATATAAAGCCCCTGCATCGAAAACCCTTACGGAGGAAGCCACGGTACGCGAAACCTTCCAGAGCCGCCGCCATCGCGAAGCCAAGATCCGGGGGACAGAGTCTCTGCTCCGCACCCTGCCGGACGGGGAAGTGCCCCCGGAAGGCTTCTCCATCGACACCGCTGCCATCTCCACCGCCATCTTCATCAACGCTGTTGCTCCCATGAGGAGGGAGTAGTTCTCCATCGAGGCTCGGGGCTGTACCGGTAGCTATGTGGTTCATCTCTCTCCTATGTAGTTCAATACAATAATCTCATGAGCTGCCTTACATGATTGAGATTCATATGATGATGCTTGTAATCTAGATGTCATTATGCTAGTCAAGTGAGTTTTACTTATGTGATCTCCGGAGACTCCTTGTCCCACGTGTGTAAAGGTGACAGTGTGTGCACCGTGTGGGTCTCTTAGGCTATATTTCACAGAATACTTATTCACTGTTATGAATGGCATAGTGAAGTGCTTATTTATATCTCTTTATGATTGCAATATGTTTTGTATCACAATTTATCCATGTGCTACTCTAGCAATGTTATTAAAGTAGTTTTATTCCTCCTGCACGATGTAATGGTGACAGTGTGTGCATCCGTGTTAGTACTTGGTTTATGCTATGATCATGATCTCTTGTAGATTGCGAAGTTAACTATTGCTATGATAGTATTGATGTGTATTATTCCTCCTACATAAGCATGAAGGTGACAGTGTGCATGCTATGTTAGTACTTGGTTTAGTCGTTTCGATCTTTCATGCACTCTAAGGTTATTTAAATATGAACATTTAATTGTGGAGCTTGTTAACTCCGGCATTGAGGGTTCGTGTAATCCTACGCAATGTGTTCATCATCCAACAAGAGAGTGTAGAGTATGCATCTATCTATTCTGTTATGTGATCAAAGTTGAGAGTGTCCACTAGTGAAAGTCTAATCCCTAGGCCTTGTTCCTAAATACTGCTATCGCTGCTTGTTACGTTTAATGCACTACCGCTGCGTTACTACCGCATGTTTACTTCCCGCAATATTACTACCATCAACTGCACGCCAGCAAGCTATTTTTCTGGCGCCGTACTACTGCTCATATTCATTCATACCACTTGTATTTCACTATCTCTTCGCCGAACTAGTACACCTATTAGGTGTGTTGGGGACACAAGAGACTTCTTGCTTTGTGGTTGCAGGGTTGCATGAGAGGGATATCTTTGACCTCTTCCTCCCTGAGTTCGATAAACCTTGGGTGATCCACTTAAGGGAAAACTTGCTGCTGTTCTACAAACCTCTGCTCTTGAGGCCCAACACTGTCTACAAGAATAGAAGCTCCCGTAGACATCAAGCACTTTTCTGGCGCCGTTGCCGGGGAGGAAAGGTAAAAGCACTCATACTCCGGTTCCAGGTAACAGTACTTTTCCGGCGCCATTGTGTGTGTGCTCGAAGCTATTTCCTTTAGACTCTGCAATTGCGACATTTGGTTTCTTGTTTACACTAGTTAGGCATAATGGACAACAAAGAGCTTCTTATTCTATTTCCTGATTTAAGACATGGATGGTTTGATGCGAAAATTAAAAAACCCATGGAACATATTAATATGAATGCTTTGAACACTATTGTTGCTAATGCTATGGAAAATTCTAAGCTTGGGGAAGCTGGCTTTGATGAGCATGATATTTTTAGTCCCCCAAGCATTGAGGAGAAAATTTACTTTGATGATACTTTGCCTCCCATTTATGATGATTATAATGATAGTAGTCTTTTGTTACCACCTGTTATGGAGGATAAATTTGATTATGATTACAATATACCTCCTATATTTGATAGCTACTTTGTTGAATTTGCTCCCACTACAATTAATAAGAATGACTATGCTTATGTTGGGAGTAGTAATTATTTTATGCATGAGACTCATGATAAGAATGCTTTATGTGATAGTTATATTGTTGAGTTTTCTCATGTTGCTACTGAAAGTTATTATGAGAGAGGAAAATATGGTTGTAAAAATTTTCATGTTACTAAAATGCCTCTCTATGTGCTGAAATTTTTGAAGCTACACTTGTTTTATCTTCCTATGCTTGTTACTTTGCTCTTCATGAACTTGTTTATTTACAAGATTCCTATGCATAGGAAGCATGTTAGACTTAAATGTGTTTTGAATTTGCCTCTTGATGCTCTCTTTTGCTTCAACTCTTATTTCTTGCGAGTGCATCATTAAAACTGCTGAGCCCATCTTAATGGCTATAAAGAAAGAACTTCTTGGGAGATAACCCATGTGTTTTTTTTACTACAGTACTTTGTTTTATATTTGAGTCTTGGAAGTTGTTTACTACTGTAGCAACCTCTCCTTATCATGTTTTTGTGCCAAGTAAAGTTTCTATGTCAAAGTTGATGTTATATTTGGGATCGCTGCGCAGAAACAGCATTGCTGTCTGTCACGAATCTGGGCCTATTTCTCTGTAGGTAACTCAGAAAATTATGCCAATTTACGTGAGTGATCCTCAGATATGTACGCAACTTTCATTAGTTTTGAGTTTTTCCGTTTGAGCAAGTCTGGTGCCATTTTAAAATTCGTCTTTACGAACTGTTCTGTTTTGACAGATTCTGCCTTTTATTTCGCATTGCCGCTTTTGCTTTGTTGAATGGGTTTCTTTGTTCCATTAACTTTCAGAAGTTTTGTGCAATGTCCAGAAGTGTTAAGAATGATTGTGTCACCTCTGAATATGTGAATTTTGATTATGCACTAACCCTCTAATGAGTTTGCTTGAAGTTTGGTGTGGCAGAAGTTTTCAAGGGTCAATAGAAGAGGGTGATATAATGTGATCGAGAAGAGTGAAAGGTCTAAGCTTGGGGATGCCCCGGTGGTTCATCCCTGCATATTTTAAGAAGACTCAAGCATCTAAGCTTGGGGATGCCCAAGGCATCCCCTTCTTCATCGACAACTTATCAGGTTTCTTCTAGTGAAACTATATTTTTATTCCATCACATCTTATGTATTTTACTTGGAGCGTCTGTGTGCTTTTATTTTTGTTTTTGTTTTGTTATCTTAGTTCTCTGAATAAGTTCATCCTTGTGTGGGAGAGAGACACGCTCCGCTGGTTCGTATGAACACATGTGTTCTTAGCTCATAATATTCATGGCGAAGTTTCCTCTTCGTTAAATTGTTATATGGTTGGAATTGGAAAATGCTACATGTAGTAATTGGTAAAATGTCTTGGATAATTTGATACTTGGCAATTGTTGTGCTCATGTTTAAGCTCTTGCATCATATACTTTGCACCCATTAATGAAGAAATACATAGAGCTTGCTAAAATTTGATTTGCATATTTGGTCTCTCTAAGGTCTAGATAATTTCTAGTATTGAGTTTTGAACAACAAGGAAGACGGTGTAGAGTCTTATAATGTTTACAATATGTCTTTTATGTGAGTTTTGTTGCACCGGTTCATCCTTGAGTTTGCTTCAAATAACCTTGCTAGCCTAAACCTTGTATCGAGAGGGAATACTTCTCATGCATCCAAAATCCTTGAGCCAACTACTATGCCATTTGTGTCCACCAAACCTACCTACTACATGGTATTTCTCCGCCATTCCAAAGTAAATTGCTTGAGTGCTACCTTTAAAATTCCATCATTCACCTTTGCAATATATAGCTCATGGGACAAAATAGCCTTAAAAACTATCGTAGTATTGAATATGTACTTATGCACTTTATCTTTTATTAAGTTGCTTGTTGTGCGATAACCATGCTTCTGGGGAACGCCATCAACTATTGTTGAATATCATGTGAGTTGCTATGCATGTCCGTCTTGTCTGAAGGATCTATCACCTTAATGATTGGAGCATGCAAATTGTTAGAGAAGAACATTGGGCCGCTAACTAAAGCCATGAATCATGGTTGAAGTTTCAGTTTTGGACATATATCCTCAATCTCATATGAGAATAATAATCATTGCTACATGCTTATGCATTTAAGAGGAGTCCATTATCTGTTGTCCATGTTGTCCCGGTATGGATGTCTAAGTTGAGAATAATCAAAAGCGAGAAATCCAAAATGCGAGCTTTCTCCTTAGACCTTTGTACAGGCGGCATGGAGGTACCCCTTTGTGACACTTGGTTGAAACATGGCATGCAAAGATCCGGTAGTCCAAGCTAAGTAGGACAAGGTGCGGGCACTATTAGTATACTATGCATGAGGCTTGCAACTTGTAAGATATAATTTACATAACTCATATGCTTTATTACTACCGTTGAAAAAATTGTTTCATGTTTTCAAAATAAAAGCTCTAGCACAAATACAGCAATCGATGCTTTCCTCTTTGAAGGACCATTCTTTTACTTTTATTGTTGAGTCAGTTTACCTATCTCCCTCCACCTTAAGAAGCAAACACTTGTGTGAACTGTGCATTGATTCCTACATACTTGCATATTGCACTTGTTATACTACTTTATGTTGACAATATCCATGAGATATACATGTTATAAGTTGAAAGCAACCGCTGAAACTTAATCTTCCTTTGTGTTGCTTCAATACCTTTACTTTGATTTATTGCTTTATGAGTTAACTCTTATGCAAGACTTATTGATGCTTGTCTTGAAGTACTATTCATGAAAAGTCTTTGCTTTATGATTCACTTGTTTACTCATGTCATTACCTTTGTTTTGATCGCTGCATCCATTACATATGTTTACAAATAGTATGATCAAGTTTATGATGGCATGTCACTTCAGAAATTATCTTTGTTATCGTTTACCTGCTCGGGACGAGCAGAACTAAGCTTGGGGATGCTGATACGTCTCCAACGTATCGATAATTTCTTATGTTCCATGCTACTTTATTGATGACCTACATGTTTTATGCACATTATATGTCGTATTTACGCATTTTCCGGAACTAACCTATTAACAAGATGCCGAAGTGCCCCTGTTTTCTGCTGTTTTTGGTTTCAGAAATTCTAGTAACGAAATATTCTCGGAATTGGACGAAATCAATGCCCAGGTTCCTATTTTGACCGGAAGCATCCAACACCCGAGAGCCGCCGAGGGGAGGCCCCGTGGCCCCATGACAGGGTGGCGCGGCCCCCGGCCGCGCGGCCCCATGGTGTGGGCACCCCTTCGACCCTCCTGCGCCGCCTCTTCGCCCCCCCGCATCGAAAACCCTTACGAGGAAGCCACGGTACGCGAAACCTTCCAGAGCCGCCGCCATCGCGAAGCCAAGATCCGGGGGACAGGAGTCTCTGTTCCGGCACCCGCCGGGATGGGGAAGTGCCCCGGAAGGCTTCTCCATCGACACCGCTGCCATCTCCACCGCCATCTTCATCAACGCTGATGCTCCCATGAGGAGGGAGTAGTTCTCCATCGAGGCTCGGGGCTGTAGGTAGCTATGTGGTTCATCTCTCCCTATGTACTTCAATACAATAATCTCATGAGCTGCCTTACATGATTGAGATTCATATGATGATGCTTGTAATCTAGATGTCATTATGCTAGTCAAGTGAGTTTTACTTATGTGATCTCCGGAGACTCCTTGTCCCACGTGTGTAAAGGTGACAGTGTGTGCACCGTGTGGGTCTCTTAGGCTATATTTCACAGAATACTTATTCACTGTTATGAATGGCATAGTGAAGTGCTTATTTATATCTCTTTATGATTGCAATATGTTTTGTATCACAATTTATCCATGTGCTACTCTAGCAATGTTATTAAAGTAGTTTTATTCCTCCTGCACGATGTAATGGTGACAGTGTGTGCATCCGTGTTAGTACTTGGTTTATGCTATGATCATGATCTCTTGTAGATTGCGAAGTTAACTATTGCTATGATAGTATTGATGTGTATTATTCCTCCTACATAAGCATGAAGGTGACAGTGTGCATGCTATGTTAGTACTTGGTTTAGTCGTTTCGATCTTTCATGCACTCTAAGGTTATTTAAATATGAACATTTAATTGTGGAGCTTGTTAACTCCGGCATTGAGGGTTCGTGTAATCCTACGCAATGTGTTCATCATCCAACAAGAGAGTGTAGAGTATGCATCTATCTATTCTGTTATGTGATCAAAGTTGAGAGTGTCCACTAGTGAAAGTCTAATCCCTAGGCCTTGTTCCTAAATACTGCTATCGCTGCTTGTTTACTGTTTTACTGTGTTACTACTGCGTTACTACTGCATGTTTACTTCCCGCAATATTACTACCATCAACTGCACGCCAGCGAGCTATTTTCTGCGCCGTACTACGCTCATATTCATTCATACCACTTGTATTTCACTATCTCTTCGCCGAACTAGTACACCTATTAGGTGTGTTGGGGACACAAGAGACTTCTTGCTTTGTGGTTGCAGGGTTGCATGAGAGGGATATCTTTGACCTCTTCCTCCCTGAGTTCGATAAACCTTGGGTGATCCACTTAAGGGAAAACTTGCTGCTGTTCTACAAACCTCTGCTCTTGGAGGCCCAACACTGTCTACAAGAATAGAAGCTCCCGTAGACATCACTCTTCCATGCATTTAAAATATACTTGTTAACAAGGTTGATCAAGTCTTGCCACCAAATAAATTTTACATGACATAAGAAGAAATAAACCTCAAATCAATCATGTTACCTTATATTGTATTGATATGGATCCAATCACAATAGTTTGATATTCTTCTTTAGGCTCATATATAGGACAATCAATAGTTCCCACCTTGATAGTTCTCAAATTAAAAATTGTATTAACTCCATATACTTTATCAATCCTCTTGGGAAAATAGACAGTATGTTCCTTGTCATCAACATTGAAAGTGACTTTTCCTTTATTGCAATCAATAACAGCCCCTGCAGTATTAAGAAAGGGTCTTCCAAGAATAATAGACATATTATCATCTTCAGGCATTTCCAACACAACAAAATCAGTTAATATTAAGCAATTTTGAGTAACTTGAACAGGAACATCTTCACATATACCAACAGGAACAGCAGTAGATTTATCAGCCATTTGCAAAGATATATCAGTTGGTATCAACTTATCTAAATCAAGTCTCTTGTAAAGAGAAAAAGGCATCACACTAACTCCTGCTCCCAAATCACATAGAGCAGTTCTAACATAATTATTCTTGATGGAACAAGGGATAGTTGGTATACCTGGGTCTCCCAGCTTCTTTGGAACCTTGCCATTGAAAGAGTAATTAGCGAGCATAGTGGAAATCTCCTCATTAGGAATTTTCCTTTTGTTAGAGACAATATCTTTCATATACTTTGAATAAGGAGGCAATTTAATAGCATCAGTCAAAGGGATTTGCAAAAACAAAGGTTTCATCCAATCACAAAATTTATTATAGTGTTCCTCCTCCTTTGATTTTAGTTTCTTAGCAGGAAAAGGCATTTGCTTTTGAACCCAAGGTTCTCTTTCATTACCATGTTTCTTAGCAATAAAATCTTCTTTAGTGTACTTTTTATTTTTAGCATGCTTTTCAGGTTCATTTTCAATCTCTTCTTTATCAGAAACATCATTCTTATCATTATCTTTATCATGTTCATTACCACTTTCAGTTTCAGCATCAGAAATAGAAATACTATTAGGATCATTAACAGGTTCAGAGGATTCTACAACAGTTTTATGTTTCTTCTTCTTTTTCTTAGAAGGACCACTAGTTTCTTTAGTTCGTTGAGAATCTTGTTCAACTCTTTTGGGATGCCCTTCAGGATATAGAGGATCCTGGGTAGAAGCACCACCTCTAGTTGTTACTTCATAAGCATGTTTTTCTTTATGAGTATTTTTTAACAAGTCATTTTGCACTTTAGTAAGTTGATCAATTTGAGTTTGAATCATATGAAAATGTTTAACAAGCATCTTAACATCATTGGAGGTTCTCTCCACAATATCATGCAATTTACTAATAGCTTGAGAATTTTCCATTAGATGATTCTCTACTCTCATATTAAAGTTATCTTGCTTAACAACATAATTATCAAATTCATCTAAACATTGATCAGGAGGTTTTGAGTAAGGAATGTCTCCTTTATCAAAGCGTTGAAGAGAATGTACCTCAATCGTGGATGAAGGGGGAATTATCTTACATAGATCTTCTATAGGAGGTAAATTCTTCACATCTTCAGATTTAATACCTTTCTCCATAAGAGATTTCTTGGCTTCCCTCATATCTTCATCATTTAATTCAATCATACCCCTCTTCTTCAATATTGGTGTTGGGGTTGGTTCAGGTGTAGTCCAATCATCATGATTTTGGCTTATTTTAGCCAATAATTCTTCAGCTTCGTCTGGAGTTCTTTTCCTGAAAACACAACCAGCACAACTATCCAGGTATGCCCTAGACTCAATGGTTAGTCCACTATAAAATATATCAAGTAAATCATGCTTTTCCAATTCATGTCCAGGCCGAGCTCTAATAAGAGAGCAAAACCTTGCCCAAGCTTCAGGCAATTTCTCTCCATCTTCTTGATCAAAACTATAAATTCTCTGCAGAGCAATATGTTGAGCACTAGCAGGAAAATATTTTCGAAAGAAAACATCAAGCAAACAACTTGGACTATCAATAGAATCAGGAGGCAAACTATTATACCAAATCTTAGCATCATCCTTTAATGAGAAAGGAAAAATTTTAGCAACAAAATAAGTACGCATCTTAACATCATCAGAAAACAAGCTACTTAAAGTAGAAAGCTCATTCATGTGCTCTACATCACTTTCTTTTTCAGTACCACAAAAGGGTGTTTTCTCAACAATAGATATATGAGATAAATCAAGAGAAAAATCATAATCTTTATCCTTAATGTTTATAGGAGATGTGGCAAATTTAGGATCAGGAGACAGTTTATATCTAACAGCATGTTGTGCAATAAGCTTTTTAAGGTTACTTGTACCAGTAGTAGCATTGCATTTATCAATAAAATCATCATCAAGTTCCACATAATCTTCATCAAGGTCATCAGACTCAGGTGAATTAACAGGTGTAACAATATTTTCATTAGGAGTTTCAGTATTTTCAATTTGTCTAGACCTAGCAATTGTAGCATCTAGAAAAGGACCTAATGAACCATTTTCATCAAGCACAGTAGAAGCATCATCAAAATTATCAGAGGAATTTTCAGATTCAGCAGAAGTACCAACACGTGAAGCTTGTGGTGGTGAAACAAGTTGACTTATCACAGATGGTGAATCAAGAGCAGCAGAGGTACTCAGAGTTGTACCTTTTCTTGTAGTGGATGGTAATATGGCGACTTTAGTATCGCGAGGTTTACCCATGATGGAGGATTTGCAGCGAACAATATCAATTCAGGTGAACTTGCAAATAAAGCTATGCTCCCCGGCAACGGCGCCAGAAAATAGTCTTGATGACCCACAAGTATAGGGGATCGCAACAGTCTTCGAGGGAAGTAAAACCCAATTTATTGATTCGACACAAGGGGAGCCAAAGAATATTTGTAAGCCTTAACAACGGAGTTGTCAATTCAGCTGCACCTGGAAATAGACTTGCTCGCAAGAGTTTATCAGTAGTAACAGTTTTATAGCAGTAGGAGTAGTGGAATATAAGTAGCAGTGTAATAAAGACAGCAGTAGTGATTCTAGTAAACAGCAGGATTAAAATACTGTAGGCATAGGGATGGATGAACGGGCGTTGCATGGATAAGAGAACTCATGTAACAATCAAGGCAGGGCATTTGCAGATAATAATAAAACGGTATCCAAGTACTAAACAATCCATAGGCATGTGTTCCATATATAGTCGTACGTGCTCGCAATGAGAAACTTGCACAACATCTTTTGTCCTACCAGCCGGTGGCAGCCGGGCCTCTAGGGAAACTACTAGAAATTAAGGTACTCCTTTTAATAGAGTACCGAAAAGCATTAACACTCCGTGAACACATGTGATCCTCACATCACGCCTTCCCTTGTCCCAATTTCGTCACTTTGGGGCCTCGGGTTCCGGACAGCATTATGTGTATACAACTTGCAGGTAAGATCATAAAACAATGAATATCAACATGAATCAATAACATGTTCAGATCTGAAATCATGGCACTCGGGCCCTAGTGACAAGCATTAAGCATAACAAGTTGCAACAATATCATAAAAGTACCAACTACGGATACTAGGCACTATGCCCTAACAATCTTATGACTATTACATGATCAATCTCATCCAATCCCTACCATCCCCTTCAGCCTACAGCGGGGGAATTACTCACACATGGATGGGGGAATCATGGATGGTCGATGGAGAGGCGTCGGTGGTGATGATGGCGATGATCTCCTCCAATTCCCCGTCCCGGCAGGTGCCAGAACGGAGTTTCTGGTCCCGAGATGGAGTTTCGCGATGGCGGCGGAGTTCTGGACGTCTTCTGGAAATATGGTCGAACCCCCTGCGCGTTTTTAGGTCGTTAAGTAGTCCAGAGGAGAGCGTCGGGGCGGCCGAGGCGCCCTCACCATAAGGCAACGTCCCCCTCCAGGCCGCGGCCTATGGTGTGGGGGCCGGGCCCCCCGGCTTGCCCTTTTGGCCTCGTCAGTTCCTTGTGAAAATAGGCCCATTGCGATTATTTCCGGGGATTTTCCTGAAAGTTGAGTTTCTGCACCAGTGCAATTCTGCTGAAAACAGCGTTAGTCCGTGTTAGTTGTATCCAAAATACACAAATTAGAGGCAAAACAATAGCAAAAGTGTTCGGGAAAGTAGATACGTTTTGGTCGTATCAAGCATCTCCATCTCCATGTAGTAAGCATCAACTATCATAACACCTTGCTTCAATTGGGTCAACTTATCAAACACTGAACGCAAGTAATTGGTAGGAACAAAACGAGCTCTCATTGCCGCCTTCATAGTACGCCATGTGATAATAGGCAGCTCACCATCTTCTTCTCGAGCACGAACAAGTCCATCCCACCAACGCAATGCATAGCCATCAAATTCAGAGGAAGCAAGTTTGATCTTCCTATCTTCAGTATAGTCATGTAATCTCCATAATCTCTCAATTTTCAGCTCCCATGTAAGATATTCTTCAACATCAGTAGTACCTTCAAATCTGGGAATTGAGAACTTGGGCTTACCCAAACCATCGTCTTGCGGTTGAGGAACACGGCGGGCTCCAATTTCCGCAAAACCGCGATTAACTCCACGTGGAAGACCACGACCAATACTGTTGGAGATATGCCCAAGAGGCAATAATAAAAGTGGTTATTATATATCTTTATGTTTATGATAAATGTTTATATACCATGCTATAATTGTATTAACCGAAACATTGATACATGTGTGATATGTAAACAACAAAGAGTCCCTAGTAAGCCTCTTAACTAGCTTGTTGATTAATAGATGATTAGTTTCATAATCATGAACATTGGATGTTATTAATAACAAGATTATATCATTATATGAATGATGTAATGGACACACCCAATTAAGCATAGCATAAGATCACGTCATTAAGTTATTTGCTATAAGCTTTCGATACATAGTTACCTAGTCCTTTTGACCATGAGATCATGTAAATCACTTATACCGGAAAGGTACTTTGATTACATCAAACGCCACTGCGTAAATGGGTGGTTATAAAGGTGGGATTAAGTATCCGGAAAGTATGAGTTGAGGCATATGGATCAACAGTGGGATTTGTCCATCCCGATGGCGGATAGATATACTCTGGGCCCTCTCGGTGGAATGTCGTCTAATGTCTTGCAAGCATATGAATAAGTTCATAAGAGACTACATACCACGGTACGAGTAAAGAGTACTTGTCAGGAGACGAGGTTGAACAAGGTATAAAGTGATACCGATGATCAAACCTCGGACAAGTAAAATATCGCGTGACAAAGGGAATTGGTATCGTATGTGTATGGTTCATTCGATCACTAAGTCATCGTTGAATATGTGGGAGCCATTATGGATCTCCAGATCCCGCTATTGGTTATTGGTCGGAGAGAGTTCTCAACCATGTCTACATAGTTCGCGAACCGTAGGGTGACACACTTAAGGTTTGATGTTGTAATAGTAGAACTTGAATATGGAATGGAGTTCGAAGTTTTGTTCGAAGTCTCGGATGGGATCCCGGACATCACGAGGAGTTCCGGAATGGTCCGGAGAATAAGATTCATATATAGGAAGTCATTTTATATGTTTGAAAATGATCCGGTGCATTTATGGAAGGTTCTAGAAGGTTCTAGAAAAGTCCGGAAGAAATCACTAAGGAAGGAGGAGTCCCGAGGGACTCCACCTCCCATGGCCGGCCAACCCTAGAGGGGGGAGTCCAAGGTGGACTCCACCAAAGGGGCCGGCCACCCCCCTTCATGGAAAGGTGGGAATCCCACTTTGGTGGGAGTCCCACCTTCACTACAAGAAAAGTTCTGATAGACAACGTCCCAAAATCGTCAACTAAGGGGCATTTTTCGTCGCCTATGGGCCTAACCCGACGATATGGGTTCTGTTGTCGAAACTGCGTCAGGCAAAGTCCAACGACGATTTTTTCGGTCCGTCGCGCTTGGGCGCCCTTCCGCCACGAAAAATCGGACCGTTGCCCAAGTATTTCCGGGAGCCCGTTGATCGCGTCCATGTAAGACACGTGGCGACGCCGTTAATCGCAGCACCGGCGTTAACCGGCTGAAACCCCGTGGTAGATGGTAGCCCACACGAGGCCGCCACGTCTTAAGCGGGCCGGGCCGAGACATGGTTTGACCGGTCAACTATATAGCTGGCTGGTCCATTAGTTACGTGGGCCGGGCCTAACCTCTAATGTTGACTGGTCAAAACTTAAATGGGCCGCCCATTTAACATGTGGGGTCCACCTAAGAAGGGCAAGCAAGTGGGCCAAAACACAGGTGGGTCCCACTTTCCCGTTAAAAGGCCGGCCCATTTAGTGTGGGGTCCACAGTGGGCTGGCCAACAAGCTAGTGGGCCGGCCAAAAACACAGGTGGGTCCCACTTTCCAGCTTAAAGGGTCGGCCCATTTAGTATGTGGGGTCCACCATATAGCAAGTGGGCCGGCCCAACAAAATAGTGGGCCGCCAAAACACAGTGGGTCCCACTTTCCGTTAAAGGGCCACCATTTAGTATGTGGGGCCCACCATATAGCATGGGGCCCACCAAGATGGGTCGGCCAAAAACACAGTGGGTCCCACATTCCTGTTAATGGGCCAATTTGGTATGTGGGTCCACCATATAGAAAGTGGGCCACCCAACAAGATAGTGGGCCGGGCCAAAACACAAAGGGGTCCCACCTTCCTATTAAAGGGCCGCCCATTTACCATGTGGGACCACCATAGAGCAAGTGGGCTGCCCAACAAGATAGTGGGCCGGCCCAATAAGCATGTGGAGCCCATTATCGTGTAACCGGGCCGGCCTACTAAAGAAGTGGGCCGGCCCAAAATGAAAGTGGGTCCCACACTACTGTAAGTGGGCCGGCCCAATCTGTTGTAGGGCCCTACTTGTTTGACTAGTCAACTTGCATTAAATTTCATGAGCCTAAAATCTGATTTCAATGATACACACAAGTACATACACAAATAAAACAAATAGGAAAATTACAAGGCAATTAATGTGCCCAAATAAAAAAATTACATAGAATCATTGAGGACTTCTATTAGCATCATCAATAACACGTTGACATTTGGCAATCGCCTTGATTGAATCTTGTGTACTCTTTGTCAACATATCAGCTACAGATCTTAAAGCAGCAATACCATGTCTTTTATAAAGTACAGCCTTGAGATATTTACTGTTTGATGAAAGAAATGGTCTAGGTTGACGGCTATGAGAAGATGCATCAGAAGAAAGATCAGAACTTTTTGTGGGCCTCACTTCTAATGAAGATTGCTTCATCACAACTGCATTCTGATAATAATGCAAAAAGAGTTAAACGATGAACTATGCAAACATTTATTATGCAATGTAGATATAAGATAATAACAAGTTGCATAAATAAGACATGTATGGAACTTGTACTAAGCACAAACTTACATCATAATGTTGCACAGGGTCGCTACAGATCCTTTTTTGGCGACTATCTTCTAATGATGACTGCTTCATTAAAACTGCATTCTGGTAACATTGTAAACATAGTTACAACAATTAACTATTCAAACATGTATTACGCAATGTAGAGATCAGATAACAACATGTAGCAGAAATAAGCACAAGATAAGATAAGATGCATGTACTAAGCACATACTGGCTCACTGCAGGTCCTTCTCTTGCGTGCACTAGTCGTGGTCAACATGCCTATCATTTTAGGTTCAGCCATCAAGTGAAATGCTAATCCTCCTGCTCCATTGTCCTTAATCTGTGTTTAGATATCACATTTAAGACCAAGTCAGCTGGTTTCAAATAACAAAAAACTTGAGCTGCCAAATGAATAAGCCAATATTTACCAGATATCAGATTAAAACCAACTAGATGTTGCTTTGCATGAGATACGAATTTCAGACATTCAGATTTAGAGTAGGGTAATGCCAAGGTTTTACACATAAAGTAAACTGGCATTAAGAATGACCAAATGTCAGGTTCAAATCACCCTCGCAGTTTCTCCAAGACAAGCATATCAAATAGGCAGAAACATAGTAAAGCATGAATGGCATTGCTATGGCAGGGTTCCAAGTGTTAATCTCTTGCATAAGGAACAATGCATATAGGTTATAGATAATAACGGAAGTAAACTGCCAAAATTACCAACCACGAACTCAGATTCCAACCTTACCTAGCGTCCCCGCTGTTAATGTTGGATGTTCTAATAAGTGGTTCGCATGATCAATCCCTAGGAAAAATAACATTGACAAGTCAGTCTACGATAATACAAAGACCAGACATGCACGCAGCAATAACTATATAAGCTAAAGACGAGGTATAAGAGCAAGCAGATTGGAAATGCACATAGCATGATTATAAAAGCAGTGTGAGAATAGCAGACACGAGAAAACAGCTAGCGGTGAGCTAATGACGTGGTATAAGAACAAGCAGATTGGAAATGCCCATAGCACGACTATAAAAGCAGTGCGACAATAGCATGCAGTACAAAAACAGTTGGCAGCAAATGAATGGGTACAAGGCTATAAATATGTGGATGCACACAGGTGTCAGTAGAATGAACAGGATGGTAGCGACCGGATAATGCTTTTGTACTGTACAATATTTAAACAAACTTCATGCGAAGCAACACATCAAGAAAGTTAACGGCATATGAGATCTGCAAATAACTACACAAAACATGGCTAAAGAAACACCGCGATCTAACGGGCCAGCGTACTAACCAAGCTGCGGCGGGGTGGACGGGGGCGGCAACTTGCATTCCAGCGGCGGCGAACGCGGGAGACGATGAATCGACCCTGTTTCAGTAGAAGCGGGCGTTAGTGAAGCAGATCTGGTTGGCTGGCAAGGTATTCGGTGAAGTTGATACATGCGCGAGCTGAGCGGTGGAAGTCGGTGAATCTTGGAGAACTCCGGGGGCTACCGTTGTGGATATACTTCATAGGTATACCATCGACATGGTCCGATTCCGGCAAGCCCGGGTGGCCCACAGATGGTGGTGATGGCCCACCGGGCGGCCCAGTTGCTGTTGATCAAGATGGAAGATGTCCAGCCCAGGAACAAGGAGCCGGATCCCAACCGACCTACGAAGGTAGCCGGATCCGAACCGCCCTACGAAGGTAGCCGGATCCGAACCGCCCTACAGAGGTACCCGGATCCGAACCGACCTACAGAGGTACCCGGATCCGAACCGACCTACAGAGGTACCCGGATCCGAAGAGGTCTATGCCAGGAGTCAGATCCGTGAAGGCCCATGAAGGAAGCCGGATCCATGACGACAAGTTAGGAATAGGTGGATCCTTGACGTACACGGCAAGACATTGTACCGTAGTTAGGCAACTTGTATTCCGGGTAGGACTCTCCATGTAAACCCTAGATCCGTGCGCCTTTATAAGCCGGATCCCGGGAGCCCTGAGGGGAGATCTCGAGCTAGAAGCGAGACAACCACAACCATTGTAACAACGCGCAAGCGCCCAGATAATTCCAGACAAGCAGCAGTAGGCCCTGTCATCGAGCAGGTGTTCCGAAGCTGGGTAACTCGTGTACCACCGTCCCGTGTGCACTCCGCCCTATGGCCCCTACTTCTTCTCCCCCTCGTGAGGATCCCTCCTCCGAGGTATTGTCGATTAGGCAACGACAGCTTGGCGCCCACCGTGGGGCCTGAGGCGTCTGGAGGCCGGAACCGGGAGGGCTCCGCCATGGGAAGCTACGACGATTCGATCATCTGGGGGCGATACTCTACGCCGGGAATTCTTCCGATCGTCCCTCCGGACGAATTCTGGATTCCGGCTAGGTCAAACCCCGTCAAGCTCTCCATCGTCCCAATCGGCGCATCCACATCTTCATAGACCGTCGATTCCGACGGAAACGCACCGGTAAGTAACGCTGACGCGTCCGCCGCTGAGCAGGACGCCGTGGCAAAGATCCGATCCGAGTCGCTGGAGCTTTTCACGGAAGAATCCGCCTTAGACCTGGAAATTTTTGGTGGTCGGATCCGCACCTATATTTTGGTAGCCGGATCCATACCTATTTTTGGTTGCCGGATCCGCACCTATTTTGGTAGTCGGATCCGCACCTATATTTTTGGTTGCCGGATCCGCGCCTACGTTTTTGGTAGTCGGATCCGCACCTATATTTTTGGTTGCCGGATCCGCGCCTTTGGTAGTCGGATCCATACCAAAATTTTGGTAGATGGATCCGCGCCTACGTTTTTGGTAGTCGGATCCGCACCTATATTTTTGGTTGCCGGATCCGCGCCTACGTGTTTGGTAGTCGGATCCGCACCTATGTTTTTGGTTGCCGGATCCATACCTATTTTTGGTAGTCGGATCCGCACCTATATTTTTTGTAGCCGGATCCATACCAAAATTTTGGTAGGTGGATCCGCACCTAAATTTTTGGAAGTCGGATCCACACCTAAATTTTGGTAGGTGGATCCGCACCTAATTTTAGCCGATCCGCACCTATATTTTGGTGATCGGATCCGCACCTACAGGACCACCGCGATAATCAGTCTCATACCGGCTTTGTCCGAATTTGTCTCCGCCACGACCGACGTTGACTCCACTTAAAACAGCTAAGTTCTTATTTATACTTAATATTTTAAAATTTTATGATCATGAGATTAAGATTGGTTCACTCATGTCCTGAGTCTTTTACCGCTTTCACTATTGATCATATATTTTCCACGATTTGCCTCGCGCTCGTGAAAAACTTTGTACTGTTTTTGCCGCCTAAGGCTCCAGTACGCTACAAAATTTCCGCCTTCGGGCGTTAGCTTGAGTTTTCTGGCCTACACGTTTTCTGTTGTTTATATGTGGATTCCTTAGTAGTGACATTTCGGTACTTAAAACCGGCCTCTGTTTCTGAGGTTCTTGATTGTTTCGCTATTAAGCGCTATCGCCTCAGCAGATGTTCTGTGTTTAAAGTTTGCCGTCTCGCGAAAAGTCAAGCATATAAACCAGAAGAACGGATAAACCAGCACTTGCTTAAAACATATAAATTGCATTAACTGTTCAAGATAGTCGAGTTGTTTCCGCCTTGACAGTTTTATGTTGTTCAACTGCTGCATAGTTTCAGCTTTAAAACATTTGTTCAAAGGCCGTTTTTGTTCCGCCTTACATTTGTTCGTTGAACATGATCAAAGAAACAATTTAATACAAATGTTTTTTTGTGTTTATATATCAGGTACATGATGCTTGGACCTTCAACAGTCCTCGAATTAAAGTGTTTTCAAGCAGACCTAGCAATCGCGAGAAGCCCAGGGGAAGCTAGCCGGATCCATATGAGATAAGGTTAGGCGGATCCGTAGCATGCACAGCTGGAAAAGCAACTTGAGTCTTGATTCCGCTATGCTTAGCCGGAACCAACCCTCGGGGGCTGCGATTTTGATCTTAAGTGAAAAGTGTGTTTCCTTTCGAGTATTAGTGCTGGAAATTTCCGCCTAGATGCTTGGGATTTACACTATTCCTTAGTCACATATAAAGATAAAGCTACTCTAAGAGCTCCAAGCCGGATTTTCAAGTAAATTCACCTTGGCGCTCGGGGGCTACATCGATGAAGTTCTCTTTGGAGCAACTAACCGAAAAATTTCCACCTTGACGCTTGGGGGCTAAGTTTCTGAGCATCGAGTCTCCTTGGAGCAAGCCGACTCAACGCTCGGGGGCTACATACATATGGTTATGTCAAGAAAAATTTCAAAGATGGCGAAAATCTGGCTAACTAGTCGGATCCGCACCTAATTTTTGGTAGCCGGATCCGCACCTATATTTTTGGTAGCCGGATCCGCAACTAATTTTTGGTAGCCGGATCCGCACCTAATTTTTGGTAGTCGGATCCGCACCTCAATTTTTGGTAGCCGGATCCGCACCTAATTTTTTGGTTAGTCGGATCCGCACCTATATTTTGGGTAGTCGGATCCACACCTATATTTTGGCTAGTCAGATCCGAACCTACATTTGGCTAGTCGGATCCATACCGAAGATTACGTTGGATGGTGTCTTCGAAGAATCTGACCATTGGATCATGAAGTTTCCGACCAATACTTGGTTGGAGATATGAAGTTTGGAGTCCTTCAAGATTCTCTATTATTCGTTCCAGCCAAAGGATGAAGATACATGCGCAAGCTGAGCTGGATGGAAGAACGGTGAATCTTGGAGAACTCCGGGGGCTACTGTTGTGGATATACTTCATAGGTATACCATTGACATGGTCCGATTCCGGCAAGCCCGGTGGCCCACATTTGGTGGTGATGACATATGGCCCACCGGCGGCCCAGTTGCTGTTGATCAAGATGGAAGATGTCCAGCCCAGGAACAACCGACCTACGAAGGTAGCCGGATCCGAACCGCCCTACGAAGGTAGCCGGATCCGAACCGCCCTACAGAGGTACCCGGATCCGAACCGCCCTAGGAAGGTACCCGGATCCGAACCGACCTACAGAGGTACCCGGATCCGAAGAGGTCTATGCCAGGAGTCAGATCCGTGAAGGCCCATGAAGGAAGCCGGATCCATGAGATAAGGTTAGGAATAGGTGGATCCTTGACGTACACGGCAAGACATTGTACCGTAGTTAGGCAACTTGTATTCCGGTAGGACTCTCCATGTAAACCCTAGATCCGTGCGCCTTTATAAGCCGGATCCTGGGAGCCCTAGAGGCGAGACAACCACAACCATTGTAACAACGCGCAAGCGCCCAGATAATTCCAGACAAGCAGCAGTAGGCCCTGTCATCGTGCAGGTGTTCCGAAGCTGGGTAACTCGCGTACCACCGTCCCGTGTGCACTCCGCCCTAGGTCGGCGGTGAAGCAGATCCGTCGGTGGCGAGGTCGGCGGTGAAGCAGATCCGTCGGTGACGAGGGCGGCGGGGGAGCGGATCAGGTGGGTGGACAGCCAACACGATCAAGGCTACGCTGTGGAGGAGTATGCCGGCGGCGAAGCAGATCTAGTACTGTAGAGAGTCAGAGCTTTGGCGTGTGAGAGTATTTTTGAGCTAATGGGGCGAATGGTTGGTGGGTGGGTGTGGGCCTGTGGGGAGGGTTCGGGATCTAGGCAAGATATTTCATTGTTACCGAATGAGCCCTCCATGGTCGGTGGGTTGTAGCTTCCGGACCAGGGTTAAAAGGGTAAAACTGGTCACGGGATTTTCGAATGGATGCGGCGGGATGATTTGGCGCGCGGCCGAAATTTTCAGTTTCAAGCTACGAGCAGAACGACAAAAATAATGTTCTTCCCCAGGGAGCTCTCATTTCTTCCTCTTCTCTTTCTCTCTCGAGTCTCTCCCACTCCCCCGGCTCCTCTCCCCCTTCTCTCCGGCGGCCTCGCCGGCCGGAGACGAGGCCGACTTCTCTCTGTATATTGTACACCCTCCGAACTAAATTAATTGATTCAACTTTCCTTAGACGTGTATGTATCTAGAGTAAAAACATGTGTGGATACATCCATATTTAGATAAGCAAAGTTGAGTCAGCTAATTTGGATCCGAGGGAGTTAGTGTTGTTGTAAGCTTAGATCCAGTGTTTCCCATGAGCAGAATGGCGCAATGGAGTCGGGGATCTCGTCATCGGCTTCAGATCTGGCCTATGGTGAATCTGGCGGATCTTGCCGGCCAAACCCCGATCTGGTGCCATCAATGTGATGGCGCTAACGGTGAGGCTTGCTTTGGTCAGTGCTTCAGATCTGGCCAATGGGGAAGTCAAGCTGCTAAAGTTCACAAGCTCGGGGCATACGACGGCGTCATCCGTCTTGCCCGTGCACATCTTGGCCTTTCAGCGGCCCTTCTCAGAGCCAATATGCCGTTGCTGAGGCCCTTCTTCTCCTTCGTCCTGGCGACTACCGGCGACACCGTCCCAAGTGGTGCGTCCCCGGCGACGGAGTTGCTGGAAAGGATGCGGAGCAGAGATCTGATGTGCGGTCGAGAAGGACTCGATTGATTTTCTTCTATATGTTTTGGGGTCCTTTTTGTAAAGTTGCAGGTTCTATTAGTTATTGTCTAGTACTTTTGGTCCTCTATGTAATTTTTTGGACTAGTTTCCATTGGCACTGATAAACTTGAATTTTGACAAGTTCACGGGGAAAAAATTCCTTTGCACATATGGCCTATCATGTATAAACATTCTTGAGATTTAAACTATATGTAATGTGCCATGCATTAACCCTAAACCATATATATGTAACTAACCCTAGCTGATCAAACCCTACTTAATTAAAACAAATAACCCTAAACTATACGCATGCACTTTATGCGCAAAGGCGCGGGTGCCTCTAATAATGTGTGTGCGCACTCGATCGATGATCCCTAAACCTTATACAACCCTGAAACCCTAATCCCTAATCCCTAAACCCTAAACACCCTAAACACTAAACCCTAGACCCTAAACCCTAACCCTAACCCTAAACCCTAATTAAACCCTATATATAGGCCAACGACACTTAATTGTGCATCAAGCAGGCCAGGGGTGCCTCGCGGTCCTCTAATTAAATTAAATGTGCCATGCATTAACCCTAAACCATATATATGTAACTAACCATAGCTAATCAACCCTACTTAATGAAAACACATAACCCTAAACTATACTAGCTATAACCCGATCTAATAAAAACATGCTCTATATATAGCAGCTAGCTAGCAAACCGTAGATTAACACCAATTAATATATACATGGCCTATATCGATCATGTTGTATAACATATCCCTGAGATTCATTAATTAATTATATAATTATCGTGATAAATTAATTAACTTTAATTTTGACAAGTTCTCTCGAATGAAAACACATTTGATTAAGTTGCCTCATAATATATATATAATTAGTGTGCATGCATGGCCTACCATGCATTCGTGCATATATTTTAATGTATATTTGAACATATTCTTGGGGATTTCAATCTCTCTCTCTCGATCATCTATATATCGTTGGTGGCCAAAAAACACACATATATATATGCATGCAATTTATGCGTAAAGGCGCGGGTGCCTCTAATAATGTGTGTGCGCACTCGATCGATGATCCCTAAACCTTAAACAACCCTAAAACCTTAAATCCCTAATCCCTAAACCCTAAACACCCTAAACACTAAACCCTAAACCCTAGACCCTAAACGTACCCTAACCCTAACCCTAACCCTAACCCTAACCCTAAACCCTAGCTAACCCTAAACCCCAATTAAACCCTATGTATAGGCCAACGACACTTAATTGTGCATCGATCGAGCGGGTCAGGGGTGCCTCGCGATCCTCTAATAAAATTAAATGTGCCATGCATTAACCCTAAACCATATATATGTAACTAACCCTAGCTAATCAACCCTACTTAATTAAAACACATAACCCTAAACTATACTAGCTAGCTATAACCCGATCTAATAAAAACATGCTCTATATATAGCAGCTAGCTAGCAAACCGTAGATTAACACCAATTAAAATATACATGGCCTATATCGATCATGTTGTATAACATATCCCTGAGATTCATTAATTAATTATATAATTATCGTGATAAATTAATTAACTTGAACTTTGACAAGTTCTCTCGAATGAAAACACATTTGATTAAGTTGCCTCATAATATATATATAATTAGTGTGCATGCATGGCCTACAATGCATTCGTGCATATATTTTAATGTATATTTGAACATATTCTTGGGGATTTCAATCTCTCTCTCTCTCGATCATCTATATATCGTTGGTGGCCCAAAAAACACACATATATACGCATGCACTTTATGCGTAAAGGCGCGGGTGCCTCTAATAATGTGTGTGCGCACTCGATCGATGATCCCTAAACCTTAAACAACCCTAAAACCCCTAAATCCCTAATCCCTAATCCCTAAACCCTAAACACCCTAAACACCCTAAACACTAAACCCTAAACCCTAAACCCTAACCCTAACCCTCTACCCTAGCTAACCCTAAACCCTAATTAAACCCTATGTATAGGCCAACGACACTTAATTGTGCATCGAGCAGCCCAGGGGTGCCTCGCGGTCCTCTAATTAAATTAATTGTGCCATGCATTAACCCTAAACCATATATATGTAACTAACCCTAGCTAATTAACCCTACTTAATTAAAACACATAACCCTAAACTATACTAGATATAACCCGATCTAATAAAAACATGCTCTATATATAGCAGCTAGCTAGCAAACCGTAGATTAACACCAATTAAAATATACATGGCCTATATATATCGATCATGTTGTATAACATATCCCTCAGATTCATTAATTAATTATATAATTATCGTGATAAATTAATTAACTTGAATTTTGACAAGTTCTCTCGAATGAAAACACATTTGATTAAGTTGCCTCATAATATATATATAATTAATTAGTGTGCATGCATGGCCTACCATGCATTCGTGCATATATTTTAATGTATATTTGAACATATTCTTAGGGATTTCAATCTCTCTCTCGATCATCAATATATCGTTGGTGGCCAAAAAACACACACATATATATATACGCATGCAATTTATGCGTAAAGGCGCGGGTGCCTCTAATAATGTGTGTGCGCACTCGATCGATGATCCCTAAACCTTAAACAACCCCTAAAACCTTAAATCCCTAATCCCTAATCCCTAAACCCTAAACACCCTAAACACTAAACCCTAAACCCTAGACCCTAAACCCTAACCCTAACCCTAACCCTAACCCTAACCCTAACCCTAACCCTAACCCTAACCTTAAACCCTAGCTAACCCTAAACCCTAATTAAACCCTATATATGTATATAGGCCAACGTCACTTAATTGTGCATCGAGCAGCCCAGGGGTGCCTCGCGGTCCTCTAATTAAATTAATTGTGCCATGCATTAACCCTAAACCATATATATGTAACTAACCCTAGCTAATTAACCCTACTTAATTAAAACACATAACCCTAAACTATACTAGATATAACCCGATCTAATAAAAACATGCTCTATATATAGCAGCTAGCTAGCAAACCGTAGATTAACACCAATTAAAATATACATGGCCTATATATCGATCATGTTGTATAACATATCCCTCAGATTCATTAATTAATTATATAATTATCGTGATAAATTAATTAACTTGAATTTTGACAAGTTCTCTCGAATGAAAACACATTTGATTAAGTTGCCTCATAATATATATATAATTAATTAGTGTGCATGCATGGCCTACCATGCATTCGTGCATATATTTTAATGTATATTTGAACATATTCTTAGGGATTTCAATCTCTCTCTCTCGATCATCAATATATCGTTGGTGGCCAAAAAACACACACATATATATATACGCATGCAATTTATGCGTAAAGGCGCGGGTGCCTCTAATAATGTGTGTGCGCACTCGATCGATGATCCCTAAACCTTAAACAACCCCTAAAACCTTAAATCCCTAATCCCTAATCCCTAAACCCTAAACACTAAACCCTAAACCCTAGACCCTAACCCTAACCCTAACCCTAAACCCTAGCTAACCCTAAACCCTAATTAAACCCTATGTATAGGCCAACGACACTTAATTGTGTGCATCGAGCAGGCCAGGGGTGCCTCGCGGTCCTCTAATTAAATTAAATGTGACATGCATTAACCCTAAACCATATATATGTAACTAACCCTAGCTAATCAACCCTACTTAATTAAAACACATAACCCTAAACTATACTAGATATAACCCGATCTAATAAAAGCATGCTCTATATATATAACAGCTAGCTAGCAAACCGTAGATTAACACCAATTAAAATATACATGGCCTATATCGATCATGTTGTATAACATATCCCTCAGATTCATTAATTAATTATATAATTATCTTGATAAATTAATTAACTTTAATTTTGACAAGTTCTCTCGAATGAAAACACATTTGATTAAGTTGCCTCATAATATATATATATAATTTAGTGTGCATGCATGGCCTACCATGCATTCGTGCATATATTTTAATGTATATTTGAACATATTCTTGGGGATTTCAATCTCTCTCTCTCGATCATCTATATATAACGTTGGTGGCAAAAAAACACACATATATACGCATGCACTTTATGCGTAAAGGCGCGGGTGCCTCTAATAATGTGTGTGCGCACTCGATCGATGATCCCTAAACCTTAAACAACCCTAAAACCCTAAATTAATTATCGATCTCCCTGTGATTCATTAATTAATTATATATATAATTATCGATGATAAATTAATTAACTTGAATTTTGACAAGTTCTCTCGTATGAAAACACATTTGATCAAGTTGCCTAGCTCATAATATATATATAATTAGTGTGCATGCATGGCCTACCATGCATTCGTGCATATATTTTGATATATATTTGAACATATTCTTGGGGATTTCAATCTCTCTCTCTCGATCATCTATATATCGTTGTTGGTGGCAAAAAAACACACATATATATGCATGCACTTTATGCGCAAAGGCGCGGGTGCCTCTAATAATGTGTGTGCGCACTCGATCGATGATCCCTAAACCTTAAACAACCCTAAAACCCTAATCCCTAATCCCCTAAACCCTAAACACCCTAAACACACTAAACCCTAGACCCTAAACACCCTAAACACTAAACCCTAAACCCTAGACCCTAAACACCGTAAACATTAAACCCTAAACCCTAAACACCCTAAACACTAATTAAACCCTAAACCCTAGACCCTAAACACCCTAAACACTAAACCCTAAACCCTAGACCCTAAACACCGTAAACACTAAACCCTAAACCCTAAACACCCTAAACACTAATTAAACCCTAAACCCTAGACCCTAAACACTAGACCCTAAACCCTAGACCCTAAACACCCTAAACACTAAACCCTAGACCCTAAACACCGTAAACACTAAACCCTAAACCCTAGACCCTAGCTAAACACCCTAAACACTAAACCCTAAACCCTAGCTAACCCTAAACCCTAATTAAACCCTATATATAGGCCAACGACACTTAATTGTGCATCAAGCAGGCCAGGGGTGCCTCGCGGTCCTCTAGTTAAATTAAATGTGCCATGCATTAACCCTAAACCATATATATATAACTAACCCCTAGCTAATCAAACCCTAGTTAATTAAAACACATAACCCTAAACTATACTAGCTATAACCCGATCTAATAAAAACATGCTCTATATATAGCATGCAGCTAGCTAGCAAATTAAACGGTAGATTAAAACCAATTAATATATACATGGCCTATATCGATCATATGTTGTATAACATCTCCCTGAGATTCATTAATTAATTATATAATTATCGATGATAAATTAATTAACTTGAATTTTGACAAGTTCTCTCGAATGAAAACACATTTGATTAAGTTTCCTCATAATATATATATAATTAGTGTGCATGCATGGCCTACCATGCATGCATTCGTGCATATATTTTAATATATATTTGAACATATTCTTGGGGGATTTCAATCTCTCTCTCTCTCGATCATCTATATGTCGTTGGTGGCCAAAAAACACACACATATACGCATGCACTTTATGCGCAAAGGCGCGTGTGCCTCTAATAATGTGTGTGTGCGCACTCGATCGATGATCCCTAAACCTTAAACCCTAAATAAACCCTAATCCCTAATCCCTAAACACCATAAACATTAAACCCTAAACCCTAGACCCTAAACCCTAACCTCCTAACCCTAAACCCTAAACCCTAATTAAACCCTATATATAGGCCAATGACACTTAATTGTGCATCAAGCAGGCCAGGGGTGCCTCGCGGTCCTCTAATTAAATTAAATGTGCCATGCATATATATGTGTTTAATTTGGGGATTTCAATCGCTCTCTCGTATGTAGCTCTCTCTCTCTCTCTCTCTTCTCTGCCTCTCTCTCTCTCTCTCTCTCTCAGGCCAACAACACACACATGCACTTTGTGCGCAAAGGCATGCGCCTCTAATAATGTGTGCGCAGTCGATCGATCTAGTTTTGATTAATCATAGCACACAAATAAAGAAGTTGTATTTGAATCCACACAACCTAATCTAAAACACATAACCCCTAACATGGCCTAATTAATTAACCCTTCTCGATCTCTACCTAATTAGTGGAAATTGCACAAAATCAAAAGGGGTCCCTCACTAATTATGCATATCTGCTAGATTGTGATAAACTTTTGCCACATATATATTTGGTGGATGGGTGCATCTTGGCATGTAAACAATTAGTGTTTGCAAATGGCGTTGTCAAAATTTATGTACAAATGATTTCTTTCCATCCAAAGTGCATAAAATGGGAGTTTTAATGAAGAAAGTACAAATAAAACAGCTCAACATGCTTCCACACCCCGATTTTCACACGAAGTAGAGCATATTTAAAGGATAATTCCAGAGTTTTACTATTTTTCAAGCAACTTTGCTAATTTTCCCCCACTCACATGACTTTATGTCGATTTAACGAAAATATGGCGAATTTAAACTACATGGGCGGGATAGTTTGAATTGTGCGCGCGGCAAAGGGAACCGCCTATTCCTCAACCTTGTGCACGGCAAATTACACACGCAACTCCATTAAACGCCACCTACCGACCTTAATTATCACCCCGGCGGCCCGGCCGCATGACCCCCCACCCACCCGTACACAACTTATCCCCGTCCGTGCGAAGAGCTTCCCCTCCCCGTCCCGTCCGTGCGAAGAAGAAGCTTCCCCTCCCCGTCGTTCTTCTCGAGACGCACCGGCGGTCAAGTTGATCCACGGTAGGGCTGCTATCTCTAGCTCAATCATGTATCGGGCAAGACAGCCTAACGATTTATATTTTCTTGATGCTGCTAAAAAAATTCGTCAGTATGCTCGAACTAATTGGCACTTTATAGTTTTCCGCTCGATTTGTCATCGATCAATTTGTTCATTTGCGTGGGCATATAGAGTCAGTTCTGCACTCGATCCGTTAATTTGCTGAAATGCCATGGCAGAGTTTTGTACACGATCTGTTTGCTAAAATGTCGATGGGCATTTTTTGTTTTGTACTCGACATGATTGCTGAAATGCATAATCATGTAGTATAGTTTTGTACTCGATGGATATACATTTCCTACTTCGCCTTAAATTAATCACCAACCACTGTATCTCATAATTAAACAGATGGACAGAACTTGGATACTGCATGGACACTTATGTTCCCCTTCATATATAAATGGTGTTCAACCCTTTATGGGGTTTATTAGAGCTCATGATGGTCACAACCTGGACGTGTATTGCCCGCGCTGCACATGTATGAATGGTGAGAAGAGGCCTCACCCTGTAGTGGCAGATCATTTACACATTTTTGGGATGGACCGCACATATGTTAGGCGGGTTTAGCATGGTGAACCATATAATGATCCTTTAGCAGGAGAAGCAGATCTTGCTCACACTGTATGTGTGCTGGCATATGTAGTTAATTATTTATATTGATGCTGCCGCTGTTTCAATCAATAGTTTGCATTGCTGTGCAAGGTTCTGTACTCAAATTTAACTTGTTGCAGATGGATGGACGGGAAGGAGAGAAAAAGCGCTTGCTTCAGGAAACGGGTTTCAGCTCTGGGACATGTGCTGTGCCAGATGAGAAGGTAAATATGTAAAACGGCATTTGTTCAGGTTGCATCCCTTAGATGTTTGTCTAATCGGTTGATGTACTAATTGCAGAAGCATAGAGTTGAAGAGGTCTCTCAGTTTGATGGGAGATTTGAAGATGAATCTCAGTTTGATGCACCTGTGGATGGTACTGATGACGAGCCTTTCATAGACGAAGGTCCTGCACCTGAGATTATCCAGCCTACAGAAGGAGGCCGTGGACCGAGTACACAGCTTTGCGTTGAAGTGGATGCACGCCCGGAGATCATCACGGGCGTCCGGGTAGTCTCAAGACCACCCAGCCCTGATGCACCTGTGGATGGTACTGATGACGAGCCTCTCATAGACGAAGGTCCTGCACCTGAGATTATCCAGCCTACAGAAGGAGGCCGTGGACCGAGTACACAGCTTTGCGTTGAAGAGGATGCACACCCGGAGATCATCAGGGGCGTCCCGGTAGTCTCAGGACCACCCAGCCCTGATGCAAAATGTTGAGCTACTTTATGATTCGTACTCTTATGTTCTGGTGCTGTAGTATGTTATGATTTGTACGCCTTTGGCGCTAGATTAAGCATTCAGTGGATGATCGCGTTGCAAAATTCGACACCCACACAATCAGTTCATCGTATGAGTAGTAGCACAATTACTTCTACAGCGATTCCTGCCAGCGCATTAGTTGGTAGCATGAAACACTTTCAGGTACTCCCCTCTGATTCATATTAATTGACTCAATTCTGTCTAGATATGGATGTATCTAGATGCATTTGTTAACTAGACTAACAAACTTGAGTCAGTTAATATGAATCCGTGTAAACCGCCCAAGTCCTCGAGCAGCTAGTTTATTGACTCTGGACTCCAAGCCTCTCGCGGCAAGCCATCGACGAAGCTTTGACCAGATCTTGGCCCGCAATTTTTTTTGTGTGGCGAATAGCAAAGCTTTGACCAGTTCCTCTCGGGATACAGCACGCCGGTGAGCTTGCACGGTTGCCATGAGCACTTTCCGGCGGAACTTCCTCTTCAGCGCCCTCAAGCCGCTGCTGCGAGACAGCACGCAGTGCCTCGAGGTGGACGGAATTCTGGATCTCAGGGCGGGTGGTCCGCATCGTCCGGGAACGATCTCCAGCGGGTTAACGAGGACATGCATGGCGGCCAGGGGATTTGTTTTTTTTTTTTGGTTTGAGCTTGGGATTTGGGGTTTTTTCGGATAGGGGAGGAGGAACCGAGGAAGAGGAAGGAACAGCCGCGTGCTTGGCGCGTGGCGGTGTGCTTGAATTTCGAATTTTTGTGAAATGTTTCATTTCCCCGCTACAATTCGGGGGTTTCTTGACGCGCCAATGCGTCCCGCCGGGCAGCTTCAAGTAAATTTGGGGTGCCACACTATGGGCCCTAGTTTCAGTGAGACATGTAATGACTAGTCACATCAGTAAGTTCACTGTGTAATAAAATATGTTACCCCTCCCCTTTATGTAGCACCCCTTCTCTCCCGATCGAGTGCCGATTGCCGACGGATGCAAGCCGCTAGCTCGATCCCCTCCTTTCGCCTCCACCGTCCAGGCATCCAGCTTGGAGGGGCAAGCTGCATCTAGCCCAAGCGGATTAGGTAGGACTAGTAATGTTCTCTCCTTTCTCGAGATCGGTTCTTTTTTCCTCTCCTCGATATCTTGCGCATCTCTTTCCTATTCTGGGCGAAGGGGTGTCTTTCTGGTCACCCTCGAGCTGGGAGTGATTGATGGGGGTGGGGGCGGGGGCTACCTTTGCTTGGATTGGGGTGTTCTTCCTTTATTTGTCGACATTTGCAACCTTTGTAGTTTCTGCTGATCCTCACTGTATCTTTTGTCAGCTTGTACAGGAAAGGTAAGACCTCGGCGGTGGGGGCAATGGAGCGTAAGGCCACCACGCATGTGGGCAGTTGGCTGAGCCTGAGCTGCGTCCCCAGCCCCGCGAAGCAGGTACTCCGTTTGCTTATCCACTCTTTACCTTTTAAGTGTCTCTCTGCATCCTCAATCTGTTCCTGTTCTGGAATATGCTTAAAGTAGCACATGTCTTCAGCTGTTTGTGCGTAAAGCCTCTGTGACACCATGCTCTATATTCTCTGTATCAGGTTGGTACCTCCAGGTTCCGTGCTGAGGCTATGGGGAACGAGAATAGCGCCCCACCTGCTGCAGGAGCATGGCCCGATCTGCAGCACAAGAAGCGAAATGCCACTGCCGAGCTGGGCAGGGACCGCCCAGGGGTAATTTTTTTAACCAACTTACCATGATGTAGTCTGAATCTGATACTCCCTCAGATCCAAATTAATTGACTCAACTATCTGTAGATACGGATGTATCTAGATGTGTTTTAGCTCTAGATACTACTGCCTCCATCCCAAAGCTTTGGGCTTATATTATTTTTAGAAAGTCAAACTATACCATGTTTGACTAAGCTTTTACCAAAAATCAGTAACATGCAAAATACAAAATTAATATCATTAAATAGATAATAAAATATATTTTCCTACGGTATCTACACAGTATTATATTTGTTGATAGAATGTTCTAAAATTTTGGTCAAACTTTGCTTGTTTTGATTTCTCAAAAATAAATAAGGCTTAAGCTTTTGGATGGTGGTAGTACATTCATATCTAGACAAAGCTGAGTTAACTAGTTTTTTTGTCTGTCCATAGCTAGTGTTCACGCTGCAAAAGGCTAAGAGCATCCACTATATGCATCAGTCTATCTCATACAGTAATTCAATATCACTGCTGAGGTCTGCCTTTTGTTTTGCTATTCATATGCAGACTGAAACTTTAGGGCCTTTACTCAAAAGGAAGATCAAAACTGCGGCTGATCAGGCTGCCAGTATGTTGATGCCGCCCCCATCTTCTAAATGCCTCTACAAGCACAAGGCCACGCACCAGCTGGGTGGTGATCTTTTAATGAATATGGTATATTTTCTTAATCCACAAAACATGCCTTGATTTTTCTCTGTTTATTGTCGGTTTTTTCTATGCTTGCCAAAAGTTTACAACAACAACAACAACAACCAAGCCTTTCAGTCCCAAACAAGTTGGGGTAGGCTAGAGTTGAAACCCATAAGATCTCGAAGCCAAAAGTTTAGAAACACCAAATTCGTTTGCTTACAATCATCATACAGTAATGTTCATCTACTCCAGTTCCCCTAACCCAACATAAAATGATGTTAATTACGATTTTTAGATTAAAAGAGCACCATTAGGCGCTGTTAATTACGACTTTGAGATTAAAATGTCATTTGCAATTGTTAATTACAATTTTGAGACAATTGGTTAGTTTAACCTCGATCTCTTCTGCTCTCCATTTTTCCCAACCGAACAAAAATGTAACCATTCCATTCCTCTGAAATGGAACCATTCCATTCCATTCCACGCTGTTTCAGAACCGAACACACCCTTGCATTGTTGTGAACTGTTGTCCATACACGGCCATACCCTTCCACTTACATCTAGCACTATATGCATCAGTCTGTCTCAGAGTCATTCAATATCACTGCTGAGATCTGTTCCCATTCTTATGCAGGCTGAAACTGCTGCGCCTTTACTCAAGTGGATGCAAAATGAGGCTAATGAGGCTGCTGTGAGGACGATGGTGCCGGCACCATCTTCCGAAAACCTCTACAAGCACGAGGCCATGGGCCAGCTGGGTGGTGACCTTTTAATGAATCTGGTATATTTTCTTAATCCACATACATGATTTCATTATTATCTGTTTAATTACTGTTGGCTTTGTCTAATGCTTACCAAAAGTTCAGAAACACTGCGTTTGCTTACAATCATCATACACTAATTTTTCACTTTTCAGTCTGTCTCATCCAGTATATAAACTGTTGATTTCCATTGGCTTCTTTTGTAATCATTTGCATTGTTGTCAACTGTTCTCTATGCACAACCCTATTCTTCCACTTACACCCCGCACTATTTGCATCAGTCTATCTCATAGATTTATTAAATATCAATGATGAGTTCTGTTGCTATTCATATGCAGGATGAAACTTCTGTGCCTCTACTCAAATGGATAAAAAATGATCCTGATGAGGCTGCTGTGAAGACGATGGTGCCGCCACCATCTTCTGAAAACCTCCTCAAGCACAAGGCCACGGGCCAGCTGGGTGGTACCCTTTTCAGTAAGCAGGTATATTTTCTTAATCCTCATACATGATTTGATTTTTGTCTGTTTATTGCCGGCTTTGTCTAATGCTTACCAATAGTTCAGAAACACACACACCTATTCTTCCACTTACATCCAGCACTATATGCATCAGTGTCTCATAGATTCATTTTATATATCACTGCTGATGTCTGTTGCTCTTCAATTTTTATATGCAGACTGAAACTGCTAAGCCTTCATTGGTCAAAAGGATTGCAACTGCTGCTGATGAGGCATCTGCAGAGGCTGCCACCAAGTTACTGTCAGCCCCACCTTCTGGATGCTTATATAAGCTCAAGTCCAAGGACCAGCCGGGCCGTAACCATCCAAGGGTTCGGGTATATTTTCTTAAGCCACATATACATGCCATGATTTATGTCTGATATTATCACCGGCTCTGTCTAATGCTTTTTGGAATTCGGAAACACCAAATTAGCATGCTTATATTCATCATACACTAATTTTTCACTGTTCAGTTTGTAACATAGTGTTATGCACTTGCTTGTCAACATTTGCATTGCTCTGAACTATGCACTTTACACAACCTAATTCTTCCACTTACGTTCAGCGCTACGCACCAGTAGTACCTCCCATGTTTCCTTCACCATCCCGATGCCGAGCTTGCGGGAATATGGCGGGCCCATGTACATACCCCGCATATAACACCTCCTATGGCTCTATCTACCTTTCTAGTAGCTCCTTCACAGAGTTACAGGTATGTATTCTCAGTGGTTTAGCATGAATTGGCATATAGTAAAGTCTTGTTTTTAGTCTTCCTGCTTCTTACATTTGTATCAATTTTCACATGCAGACTGTACCTTGTGAACTTCGTCCAATGATTAACCAGATGTGTCCGCATGAAGGATCTTTCACTATGCATGGCAATGGCAAATTGATGAACACCTACACGGTCTATGAGGTGTATGTCTACAAGACGCAGGCCATCACATATTTGTATGGACATGATTGGAGAAAGTTTGCTTTTGACTACGGTCTGAAGAAGGGCGACGAGCTGAGGATCAGAAACTCAAACGGGCAGATATACGTAACTGCTTACAGAGTTGGAGACACTTCCAAATATATAATATGTAACTTTTTTCTACTCATATCTTTTGATAACTGCATTCTGAGCAGTTGTTCTAAACCATTCCCTCTGTTCTAGCTTGCTGGGTTTAACATGATCAAAGCTGCAGATCCCCTGATGGAACAGGAGCGGATGTCACAAAGGGCAACCACACCAGCACCGGCACCGGCTTCCCACTCTCCTGCATCAGCACCGGTTCCTGTACCAGCTCCGTTTACTGCATCTACCCAGCAGTCCCCTACATCAGCATTGGTTCCTGTAGAGGCCCCATATACTACACATGCCCAGCAGGCTCCTGCATCAGCACTGGTTCCTCTAGCTGCACCGTTTACTGCACCTGCCCAACAGTCTCCTGCATCAGCACCGGTTCCTCTAGAGGCACCGTTTACTGCACCTGCCCAGCAGTCTCCTGCATCAGCACCAGCTCGTGTACCAGCCCAGGCTCATGCACCTGCCCCAGCCAGATCACCGAGGTCTCAGCTCATTGCTGTGGCCACCCGTGTGGTGACCAGGACGCATCTGAAGGCTATGTTCGTGAGTATATGACAGCATAACTGCTCTTATCTTGATGTCTTCTCTGCTCAAAGTCTCACATGGTTCAGTGCATTGGTGCCATTGACTAATTTTTGGTGGTATCTCTTGCTTTGAATCAGAAATTGCCTAAAAGTATCTCCAAGGATCTCAATGCTGGCCGAAGGGGCAAGATATCCCTCGTCATGGAGAGTGAAGGTCTCACCGTGGAGGGACGGTACTCTGTCAGTCCCACAGATGGCCGCTTGGCTGTTACTTCCAGGTGGAAAAAGTTCATTGACGGTGCCAAACTTCGCATTGGATCAAAGTTGAAGGTCAAGATCTTTCGATGCCGCTGTGACATGCTGGTCATAAAGTTCGCGGTTGTCTAGTTCTGTTGTCCCATGAGCCCTTAGCAAATGCATTTGTAGTTATACTTATATAAGGTTATCTTATCTGAACTGCTAATTAATTGTATGGGTGGTAAAACTCTGGCAAGCTTTTGCTCTTAGCAAGTATGTATGTATGATCAGCTATTATGATAACTAATGTTTGTGTTCATCTTAATTTGCATTTCCCTTTTAGAAAAAAACTTAATTTCTATTTTGGCTGACCTGTTAGAGAACTATCAGATTGAACCCACAACATGATTCATATAGATTCATTACACCGAGCCACATGTCTTGACCTTGCGATACACTACTTCCATTAATTAGTGCAAGAAGGCTTACCTGAGCTGCCTGAACCATGGCAGATTCGAATCCACCTTATCTATCTAGAAATACAACCTTTGCAGAAAGAGGATTTGCAGTATGGGGAGGCTGACATTGGGGACCCATGAGCCAGCAGCGTCGTCAACGTTTTAAAGGTGGCAGGAGATCGAAAGAAAAAATAAGCCAAAAATCAGTTGGTAAACAAATTCAAGAAAAGAAACATTTACCTTTCTGAGAGGATGACATGCGGGACCCATGAGGCAGCAGCATCCTCAACTATTTCAAGGCGGCAGGGGATCAAAATAAAAAAGGAAATAGCCAGAAATTAATTAGGGTCAAAAATAAATCCATCAAAGGAAACTTTTATTGTTCATAGAGGATGACATGTGGGACCGACTTGCCAGCTGCGTCGTCATCGTTTCAAAGGGGGCAGGGGATCAAAAGAAAAAGACAAATAGCCAGAAATTAGGGGAAAAAAATCCAACAAAGAAAACTTTTATTGTTCATAGAGGATGACATGCGGGACCCATGAGCCAGCAGCTTCCTCAACGTTTCAAAGTCGGCATGAGATTGAAAGAAAAAGTCAAGTGACATAATATCAGGAGCCAAAAATAATCCAAGAAAAGAAACTTTATTGTACATAGAGGATGACATGCGGGTCCCATTTTGTAGCAGCGGTCTCAACGCTTCCAAGGCGGCACAGGACCGAAAGAAAAATGAAGTAGCCAGAAATCAGGGTGTGAAAAAAATCCAAGAAAAGAAAGATTTCAATTGGGCTGTATCTGGACATCTGGGCCTTCGAACTATCCTGCTGGGCCTTTTGACTCGTACAATTTCAGCCCACTCCAAAACAGGAAAGGTCGGATTTTTCTCAAAAAAAAACAGGAAAGTCCTATGCTTCGCAAAAACAAAAAACAAGGAGATTCAACATATAAGTTTGTTTATGTAGATATAAAGATTTAATTTATCCGTTTGCAATAGCTCAGAGCGAAATACAACGTTTATTGTCTGCAAAATAAAATATCACATGTTTCTTGTACGGGGAGGCTGACATCGGGGACCCATGAGCCAGCAGCGGAGTCAACGTTTCAAAGGCGGCAGGGGATCGAAAATAAAAAAAGCCAAAAATCAGTTGGTAAAAAAATACAAGAAAAGAAAACATTTATCGTTCTGAGAGGATGACATGCGGGACCCATGAGGCAGCAGCATCCTCAACGTTTCAAAGTCGGCATGAGATCGAAAGAAAAAGGCAAGTGACATAATATCAGGAGCCAAAAATAATCCAAGAAAAGAAACTTTATTGTACATAGAGGATGACATGCGGGTCCCATTTTGTAGCAGCGGTCTCAACGTTTCCAAGGCGGCACAGGACCAAAAGAAAAATGAGGCAGCAGCATTCTCAACAATTCCAAGGCGGCAGGGGATCAAAAGAAAAATAAAGGAAATAGCCAGAAATTAATTAGGGGTCAAAAATAAATCCACCAAAGGAAACTTTTATTGTTCATAGAGGATGACATGTGGGACCGACCTGCCAACAGCGTCCTCATCGTTTCAAAGGGGCAGGGATCAAAAGAAAAAGGCAAATAGCCAGAAATTAGGGTAAAAATAACTCCAAGAAAGGAAACTTTTATTGTTCGTAGAGGATGACATGCGGGACCCATGAGCCAGCAGCTTACTCAACGTTTCAAAGGCGGCATGAGATCGAAAGAAAAAGGCAAGTGACCAAATATCAGAGCCAAAAATAATCCAAGATTTATTGTACATAGAGGATGACATGTGGGTCCCATTTTGCAGCAGCGGTCTCAATGTTTGTAATGCGGCTTGAGATCAAAAGAAAAAGAAAGTAGCTAGTAATTAGGGTGAAAAAATCCAAGAAAAGAAAGTTGATGGACATAGAGGATGACATGCGGGTCCCTTGAACCAACAGCTTACTCAACGTTTCAAAGGGGGCAGGGGATCAAAAGAAAAAGGCAAGCCAAAAATCAGAGGGTGAAAAAATCCAACAAAGGAAACTTTTATAGTACAGAGAGGATGACATGCGGGTCCCATGAGCCAGCAGGTTACCTCAACGTTTCAAACGTGGCATGAGATCGAAAGAAAAAGGCAAGTGACCAAATATGAGGTGCCAAAAAAACTCCAAGAAAAGAAAATTGATTGTCATAGAGGATGACATGCGGGTCCCATTTAGTGCAGCGGTCTCACCGTTTGAGAGGCGGCAGGGGATCGAAAGAAAAGTCAAGTGACCAAATATGAGGTGCCAAAAATAATCCAAAAAAAGAAAGTTTTATAGTACATAGAGGATGACATGCGGGTCCCATTTAGCAGCGGTATCACCGTTTGAGAGGCAGCAGGGGATCGAAAGAAAAAGTCAAGTTACCAAATATGAGGTGCCAAAAAATTCCAAGAAAAGAAATTTTTATAGTACATAGAGGATGACATGCGGGTCCCATTTAGCAGCAGCGGTATCACCGTTTGAGAGGCAAGGGGATCGAAAGAAAAAGTCAAGTGACCAAATATGAGGTGCCAAAAAAATCCAAGAAAAGAAAGTTTTATAGTACATAGAGGATGACATGCGGGTCCCATTTAGCAGCAGCGGTATCACCGTTTGAGAGGCGGCAGGATCGAAAGAAAAAGGTAAGTGACCAAATATGAGGTGCCAAAAATAATTCAAGAAAAGAAAGTTTTATAGTACATAGAGGATGACATGCGGGTCCCAGCAGCAGGTATCACCGTTTGAGAGGCGGCAGGGGATCGAAAGAAAAAGGCAAGTGACCAAATTTGAGGTGCCAAAAAAACTCCAAGAAAAGAAAGTTGATTGCACATAGAGGATGACATGCGGGTCCCATTTAGCAGCAGCGGTCTCAACGTTTCCAAGGCGGCAAGGGATCAAAAGAAAAAGGAAGTAGCCAGAAATCAGGGGGTCAAAAAAATCCAAGAATAGAAAGAATTTTGGTTCATAGAGGATGACATGCGGGACCCATGATCCTGCATCGTAAACGGCTCGATCGGAGAACGTTGAACGAGATGGCGCGATCTAGAAAAAAACAATGCCAGAGAGGCTGCCATCTGGGCCCTACATCCCTCGGCGGTGCGGATTTGCGTTGACTCGGCCGGCCCGAGATTTCGAGATGCACCACGTCCGGGCCACCATACGACGTTTTGGCCGCTTTCGTCGGGCTAGGTGGCCTCAAAAACGAGAAAAAAAAAGTTTTGACATGCACCACGGAGGGACCAAAATCATCGGCCATGGTACACCAGCAACCACGGCGCGACTTCAACTTCGGTGGGAGTCCCACCTTGGGTAGGTTTCCCTACTACATGGAAGGTTTTGGAATCGGGTCTTATTCGAAGACTTGTAGTCCAACACTTGGGGTTCCACCTATATAATGAGGGGCATAGGGGAGGGGGCCGGCCACTACAAGCCACCAAGCTGGCCGCACCCATAGAGGCCGGCCACCCCCTCTCCCAAACCCTAGCCGCCTCTCTCCTCCACCTCTCCCGCACGCTTAGCGAAGCTCCGCCGGAGTTCTCGCCACCGCCACCACGCCGTCGTGCTGCCGGATTCAAGGAGGAGCTACTACTTCCGCTGCCCGCTGGAACGGGGAGAAGGACGTCGTCTTCATCAACACCGAACGTGTGACCGAGTACGGAGGTGCTGCCCGATTGTGGCATCGTGATCAAGATCTTCTACGCGCTTTTGCAAGCGGCAAGTGATCGTCTACCGCAGCAATAAGAGCCTACTCTTATAGGCTTTGGAAATCTTCAAGGGTTAGTCTCATGATCTTCTCGTTGCTACCTTCTACTAGATTGCATCTTGGCTTGGATTGCGTGTTCGCGGTAGGAAATTTTTTGTTTTCTATGCAACGAATCCCTACAGTGGTATCAGAGCCGTGTCTATGCATAGATGGTTGCACGAGTAGAACACAATTGTTTTGTGGGCGTTGATGCTTTGTTGTCTTTAGTTCGAGTACTTTGCATCTTTGTGGCATGGTGGGATGAAGCGGCTCGGGCTAACTTTACATGACCGCGTTCATGAGACTTGCTCCACGTTCGACATGCAACTTGTATTGCATAAGTGGCTTTGCGGGTGTCTGTCTCTCCCACCATAGTGAAGATTCAATTTACTCTTTCTATTGACAACACTAGTATCACCGTTGTGGTTCATGTTCGTAGGTAGATTAGATCTTACTCGAAAACCCTAAACCACGTAAAATATGCAAACCAAATTAGAGAACGTCTAACTTGTTTTTGCAGGGTTTGGTGATGTGATATGGCCATAATGTGATGATGAATATGTATGAGATGATCATTATTGTATTGTGGCAACCGGCAGGAGCCTTATGGTTGTCTTTAAATTTCATGTTGAGTAGTATTTCAAAGTAGTTGTAATAGTTGCTACATGAGGTGAACAACCATGAAGACGGCGCCATGGACCTTGACGCTACGCCGACGACGATGATGGAGATCATGCCCGTTGATGATGGAGATCATGTCCGTGCTTTGGAGATGAAGATCGAAGGCGCAAAGACTAAAGGGCCATATCATATCACATATGAATTGCATGTGATGTTAATCCTTTATGCATCTTATTTTGCTTAGATCGCGACGGTAGCATTATAAGATGATCCCTCACATTAATATCAAGATAATAAAGTGTTCTCCCCTCGTATGCACCGTTGATATAGTTCGTCGTTTCGAAGCATCTCGTGATGATCGGATGTGATAGACTCAACGTTCACATACAACGGGTGTAAGCCATGTTGCACACGCGGAATACTTGGGTTTGCTTGACGAGCCTAGCATGTACAGACATGGCCTCGGGACAACGGAAACCGAAAGGTTGAACACGAGTCATATGGATGATATGATCAACATGTTGATGTTCACCATTGAAGCTACATCATCTCACGTGATGATCGGTTTTGGTGTAGTGGATCTGGATCGTGTACCACTTAACAACTATGAGGGATGTTGTATTAAGTGGGAGTTCATTAGTAATTAGATTAAAACATGAACTAATTATCATAAACATAGTCTGAGTAGTATTTTGAATTAATTTGTAGTATTGGCATCCGTTTTTCTACCAAGCGCTAGTCTTGTTATTGAGATAGAAATACTGTTAAAATCTGAAAATAAACTTTACGGACTGGTACCGTATTGTTAAAGAATCAAGAAATGATTAAGTCCTATTGCAAACTTTTAGTAAACCTCACATTGTTGATTCAAAGAGCTATGGTTTCAATTAGTACCTAAAGTTATCTTGTCTCCGTGAAACTTGAAGTTCAAATCTGTTTGAAAAGTAAGGAGCTGAAAATTTAGTTTTCAGAAATAATCAAGGTATGAGATATATGTGATATCTAAGACCTTGTTGCAAGGTGATAGAATATAATTTGGTGAGACTACATAAACTCATAAGTTTTATGGGAATGTACGAAGGTTGAAGACGCAAGGCGTCCCAATCCTCCAACTATTGGGGCACTAACGATATTCGCATATCCATGAAGTGATCGTCCTTAGTATGCACCGTTGCTAAGACTCGTAGTTTCGAATATAGATTCTATGTGTGCATACAACGGGTGCAAGCCAGATTTGCACATGCGAATACTGAGGTTAAACTTTACGAGCCTAGCATGTACAGACATGGTCTCGAAAAGTCGTCATGATATGATGGATAAAATTATGAGTGAAATTGTTCATCATATTAAAAGGTTACTAATAGTGAAATCCGGAACACTTGTCATATGATGATCAACTTCAAAGAACCTCAAGGTTATTGGTATTTGATCAACAAACCTAGAAGTTATTGATGTTGAAGTGTTTTTCTGAATAATGAGGAAAGCTAAAAGAGAAACTACAAAAGATTATTGGCAGAAAGAAAGAAAGAAAGAAAAGACTAGAAAGTCTAGCTCAGGTGTATATAAATGATATACATGTTATGGATGTATTCCTCGTTTGGTCACACAATAAAATTCTTGGGTATTTGTACCATATTGGTTGGTATGAAGTGTCATACAAAACAACGCAATACAAGAATACAATGGCCTAAGTGACTGACAAGGAATATGATAGGTATGCACGTCTGGAACAAAAATAAAGTGTTATTATGTTCATCGTTGGCATTCTATCTAGCCCTTAGAATTTATAATAAAGAACTTAATAATTGTTATTTTGCTCTGGTCAAATGAAAACAATGAGTTGTTCAAATTGTGACATTACTCCATGTACAATGGATAAGTTATTATAAATCTTAATGGTGAAACACACACACACATAATACTGACGCTAAAATGCCATAAGGCAAATGATTTGAATTCCACTTATTTGTGGAATCGCCATTTAGGTCATGTTAGAAAGGAACGCATGAAGGAACTCCATGCAAATGGATTTTTGGAGTCATTTGATTTTTGAATCGTTTGGCGCTTGCAAATCTTTTCTAAAAGAGAATGACTGAAATACCGTTCATAGGCCAAGAGTTGAACGGGCAACTAACTTAGTGGAAACATACATGATGATATATGTGGTTCACTGGGCATAGTTGTGTGCGGGAGATTCTTCTACTTTATGAAAACTTCCAACAATGAATTGAGTATATATGTAGATATATTCGATAAGGAAGAAGTTTGAAACATTTGAATGGATTCAAATAAATTTCAGCATGAAGTGGAAATCATCGTAATAGAAAAGTCAAATATCTATGATTTGATCATGGTGAAAATATTTGAATTACGAGTTTTAGCGAACATCTAAGAGAGTTATGAAATTGTTCTACAACTCACATTTCTTGGAGTATCATAATGATGATGGAGTATCCGAGAGACGTATCCAAACCTTGTTGGGTTGAAGATGAGATAAAATAACGCCATTATATTTTTGTGGATTATGCTTTAGAGACTACCGCTTTTACACTAAATAGAGCATCATCATGATCCGTTGAAATGACACCATACGAGTTATGGCATGGGTATGAACCCTAATAGTCTTTTCTTAAATTTTGGTATGCATAGCATAAGTAAGTGAGTTTACAACCAAAATCGGATGAATGTCTTTGTTGGTTATCCCAGAGAATTGATTGGGAATTCTTTCCACTATGAAGTAAAAGACAAAAGTGTTTGTTAATGTTACTTGCTTATTTCCAAGAAATTGTTTTCTAGCGAAGTATTTGAGTGGGAGGACAATAGAACTTGATAAGGTTTATGAACCTGAGCATAATGATCAGAGTAGTGCAGCATCGGAATTGGTCTGAAAGCGGCCACGACGATCATGGCTCCCATGACTACAAAGTGTTTTAAGCCATGGAGATCGAAGTACATATTGAACCTTGTAGGTATGGTTTACTTTGTGATCAAATAAATGATTTGTGAACAAAGGATTGATTTTGAACAATGATAAACCAACTACAAACAAAGAAGTTATGATGGGCCCTGACTCCGTTAAAATGGCTATACGCCATGAAATCCAAGATAGATGAATACTTTTTGAAAGTAAATGGATCTATAAAATTGATGGACTTGGATGTAATATCCTTAAAGAAGCTCGACTTGTCGAAAAGTTGTTTACGACAAAGTTCAAAGAGTTGAGTACGATAAGATTAGATCTTCCGTAGCAATGCTTATAGTCCATGTGGATTATTCTAGTAATCGCTACATATTTCTTTTATGAGATATGCTAGTAGGATGGCAAAATATATTACTTAACAGAAGTGTGTATTAAAGGTGTATACAAGATACAACCAAGAGTTTTGCTAGTCCGTATAATACTAGATAGGAATACGAACTTCAATTGGATAAAGTGAGTATTGCGGAGTTGGAATCTTCACCGGATGAAATAGTCAAAGAGTTTTGATTTCATCAGAAACGATGAAGGTGCTTGCATTTGCAAGAAATTAAGTGGGAGCGCTGAGACATATTTGTAATACTTTATGTAGCTGACATATCGTTGATTATAAATAGTGTAATTATATAATTGATTAAAAAGGTTTCATTGAGAATTAACTTCAATGAAAGGATATGGACTGAAACATATTTAGTGTCAAGATCTATGAAGATAGATTAAAACACATAATAAGTTTAAGTCAAAGTACATAGAATGGATATTGAAGTAGTTCAATATATAAATATTAAGAAGGTGTTCTTTGCATACAAAGGTTTAACAAGACTTGAGTGTATATGATACTCAATGAGTTGAAACACATGAGTGATTATAGATCACGTATAATATGTACATAATCAGATGTCCTATACTCTAAAGTGTTATGAGCATATACCAGAATGATTCATGTGTTGATCATTGGACAACGGTAAGAATATCCTTGAGTACTTCAGAAGAATCAAGGATATATAAATATATTTTTGTATGGGGTAATGACAAACAAATCGCTGTAAAATGTTGCACCGATATTAGTTTGGTCACATATAAAAATGAATTTCAAATCTCAATTAGGCTAAGTGTTGTTTAAAAGGTAGCACAATGCTAGATTTAGAAGAGTTCTAAAATGTTGTGACGGATTCTACAAACGAAGGCAGAATATGTCATTGTTTTGACAATGACTGAGGATATTAAGTCAAGAGGTTCTTTGAGAACTTGGTGTAGTTCCGATAGTGTCAGAACTTTGAAGCTATATTGTGTATGACAATATTAGTGACATATTTCAGACCGCGGAATTAAGGTTCCACCAGAAGACCAAACATATTTAATGCCGACTCATTTGGAAAATGAGTGATGCGTGAAGACGCAAATGAATTGCAAAATACATACGTTTCTAAGTGTGTCAGAACCGTTGACTAAAGCTCTCCCTAGGGCAAAGTATGACCAACACCAGAATGCCATGGGTGTTAGGTACCTTACAATGTAATCTAGATTATTGACTCTAGTGCAAGTGGGAGACTGTTGGAGATATGCCCAAGAGGCAATAATAAAAGTGGTTATTATATATCTTTATGCTTATGATAAATGTTTATATACCATGCTATAATTGTATTAACCGAAACATTGATACATGTGTGATATGTAAACAACAAAGAGTCCCTAGTAAGCCTCTTAACTAGCTTGTTGATTAATAGATGATTAGTTTCATAATCATGAACATTGGATGTTATTAATAACAAGATTATATCATTATATGAATGATGTAATGGACACACCCAATTAAGCGTAGCATAAGATCACGTCATTAAGTTATTTGCTATAAGCTTTCGATACATAGTTATCTAGTCCTTATGACCATGAGATCATGTAAATCACTTATACCGGAAAGGTACTTTGATTACATCAAACGCCACTGCGTAAATGGGTGGTTATAAAGGTGGGATTAAGTATCCGGAAAGTATGAGTTGAGGCATATGGATCAACAGTGGGATTTGTCCATCCCGATGGCGGATAGATATACTCTGGGCCCTCTTGGTGGAATGTCGTCTAATGTCTTGCAAGCATATGAATAAGTTCATAAGAGACCACATACCACGATACGAGTAAAGAGTACTTGTCGGAGACGAGGTTGAACAAGGTATAAAGTGATACCGATGATCAAACCTCGGACAAGTAAAATATCGCGTGACAAAGGGAATTGGTATCGTATGTGTATGGTTCATTCGATCACTAAGTCATCGTTGAATATGTGAGAGCCATTATGGATCTCCAGATCCCGCTATTGGTTATTGGTCGGAGAGAGTTCTCAACCATGTCTACATAGTTCGCGAACCGTAGGGTGACACACTTAAGGTTTGATGTTGTAATAGTAGAACTTGAATATGGAATGGAGTTCGAAGCTTTTGTTCGAAGTCTTGGATGGGATCCCGGACATCACGAGGAGTTCCGGAATGGTACGGAGAATAAGATTCATGTATAGGAAGTCATTTTATATGTTTGAAAATGATCCGGTGCATTTATGGAAGGTTCTAGAAGGTTCTAGAAAAGTCCGGAAGAAATCACTAAGGAAGGAGGAGTCCCGGGACTCCACCCCCATGGCCGGCCAACCCTAGAGGGGGTCAGGTGGACTCCACCTTGGGGGCCCTACACATGGAAGGTTTTGGAATCGGGTCTTATTCGAAGACTTGTAGTCCAACACTTGGGGTTCCACCTATATAATGAGGGGCATAGGGGAGGGGGCCGGCCACCACAAGCCACCAAGCTGGCCGCACCCATAGAGGCCGGCCACCCCCTCTCCCAAACCCTAGCCGCCTCTCTCCTCCACCTCTCCCGCACGCTTAGCGAAGCTCCGCCGGAGTTCTCCATCGCCATCGCCACCACGCCGTCGTGCTGCCGGATTCAAGGAGGAGCTACTACTTCCGCTGCCCGCTGGAACGGGGAAGGACGTCGTCTTCATCAACACCGAACGTGTGACCGAGTACGGAGGTGCTGCCCGATTGTGGCACCGTGATCAAGATCTTCTACGCGCTTTTGCAAGCGGCAATTGATCGTCTACCGCAGCAATAAGAGCCTACTCTTATAGGCTTTGGAAATCTTCGGGTTGTTTCGAGGAACTCGGCTACCTCCTTTCAACTTGGCTTGGATTGCGTTCATGTAGGAAGTTTTCGACCAACACCACGTCCAACGCCTTGAGCAGCAGCAGCTTCTGCATTGTCACCATTGACGCTGCCATATTCATCAAGCGGTTGTTGTGGTTGTTGTACCATACTACGGATATCACCGACGGCTTGAGTCAAATTGTGTATAGATGCTTGAAGTGTCGTCATCGATGTTTGAACGGTGTTAATAGCCGTAGTAGCCTCATCGACCTTCAAGTTGACACCCTGAATTTCCGTGTCGAATGTCTCCGTAGTAACACGGAGTTCACGTGTTAAATGATCACGAAGTGCCTCATATTCCATCCAAGTAACCGGCGAGGATGGATCCTTTTTCTGCATCACGTCAAACTCAGAAGAAGACATGATTAGTAGGTTAGTGCACTAAACAAAAATCTTTGGTGGTACTCTCACAACTCACTCAAAACTGATAAGAAAGGTAAATCTTACCACTCCATAGTGAATTAGTATTGCTTACCAACTTGGATTGACGGACTAGTGGACGGATGTAGCGAAGCGAATATCAAGGATATAAGAACAATCACACGACTAAGCAGGATATATGTGGGGCTGTAGGTAGGCTACCTATTTGCACCAATAACAAGCTCTAGCACTGACCGTAGACAACCAAAGATACTCACATAAGATGATAAATGTGGCAATGCAACTATATGGATGAAAGGTTGCAATGCACTCGAGAGACGCTAGCAAAGCTCAACGAGACAGGCACAAGATTGCTCAACTACAGGTGCAGTAAAGAAAACTTAGGCCTTCACTTGATTCTACTAGCACTTCACTTTCTTTTTTTGTATTTTTCTTTTGTAGAACACACGCAGCTATGTAGATTTTTTTTGCTTTTTTTCTATTTTCTTTTTTATATATATTTTTGACACAACTCCTTGATAACACGGCCAATAAGTATGCAAAGCACCAAAACCCTAATGAGCAGCCTGTCGAGCGGTAAAACTAGTCTCTTCTAGGGAAGTTCCTAGTCACTTATATCGATAGGCTGTGTTTATGGTTGGGAACAAGCACACTGTACGCTATGTGGACTCGGAGTAACAAAAACTTGACACTAGAAGATAAAGTAGACGATATAGAGACACAAACCCTAACAATTCTACTAGATGAAAGATAAAGATACGCAAAAACAACTATGAAAAGCAACTAAAACTCGAAATTAGTGCAATCTATGGCTATGGCAAACCCTAACCCTATTTTTTTTGGCTTTTTCTGGATAGGAAACACTCACAACTCAACTATGGGGTGGATTGTGGATGGCTTACCGAGGAAACGCTGAAATCTAATACCAAGATGATAAGGTTGCCCGATCTTCTCGTCGACGGGTGGTGATGAACACACGGTGTATGCAGCGGAGGGAATCGATGATATGGTGTAGATAACTTGTATGATGCCGACGAAGTCTCTCGATTGATTCCTGTAGCCAATGCAACAGATCTCAACCCTGCAAGATACACACTTGCGCACGTAGCCGCCGACCACGAAGCGGTAAATTGCAATCTTCTAATCCCTAATGGAACAGCAGATCACACACAAACTTTCAGTAGCATAAAACTCCAGATCGATGCGAATTGGAGAGTGGGATTCAATAGTTGTGCATAGCAAACAACTAAGAACTAGGGTTCATCTTAAACGTGGTCTAAAGCTACTTTGGGGGCATCCTGGGGACTTATATAGGCGTTCAGGACGACCTCAGGTCATAAAGATACAAAAATAACCGATTAGATCTGTCGAGAGCACTCGGACTCGTCCGTCTGGAATCCAGTTGACCGGGCCTGGGACAGGGTGGTCCGGTTTGGACCGGGCCTAGGACCGGGTGGAAACCAGAGTAAGCGTCCAGGCTCCCTGTATGTTGGCCCGGTTGGCACAAATGCAGAAGCCGGTCTGCACCGGGCTCGTCCAGCGTGGGAGCCGGCCGACCGAGGCTAGGACCGGATGGCCCGGTGCCACGGCCGGTCTGACCGCCTGGCGCCGGCAAGATGTCCCTCCTCGCGCATGCCACCCGCTCCTCCCTCGCGCGTCCATGGGATGTCTTCACGTCCAGCTCCATGTCCAGCTTCTTGTCCAGCTGCTCCTCTCCTCCTCGTGTGATGCTTGGTTCCTCCTCGTACTTGATCATACATAAGTAATACGACTTAGGCAGTATAAAGTTCTCATCGATCAAAGTATCGTTTAGGAACAAGTTCACATGTTGTTTAAGTAGCTTCGCACGAGCTCGTGTTATTGGTCCAATCCTAACTTCATTGGACTTGAGCTTCACAGCTTCATCTTCATCTTGCAATGACGGAGGTAGTAGTGAGGTAGGGATGTCCTCATCACTAAAAAGATATCAAAAGGATACATTAAGAAAAATAAAACCACAACATGTATATCATATGGGTATGTTTGAAAGTAGGAGCAGTATGTATAGAATATCTAGAGAAGTAGAATTAAGTGTTTTAACACATCCAGTAGATTTAAGAATTGTGAGCAAGAATATTGAAGAAGAACTCAAATACTATGGGTATAAATATATTCATCAAGGTATGTATATTATAGGGGTTAAATGTATGAGAAAGAAATTAGGAGCGAAGGTTGTAATCGCACTATTAGACAAAAGATGGGGGTCAGTAGATAAAGCCACATTGGGCTTTATGGAAGGAGATATGAATGAAAATAGATTAATGACCTACATAGCTCCAGATCTAATATGCCTGTAAAAGAATTTATTGAAAAACTAAGCTTTGGGTTTCAGACTAAAGGATGAGAAGACTTTAAAGGTACAAATTTGTTAGTAAGCATAGAGTTCATAGGAAGGCTCACTAATAAAAGTAGCTCAAGATATAGAGTAAATGTGGATCACGTAATTGAAAGCATGCATTCAAAGGGCTTAAAATTTATGAGTCCACTAAAAATTGGCACTGAAGAGAGAGCGGGAGAAGAATGGAATATGGGTGAATTAATAGAAAAGAAGGAATTAAAATTACCACAAACCTACATAAGCTACCAAAAGTGTGAAGGAAGTAGTAGTATTAGGTTCACAAATTATAAAGCGGCATCTATGGATGACCCAAAATCTCTCATGTCAGAATCAGAATTTAGTGATAATAGGAGTAAGGATACAACTGAATGCATGAAGAAGGCTGATTTAGACAATGAAATAAATCATTACGAACAAAAGCTTAAACACATAGAATGGGAATATAATAACTCTATGATAAAGGATTGGCCAAAGATAAGAGAAAATGAATTGTTTTTCATAAGAGAAATTGCAAGGTTAAAAAAGAGAAAAAATGAGAAAAATATTATTAATAGTTCATCTATGGCAAAAAAAGATACGGGTAATAAAAATAAAAATATGGACAAAAACCATAAAAATAAAGCTTTAAGCAAAGAAGAGAAATGGGATATAAATAATAAATTTAACTAAAAATTATGAAGAGGAAGAAAAATTAATGAAAGAAATGCTAGTAGAAGAAGAGAACTATGATGCGTCTGAGGAATATAGCGACTTTATAAATTTCCTAGATGAAGTAGGATTACATAATTTAGAAAATACAATGAAAGATATGGAAGTGGAAAGTGGTAAAAGAAAAAGAACTCAATATGGTACCACTTCAGTAAAGAAAGAAGGTCCAAAAGAAAGACCAACCAGACTGGTTGGAAAATGGCCTCCAGAAAAAGAGGATTTTCAACATCTTATATTCCTGGTCAATATAGATACATGGGTACCACAAGATGAGACTTGGAAAAACCAGTACAATTTCAGAACACCAAATATGATGGTGCAATATTAAATCTAGCAGCCCATGATCCGATAGATTGGCCAAATATATTTAGCATCTGGAAAGCATTATTAGTTCAAAAATATATTCAAAATCAGCATAATATAGGACCTAAGGTAGAAGACATGTTAACATATCTTGAAACATCTTTAGGAGAATCTGCAAAGGTTCTATGGGAACAATGGGTAGAAGCATTTCCTAATAATTATGAAGAATTAAAATGGGCTTGAAGGAACCCAAATAACTTTGTTAACATTATATAAAGTATAATCATAACAGAAGATCCAAAATTAGGATTTACAGCATTACAAAATGAAAGGTTGAGAGAAATAGAAAAATTAACATTAACAAGTTGGAAAGGTATCAAAGAGAGTCAAACATTTCATTTACATAAAACACACTAAATTACGATGCACTTAATATTTGGAGGGGTCATGATAAACAGTTTCCGTCCATAATATATATAGAAAATATAGTATATAAATAATTAAAATAAAAATCTTCTTTAGCGCGACCTTTGCGAGAGCCGGAAGCCACATCAGCGCCAGCTCCACTCTTGGAGGATGTACGCTTTTTTATCTGTGGCTTGGGTTCATCGATGAAGACCTACAACGAGTGAGAGTCCTCCAACGACGACTCGACGGTAGGGTCAGAGACCGGGGGTGTGCCTTCAGGCATCACGAGGGCCAGAACACCAGCGCGTCGTGAATGGCCAGGCGGCTCTGCGAAAAGCGAAGCCCTTAGCGCCGCCTCCATCCTCGCACTGAGCGCGAGCATTGCTTGGTAACTCGACACATATCTATGGCGGCGGGGCATTGTTCATGTCAATCGGACACTGGGGGCACACCTTCACCGGGCATCAGGAGAGCCGGAACACCAACGGCCAGGACGCTCTGCGGAAAGCGGAGCCCTTAGCGTCGCCTCCATCCACGCTCTTAGCAGGAACATTGCTTGATAAATCTACACATGTCTACGACGGCGAGACATTGTTACTGTAGTATTTCAGCCATTTTTGCAGGTATAAGCTACCGGTGACTCTCACTCGATTTATAGACGAGCCGGAGGTGGCAGGAAGGCAACTAAACGGTGGGGAAAGGAGAAAAGAGCGTGAAAATATCACACATGTTTTGAATGAAAGCACAGAGTCTGCAAAGATGGATGAATACACACGATTCCAGCCATAGTAAGCAGTTTGTGTGATGTCACATACACTTTCGCTTCTTCGGAACGTGTGCTATGTTTTTGCTGCGCAGGCGGGTTGCGGCTGGCAGTGCGTCATCGTTCTTCACATATCACATGAAAAGAGCCTTCCACGTGCCATGGGATTAATGTTGGAAAATTAGGCACAATTTTTATGATTAATTCTAGAATATTAAGCATGACAACAACTACTACTAACATATGAAACTCGAACATACTAGATGCATTAATCAATATAAACGGTAGCAGAGCATACGATACAACAACCATCACTAAACATACCGGGATATGTCGCACACACTGATCTGGTGGAGCTGGTGGAGGTGTAGCAGTCGACGTAGCAGCAGTAATGTTGTTGATGACAACGTTGGTGAAGACATGTCGAAGTAGATGGTGTTGAAGACGACGGTAGGAAGCACCGCGCGACTTGGACGGAAGACGACCCGTGATGAAGAGCTTGAGAAGTCGCACATAGCGCTTCCTAAAAACCTAATTTGAAGGCTATCAGTTCCGAAAACCTGCTCTCTCGTTCGCCGGTGCACGCCGGCGAGCGAGATGGAGTTGCCTCCGATGGCGGCACAAGCAGGGAGAGGTGGCAAAACCCTAACTGCGGCAACCTGGCAAGAGATTATTACGCAACATGGGCCGCCCACATCGCACTTACAGATCACGTCCATGTAGGACTTTATTCGTTTTCCTAAACTGCAAAAGGAAAGGAAAGTCTCGGCTCGAGACTCAATTCACGCAACACGAGAACGGCACGGGCGTCGTGAGGAGTCAAGACGATCAAGGAGGAGGAGGATTCCATGTGTACCACTCCTCTTCTCACTCACTTACTAGTGGTGGAACAACCCACCTTATAAGGTGGTCTAACTTCCTCCCAACTTTCACGTGAAACTATACTTTCCACCTCTTGTCACTCCCTTGTGAGCTTCCATCAACTTGGGCTCAAACTCACATGGGATGTCGCCGCCTCCATGCCTTCACCGCTACGGGCATGCCATCGGCTATTCAGTTGGGTCGTACGGATTTCTACATGGATAGATATGACTACTAGAGCTAATCCGCAACTACTCAGTGAGATCGTTCTAGATCGAATCTCGTTATTGCAATCCCATAGATATATCACCTATACTCGCGGCCTCGTCGCCCTTTTTCGGATCGTGCATACTCTCTAGCTCATGTGTAACGTTGTCGCCAAGCGTGTGACACTGCTCTAGCCAGATGCCGCCTCCACGCCTTGACCTCCACGGGCATGCCATCGGCTATTCAGTTGGGTTATACAGGTTTCTACAGGGCTAGATGTAACTTAGTTATTCGTTAAAGCTCAGCATGCTCTTAGTTTTGAAGGGGTAGGACAACCGCTGTTGTGTTTAACTTTGCAGGTGTAGTGAAGCAGAAGTATTTCAAGATGCATGTGAAGTGTAATTTTTAGGCTAAGTGCTGTGCAACAGTGCAAGTATGAATTAGCCCATTAAATTTTGTCACATAAATGAGTAAATGTGACAAACAAGAGGGTACAAGTCGATGTGGTGGCACGTCGGCCCCTCCTATACTCCTCGACGCAAAGGGAAAAGAGCACGTGCCGACAACAGGTGGAAAAGAATCACGACACGCAATTAAGCCTACTACTAATCTGCAGGATCGATCTGGTTTTGATCAGTCTGCGGGTTGGACAAATCAAGCGCACACAAATTAAGCCACTCAAAGTGGGGAAAAGATGTGATGGAAATAAGAGTAAAGTTCCCGTATAAGAAGAAAAATGCCCAAAAGGAAAGGAGTATCCCTTCTTCATACTCCTATGCAGCGCGCGGGCGCCTCCGCCCGCTTTTCTCTTCCCCTTCTCCATTCCTCAGGCATTCTTCACGTGCGCCAAGTTGGCGCCAAAAGAAACGAGCAAACCAAACCAAAACCCGCCGTCCCCGTTGCCATCGTGCGGCGTGCGGGCGCACACAACGTTTCGTCGGAGAGACTAGAGAGCCATGGCCCATGGAGTACAAATAGAGAGGGGCCAAACTCCACCGGCTGATCGATCTCATCTCACACATATTAATTCTGAGCCGGCTGCTCGATCATAAGGAGGCTCGTAGCTGAAGATATACATCGATCAATGGCGGCGGGAAGCAGGAGCGCGGCGGAGGAGCGGCACGATGAGGAGGCGCTTGAGCTGAGCCTTCGGCTGCGGACAGGCGACAGCAGCGGTAGTAGCGCGGCGGCGGAGGAGGCAGCGGCGGCGGCGAGGAGGACGAGCATGACCATATTCTACAACGGCCGGGTGTGCGCCGTGGACGTCACCGAGCTCCAGGTAACTGCCTAGCTACAGAATTTGCCCCATCCCCATATATAGGTCCACCATCAGCTAGCTATATCATGCATGCTTGGCTCAATTTTCGAAGTGATTAATTAAGGCAAAATCATGTACTGTCGATCAAGTATGGATCCTTGGCAAATCACCAGGAGTAGCTTCCTTCCATGGAAATCATGCCAAAACGTTAAAATCGACTTTTGTAGAGCTAACTGGAACATCTTGCAGCCTAGAGCAAATTAGCAAGGAACTCTGAACTGAATGGAAGTTCGTACTAACATGCTCAAGAGATCACTCATGCCATACACCTTGACTATTTCAACTAGTTAATTTCCAATCGAGGGTGTACCTAGGCTTAGCTCGGATGGCCAGGAGGTGCTCATACCCCCCTGCCCACAAGATCTTGAGTAAGAGTGCCAGCGCCCGCTCTCTCGCTTATACACACCCATAAATTTCTATTGAAGTTCTTGGAGGGATGTCTAGCCCCTAAGTTGTTTTCTTTTTTTAATCGAGGAGGTCGACCGAAAGTCCATATTTGTTAATTTGGTTGAAATTTCAAACAAAAATTAATATTTCATTATAGTGCGACTTAAATTTAGTTGACAAATTATTTCGGCACGTGCTGTACCAAATCAAGGGGACAGGCAAAACTCCGTAGCATTACTTGGTGGAGTAAGAAGATGTGCAGTTGACTAGCCAGCGATAGTAAGAAAAAGAAGCAAGACGTCAAACAAAACAGACAATTAAAACGTGTTGGCAATAAAAATCAAACTGACCACGTACCTGTTATGCTCTCGAATAGTTTGAGACATTCGCGTATATACGTGTTGCTGATTGATTTGGCGTGACTAACGAATTCGTTGATTTGATTAATCTCAGGCGAGGACGATCATAACCATGGCGAACCACCAGATTCTGACCGAGCAGCGGCAGCGCATAGACAGCGATCGCCACCTGCAGGACAGCAGCAGCAGCAGCACCAGCACCAACAGTGCGGCGGCGCACTGCAGAGGTCGTCAGGATACAAAGCCGCCGCCGGCGCCGCAACGTTCTGCTCCATTGCTGGCGCCTCCTCCAGGATTAACTGGAGCGGTGGCGGCGCCGGTGATTAGCCAGGCGGCCGCGGCGGGGCTGTCGATGAAGCGGTCGTTGCAGCAGTTCCTGCAGAAGCGGAAGACGAGGATCGCCACCGCGGGGTCACCGTACGCGGGCGGCCGGCCGGCGGCGAGGCACTCGGCTATGCACTCCTAGGCTACGCCAGGCCTATGACGAGCTGCCGTCACGTACTAGCATCTGGTTTCTTTTGTTCCTTGATCAGATAGTATGCGATGCCAGTGTTCAAAATGGAGTGCGTGCTTGTTTGGCCGGAAAATTGTACTTGATCTTCCATTATCTTCTTCAGATAACCATTTATAGTTGTTACCAGTAGAGTTCATGGTAATGTAATTCATTGTGCTTGATCGATCGATCCATGTCACAATCAGGTGAAAGTTGGAAACACATATCTGGTCCGAAAATAATTACAGTATCATATCATGCATCGATTCCCCGTGCATAAGTCTGATAAAAATCTTCCGCTTTCTTGGATTCGATATATGGCCGCCGGCGACGAGCATGCACGTACGGAAGCGGTGGCGAGCGTCGACGGACTTGTGTGCGATTGCTTTGATCTGATAATAACTTACAAGCGCGAAGGCATGACGCCCAACTTGTCCGACTCGGTGACGACGTGGTTGCGGGTGATTTCGGCGAGCGAGGTGCAGCCGCCGAGCGCCATGGTGAGCTCAAACTCGTCGCGCAGCATCTTCAGCACGTTGCTCACCCCGGCCTCCCCCGCCGCCGCCAGCGAGAACACCACCGGCCGTCCGATCTGCACGAATCGACATCAGCTCAGACATCGGCGATCACCTGCAGCATCAATAATTCGCTAGCTTTGCCCGCAAAAAAAAAAAAAATTCGCTAGCTAGGGAGCGTGTGCTTACGAAAACGCCGGCGGCGCCTAGAGCAAGCGCCTTGAAGACGTCGGTGCCGCGGCGGACGCCGCCGTCAAGGAAGACGGGGATCTGCCCGGCAGCACCCTTGACGACCTCCTCCAGGGCGCTGATGGTTGCCGGGACGTAGTCCAGCTGCCTGGCACCGTGGTTCGACACGATGATCCCGGCCGCGCCGTTCTCGACGGCGAGCCTGCTGTCCTCTCCCGTGATCACTCCCTTCACCAGGATCGGCATCGTCGTGATGCTCTGCAGCCACTTCACATCCTGCACAAAACCCAAATAAATTCATTCAGAGACTGGCAGAGTTTCATGCTGAGCAAAATCTTTTCGTGAGATCATGTTTACCTTCCAGCTCAGGGTGCGGTCAATTTGCCCGGCGACATATGAAGCCAGTCCTGAATCGTTGGCCTGCTCGGAACATAGAGATTCAATGAGAAAACAGACAGAGAAATGAACATAGAGATTCAATCGTTGGCCTGTTGTGGAAGGTGGATGCACCTGGTCCATTTTTCCCAGGTCCAAACCTTCAAAGTTCTTGAGTGTCAAATTTGGTGGCAAAACAAATCTGCAGCACCATCACCCACAAGAAGGTCACTCATTAAAAGTCCTGGCAGACATGTTCTATTTTTCTTACTTTCCAGTGTATGACTGCACATTGCTCATTGATATACTATTGTTTGTCCCTATTTGTAGTGATTATCTGTAATCAAATGGTCTCTATTAATCACATGGATAGGACTTGATTACCTATTCTTGATATCAGCTTCCCTACGGCCAAGTCGCGGGGTATCCACGGTGAGCGCTATAGCCTTGAATCCAGCCTTTTCAGCTCTCCTCACAAGCTGCTCAACCACCTTCCTGTCTTTGTAGACCTACAAAGTTCAGATGAACGGTGATCATTCAGAATGCTGACTAACCAAATGATAGAAGAGTTATAATCAGCTGTTCGATATATTTACATAGAGTTGGAAGAAACGGATCCCTGGTCCAGTTGAGGCAACCTCCTCAACGCTTGAAGTAGCCCAGGATGACAATGTCTGAAAAATTTATGGTAACTTTAGCACCGCATTCTACTTCATTGCATAGGATTGTCCAATTTATTAGTAGGAATTCTGTTGTAAGGAACTGAATCGACATACCATTACAGTGCCTGCTTTTGATGCCGCGCGGGCAGTTGCATACTCTCCTGAAAATTGGATGGAGATGCCAATATAAGGTCAAAAATGTGCAGCATGCAAAAACTGCAACCATTTCTTAAGTCCAACAGTGTTATACTTTGGTGTGGAACATATAGCTGAATTAAGCACGACTAAATGAAATTTCAGAGATAATACCATCTGGGTGCGCCATCTTCTGCATGGCAGTGGGGGAAATCATGATGGGCATTGAGAGCTTGAAACCCAGAATAGTTGTTGTCATGTCGATTTTGGATACATCGATCAGTATCCGAGGGCGGAACCTACACAAAACAAATGCAAACAGAATAACAGATGATCAGCAACTCTCGAAAAATAGGAACTTCATATCTATTCCTGAAGTTTAGACAAATAGCATGACTGAGAAACATTCTGTAATATGCTGATTAACTTCAGACAATACATACGCTACCGAAAACGTCAGAATCCCCCTTTTCAGTTATTACTTAGTTCTGGTTATATCTATCTGGTGAATAAGATACGCGCTCTAACATACGACAAATTCCGAGACCCCTAAATTCAGCTCATTTTCGAACAACAGGACACATTTTCACTCAATAGCCTCACATAATTCACTTGAAATAAGATCGAGGTTGAAATCTACAAGAACAAGGTGTATGTACTAGAGCCTGACTAATCATGGCAACATATGACTAGATATCTTGCACCGCTGCTCCTACTCATTTCTACAAACAGATGACATATATAGAAAAGAAAGAAGATCAGAATCAACCAAGAATAGGCATCTTACAAGATCCTGGAAAAGGCCTCCCTGTTCTCCTTTAGCGTCCACTCATCCTCGGCGCCGGACGCGTAGTAGTCGTAGATCATCTTGGGAAGCCTCTGCTTCGCGATTGCCTGGTACTCCGTGACATTGGTGACCTCCATTTCTCTGTGCTAAGCTGCTACTCACCACCAGCACCATTCCATAACAAACAACAAACCCAAGTTAGTTACATGTAGAGTAGATACAGATGTTTACATGCAAAAGGGTGAATCATTCTCTGAAACTTCTACACGATCAAATCAAGAATGAAGATGCAAACAACATAACAGTGTCCAAGAACTGGACCATGTACTGGATCAAGATCTTGATGATAAAATTATAAATTACTCTTAACCTCCTTTAGGTTTTACCTTGTTTCAGGAGGCTGTCCCCTGAAGGTTTAGGGGAAGAGGTGGGTGTAGGAGCAGGAAATGGAGGTGGTGGTCGGGATGGGTGCAGTATAAGAGATGAGGCGACCAGCCCTGGGGGTTTCTCTGCATGCAGACAAACAATGGAGAATAATTGCGCAAATCTCCAGAGAGAGAGAGAGAGAGAGAGAGAGGAGAGGAGGGGGCGTATGGATGACAGGATGAGAATATGAGATGAGCAACTGGAGGTGGGAAGAGAGGGCGGCTCTCCTACACTGCTTCCTCATCCACTTGCGACGCCGTCATCCCTTCCCTATAAAATCGCCAGATTTATCCCGTCGCGGAAAATGGCCTTCAGTTTCAGGATTTGTTCTCTTCTGTCTCCATTCTTTTTTTTATGGTTTCGGATTAGCTTGCAGACGAGACGATCGTGGCAGCTTGCGTTTCAGGATTGATTTATCAGAAGAGCTCGCGTGCTTCAGACGTGGCAATTTGTCCGCTTTCCTCTTCCTGGGGTAGGCAGTACTTTACTAGTCTAGTGACAAGAGATATGATGTTTGCATCGTAATCCTCGTGAAGTGTCACTGGAATTTAGCTAAAGCAGATGCATCACGCACCTCATGTCTTATGTCTATGCTGGCTATGCCACCACAAGAAACAAAATTACTTCTGTGCCTAGCCTCGTAATCTTAAACTTTTGACAAGATAATATTTGCTGTTCAGTTGGCTGCAGAAAACATTACCATTTCAAGTTGATGATGCCGTGACACTTCCTAGAGAACTCAGGTCCCATCAAACTTCAAAGCCAGCTTCGGCTAATAATCAACATAACATACAACAAGCGCAATACATTTTGCTCCATTTTTTCCAAGATACAGGTAATATTTACCCCCAAAGAGATACAATACAACAGAGACGCTTTAAGTAACCCTGCATCCTTTAGCAAACCAGACTTCCTCAGGCTCACAGCAGATTAAGGCATGAAAAACAGAAAGAGCATTACAGTAGCCCTTGTGTTCCTCGCTAACTAAAACATATATTTTTTTCTGAACAGGGTACTCCCCTATGGCTTTCAAGTAAACTGCTGACATGCAAGTCTCGAGCATCTTCCCTTCAGAACTGTATGTTTTCCATTTAAATTTAACAGCACATGAAGCCAAGGCGTCTTAGTTTCCCCAAACATTCTCCCATGAGTTGTTACCCTTTGGTGCCTCCAAAAACTGTTGGCCAGGTCCCTCAAATGATGGGCCCTCGGGGCCCTGAACACGGCCCTTCTTTGACTTAGTTCGGATTCCTAGCAGTCGCAAGGCAAATCTTGCAAGTTCGCCGTAAAGCATGCCAGACCGATCAAAGAGCTGTGGTGATCATGGTACCAGCGATTTGTAGATATGAGCACCTTATTCGAACTGAATACAATCAAAAGCAAAAGAAAAAGACATACAATAACTGTACCTGCAACATAGCTGTTATGAACATATAGAAGGCTTGCGTATTCTGTTCAACAAGGAATGCAACTCGCCCAAAGAAACTGACAGCGCCATGCATCTGCACCAATTCAGGATATACATATGAAGAATTGTCCTCAATTAAAATAAGCATAGGTTAAACTGTAAAAGTGTGAGGGAAATTATTAAAATTCATGTGTTGTGAATGACGTGTAATATAACTTTGAACGTGTCATACCCCTCCGTTCATTCAGAAGGTGTATAAATTTAGTCAAATATCAACTTATTGTAAGTTTGACCAATCAAATAGACAAAAATATAACCATCTAGAGTACCAAATCAGTAACAGTAGATCCACTGTACAATTATTTTCATACTCCATTCAGTCCATAATATGGATAAGAGGAAGTTAGTACATTTATTAAATCTTTGTAGATGTTCATCATTTTGTCTATAAGATTGGTCAAACTTACACTACAATGACTTTCGACTAAAAATATATACACCTTATTTTGAGGAACCAGGGTAGTATCTGTTAACTTTGATACTGCGTTACCGCATAGAGATGATAAGATCTCTATTCAATAGAACATTGTTACTAGCCAGTGCCGAACACAAACACAGCAGCAACATGATAACATACACCACAATGTACACTAACACCCACATAATAACAAGGCATAACTACAGATATGAACATAGGTAAACCACTCTAGATTTTCGTAATAGTCTGAGCTTCAGGGTGAAATGAAGTGGGTAATCTGGATTCACAAGAAACAAACTTAAAAGCAAGATTGGGTTGCTTTGGGCAGCAAATGAATCATAATCATATTTCACAGGACTGAACATTTCAATAGCTTCAATGTGCACTGGACGGCTGGACGAATTAAAACAAAACATAATCATGATTAACAGGAAAGTAGGTAGGATAAGTATTGTACCACTCGTAGGAAGGACACCCAGAAACCTGGTGGTGGCGCGGGAGGTCCAAATGAATTTGGATCGGGATTACCATAAGGCCCCATCGCGCCCATGCCACCCATACCGCCCATACCACCCATGCCGCCCATACCGTAACCACCATAAGAGCCTCCCATCCCACTGCTATACATGCCTCCTCCGTACATCCCAGAACCTCCATAGAGGCCACCACCTCCTCCATAGCTGGAGTACATGCTACTATTCCCATAGAGCCCGCCGCTACCATAAGTATTGCCATATCCACCAACTGAACTGTACATATTGGATCCGTATCCTGCTCCTATATAAGATAAAAAATGTAAAATTATCAGGACCACCATTAGTTTGCTAAGCTATCCACACAAAGTAGAGACACTTTAAAACAGTGTATTACCTCCATAAGAATTTCCATAGCCTGCCTGCTGCTGCCAAGGCCGTTGGGGCATAGCCCTCGAGACGGTGTTATTTACATTAGCAGAAGCGTTTGTAGGAGCAATGGTTTCTCCAGGTTTTGCTGTACCAGAAGCTTCGACAACATCGCTAGTGCTGCCACCAGATGGTGGCTTGAAAGGTGCCGGACCAGATGTTCCCTCAGCCCCAGCACGCTCCCACGGTTTTGGTGGCGCACCTGGAAATCGCATCGCCGAGTGAAGATCAAACATTGGTCTCAACAATTGAGAACAAAAGGATATGTGAGACCCAATCTCAGTGACATAAGAGGCTGTATTATATGTCATAGGTGCATCACTGAAAGCAGGCTTACAGCATTGGAGCTATGCAGCTATCAGTAAATTAAGATGTATATTCCTTTCTAGTCTTTCTCTTTTGATGTCGCAAAGTTGAAAACAAGAAATATCTGTTTTCAATGAAACCCTTTCGTAGAAGTATTTTAACAATGTTTTCTGTAATATTTGTAGATATTATTCGAATTGTTCCCTTTTTATTCATGCCCATGTTTCTTACAAGGTTAGTAAATCAGCAGTAGTGCCTTTGCCCATAAGACTGTAATTCTAGGTTCCTCCAAATTTTTCTATATTCAACATGTTTTCTTTCTTTTCATTTTGGACTTTAAAACATTTACGGAAAACGCAATCTACTAAATTTATTCTTTGATCTAAATTTTACTTAACTAGTATTTATAATACTTGAGGAGCTAATGAAACTATTTTGGTAGTCTCTCAATTCTCTCAGTTCTTTGGCGATCGCGCCAAAAACTCGACTTCCTTTTGGATTTCCTATTTGATCAACTATAACGGATGCATTGCCATCATAGCGGATTGTATTATACCATCTTCACATTTGAACTCTTTACATGCACGTACAATTACAGCTCGAATTAGTTGGGATCTTTCTAGGGGCATCTGTGGCAATGCGTCTTTAATTACAGCAACAATAGCATCACCAATAAGAGCATATCGCTGATTACTAGCGGCTCCAACTCAAGTGTAGAAGCAGAGAAGCAAAAGGCTCCAAACAGAAAGTGCACGATTAGGCGAGTATCAACAGTTAATAATCTGGTTTAGAAGTTGGAGTGCATAAGAACCACTATGAATCATGTGGGACAAAATGGATGATTCAACAGCTGAACTGCAAAGTAGCAAGTTCAAGGGGCTCATGCGATTCACGAAAGTCACCAGAGCCTCAAGGCCAACTGAAGACGCGGAGCCTCAAGGCCTGCAAAGTTCCAGTGAACAAGTTCCTCGAGCGAACCAAGTCTCGCTGATTCTAGCAAATCAATCAACGACAAATGACTGAATCAAGCTCATCAGAGCCAGAGCGGAACAAGCACCCGCCCTGAATTGGCTGGTACCAGCACAGCAAGCATCACCAGGGACACCTGAAACCTTGGGAACCGATCTAAATGCACCGCAGGCATATCTTTGCATGCGTGAGCAACCCCATGCCAAGTTCCCAAGCGAAATTGAGATGTCTTGACCCCAGTTCCAACATCGATTACGTGGTAGCTTGGGTAACCAGGGAACAAATTTGGGGCGGCGCTAACCTCCCGGCTCAAACACAAGCGCGCCCACGCAGTTCAAATCTCGCCCCTCAAGGGGGAAAATAGTACGGAGAATACCCCTAGCCCGTGGCCCCAAATCTGACGCGGAATCGAGCGCGCGGAGCCAAATCGGGTCGCCAGCCGCTACGGGATAGAATCCGGACGGAATTAATCGAGATATCTAGGGGGATCTAGGGTTGGAGGGGAAGGGGAAGGACGAACCTGCCATTAGCGTGCGAGTCCTCTCCTCTCCTCTCCGCCGGGTCGTTGGCCTTCCTCACGCGCCCGCAGCCGACCTTTTAATATCTCCGATCGATTTTGCCGCCGATAATGATAAAAAAATAGTAGTACTACGTCAGCAGTGGGAGAGTCAAGACCCCGAGCTCGCCTACAACTACTCGTTTTCCTTTCTTTACCCCGACCGCGTCCCAGCGCGTGCTTCTTGCCTGGTTCGTCTCGGCCACGTTGCGAAATGAACACACGGCCGTCGCGGACAGGTGGGTCCACCATGGAGATACGCCATTCAAACTTGCACCGTGTCGAAACGTTGCGTGCAACATTATATTCCGTAACCTCTCACCACCCACCACAATGGAGGCAGCAACCTCGCCGATTCTTGTTCTTCGGAGCACCATCAAGCTGCATCGGACGTTGCCATACGTCAATCCCAAGCTCGGCGATGCCAGATCGACCTCGCAATGAAGTTATTAGTCGTGTTTACGGGAGAATGGTGTTGATAGACGGTTTGGTGTTACAGGACATACTCACATACCTATGTGCTCATATGATGCATTGGCAGTAAAGTGTTTTGTCGCATCAACTAAGGCAGTGGATCCATTCACGAGCAGCATAAAAACCTCAATGGTGGTGTCGCTTTCTAGGGCGTCGCACCAAAGTGGAGGAGGGCTCCAATCTAGAGGGTTTGGGATGTGGTTATGCATGTGTTGTGCGGCAGATAAAGCATGTGCATATGAAGACAAGGTTAGGTGAGGTATGGTATGTGGAAGTGTGTAGTGATGATACGCACACACGCTAAGCAAAGTGTCACCCTTACTTTGAGTTTGTATCAGACATCATACTAGAAAAGGACCGCTAGGATGTGAGGAGGCGCAATACTATATAGTAAGATAGGGCTACATCCATGTACCACAAATGTTCTTAATCAGATCCATTTTTTGTTGTTTGTTTTTTGAACAACTATATTTTATTTTCATGATGGTTTATGTCCTACTAGGGAGTTCTCAAAACGTTCTAGTTGTGTAACACCCTGACCACCCTCAGCGGGCATGTTACCCTGACAGCTCTCTAGGATCTCTAGACTAGCCCAATAGATCAACACACGTCTTTTCTACGCACTTTATCCTCACTCATGCACACCTATGATTATTTATTGGTCGGTCACCCATCCTCAAATCGCTTCAAGCCAAACAAGCTTAACCTCGGTGTTTTTTTTTTTTTTGAGAATGAGCTTCCAAAAGAAGTTGTAACTTGTTGATATGAGTGGATGTAAAAATATAAGTGCGATACAAGTAACTAGGGAAATGACTTACCTAAGACATCGAGAAAACCAAATCCTCTGCTCCCCATAAAGACGGGCATATGTTCCAAATTGATTAAATGGTGTAGCGATGATGGCAAGCCAAGGCGGGCCATATAAGAGATGGGACAAAGAAATCCCCTCTTCGATCTCGTGCTCACGTCTAGGATACACTACGCCAAAATGGCTTATCAGTGAAGGGTGTGTTTTTCGCACTGCTGACGGTAGAGGCCGATGTAACGAGTATACAGCCACTGGTAATGTGTACCAGGGACGGACATTTCTAACATCAGGCGTATGCCGCAACGCTGACGATAAACTCAATTTTTTACCATCTCTGGTACTTGCTCACCTGGCGAGAAACATGTTCTTTACCAGATTTGGCGACACTAGACAAAATAAGGGTGTCAGTTTGTTATATAATAACCTCTGACGAGAAAGTTTTTCGTGATCATCTCTGCTATAGCATTAGACGTGACGAGCCATCACCACATTGTCCGCCACCATTTTTTTTAGCACTGACATTAATATTTCCCCGAACTGTCGATATTGGCTAGGCTAGGTATGCATTTCATGCACATTCATAAATATACACGTCCATAAGTTGATATCTCTAAGAGCTCTAAGCTCCCAGGGTTCTCAGCATCTGTGAGCGTCTCGTGGGTTGCTATCGTGGGTCCCGCTGGAGGACCTCCGTGAGCAGCTCGATGTCTTCGTCCCCTCTATCTCCCGCAGGCCCTAAATTCATCTCTCGCAATTCACAAATGACGCCCTCTTTCTATTAAAATCGCCACCGCCGCGGGATTCTGGTTCCGGCCGCTGCTATGCGCCACCAAACGCCAGGATAGCTTCCCCTCGATCTACCGTAGCGACTCCCCTCCGTCCTTTCAACCTTCCTTCCGCGTATGCGTGCCAACACCATCGATGTACCTTGACCACGGCTCGGTTTCACAGTCCAATTGTCAGATGCGGAGGGCGTCATTAGCTATGGTGCTGATGTGCCTGTTGGTGCTCGACCTTGGCATCGCACCTCTGCCTGTGGCGTTGGGGCAGAGTGGGTCACGCCAATGGGCTCTGCTACATCTCCAAATCATGGTATGTATGGTGTTTCAAGGTCTGCTATTCCCCTAATGGTTGAGACGACTTAGTGAGGGTGTTCGCCGGCGCCGCTGCTCCCTCCTCATGTTTCCCCCAATTTAGTTCTACTGCAGATGTCGAGTAGATAACTGGTTCTTTGTTTGGATGCATCTCTGTTTAGCTTGGCTATTGTAGGTGTCAAGTATGCACACCAACTGTTTGAGCAAATGTCTGATCAGAAAGATTGCACAAAATAAAGATTTGATATTGCAAGTGTGTCGGATGTGCACACCAAAAGTTTGTAGGAATGCCCGGTGAGTAAGATTGAACAAAATAAACTAGATGCATATGCTAACCCGGCTGTGTAAACTGGAGTTTAGGCAATGTAAATTGTACATAGTAGAATTTCGAATTTACATCATGACAGACTTGTGATCACTAAAGCTCCATAAAGTTTGGTGAACTGGGGCTATTTCTTGGATCATGGGTACTCGGGGATGGGGCGTGTGGTTTGTGGCGGAGGGTGACGGCTGCTAAGGATGGGGGTTCATGCTTCCGGAGGCGTGTAAAGGCTATGTTTTCTTTCTGAAGTATATTCCGCGACAGAATTCGGTCTAGGTTTAACCAGTGTTGTTTTTAGGATGTACTATAGCGTCGTCTTCGCTTTGGTTCGTTTTGTGGGCGCCTGTGATGCAACTTCATTGGTATTTGTGTGGTCGCTGCTTCTGCGACCCTCCTAATAGCCATGCTCAATCGCCAACGAAGCACACGGCTGGGCTGAGCATGAAACCGCCATCAATGTCCTGGGTCACCTTGCCAGTGCTGCCTAATGAAACAACTGCCACCACTGCATCCTCTTCCAGGTGCGTTCATCCCACGCAGACACACGCAAAAGCACACAGGTTCAGATGTTCATGGCTGGCAGGCCATGTCCAAGTGTCCACCAACAATGGCTGGTCTTGTGACATCTGCCTCCTCGCCAGTATCTACCTCAAAGACTGTAATCTGCTCCAGACTCCGTTTTTTTTGCACGGATTTGGTTTTTAATATAGGGCTCTAGGTGATCCATTGCATGCTATGTTTGGTTTAAACTTAAGGTGGCTACTTCATATCCTCGAAGCTGTTGATGGTACATGTGCATCAACCCATGGTACCAAATCTGATCATGGAAATATCATTGCAAAGCAGCCCTGCTCTCCATGGTTTTCCTTCTTTCTCCATGGTTTCAGGTACAGTAGTGAGATATGAAATGGGATGAGGTACACCCTAGAAGACGAGGGGAAAGAGGTTTATTCTGCTCATAAAGTGGTAGTTAAGAAAGAATTAACAGTGGTTACTGCTGGAAGCATCCACCATGTTGTTGAAGAAACAGTTGCTGAGATGAAAGGCCAAGTCGAGGTATAGTTAGCCCGATAGTTTGATGCAAAACATGGAATTGTGCATTTAACCGTGGTCATCTAAATTCCAGATTTCAAAGTAAACCTAGCAGAAAAAGATACAGTCTATATAAACTGGTTTGTACAACATGAGACTACTTTTTTCTCGCTTTGCTTATCAGTCTAGCTATCATAGGACGCCTAACTTCATTATTAGCATGGTTATTTTGATTCTAATTGGTAATGCAGTAGTTGCCACAGTGAGATTATAATATAATGTGATAGTTATCAATATTGGTTGTATTGGGAGCATGTTAACATGTTCTTAACTTTTGTAGCCTCTAGGGTTGCTCCTTTTTTTAATCGACTAGCTATGCAGAGGAATTTGACCTCATTTATCATTCTTCAAATTAGTGGTTTAACCATGTAAAAGTTTTTTTTTTGCGGGTAACCATGTAAAAGTATTAATTGTAGCAGTTAACTGGAAAAAATACGGCTCAGATTTTGGTGGAAGGAAAAGCTTGTTGCTGGTTCTCCTGTTGATAGGGCCGATGTTCATACATAGAGGTCTATTATTTTAGATTCCAAAATAATCTGCGATTCCATCTAGATATGGCCGAGTTAAATGGTTATTACTGCTGTTCCAAGTTTGTTTCAGCTTCACTTATTTCTCATCATACTCTGTATATTGTTCGGAATTTTGTAAGTGATTATGGATGGTATCTGTAGCCGCATATATAGAGTGAGATCCTAATGGGGATGTAGTGTATAAGTGTAATCCATGCATTCTTCAAAGACTCCAATATAATGCGCTGTCCAGCGGGCACCATCAGCAATTTACAGGTAAAAGACTCAATATATGTCCTTGTTTGGTTTGCTGGTATGAGCCCGATTATTTAGATAATGTATCTTTATCTGAAAAGAGCACAATTTCATGCAAATGTCATTTCATATATTAATGTCATGCAATCTAATGTTCTTGTTTGTTTCTTCTATCCATAAGAAAGGTGTGCATTTTCGCGCGCTCCTGAAAAATGTTATGCACTTTATCTCTTATACACATTCGTGATATACAAGAAAAAATAATTCCTTGCGAGCAAGTAGTTTACTGTGCTACCTAAACAAAACCTAGATTGTATAGCATGATTTGAGACAATTGATTTAGTGATTCTTTCTTGGGTTGCATTCTTCCGGACGCCCTTCATGTTGCGGGACAATGGCTGTCATTGTCGCTTTGATGGCTGCAGACTACCACAGTCTGGGTTGGGCAAAGTACGGCAGCTCATGTGATTAGTTTAGTGCCCTGCTAATCTATGATGGGCTGATCAAAACTTGGAGTTAATTCTTTCAAAATACCTGCAACCAAAGACATCTATGTATCTCCACGGCGGTTACTTAATCGATGCGTCCATCTGGAACCATCTTCTCGTGAGTAAAATTATCGCATGCATCCAGCACGCGGCGAGGAATTTAAATGACAATAATAGAAAAACGGCGCGGCAAGACGCGCTAGGTCCATCTAGTTTGCAACATAGCTGGCATCTATTGAAAGGACGATATGTCGCCTAGAGAAGGGTGAATAGGCGTTTAAAAACTCTTACGGATTTGTCTTGTAAAAATGCGAAATTAAACTAACGTTTATTTTACAAACACAAACTCTAAATAAGCTAGGCTCAACTAAGTGCAACCACAGCAAGTAGAGCTAAGCAAGATAAACACAATATATATATGAACAAGAAGTGATAGCAAGATATAATAAGTACTTCAAACTCGATGGCTATCACAAAGGAAAGTAAGCTCGGGTATAAAAATAATCGAGGCACGCAGAGACGAAGATGTATTTCCGTGTTCCCTTCCTTTGCAAGAAGGTACGTCACGTTTGTAGAGGTGGGATCCCATGAAGAATTTTCCAACGCCACGAAGGCTCACCTTCTTCTCCGAGCCTATCCCACGAAGGAATAGCCATTTCCTTATGGCTAGCTTTTCCTCCGCTCCGGAGATGGCAAGCTCCAAAACCACTTCACAAGCTCCACGAAGGAGAAGCCCGGGCCTCTTCACAATCTTCCTTGAAGTGATCACCGGAGCACCAACCGCCAACCCAACTAGGAGGTCTCCCTCCAAAAGTAAAAAGCTCACGGTCTCTCACTCGAACTAAACGTGCTGGAAAGCTCAACACTATGCAATGATGCAAAGCAAGAACACCAAAGGTGTTCAAATCCTTCACACTCAAATCCCACCAAAGCAACAAATGGTAGGATGAGATTAGAGAGGAAGAACAAGGAGAAAATCAACAAATGACTCCAAGATCTAGATCCAAAGGGTTCTCCTCACTTAGAGGAGGAATGGATTGGTGGAGATTGTAGATCTAGATCTCCACTCTTAGATCCCTTAAGAATGAGCAAGAATGATGGGGGGAATCAAGAGATACGGCAAGTTCTTCAAAGTCAACAATGGAGGAGAGAGAGTGGAAGAACTTACATAGCCCAAGGTGGAAGAAGACCTATTTATAGTCCAAGAGAAAACATAACCGTTGGGGAGAATGACGGGCAGACAAACGACCCAGCCGGTCAGCCAGCCGGTCCACCGGGCGTGGCGCCGGATCGGCCGGTGGGACACCTGGTCCTACCGGGTCTCTAACCGGGCCAGCCGGTAGTTGCCGGGTGATACGTCCCCGACGTATCCATAATTTCTGTCGTTCCATGCTTGTTTTATGACAATACTTACATGTTTTGCTTGCACTTTATGATGTTTTTATGCGTTTTCCGGAACTAACCTATTAACGAGATGCCACCCGTTTTGTCCTGTTTTTGGTTCCAGAAAGTCTGTTCGGGCAATATTCTCGGAATTGGACGAAATCAACGCCAAACCTCCTATTTTTCCCGGAAGGCTCCAGAACACCGAAGAAGAGTCGGAGAGGCCGGGGGCCACCACACCACATGGCGGCGCGGCCAGACCCTGGCCGCGCCGGCCTAGGTGGCGCCCCAGTGCCCTCTGCGCCGCCTCTTCGCCTATAAAATCCCTTTCGACCTAAAAACACCGGACCACTTGACGAAACTCCGAAGACTCAGGGCGCCGCCACCATCGCAAACTCCATTCGGGGACAGAAGTCTCTGTCCGGCACGCCGGACGGGGAAGTGCCCAAGCCATCTCCATCAACGCCACCGCCTCCATCATGCTCCGTGAGTAGTTCCCCCATGGACTACGGGTTCTAGCAGCTAGTTGGTATTCTCTCCCCATGTACTTCAATACAATGATCTCATGAGCTGCCTTACATGATTGAGATTCATCGATGTAATCGGTGTTGTGTTTGTTGGGATCCGATGGATGATACATTATGATTAGTCTATCTATAAAGTTTGTGAAGTTATTGTTGCTGCAATCTTGTTATGCTTAATGCTTGTCACTAGGGCCCGAGTGGCATGATCTTAGATTTGAGCTCTATAATTATTGCTTAGATTGTATCTACAAGTTGTATGCACATGTCACTGTCCGGAACCAAAGGCCCCGAAGTGACAGAAATCAACCGGAGGGGATGGCGGTGATGTGAGGGACACATGTTTTCACGGAGTGTTAATGCTTTGCTCCGGTGCTCTATTAAAAGGAGTACCTTAATATCCAGATTCCCTTGAGGCCCGGCTGCCACCGGCTGGTAGGACAATAGATGTTGTGCAAGTTTCTCATTGCGAGCACGTACGACTAAATATGGAAAACATGCCTACATGATTAATGAATTGATGTTCTTTCTTAATGCCTTATTAATCCTATCAATTGCCCAACTGTAATTTGTTCACCCAACACTTGTTATTGGAGAGTTACCACTAGTGTAGATAGCTGGGAACCCCGGTCCATCTTTCATCATCATATACTCGTTCTACATGTCAACTATTTTCTCGTACCATTGCTCTCATATTACTACTGCTGCTTGTTACTGTTACTATTTCTCTCATATCATGCTACTTTCACATCACCCCTATTGCTAGTGCTTTTCAGTGCAGCTGAATTGACAACTCAGTTGTTAAGGCTTATAAGTATTCTTTACCTCCCCTTGTGTCGAATCAATAAATTTGGGTTTTACTTCCCTCGAAGACTGTTGCGATCCCCTATACTTGTGGGTCATCACCGGGTGAGGCGCCGGATTGGCACCGGGCGAGCACACTTGGCATCCTGGATTGTGTCCGGTGTGCACCGGCGTGGGAGCCGTCATGTGTCGGGCCATCCGGTGAGACAGTCGGCGCTGCCAGGCGTGGTGCCGGAATTCGCAGGACCCCTGAAAACGTTTTCTTTTTCTTTTAAACAGAAAATGCTCCTGAACTCCGACTGACATGAAACCAATTTTGTTGGAAATATAACGATAAATATTGAGACTCCTCATAGAATATTTTTAGATGATTCTAGAGAGAGAGTCTCCCACCGTCAAGAAATGGTGAAGACGTCCAAACTCAAAAACGCAATAGAAGATGCATGCGGATTTTGTTTTCGATGAACTTGGACTTGTTGTAAAGCTAGCAACAAGCTCAAGAACCTCACATAGAAAAAACACCAAGAAGTAATAGGGATATGCAAAGTATGCAAATAGCTGACACCAATGGAATAGTCGGCTGACCCTAAGGCTCACGTTGACTCCGTGGTTGAGCTCCCTAAGACAATGTGATCAAGTTACCCAACCGAAAGCCCTACTTGATAGTGGATATCTATCCTATAATCCGGTCTCCCAACAACCACCTTGAGACCGGTAAAAGGAAAAACCTACCAAGGCCATACCTTTGCCTTGTGCATCCCGCTTGATCTTGATGATAACTCTTCAAGCTCCACTCAAGCCGGAATTACTCACTTGATCATTGTTGCTTTGTGAAGAGTCACAAATGCTCCTCCATATACCATGATGGGAAAGCTCCATTGATGCACATCTTCACATGTTCATTATCACCAAATGGACGACAAGCTTCAAGCATATGATCCTCTTGAGATGCTCAACTTGAACTTGCCCAACTCAACCTTGATGACGATCACCACTTGACGTCATCCTCTCATGGGCTATATGAGATCTCACTTTTGATGCATGCCCATGGAAAGATACCTAACCCACATAGACAACACAAGGGCACATATATGATGGGTTAGTTCATAAATCATAATTGACAAGACTTACCATACCACATGACTTCACGTGGCACATTCGTCGTGCTTCATGTGTTGACCAAACTTGAATCTATTTTTCATTCTTTGAATTGGTCAATCTTGTATCTTCTCATGCTCTATCATACTATCTTGATCAGTCATTGCTTAACACATAAGCCAGAGCATGGCTAATATTGAGTTCCACATAAGAATTCCATCTTCATTTCTACTTCTTGATCATATCACATATATGTCTTCCAATCAATGATCTTGATGCCAATATGCAAGGTATATCTTTATCTTCATAGCATCCATACTTGAATCAAACACATGGACTACAAGTAGTACCTATGGAATATTCCTTCATATAAACTCAATGAAAACATTAGTTCATAGGGGTTGTCACTAATTACCAAAACCACACATATGGGAAATATACCCTTACATCTATAAGCTGGAAGGTGCTTGTATGTTTTGCAGCAGAGTTTGTACCTAACAAGTATCACATACAACTTTGCCCAAACACTATACAATGATGATATTCTCAACTTCTACAGAAAGGTAAAACAATAGTTTTAGGCTAATGGACCATAAAGAACCTTATCATTGCAAATTGACCATCTATCTTCAGTCCTAGTAGTTATACCATGGAGGATAATCTTAGTTTTTCCAACAAATAAAAGAAATTCCGGTTTAAATAAGAAGTAAACAAGAATCTATATCAGAAATTAGATAGGACATACTCCTCCATTCCATATTTATTGTTGTGTTTTAGCTTAAATTTATATTTAAACCACGGCTAGAATTATGATACAGAGTGAGTACATTGCAAGGATTTCAGATCCAGAGTAACCGGCTAAATCGGTACTATTTCGACAATTGGGAGGAGACGACACTTACAGTGTTGGGCGTCGATACGACTTGGTGACCCATGGGAGTACCCTTCAACAAATGTACTATTACTCCGTTTAATGATCTTGTGGGATAATGAGGTACCAGGATCTAGCGGATTTCTGGGAGCTTTGACATATATGGATGCATCATTCTTTCTGCAATGAACACAAATGAGGTTTAAATAACCAATAGCAAGCATGTAGAGCATATATAGGTGTTCAGACAGTTACAACATTAAAAATGGAACAATCTTACAAAGGAGATATAAGCATCATCGAATGAATCACCTAAGTTATGTGATGTCACTGAATTTAAAATTAAAATGAGACATTCACTACCGAAGAAATACATGTTTAAGAAATGAACTCTCTGGATCAGAACAACAAATTCAGAGTTAAGAACGAACTAGTTGTTCGTGTAAATCCACACGTTCTTGGGTTTTGAAGATCGGTTCCCTGTCGCATGGTCACAATGTGCGTGGGCCCTCAAAAAATCCTATGCGGGGCCTGACATGATGCAAGACATAGGTGGAGCTCTCCATGCAAAATGAGCATCTTCGTCCTCCTTGGCCCATGGTTTCAACCTCTCTGAGTAACCAGAAAGGCAGAGCATGTCGGACATCTTGTTCTCACTCATCATGTCCTTCCCCATTCACACCTCCGGTTGAAGCCATCATCCTCTGTTCTACAAACGTTATGTTGCCCAATGTAACCACGTTCCCCGAGCATGTGGTTGGTCTTCTTCATTTGAATATCCTTCGCCTAATACCCACTTACACCTTTACTGGACTGAGAGGAAGATCGTGCGCATCCACCCGTGTGACCAGGTTGCTATTCTCATGGTGCCATGTCTCTGTGTCTTCTTCCTAGTCTACAACAGCCTATGTTTATGAGAAAGATGTGTCACTTACAAAGAAATTCAAAGTAGTGATGAAAAACAAATTATTACATGAATCTAACCAAATAAAGCATTGAACCACTATAGAATACATGATAACATTGTGCGAGTAAACTAATGATATAAATGCAATTATAACCAATTAAATGATGTGATAAAATTAAATAAATATTGAACCCTAGTGAAAAGTCTTTGTCCTCCTCTGGCATCTGTCTGTGTGAGCGGAGAAAAGAAGTGAGCGAGCACTTCTTAAAAATTGGGTGATTGTGTTCATCATTAATGATAAGGGGTTGCCCGATCTTCTCAGTAAGCATGTGGTGATGATGATCACGGGATGAACACAGCGAATGAAATCGATGATGAAGTGGATGATAACTTGTATGACGTTGTCGAGTCTCTCGATCGATCCCTGTCGCCAATGCAACAACTCTCAACCCTGCAAGATATTCGCAACTCCACACGCTTGCGCATGTAGCCGCCGACCACGAAGCGGTAAGTTACAACCGTCTAATTCCCAATGGAACAACAGATCACACAAGACTTTCAAGGGTTCAACACCAAATCGATGCAATATGGTGTAGAGATTCAATAGAGTTGCAAAGCAATCAACTATGAACTAGGGTTTATCTTAAACATGGTCTAAACCTAATTTGGGGGCGTCCTGGGCACTTATATAGGGGTTCAGGACGACCAGTGATCGAAAAAGTACATAGAAAACCGACCCAGATCGGATTTGGTCGAGACAGACTCGGAGTCGGGCGGTCTGGGGGCCGGTCGACCGGGCCTGGGACCGGGCCACCCGGTTTCAACCGGATGTGCGTCGGGTGGTGACCGGGCAAGGGCTCAGTCGCCCCGTTGGAACAAGCGTAGAGCCCGGTTTGGACCGGGCTGGTCCGGCGTGGAAGCCGGTCGTACCGGGGCTGGGACCGGGCGGCCCGGCGGTGCGGCCGGTCTGACCGGGCCTAGCGCCGGCCTGAGCTGCATCTCCTCCTCTCGCGCATTCCTCCCGCTCCTCCCTCGCGTGTCCATGGGATGTCTTCATGCCCAGCTCCATGTCCAGCTTCACGTCCATCTTCTGGTCCAGCTGCTTCTCTTCTCCTCGTGCGATCCTTGCTTCCTCTTCATACCTGATCATACATAAGTAATACTCCCTCCGTTCCTTTTTATAATGCCTATAGATTTTTGGCATTTGTTTCAGAATATAAGGTTGTAGCTTGACTTTTTTTCAATTACTCCCTCTACCGATCAACTCCCACACGACATGCATGAAAAAAAATCAATACAAAAAGGAAACAATTAATTGAGATTCCTAATGCATGACCCCAACCATTTCTTAGATTTAGGAAGCATTGTTTTTCTTTCGTTAATAGTAGAACCTGACTGCATATATATGGAGAGTCAACCAGAGAGATTTGTGAAATTTGTTATGTTAATTTAGGAAGTTATCGATTTCTCTCATTTTACTCTGATCTCAAATCGTAGCCAGGGGTCTTATGTAAAGAATAATTTTGCGCTAATTTCCGTGCCAAAAAACTATAGGCATTATAGAATGAAACGGAGGGAGTACGACTTAGGCAGAAAATAGCTTGCTGTCCCCGGCAATGGCGCCAAAAAATAGTCTTGATGACCCACAAGTACGGGGCCTTCGACTAGTTTTAACCACCGGATTGACTACAAGCAAACTGCAAGCCGCAGGGATTTACGCTTGTTTTATAGGCTAGTGGTTTTATAGCGGAGTAGTGAAATAACAGCGCAGTGAAATAAAGGCCTAGTGATTATAGTAAACATTAAAATACTATAGGCACGGGGATGGATGAACGGGCGTTGCATGGATGAGAGAATTCATATAACAATCATGGTAGGGCATTTGCAGGATAATAATAAAGCGGTATCCAAGTACTAGTCAATCCATAGGCATGTGTTCATATATAGTCGTATGTGCTCGCAATGAGAAACTTGCACAACATCTTTTGTCCTACCAGTCGGTGGCAGCCGGCCTCTAGGAAACTAAAATTAATTACTCCTTTTTAAGTACCGGATCAAAGCATTAACACTCCGTGAACACATGTGATCCTCACATCACCGCCTTCCCCTCCGGTTGTCCCAATTTCTGTCACTTTGGGGCCTCGGGTTCCGGACAGCAATATGTGTATACAACTTGCAGGTAAGATCATAAAACAATGAATATCTTCATGAATCAATAACATGTTCTGATCTGAGATCATGGCACTCGGGCCCTAGTGACAAGCATTAAGCATAACAAGTTGCAACAATATCATAAAAGTACCATCTACGGATACTAGGCAGCATGCCCTAACAATCTTATGACTATTACATGATCAATCTCATCCAATCCCTACCATCCCCTTCAGCCTACAGCGGGGAATTACTCACACATGAATGGGAGAAACATGGCTGGTTGATGGAGAGGCGTCAATGGTGATGGCATGATCCCCTCCAATTCCCGTCCGGCGGAGTGCCGAAACGGAGTTTGGGTCCCGGCGGAGTTTCGCGATGGCGGCGGAGTTACGGATGTCTTCTGGAAATATGGTCGAACCCCACTGCGTTTTTAGGTCGAAAGGGTTTGTAGCCACGATACGTCTCCAACGTATCGATAATTTCTTATGTTCCATGCTACTTTATTGATGATACCTACATGTTTTATGCACATTATATGTCATATTTATGCATTTCTGGAACTAACCTATTAACAAGATGCGAAGAGCCAGTTCTTGTTTCTGCTGTTTTTGGTTTCAGAAATCTAGTAAAGAAATATTCTCGGAATTGGACGAAACTTTCGCCCGGGGTCCTATTTTTGCACGAAGAAGAAGAGATAACGAAGTGGGGCCACGAGGCAGCAGGAGGCTGGGCGGCGCGGCCAGGCCACGGCCGCGCCACCCCTACCTGGGCCCTCGTGTGGCCCCCGCGTTGACCTTCCGCCTACTTAAAGTCTCCGTCGCGAAACCCGTACCGAGAGCCACGATACGGAAAACCTTCCGGACACGCCGCCGCCGATCCCATCTCGGGGATTCGGAGATCACCTCCGGCACCCTGGAGAGGGGATTCATCTCCCAGGAGGACTCTACACCGCCATGGTCGCCTCCGGAGTGATGAGTGAGTAGTTCACCTGGACCATGGGTCCATAGCGGTAGCTAGATGGTCGTCTTCTCCTTGTTGTGCTTCATTGTTGGATCTTGTGAGCTGCCTAACATGATCAAGATCATCTATCGTAATTCTATATGTTGTGTTTGTCGGGATCCGATGGATAGAGAGTACTATGATTATGGTGATTATCAATCTATTGTTTATGTGTTGTTTATGATCTTGCATGCTCTCCGTTATTAGTAGAGGCTCGGCCAAGTTTGTACTCTTAACTCCAAGAGGGAGTATTTATGCTCGATAGTGGGTTCATGCCTCCATTGAATCTGGGACAGTGAGAAAGTTCTAAGGTTGTGGATGTGCTTGTTGCCACTAGGATAAAACATTGATTCTATGTCTAAGGATGTAGTTGTCGATTACATTATGCACCATACTTAATGCAATTGTCTGTTGCTTAGCTACTTAATACTGAATGGGGTTCGGATGATAACTTGAAGGTGGACTTTTTAGGCATAGATGTAGTTGGATGGCGGTCTATGTACTTTGTCGTAATGCCCAATTAAATCTCACTATATTTATCATATCATGTATATGCATTGTTATGCCTTTCTCTATTTGTCAATTGCTTGTAATTTGTTCACCCAACATGCTTTTATCTTATGGGAGAGACGCCTCTAGTGAACTGTGGACCCCGGTCCTATTCTTTACATAGCATACAATCTACTTGTTTCTTGTTTTCTTTGCAAACATCTTCCACTCGATACGTTTAATCCTTTGTTCGCAAGCCGGTGAGATTGACAACCTCACCGTTTCGTTGGGGCAAAGTACTTTGGTTTTGTTGTGCAGATTCCACGTTGGCGCAGGAATCCCTGGTGTTGCATCATCACATTTCGCAACCATCAACCTTCAACGTGCTTCTTGGCTCCTCCTTGTTTCGATTAAACCTTGGTTTCTTTATGAGGAAAACTTGCGCATCATACCTTCCTCTTGGGGTTCCCAAAGAACGTGTGAGTTACACGCCATCAAGCTCTTTTAAGGCGCCGTTGCGGGAGAGAAGACTGCAAGGAGGTCTCCACTTCTCAATCTCTTTACTTTGTTTTAGTCTTGCTTTATTTTATTTACTACTTTATTTGCTGCACCTAAACAAAATACAAAAAAAAAATTAGTTGCTAGTTTTACTTTATTTACTGTCTTGTTCTCTATATCAAAAACACAAAAAAATTAGTTACTTGTCTTTTGTTTGCCTAGTTTACTTTTTGCTTATTTCATCATGCTTAATCCTAAGTTTACTTTGGAAGAGATACCGGTAGGACGAGGGTGTATCATTGGAAGAGATAATATAGAAGAATTTTTCACCCATGTTAGTATGGATGAAGATTTTGAAGATATACCATTATTAAAAACTGCTCCTACTTATGAAAGTGCTTCTGCCTGTTTGATACATATGTTAGAAACTAGATTTGTTAATCTCAATCCCATAATACAACATATGTTTCTTACACTTTCGTATATGGAGATGGGAGAAAAGAGAAATTTTGTTTTAAAAGTCCTTGTTAGAGAATTTGAGGATATAGTTAAAGAAGCTAGAAAAGTTTTCATTAAGCATAAGAGGCTTGGTTTATTTCCTAATTTTAAACAAATACTTTAAAAGATGGATATGGATAGAATTAAGTATACTAATAATGTTAATGATGGTAGGGAAATTAAAGCGCCAATACCTAGTAAACTACTAGGAATGCATGAAGCTTTGGAAAACAACTATGCTTGGCTTGTTCCTGAAAATTTGTTTGATGAGAATAGTAAGCCTAGGAGCAATGAGAGAAAAGTTACTTATATAGACCAGATACAATGCATTGTTGAGAAAACTCCCAGCTCTCAAGGTAATAATGTTGATGCTTCTACTCTCGATGTTACTTGATTTGCACTTTCTGCCTAGCTGAAAGGCGTTAAAAAAAGCGCTTATGGGAGACAACCCATGTTTTTACCTACAGCAATTTTTTGTTTTGTTGAGTCTTGGAAGTTGTTTACTACTGTAGCAACCTCTCCTTATCATGTTTTTGTGCCAAGTAAAGTTTCTATGTCAAAGTTGATGTTATATTTGGGATCGCTGCGCAGAAACAGCATTGCTGTCATCACGAATCTGGGCACAGTTCTCCGTAGAAAATTCAAAAATCTGCCAATTTACGAGCGTGATCCTCAGATATGTACGCAACTTTCATTAGTTTTGAGTTTTTCCATTTGAGCAAGTCTGGTGCCAGCTTTAAATTCGTCTTTACGGATGTTCTGTTTTTGACAGATTCTGCCTTTTATTTCGCATTGCCTCTTTTGCTATGTTGGATTTATTTCTTTGATCCATTAATGTCCAGTAGCATTATGCAATGTCCAGAAGTGAAAATGATTGTGTCACCTCTGAATGAGTGAATTATTAATTGTGCACTAACCCTCTAATGAGTTTGCTTGAAGTTTGGTGTGAAGGAAGTTTTCAAGGGTCAAGAGAGGAGAATGATATACTATGATCAAGAGGAGTGAAAGCTCTAAGCTTGGGGATGCCCCCGTGGTTCACCCCTGCATATTTTAAGAAGACTCAAGCGTCTAAGCTTGGGGTTGCCCAAGCATCCCCTTCTTCATCGACAACATCATCAGGTTCCTCCCGAAACTATATTTTTATTCAATCACATCTTGTGTTCTTTACTTGGAGCGTCGGTTTGTTTTTATTTTTGTTTTTGTTTGAATAAAATGGATCCTAGCATTCACTTTGTGGGAGAGAGACACGCTCCGCTGTTGCATATGGACACATGTGTCCTTAGGCTTTACTCATAATGTTCATGGCGAAGTTTCTTCTTCGTTAAATTGTTATATGGTTGGAATTGGAAAATGCTACATGTAGTAATTCTAAAATGTCTTGGATAATGTGATACTTGGCAATTGTTGTGCTCATGTTTAAGCTCTTGCATCATATGCTTTGCACCCATTAATGAAGAAATACATAGAGCTTGCTAAAATTTGATTTGCATATTTGGTCTCTCTAAGGTCTAGATAATATCTAGTATTGAGTTTTGAACAACAAGGAAGACGGTGTAGAGTCTTATAATGTTTACAATGTGTCTTTTATGTGAGTTTTGCTGCACCTGTTCATCCTTGAGTTTGCTTCAAATAACCTTGCTAGCCTAAACCTTGTATCGAGAGGGAATACTTCTCATGCATCCAAAATCCTTGAGCCAACTACTATGCCATTTGTGTCCACCATACCTACCTACTACATGGTATTTCTCCGCCATTCCAAAGTAAATTGCTTGAGTGCTACCTTTAAAATTCCATCATTCACCTTTGCAATATATAGCTCATGGGACAAAATAGCCTTAAAAACTATCGTAGTATTGAATATGTACTTATGCACTTTATCTTTTATTAAGTTGCTTGTTGTGCGATAACCATGCTTATGGGGAACGCCAAACTATTGTTGAATATCATGTGAGTTGCTATGCATGTCCGTCTTGTCTGAAGGATCTATCATTTTAGTGGTTGGAGCATGCAAAATTGTTAGAGAACATTGGGCCGCTAACTAAAGCCATGAATCATGGTGGAAGTTTGAGTTTTGGACATATATCCTCGATCTCATATGAGAATAATAATCATTGCTACACTTATGCATTTAAGAGGAGTCCATTATCTATTGTCCATGTTGTCCCGGTATGGATGTCTAAGTTGAGAATAATCAAAGCGAGAAATCCAAAATGCGAGCATTCTCCTTAGACCTTTGTACAGCGGCATGGAGGTACCCCTTTGTGACACTTGGTTGAAACATGGCATGCAAAGATCCGGTATTCCAAGCTAAGTAGGACGAGGTGCGGACACTATTAGTATACTATGCATGAGGCTTGCAACTTGTAAGATATAATTTACATAACTCATATGCTTTATTACTACCGTTGACAAAATTGTTTCATGTTTTCAAAATAAAAGCTCTAGCACATACAACAATCGATGCTTTCCTCTTTGAAGGACCTTTCTTTTACTTTTATTGTTGAGTCAGTTTACCTCCTTCCACCTTAAGAAGCAAACACTTGTGTGAACTGTGCATTGATTCCTACATACTTGCATATTGCACTTGTTATACTACTTTATATTGACAATATCCATGAGATATACATGTTATAAGTTGAAAGCAACAGCTGAAACTTAATCTTCCTTTGTGTTGCTTCAACACCTTTACTTTGATTTATTGCTTTATGAGTTAACTCTTATGCAAGACTTATTGATGCTTGTCTTGAAGTACTATTCATGAAAAGTATTTGCTATATGATTCTTTTGTTTACTCATGTCATTACCTTTGTTTTGATCGCTGCATTCATTACATATGATTACAAATAGTATGATCAAGATTATGATGGCATGTCACTTCAGAAATCTTTGTTATCGTTTTACGTTTGGACGCAGGAACTAAGCTTAGGGATGCTGATCGTCTCCAGCGTATCGATAATTTCTTATGTTCCATGCTACTTTATTGATGATACCTACATGTTTTATACATTATATGTCATATTTATGCATTTTAGAACTAACCTATTAACAAGATGCGAAGAGCTTTGTTTTCTTGTTTTGGTTTCAGAAATCCTAGTAAAGAAATATTCTCGGAATTGGAATGAAACTTCGCCCGGGGTCCTATTTTTGCACGAAGCTTCCGGAAGACCGAAGAGATAACGAAGTGGGGCCACGAGGCAGCCAGAGGCTAGGGCGGCGCGGCCCGAGCCTGGCGCGCCACCCTACCCACTGGCCCCTCGTGTGGCCCCCGCGTTGACCTTCCGCCTACTTAAAGTCTCCGTCGCGAACCCCGATGCGAGAGCCACGATACGGAAAACCTTCCAGAGCGCCGTCGCGAATCCCATCTCGGGGATTCGGAGATCGCCTCCGGCACCTGCCGGAGAGGATTCATCTCCCGGAGGACTCTACACCGCCATGGTCGCCTCGGAGTGATGAGTGAGTAGTTCACCCCTGGACCATGGGTCCATAGCAGTAGCTAGATGGTCGTCTTCTCCTTGTTGTGCTTCATTGTTGGATCTTGTGAGCTGCCTAACATGATCAAGATCATCTATCTGTAATTCTATATGTTGTGTTTGTCGGGATCCGATGGATAGAGAGTACTATGATTATGGTGATTATCAATCTATTGTTTATGTGTTGTTTATGATCTTGCATGCTCTCCGTTATTAGTAGAGGCTCTGGCCAAGTTTGTACTCTTAACTCCAAGAGGGAGTATTTATGCTCGATAGTGGGTTCATGCCTCCATTGAATGCAGGACAGTGACAGAAAGTTCTAAGGTTGTGGATGTCTTGTTGCCACTAGGGATAAAACATTGATTCTATGTCTAAGGATGTAGTTGTCGATTACATTACGCACCATACTTAATGCAATTGTCTGTTGCTTAGCAACTTAATACTGAATGGGGTTCGGATGATAACTGAAGGTGGACTTTTTAGGCATAGATGCGGTTGGATGGCGGTCTATGTACTTTGTCGTAATGCCCAATTAAATCTCACTATATTTATCATATCATGTATATGCATTGTTATGCCTTTCTCTATTTGTCAATTGCCCGACTGTAATTTGTTCACCCAACATGCTTTTATCTTATGGGAGAGACCTCTAGTGAACTGCGGACCCCGGTCCTATTCTTTACATAGCATACAATCTACTTGTTTTCTGTTTTCTTTGCAAACATCTTCCACTCGATACGTTTAATCCTTTGTTACGGCAAGCCGGTGAGATTGACAACCTCACTTTCGTTGGGGCAAAGTACTTTGGTTTTGTTGTGCAGATTCCACGTTGGCGCAGGAATCCCTGGTGTTGCGCCGCATCACATTTCGCAACCATCAACCTTCAACGTGCTTCTTGGCTCCTCTTGGTTCGATTAAACCTTGGTTTCTTTCTGAGGGAAAACTTGCTACTGTGCGCATCATACCTTCCTCTTGGGGTTCCCAACGAACGTGTGAGTTACACGCCATCAAGCCCGAAGGAGAGCGTTGGGGGGCCGTCGAGGCGCCCACACCATAGGGCGGCGCCCCCCCCCCCTCCAGGCCGCGCCGGCCTGTGGTGTGGGGCCATGGGCCCCCTGGCTCGCCCTTTTGGCCTCTCATCTTCACGGTGAAAATAGGCCCATTGCTATTATTTCCGGGGATTTTCCCGAAAGTCGATTTCTGCACAAAAACGAGACACCGGTGCAATCTGAAAACAGCGTTAGTCTGTGTTAGTTGTATCCAAAATACACAAATTAGAGGAAAAACAATAGCAAAAGTGTTCGAAAGTAGATACGTTTTGGACGTATCAACTCCCCCAAGCTTAGCTTATTGCTTGTCCTCAAGCAATTCAGTTAACAACTGAGTGCGATAAAAGAACTTTCACGAACACATTTGCTCATATGATGTAAATATTCTCATGATATGGCAAGTACTTCAGAAATTCATAATATGATACATGCAAATAAAGTCATCTAATAGCTATCGAACCAGCAAGTTTTCCTTAGTATGAAACCAAGGTTATCGAACCAGTAGGAGCCAAGAAGCACGTGAAGGTTGTTGGTGGAGGAGTGCGGCGCAACGCGCTGGTGAAACCGGCGCCAACGTGGAACCACAACACAATCAAGATACTTTGCCCCAACGTAATGGGTTGTCAATCTCACCGGCTTGCTGAAAACAAAGGATTAAACGTATCGAGTGGAAGATGATGTTTGTTTGCAAAGAACAGTAGAGAACAATGATTGCAGTAAATTGTATTCAGATGTAAAAGAATGGACCGGGGTCCACAGTTCACTAGTGGTGTCTCTCCAATAAGATAACTAACATGCTGGGTGAACAAATTACGGTGGGCAATTGACAAATAAAGATTCAATACATATCAATGATGATTACTATGAGATTTAATCAGGGCATTACGACAAAGTACATAGACCGCTATCCAGCATGCATCTATGCCTAAATAATCCACCTTCGGGTTAGCATCCGCACCCCCTCCAGTATTAAGTTGTAAACAACAGACAATTGCATTAAGTATGGTGCGTAATGTAATCAACACAAATATCCTTAGACAAAGCATCGATTTTTTATCCCTAGTAGCAACATCACATCCACAACCTTAGAACTTTCGTCACTGTCCCAGATTCAATGGAGGCATGAACCCACTATCGAGCATAAATACCCCCTCTTGGAGTTACAAGTATCAACTTGGCCAGAGAGCATGCAAGAACATAAACAACACATATATGATAGATTGATAATCAACTTGACATAATATTCTATATTCATCGGATCCCACCAAACACAACATGTAGCATTACAAATAGATGATCTTGATCATGTTAGGCAGCTCACAAGATCTAAACATGATAGCACAGGAGAAGACAACCAACTAGCTACTGCTATGGACCCATAGTCCAAGGATGAACTACTCACGCATCAATCCGGAGGCGGGCATGATGATGTAGAGCCCTCCGGTGATGATTCCCCTCTCGGCAGGGTGCCGGGGCGATCTCCTGAATCCCCGAGATGGGATTGGCGGCGGCGGCGTCTGGAAGGTTTCCGTATCGTGGCTCTCGGTACGGGTTTTCGCGACGAAGGCTTTAAGTAGGCGGAAGAGTAGGTCGGAGGGGGCAGGGGCCCCACCCCATAGGGCCGGCGCGCCAAGGCCGCCGCGCCGCCTATGGTTACGGCCCCTCGTGGCCCCACTTCATATCTCCCTCGGTCTTCAGCTTCGTGGAAAAATAAGACCCTGGCGTTAATTTCGTCCAATTCGAGAATATTTCCTTTGTAGGATTTCGAAACCAAAAACAGCAGCAAAAAGCGCTTTCGGCATCTTGTTAATAGGTTAGTGCCGGAAAATGTATAATAATGATGTAAAGTATGTATAAAACATGTGAGAATTATCATAAAAGTAGCATGGAACATAAGAAATTATACATACGTTTGAGACGTATCAGTAGCTTCGCACGAGCTCGTGTCATTGGTACAATCCTAACTTCATTGGACTTGAGCTTCTCAGTAGCATCGTCTTCATCTTGCAATGACGGAGGTAGTGGTGCAGTAGCAGGGATGTCCTCATCATCTCCCCCCGTACAAAAGGCGTCGACCTCGACGCTCCAAGGTCTTCTCCGTCATATGGTGTCAAATCAGCCACATTGAAAGTATTACTGACACCAAACTCATCAATTAGAAGATCTATTGAGTATGCATTATCATTGATCTTGGCAAGCACTTTGTAAGGACCGGCACCACGAGGAAGAAACTTGGACTTCCATAGCTTCGGGAACCTATCCTTACGAAAATGTACCTAGACCATATCACCAGGCTTGAACAACATCTCCTTGCGCTTTTTATTCATCCTTGCAGCATTGCTCTTGCCTTTCTTCTCTATCAACTCTTTAGTCTTCACATGTATCTTCCGTACAAAATCTGCCCTCTTTGATGCCTCCATATTGACTCTCTCATGTATGGGCAAAGGCAACAAATCAAGTGGAGTAATGGGTTTGAAACCATACACCACCTCAAAAGGACACAACTCTGTGGTAGAATGTACCGCCCTGTTGTAAGCAAATTCCACATGCGGCAAACAATCTTCCCACTCCTTCAGGTTTTCTTGATCATGGATCTCAACAGTTGTGACAATGTTCTATTCACCACTTCAGTTTGACCATCAGTTTGGGGATGACAAGTAGTACTAAAAAGTAGCTTTGTCCCCAGCTTTCCCCACAACGTCTTCCAGAAGTAGCTCATAAATTTCACATCACGATCAGAAACAATAGTCTTCGGGGCTCCATGTAGACGTACAATCTCCCTGAAAAACAGGTTAGCAATATGTGACGCATCGTCGCTCTTGTGGCAGGCAATAAAGTGTGACATCTTAGAGAATCTATCCACTACCACAAATATAGAATCATGGTCTCTCTTAGTACGCGGCAAACCCAACACAAAATCCATACTAATATCCTCCCAAGGTGTAGTAGGTCGGTAACGGAGTATACAAACCGTGAGGCTTCAGCTTGGACTTGGACTTGTTGCAAGTAATGCATCTCTTCACATACTGTCCACATCCCGCCTCATCTTTGGCCAATAAAAGTGGTCAGCTAGCATGAGTAGCGTCTTCTCACGCCCAAAGTGACCCATCAAACCTCCAGCATGAGATTCCTGCAATAAGAGCAAACGCACAGACGATTCTGGAACACATAGTTTGTTAGCTCTAAACAAGAACCCATCATGTATGTGATATTTTCCCATGCTTTACCAATATCACACAAGCGATATGGTTCAGCAAAATCATGATCAGTAGCATACAAATCACATAGTATCTCTAATCCAGGAATTTTAACATCAAGTTGAGTTAATAGCATATTCTTCCTAGATAGAGCATCAGCAACAACATTATCTTTTCCCTTCTTATGCTTAATAATGTATGGAAAAGACTCAATGAACTCAACCCACTTAGCAAGACGCCTATGCAAGTTAGATTGAGCTTTCAGATATTTCAAAGCTTCATGATCAGAATGTATGATAAATTCTTTTGGCCACAAGTAATGTTGCCAAACCTCAAGAACTCTAATTAAAGAATACAAGTCTTTATCATATATAGGATAGTTCAACTTAGCACCAGAAAGTTTCTCAGAAAAATATGCAATTGGGCGACCCTCTTGCCTTAACACACCACCAATTCCAATACCACTAGCATCACATTCAATCTCAAATTGCTTATTGAAATCAGGAAGTGCAAGCAACGGTGCAGAAGTTAACAATCTCTTCAGTTCATCAAAAGCCTGATCTTGGGCTGCGGCCCACTCAAAGATAACACCCTTTTTAGTTAATTCATTCAAAGGTGCAGCAATAGTACTAAAATTGGGCACAAATCTTCTATAAAACTCAGCTAGACCATGAAAACTTCTTACTTGACTCACATTCATGGGAGTAGGCCAATTTTGAATTGCTTCAATTTTAGACACATCTACTTCTACTCCATGCTTAGAGACAACATAACCTAGAAATATAACCTTATCTTTGCAAAATGTGCACTTCCCAAGATTACCATAGAGTTTATTATCACGCAACACTTGCAAAACATGTCGAATATGTATAGTATGATCAGATTCATTGCGGCTGTAGATTAATATGTCATCAAAATACACAACCACAAACTTGCCAATAAAATCACGCAAAACATGGTTCATCGGTCTCATGAAGGTGCTAGGTGCATTAGTTAAACCAAAAGGCATTACTAACCACTCATATAAACCAAATTTTGTTTTAAAGGTTGTTTTCCATTCATCCCCTTCTTTCATCCTAATTTGATGATAAGCACTACGCAAATCAATCTTAGAGAAAACAGCAACACCACTCAATTCATCTAGCATATCCTCTAAACGGGGAATAGGATGACGATATCGAATAGTAATGTTGTTTATCGCTCTACAATCTACACACATGCGCCATGTACCATCTTTCTTAGGAACTAGAATAAAAGCAACAGCACAAGGACTAAGGCTTATGCGAATATAACCTTTGTCGAGTAGCGCTTGTACTTGCTTCTATATCTCCTTCGTCTCTTCGGGGTTCGTCCTATATGGCGCCCTATTGGGCAGCGAAGCTCCGGGGATCAAGTCAATTTGATGCTCAATACCACGCAATGGTGGCAATCCTGCGGGTACCTCCTCTGGAAACACGTCGCTAAATTCCTGCAAAACACTAGAAACACCAAGAGAAATAGGGGTCATGTCGTTAGAAACCAAAACCTCACCCTTGTACATGAGCACAAGAGGCATGGCTGTAGGATCCTCACTAAATTCTCTCATGTCCTCTTTGGTGGCTAATAAGACTAAGGAATTCACTCTCTCACTTTTCGTTATAACACTCACGACATTACAATTCTCTCGCCTATCTAGAGGTGCATCCTCCAAGTGTACTTCAGTCTTCTGACGAGATTCATTGACAATTTGTTGTGGTGACATAGGCTGCAAGTTGATTTTCTTGCCCTTGAACTCCAAGTGATATGTATTGGCATAGCCATTGTGTTGCACAGAACGGTCATAGAGCCATGGCCGACCCAATAGTAGGTGACACACCGTCATAGGAACCACATCAAAATCAATGGAATCCTTATACGGTCCAATCTCAAACTCAACACGCACCATGTGGTTTACCTTCATCTCACCATTGTCGCTCAACCACTGAATGTAATATGGATGCGGGTGCGGTAGATACTTCAACTTCAGCTTGGCACACAACTCCTTGCTTGCTAGATTGCTACAACTCCCGCCATCAATAATGACCTTGCAAGCTTTATCAGGGCCAACTAGTGCCTTTGTTTGGAACAAATTGCAGCGTTGAGTAGATGCACTCGGCTGCACATTAAGCGCATGCTGTGACACAACAATAGTGCGAGCTTCAGACGGAAAAGCATCTACACCATCACTGTCATATTCATCATCTTCTGGAGCATTTGGATCAACATCATCTCCAGTCTCATACTCATTGTCCTCATTAATAATCATGACCTTGCTGTTAGGACAATCTCTCTTGAAGTGACCCTTGCCACCACATGTATGGCAATTAATATCGCGTTTGCGCACAGTAGACATGCTAGAACCACTCGTACTTGCAGCAGATCCGGTCTTCTTTGTGTTGGAAACATTGGAGACCGGCTTGCTAGACGGAGTAGAGTAAGGTGCGGAGCGCGAAGATGGCGCCAGCGCCGTAGGTTGGGGCGCCCTAGGCGTGTAGCGCCCAGCTCCCGTAGCACGACCTTTGATTTAAGCTTCTTCAGCCAACTGTACTTCAGCTTCTCTAGCATGATGTAGCAACTCATTCATAGTGGTGTAACTGTGATAACAAACGATGCCTTTGATATCATACTTCAAGCCATGTAGAAAACGATGCATTGTCATCTCAAGTGACTCACGGACACGGCCACGCTGCATTAGCATCTCCATCTCCATGAAATAAACATCAACAATCTTCACACCTTGTCTCAATAGGGTCAACTTATCATATATAGTACGGAAATAATTAGTGGGGACAAAACGAGCTTGCATAATGGCCTTCATCTCGCGCCATGTAAGAACTGGCAACTCGTTGTCTTCTTGACGAGCACGTGTAACTCCATCCCACCAACGCAATGCATAACCATCAAATTCTGAGGAAGCGAGTTTCACCTTCTTGTCTTCAGTATAGTGATGTAAGTGTCATAACTTCTCAATCTTCAGCTCCCAAGTGAGGTATTCTTCAACATCAGCACCTCCTTCAAACTTGGGTATGGAGAACTTGGGCTTACCCAAACCATCGTCATGTTGTTGTGGAGGGACACGGCAAGCTCCGAGTTCAACAAAGCCACGACCACGGTTACCACGTCCAACACCACGACCAACACCACGTGCTTCATCCTGAAGCTCAGGGTCTTCATCTTCTTCTTGTTGTTGTTGAGTGAGATTATCAACAACTAGTTGCAAAGCTTGAAGACTTCGCTGGATATCCGTCATGTGATCGGTCATTGTAGTGACGGTCTCATTAGTAGCATCCAGCTTCTGGGAGATCTCCTGAACGGACCCCCTAAGCTCATCATCCCGAGTGCAAAATTCACGTCGCATCTCATTACGAAGAGCCTCATAATCCCTCCATGTCATCAAATCAGCAGCATCCTTGTCTTTCTGGTTAACAATTTTTGCATCCCTAGAAGACATGGTTAGTAGGTTAGTGCACTAAAACAAATATATATGTGGTGGTACTCTCACAACTCACTCAAAACTGATAAGAAAAGGAAATCTTACCATTCCAAAGTAAATTAGTGTTGCTTACCACTTGTAGGGATAACTAGTGCACGGATGTAGCGAAGCGAATATCAAGGGTATAAGAACAATCACACGACAAAGCAGGATATATGTGGGGCTATAGGTAGGCTACCTATTTGCACCAATAACGAGCTCTAGCGTTGACCGTAGACAACCAATGATACTCACACAAGGCGATAAATGTGGCAATGCAACTATATGGATGAAAGGTTGCAATGCACTCGAGAGACACTAGCAAAACTCAATGAAACAGGCACAAGATTGCTCAACTACTGGTGCAGAAAAGGAAACTAGGCCTTCACTTTTTTTTTTGAGAACTCTGACAGTAGGAAAGGCTCCTACTGTCTTTTTGTATTAAACAGGAGTAACTTTACATGGTGTCCTCTTAGAGAGGAAGGGAGAATCAATAGGAATTTACAATCAGGGTTCCTATTTCTACACTAGATACTGTCAACAAATTCAAAGATGAAATTGTGAAGGTCTTCTTTGGTTCTATGGACCAAAAGAAGGAGATCAGCCTTGACTCTCTGTTTCCAGGACTCTATACTGGGGTCTATCCCTTTGAAGAGAAGATTATTCCTTTCCTTCCATATGTTCCAGGTAGATATCAGCATAATTTCCATATACATTGGCTTCTGCCACTGATCCTTCCCTTTTTGTATTAATGTTCTTCTGTCTGAATTGCTGTGCCAAAACATGCCAATCTTCTCCCAGCATAAAGTACTAAAGGGGCAGTAGAAGAGCATATGCTCAATTGTTTCTTCTGGTGGGTTTATGCACATCAGGCAGTTATATCCTGTATTTATGCAGTAGTGTCGCCTCCGAAGCATATTTCTGGTGTTTAATCTATCTGAGAGGACTAGCCATCCAAAGAATTTCATTTTTGGTATACACTTGCTTTTCCATAGCCATCCATATGTGGTGTGTGGCACAATCTCTCTAAAACAGAAGTTATAATATTTGCTGGCTGTGAATTTGGATCCCCACTCATAGGTCCATTTATCATGATTTGGGGAAAGAGTAATATGCCTGGTGTTGTTCTGTAAATCTCTGAGTTCATTCATTGCTTCTGGCGACAAAGGTAAGTGAAAGAGATCTCCCAGTCTGGTAGATGACAAAAAATCTTGTACAGAAATGTCTTCATCGATTGCAAATGAAAAGGCCCTGGGGTATGCTTCACTGACAATATTTGAGATCCAAGAATCCTTCCAAAATAGTGTTGCAGTTCCTTCATTTACTGTGCTAGAGGCAATCCCTCTATAGATAGGCATAAGCCTGCAGATATCTTTCCACCAGAAAGACCCACATAATGAAGCAGCATGTGGAATTTCCCTTGTATAGTAAGTGCTCCAAATCAGGTTAACCCAGGGGGTGTTTTCTTTGTTATAGAATTTATGAAGATATTTCAGTAAGAGCCCCTGATTCTGTATTTTTAGATTAAGTATTCCAAGCCCTCCTTTCTTTTTGGGTTGACAGACCATTTCCCATGAAGCTAAGGAAATGGCTCTCGTCAGCAGAGCCTTCACTTGAATCTTACTAGCACTTCACTTTTTCTTTTTGGATTTTTCTTTTTGTAACACACGCAGCTATGTAGTTCTTTTTGCTTCTTTTCTATTTTTTTTTACTCAACTCCTTGATAACACGGCCAACAGAAAATGCAAAGCACCAAAACCCTAACGAGCAGCCTGTCGAGCGGTAAAACTAGTCTCTTCTGGGGAAGTTCCTAGTCACTTTATATCGAAAGTCTGTGACTATGGTTGGGAACAAGCACACTGTACGCTATGTGGACTCGGAGAAACAAAAACTAAAACTAGATGATAGCGGAGACTCAACCCTAACAAATACTAGATGGAAGAAAAAGATACGCAAAACAACTACGAAAAGCAACTAAAACTTGAAATTAGTGCAATCTAAGGCTATGGCAAACCCTAACCCTAACTTTTTATGGCTTTTTCTGGATAGGAAACACTCACAAATCAGCTATGGGGTGGATTGTGGATGGCTAACCGAGGAAACCCGAGAATCTGGTACCAAGATGATAAGGGGTTGCCCGATCTTCTCAGTAAGCACGGTGGTGATGATGATCACGGGATGAACATAGCGGATGAAATCGATGATGAAGTGGGTGATAACTTGTATGACGTTGTCGAGTCTCTCGATCGATCCCTGTCGCCAATGCAACAGGCTCAACCCTGCAAGATATTCGCAACTCCACACACTTGCGCACGTAGCCGCCGACCACGAAGCGGTAAGTTGCAACCGTCTAATTCCCTATGGAACAGCAGATCACACAAGACTTTCATGGGTTCAACACCAAATCGATGCAATATGGTGTAGAGATTCAATAGAGTTGCAAAGCAATCAACTATGAACTAGGGTTTATCTTAACGTGGTCTAAACCTAATTTGGGGCGTCCTAGGCAGTTGTATAGGGGTTCAGGACGACCAGGGGTTGAAAAAGTACATAGAAAACCGACCCAGATCGGATCTGGTCGAGACAGACTCGGAGTCGGCCGGTCTGGGGCCGGTCGACCGGGCCTAGGACCGGGCCACCCGGTTTCAACCCGATGTGGAGCCGGGTGGTGACCGGGCAAGGGCTCCAGAGCCCCTGGATAGTCGCCCGGTTGGCACAAGCGTGGAGCCCGGTTTGGACCGGGCTGGTCCGGCGTGGAAGCCAGTCGTACCGGGGCTGGGACCGGGCGGCCGGCGGTGCGGCCGGTTGACCGGGCTGGCGCCGGCCTGAGCTGCATCTCCTCCTCTCGTGCATTCCTCCCGCTCCTCCTCGCACGTCCATGGGATGTCTTCATGTCCAGCTCCATGTCCAGCTTCACGTCCATCTTCTGGTCCAGCTTCTCTCCTCCTCGTGCGATGCTTGCTTCCTCTTCATACCTGATCATACATAAGTAATACCACTTAGGCAGTATAAAGTTCTCATCGATCAAAGTATCACATAGGAACAAGTTCACCTGTTGTTTAAGTAGCTTCGCACGAGCTCGTGTCATTGGTCCAATCCTAACTTCATTGGACTTGAGCTTCTTGTAGTTTTACTAGCATTCTTGCAGGGCATTCTGTCCTAGCATTTGTACTCTTGTTCCTCTCCGCCACTACCGTCTTGGGTTTCTGTGTATCCTCTTTTTCCTTTGCTTGGTGACCTGCTTTGTGGCAAACCAGTGCTGCCCTCATTATTTCTCCGGTCACTTCAGACTTCTTCCGATAGTTGTACCTAATGCCAAATCCTCTTTTATATGAAAAACTTAAGTAATTCATGTGTGCATCCTGAAGTGTATCGAATGTCATGTTTGGAAAAGGTGCATGTGGTGTCAAAACTTCTTCGACATTCCCTTCAACTCTGTTGCTAGGTCCTGGTGGAGGTGTGTTAGTTGCACTTGTTGGAGATATGCCCAAGAGGCAATAATAAAGTGGTTATTATTATATATTTGTGTTTATGATAAATGTTTGCATCCCATACTATAATTGTATTAACCGGAAACATTGATACATGTGTGTTATGTAAACAAAAAAGAGTCCCTAGTAAGCCTCTTGTAAAACTAGCTTGTTGATTAATAGATGATCATGGTTTCCTGATCATGAACATTGGATGTTGTTAATAACAAGATTATGTCATTGGGTGAATGATATAATGGACACACACCCAAATAGGCGTAGCATAAGATCAAGTCATTAAGTTCATCTTGCTATAAGCTTTAGATACATAGTTACCTAGTCCTTCGACCATGAGATCACATAAATCACTTACACCGGAAGGGTACTTTGATTACATCAAACGCCACTGCGTAAATGGGTGGTTATAAAGATGAGATTAAGTATTCGAAAAGTATGAGTTGAGGCATATGGATCAAGAGTGGGATTTGTCCATCCCGATGACGGATAGATATACTCTGGCCCTCTCGGTGGAATGACATCTAATTAACTTGCAAGCATGTGACACGGTCACAAGAGATGACATACCACGGTACGAGTAAAGAGTACTTGTCGGTAACAAGGTTGAACTAGGTATGGAGATACCGATGATCGAACCTCGGAGAAGTAAAGTATCGCGTGACAAAGGGAATCAGTATTGTATGTTAATGGTTCAATCGAACACTAAGTTATCGTTGAATGTGTGGGAGCCATTATGGATCTCCAGGTCCTGCTATTGGTTATTGGTCGGAGAGGAGTCTCGAACATGTCCACATAGTTCACGAACCGTAGGGTGACGTGCTTAAGGTTCGATATTGTATAGTAGCTTCGGAATATGAGATGGAGACCTAATGTTGTTCGGAGTCTCGGATGGGATCCAGGACATCACGAGGAGGTCCGGAATGGTCCGGAGAATAAGATTCATACAATGGAAGTCATCTTCCGGGGTTCGGGAAAAGTTTCGGTGTTTTGACCGGAGCTTCTAGAAGGTTCTAGAGGGCCACCGGTGGGCCCACCACCCGGGAGGGCCACATGAGTGCTACATGGCCTAGTGGGCCAGGCACACTATGACATGTGGGCCCAAGTAGGCCAGCCCCTTAGAGATAATATTTAAATGATTTAAATTAGAGATAAGATCTATCTCTAGATTTGAATGGTTTAAATAAGAGATAAAGGTTTGGGGAGAGGTTTATCTCCTCCCCCTTCTTGGTGCGACTTGGAGAGAGGTGGGGCCGGCCCTAGCCACCCCTCCCTCTATATATAGAGGTGAGGAGGCTGGCCTGCCACCCCAAGGCTCCCTCTCCCAAAAACCCTAGCCGCCGATCTCTCCCCATCCTCCTCTTCCTGTGCAGGCTTGGCGAAGCCCCACAGGAATTCCTCCACCACCACCACCACGCCGTCGTGCTGTTGGGATTCCGAGGAGAGCTACCACACCTCCGCTGCCCGCTGGAACGGGGAGAGGATGGACTTCATCGATACCGTACGCACGCCGAGTGTCTTTGCGGATTGCAGCACCGGACGATCGACTACATCAACAACGAGATCTGATCTCGTAAGGCTTTGGATCTTCGAGGGTTAGTCTCTCATACATCTCGTTGCTTCGATCTTCATAGATTTAGATCTTGCTTCTTCCTAGATTGGATCTTGGTTTTTGTTCATGTTCACGGTATAATTTTTTTGTTTTCCATGCAATGAACCCATCAGCACTGATTGTGGTAACGTCATCTCGGGGCATTCTAACTCAGCTGACAGTGCCCTTGAGGTTGATCCTTCAGTTTGTTTCCTCAAAGTCACATTTGTTCATTTAGAATGGAAAACATTAGTACAAATGCAAATCCATAAGTATTCAGTTAAGGTAACTACTACAAAATACTGCGGCAGTTCAGTAGGTAAATTTGGTATTTTTTATGTTAACTTTATAATGGTAATTTCATTCAAGCATTCTGGTAACTCTTTTCGGTAAACATGGGAACTTGACTTGTAAAAATGATGTATAATCTTCACCTTGGTTATTTGTAGCCGCTTGCAATGACATCGTTGCATTACGCACATCCATGCATAAATTTTGATCAGTATCCATCTTTGCAACCTGTAAGAAAGATGATTTTTATATGTTAATTGCTAATTTTGTTTCATTTTTGTATTAAAATCATTAGCAAGAAGGTGGTGTCCAAGGGAATTTGATCAAGGCAGGGTTGTTGACCAAGGAAAGTTGATCAAGGTTGGGAGCATTCGAGAAATTTTGGAGCAATGAAGGAGTTAGGTTCTTAAAGATGATCATTTTGAACGACACAGGAAAGAATTGGAGGGGGGCACACCTCCAAAAAGAAAATTTTGCGCCCCCCCCCCCCCAAATGTGAAAATCTTTGCCTAATGAAGTAATGAATAATATATAAGACAAATTCATTGTCAACATTAAAGTTCAATACATACATGCTTCTTAAATGATTCAGGTCTCTTCCAATTTCTAACACCATCTTTAACAAAGGCATCTCCTCCAGAACCTCCATTGGCTCTCTCTTTGAAAAAGTAACACACAAATCAAAATGCCACATCCTATCCGATACTACATTCGAGCCAATTGTAGTGATGAAACAAAAAAAATCTAAAATGCCGATTTTTGTTCTTCTTTTTTGTTGTTGGAAAAGCATGCTCATATGGTTGGCATGGACCTTTTAGGATATATCCTCTTGGAACATCATCTTGAATATTAACATCATAACTTGTAATAGGAATCCTTTCCCCCGAATCATGCGGAAGAAAGTGAGCATCATATGAATTTGCATTTGGTTGTTGCGGGGAAGGATGTGGTGTTGTATCTCCAATTTCAATCTCACTCACAACATCAGATTGGATCTGAGGTGCGGAATCAAGGCCACCATCTTCGATTTCTTCATCATCTATGACTACCGGTGTTGAAGAAGATGCAATGTTCTTTGATGTTTTTTTTTTTCAAAAAGTAGCACAATTTGGCTATTCCTCTTCATTTCTACACAATTGAAATATTTAAACATTCACAATTTAGCAATTTTATGTGTCACTGAGTCATGTACATTAGCAATTTAGGTTATTTAGCAAGCAGAGAGAGGCAGATAACAAAGACGAGTCAGAGAGAAGCTCAGCGCCTCATCCTCACGCCCTCACATGGTCGTAGGCGGGAAGAGCAGGGTCACGGAGGAGAGAGGCGTCCACTGAGAAGAGGAGGGACGAGCCCAAGAGCGGCGGCCAGAGGTTAGTGCGACGGTCGGCAGACACGCGGTGAGGCCTTGAGGGCAGAGAGCGCCGGCCGGACGCGCGGCTGTCGAGGGAGGTCGTGCGGCAGCGGCGCCGAGGCCGCGGCGACGGTCGATCGAGGCGGCGGGCAGCGCCGGTCGGGGCAATGCACTGGGAGCCTGGGAATCGCGTGACTGCGTGCCGTCGCGCGTTGCAAGACCTCGACTCCTCCCAGTCCAGGCTAATTGGGCGTAGGCAAATTGGGCTTTTCTCATGGGTACCAAAAAAATTCTCAGGATTTCTAGGTGGGCCACGCCCCCCCCCACCCCCCCCACGTCCGCCCATGATTTTGAAGACTCATGGTATGTATTTTGGAACGTGTTGCACGTTTTCTCTTATGATCAAGTCACCAGAATCTTCTAGAGTAGTACTATGAGTAGAACATGCACCAATTGTAGCCATAATTTGCACGAATTTTTGCCTTTATCTGCGGTGGTATATTTTTGGCTAGCAGAATTCTACTATGACTGCCGGATTCAGATTTTGCTGGGAGACTAGCCTGGTAATATATAGAAGGTGTGTTTTCCAAATGAGTTATGTGTGCATACCTCTAATCTTCTCTTAAAATCTTATTATTTGTGTTCTTGCTTCAGATCTTCTATTTTGTTTTCTTTTTTTTTCTCTCCTACAAACTCTGGAGAGGATGGTCTGATCAAGATTTGTTTGTGTTGTCTTGAAGAAGAAGATCAGCTATTAAAGGGAGGGATGTGCACGTGAGTTTTTGTCCTGTAGTATACTAGGTGGTCCCTATTCGAGCACAGATATTTTTCTGGGCATGATCTTGGTTATCCATGATTTCGGCCCAATATGTTATGTGGCATTTTTCGTTAGTGGGCCGATTTGGACGACGTGCACGGTTTTGACGGGAGGACCACATGCTACACTTGTCGACGTGGAACGGGGGACCACGTACGCATGGTCAAACGATGCAACAACGTGCGCGGGTCCATAGTCTGCCAGCCGCCGCACGATTTCAGCTTTGTGCGGCCACGCTGTGTAGCATGGTCCAAGATTGAGTAAAAGACTAGCAAAAGTGCCCGTGCGTTGCACCGGGAGAAATATAATCAAGCGCTACTCCAAACCATCCATGTTGGCACTTCTTCTCTTTCTTACCATCGGTGATGGTGGTCACAAATTCTCCTATCCATTACGAAGATAATCAATCCTAAGAAAGTTAGATTGTAAGCCCTTGTTGTACCGACTTATAATACCAGAGACCTGTAGGCTGTAATGATTGTGGATGCAACCATTAAATTTTTATTAAATATGAATCTAAACAAATTTAAATCTAATACACACTTAATATTCTATAAACCATTTTCAAATTTTGTAGTAAAAAACCATTCATACCACTTAAATTTTGCTCGACAATCTAGGAAGCTCCAGCATAGCATGGTCAGTGAAAATGTCTCTCTCTATTGTCCACTTGTATAGTTGCTATTTGATTTGTATTAATATGATGGACTCTGTACCGTTTTTTATATTTATAATAGCTAAACCTACATTGAATTGTTGCAAAGATATTGTCATTAGCATAACCGATATATTATCATTAGCGTAACTTTGGGTAACTCATGTGTTAATGCGCTTTTAGGCTAGAGCTAATCATAACAATTAACACTGTTTTCGTATAATTCCTATCTGGCTTCTCGGATTAAACCGTCTACATGGCTGGCTAGAAAGGGATACCATCGGACTATGCATCGTACTATTATCAGGATGTAGTACAGTTGACAAATATATCTGACCTTGATGGATAGTAGTAGGCATCGAGGCAAACAAATTGTGGATTCGAACTACCGAGCAGACACCAATCTGAAATTGAAAATTTAGACAAAATGATAAGTTGGTTGAACTACGAAAAAGTCTATCGTCTCACGGAAACATGTATAATTAAGAGCAGCCAAAACAAAATTGCTTTTCGAAAATGTAAATATATCCCTGATCCAATCTTTCACCGCATTGAGTAAATATAAAGTATGTCAACTCATTGCCCTCAATAGCTCAGTCAAAATCTCCAATTTAGCATCTCTAGTTCGCTAGATTCGGTTCTAGCTGCTGCAGCTTCAAAGTAGCACATCGTCTCTGGTACAATATCTTGATTGTTTCACCATCCATAACAATGGTTAAGTTGAAATCTAGCAAGAACTAATAATCCCAAGCTCTCTGTAGCTGTGTGTAAATGCTAGAGCCGCTTCAGATTTCTTGACTCATTTTGGAGCTGCAGTGCTCAAAGTCATCATGCACAGCCTCTGGTTCTCCCTCTCCAATTGACCACATCATGTTCACCGGATAAAGGATGAATAAATTCACACATACTAAGAATACCAATTAGCGATTACTCCGTAGAAGCCTAGAGTGACCACATATTATACCAACTAGTAGAATGCCCGTGCTTCGCCACGGCCCTTTAATGTAATGTCAAATGCATAAGCGTGTAAATAATGCATGCAAATATTAAAGTATATACAATAAATATGTAATACTTAAAATATTTAAAGATCCACTTCGCACAATTCATTTTGTAGAAGAGAAATGACTGAATACACTATTTATTAAAGCCATGGTCCGTTGACGCGTCTAAGGTATTCTCGCACGATCTCAGGAATGTTGTCTTCAACTTCATTAGCTAGATACTTGAGTATGTGTATCAAAAACTTTTTCCTTAGCTCGTAACCATCCTGCACAATTAGTCTATCATGTTAACATGAAGTTTTCTTCCCACCAAAAATATAAGATTGTAAACATAGAGTACTCACGCTGCAAACTGGATGAACAAATCTTTTACCATCCCATGAAAGCATAAAACTAAATACTAAATATCCAGACAATTTTCTGCAAATAAATGGAACATACCATTATCTTTGGTCATTAGAATGATGATAAAATAAGCTGCTTGTAAAGATAACCTGAGAAAAATCACCTGTCGGGGCTTGTTGGTATTAGGATATTGTGAGGATATTTACGTGGCCAGAAATAAATATCGGAATTCCAGCCTGGTTGCGCTATCTCAAGAACGTCATTTAGATAGAATGAACACCTTTGTAATTTTAGTTGGTACCTCTCTTCTAATAGAGGTTCAGAACATGGGTCTAAAATACATACACGACACTCATGTTTGTCGATGGTGAACAAGATGAAGTTGCCAAGAAATTCGTGTGGCAAAAAATTCTGCAAGTGGTGAGCATTAAAACACATAAATCATGTTAATAATGGAAAAGAGACCTAACTTACCATGTTGCATGATGATATATTATGGTCTATCCCAGGCCAGCTATGAAAAAATGTTGCCAACTCCTTAATATCTGGCTTAACACGCCAAAGTGGATGTTTTCTACCATCGAGTATCGCCGACTGAGATAAAAAAAAGGTTCAGAACCATAACAGTGACAATAAATATGCGATTGTAATAACTTACACAAAATCTTAAGTCCAAGTTATGCACGGGAGGCTCTATCAAAAATTGCATCTCATCACATGCCACTATGCGCACAGCCATGTTGAAACAATCCTTGTCCATTGGCTTGTCCATCCTGAGTATGTCTTGAATTTGCTTTAGAGTTAATCCTAGTGGATAAGGTGTGGAGCTTCGCACCCATTCTTTTCTGCAAAATAATTGATAAGAATAATGATATGATAATAATATGTACCGACGCTTGATCATTATCTTATGAGGCTTACTTCAAACAGGTTGCATTGTCAATGGACATGATGTATTTGCATATCTCGTCAACAAACTCATGTGGTTTGGTGGACAAGGTGCAAATAGGAAGCTGGATATTTTCTTTGGCTACATCTCCTTGGTGTTCTTTACCTAGACTTGGCAATTCCGTAATATCAGAATCGGATCCATTTTCTTGATCTTTAGATTGATTATATATCGAATTGCCTCTTATTTTGTTTAGTTCCGAATCATGCAATATGACAATTAATTTTCTTTGGAATGCTTTCATATCCTCCTACAAAGTAGTAAGAAACATTGATATTGTAAATTAATAATTTAAGATGCAAGATACTACTAACGGTCTCTAAACAAAATAATACGTGAGTGATGCACTCAGAAAGCATATCGCATGTCCAATATTCCATAAAATTTAACATGAACAACCCGCACGATGCGCTACAAAATTAGAAAATGTTATAGTAGAATTGTATCTAGACAAATCAACATAAAAAATATTAAAACAATCATTAAGCTAGAAAGATTTTCGGTATACTTCATGCTACTGGTACCAATGGAGGATGCTAAAATATCATTCGACCTACCCAATCCTCCAGACTGGCAAACCGCGCATTTTTTGTAAACAATTTAGAGTTTTCACACCTACTTGATCAGAGGTTTAATAACTTTTTTTTGCATAGGTTCATTGTAGCTCAACTGCTTAGTTAATTTTATTTTCTATCTCTACATGTCACTGAACTACCATGCACCACACTACCTAGAAAAACAAGAAATTAAGTTAGTACCCATATAGAAGAGACATAGAGCTGATACACCAAAAAAGAAGTGGCTGAGCTTCTCCACGCCCGTTACTCAATGGTAAGGTCTAATTTAACTACTATCCAAACACACCTTTAAATACATTACTTTTGTATCACCGTAATTTTCACATTCGAAAGTTCAAGAGATTCAACATACCCATCAGTCTGCAGTGGTTTTCGGATATGCTCTACTATTGGCCATGTCGTGACATCGAGATCGTGCCACTTTTCACCTTTGTCAAATCCCCTTCTTTGAGATGCAGTCTTTAAGTGCTTCTCAAGTCCTCGGAGCTGTTATATGAGGAAAAAAGATATTATACGAGGAAAAAGTAAAATGTCAAGAGGAGATCATAATCAAATAACTTACCATAAACGTGAGGTCAGTTCTACCCATTCCAGGACCAAGTGAGTCTAATACTTGTATCAAGCGTTTCTTCGCATTGATGACCGCTAAATACCAGTGGGTCTTACTGATATTTATCGGTAGGAAGATCTAAAATAAAATATTACATAAGTAGGTATACATATGTTAAAAATATAATAAATGAGATGCATAGGTAGGGATTTAGTTCTGACCATGTCATGCTTTAGATAAATATATGCCTGCTCTATGATATGGCCGATATATTTTTACGTCTTTCTTCAGCATATTGGAGACGTATGTTTTATCCATATATACCTTATCGCCAACTTTGTTAAGCAGATGATCATATGCACCCGCATGCAATATATGTAGGCATTTATTACCTACAATTGAACTCATAAAACACATTTAAATTAAAAATAGACACAAATTGTGTAAATAGTGATTTCTTGTCGACTTACATCATCAGGCAGAAATACGTCATCACATGTAAGACACTTTAAATGGTCATTAGATAGCGATGCATCACCTATCTACACAAAGTTGGTATTTTTAGGTGCAGACATTATTGATTCAATGATGACAAAATCTTCCGCGGTGCAGACATAGTCTGGCAAGATATATAAGTGTGCCACATTAATTACATAAAAAGTAATATAGGAAAAAGGAAAGGGCGGAACTAAGTACCTTTGGGGATAACGTTTGTGTTTTCTTTTTTTGGTTTATTATGACATGACTCCTTTGGATTTGAAAGAGTCGGTGAGTCTAGGGTCCCTTCCATCAAGGTAGCCTCGAGGCCTTTGGTGATGGCTTCTTTAACATCAACATCCATTTTTATATTGTCCATGACCTGCAAAAACGAAATTAATTATAAAGATCTTTTTATCTAGGAACATGTGTTCAGAAAAATATAATCAAAATCACCTTGGTTGATTCGGTAAAACTCGTCTCTTCCACCAACATTGTATCTGAACCTATGTCGATAGGTTCATTCAAAGCATTTGTAGTATCTGTCTCAGTTCCGTCCATGATCTACAATAGTTAATACACATTGTAAGAGATGAATATTTGCGATCTGAAAACAGTCAAAACATAATTGATTTGAAAAAATTTGTAGACACGATCGCTTGTTATCCTGGAGCCCACCTTTTACTGAACAGCAGAACATCATATAGACAAAGAAAATAAGCGAGGTTGCTTAACTACAGTACTGGATGGATTAAAAAAAGGAGAGAAAAGCATCTCGTAACGAGGCTATATACATGTTACATGTCTTGAACAAGGCAAAAGGGGAAAATGCCCTACATCACCCCACCGAGCAGGGGGGGGGGGAATAAGAAAGTCCTTTTTAACTTTACCCGAACCAACCACAGAAACAAAGAAAAGAGGCATTTCTCCAAAAAAAAGTAACAAAAAAGAGGAAATTTACAGATTCTAGTGATGAACTCGAGCCCAGAACTCCGCTAGCTAGCACTGGTACAGGGAGAAGCCCCTGTTCTTCCACAGAGAGAAGCGGAGGCTGCATAGTGCATACTCGTCTCAGTCAACAGGGCAAACTGGAAAGAAAAAAGAAATTAAAGAATAGCCGGACAGGTATGTTGTCACTGCTCTATTTCTTCCTCACGTCTCCTTACCCTATCCCTTCCCCAATTCGTTCTGGTTTGCCCTGCCTCCTCCTCACTCACGCCGGCATGGCCATGCCTCCTGCCTCCTCTGACTCACGCCGCCACTTCCCGTCCTCGGCCCGCGCTCTCACAGCTGCCCACCCTCCGGCGCCGAGCTAACCCGCCTCCCTCCAGCGCTATAACGGCCACCCGCCCACCGGCGCACGGTTCCCGCTGCCGGCCGTCCCGCCCGCCGGCGCCGGGCCACCCCTCCATCGGCTAGATCTTACGGCCGCCCCTCCCTCCGGCGCTGAGCCAACCTGCCATCGGGCGCAAGGTTCCGGCTGCAGGCCGCCCCGCCTCCGGCGCCGAGCCACATCGCCATTGGCCGAAGATGGCCCCTACTCCGCCGCGTCCGCGGCAGCTTCGTTCGGGCTCCCGCCACGCGCCTGGACTGGCTTCACTCCTCCTCACCTCCCGCTAGGCAATGGCGGGCGTCGTCGTTCCTCCAAAATAGCTGCTCCCGCACGTCTTGCAGGAGGATGGGGACACGACACCATGTGTGTCCACCCCAACCTGGACCGGCTCAACATGGTGCTTCCCCGCGGCTCAATCCTTCTTGCCGCGGCTGCCATGGATCTCCTTCTGATTATCGGCGTCGCCGACTCGATTGTGTGCGGTGCGCGCGTGGTAATCGACGCCGGTGGAGAGGGGAAGAGGGAATACCTTGATGCCGGTGGGCGATTGCTAGCTGCCAGGAGGATTCGTCGCTTGAGAGAAAAAGGTTCGTACGGAAACAAAGATATGTTTAGGCCTCGGGGGAAAAAATTGCAGGGTTGTTTGGATTTGTAATCCTATATAGCTAGGTTAGTTAGTTATTCCTGAAAGCTGTTAGCAATTTTCGTGCGAATCAAATTGAAGCAAGTTGTTGTTTAAACGGAACTTTAGGACTCTAGGTGGGACATGCCTGTTCGGCTACACCTTAAAATTTCTACAATGATCCACATGTAGAAATTTTCTTGGTTGAAGTCCTTCAGATTACGAAGCTAGAGATTTAGGCCCTTTCTTGTTTTTATTGAACTTTGGAAAGTAACCATATTTGCAGCCAATAGTTGTTCTGAACCCCAATTAGCATGCAGCAAAAATCTAAATAGGACATGAATTAAAATCAGGGCCTGAACAATGAAAATGTATCCACAAAATAGTGAATAAATTATCTAACCAGTGCATTACTATGGAAATCAAATATTACTGCGCATGGAGGATAAGACCAGCCTGGGATTTCTAAATCGGAGCCATTTAGGTATTTGATGATGCTATTTTAGTTGCTCCCACGGCGAACACGTACCAGCGAGCTTCTAATCTTCATGCTTAGTCAAGTTTTGGTTGTTTTTTCCCCTATGTTTCTTAGATGGCAAAATCCAAAAAAATATCATGAATGCATGATGTTAGAGTTTAGTGGTAGTGCTTATAATCACAGCCCTTGGGAAGTTTCATTCGTGGACATTTAACTTATATATCTTGCAATCTGAATATGCTATTCCTTCGGACATGTAACCGCTAACAGGGCTACTTCTGCGAGATGAAGAAGACGGCTGACAGCGACTTTGGTCAGCGCGATGAAGACGACGGTCAGCAGCGACCCTGGTTGTGGTCAGCGAGATGAAGAAGACGGCTGACAGCGACTTTGGTCAGCGCGATGAAGACGACGGTCAGCAGCGACCCTGGTTGTGGTCAACGTGATGAAGACGACAGTGCCATTTCAAATTTTGATGGCGTGTTAGTTGAGAAATAGTAGGTGTTTGTTGTGCCATTTGAAATTTTGAAAAGCTACGCCTAATGGTGTGGAGTTGTTTGTTATCCACGGGCTGGTATTTCTCCTCTTAGGATAAACACGTGTTAGTTGAGAAATAGTAGGTGTTTGTTCTTCCATTTGAAATTTTGAACAGCTACGTGGAATAGTAGGTGTTTGTTATCCACGCCTAATAGTAGGTGTTTGTTATCCACGCCTAATAGTAGAGATTAGTTAGTTGCGTTTTCTTTGTGACGTGGGGGTATTATTGTCCATCCTGAAAATGTGACACCAGGCATTCACCAGTTTGCTCTTAATAGTAGAGATTAAGATGCAAGATACTACTAACGGTCTCTAAACAAAATAATACGTGAGTGATGCAGTCAGAAAGCATATCGCATGTCCAATATTCCATAAAATTTAACATGAACAACCCGCACGATGCGCTACAAAATTAGAAAATGTTATAGTAGAATTGTATCTAGACAAATCAACATAAAAAATATTAAAACAATCATTAAGCTAGAAAGATTTTCGGTATACTTCATGCTACTGGTACCAATGGAGGATGCTAAAATATCATTCGACCTACCCAATCCTCCAGACTGGCAAACCGCGCATTTTTTGTAAACAATTTAGAGTTTTCACACCTACTTGATCAGAGGTTTAATAACTTTTTTTTGCATAGGTTCATTGTAGCTCAACTGCTTAGTTAATTTTATTTTCTATCTCTACATGTCACTGAACTACCATGCACCACACTACCTAGAAAAACAAGAAATTAAGTTAGTACCCATATAGAAGAGACATAGAGCTGATACACCAAAAAAGAAGTGGCTGAGCTTCTCCACGCCCGTTACTCAATGGTAAGGTCTAATTTAACTACTATCCAAACACACCTTTAAATACATTACTTTTGTATCACCGTAATTTTCACATTCGAAAGTTCAAGAGATTCAACATACCCATCAGTCTGCAGTGGTTTTCGGATATGCTCTACTATTGGCCATGTCGTGACATCGAGATCGTGCCACTTTTCACCTTTGTCAAATCCCCTTCTTTGAGATGCAGTCTTTAAGTGCTTCTCAAGTCCTCGGAGCTGTTATATGAGGAAAAAAGATATTATACGCCGAGGAAAAAGTAAAATGTCAAGAGGAGATCATAATCAAATAACTTACCATAAACGTGAGGTCAGTTCTACCCATTCCAGGACCAAGTGAGTCTAATACTTGTATCAAGCGTTTCTTCGCATTGATGACCGCTAAATACCAGTGGGTCTTACTGATATTTATCGGTAGGAAGATCTAAAATAAAATATTACATAAGTAGGTATACATATGTTAAAAATATAATAAATGAGATGCATAGGTAGGGATTTAGTTCTGACCATGTCATGCTTTAGATAAATATATGCCTGCTCTATGATATGGCCGATATATTTTTACGTCTTTCTTCAGCATATTGGAGACGTATGTTTTATCCATATATACCTTATCGCCAACTTTGTTAAGCAGATGATCATATGCACCCGCATGCAATATATGTAGGCATTTATTACCTACAATTGAACTCATAAAACACATTTAAATTAAAAATAGACAAAATTGTGTAAATAGTGATTTCTTGTCGACTTACATCATCAGGCAGAAATACGTCATCACATGTAAGACACTTTAAATGGTCATTAGATAGCGATGCATCACCTATCTACACAAAGTTGGTATTTTTAGGTGCAGACATTATTGATTCAATGACGACAAAATCTTCCGCGGTGCAGACATAGTCTGGCAAGATATATAAGTGTGCCACATTAATTACATAAAAAGTAATATAGGAAAAAGGAAAGGGCGGAACTAAGTACCTTTGGGGATAACGTTTGTGTTTTCTTTTTTTGGTTTATTATGACATGACTCCTTTGGATTTGAAAGAGTCGGTGAGTCTAGGGTCCCTTCCATCAAGGTAGCCTCGAGGCCTTTGGTGATGACTTCTTTAACATCAACATCCATTTTTATATTGTCCATGACCTGCAAAAACGAAATTAATTATAAAGATCTTTTTATCTAGGAACATGTGTTCAGAAAAATATAATCAAAATCACCTTGGTTGATTCGGTAAAACTCGTCTCTTCCACCAACATTGTATCTGAACCTATGTCGATAGGTTCATTCAAAGCATTTGTAGTATCTGTCTCAGTTTCGTCCATGATCTACAATAGTTAATACACATTGTAAGAGATGAATATTTGCGATCTGAAAACAGTCAAAACATAATTGATTTGAAAAAATTTGTAGACACGATCGCTTGTTATCCTGGAGCCCACCTTTTACTGAACAGCAGAACATCATATAGACAAAGAAAATAAGCGAGGTTGCTTAACTACAGTACTGGATGGATTAAAAAAAGGAGAGAAAAGCATCTCGTAACGAGGCTATATACATGTTACATGTCTTGAACAAGGCAAAAGGGGAAAATGCCCTACATCACCCCACCGAGCAGGGGGGGGGGGAATAAGAAAGTCCTTTTTAACTTTACCCGAACCAACCACAGAAACAAAGAAAAGAGGCATTTCTCCAAAAAAAAGTAACAAAAAAGAGGAAATTTACAGATTCTAGTGATGAACTCGAGCCCAGAACTCCGCTAGCTAGCACTGGTACAGGAAGAAGCCCCTGTTCTTCCACAGAGAGAAGCGGAGGCTGCATAGTGCATACTCGTCTCAGTCAACAGGGCAAACTGGAAAGAAAAAAGAAATTAAAGAATAGCCGGACAGGTATGTTGTCACTGCTCTATTTCTTCCTCACGTCTCCTTACCCTATCCCTTCCCCAATTCGTTCTGGTTTGCCCTGCCTCCTCCTCACTCACGCCGGCATGGCCATGCCTCCTGCCTCCTCTGACTCACGCCGCCACTTCCCGTCCTCGGCCCGCGCTCTCACAGCTGCCCACCCTCCGGCGCCGAGCTAACCCGCCTCCCTCCAGCGCTATAACGGCCACCCGCCCACCGGCGCACGGTTCCCGCTGCCGGCCGTCCCGCCCGCCGGCGCCGGGCCACCCCTCCATCGGCCAGATCTTACGGCCGCCCCTCCCTCCGGCGCTGAGCCAACCTGCCATCGGGCGCAAGGTTCCGGCTGCAGGCCGCCCCGCCTCCGGCGCCGAGCCACATCGCCATTGGCCGAAGATGGCCCCTACTCCGCCGCGTCCGCGGCAGCTTCGTTCGGGCTCCCGCCACGCGCCTGGACTGGCTTCACTCCTCCTCACCTCCCGCTAGGCAATGGCGGGCGTCGTCGTTCCTCCAAAATAGCTGCTCCCGCACGTCTTGCAGGAGGATGGGGACACGACACCACGTGTGTCCACCCCAACCTGGACCGGCTCAACATGGTGCTTCCCCGCGGCTCAATCCTTCTTGCCGCGGCTGCCATGGATCTCCTTCTGATTATCGGCGTAGCCGACTCGATTGTGTGCGGTGCGCGCGTGGTAATCGACGCCGGTGGAGAGGGGAAGAGGGAATACCTTGATGCCGGTGGGCGATTGCTAGCTGCCAGGAGGATTCGTCGCTTGAGAGAAAAAGGTTCGTACGGAAACAAAGATATGTTTAGGCCTCGGGGGAAAAAATTGCAGGGTTGTTTGGATTTGTAATCCTATATAGCTAGGTTAGTTAGTTATTCCTGAAAGCTGTTAGCAATTTTCGTGCGAATCAAATTGAAGCAAGTTGTTGTTTAAACGGAACTTTAGGACTCTAGGTGGGACATGCCTGTTCGGCTACACCTTAAAATTTCTACAATGATCCACATGTAGAAATTTTCTTGGTTGAAGTCCTTCAGATTACGAAGCTAGAGATTTAGGCCCTTTCTTGTTTTTATTGAACTTTGGAAAGTAACCATATTTGCAGCCAATAGTTGTTCTGAACCCCAATTGGCATGCAGCAAAAATCTAAATAGGACGTGAATTAAAATCAGGGCCTGAACAATGAAAATGTATCCACGAAATAGTGAATAAATTATCTAACCAGTGCATTACTATGGAAATCAAATATTACTGCGCATGGAGGATAAGACCAGCCTGGGATTTCTAAATCGGAGCCATTTAGGTATTTGATGATGCTATTTTAGTTGCTCCCACGGCGAACACGTACCAGCGAGCTTCTAATCTTCATGCTTAGTCAAGTTTTGGTTGTTTTTTCCCCTATGTTTCTTAGATGGCAAAATCCAAAAAAATATCATGAATGCATGATGTTAGAGTTTAGTGGTAGTGCTTATAATTACAGCCCTTGGGAAGTTTCATTCGTGGACATTTAACTTATATATCTTGCAATCTGAATATGCTATTCCTTCGGACGTGTAACCGCTAACAGGGCTACTTCTGCGAGATGAAGAAGACGGCTGAGAGCGACTTTGGTCAGCGCGATGAAGACGACGGTCAGCAGCGACCCTGGTTGTGGTCAGCGAGATGAAGAAGACGGCTGACAGCGACTTTGGTCAGCGCGATGAAGACGACGGTCAGCAGCGACCCTGGTTGTGGTCAGCGAGATGAAGAAGACGGCTTCCAGCGACTTCGGTCAGCGCGATGAAGACGACGGTCAGCAGCGACCCTGGTTGTGGTCAACGTGATGAAGACGACAGTGCCATTTCAAATTTTGATGGCGTGTTAGTTGAGAAATAGTAGGTGTTTGTTGTGCCATTTGAAATTTTGAAAAGCTACGCCTAATGGTGTGGAGTTGTTTGTTATCCACGGGCTGGTATTTCTCCTCTTAGGATAAACACGTGTTAGTTGAGAAATAGTAGGTGTTTGTTCTTCCATTTGAAATTTTGAACAGCTACGTGGAATAGTAGGTGTTTGTTATCCACGCCTAATAGTAGGTGTTTGTTATCCACGCCTAATAGTAGAGATTAGTTAGTTGCGTTTTCTTTGTGACGTAGGGGTATTATTGTCCATCCTAAAAATGTGACACCAGGCATTCACCAGTTTGCTCTTAATAGTAGAGATTGGTTTAGGACTCAATTAATTGAGATGAGGAGGGATTAGAGGTGGTGTACCTGGTGAGCGGACTCGCTGGCAGGAGGTGCGGTCTCCATGCGGTTCAGGTGATGGCGAGCTCGCCCCACAGGAGGTGCGGCCTCTACTTGGTTTAGGTGAGACTTGAGAGTTCGCCCGGACGGGGTACGGGCGGTCCAGGTTCCGGAAGCAACCCCGCCGGAAGTGTTGTGAGGCCTCCAAGCTCGCTGGCTCCTTGGGGCTTCCCGTCCTGGCTAGATGTTGCGTCTGCTGCACTTTCTCCGAGGCAACATCGCCGAGACATGGCTCTAGAGGCGGGCATCCGCGGGCGGCCGGCCACCTTCCCGATCTATGCAGTAAAATTTTCGGCGCAGCTAGAGGCGGAGGGGATCGGCCTGCTGGTTCTTGAGCTCCTTAAGATTCGCTTGGAAGCCATCGAATCGTGCGGCCGACGCTAATAATCAGGAACCGGGATCTAAATCGAGACGAAGGAAGTGAGGCTCAAGGAAGCAGACAGGAGGATAAATCGACGGAGGCGTGTGTACGGGGCTCCTCCACTGGTTCCTCCGCCTCTTGTTGATGTGCGGCGGGATCTGCGATTGGCGGCGCTAATCAATCTGGGAGAGAGGGTGCGGCCGCAGGGGATTGAGCAGCTGGCTGCGCTCGGGAGGAAAGAGGAGAAGAAAAATAAACAACGAACCGGTAATGGCAGGTGTAGTATTATGCGATTTAGTGGGAGGGCAAAACGGTCTAAATAAATGTTGGACGAAAATTTTGGCAGAAACCTTAGCTCCTTTATTATTAGGTATAGACTAGTAAATAAGCCCGTGCGTTGCCACGGTTGATTAAAACCCTGACCTTCGTTTCAAAATCTTATTTTTTCCAGAATATTAGGGCATCTCCAACAACGGATGCGAAGCTATCGTTTCCGACCGGGCGATCAAAATATGCGCCTGCACCTCTACCAGCGGCACGATGCATAGTGATCAGGATGTCCGCGCAGACGGAAACATGGCTCAAATATGCGCCTTGGATGCGTCGGTGCGGACGCTGCGCGGTTCCGCATCGTGACCACGTCCTACCACCACGGGCCCGCCTAGCAGCGAGCGCGAGGCATGTTTCGGCTGCATCTCTTCGGCGGCCCTCGCTTTCGCGTCTGCGTCGCAGATGTCAGCGTGCTGCCATCAATGGCATTGTGCCCCGCACACGCCCGACCTTTAAAAGGCGACCGACATCGTCCCAGCCATCGCCCACACCTCCCTACCACCGCCGCACCCCGCCTCCACTCCCACAGCCACGACCACGTGTCTCCGCGTTACCATCGGGAAGAAGAAGAAAGAATTCGAGGCATCTAGCAACGGTGTGAAGGAGGCCTGGTCAAACGGGGTGCCGCTCGCCGTCGACATGGCGTGCCTCATGCACAACAACTGGGTGTCGTGTGGCAACTGGCGGGACGTGTACCTTCCTAGCGCAGGCATCAATACCTACCGCCAGACCTACGTGCGCGCCGACCCATCCTACGACGTCGACTCCGATCGATGGCACACCTAGCGCGGGATCGAGACAAACAACAGGAGGAAGGCGGGATTTCTCGGCGACTTGTTGCGCCTCGTAATCACCCATACAACCCTCCTCCGTCGCACCCACACCTTGTTGCGCCTCGTAATCACGCCAGCCGTCGCCGACGATGCCGCGCTGGCCTACTACAATGAGGAGGCAAAGGATAACAGCGACGACATCATCGCCACCGTATTCTACGACTGGCGAACGGCCAGGAAGGAGGGCCGAGAGTTCTAGCTGTCGGACACCACGACGAGGGGGTATTCACTATGTAAATCTCTTTTTTATTTTTCTTTTATTCCCTATGTAAATTATGCTTTTTAATTGAGTGGAAAATCTTTTAGTAAAAATATGCGTCAGCCCGCTGGAGGCACCATAGACGCAGATGGACGCGGTTGATTTTGACCATTGAAGCCGACGCAAACGGTCAATTTTAGCGTCTGTTTCATGTCGGCCCGCTAGAGATACCCTTAGAAACAACTTTCCGATACGACACTGCAATGTACCAGACGGGAGACGACATAATTGCAAAATATTTCGTATGGAGTTTTATTCATTTTTTTAATGTTTCCATAGGCAAAGATTTTCGAAGTATTATTTAAGAAGGATGCAGGCACGTGCTTCTTTTTATTTATGCACCATCCTAGGAAGGAGCTCATAATCCCGTTTAAAAGAAAGAAAAAAGGCTTTTTAGTTTTGTGAGGGAGAGCGCCCAGCAACCGGCCAGACCCAAACCTATCTTCCCTTGGTCGTATTCTCCTCCACACACTTCGCCTGCGCCGCCGCCCATTCTCCTCTCCAGTCCTTCTCTCTCGGCGACCTCGTCCGGAGCAGATGGACTTCCTTCTTCTCTTCTTCCGGCAAGCGCGAGCTCCTCTGGAGCCAGCTCGTTTCAGCACCCACCACCATCGTCGACAGCCCGTGTCCGAGCTTGCCTCTTTCCTCCGGTCCTCCGTCCGGGTCAAGATCAGGGAAAATTATTTTGATCGCTCCACTCATTTGATGCCCGGGCAACACCCTCCTTTAATTCCTTTCCTTTAATTCATGCAGGCAGCGGATCTCATACCAATCAACGGTGTTATTTCTTCATGATTCCCTTGCTGATATTCTACGCAAATTCGAAGGTATATAAACCGGTGAAATTGATTGTAAGGAAGCGATGTGGGACTATTGAACCTAGAAAATCAAAGCTACGCTTTCGTTGGATGGATTTGCCGGTTGCGTGCTTTGGTGAATATCTGTTAGGCCTAAGAAAGAGGAAGCCCAAGTTCATGGGCTGCGTATGAAGGAGGTTCGTCCGATGTGAAGGCCGTTCGCGGAACCGTTTTTTCTCTCTCGACGAACCATTTTCGTGACTAAGCGGTGGCACTGTTTGTAAATATTTCTAAAAAGTATGGATAGATCTAAAACGGACGAAAATAGAGGGGAGAAACCTTGCTTCCTTTATTAGTAGGTAAAGATATGAAACAAGAAAAAGAAAGAAACCTTACCTGGGCCAGTCTACAAGCGTCCAGGCATTGGCGTTGGCTTCCTATTTAGCGCCACGAGCATCATTTAGAAATGCCTGGCTTTTACCATACTCATAGGCCGTATAGTGGGCTAACATTATCAGGCTTGGCCCTGCTACATGACCATTGGAAACAACTACTACTGCACATGGAATTCTCCACTCGCTGAAGAAAAACGTTTAGGATTTTCTCTTAAAAACATTTCTCCATACATCTAAGGAAGATAGTAATGGGACACGTTGTGGAGTAAAGCTTCGTCCTCCGTTCCCTTCTCTATAATTCATGCCTTCTTCCTTCTCCCAAATCATGGTTGTAATTAATTTAAGAATTAGAACAAATGAACTTTTTTTTGAAGTACCTATGCTAACATACAGGGTGCTAAAAAACAAATCTAGGGTTTCGTCTGTCCAGTCTCCGGTGGCATTGGGTCTTGGAGGTGCACCGGCCTCTTGCCGGCGGGAGGTTTATTTTCCTTTTTCTATAGATAATTGCAGTGTCTTCTTTAGGATGGTGACGCGGTCCTCCCTACATATCCATGTTCCGACGATGCGTTTAGCGCCGATGGAGGGTGTATAGAGTTGTCTTTCCGATGGATCTCCAGGTTCCAATTGTTCTTCGCGTTAGTTGGTCTAATTGCAAGTCTGGCTCTTCCGATCGATGGTTCTCATCTTTGGCGACAGTTGTTGCTTTGGTGTGCTGGTCCTTTGGGGGTTTAGCACGGCGACTTCCTATTCATCTACAACAACAAAGTCTACTACAACAAGCTTTGCATGACTCCATTGAGGGAGGGGCGAGGCAGTGGCGTGCCTTTGGCTTTCTCTAGCACTTATAGTTTTCGCTAGGTGGTACATGAATCTATCTATACTTTATTTTACTTTTAGAGCTCTTTGTACTACTATTGATCATTATTAATAGATCAATGCATTTTCGTAAAAAAAAAAATACAATACATTATGGAACGGAGGGGGTACATCGCTGATTGAGCCGATGTAATCAATATGTTCATTCATCAAAATTCTCAATTGTTTCAACCGCATGCATCAATCGATTTGGAGGCTAGGGTATAGTCTCTTTTTCGAAAATGGACCAGTGTGGTTGTATCTCACCACAAAGCCCAATCTTGGTCTGAAGCGTCGTGTGCATTGTGCGTTCATAAATTGTCCCGTTACATTCTTCATGCACTTGTATGGTGCATTTGGCGAGGCTATAAACATGAAGAGCATGGATTAACTGGAGAAAGGCGCCTGAGTGCAAAGCTCTCCGGTTACATCATTTCAGGTGCAAAGCTCTCCGGTTACAGACAAGGGACATTAATAGGCATCAAAACGACCTGGACCGCTTCGGCCCGACCTGTCGCTCCCCGCAGGCGACGGGCGGGCGATTTTCCAAACCCTAACCCCACCCCCTCCTCCCCGCTCCCCACCACCGCCGCCCGGCGGCCGCCGGGCAAAGCCCGGCGTGCCGGGCCCCGGATCCGCTCGTGTGGAGGTGGCGCGGGGCCTCCCTCGGGCGGCGGAGATCCACTGCGAGGGATCGACGGCTCCTCGCGCGGCGGGCCGGCGCGCCGCGGCGAGGCGGTTCCTCGAGGTCGAGGCGGCGGAGCTCGGCGGCGCGGTCGCCTTCCTCGCGGGCGACGGCTGCGACGACGCAGCTTCTACGGGACGCTGAGGCGGCGGCCTCAGGGTGAGGCGCCACTGGCTTGGCGGCGAGCAGTGCGCGTGGATGCGGTCCAGCACCCTCGGCCGTGCGGACGGCGAGGTGCTGTCGGGCGCTGGTCGTGGCGTGGCGGCGGTTTCGCGAACGCCGGCGCCAGATCTGAAGGCCGTCCTCCCCACTTCGTCCGAGGCCCACCCTGCATCTCCGGTACTGTCCTTGGCGACCCTCGTTCGCCGGATCTCTGGCCGGGTTAGGTGCTGGTTCTTGGGTTGTGAGAGAGGGAGAAATCCCTGGTCAACCTCGCTGGTCCGACGGTGACGACGCCTGGGGGCGCCGTGTATCCTTCTTGAGGTACCGTCCTTTCTCTCCTCCCCTCCCCCTCCCCCTCCGTCTCCCGGGTGAAAACCCCAACTTTGTTGGGGCGGCGGCTGACATGGACATACCCTTCGGGTACCCATTATTAGTGTACCTGGCTCGGCCCAATATGGAGAAGACCCAATATGGAGAAGGCCCAACAAGGCAACCCGAAGAAGTAGTCGACTAGGACTCTTGTAAAACCCAAGACTGGTTGCATATATAAAGCTAGCCAGGGCACCCGATAGAGAGGCCAACAGATAGACAATATAGCTTCGCTTATGGCGGCACCCTGTAAACATACATATGATCATATAGTGGATTGCTAGCGACGTAGGGATCCTCACCGGGGGACCGGAAGGTGGGTGCGTCGTGTGCTGTCTCCGAATCTCCATCGTCGCTCTCTCCCGAAACCCTAGTCTACAATACGTAGGCATTGCCGAGGTGATCCCTCGTCAATTGGCGCCGTCTGTGGGGATCGCGGCGATTGGATTTTGTTATCCGGGCGGGATCCATCATCTACATCGGCAGTCAAATCGCATCTGGTCGATTGGTCTTCTTCGGCAAGATCAACTTCCTCGGCAACTTCACATGGCGGCAACGAAGTCGCAGATTTTCTGGGCAGTGAAGTTGAAGAACTCTGTGATCAACCGGGATGTAGCATCAGGAAGAAATTCTGGTCCTGGTCGGCGCATCGGGTCAGTTTTCAGAGAAGGTAAACAAAATAGGGATGAAACAATCGAGTCCTTCGTGGGCACGGCTCCACGTCCCTGGTGTGTCCATTGGCAAAGCAAACCACGTCACAACCGAGCTCACTCAAAATTGAGCCTCAGTTCACGTTGGTCCAAGTTCCAAGGAAAAAAGCATGCGTCCCGCAGTAATTGATTTCGCCAATTGCAAGCACGCAAGCAAAGATCTGGACTCAGCTGGTCACATGGTCATATTTCCAGCGACATCAATTACAAAAAGAAAAGAGAAGAGAAGTCGATGCAACCTTATAAGAATCAATCATGGAGATGAAATTGCCCGCGGTGTCTACGGGCGCGTTAGTCGAAGGAAAAGAAACTCGGCATCCAAGTAGCCATATACGTATACGAGCTTCGCGTAAAGATCAATCAGCAAAATTAATCAAGTATTCAGATTATGGAGATGAAGATCAACCAACCTGTTAGCGTGGAGTACACAAACTACACAAGGCGAGCAATCGGGACTGTACGGACAATTCAGAAAAATACCTCAATTTTGGCGTGTTCATCTTTGTCTTCGCACGGTCATCGACGAATTCAACCATGAACAATGCTGTCATCATCGACTTCAGAAAAATCATCCGCAGCGCCGCAACTTCGTCGACTCCATAGGCTCATCGGTAACCCGTTCTTTTTTACGTACTATTTAATTTATATATGCAATGATCTAATCGGTATAGTATTCAAGTACCTGACTATCAAATCATGAACACATATTTTTCCTCATTAGAATTTTCAACAATAATTTGTCTTGGATGCTAATCTCTTACTTTGTGCACTTATGTGATAATGCCAAGCACTAATACACGTGGGGGCAAAAAACATTACCATTGTTTGCATGGATTTTGCGGCAAGTTATATAATATTGACCTGATACACTTCCGGGTCAGTGGGTTTATTTTCTTCGGTGGATTCATCTTCTATGGTCTTCAGTGGTTTCATCTTCTATGGTCTTCAATGGATTCACCTTCTATTATTATTAATGGATCAATCTTATTCGGCTATCACTATATTCATCTTATATAATACTACCTAGTGCACCTCCGGGTAAATGGATTCATCTTCTATGATTATTATTGGATTTATTTTCTTCGGATCAGTGGATTCATCTTCTTCGGCTTGTTGGATTTTTCTTCATCGGATTCATCTTATAAGATTCATCTATATGGATACTCCTGGTTTACTCTTATACAACATTACCCGAGGCGTTTCCGTTTACTCTTATACAATACTACCCGATGAGCTTCCGGGTCAATGGATTCATCTTCTATGGCCATTACTGGATTTATTTTCTTCGGGTCAATGGATTCATCTTCTATGATATCAGCGGATTCATCTTCTATGATTATTACTGGATTATTCGGGCCAATGAATTCATCCTCTATGATATCAACAGATTTATCTTCAATATATGCTCTATATTTAATGGCATCTTCAATATGGATTCATCTAAAATACTTCATCTGGGATTCATCTTCGTATATTATTGTCTATGGCTTCATCTTAAATGGCTTCACCAAATATGGCCGCGACTCCATCAACTTATTTCGACGTCACGCCTAACACTCGGGGGCTCGACAACAATTTCGCCTCGGGTCACAACTGCGACACAACAATCATGACATCACCTCAGCAACGCTCGGGGGCTCGGCTATTTCTTCATCAACAATTTCGCGGCATCCACTTTTGCTATTTGGTGGTTTCTACTTTGGCTAGATTTCTTATCTACACTCGGAGACTTCATCATGCATCGGCTTCGTCGTGTCCAAAAAGAGAAAGCCGACAAAATTGTCTACAAAAGAGAACCTGACGAAATTGTCCAAAGGGAGAACTCGACGAAATTGTCCAAAGGGAGAACTCGACGAAATTGCCTTCAAGACAGAACTCGATGAAATCTTATTCAAGGAGGACCCGAAAAATTATCTTCAAGGAGGTCCCGAAAAATTATCTTCAAGGAGGTCTCGAAAAATTATCTTCAAGAAGGTCCCGAAAAATTATCTTCAAGGAGGTCTCGAAGAATTATCTTCAAGGAGGTCCCGAAAAATTATCTTCAAGGAGGTCTCGAAGAATTATCTTCAAGGAGGTCCCGAAAAATTATCTTCAAGGAGGTCTCGAAGAATTATCTTCAAAGAGGACCCGAAGAATTGTCCTCAAGGAGGACCCGAAGAAATTTTCTTCAAGAAAGAACTCGACGAAATTTTCATCAAGGAGGAACAAAAAAAAAAGAAGAGATGGACAAATCTTCGGATCCATTGACTCGTCAGATTCTTCCGAGCAAGAGCATCGGTGATGAACCCGACAATATAGAAGAATCCAATATATTCGGCTGTCTCATCACGCCCGAGAAAAATATAGAAGAACCCGTAAAATGGGTCATTGCATCAGCCGAACAAGGCACTCGACAATATATTCTCAGAGCGCTAAAAGTCGCGAATAATCTCTGAATGCCGCAAAACTTTGCGAAGGTAAGACCCCAGATCCGTTCTGAGCGGCGTGGCATCTCGGGTTTGCTACTTTTCCGTATCAACAGATACAAAGAAAAATCCTAACGGACGCGTTAGGTGATAAAACATGGCGGGACTCGACAGAATGGTAAGACCTTAAGCGGCACTCAAGTTAACACCATATCCGGGATCATGTCCAGGGCGTGATCTTGAAGTAGGTTTTGCGGATTGCCACTAGAGCAGTTAGTACCTAATCCGTCAGATGAACTAGCCCCAATTACCATTATCCCTGTACAATATAGATATGGATGTCAAATAAAAATAGCAACGGCCTGGAGTCGATAAAAAGAGGGGCTGCGCCCAGAAATATAGTCAAGTTCTTTATCGAGTAGTACAACTTGAGCCTATGCCTAGATGCAAGCACCTGCCCATTGATGCGCGTAGATGTACACGTCCGTTGGGAACCCCAAGAGGAAGGTATGATGCGCACAGTGGCAAGTTTTCCTCAGAAAGAAACCAAGGTTTAATCGAACCAGTAGGAGCCAAGAAGCACGTTGAAGGTTGATGGTCGCGAAATGTGATGCGGGGATTCCGGCGCCAACGCGGAATCTGCAACAAAACCAAAGTACTTTGCCCCAACAAAACAGTGAGGTTGTCAATCTCACCGGCTTGCTGTAACAAAGGATTAAACGTATCGAGTGGAAGATGTTTGCAAAGAAAACATAAAACACAAATATTACGTAAATTATGCTATGTAAAGAATAGGACCGGGGTCCACAGTTCACTAGAGGTGTCTCTCCCATAAGATAAAAGCATGTTGGGTGAACAAATTACAGTGGGCAATTGACAAATAGAAAGGCATAACAATGCATATACATGATATGATAAATATAGTGAGATTTAATTGGGCATTACGACAAAGTACATAGACCGCCATCCAGCATCTATGCCTAAAAAGTCCACCTTCAGGTTATCATCCGAACCCCTCCAGTATTAAGTTGCAAAGCAACAGACAATTGCATTAAGTATGGTGCGTAATGTAATCGACAACTACATCCTTAGACATAGAATCAATGTTTTATCCCTAGTGGCAACACATCCACAACCTTAGAACTTTACGTCACTGTCCCAGATTCAATGGAGGCATGAACCACTATCGAGCATAAATACTCCTCTTGGAGTTAAGAGTACAAACTTGGTCAGAGCCTCTACTAGTAACGGAGAGCATGCAAGATCATAAACAACACATAAACAATAGATTGATAATCACCATAATCATAGTACTCTCTATCCATCGGATCCCAACAAACACAACATATAGAATTACAGATAGATGATCTTGATCATGTTAGGCAGCTCACAAGATCCAACAATGAAGCACAACAAGGAGAAGGCGACCATCTAGCTCTACTATGGACCCATGGTCCGGGTGAACTACTCACTCATCACTCCGGAGGCGACCATGGCGGTGAAGAGTCCTCAGGAGATGAACCCCCTCTCGGCGAAGTGCGGGCGATCTCTGAATCCCCGAGATGGGATTCGCGGCGGCGTCTCGATGGAGTTTCGTATCGTGGCTCTCCGTCTGGGGGTTTCGCGACGGAGGCTTTAAGTGGGCGGAGGGTCAGCGCGGGGGCCACGGGGGCCGGGGGGCGGGTGGCGCGGCCGGGGGGCGCGCGCGCCTACCCTCGGCTGCCTCGTGGCCGCCGTTATCTCTTCGGTCTTGGAAGCTTCGTGTAAAAATAGGACCACAGGCGAAAGTTTCGTCCAATTAGAAAATATTTCATACTAGGATTTGAAACCAAAAACAGTGACAAAGAATGGCTCTTCGGCATCTTGTTAATAGGTTAGTTCCGGAAAATGCATAAATATGACATATAATGTGCATAAAACATGTAGGTATCATCAATAAAGTGGCATGGAACATAAGAAATTATCGATACGTTGGAGACGTATCAGCATCCCCAAGCTTAGTTCTGCTCGTCCCGAGCGGTAAAACAATAACAAAGATAATTTCGAAGTGACATGCCATCATAATCTTGATCATACTATTTGTAAACATATGTAATGAATGCAGCGATCAAAACAAAGGTAATGACATGAGTAAACAAATGAATCATATGAAAAAGACTTTTCATGAATAGTACTTCAAGACAAGCATCAATAAGTCTTGCATAAGAGTTAACTCATAAAGCAATAAATCAAAGTAAAGGTATTGAAGCAACACATAGGAAGATTAAGTTTCAGCGGTTTCAACTTATAACATGTATATCTCATGGATATTGTCAACATAAAGTAATATAACAAGTGCAATATGCAAGTATGTAGGAATCAATGCACAGTTCACACAAGTGTTTGCTTCTTAAGGTGGAAGGAGATAGGTAAACTGACTCAACAATAAAAGTAAAAGAAAGGTCCTTCAAAGAGGAAAGCATCGATTGCTGTATTTGTGCTAGAGCTTTTATTTTGAAAAACATGAAACAATTTTGTCAACGGTAGAGCATATGAGTTATGTAAATTATATCTTACAAGTTGCAAGCCTCATGCATAGTATACTAATAGTGTCCGCACCTCGTCCTACTTGGCTTGGACTACCGGATCTTCGCATGCCATGTTTCAACCAAGTGTCACAAAGGGGTACCTCCTTGCCGCCTGTACAAAGGTCTAAGGAGAATGCTCGCATTTGGATTTCTCGCTTTTGATTATTCTCAACTTAGACATCCATACCGGGACAACATGGACAACAGATAATGGACTCCTCTTAAATGCATAAGCATGTAGCAACAATTATTATTCTCATATGAGATTGAGGATATATGTCCAAAGCTGAAACTTCAACCATGATTCATGGCTTTAGTTAGCGGCCCAATGTTCTTCTCTAACAATTTTGCATGCTCCAACCACTAAAATGATAGATCCTTCAGACAAGACGGACATGCATAGCAACTCACATGATATTCAACAATAGTTGATGGCGTTCCTGAGCGCGGTTATCGCACAACAAGCAACTTAATAAAATATAAAGTGCATAAGTACATATTCAATACTACGATAGTTTTTAAGGCTATTTTGTCCCATGAGCTATATATTGCAAAGGTGAATAATGGAATTTTAAAGGTAGCACTCAAGCAATTTACTTTGGAATGGCGGAGAAATACCATGTAGTAGGTAGGTATGGTGGACACAAATGGCATAGTAGTTGGCTCAAGGATTTTGGATGCATGAGAAGTATTCCCTCTCGATACAAGGTTTAGGCTAGCAAGGTTATTTGAAGCAAACTCAAGGATGAACAAGTGCAGCAAAACTCACATAAAAGACATATTGTAAACATTATAAGACTCTACACCGTCTTCCTTGTTGTTCAAAACTCAATACTAGATATTATCTAGACCTTAGAGAAACCAAATATGCAAATCAAATTTTAGCAAGCTCTATGTATTTCTTCATTAATGGGTGCAAAGCATATGATGCAAGAGCTTAAACATGAGCACAACAATTGCCAAGTATCACATTATCCAAGACATTTTAGAATTACTACATGTAGCATTTTCCAATTCCAACCATATAACAATTTAACGAAGAAGAAACTTCGCCTTGAACATTATGAGTAAAGCCTAAGGACACATGTGTCCATATGCAACAGCGGGCGTGTCTCTCTCCACAAAGTGAATGCTAGGATCCATTTTATTCAAACAAAAACAAAAACAAAAACAAACCGACGCTCCAAGTAAAGAACACAAGATGTAACGAATAAAAATATAGTTTCGGGAGGAACCTGATGATGTTGTCGATGAAGAAGGGGATGCCTTGGGCATCCCCAAGCTTAGACGCTTGAGTCTTCTTAGAATATGCAGGGGTGAACCAGGGGCATCCCCAAGCTTAAACTTTCACTCCTCTTGATCATAGTATATCATTCTCCTCTTGACCCTTGAAAACTTCCTTCACACCAAACTTCAAGCAAACTCATTAGAGGTTAGTGCGCAATTAATAATTCACTCATTCAGAGGTGACACAATCATTATTTTCACTTCTGGACATTGCATAATGCTACTGGATATTAATGGATCAAAGAAATAAATCCAACATAGCAAAAGAGGCAATGCGAAATAAAAGGCAGAATCTGTCAAAAACAGAACAGTCCGTAAAGGCGAATTTAAAGCTGGCACAGACTTGCTCAAATGGAAAAACTCAAAACTAATGAAAGTTGCGTACATATCTGAGGATCACGCTCGTAAATTGGCAGATTTTTAGAATTTTCTACAGAGAACTGTGCCCAGATTCGTGACAGACAGCAATGCTGTTTCTACGCAGCGATCCCAAATATAACATCAACTTTGACATAGAAACTTTACTTGGCACAAAAACATGATAAGGAGAGGTTGCTACAGTAGTAAACAACTTCCAAGACTCAACAAAACAAAAAATTGCTGTAGGTAAAAACATGGGTTGTCTCCCATAAGCGCTTTTCTTTAATGCCTTTCAGCTAGGCGCAGAAAGTGCAAATCAAGTAACATCAAGAGTAGAAGCATCAACATCATAGCTTGTTCTAATAATAGAATCAAAGGCAACTTCATTCTCTTTCTAGGAAGTGTTCCATACCTTTCTTGAGAGGAAATTGATATTTAATATTACCTTCCCTCATATCAATAACAGCACCAACATTCGAAGAAAAGGTCTTCCCAACACAATAGGACAAGATGCATTGCATTAGATATCCAAAACAACAAAATCAACGGGGACAAGGTTATTGTTAACAATGTGCACATTATCAATCCTCCCCAAAGGTTTCTTTTTAACATTATCGGCAAGATTAACATCCGAATAACAATTCTTCAATGGTGGCAAGTCAAGCATATCATAAATCTTTTAGGCATAAAAATACTTGCACCAAGATCACATAAAGCATTACATTCAAAGTCATTGAGTTTCATTTTAATGATGGGCTCCCAACCATCTTCTAACTTTCTAGGAATAGAAGTTTCAAGTTTTAGTTTCTCTTCTCTAGCTTTTATGAGAGCATTTGTAATATGTTTCGTAAAGGCTAAATTTATAGCACTAGCATTAGGACTTTTAGCAAGTTTTTGCAAGAACTTTATAACTTCAGAGATGTGGCAATCATCAAAATCTAAATCATTATGAGCTACAGCAATGGGATCATTGTTCCCAAGGTTGGAAAAAATTTCAGTTTATCACTGATTTGTTTTAGCAATTTCAGGCTTTATGCGCTTTGCACTAGGAGTAGAAACATTGCCAACACCAATTATATTACCATTGATAGTAGGAGGTGCAGCAACATGTGAAGAATTAGCATTACTAGTGGTGGTAATAGTCCAAACTTTAGCTACATTATTCTCTTTAGCTAGTTTTTCATTTTCTTCTCTACCTAGCAAGCAGTTCAGCCATTAATCTTATATTCTCATTAATTCTAACTTGGATGGCATTTGCTGTAGTAGTAATCTTACTATCAATATCATCAGGTTTAGCAGCCATTTTATTAATTAAAGAAGATTGTGATGCGGACATGTATGAGATTCGGGTTTCAGCATTTGAAATTTTAGTTTGCGGACCAGAAATCTCCCTATTCAAGTTTTCAAGTTGATTTCCTATATTTTTCAACAAGGTAGATTGTTCATTCATAGTTTTAGTAAACAATTGATTTTGCTCATATTGTGATTGCATAAAGTTTTTAGTGGATCTTCCAATTTCTAGCATCCTTTCCTCATATCTACCATAAGTATTACCATAGTTGTTCCTATAAGCATTGTTCTTGAAATTATTGTTTTTAATGAAATTCACATCAACATTTTCTTCTTGAGCAACCAATGAAGCTAAAGGAACATTATTTGGATCAACATTAGATCTACCATTCACAAGTATAGACATAATCACATCAATCTTATCACTCAAGGAAGAGGTTTCTTCAACAGAATTTACCTTCTTACCTTGTGGAGCTCTTCCGTGTGCCACTCAGAGTAATTTATCATCATATCATCAAGAAGTTTTTAGCCGCCCAATGTGATGGACATAAAGGTACCTCCAGCAGCTGAATCAATAAATTCCGCGAAGAAAAATTAGTCTGCATAGAAGGTTTGGATGATCATCCAAGTAGTCGGTCCATGGGTTGGGCAATTCTTTACCAAAGTTTTCATTCTCTCCCATGCTTGAGCAACATGTTCGTATCTAATTGCTTAAATTCATTATGCTACTTCTCAAAGATATAATTTTAGTGGGAGGATAATATCTAAAAGCATCCTTACATTTAGTCCATGAATCAATACTATTCTTAGGCAAAGATAGCAACCAATCTTTAGCTCTTCCTCTTAATGAGAAAGGAAACACTTTCAATTTAATAATATCACCATCTACATCCTTATACTTTTGCATTTCACAAAGTTCAACAAAATTATTGAGATGGGCAGCAGCATCATCAGAACTAGACAGTTGATCTCTCATAACCAAGTTCAAAGCAGGTTTAATTTCAAGAATTCTGCTGTAGTAGCAGGTGGAGCAATAGGTGTGCATAGGAAATCATTATTATTTGCATTTGTGAAGTCACACAACTTAGTATTTTCAAGGGTATTCATTTTAGCAACAGTAAATAAAACAAACTAGATAAAGTAAATGCAAGTAACTAATTTTTTTGTGTTTTTGATATGGAGAGCAAGACAGTAAATAAAGTAAAGCTAGCAACTAATTTTTTTTTGTATTTTGATTTAATGCAGCAAACAAAGTAGTAAATAAAATAAAGCAAGACAAAAACAAAGTAAAGAGATTGAGAAGTGGAGACTCCCCTTGCAGCGTGTCTTGATCTCCCCGCAACGGCGCCGGAAAAAGTGCTTGATGCGCGTAGATGTACACGTCCGTTGGGAACCCCAAGAGGAAGGTATGATGCGCACGTGGCAAGTTTTCCCTCAGAAAGAAACCAAGGTTTAATCGAACAGTGGGAGCCAAGAAGCACGTTGAAGGTTGATGGTCGCGAAATGTGATGCGGCGCAACACCAGGATTCTGCGCCAACGCGGAATCTGCACAACAAAACCAGTACTTTGCCCCAACGAAGCAGTGAGGTTGTCAATCTCACCGCTTGCTGTAACAAAGGATTAAACGTATCGAGTGGAAGATGTTTGCAAAGAAAACGGTAAACACAAGTATTGCAGTAAATTGTATGCTATGTAAAGAATAGGACCGGGGTCCACAGTTCACTAGAGTGTCTCTCCCATAAGATAAAAGCATGTTGGGTGAACAAATTACAGTCGGGCAATTGACAAATAGAGAAAGGCATAACAATGCATATACATGATATGATAAATATAGTGAGATTTAATTGGGCATTACGACAAAGTACATAGACCGCCATCCAACTGCATCTATGCCTAAAAAGTCCACCTTGAGGTTATTATCCGAACCCCCTCAGTATTAAGTTGCAAAGCAGGACAATTGCATTAAGTATGGTGCGTAATGTAAGACAACTACATCCTTAGACATAGAATCAATGTTTTATCCCTAGTGGCAACAACACATCCACAACCTTAGACTTTTGTCACTGTCCCGATTCAATGGAGGCATGAACCCACTATCGAGCATAAATACTCCCTCTTGGAGTTAAGAGTACAAACTTGGCCGAGCCTCTACTAGTAACGGAGAGCATGCAAGATCATAAACAACACATAAACAATAGATTGATAATCACCATAATCATAGTACTCTCTATCCATCGGATCCCGACAAACACAACATATAGAATTACAGATAGATGATCTTGATCATGTTAGGCAGCTCACAAGATCCAACAATGAAGCACAACAAGGAGAAGACGACCATCTAGCTACTGCTATGGACCCATGGTCCAGGGGTGAACTACTCACTCATCACTCCGGAGGCGACCATGGCGGTGAAGAGTCCTCGGGAGATGAATCCCTCTCGAGTGCGGAGCGATCTCTGAATCCCAGAGATGGGATTCGGCGGCGCGTCTCGTGGGTTTCCGTATCGTGGCTCTCCCTTGGGGTTTCGACGGAGGCTTTAAGTAGGCGGAGGGTCAGGGGCCACACGAGGGCCGGGCTAGTCGGCGCGGCCGGGGCACGGGCGCGCCGCCTACCCTCGGCTGCCTCGTGGCCCCACTTCGTTATCTCTTCGGTCTTACGGAAGCTTCGTGCAAAAATAGGACCCTGGCGAAAGTTTCGTCCAATTGAGAATATTTCTTTACTAGGATTTCTGAAACCAAAAACAGCAGAAACAGTTGGCTCTTCGGCATCTTGTTAATAGGTTAGTTCCAGATAATGCATAAATATGACATATAATGTGCATAAAACATGTAGGTATCATCAATAAAGTGGCATGGAACATAAGAAATTATCGATACGTTGGAGACGTATCACCCATAGGCTCGGGGGCTACTCTTATCGAGAGCATTGTTCACCCTCTCAATAAGATACAAGAAAGAGGAAAAATTGTGGAGTCGATTAAAAGCAAGTTGAGCCTACACCCAGTGCAAACACTTGGCTGTAGCCTCGGGGCTACTCCCATCGGGAGCGCTGTCGCGCACCCGATAGAAAAATAACGCACATCTACGACAATCAAGCTTTGTAGACTCAACTCGATTCTACGATTCGAGTGGAGCCTACTCCCATCGAGGAGCCCATGGATTTCATCAAGTCCTCCGAAATATAGTTAAGTTCTTCATCGAGTAGTACAACTTGAGTCTATGCCCAAGTGCAAGCACTTGCCCATAGACTCGGGGGCTACTCCCATCGGGGCGCTGCCGCGCACCCGATAATTTCAGAAAATCGTCGACATCATCTACGCTACACATGATCTACGACATGGACCTCGCCTTGTATTTCTTCGACTTCGGAGATGGTTATGCTTGGAGTTTCTACGCAAGTCTTCGACTTCCCTATAAACTCGGGGGCTCTGACATGGGCATACCCTTGGTACCCATTATTAGTGTACCCGGCTCGGCCCAATATGGAGAAGACCCAATATGGAGAAGGCCCAACAAGGCAACCCGAAGAAGTAGTCGACTAGGACTCTTGTAAAACCCAAGACTGGTTGCATATATAAAGCTAGCCCGGGCACCCGATAGAGAGGCCAACAGATAGACAATATAGCTCCGCTTATGGCGGCACCATACATATGATCATATAGTGGATTGCTAGTAGCACGTAGGGATCCTCCACCGAAGCTGGGTACGTCGTGTGCCTAATCTCGCCCCCGGAATCTCCATCGTCGCTCTCTCCCGAAACCCTAGTCTACAATACGTAGGCATTGCCGAGGTGATCCCTCGTCAGCGGCGGCGCTGGCAGCGTCGTGACCTTCTTGAAGGCGCCGCCTTGGGTTACGATGGGGCGGTGGGTGTGGCTTTGTTTTGCCTGGTGGTGGCGGCAGCGGCAGTGTGGCTTGGGGTGGGTCTTGGTTCCTGGTGCACCTTGGTGAGCTCCTAGTCCTCTGCAACTTCTTCATCAACGATCAGACCCGCGGCTTCGGTTCGGCGTGAGTGGATCCATGGCGGGCGGCAAGGCGTCTCAAGGCGAGCTCGGTGCAATGTGTAGCTCGTCTCTGTCTTGTCCAATGGGCAGTCTGGTTCCTGGACGGGTCTCTGCTCAGGGTGAGCTTTTCCAATGACGGCGGTGCGGCGCCCTTCGAGCCGGGGCGAGGGGGCAGGGGTCCCTCTCCGGTCATGGAAGAGAACGCTCAGGCGATGGCTTGCTCCTCCTGGTGCAGGCAAGGACGGCCACTCTGTTGACGACGCTTCTTCTTCGAGCACTCCCTTCGACGCCCCCTGGTGCTTCGCTCTCGTTTGAAGGGCATCGAGGACTCCAGCTGCTTTCCTTGTGTTTATCCTTTGTTTTGCTGTTGTCTGTGTTGCTTGTAAGCTGGTTCTCTACATCCTGTAACAAAGCTGGCCGTATGGACTTTATTAATTTAAAGCTGGGCACTTTGTGCCTTCTGTTTAAAAAAGGTGCAAACTCCAGGCGCAGCAGGGCAGATAATTCATCGCACATCTGAGGACGACGGATGACCCCCGGACACTCACCCGATCTATCAGTAGTGCACACCCCCGATGAGAGAGTCGTCAGTGGCAACATTCAACAGGCCAAGGATGAGGTTTCTTTCCCAACTTGCGTCCGACATCGTTCATCTCGTCGCGTCGAGCACATGCCGCACTTCATCACTTTACTTTACGCACCTAGGTACACTGTTCATCCATCCATCTTCCTACACTGTTAGGCACGGCCTCCATACACCGGTGGCCTAATTTATCTACCCCGTAGATATGATATGATCAAACATTTCGTCTTTACTCGAGAGAAGAAACATCACCGTTTCTTCTTCTTGATACGATAGCTTTGTTTAGGTCTCATGTACTCCCAAGAAATAAGCCTTGGTTGCCTCGGGCCTAACTTTTGTGCCAGTTCAGACAAGGGTATCTTGGCCGAACGGGAGACGACCACACTGTGCCAGTTCAGACAGTACAAAAAGGGCCGATTATTTCATGCGGAACGTTAGATTGACCTCACTAAATAAATAAGATGCATGCCTTACCCTGCATACATGCATGAACTATGCTGATCCTAATGGTCCATATCGGCTGCTGAATTTTCTGCCTGCATATCCTACAAAAATTCTTGGCCTAACCAGTGATGTCTGCTGATATGGCAGCACAAGGTTTCATACGGTTTATTATTCCAGATGACCAGCCCGGTCAAAAACTGGTCATTTTGATGCTATTATATGTATTGGTAGATTATAGCGTGTATAGAAATATATATACATACATGTAGAGAGGTATATTAGTTACTCCCTCCGTCAATAAAAGTAAGACATAAATTTATTTAAATTCAGATGTACCTATACACTAAACATTGTCTAGATACAACTAAATTTAGATTAATTTAGCGACATTTTTTATAGATAATTGGACATTAGTACAACCTCAAAATATACGTAATCAAGAACAATTAATTGGAACAGCCGTACAGGGAGCCATGTGAGGATCAGGTCACCAGCATTGGAAGCATATATATCTCGCTTGACTAGGAATCGATCGACAGACGGTGGTTGTGTCCATCCCATGCATTTCCATCAACTCACAAAGTTTTCTTGCTTGGAGTGGTATAGTTAAAACAAGAAAACGGAAATAATAATTTAAGGGATCAATTTCCATGCCGAGCTGAAGATTTCGACAGGGAGAGAGTGACAGGATTTTTTAGACAAAAGAGAGTGACATGATTCCATAAAGAATCTGAATTTTCCTGGTTTAATAATTCTCTGATGAGCCGTACAAGACATGATTATTTCCTGAAGCGATCGCTCTTATGTGATGTGATGTAAAGTTTGGCCGTCTTCGCGTGTTGCTAGCTAGCTAGGCGATGGAGCTAACTCGAGCCGACACGACATGAAACCTAGCGAACTCTACGGGGTTGAAAACTTGAAATGACCGGTAATTGCCTACTTGGCCAAAGTTTTCCTTGAATTACTGCCATACAGAGCTAAAGACATCTCTCGACGATCTCCGAAGAACATGTTATTTTTTCAAACGCGTTCACCAATATATTAATAATCATCAATAATAATACAAAGAGCCATAAAATTAATAAAAAAATTATAAACAAACCATTAGACCATCTAGCTAGCGATTACTACAAGCACTAGAGCAAGCCGAGGGTGTGCCACTATCCTCGCCCCTCCCTCAGCGGAGTAAGGCAAAAGTTTCGTAGTAGACCCTGATGAAGTCGGGCGTGAAGTTGCCGTGCTTAGGCTCCAAAATGACCAACGCACCAAAGTAGCAACTATCACCAAAGATGAGAACATAGATTGGAAGGTCAAACCCGCAACCACACGAACTGACACGAACACCGACCGGAGCCTACAAAATCGGCCGGGAAGATAACTCCACACTGTCGGAGCGAGGATAGGGCAGGGAGGACATTATTTTGACTCCAGGCTGTCGTCGCCGCCTCACTATCCTGAAAGTACCTAAAAAAAAGGGAAGAATGGGAACCCTACCGATGGCGAGGGTCCATGGTCCACCGCACTTTCAAGGCGCAAAGGCCACAGAAGGGGAAGCAGACCAGAAGTGTCGCCGATGAGGGGGTGGAACCCTATATTATTATTTTTAGTCGCCTCCTCTCTCTCCCTTGGCAGTTTTTTTCGATATGGTAGCATGGCCCCAGCCTTTGCATCACTCAATGCCACGGCTTTCATTTATTTCAAAGTTTGGGTAACAAACTATTCAGTGTTTTACAATCAAGGAGCAAATAAGGTCGATACATGAATCAACCATATAAAAATGAAGCATATGAAGAGACTATCCATTATCTAGTCTACTAATATGCCGCCAAAAAAGGCCTGAGCAACCATCAGCAGCCGGTTGTATCCCCCTTGGCAGTACCGGTTCGTTTATATGAACATGTTAATTTGTGATAAAACAAGCCTATGTTCTATTTATACACACCAATATAATTTGTATGACAAATCTAACGCTACATTTTTAACTAACCAGTCTTAATAGCTAGGTTATGTATAACATCAAGCTATGAAGCACATGCATGACATGCTTACCTTGAATAGAGCAGCTCATCCCAATAGTTGAATGCAAAACCTCAATGGGAGCGGCGATTTGGCTCGGTTTTTTCGAAAAATTAAAACAAATCGAAAACTTGTCAAATAATTCCGAAAAAAATCATGCATGTACCTGACCATGGCACACACCACCGTGTAAAATTTCGTTGCAAAATGTCATTGTATGCGCTCTGGACAAAAATGACAAATTTCTGACATGAAATGAGATCCAAAAATATGAATCTCAGATCTGGAAATTTGTCATTTTTTCCCAGGACGCATACGATGACATTTCGCAGCGATTTTTGGTGCGTGCCATGGTCAGGTACGTGCATAATTTTTTTCGGATTTTTTTGAAAAGTTTTGAAAAACAAAATTTGCTCCCCCAAAATCCGGGAGCAAATGCTCCCGGGAGCCAAGACGAATTTCCGAACCTCAATGCCCTAATTGAGCTTTTGGGCTAGAAAAGGGAACAAGAGCGCGGATGGATGATATAAAACACACATAATCCTAGCTAGCTAGCCACAAAGTGCTTATTGTTCACCTGGACAAAGCGCTGAGCGTCCCCCGGGGGATTAGAAATCTAATCCCCCGGGTCCTCTGCTTGACACGTGTCCACCTGGACCACCACACGCGCATGCATAGACAAACAAATTCTCCACGCTCCTGGAAAAAAGGCAGGCCATCCCGCATCGCATCGTCGCCCTTGTATAGCAGTCCAGCACCACGCTCCTCCATGAGCGCCGCCGGTCGCCGGAGAAGACTTCGTCGGAGCTTCGAAGGATTGTAGCAGCGCCGCCGAAGAATTGTAGCAGCGCCTACGAGGGATTGTAGCAGCGCCGCCGGGGATTGTAGCAGCGCCGCCGCTGTGTGTAGCAAGCCCGGCCGCCGCCGGACGATTGCAGCACCGGCGCCAGACGATTGTAGCAACGGCGCCAGACAATTGTAGCACCGCCGCCGGACGATTGTAGCACCGGCGCCAGACGATTGTAGCAACGCCGGCGGGCAATTGTAGCAGCGCCGCCGGATGGTTGTAGCAGCTGCGGCCGACGACAATAGCAGCGTACGTGGGCTGCAGCTTGTAGCAACGCCGCCTGGCGGTTGTAGCAGCGCCGGTGGCCGCTTGTAGCAGGGATGCCGGCGGCTTGTAGCAACGTCGCTCACCGCTTGGAGCGCCGCCCGATGCATTGGCAGCACCCGCCGTAGCAGACAGCCGCCGCCCTTTGTAGCAGCAGCCGCTGCGAGTTGTAGCACACGCCGACGCCACATGTAGCAGGCATCGACGCCGCCATGGCATGCTGGTTCGCAGCACCGGAGTGTCGGCGCCCGCGCGTGAGGCGACACGCCACCAGCGGCGGCGGCAGCCGCTTGAAGACCTCCAGGAGCATGTCGTCGTCGATGCGAGGCGCCGCCGCGGCCGCCTCCGCCTCCAGCCGTGGACGGGTGCGGCGCGAGGAGTCTGGCCAATTGTAGCAGCTGCGGCCGGACTCGAGGGGCGCACGGCGGCCGGACTCCAGGGGCGCGCGGTGGCGCGCGAGCTGCAGCAGCCGCAGCGGCGCGAGCTGGAGGAGGCGGCCGGCCGGACTCCAGGGGCGCGCGGCGGCGTGAATACAGCGCGGTGGCGCGAGCTCGAGGAGGCGGCTGCCGGACTCCAGGGGCGCGCGGCTGCCGGACTCCAAGGCCGCGGCGTTGCCGGACGCCAAGTGCGCGGTGGCGCGCGAGCTGCAGCGGCCGCGGCGGCGCGAGCTGGAGCTGGTCTAAGCTCTGTGCTATGCGGTTGGGGAAGAACCAGTGGAAGGATAAGGATGCGTAGGGGTCGGGGAGAAAAACGAGTGGACGAGCGCTGTCGGTAGCGTGTGGGACCCGCAGATGCACGTGGTAGCAAGCCACGGCCACGGAGCTATCAGCGCGCGATCCATCTAATCTAACGGCGCGCGACCCGGAGGATCGGAACGCTGTTCCTCCGGGGGAAAGCCAGCGTTACCCTTACAATAATCCTTACGTTCACGAGTCTGCCTTTTGCCCAAACCAGAAGGGCGCTTTCGGCGATCCGTAATCCACACGAACACACGTACTTTACTGCTCCAGTCTACTCTCCCGTCTATCCCTGACGGACGGATAGGTCCACGACACTCCCGGCCTCCGCCCTCCCCCGCGCACCACCTGCTCGGCCAAATGTCATCGGCACATCGACGGGCGCCCCTGCCCACATCACATAAAAAGCTCCACCTCTCCGCTTCTAGCCCCCTACAACCTCCCTCCCTGCAGCTCCCACTCACTACATATCGGGATTGCGCGCGCGACTAGTGACTAGTGCCACCCACCTCGCCCTGCTCGCCCATGGCCGACTGTCGCACTGGGTGGGAAAGGAGGTCCATGGCACTCTGTTTCTTGCCACAAGTCTAGTGCGTGCCTTGCTGTGCTGCCCGACGCCCTCCCAGCTCCTGGGTTCGTTTCTTCCAGTGGAGTTTTGTCAGTCTGCGGCAATGGCGACCATGGCGCGGTTCTTGCTCCTCGTGGCCCTCTTTACTGCCGTGGGCTCCGCTGTGACAGCGGCGGAGAAAATGGAGAGTAGTAGCCCGGAGGCCCAGGCGGAGGCGGCGGCGCTGCGGGAGTTCAAGAGCGCGCTGGTGGACATCGACGGGCGCCTGCCGAGTTGGGACGACACGGCGGGTGGCGGCGGGGCGTGCCAGTGGCCTGGCATTACCTGCTCCGCCGCAAGCGAGATCACGGGCGTCACGCTCCACGGGCTCGGCCTCAGCGGCGCGCTCTCCGCCGCCGTCTGCGCGCTCCCGCGCCTCGGCGTCCTCAACGTGTCCAAGAACGCGCTGTCCGGCCCAGTCCCCGCGGGGCTCACCGCGTGCCGCGCGCTCGAGGTGCTCGACCTCAGCACCAACTCCTTCCACGGCGCCATCCCCCAGGAGCTCTGCGCCCTCCCGTACCTCCGCCGCCTCTTCCTCAGCGAGAACCTCCTCTTCGGGGAGATCCCCGCCGGCATCGGCAACCTCACCGCCCTCGAGGAGCTCGTCATCTACAGCAACAACCTCACCGGCGGGATCCCCGCGTCCGTCCGCGCGCTCCAGCGCCTCCGCGTCGTCCGCGCGGGGCTCAACGACCTCTCCGGCCCGATCCCCGTCGAGATCAGCGAGTGCGCCAGACTCGAGGTGCTCGGGCTCGCGCAGAACAGCCTCGCCGGCCCGCTGCCCCGCGAGCTCTGCCGGCTCAAGAACCTCACCACATTGATCCTCTGGCAGAACGCCCTCACCGGCGAGATCCCACCGGAGCTCGGGAACTGCACGAACCTCGAGATGCTTGCCTTGAACGACAACGCCTTCACCGGTGGCGTCCCGAGGGAGCTCGGCGCGCTCTCTATGCTCCACAAGCTTTACATTTACCGGAACCAGCTCGACGGCACCATCCCAAAGGAGCTTGGGAGCTTGCAGAGCGCTGTGGAGATTGACCTGTCGGAGAACAGGCTCGCTGGAGTCATCCCCCGTGAGCTTGGGAACATACAGACCCTCCGGCTGCTCCACCTCTTCGAGAACCGCCTGCAAGGTGGCATCCCGCCGGAGCTCGGCCAGCTGAGTGTCATAAGGAGAATAGACCTGTCCATCAACAACCTCACCGGCGAAATTCCCATGGAATTTCAGAACCTCACTGGCTTGGAGTACCTCCAGCTGTTCGACAACCAAATCCATGGTGCCATCCCTCCTTTGCTGGGAGCCAGCAGCGCACTCTCGGTGCTCGACTTGTCCGACAACCGGTTGACGGGTACCATCCCCCCTCACCTCTGCAGGTACCAGAAGCTCATCTTCTTGAGCCTGGGGTCGAACCGTCTCATCGGTAATATCCCTCAAGGTGTCAAGGCTTGTAAGACCCTAACACAGCTCCGGTTGGGAGGCAATATGCTAACTGGGAGCCTGCCCGTCGAGCTGTCGCTGATGCAGAATCTCTCGGCGCTTGAGATGAACAAGAACCGGTTCTCCGGCCCAATACCGCCTGAGATCGGCAAGTTCAGGAGCATAGAGAGGCTGATCTTGTCGGATAATTACTTTGTCGGACAGATGCCTGCTGGCATTGGCAACCTGACGGAGCTTGTCGCCTTCAATATATCATCGAACCAGCTCACCGGACCGATTCCCCGGGAGCTGGGAAGGTGTACAAAGTTGCAGAGGCTTGATCTCAGCAGAAACTCCTTCACCGGCCTCATTCCTCAGGAGCTTGGCACATTAGTGAACCTGGAGCAGCTGAAGCTATCTGACAATAGTCTGAATGGTACCATTCCAAGAAGTTTTGGAGGCCTTGCCCGGCTCACAGAGCTGCAGATGGGAGGCAACTGCCTGTCTGGTCATGTGCCGGTTGAGCTTGGCAAACTCAATGCCCTCCAGATTGCTCTAAATGTCAGCTACAACATGCTATCTGGGGAGATCCCAACTCAACTAGGGAACTTGCGCATGCTGGAGTATCTGTTCTTGAACAACAATGAGCTTGAAGGAGAGGTTCCTTCCTCATTCAGTGAACTCTCAAGCCTTATGGAGTGCAACCTTTCTTACAATAAACTTGTTGGGTCACTTCCCAGCACTACGCTGTTTGAGCACCTGGACAGCAGCAACTTCCTTGGGAATGATGGTCTCTGTGGTATCAAAGGCAGAGCTTGTCCAGCTTCGTCAAAGTCATCCTATGCAAGCAGGGAAGCAGCAGCGCGGAAGAAGCGGTTTCTCAGAGAGAAGATCATCAGCATTGCCTCCATCGTCATCATATTAGTTTCGTTGGTGCTGATTGCAGTTGTTTGCTGGCTTTTAAAATCAAAGATACCGAAGCTTGTATCCAGTGAGGAGCACAAGGCTGGGTTCTCTGGTCCTCACTACTTTCTCAAGGAGCGGATAACCTATCCGGAGCTTTTGAAAGCGACCGAGAGCTTCTCAGAGAGTGCTGTCATTGGAAGGGGTGCTTGTGGTATAGTTTATAAGGCTATCATGCCTGATGGTCGGCGAATTGCAGTTAAGATGCTCAAATGTCAGGGAGAAGGCTCCAATGTAGACAAAAGCTTTCGAGCCGAGATAACTACCCTTGCAAATGTCAGGCACCGCAACATCGTCAAACTATATGGTTTCTGCTCCAACCAGGACTCCAACCTTATACTGTATGAGTACATGGAAAATGGTAGCCTTGGAGAGTTGCTTCACGGTAGCAAGGACGCGTACCTGCTGGACTGGGACACCAGGTATCGTGTCGCCTTTGGGGCTGCTGAAGGCCTACGATATCTTCACAGTGATTGCAAACCAAAGGTGATTCACCGTGACATTAAGTCCAATAATATACTGCTCGATGACATGATGGAGGCTCATGTGGGAGACTTCGGTTTGGCAAAAATTATTGACATTTCCAACAGCAGAACAATGTCCGCTGTAGCCGGTTCATATGGTTACATTGCCCCAGGTTCGATCTTCATTGCACTAGGAATTACAGTTAAAGCTCAAATTTTTTTGTCAGCATAGTTTCATTTGCTTTCGTATATCATATAGCATGCATGCAGACAAAGCTTATATGGTCCTGCAAGTTGATACATACAAAGATCGGTTTCTTAAGCAGTTTATGGATTCTAATTATATGGTTCTTGTGATGCAGAGTATGCTTTCACCATGAAGGTTACTGAAAAGTGCGATATCTACAGTTTCGGGGTGGTTTTGTTGGAACTAGTGACCGGGCAATGTGCAATTCAGCCTCTTGAGAAAGGAGGAGATCTTGTCAATTTGGTGAGGCGGACAATGAATAGCACGGCACCAAATTCAGAAGTTTTCGACAACAGACTCAATCTGCACTCAAAGAGGGTTGTGGAAGAAATGACTCTGGTACTGAAGATTGCATTGTTCTGCACCAGTGAATCACCATTAGATAGGCCTAGCATGCGAGAAGTGATATCCATGTTGATCGATGCTCGAGCCTCCTCTTGTGATTCATTCTCATCTCCAGCATCGGAGCCAGCTACCGAAGATGATTCTCCTTTTAAGGTTTAGAGGTGAGATGAAGTGATCTTATGGTTATGTTAATGAGCCCAACAAGCGATCCAGCTCCCATCTTTATTTTTGTTCTGTGATCAGATAATGCAGCACCACCAAATTTTCAGTTATTTGTGCCAGAATTTTTGTTTACCTTCTAATATTACATGAGAAAAAAATGCTCACATGATGTGTTTCTTCTTGCTTGGCAGGCAAACATCTTCAAGCTTTTACCACTCATCTATCCAGGGAGTATTCAATGATTAAGTTCATAGCTGAAGACCATTTAGTGTATGTCCTGAGCTTCTGGAAGCCGTCTCTTTACGTGGCTTCCCGATGAAAAAGGACATCATCTTTCTGATTTCTGAGCAAGATAAAGTCCCCAGGCGGGTGGTCTGAAGGTTGAACAGATCCACTGGCCTAAGGACGATACAGTAGGGTTAGCACTGCATTGCACAGATTGCCATAGACTCACTTGGCATCTGGTACATGTTACTATTAAGCTACTGAGATCACCACCAAAATAGCGACTGGACAAGATTCTGAACTAACCGAAGATAGCTCGCTTGCCTTTTATGGTATGCGCTTCAGAATACTAATGATAGCTGTAATGTAGACTGTAAAAGGGAATACATTATTCTTTTTTTGAATGGTATGTATTCTCCGTATATAATTAACATGGAGAATCTCACTATTTAGGCACATATTTTACTTTCATGATACGACAAAGTCCTGCATCTGTGTTCCAAAGGAGTGGTTATATGCCTGATGAAAAAGAAAATTTCTCCCTCAAAAGAGAGAAGAAAAGAGTAATCTCTTCTGAGAAAGCTCAAGCACCAAAACTCAAGAAACATTTTTGCGTGTAAAGATCCTTTGCAGCACATGTATCTTATGTGTTGTAAATTTGGTTCTCGGGGATTAGGTACTGACGCAACAGACATATGTTATCTGCTGTAAATTTGGTTTGTTGCCTATAGATATGTTTTGGTTGTACACCGTCAAAGTGGAAACGCTTGAATCTTGGAATATTGCCAGTTGGTAACTATATGAACTGACTTTTAAGTATATCTACTGGAACATGGTATGCACTGCATAGCAGTCCTAAAAAGGGATGCATTTCCCTTCAAATGGATACACAAAAAATGTTAGGAGGGCTTCTATGTCACATCCATAGCTATACCAGGAAGTCGGGCAGTTGTCATGTACTCATGTCCCAAACATGCTGGTTTCACGAACCGTATGCGTATTCTTAATTTTGACTGCCCACAAGACTTTCATAGTGCAACACACTTCAGCAGCAGGCTCTCTTCTATGCTGAAGTGGACCCAAAACTTCGAGGTTTTAATGCTGGCGCAGTTGCAATCGTTGTTACAGATCAATGACTTAAACCTATGCATTGTCTCCGTTCTGATTTTTAGTTTTCTAATTAGTGGCATGTGGTAAGAACTGAATCAGCACCCATGGTTATCAAAAGATTTGCTACCTATTCTAAGGTACATTTGCTCGTGTCACTTGTACATGAACTGCTTATCGAGCACCTAGGTGGCCAGGCCAGTGCGATGATACAGGAATAACTTAAACTCTGGAAAAAAATATGGATACGCCAGAAAGATACATATGACAAACATTACTTCCATGCTCTTCTAATAATTAATTCCACAAATCATACAAAAGCATATGTTTAAGGTTAATAGTAGAACATGTACTGGGTAAATAGAGGTTAAGCTCTCAGTTTCCTTTTAAAACTATATTTTCTGAAAGGCCCTTTCAAAATTATGTTCTACTTCTCCAGATTTAACTAATTACTCCTACCAAGATGGAAATATATTCTGGATGTTAACCAAAGACAAAGGCAGTCAGATCAACAAACATGTGAATTTCCAGCATTCTAGCACAGCAGGATTGCAGAGGTAATTGCTCTTGCACAATGCATGTATATATAGGTTTAAACACGAACATAAGGCAAGATTTAACCAGCAAATCTATATCTACCCTGAGCTGGTTCTCACTGTCTACAGTAGAAGAAAAGAAGAAGAAAATGTATGCTCCAACCTGTACTAGACATAAGGAGAAATCTGTAGAAACTTGTCATGGTTGCAGCTAAAGCAACGAGACAAACTCTGTGCTTTGTCGCCCTGCTTTCCTCATGTTGATCAGAAATTGCTCTGGGTACTTCCTTAACAGCACTGACAGTCCATGCCATGGCCTACCTTCAGTTTCACTCTCGGGCCAGTCTTCCGACGTTAAATATTTTCGCACCCTGTTGTGGTGCCATAAGTTGCCATACTTCTCAAACATCTAAAACAAGAGTGTACTTGTCAGAATGGATACAACATGTATGAACACCCATCAAAAGCTGGCAAAATATGACTGAACATAGAATATGACAAACTCATCATCAAAGTAGGAGCACCAATAAAACATCAATCGAAGGGGCATTTTGATGTTACAGATAACAAGCAGAACTCCAAATTACCCCAGAAATAAACCCATCAAAGAAACACACTGTTGACTAACCAAATCGAACTATCAGCTAACAATCCAGCCTGATATGAACAAATAATAAGTATTCCAGACATTATAAAATCAGTGCTGGAGAAACTATATGCTTAGAGCTGGTTGCATGTATACCAGCTATTAACGGATACGCAAGCACATCACTAATAAAATGATGTAACAAGGTTGGTTGTCGCCAAACGGCTGGTCCAACAATACAGCTAATTAAATACAGTGCTCACCTTGAAAGCACGGATACGGCAGAAACTGCCGATCTGCCGTTCGGATACGGCGGGATACGGGGATACGGCGGGATACGCGAATTTTGGTGTATCCCTGAAATTTGAATTTAAAAAATTGGAAAAAATAAAGGGATACGGCTGGATACGTATGGGACACGTTTGGGATACGGCCTGGCCCATCAACACAGCCTCAGCCCAACACCAAACCAATTATTAGGGCACGAGCCACTCTGCCTCCCCTGCGAGGCTGAAACGCTGCCTCCTGGATCGAAGCCGTCACTGCCTGGACTCGATGCCGCCACCGCCTGGACTCGACGTCGCCGCCGCCGGGATTCGACCGGCGACCGCCTCCTCCAGCACCGCAGGTAACCCAGCAGCCTCGGCAGATCCTCATCTACGTATCAGTCCTTCAATTCCTCAGCCTCTCCTCATTCCTCCACATCGATCCTAGGTAGCATGGCATCTGGAAGAGGTGGAGCCGGTAGCTAATCATCCGTGGGTGACAGTAAAGGGCATCCTAGGGCTGTAGATCCTAGATATCATCTACGGATGTGGAGAAGCTTGGTGGTGCTACTGCAGTGCTGCTTCCGCTGGTACCCGTGGAGGAAAGTCAAAGTTTCATTGCAATTTCTGTTGCCATCTCAGCCTGTTAGCTCCTATTTATCATATTCTTGCTGGGTATTTGACAATTGGGACTAGAATCAGTCAGGCACTTGATAAAAGAGACACCAAATGGGGCACTATTCTCTTTTCTGATCTCTTTCTCATTAAATTTTCTGTCATAACTTTATATTACATGGCATATATTTCTTTTATTTTATATATACTTGCCGTATCCCCGAATGGCTGTTTTTGGAAAATGCCGTATCCCGTATCCCCGTATCCGTATCCCCGTCTTTCCGTCCCCGTGTCCGTGCTTTTTAGGTGCTCACCATAGACCCTGGAAAGAACTGATTTCCAGTTCACTGGTGAGTGGTGAGGGCACGGTCTGGCACTCCAAGCCAGCCAGGTTCGACCCCCCATGGGAGTGAATATTGCAACAGAGTTTCTTGCTTTTCTTTGAAAAACTATGGATACCCCCACAGGAGTGAATATTGCAACAGAGTTTCTTGCTTTTCTTAGAAAAACTATGGATACCCCTCTCCTTTTGTTTTTTTTTTTGTAAAAGGTCCTGTACCAATACTCATTTCTCAAGGAGCTTGAATCAAACATGTACATCAACCGCACCAGGAGGGTATAGATAAGATATCCTAATATGCACAAGCAAAGGAAGGTTCTATGTGTTTCATAGCCACAAGTAAAGGTGGTGTGGTGTGTCTCATAGCTGACCATTTCGATGAAGGAACAAAGCGATGTCTTTAGAGCGATAGCTAATCAGCTAGTATCTATAGACCATTACAACGCAAAGAAAAAAGGGGTGGCAGATCACAGATTACTGTGTTGACCATTTCCTTCTAAGCTAAGCCCAATAGACCACGAGTCAGGAATGTTTGGTCAACCAGTCTTGTTACCAATGGTGATCCACAAACATATTGTGTTGCTTTATACAATCGTTTGAACGGTAATTTACGGACAACTGAAAGCGCAAAGTTCACATAATTATCTGGTGGTGAAATGACTAATCAAGACAAACATTAAAAAAATATGATGCATACAAATTGTTTTTAAATCTGAAGGAACAAAAAAGAGAAAATTACCACTTCATGAAGCTTGTCCATAGGCACCCCTTCCTGAGGTCCACAAAGATCATGTATAATAGTAGCAGCGGAGGAGATAACATCTTTCTCTTCCAACTGCAACAGTTGTAGGTTATCTGCTTCCCTGTAACTGTAACCCTTTGATCCTGGCTCTGACCTTCTTGCTGCACAAAATTAGAAAATTACTGGTCTGTTTTGACTTTAGACATGCTATAAGACCAATTTGAGAAAATTTCATAAAATAATTGAAAGAAGCTGATAGCATGTGAAATCATGGAATAAAATGAACATAACAACTGCACTAAAATTGCTGAAGCCAACCAGCAACCAAATCATAGAGAATATCTAACTGCATTTGCATTTCTCATAAAAAATGTAAGCCAATAAAAAGCTCACTTTGTTGCTCTTAATCCAGATCACTTTGGCGGCTTTCAGTTTGCTTCTATGGCTATTATGTTTAGTGCATTTCTCATGATCATAGCAGGTAACATCTACTAATAGGTATGTGCGTACAGCAATAGAAAACTGCTAAATTTGGGCTGTGCAATGTATTTTGGGGAAACTTAAGTCTCAACTCTACTTCAAGTCTTCAACTGAAAACAAGATAATGGGGACAATGATTTCAATAGAGAGAGATAATGGGGAAACAAAGATAAAAAAAAAATGACAATGGCCAACAGCGAGTAGATACTTTCATTCTTTTTTTAAATGCATCACTGTTTTTCATCATCTCAGTTAACATCTCGGCTATCATCTATTGACTGCACTATATGCCAGGACAACTTTGCACACAGCATGTATACAAGTCAGTGAAATCAGTTTCAACAAATATATAGTGATCAGCTTTCCAAACTAATTAATGTGTCAATAGCACAGGCCAGTGTCCTCGCTTCAATGATCATGTACACACATAGCTTTCCGTGGTGGTATTGATGTTGGTGTCACACCACTCCTCTCTCAAGTGAAAAAAAGTGCTCCCACTATCTTCCGATTCAATCTTACTCACATCTCACCTGAACTACCTCCTAGAAACAAACTAATAAGAGATTTAAGTCTTGCTAAAACATCTCTCGCAAGTGTTTGAATAAAAGGATAATTCGAAGAACTAAACATAATAGCCATAGAAGCAAACTGAAAGCCACCAATAATAGCCAGGTCACCAACTGTAATGATTGTTGTATCATTAGAGAACTTATTTACAAGAAAGACCTGCCAAAGGCACATATGCAAATCATTGGAGTAATCGCTGAAAATTTGATGGTTTCTGCAATCATCCAGCCTTATGGTCAATTTCTTACTGTGTACTCACAGAGGAAAAGGCAGCGCAAGAAAATAAGAGAAACTAACATATAACAGGAATGGCTAATGACATGCACATAATATTTAAGTCACAAATCATAAGAAATTAAGCAACATGTTACCAATAAGACTTGTAATCATTCAAACACAGATTCATTGTTCAGGAAACTACGAGACATCAATAAAATTCAATATGCTTCCTAAAACTGTAACCAGTACCCTACTTTTGATAAGAAACCAAACGCAATCAGATCCAGTTGAGGTACAGAGGAACAAATGAACAATACCCAACATTGCCACAACAAAGGCCCTATCCAATTGGAGCATCCTCTCCCAATAAAGATAAGCATCTGTGGCATATCCTAGCAATTTTACCGATGGTTGCAAATGCATCTCAAGAGGCAGCAATCTAATGTCACCCAATACATAAAAGAGAGGTTTCTCAAAGAAATAGGCATTGCAATACTGACCAAAGGGTCCGCCGGCCTCTCCGTTCCTTGACCGCTTAGCCGCCGCCGCAGCCTCTTCTTGGCCTTCCAGAGCATCCTCTTCCTCATCCTCCTCCTCGTCAGAGGGAGGAGGCGGTACAAGCCGCGGGACTGCGGCGCGGCGAGGGGCATCCGTGTCGAAGACGGAGCGGGACGGGAGGAGGAAATAGAACTGGGCGTCCCCCATCTGGAGGAGGTCCTGGGAGTCGAGCTTGACGGGGGCCGAGCCGGGCTCGTGGAGGACGCCCTCGACGAGGCAGCCGTTCTTGCCGAGCACCTCCAGTGCGAAGCGGCGGCGCACAAAGTCGTAGAATATGCGCGCGTGGCGACGGGAGACGTTCATGCCGCCGCCGAGGATGCCGAGGTCCACGTCGACGTCGTCCGGGGTGTCGTCGCCGTGCTGGTCCTTCTTGCGGCTGTGGCGGCCGAGGATGATGGAATAGGTCTGCATGTAGTACTCGAAGTCCTCTCCCTGCAGCTTCGCGAAGCCTACCTCCAGGTCGGACGCCGGCGCCGAGGCGGCGGCGGGGCGCCGGGAGTTCCCCATTCGGTGATGATAGGTTCGGTTAGGACCGTTTGATTGTACTAGGGCAATTTGGAGTACGCCCGTAGGCATATATATTGCTTGTATTTCATACCCGTATATACAAGTACACCTCGGCCAACGTGGGCCCGGGCCTGAAAAGGCCCGACATGAAAAGGTTGCGAGTGAGCCTGACCTGGCCCGGCCCGAAACAGTGAAAATATGTGTTGGGTTAGTAAATAACTTTTAGGATTAATTAGTTATTATTAGTATAAAATGAAAATAGCCTAATTTCGGATATATAAGAATCATGTACTTTCTAAGTTCATTAGGCTTCTACCGGAAAACCGAGCTTTGAGCCTAGCTAAAACATTGGGTTTTGGGTTGGGTCCGTCGGGTCGAGGTGCTACAGAAAGGATTCTCATAGCCAAACCTAAATTTACAAACTAGTCCCTAGAGTCCATGAACTTCCTCATGACCAAGGTTTAGTCTGTATATCTATGGGCTAGGTAGTACGCCCCATCCAGCGTTCTACGACCAAAGCCCAACGGACCCACTTTTGGACTCCACCAACCTAATAAAAGGTGTGATGTACCCACACTCTAGGCAAATGAATATCTACCGTATTCAACATAGGAAAGGGCATAAATAGATGTTTGTTGTCCAGGACAATAAGATCTTTACATACAAGAGGAGGACACGTAAAACTCACGTCTATATAAAGGAAAGACGACAACAAGGAAAGGATCCATTAATTCAAATATTCAACATTGTCATGCACACTATAGCCATAAACCCTAGATCTATCTACTCGACGAATTAGTCCTTCAACTCACCAAAAACCCATTGTAAGCATACATGGGGAGCGGGTCTCGTATGATTAATATGAGACATGAGGGGATTAGATTTAGGGTACATAAAAGGAAATTGACTATAAGGCTCTACGGACTTTGAGGCGCCACTTGTTCGAGTGGCATCCTCAATGCCCACTTCACCCGGTGCCAACGGCTTCACTTGGGGGGTTGGCCGAGGGTTCACCGAGTGGAGCCTTACTCCTAAGATCCTTCATGTACATCTCAATTTTTCTAAGCCGGTCATTGAGATCAGAATCTACCTTAGCCTTATCAAGGGCTTCCTTGGACATCATTTCCCTAAACTCTCTGACTATATATTGCTTAGTCTCATCCTCATCATCCGAGAAAACCATCTCCCTATTTAGGCGGTAAAGCCCTTAGAAAGAGCCCTTCGTGTCATTCCAATTGAGATTGCCACCTTGCCATACCCAAGTACCTTTCCCTTTGAGTTGTCACCATGGTGATGCTTGACTTCTTGTTAACATCCTCTATAAATTGGCCAAGCACACCTCTTTCTCCGGTCATATGATTGGTGCATCCACTATCAAACACCCATTTTGGACCACCGGAGGAATACCCCTACAAAATCAAGTAGAGATTTTAGGAACCCATCGATTAATGGGTTCCTTTGTAATGGCAACAAGATCTTTTGGTACCCAAATTGAGTACCCTCTATAAGCATAGCCATTACGAGGGCCAACATATTCAGCATAAACATCACCATAATAATCAACAAATAAAGCATAGTGATTGTTAGGTCTTGATGACCCACAAGTATAGGGGATCGCAACAGTCTTCGAGGGAAGTATTACCCAATTTATTGATTCGACACAAGGGAGACAAAGAATACTTGTAAGCCTTAACAGCGGAGTTGTCAATTCAGGACTTGGAAAGAGTTTTACAAGAGTTTATCGAGTAATGAGTTTATGGCGGTAGGAATAGTGAAATAACGCGGGGTGAAATAAAGACAGCGTAGTGATTATAGTAAACAGCAGGATTAAATTCTGTAGGCACAGGGACGGATTTAACGGGCGTTGCATGGATGAGAGAAACTCATGTAACAATCAAAGCAGGGGCATTTGCAGATAATAATAAAACGGTATCCAAGTACTAATCAATCAATAGGCATGTGTTCCATATATAGTCGTACGTGCTCGCAATGAGAAACTTGCACAACATCTTTTGTCCTACCAGCCGGTGGCAGCCGGGCCTCTAGGGAAACTACTGGATATTAAGGTACTCCTTTTAATAGAGTACCGGAGCAAAGCATTAACACTCCGTGAACACATGTGATCCTCACATCACTACCATCCCCTCCGGTTGTCCCGATTTCTGTCACTTCGGGGCCATTGGTTCCGGACAGCGACATGTGTATACAACTTGAGTAAGATCATAAACAACGAATATCTTCATGAATCAATAACATGTTCAGATCTGAGATCATGGCACTCGGGCCCTAGTGACAAGCATTAAGCATAACAAGTTGCAACAATATCATAAAAGTGACATCTACGGATACTAGGCACTATGCCCTAACAATCTTATGACTATTACATGACCAATCTCATCCAATCCCTACCATCCCCTTCAGCCTACAGCGGGGAATTACTCACACATGGATGGGGGAAACATGGCTGGTCGATGGAGAGGTGTTGGCGGTGATGGCGGTGAAGATCTCCTCCAATTCCCCGAGTGCCGAACGGAGACTTCTGGCTCCCGAGACGGAGTTTCGCGATGTGGCGGCTCTCTGGAGGGTTTCGGCGACTTCGACTTCTCTCGTGCGTTTTTAGGTCGAACCCGATAAGTAGTCCGAAGGGCGTCGGAGGCCAGCCGAGGGGGCACACCATAGGGCCGCGGCCCCCTAGGCGCGCCGCCATATGGTGTGGGGCCTCGGGCCTCCTCTCTTGCCCTTCTGGCTCCGTCAATATTCTGGTAAAATAGGGCCGTCTGCATAAATTCCGAGGATTTTCCCGAAAGTTGGATTTCTGCACAAAAGCGAGACACAGAGCGATTCTGAAAACAGCGTTAGTCCGTGTTCGTTGTATCCAAAATACACAAATTAGAGGCAAAACAATAGCAAAAGTGTTCGAAATTAGATACGTTTTGGACGTATCAACTCCCCCAAGCTTAGCTTATTGCTTGTCCTCAAGCAATTCAGTTAACAACTGAGCGATAAAAGAACTTTCACGAACACATTTGCTCATATGATGTATATATTCTCATGCTATGGCTAATACTTAAGCAGTTCATAATGAGATACATGCAAATAAGATCATCCAACAGCTATGTCAATCATGGAGAAGTACCAACAATTAATAATAAGCATCATGAATCATGTATGTAAGCAGGATGCAATGTTCATAAGAGAATATGATAAAGTGGTATCTTGCTTGCCCGTATTTGATCGGCAAAACATAAATGCCGAGGCACCTCTGGAGTTCATAGAAAGACTAGAAGTAGTGATTGTCAAAGATAAAAGCATCAAAGTTATACCACAATCAATCATATTTTGAGACAAGCATATTATACTAAGAATGACAGTTGTGCTCTCAAGATAGTGCTCAAAGAAAGAATGGAGACACAACATAAAAGTAAAAGATTGACCCTTCGCAGAGGGAAGCAGGGATTAACATGCGCTAGAGCTTTTCATTTGTAAAGCAGGAGTAAAATTATTTTGAGAGGTGTTTGTTGTTGTCAACGAATGGTAATGGGTACACTAACTACCTCATCAACCGGACTCACAAGAGCGGCTCCCATTTTATTTATTTTTGGGTGGCACTCCTTCCAACCTTTCTTTCACAAACCATGGCTAACCAAATCCTCGGGTGCCTGCCAACAATCACATACCATGAAGGAGTGCCTTTTTATTTAAGTTTTATTATGATGATGACACTCCCCCCAACCTTTGCTTACACAAGCCATGGCTAACCGAATCCTTCGGGTGTCCAACAATCACAAACCATGGAGGAGTGTCTATTTAAGTTAATTAATTTGGGACTGGGAATCCCATTGCCAGCTCTTTTTGCAAAATTATAGGATAAGCGGATGTGCCACTAGTCCATATGAGAGTCCGTCAAAAGTAAATGATAAGGTTGAAAGCTAAACACCACATACTTCCTCATGAGCTATGAAACATTAACACAAATTGAGAAGCATTTTGAAAGTTTTAAAGGTAGCGCATGAGAATTTACTTGGAATGGTTTGAAATGCCATGCATAGGTATTTATGGTGGACACTTTGGAATAACTTGGTTTTCAGGTGTTTGGAAGCACGAGCAGCGTTCCCGCTCAGTACAAGTGAAGGCTAGCAAAAGACTAGGGAGCGACAAATCAAGAGAGCAGTAACTGTCATAATCATGCTTGCGGCAAAATAAATTAATGGAGACATAAAAGTGATACAATAACTCTGAAGCAATATAAATCATCGAGGCTTAATTGACTTTTTGTTCAGTCATATGCATGCGTGAGCATGTGCCAAGTCGATATAAATGAATTATTCAGAGGAGGATACCACAATGCCATACTTACTTATGAATAAAACAATGCAAGCGAACATCCATGACATGCTACTCATATTAATAAATTGGAGCTAAACATGAGAGATCATGAACTACTAGACTTTCTCAAATAACATATACCTCACATGAACCAACTAAGCATGCTCATATGGATGAGTATATGTACAAAAATGAAAGCAAATAGAGTTCATACCAGCCTCTCACCACAATCAGATTGTCGTAGATCGTCATTATTGCCTTTTAACTTGTGTAGCTTGGATAATATGAAATGAAAACCACGCTCCAGCCACCGAAGACCATTGAACTCATGATGAACTTTACAAACCAAAGAAGAACAGCAAATATTTTTGGTGTTTTCGAATTGGAAACAAGAACGAAAGAAAACAAGCAAACAAAGCAAAATCTTTTTGGGTTTCTCATAGCAAACCAACGATAGCAAATGAAGTAAACTAAGAGCAAGGAACCAAATAAACAAATGGTGAAGAGAAACAACAGAAATATTTTTGGTCTTTTTGTGTTTTAGGAAAGAAACAAGCGAAAACAAAAGAATGCAAACTAACAGAAACACAGAAAAGCAGGATGACGGAAATCTGCCAAATCCTGACAGCAGTACAGAAATCGAAATTAACAAAAATCTTCCATTGCTCAGACCAAAAAGTGTTCAACTAATGAAAGTTAGATAACAACCTGGGGCACATGCTCAAAAATTGGCAACTCAAAATAACGTTCTGGCTGTGCGCACGAATTTTTTTGGTAACAGCCCAGAATCTGTTTTTGGACAGCACTTCCCCAAATATCATCTCCCTCTCATTAGAAAACCACTCTAGAGACTAAACAAGTATGTACAAGTATCCAGCAACCATAATATGCAAAGAATGAGTGATGCCGGTATACCTCCCCTCAAGCTTAGGCTTTTGGCCTAAGTGGAGTTCATTCCCAACGAGGGTCGGAGTTCCACGCCGGTGGATCATACATGGAGTGGTAATAGGGCCCCTGTGCAGAAGAATATCGTGGAGGTTCCACATGCCCATGATGTTGATATGAGGAGCTCGCTGCATCGGATGAAGAGTCGGGGTGCTCCTCGGCCTCCTCCACATCTTCCCTTGCACGACGGCTTTCCCTTTCTATGTATGCGTTTAGCTCATTTTCTGTGATCGACCACCCGTTCCTGGCATCAAGGTTAAACAAAGCAGGTGCAGGCAAGCGTACTAGTTTTTCAATTTTCTTGGTTATACTCCAATTTTTCTTATACAAAGTTATCCTATAATGCAGGTTGTTCAAATTAGATGCATCTGAAATAAATTCATGTTTAATCATGGAAACAACATCAAGCTTCTCTATAGAAAGCGGAATATCTAAATGGTGGGGTCCTACACCATGCATAGCTAATAAGCGAGAGGCGATAAGACCTCCACAAATTCCTCCTTTCTCACGGTTAGTAGCAAGTCTACAAGCTATTAAAGCACCCAAATTATAAGTCCTATCCTGTTGCAAAGCAGCAGCTAAGAAAGCCAAATCTTGGACAGATAATTTACCTCCAGTCCTTCTCGCAAGAACGCACTTTGTAATGAAATAGGCAAAGTAGCGGATGGCTGGCTGTTGAATGCTACTAATCTTACCACTATCATTGGAGAAGCTCCTCCCATTACAAATCCTTGTATAAAGATTTGAGAGCTCCCGCGGTGTTCCCCTGATCTTCTCGCAAGATCCCCATCGCGGCACTCTAATTGCTGTACAAAAATCACTGAAAGGCAAGTCGATAGTTTTGTTATAAATCTTGTACCGGACCATGGGGTTAGTTTGAGACCGATGAAATTCGAAATCCTGCACAACCGACACCGTTAGTTTAGCATATTGGTGAGGTTCACCAACAGTAAAACCTTCCAATCCTGCATTGGAAATTAGTGTTTGAACGTCTTGCAGGATTCCTGCATTCCGCATAAAGTCCGTGCATGGGTAATAAGAGGGGTATACTCCCTCTTCACGATGAACTCTCATGACTTGCTGTACCTCCAACTCTTCTTGGTTAAGTTGGTGCATACTCCCTTCCATTTTCTGAAATTTTTCAACAATCATTATAAAATTTGATTTCAAGGTATGTAATTGAAGGGAACTACTATAGGAACTTGCTAGAGTACTAAACATGCATCAAAACTAGTTTCTTCCACTTAGAACAAGCATGCAAGCTCACTAAACATGTTATCTACAGCAGCAAAATATTCAAGATATACTCAACCAAATGAAATTCTAATTGGACAATCAAAGGAGTCACATACCAAGGAGTAAATGTGCCAAATTTCAAACAGAAATCTGGGCTGAGCAAGGAGATCGAAAAATCGCGAGTTCTTGAGCAGAAACACGAGTGAGAGAAACTTGGTACGAGTTTTTTCGGGAGAGAGAAGATGCTGGGAGGAAGAGATGATGTAGTGGGGCAAGGGGTGGCCCACACCACAAGGTGGCGCGGCCCCCTTGCTGGCCGCGCCGGCCTATGGTGTGGCACCTCCTGGTGCCCCACAGGTCATCCTCTGGTGCTCCCAGGTGCCTCGTCGAAAAATAGGACCAACGGTGTAATTTTTGTAATTTTTAGAGAACTTCGAAAAATGCACATTTTTGGGTATTAAATTAATGATTACTGCGCAGGAAAATGATTTCTAAAATCTTAAATGACTAAAGCATATTGCAAAACAAAAGTGCTACAGCAAGTAAAATAAGTGGAGGGAGAAAGAAAGAAAGAAATGTTGTTTAGCTCTCTTATGCATTAAAATATATTTGTTAACAAGGTTGATCAAGTCTTGCTACCAAATAAATTTTATATGACATAAGAAGAAATAAACCTCAAATCAATCATGTTACCTTATATTGAATTGATATGGATCCAATCACAAGAGTTTGATATTCTTCTTTAGGCTCATATATAGGACAATCAATGGATCCCACTTTGATAGTTTTCACATTAAAAATTGTATTGACTCCACATACTTTATCAATCCTCTTGGGAAAATAGACAGTGTGTTCCTTATCATCAACATTGAAAGTAACCATGCCTTTATTGCAATCAATAACAGCCCCTGCAGTATTAAGAAAGGGTCTTCCAAGAATAATGGACATATTATCATCTTCAGGCATTTCCAACACAACAAAATCAGTTAATATCAAGCAATGTTGAGTAACTTGAACAGGAACATTTTCACATAAACCAACAGGAATAGCAGTAGATTTATCAGCCATTTGCAAAGATATATCAGTTGGTATCAACTTATCTAAATCAAGTCTCTTATAAAGAGAAAAAGGCATCACACTAACACCTGCTCCCAAATCACATAGAGCAGTTCTAACATAATTATTCTTGATGGAACAAGGAATAGTCGGTATACCTGGGTCTCCAAGCTTCTTTGGAATCTTACCATTGAAGGAGTAATTAGCGAGCATAGTGGAAATTTCCTCATTGGGGATTTTCCTTTTGTTAGTAACAATATCTTTCATATACTTTGAATAAGGAGGCAATTTAATAGCATCAGTCAAAGGGATTTGCAAAAATAAAGGTTTCATCCAATCACAAAATTTATTATAATGTTCCTCCTCCTTTGATTTTAGTTTCTTAGCAGGAAAAGGCATTTGCTTTTGAACCCAAGGTTCTCTTTCATTACCATGTTTCTCAGTAATAAAATCTTCTTTAGTGTACTTTTTATTTTTAGCAGGTGATACGTCTCCAACGTATCGATAATTTCTTATGTTCCATGCCACTTTATTGATGATACCTACATGTTTTATGCACATTATATGTCATATTTATGCATTTTAGGAACTAACCTATTAACAAGATGCTGAGCCGTTCTTTTTCTGCTGTTTTTGGTTTCAGAAATCCTAGTAAGGAAATATTCTCGGAATGGACGAAATCTTCGCCCAGGGTCCTATTTTTGCACGAAGCTTCGGAAGACCAAAGAGGGAAGGAAGTGGGGCCACGAGGCGCCGACACCATAGGCCGGCGGCCCAGGCCCGGCCGCGCCGACCTAGGGTGTGGGGCCCTCGTGTGGCCCCCGCGTTGCCCTTTCGCCTACTTAAAGCCTCCGTCGCGAAAACCCCAGTGCGAGAGCCACGATACGGAAAACCTTCCAGAGACGCCGCCGCCGAATCCCATCTCGGGGGATTCGGAGATCGCCTCCGGCACCCTGCCGGAGAGGGGATTCATCTCCCGGAGGACTCTACACCGCCATGGTCGCCTCCGGAGTGATGAGTGAGTAGTTCACCCCTGGACCATGGGTCCATAGCAGTAGCTAGATGGTCGTCTTCTCCTTGTTGTGCTTCATTGTTGGATCTTGTGAGCTGCCTAACATGATCAAGATCATCTATCTGTAATACTATATGTTGTGTTTGTCGGGATCCGATGGATAGAGAATACTATGATTATGGTGATTATCAATCTATTGTTTATGTGTTGTTTATGATCTTGCATGCTCTCCGTTATTAGTAGAGGCTCTGGCCAAGTTTTTACTCTTAACTCCAAGAGGGAGTATTTATGCTCGATAGTGGGTTCATGCCTTCATTGACACCTGGGACAGTGACAGAAAGTTCTAAGGTTGTGATGTGCTGTTGCCACTAGGGATAAAACATTGATTCTATGTCTAAGGATGTAGTTGTCGATTACATTACGCACCATACTTAATGCAATTGTCTGTTGCTTAGCAACTTAATACTGAATGGGGTTCGGATGATAACCTGAAGGTGGACTTTTTAGGCATAGATGCAGTTGGATGGCGGTCTATGTACTTTGTCGTAATGCCCAATTAAATCTCACTATATTTATCATATCATGTATATGCATTGTTATGCCTTTCTCTATTTGTCAATTGCCCGACTGTAATTTGTTCACCCAACATGCTTTTATCTTATGGGAGAGACACCTCTAGTGAACTGTGGACCCCGGTCCTATTCTTTACATAGCATACAATCTACTGCAATTGTGTTTACTGTTTTCTTTGCAAACATCTTCCACTCGATACGCTTAATCCTTTGTTACAGCAAGCCGGTGAGATTGACAACCTCACTGTTTCGTTGGGGCAAAGTACTTGGGTTGTGTTGTGCAGGTTCCACGTTGGCGCCGGAATCCCTGGTGTTGCGCCGCATCACATTTCGCGACCATCAACCTTCAACGTGCTTCTTGGCTCCTCCTGGTTCGATAAACCTTGGTTTCTTTCTGAGGAAAAACTTGCCACTGTGCGCATCATACCTTCCTCTTGGGGTTCCCAACGGACGTGTACATCTACGCGCATCAAGCTGTTTTCTGGCGCCGTTGCCGGGGAGATCAAGACACGCTGCAAGGGGAGTCTCCACTTCTCAATCTCTTTACTTTGTTTTTGTCTTGCTTTATTTTATTTACTACTTTATTTGCTGCACTGAATCAAAATACAAAAAATTAGTTGCTAGTTTTACTTTATTTACTGTCTTGCTCTCCATATCGAAAACACAAAAAAATTAGTTACTTGCATTTACTTTATCTAGTTTGTTTTATTTACCGTTGCTAAAATGAATACCCCTGAAAATACTAAGTTGTGTGACTTCACAAATGCAAATAATAATGATTTCCTATGCACACCTATTGCTCCACCTGCTACTACAGCAGAATTCTTTGAAATTAAACCTGCTTTACTAAATCTTGTCATGAGAGATCAATTTTCTGGTGTTAGTTCTGATGATGCTGCTGCCCATCTCAATAATTTTGTTGAACTTTGTGAAATGCAAAAGTATAAGGATGTAGATGGTGATATTATTAAACTGAAAGTATTTCCTTTCTCATTAAGAGGAAGAGCTAAAGATTGGTTGCTATCTTTGCCTAAGAATAGTATTGATTCATGGACTAAATGCAAGGATGCTTTTATTGGTAGATATTATCCTCCCGCTAAAATTATATCTTTGAGAAGTAGCATAATGAATTTTAAGCAATTAGATACTGAACATGTTGCTCAAGCATGGGAGAGAATGAAAACTTTGGTAAAGAATTGCCCAACCCATGGACTGACTACTTGGATGATCATCCAAACCTTCTATGCAGGACTAAATTTTTCTTCGCGGAATTTATTGGATTCAGCTGCTGGAGGTACCTTTATGTCCATCACTTTGGGGGCGGCTACAAAACTTCTTGATGATATGATGATAAATTACTCTGAATGGCACACGGAAAGAGCTCCACAAGGTAAGAAGGTAAATTCTGTTGAAGAAACCTCTTCCTTGAGTGATAAGATTGATGTGATTATGTCTATGCTTGTGAATGGTAGATCTAATGTTGATCCAAATAATGTTCCTTTAGCTTCATTGGTTGCTCAAGAAGAAAATGTTGATGTGAATTTCATTAAAAATAATAATTTCAACAACAATGCTTATAGGAACAACTCTGGTAATAACTATAGGCCATATCCTTCTGCTAATGGTAATGGTTATGGTAATTCTTATGGGAATTCTTACAACAATAATAGGAGTGTACCCCTGGTCTTGAATCTATGCTTAAAGAATTTATTAGTACACAAACTGCTTTTAACAAATCTGTTGAGGAAAAGCTTGATAAAATTGATACTATTGCTTCTAGAGTTGATAGACTTGCCTCTGATGTTAATCTTCTAAAATTGAAAGTTATGCCTAATAATGATATTGATAATAAGATTACTACTACAGCAAATGCCATCCAAGTTAGAATTAATGAGAATATAAGATTAATGGCTGAACTTGCGTGCTAGGTGGGATAGAGAAGAAAATGAAAAACTAGCTAAAGAGAATAATGTAGCTAAAGTTTGGACTATTACCACCACTAGTAATGCTAATTCTTCACATGTTGCTGCACCTCCTACTATCAATGGTAAAATAATTGGTGTTGGCAATGTTTCTACTCCTAGTGCAAAGCGAACAAAACTGCCTGAAATTGCTAAAACTGCTGAAACTGCTTGTGATAAAACTGCTGAAATTTTTTCCAACCTTGGGAACAATGATCCCATTGCTGTAGCTCATAATGATTTAGATTTTGATGATTGTCACATCTCTGAAGTTATAAAGTTCTTACAAAAACTTGCTAAAAGTCCTAATGCTAGTGCTATAAATTTAGCCTTTACAAAACATATTACAAATGCTCTCATAAAAGCTAGAGAAGAGAAACTAAAACTTGAAACTTCTATTCCTAGAAAGTTAGAAGATGGTTGGGAGCCCATCATTAAAATGAAATTCAATGACTTTGAATGTAATGCTTTATGTGATCTTGGTGCAAGTATTTCTGTTATGCCTAAAAAGATTTATGATATGCTTGACTTGCCACCATTGAAGAATTGTTATTTGGATGTTAATCTTGCCGATAATGTTAAAAAGAAACCTTTGGGGAGGATTGATAATGTGCGCATTACGGTTAACAATAACCTTGTCCCCGTTGATTTTGTTGTCTTGGATATCGAATGCAATGCATCTTGTCCTATTGTGTTGGGAAGACCTTTTCTTCGAACTGTTGGTGCTGTTATTGATATGAGGGAAGGTAATATTAAATATCAATTTCCTCTCAAGAAAGGTATGGAACACTTCCCTAGAAAGAGAATGAAGTTGCCTTTTGATTCTATTATTAGAACAAGTTATGATGTTGATGCTTCTACTCTCGATGTTACTTGATTTGCACTTTCTGCGCCTAGCTGAAAGGCGTTAAAGAAAAGCGCTTATGGGAGACAACCCATGTTTTTACTACAGCAATTTTTTGTTTTGTTGAGTTTGGAAGTTGTTTACTACTGTAGCAACCTCTCCTTATCATGTTTTTGTGCCAAGTAAAGTTTCTATGTCAAAGTTGATGTTATATTTGGGATCGCTGCGCAGAAACAGCATTGCTGTCTGTCACGAATCTGGGCACAGTTCTCTGTAGAAAATTCGAAAAAATCTGCCAATTTACGAGCGTGATCCTCAGATATGTACGCAACTTTCATTAGTTTTGAGTTTTTCCATTTGAGCAAGTCTGGTGCCAGCTTTAAATTCGTCTTTACGGACTGTTCTGTTTTTGACAGATTCTGCCTTTTATTTCGCATTGCCTCTTTTGCTATGTTGGATTCATTTCTTTGATCCATTAATGTCCAGTAGCTTTATGCAATGTCCAGAAGTGTAAAGAATGATTGTGCCACCTCTGAATGTGTGAATTATTAATTGTGCACTAACCCTCTAATGAGTTTGCTTGAAGTTTGGTGTGAAGGAAGTTTTCAAGGGTCAAGAGAGGAGTATGATATACTATGATCAAGAGGAGTGAAAGCTCTAAGCTTGGGGATGCCCCCGTGGTTCACCCCTGCATATTTTAAGAAGACTCAAGCGTCTAAGCTTGGGGATGCCCAAGGCATCCCCTTCTTCATCGACAACATCATCAGGTTCCTCCCCTGAAACTATATTTTTATTCAGTCACATCTTGTGTTCTTTACTTGGAGCGTCGGTTTGTTTTTGTTTTTGTTTTTGTTTGAATAAAATGGATCCTAGCATTCACTTTGTGGGAGAGAGACACGCTCCGCTGTTGCATATGGACACATATGTCCTTAGGCTTTACTCATAATGTTCAAGGCGAAGTTTCTTCTTCGTTAAATTGTTATATGGTTGGAATTGGAAAATGCTACATGTAGTAATTCTAAAATGTCTTGGATAATGTGATACTTGGCAATTGTTGTGCTCATGTTTAAGCTCTTGCATCATATGCTTTGCACCCATTAATGAAGAAATACATAGAGCTTGCTAAAATTTGATTTGCATATTTGGTCTCTCTAAGGTCTAGATAATATCTAGTATTGAGTTTTGAACAACAAGGAAGACGGTGTAGAGTCTTATAATGTTTACAATATGTCTTTTATGTGAGTTTTGCTGCACCTGTTCATCCTTGAGTTTGCTTCAAATAACCTTGCTAGCCTAAACCTTGTATCGAGAGGGAATACTTCTCATGCATCCAAAATCCTTGAGCCAACTACTATGCCATTTGTGTCCACCATACCTACCTACTACATGGTATTTCTCCGCCATTCCAAAGTAAATTGCTTGAGTGCTACCTTTAAAATTCCATCATTCACCTTTGCAATATATAGCTCATGGGACAAAATAGCCTTAAAAACTATCGTAGTATTGAATATGTACTTATGCACTTTATCTTTTATTAAGTTGCTTGTTGTGCGATAACCATGCTTCTGGGGAACGCCATCAACTATTGTTGAATATCATGTGAGTTGCTATGCATGTCCGTCTTGTCTGAAGGATCTATCATTTTAGTGGTTGGAGCATGCAAAATTGTTAGAGAAGAACATTGGGCCGCTAACTAAAGCCATGAATCATGGTGGAAGTTTCAGTTTGGACATATATCCTCAATCTCATATGAGAATAATAATCATTGCTACATGCTTATGCATTTAAGAGGAGTCCATTATCTGTTGTCCATGTTGTCCCGGTATGGATGTCTAAGTTGAGAATAATCAAAAGCGAGAAATCCAAAATGCGAGCATTCTCCTTAGACCTTTGTACAGGCGGCATGGAGGTACCCCTTTGTGACACTTGGTTGAAACATGGCATGCAAAGATCCGGTAGTCCAAGCTAAGTAGGACGAGGTGCGGACACTATTAGTATACTATGCATGAGGCTTGCAACTTGTAAGATATAATTTACATAACTCATATGCTTTATTACTACCGTTGACAAAATTGTTTCATGTTTTCAAAATAAAAGCTCTAGCACAAATACAGCAATCGATGCTTTCCTCTTTGAAGGACCTTTCTTTTACTTTTATTGTTGAGTCAGTTTACCTATCTCCTTCCACCTTAAGAAGCAAACACTTGTGTGAACTGTGCATTGATTCCTACATATTTGCATATTGCACTTGTTATATTACTTTATGTTGACAATATCCATGAGATATACATGTTATAAGTTGAAAGCAACCGCTGAAACTTAATCTTCCTTTGTGTTGCTTCAACACCTTTACTTTGATTTATTGCTTTATGAGTTAACTCTTATGCAAGACTTATTGATGTTTGTCTTGAAGTACTATTCATGAAAAGTCTTTGTCATATGATTCACTTGTTTACTCATGTCATTACCTTTGTTTTGATCGCTGCATTCATTACATATGTTTACAAATAGTATGATCAAGATTATGATGGCATGTCACTTCAGAAATTATCTTTGTTATCGTTTTACCTGCTCGGGACGAGCAGAACTAAGCTTGGGGATGCTGATACATCTCCAACGTATCGATAATTTCTTATGTTCCATGCCACTTTATTGATGATACCTACATGTTTTATGCACATTATATGTCATATTTATGCATTTTCTGGAACTAACCTATTAACAAGATGCCGAAGAGCCAGTTGTTGTTTTCTGCTGTTTTTGGTTTCAGAAATCCTAGTAAGGAAATATTCTCGGAATTGGACGAAATCTTCGCCCAGGGTCCTATTTTTGCACGAAGCTTCCAGAAGACCGAAGAAGGAAGTGGGGCCACGAGGCGCCGACACCATAGGCCGGCGCGGCCCAGGCCCTGGCCGCGCCGACCTAGGGTGTGGGGCCCTCGTGTGGCCCCCGCGTTGCCCTTTCGCCTACTTAAAGCCTCCGTCGCGAAAACCCCAGTACCGAGAGCCACGATACGGAAAACCTTCCAGAGACGCCGCCGCCGCGAATCCCATCTCGGGGGATTCAGGAGATCGCCTCCGGCACCCTGCCGGAGAGGGGATTCATCTCCCGGAGGACTCTACACCGCCATGGTCGCCTCCGGAGTGATGAGTGAGTAGTTCACCCCTGGACCATGGGTCCATAGCAGTAGCTAGATGGTCGTCTTCTCCTTGTTGTGCTTCATTGTTGGATCTTGTGAGCTGCCTAACATGATCAAGATCATCTATCTGTAATACTATATGTTGTGTTTGTCGGGATCCGATGGATAGAGAATACTATGATTATGGTGATTATCAATCTATTGTTTATGTGTTGTTTATGATCTTGCATGCTCTCCGTTATTAGTAGAGGCTCTGGCCAAGTTTTTACTCTTAACTCCAAGAGGGAGTATTTATGCTCGATAGTGGGTTCATGCCTTCATTGACACCTGGGACAGTGACAGAAAGTTCTAAGGTTGTGATGTGTTGTTGCCACTAGGGATAAAACATTGATTCTATGTCTAAGGATGTAGTTGTCGATTACATTACGCACCATACTTAATGCAATTGTCTGTTGCTTAGCAACTTAATACTGAATGGGGTTCGGATGATAACCTGAAGGTGGACTTTTTAGGCATAGATGCAGTTGGATGGCGGTCTATGTACTTTGTCGTAATGCCCAATTAAATCTCACTATATTTATCATATCATGTATATGCATTGTTATGTCTTTCTCTATTTGTTAATTGCCCGACTGTAATTTGTTCACCCAACATGCTTTTATCTTATGGGAGAGACACCTCTAGTGAACTGTGGACCCCGGTCCTATTCTTTACATAGCATACAATCTACTGCAATTGTGTTTACTGTTTTCTTTGCAAACATCTTCCACTCGATACGCTTAATCCTTTGTTACAGCAAGCCGGTGAGATTGACAACCTCACTGTTTCGTTGGGGAAAAGTACTTGGGTTGTGTTGTGCAGGTTCCACGTTGGCGCCGGAATCCCTGGTGTTGCGCCGCATCACATTTCGCGACCATCAACCTTCAACGTGCTTCTTGGCTCCTCCTGGTTCGATAAACCTTGGTTTCTTTCTGAGGGAAAACTTGCCACTGTGCGCATCATACCTTCCTCTTGGGGTTCCCAACGGACGTGTACATCTACGAGCATCAGCAGGCTTTTCAGGTTCTTTTTCAATTTCTTCTTTATCAGGAGTATCATTCTTATCATTATCTTCCTCATGTTCATTACCACTTTCAGTTTCAGCATCAGAAATAGAAATACTATTAGGATCATTAACAGGTTCAGAGGATTCTACAACATTCTTATGTTTCTTTTTCTTTTTCTTAGATGGAGCACTAGTTTTAATTAGTTGAGAATCTTGTTCAACTCTTTTGGGATGCCCTTCAGGATATAGAGGATCCTGGGTAGAAACACCACCTCTAGTTGTTACTTCATAAGCATGTTTTTCTTTAGAATTATTTCCCAACAAGTCATTTTGCACTTTAGTGAGTTGATCAATTTGAGTTTGAACCATTTGAAAATGTTTAACAAGTATCTTAACATCATTGGAGGTTCTCTCCACAATACCATGCAATTCACTAATAGCTCGAGAATTTTCCATTAAATGATTCTCTACTCTCATATTAAAGTTTTCTTGCTTAACAATATAATTATCAAACTCATCTAAGCATTGAGCAGGAGATTTTGAATACGGAATATCTTCTCTAGTAAAGCGTTGAAGAGAGTGTACCTCAATCATGGATGAAGGGGGAGTTATCTCACATAAATCTTCTATAGGAGGTAAATTCTTCACATCTTCAGGTTTAATACCCTTCTCTTTAAGAGACTTCTTGGCTTCCCTCATATCTTCATCATTTAATTTAATCATACCCCTCTTCTTCAATATCGGTGTCGGGGTTGGTTCAGGTGTAGACCAATCATCATGATTCCGGCCTATTTTAGCCAATAATTCTTCAGCGTCGTCTGGAGTTCTTTTCCTGAAAACACAACCAGCACAACTATCCAGGTATGCCCTAGACTCAATAGTTAGTCCACTATAAAATATATCAAGTAAATCATGCTTTTCCAAATCATGGTCAGGCTGAGCTCTAATAAGAGAGCAAAATCTAGCCCAAGCCTCAGGCAATTTCTCTCCATCTTCCTGGTCAAAATTATAAATTCTCTGCAAAGCAGCATGTTGAGCACTAGCAGGAAAGTATTTCCGGAAGAAAACATCAAGCAATTCTTTTGGACTTTTAATAGAACCAGGAGGCAAATTATTATACCAAGTTTTAGCATCATCCTTTAATGAGAAAGGAAAAATTTTAGCGACAAAATAAGTACGCATCTTAATATCATCAGAAAACAAGCCACTAAGAGTAGATAACTCAGTCATGTGTTCAACAGCACTTTCTTTTTCAGTACCACAAAAGGGTGTTTTCTCAACAATAGCTATATGAGATAGATCAAGAGAAAAATCATAATCTTTATCCCTAATGTTTATAGGAGATGTGGCAAATTTAGGATCAGGAGATAATTTATATCTAACAGCATGTTCTGCAAGCAACTTTTTAATTTTTCTTGCATCAGTAGTAGCATTGCATTTTTCAATAAAATCATCATCAAGCTCTACATAATCTTCATCAAGATCATCACTAGAATATTCAACAGACTCAGGTGAATTAACAGGTGTAGCAGCATTTTCATTAGGAGTTTCAGTATTTTCAATTTGTCTAGACTTAGCAATTGTAGCATCTAGAAAAGATCCTAACGAACCATCATTATCAAGCACAGCAGAAGCATCATCACAATTATGAGAGGAATTTTCAGATTCAGCAGAAGTACCAGCATTTGAAGCTTGTGGTGGTGAAACAAGTTTACTTATCACAGATGGTGAATCAAGAGCAGCAGAGGTACTAAGAGTTGTACCTTTTCTTGTAGTGGATGGTAATATGGCGATCTTAGTATCGCGAGGTTTACCCATGATGGAGAATTTGCAGCGAACAATATCAATCCAAGTGAACTTCCAAATAAAGCTATGCTCCCCGGCAACGGCGCCAGAAAATAGTCTTGATGACCCACAAGTATAGGGGATCGCAACAGTCTTCGAGGGAAGTATTACCCAATTTATTGATTCGACACAAGGGGAGACAAAGAATACTTGTAAGCCTTAACAGAGTTGTCAATTCAGCTGCACCTGGAAACAGACTTGCTCGCAAGAGTTTATCAGTAGTAACAGTTTTATGACAGTAGGAATAGTGAAATAACAGCAGCGGTGAAATAAAGACAGCAGTAGTGATTATAGTAAACAGCAGGATTAAAATACTGTAGGCACAGGGACGGATTTAACGGGCGTTGCATGGATGAGAGAAACTCATGTAACAATCAAAGCAGGGGCATTTGCAGATAATAATAAAACGGTATCCAAGTACTAATCAATCAATAGGCATGTGTTCCATATATAGTCGTACGTGCTCGCAATGAGAAACTTGCACAACATCTTTTGTCCTACCAGCCGGTGGCAGCCGGGCCTCTAGGGAAACTACTGGATATTAAGGTACTCCTTTTAATAGAGTACCGGAGCAAAGCATTAACACTCCGTGAACACATGTGATCCTCACATCACTACCATCCCCTCCGGTTGTCCCGATTTCTGTCACTTCGGGGCCATTGGTTCCGGACAGCGACATGTGTATACAACTTGCAGGTAAGATCATAAACAACGAATATCTTCATGAATCAATAACATGTTCAGATCTGAGATCATGGCACTCGGGCCCTAGTGACAAGCATTAAGCATAACAAGTTGCAACAATATCATAAAAGTGACATCTACGGATACTAGGCACTATGCCCTAACAATCTTATGACTATTACATGACCAATCTCATCCAATCCCTACCATCCCCTTCAGCCTACAGCGGGGGAATTACTCACACATGGATGGGGGAAACATGGCTGGTCGATGGAGAGGCGTTGGCGGTGATGGCGGTGAAGATCTCCTCCAATTCCCCGTCCCGGCGGAGTGCCAGAACGGAGACTTCTGGCTCCCGAGACGGAGTTTCGCGATGTGGCGGCTCTCTGGAGGGTTTCTGGCGACTTCGACTTCTCTCCGTGCGTTTTTAGGTCGAACCCGATAAGTAGTCCGAAGGGGGGCGTCGGAGGCCGGCCGAGGGGGCCACACCATAGGGCGCGCGGCCCCCTGGGCCGCGCCGCCATATGGTGTGGGGCCCTCGGGCCTCCACCTCTCTTGCCCTTCTGGCTCCGTCAATATTCTGGTAAAATAGGGCCTTCTGCATAAATTCCGAGGATTTTCCCGAAAGTTGGATTTCTGCACAAAAACGAGACACCAGAGCATTCTGCTGAAAACAGCGTTAGTCTGTGTTAGTTGTATCCAAAATACACAAATTAGAGGCAAAACAATAGCAAAAGTGTTCGGGAAAGTAGATACGTTTTGGACGTATCAGGTCTCGTGCGGTCACCACTAGTGGCTTTGCCCTTTGAGGCTTTGCCATCATTAGTGACCTTCTTGTTCTTCTCTTGAGAGGGTTTCTCCTTCTTGTAGTTGTTCTTCTTGTAGGGCTTGGGAGCATACCCAAGTCCATACTTTTGATTATTTGACTTTTTCTTACTCAAGAGGTCATCCAATCTCATCTTATTCTTGGCGGTGTGAACTTGGCAAGTTCCTTGTTATAACACGTTCCTTGGAAACCCCAAGAGGAAGGTATGATGAGTGATACGTCTCCGACGTATCGATAATTTCTTATGTTCCATGCTACTTTATTGATGATACCTACATGTTTTATGCACATTATATGTCATATTTATGCATTTTCTGGAACTAACCTATTAACAAGATGCCGAAGAGCCTTTGTTTTCTGCTGTTTTTGGTTTCAGAAATCCTAGTAAGGAAATATTCTCAGAATTTGACGAAACTTTCGCCCAGGGTCCTATTTTTGCACGAAGCTTCCAGAAGACCGAAGAGATAACGAAGTGGTTTGCATAATTGGTCTCTCTAAGGTCTAGATAATTTCTAGTATTGAGTTTGAACAACAAGGAAGACGGTGTAGAGTCTTATAATGTTTACAATATGTCTTTTATGTGAGTTTTGCTGCACCGGTTCATCCTTGTGTTTGTTTCAAATAAACCTTGCTAGCCTAAACCTTGTATCGAGAGGGAATACTTCTCATGCATCCAAAATCCTTGAGCCAACCACTATGCCATTTGTGTCCACCATACCTACCTACTACATGGTATTTCTCCACCATTCCAAAGTAAATTGCTTGAGTGCTACCTTTAAACAATTCAAAAGTTATTATCTCTTATTTGTGTCAATGTTTTATAGCTCATGAGGAAGTATGTGGTGTTTTATCTTTCGATCTTGTCATTTACTTTTGACAGACTTTCACAATGGACTAGTGGCACATCCGCTTATCCAATAATTTTGCAAAAAGAGCTGGCAATGGGGTTCCCAGCCCCAATTAATTAACTTTCATTAATAATTCTCTTCACATGTTTTGCTCTGATTCATCAGTAAGCAACTTAATTTTGCAAATAGACACTCCTCCATGGTATGTGAATGTTGGAAGGCACCCGAGGATTCGGTTAGCCATGGCTTGTGTAAGCAAAAGGTTGGGAGGAGTGTCATCCATAAATAAAGAAAAACTAAACTAAAGTACATGTGTAAACAAAAGAGAAGAGGGATGATCTACCTTGCTGGTAGAGATAACGTCCTTCATGGGAGCCGCTCTTGAAAGTCTGGTTGATGAGGTAGTTAGAGTACCCGCTACCATTCGTTGACAACAACAAACACCTCTCAAAATTTTACTTTTATGCTCTCTTTATGTTTTCAAAACCAAAGCTCTAGCACAAATACAGCAATCGATGCTTTCCTCTTTGAAGGACCATTCTTTTACTTTTATTGTTGAGTCAGTTTACCTATCTCTCTCCACCTTAAGAAGCAAACACTTGTGTGAACTGTGCATTGATTCCTACATACTTGCATATTGCACTTGTTATATTACTTTATGTTGACAATATCCATGAGATATACATGTTATAAGTTGAAAGCAACCGCTGAAACTTAATCTTCCTTTGTGTTGCTTCAATGTCTATACTTTAAATTATTGCTTTATGAGTTAACTCTTATGCAAGACTTATTGATGCTGTCTTGAAAGTACTATTCATGAAAAGTCTTTGCTATATGATTCATTTGTTTACTCATGTCATTACCATTGTTTTGATCGCTGCATTCATTACATATGTTTACAAATAGTATGATCAAGGTTATGATGGCATGTCACTTAAGAAATTATCTTTGTTATCGTTTTACCTGCTCGGGACGAGCAGAACTAAGCTTGGGGATGCTGATACGTCTCCAACGTATCGATAATTTCTTATGTTCCATGCTACTTTATTGATGATACCTACATGTTTTATGCACATTATATGTCATATTTATGCATTTTCTGGAACTAACCTATTAACAAGATGCCGAAGAGCCAGTTGCTGTTTTCTGTGTTTTTGGTTTCAGAAATCCTAGTAAGGAAATATTCTCGGAATTGGACGAAACTTTCGCCCAGGGTCCTATTTTTGCACGAAGCTTCCAGAAGACCGAAGAGATAACGAAGTGGGGCCACGAGGCAGCCAGGGGACAGGGCGGCGCGGCCCAGGCCCTGGCCGCGCGGCCCTACCCCCTGGGCACCTCGTGTGGCCCCCGCGTTGCCCTTTCGCCTATATAAAGCCCCTGCATCGAAAACCCTTACGGAGGAAGCCACGGTACGCGAAACCTTCCAGAGCCGCCGCCATCGCGAAGCCAAGATCGGGGGACAGGAGTCTCTGGGCACCGGGACGGGGAAGTGCCCCCGAAGGCTTCTCCATCGACACCGCTGCCATCTCCACCGCCATCTTCATCACCGCTGCTGCTCCCATGAGGAGGGAGTAGTTCTCCATTGAGGCTCGGGGCTGTACCGGTAGCTATGTGGTTCATCTCTCTCCTATGTACTTCAATACAATAATCTCATGAGCTGCCTTACATGATTGAGATTCATATGATGATGCTTGTAATCTAGATGTCATTGTGCTAGTCAAGTGAGTTTTACTTATGTGATCTCCGGAGACTCCTTGTCCCACGTGTGTAAAGGTGACAGTGTGTGCACCGTGTGGGTCTCTTAGGCTATATTTCACAGAATACTTATTCACTGTTATGAATGGCATAGTGAAGTGCTTATTTATATCTCTTTATGATTGCAATGTGTTTTGTATCACAATTTATCTATGTGCTACTCTAGCAATGTTATTAAAGTAGTTTTATTCCTCCTACACGGTGTAATGGTGACAGTGTGTGCACTCGTGTTAGTACTTGGTTTATGCTATGATCATGATCTCTTGTAGATTGCGAAGTTAACTATTGCTATGATAGTATTGATGTGTATTATTCCTCCTACATAAGCATGAAGGTGACAGTGTGCATGCTATGTTAGTACTTGGTTTAGTCGTTTCGATCTTTCATGCACTCTAAGGTTATTTAAATATGAACATTGAATTGTGGAGCTTGTTAACTCCGGCATTGAGGGTTCGTGTAATCCTACGCAATGTGTTCATCATCCAACAAGAGAGTGTAGAGTATGCATTTATCTATTCTGTTATGTGATCAATGTTGAGAGTGTCCACTAGTGAAAGTCTAATCCCTAGGCCTTGTTCCTAAATACTGCTATCGCTGCTTGTTTACTGTTTTACTGCGTTACTACTGCTGCGTTACTACTGCATGTTTACTTCCCGCAATATTACTACCATCAGCACGCCAGCAAGCTATTTTCTGGCGCCATACTACTGCTCATATTCATTCATACCACTTGTATTTCACTATCTCTTCGCCGAACTAGTACACCTATTAGGTGTGTTGGGGACACAAGAGACTTCTTGCTTTGTGGTTGCAGGGTTGCATGAGAGGGATATCTTTGACCTCTTCCTCCCTGAGTTCGATAAACCTTGGGTAATCCACTTAAGGGAAACTTGCTTGTTCTACAAACCTCTGCTCTTGGAGGCCCAACACTGTCTACAAGAATAGAAGCACCCGTAGACATCAAGTAATTTTCTGGCGCCGTTGCCGGGGAGGAAAGGTAAAAGGCACTCATACTCCGGTTCCAGGTAACAGTACTTTACTGGCGCCATTGTGTGTGTGCTCGAAGCTATTTCCTTTAGACTCTGCAATTGCGACATTTGGTTTCTTGTTTACACTAGTTAGGCATAATGGACAACAAAGAGCTTCTTATTCTATTTCCTGATTTAAGACATGGATGGTTTGATGCAAAAATTAAAAAACCCATGGAACATATTAATATGAATGCTTTGAACACTATTGTTGCTAATGCTATGGAAAATTCTAAGCTTGGGGAAGCTGGCTTTGATGAGCATGATATTTTTAGTCCCCCAAGCATTGAGGAGAAAATTTACTTTGATGATACTTTGCCTCCAATTTATGATGATTATAATGATAGTAGTATTTTGTTACCACCTGTTATGGAGGATAAATTTGATTATGATTACAATATACCTCCTATATTTGATAGCTACTTTGTTGAATTTGCTCCCACTACAATTAATAAGAATGACTATGCTTATGTTGGGAGTAGTAATTATTTTATGCATGAGACTCATGATAAGAATGCTTTATGTGATAGTTATATTGTTGAGTTTGCTCATGTTGCTACTGAAAGTTATTATGAGAGAGGAAAATATGGTTGTAGAAATTTTCATGTTACTAAAATGCCTCTCTATGTGCTGAAATTTTTGAAGCTACACTTGTTTTATCTTCCTATGCTTGTTACTTTGCTCTTCATGAACTTGTTTATTTACAAGATTCCTATGCATAGGAAGCATGTTAGGCTTAAATGTGTTTTGAATTTGCCTCTTGATGCTCTCTTTTGCTTCAAATACTATTTCTTGCGAGTGCATCATTAAAACTGCTGAGCCCATCTTAATGGCTATAAAGAAAGAACTTCTTGGGAGATAACCCATGTGTTTTTTTACTACAGTATTTTGTTTTATATTTGTGTCTTGGAAGTTGTTTACTACTGTAGCAACCTCTCCTTATCATGTTTTTGTGCCAAGTAAAGTTTCTATGTCAAAATTGATGTTATATTTGGGATCGCTGCGCAGAAACAGCATTGCTGTCTGTCACGAATCTGGGCACAAGTCTCTGTAGAAAATTCGAAAAAATCTGCCAATTTACGAGCGTGATCCTCAGATATGTACCCAACTTTCATTAGTTTTGAGTTTTTCCATTTGAGCAAGTCTGGTGCCATCTTAAAATTCGTCTTTACGGACTGTTCTGTTTTTGACAGATTCTGCCTTTTATTTCGCATTGCCTCTTTTGCTATGTTGGATTCATTTCTTTGATCCATTAATGTCCAGTAGCTTTATGCAATGTCCAGAAGTGAAAAGAATGTTTGTGTCACCTCTGAACATGTGAATTTTTGATTATGCACTAACCCTCTAATGAGTTTGCTTGAAGTTTGGTGTGAAGGAAGTTTTCAAGGGTCAAGAGAGGAGGATGATATACTACGATCAAGAAGAATGAAAAGTCTAAGCTTGGGGATGCCCCGGTGGTTCATCCCTGCATATTTCAAGAAGACCCAAGCATCTAAGCTTGGGGATGCCCAAGGCATCCCCTTCTTCATCGACAAAGCATCAGGTTCCTTCTCTTGAAACTATATTTTTATTCCGTCACATCTTATGTATTTTACTTGGAGCGTCTGTGTGCTTTTATTTTTGTTTTTATTTTTGTTTGAATAAAATGGATCCTAGCATTCACCTTGTGGGAGAGAGACACGCTCCGCTGTTGCATATGGACAAATATGTCCTTAGGCTTTACTCATAATGTTCAAGGCGAAGTTTCTTCTTCGTTAAATTGTTATATGGTTGTAATTGGAAAATGCTACATGTAGTAATTCTAAAATGTCTTGGATAATGTGATACTTGGCAATTGTTGTGCTCATGTTTAAGCTCTTGCATCATATACTTTGCACCCATTAATGAAGAAATACATAGAGCATGCTAAAATTTGGTTTGCATAATTGGTCTCTCTAAGGTCTAGATAATTTCTAGTATTGAGTTTGAACAACAAGGAAGACGGTGTAGAGTCTTATAATGTTTACAATATGTCTTTTATGTGAGTTTTGCTGCACCGGTTCATCCTTGTGTTTGTTTCAAATAAACCTTGCTAGCCTAAACCTTGTATCGAGAGGGAATACTTCTCATGCATCCAAAATCCTTGAGCCAACCACTATGCCATTTGTGTCCACCATACCTACCTACTACATGGTATTTCTCCGCCATTCCAAAGTAAATTGCTTGAGTGCTACCTTTAAACAATTCAAAAGTTATTATCTCTTATTTGTGTCAATGTTTTATAGCTCATGAGGAAGTATGTGGTGTTTTATCTTTCGATCTTGTCATTTACTTTTGACAGACTTTCACAATGGACTAGTGGCACATCCGCTTATCCAATAATTTTGCAAAAAGAGCTGGCAATGGGGTTCCCAGCCCCAATTAATTAACTTTCATTAATAATTCTCTTCACATGTTTTGCTCTGATTCATCAGTAAGCAACTTAATTTTGCAAATAGACACTCCTCCATGGTATGTGAATGTTGGAAGGCACCCGAGGATTCGGTTAGCCATGGCTTGTGTAAGCAAAAGGTTGGGAGGAGTGTCATCCATAAATAAAGAAAAACTAAACTAAAGTACATGTGTAAACAAAAGAGAAGAGGGATGATCTACCTTGCTGGTAGAGATAACGTCCTTCATGGGAGCCGCTCTTGAAAGTCTGGTTGATGAGGTAGTTAGAGTACCCGCTACCATTCGTTGACAACAACAAACACCTCTCAAAATTTTACTTTTATGCTCTCTTTATGTTTTCAAAACCAAAGCTCTAGCACAAATACAGCAATCGATGCTTTCCTCTTTGAAGGACCATTCTTTTACTTTTATTGTTGAGTCAGTTTACCTATCTCTCTCCACCTTAAGAAAACACTTGTGTGAACTGTGCATTGATTCCTACATACTTGCATATTGCACTTGTTATATTACTTTATGTTGACAATATCCATGAGATATACATGTTATAAGTTGAAAGCAACCGCTGAAACTTAATCTTCATTTGTGTTGCTTCAATGTCTATACTTTAAATTATTGCTTTATGAGTTAACTCTTATGCAAGACTTATTGATGCCTGTCTTGAAAGTGCTATTCATGAAAAGTCTTTGCTATATGATTCATTTGTTTACTCATGTCATTACCATTGTTTTGATCGCTGCATTCATTACATATGTTTACAAATAGTATGATCAAGGTTATGATGGCATGTCACTTAAGAAATTATCTTTGTTATCGTTTTACCTGCTCGGGACGAGCAGAACTAAGCTTGGGGATGCTGATACGTCTCCGACGTATCGATAATTTCTTATGTTCCATGCTACTTTATTGATGATACCTACATGTTTTATGCACATTATATGTCATATTTATGCATTTTGGAACTAACCTATTAACAAGATGCCGAAGAGCCAGTTCTTTTTTCTGCTGTTTTTGGTTTCAGAAATCCTAGTAAGGAAATATTCTCGGAATTGGACGAAACTTTCGCCCAGGGTCCTATTTTTGCACGAAGCTTCCAGAAGAACGAAGAGATAACGAAGTGGGGCCACGAGGCAGCCAGGGGAGGGCGGCGCGGCCCAGGCCCTGGCCGCGCGGCCCTACCTGGGCACCTCGTGTGGCCCCCGCGTTGCCCTTTCGCCTATATAAAGCCCCTGCCGAAAACCCTTACGGAGGAAGCCACGGTACACGAAACCTTCCAGCCGCCGCCATCGCGAAGCCAAGATCTGGGGACAGGATTCTCTGTTCCGGCACCTGCCGGATGGGGAAGTGCCCCGGAAGGCTTCTCCATCGACACCGCTGCCATCTCCACCGCCATCTTCATCACCGCTGCTGCTCCCATGAGGAGGGAGTAGTTCTCCATTGAGGCTCGGGGCTGTACCGGTAGCTATGTGGTTCATCTCTCTCCTATGTACTTCAATACAATAATCTCATGAGCTGCCTTACATGATTGAGATTCATATGATGATGCTTGTAATCTAGATGTCATTGTGCTAGTCAAGTGAGTTTTACTTATGTGATCTCCGGAGACTCCTTGTCCCACGTGTGTAAAGGTGACAGTGTGTGCACCGTGTGGGTCTCTTAGGCTATATTTCACAGAATACTTATTCACTGTTATGAATGGCATAGTGAAGTGCTTATTTATATCTCTTTATGATTGCAATGTGTTTTGTATCACAATTTATCTATGTGCTACTCTAGCAATGTTATTAAAGTAGTTTTATTCCTCCTACACGGTGTAATGGTGACAGTGTGTGCACTCGTGTTAGTACTTGGTTTATGCTATGATCATGATCTCTTGTAGATTGCGAAGTTAACTATTGCTATGATAGTATTGATGTGTATTATTCCTCCTACATAAGCATGAAGGTGACAGTGTGCATGCTATGTTAGTACTTGGTTTAGTCGTTTCGATCTTTCATGCACTCTAAGGTTATTTAAATATGAACATTGAATTGTGGAGCTTGTTAACTCCGGCATTGAGGGTTCGTGTAATCCTACGCAATGTGTTCATCATCCAACAAGAGAGTGTAGAGTATGCATTTATCTATTCATTATGTGATCAATGTTGAGAGTGTCCACTAGTGAAAGTCTAATCCCTAGGCCTTGTTCCTAAATACTGCTATCGCTGCTTGTTTACTGTTTTACTGCGTTACTACTGCTGCGTTACTACTGCATGTTTACTTCCCGCAATATTACTACCATCAACTGCACGCCAGCAAGCTATTTTCTGGCGCCATACTACTGCTCATATTCATTCATACCACTTGTATTTCACTATCTCTTCGCGAACTAGTACACCTATTAGGTGTGTTGGGGACACAAGAGACTTCTTGCTTTGTGGTTGCAGGGTTGCATGAGAGGGATATCTTTGACCTCTTCCTCCCTGAGTTCGATAAACCTTGGGTAATCCACTTAAGGGAAACTTGCTGCTGTTCTACAAACCTCTGCTCTTGGAGGCCCAACACTGTCTACAAGAATAGAAGCACCCGTAGACATCAAGTACTTTTCTGGCGCCGTTGCCGGGGAGGAAAGGTAAAAGGCACTCATACTCCGGTTCCAGGTAACACTTTTCTGGCGCCATTGTGTGTGTGCTCGAAGCTATTTCCTTTAGACTCTGCAATTGCGACATTTGGTTTCTTGTTTACACTAGTTAGGCATAATGGACAACAAAGAGCTTCTTATTCTATTTCCTGATTTAAGACATGGATGGTTTGATGCAAAAATTAAAAAACCCATGGAACATATTAATATGAATGCTTTGAACACTATTGTTGCTAATGCTATGGAAAATTCTAAGCTTGGGGAAGCTGGCTTTGATGAGCATGATATTTTTAGTCCCCCAAGCATTGAGGAGAAAATTTACTTTGATGATACTTTGCCTCCAATTTATGATGATTATAATGATAGTAGTCTTTTGTTACCACCTGTTATGGAGGATAAATTTGATTATGATTACAATATACCTCCTATATTTGATAGCTACTTTGTTGAATTTGCTCCCACTACAATTAATAAGAATGACTATGCTTATGTTGGGAGTAGTAATTATTTTATGCATGAGACTCATGATAAGAATGCTTTATGTGATAGTTATATTGTTGAGTTTGCTCATGTTGCTACTGAAAGTTATTATGAGAGAGGAAAATATGGTTGTAGAAATTTTCATGTTACTAAAATGCCTCTCTATGTGCTGAAATTTTTGAAGCTACACTTGTTTTATCTTCCTATGCTTGTTACTTTGCTCTTCATGAACTTGTTTATTTACAAGATTCCTATGCATAGGAAGCATGTTAGGCTTAAATGTGTTTTGAATTTGCCTCTTGATGCTCTCTTTTGCTTCAAATACTATTTCTTGCGAGTGCATCATTAAAACTGCTGAGCCCATCTTAATGGCTATAAAGAAAGAACTTCTTGGGAGATAACCCATGTGTTTTTTTACTACAGTACTTTGTTTTATATTTGTGTCTTGGAAGTTGTTTACTACTGTAGCAACCTCTCCTTATCATGTTTTTGTGCCAAGTAAAGTTTCTATGTCAAAATTGATGTTATATTTGGGATCGCTGCGCAGAAACAGCATTGCTGTCTGTCACGAATCTGGGCACAAGTCTCTGTAGAAAATTCGAAAAAATCTGCCAATTTACGAGCGTGATCCTCAGATATGTACCCAACTTTCATTAGTTTTGAGTTTTTCCATTTGAGCAAGTCTGGTGCCATCTTAAAATTCGTCTTTACGGACTGTTCTGTTTTGACAGATTCTGCCTTTTATTTCGCATTGCCTCTTTTGCTATGTTGGATGAATTTCTTTGATCCATTAATGTCCAGTAGCTTTATGCAATGTCCAGAAGTGAAAAGAATGTTTGTGTCACCTCTGAACATGTGAATTTTTGATTATGCACTAACCCTCTAATGAGTTTGCTTGAAGTTTGGTGTGAAGGAAGTTTTCAAGGGTCAAGAGAGGAGGATGATATACTACGATCAAGAAGAATGAAAAGTCTAAGCTTGGGGATGCCCCGGTGGTTCATCCCTGCATATTTCAAGAAGACCCAAGCATCTAAGCTTGGGGATGCCCAAGGCATCCCCTTCTTCATCGACAAAGTATCAGGTTCCTTCTCTTGAAACTATATTTTTATTCCGTCACATCTTATGTATTTTACTTGGAGCGTCTGTGTGCTTTTATTTTTGTTTTTGTTTTTGTTTGAATAAAATGGATCCTAGCATTCACCTTGTGGGAGAGAGACACGCTCCGCTGTTGCATATGGACAAATATGTCCTTAGGCTTTACTCATAATGTTCAAGGCGAAGTTTCTTCTTCGTTAAATTGTTATATGGTTGGAATTGGAAAATGCTACATGTAGTAATTCTAAAATGTCTTGGATAATGTGATACTTGGCAATTGTTGTGCTCATGTTTAAGCTCTTGCATCATATACTTTGCACCCATTAATGAAGAAATACATAGAGCATGCTAAAATTTGGTTTGCATAATTGGTCTCTCTAAGGTCTAGATAATTTCTAGTATTGAGTTTGAACAACAAGGAAGACGGTGTAGAGTCTTATAATGTTTACAATATGTCTTTTATGTGAGTTTTGCTGCACCGGTTCATCCTTGTGTTTGTTTCAAATAAACCTTGCTAGCCTAAACCTTGTATCGAGAGGGAATACTTCTCATGCATCCAAAATCCTTGAGCCAACCACTATGCCATTTGTGTCCACCATACCTACCTACTACATGGTATTTCTCCGCCATTCCAAAGTAAATTGCTTGAGTGCTACCTTTAAACAATTCAAAAGTTATTATCTCTTATTTGTGTCAATGTTTTATAGCTCATGAGGAAGTATGTGGTGTTTTATCTTTCGATCTTGTCATTTACTTTTGACAGACTTTCACAATGGACTAGTGGCACATCCGCTTATCCAATAATTTTGCAAAAAGAGCTGGCAATGGGGTTCCCAGCCCCAATTAATTAACTTTCATTAATAATTCTCTTCACATGTTTTGCTCTGATTCATCAGTAAGCAACTTAATTTTGCAAATAGACACTCCTCCATGGTATGTGAATGTTGGAAGGCACCCGAGGATTCGGTTAGCCATGGCTTGTGTAAGCAAAAGGTTGGGAGGAGTGTCATCCATAAATAAAGAAAAACTAAACTAAAGTACATGTGTAAACAAAAGAGAAGAGGGATGATCTACCTTGCTGGTAGAGATAACGTCCTTCATGGGAGCCGCTCTTGAAAGTCTGGTTGATGAGGTAGTTAGAGTACCCGCTACCATTCGTTGACAACAACAAACACCTCTCAAAATTTTACTTTTATGCTCTCTTTATGTTTTCAAAACCAAAGCTCTAGCACAAATACAGCAATCGATGCTTTCCTCTTTGAAGGACCATTCTTTTACTTTTATTGTTGAGTCAGTTTACCTATCTCTCTCCACCTTAAGAAGCAAACACTTGTGTGAACTGTGCATTGATTCCTACATACTTGCATATTGCACTTGTTATATTACTTTATGTTGACAATACCCATGAGATATACATGTTATAAGTTGAAAGCAACCGCTGAAACTTAATCTTCCTTTGTGTTGCTTCAATGTCTATACTTTAAATTATTGCTTTATGAGTTAACTCTTATGCAAGACTTATTGATGCCTGTCTTGAAAGTGTTATTCATGAAAAGTCTTTGCTATATGATTCATTTGTTTACTCATGTCATTACCATTGTTTTGATCGCTGCATTCATTACATATGTTTACAAATAGTATGATCAAGGTTATGATGGCATGTCACTTAAGAAATTATCTTTGTTATCGTTTTACCTGCTCGGGACGAGCAGAACTAAGCTTGGGGATGCTGATACGTCTCCAACGTATCGATAATTTCTTATGTTCCATGCTACTTTATTGATGATACCTACATGTTTTATGCACATTATATGTCATATTTATGCATTTTCTGGAACTAACCTATTAACAAGATGCCGAAGAGCCAGTTGTTGTTTTCTGCTGTTTTGGTTTCAGAAATCCTAGTAAGGAAATATTCTCGGAATTGGACGAAACTTTCGCCCGGGTCCTATTTTTGCACGAAGCTTCCGAAGACCGAAGAGATAACGAAGTGGGGCCACGAGGCAGCCAGGGGGGTGGGCGGCGCGGCCCAGGCCGCGCGGCCCTACCCGGGCACCTCGTGTGGCCCCCGCGTTGCCCTTTCGCCTATAAAGCCCCCGCGAAAACCCTTACGGAGGAAGCCACGGTACGAAAACCTTCCAGAGCCGCGCCATCGCGAAGCCAAGATCCGGGGGACATGATTCTCTGTTCCGGCACCTGCCGGACGGGGACCCGGAAGGCTTCTCCATCGACACCGCTGCCATCTCCACCGCCATCTTCATCACCGCTGCTGCTCCCATGAGGAGGGAGTAGTTCTCCATTGAGGCTCGGGGCTGTACCGGTAGCTATGTGGTTCATCTCTCTCCTATGTACTTCAATACAATAATCTCATGAGCTGCCTTACATGATTGAGATTCATATGATGATGCTTGTAATCTAGATGTCATTGTGCTAGTCAAGTGAGTTTTACTTATGTGATCTCCGGAGACTCCTTGTCCCACGTGTGTAAAGGTGACAGTGTGTGCACCGTGTGGGTCTCTTAGGCTATATTTCACAGAATACTTATTCACTGTTATGAATGGCATAGTGAAGTGCTTATTTATATCTCTTTATGATTGCAATGTGTTTTGTATCACAATTTATCTATGTGCTACTCTAGCAATGTTATTAAAGTAGTTTTATTCCTCCTACACGGTGTAATGGTGACAGTGTGTGCACTCGTGTTAGTACTTGGTTTATGCTATGATCATGATCTCTTGTAGATTGCGAAGTTAACTATTGCTATGATAGTATTGATGTGTATTATTCCTCCTACATAAGCATGAAGGTGACAGTGTGCATGCTATGTTAGTACTTGGTTTAGTCGTTTCGATCTTTCATGCACTCTAAGGTTATTTAAATATGAACATTGAATTGTGGAGCTTGTTAACTCCGGCATTGAGGGTTCGTGTAATCCTACGCAATGTGTTCATCATCCAACAAGAGAGTGTAGAGTATGCATTTATCTATTCTGTTATGTGATCAATGTTGAGAGTGTCCACTAGTGAAAGTCTAATCCCTAGGCCTTGTTCCTAAATACTGCTATCACTGCTTGTTTACTGTTTTACTGCGTTACTACTGCTGCGTTACTACTGCATGTTTACTTCCCGCAATATTACTACCATCAACTGCACGCCAGCAAGCTATTTTCTGGCGCCATACTACTGCTCATATTCATTCATACCACTTGTATTTCACTATCTCTTCGCCGAACTAGTACACCTATTAGGTGTGTTGGGGACACAAGAGACTTCTTGCTTTGTGGTTGCAGGGTTGCATGAGAGGGATATCTTTGACCTCTTCCTCCCTGAGTTCGATAAACCTTGGGTAATCCACTTAAGGGAAACTTGCTGCTGTTCTACAAACCTCTGCTCTTGGAGGCCCAACACTGTCTACAAGAATAGAAGCACCCGTAGACATCAATGCACAGCAGTAAGTTTTCCCTCAGTAAGAAACCAAGGTTTATCGAACCAGTAGGAGATGAAGGCCACGTGAAGGTTGTTGGTGGAGGAGTGTAGTGCGGCGCAACACCAGTGATTCCGGCGCCAACGTGGAACTTGCACAACACAATCAAAATACTTTGCCCCAACTTAACAGTGAGGTTGTCAATCTCACCGGCTTGCTGAAAACAAAGGATTAAACGTATGGTGTGGAGAATAATGTTTGCTTGCGAAGAACAACAAAGAACAGAGATTGCAGTAGATTGTATTTCAGATGTGAAAGAATGGACCGGGGTCCACAGTTCACTAGTGGTGTCTCTCCAATAAGATAAACTAGCAGGGTAACCCGCGCATTTGCGCGTCTAGATTTACTATATGGTTTATTTATACCATTTGCACGCCTACTTTTCTATCAAACATAAACCTTCAAAAAAATAAAATTGGCATGGTTTTCAATTTGGTCATTTGGCAAACACAAATTTGTGAAACATACCGGTTTAGTTATACCATTTGCTGCATTTGCTCTCTTGCCAAACAAATCGGTTGTAGTTGTCATTCACTCAATCTTCGAGTAAGTGTTTACTCTGTGTGGTGATTTTAAAGCAACATCCATTGAATTCAGACATACCAAACTTACGTAATAGAACACCTCACACCAGTTTTGTTGCCATAAACACGACAATGTAGAAACCACGTGAAACAAATAATAATCATTTGTCTTTCTTTTCTAAATTTGCTTACATAAGGATATGTATTCAACCCTGCAAAAAAAGGTAAAATGTCCTTTGCAATTCTTCGCACGAAGTCGTGTTGATTAAATTTTCTGAGAACCCAGAAATTCCGAACACATGTGGAAGTCAATAGATATTTCTCGTATGAAATAAATTAATTCATGAAGAGATACAATCTCTAACTAATTAAGTGGGTATGTACTTTTTGAGTTCTCACCTCTTTGCCTGCCACCACTTTGTCTCTCCTGCAAAAGAACTTCGCATACTGCAAAAGAAACATCATGGTATCAATAGTCTTTATTCTGGTGTCTTCGGTCGTGCTCCTCGTTTCTCGAATGGAAAAAAAGTATCTTCTTTCTGGGAACATGCTAAACCAGAAATTCTTATGTTCGTGATTCTTCATCCACCGATGCAGAAAATCTTCCAGTTTTCCATTCTCATATGAGGCAGGAAAGTTTATGGGCAACAGGTCGGCACGAAGTGATTCATCATGTTCAAACATGAACCTTTCGCTCGTTGGGGACGGTTTATAAATCATCAAATTCCCACAAATGGAATGAGAAGTGGGTCCATGTAAATGATCGAGACCTCGCAAACAACAACGTTCCTTCCCCATATGGAGTTCGGGACCCAAAGGCAATCGTTGAGTGAACTGTATCTTATTCGTGTAGCCTAAGAAACAACAAAAAATCAGATTCATCGAACTTGTTCTAAATCATTAAAAAATCACTAAAAACCCCACGTAGATGGAACTGAGGAAAACTCAATAACGGAAGTTTACCAATTACTCGCATCAGTTAGGTCCTCAAATTCCTCTTGTGTGCTGCAAAATCCACCGAGGAAAACAATATTTTCAGATACCACGGCCACAAAATAGCTGGATGTATCATAATCTGCATTTTTTAATCAAATTAAAATACGGGATCAAGCGATATGAATCACTGGCTGGAAAATAGACAAATAAATTTCAAGATTTGAGAGTCCTTACTTCCTTCGTGAGAGTTGGAATAATCAGCGACAAATTCGAAAGTTGCCTGGGAGGGCGAGCAATCGCGACACCGTCTGGCCGACAAAATTGAAACCATCATGGCTACTTATTTTTCTTCCTCGGTTCCACTCGATGTGGATGAGAACGATCGGTGCTAGAGTTATTTGATAGCACGCGTGTGTTGTTACCTCAGAACCAATCCATGCATCATGTAGGTGCCCCCAAACCCGTGGTCATATATATACATGGTTCAAAGGTGTAGTCTAGTCCAGCTCGTTGATTAAGACATCATGTGCTTGTATCAGATCCTGATTGCAGGCGTGATCTATAGGTAGCGTGGAGAACTCGCTGCATGGCTCCGGATGTGGCGGAGCAAGGCCGCCGGCAGCACGTCAACCATTGACATATATGCAGACTTCATGGTGGAGTGTGGCGTCGACAGCGGCCCTTTATTTTGACCGGTGGCACGGGCCGCACGGCTTCGTTTTCTCCGGTTTCATCACAGGATCGAACCTGAGTAGATCGTAGTAAACTTGTTCTTCCGTTTTTGTGGTAGGACTCCCTTGAACAATGGCCCCTTATAGTGACGGATCATGGCACGGCTTCATCTTCTCGGGTCTTAGCTACGCCATCGCCCGCCTCGTACCTCGCTGGACGATCTTCATCTCTGGATCAAACCCGAGTAGATCGGATTAAATGTGTTCTTCTGTTTTTGTTGGAGGACTCCCGTGATCTTTAGACTCCTAACAACGCACGCGTATCAAGTTTGCCCTGTGGACTCCTAACAGCTCACGCTTATTAAGTTTGCCCGACCTACGTACTACTCTATCGCGCGCGCTGATCGGAAGTGCTTTTTTTTCCAATTGTACGTCCATTAAATCTGACATGTTCACTTCCAAACACTCAATCGGAGCCACCGGTTGTCTTGTGTTTTAATTATATAATAGATAGATAGCATGCTGGGTGAATAAATTACAGGTGAGCAATTGACAAATAAAGATTCAATACATATCATGATGATCACTATGGGGTTTAATCAGGGCATTACGACAAAGAACACAGACCGCCATCCAGCATGCATCTATGCCTAAATAGTCCACCTTCAGGTTAGCATCCGCACCCCTTCCAGTATTAAGTTGCAAACAACAGACAATTGCATTAAGTATGGTGCGTAATGTAATCAACACAAATATCATTAGACAAAGCATCGATGTTTTATCCCTAGTAGCAACAGCACATCCACAACCTTAGAACTTTCTGTAACTGTCCCAGATTCAATGGAGGCATGAACCCACTATCAAGCATAAATACTCCCTCTTGGAGTTAGAAGTATCAACTTGGCCAGAGCCTCTACTAGCAACGGAGAGCATGTAAGAACATAAACAACACATATATGATAGATTGATAATCAACTTGACATAGTATTCTATATTCATCGGATCCCACCAAACACAACATGTAGCATTACAAATAGATGATCTTGATCATGTTAGGCAGCTCACAAGATCTAAACATGATAGCACAAGAGGAGAAGACAACCATCTAGCTACTGCTATGGACCCATAGTCCAAGGATGAACTACTCACGCATCAATCCGGAGGCGGGCATGGTGATGTAGAGCCCTCCGGTGATGATTCCCCTCTCCGGCAGGGTGCCGGAGGCGATCTCCTGAATCCCCGAGATGGGATTGGCGGTGGCGGCGTCTCTGGAAGTTTTCCGTATCGTGGCTCTCGGTAATAGGGTTTCGCGATAGAGGGTATAAGTAGGCGGAAGGGCAGCGCAGGAGGGGGCACAGGGGCCCCACACCATAGGCCGGCGCGGGCCCATGCAGGCCGCGCCGCCCTATGGTGTCGGCCTCGTGGTCCCACTTCGTATGCTCTTCGGTCTTCGGAAGCTCCGTGGAAAAATAAGACCCGGGCGTTGATTTTGTCCAATTCCGAGAATATTTCCTTTGTAGGATTTCTGAAACCAAAAACAGCAGAAAACAACAACTGGCGCTTCGGCATCTTGTTAATAGGTTAGTGCCGGAAAATGCATAATAATGATGTAAAGTATGTATAAAATATGTGAGTATTGTCATAAAAGTAGCATGGAACATAAGAAATTATAGATACGTTGGAGACGTATCAAGCATCCCCAAGCTTAGTTCCTACTCGCCCTCGAGTAGGTAAACGATAACAACAATAATTTCTGAAGTGACATGCTACCAACATAATCTTGATCAACATTATTGTAAAGCATATGAGATGAATGGTGTGATTCAAAGCAATAGATTGCTAACAAAGAGATAATGACTAAACAACTGAATCATATAGCAAAACTTTTCATGAATAGTACTTTCAAGACAAGTATCAAAAAGACTTGCATAAGAGCTAACTCATAAAGCAATAGATTCAAAGTAGAAGACATTGAAGCAACACAAAGGATGATTAAGTTTTAGCAATTGCTTTCAACTTGTAACATGTATATCTCATGGATATTTGTCAACATAAAGTAATATAACAAGTGCAATAAGTAATCATGGAAGAATCAATGAACACAGTTAACATATGTGTTTGCTTCTAAGATAGAAAGAAGTAGGTAAACTGACTCAACATAAAGTAAAAGAATGGCCCTTCGCAGAGGAAGCATGGATTACTATTTTTGTGCTAGAGCTTTTATTTTGAAAACATAGAAACAATTTTGTCAACGGTAGTAATAATTCATATGTGTTATGCATAATACTTCCTACAAGTTGCAAGCCTCATGCATCGAATACCAATAGTGCCCGCACCTTGTCCTAATTAGCTTGGATTTACATGGATTATCATTGCATAACATATGTTTCAACCAAGTGTCACAAAGGGGTACCTCTATGCCGCCTGTACAAAGGTCCAAGGAGATCAATCGCATTTGATTTCTCGTTTTTGAATAATCTCAACTTAGGACATCCATACCGGGACAACATAGAAAACAGATAATGGACTCCTCTTTAATGCATAAGAATTCAACAACAAATAATATTCTCATAAGAGATTGAGGATGAATGTCCAAACTGAAAACTTCCACCATGATACATGGCTTTGGTTAGCGGCCCAATGTTCTTCTCTAACATATGCATACTCAAACCATTTGATCATGATAAATTACCCTTACTTCAGACAAGATGCATAGCAACTCACATGATATTCAACAAAGGTGTAAAAAGTTGATGGCGTCCCCAGAAACATGGTTACCGCTCAACAAGCAACTTATAAGAACTAAAACACATAGCTACATATTCATCACCACAATAGTTTTTAAGCTATTTTCCCATGAGCTATATATTGCAAAGATAAAGGAATGAAATTTTAAAGGTAGCACTCAAGTAATTTACTTTGGAATGGCAGAAAAATACCACATAGTAGGTAGATATGGTGGACACAAATGGCATGGGTTTTGGCTCAAGGTGTTTGGATGCACGAGAAGCATTTCCTCTCAGTACAAGGCTTTGGCTAGCAAGGTTGTTTGAAGCAAACACAAGTATGAACAGGTACAACAAAACTTACACAAGAACATATTGCAAGCATTATAAGACTCTACACTATTTTCCTTGTTGTTCAAACACTTTTACCAGAAAATATCTAGACCTTAGAGAGACCAATCATGCAAACCAATTTTCAGCAAGCTCTAAGGTAGTTCTCCAATAATAGATTAAACTACATGATGCAAGAGCTTAAACATGATCTATGAGAGCTCAAAACAATTGCCAAGTATCAAGTTATTCAAAACCATATGAAGCATTTTCTGATTCCAACCAAATAGCAATCAACGAAGCAATTTTCAGCCTTCGCCATGAACATTAAAGCATAACTAAGAACACAAGTGTTCAAATGAAAAAGCGGAGCGTAATATCTCCAATACAAGGATGGTGGGATCCAACTTTATTCAAACCAAAACAAAAATAAAAGCAAACAGACGCTCCAAGTAAAGAACATAAGATGTGATGGAATAAAAATATAGTTTCACTAGAAATGACCTGATAAGTTGTCGATGAAGAAGGGGATGCCCAAGGCATCCCCAAGCTTAGATGCTTGAGTCTTCTTGAAATATGCAGGGATGAACCACCGGGGCATCCCCAAGCTTAGACTTTTCACTCTTCTTGATCACATCGTATCATCCTCTTCTCTTGACCCTTGAAAACTTCCTCCACATCAAACTTAAAGCAAACTCATTAGAGGGTTAGTGCATAATCAAAAATTCATATATTCAGAGGTGACATAATCATTCTTAACACTTCTGGACATTGCACAAAGCTACTGAAAGTTAATGGAACAAAGAAATCCATTCAACATAGCAAAAGAGGCAATGCGAAATAAAAGGAAGAATCTGTCAAAACAGAACAGTCCGTAAAGACGAATTTTCCAGAGGCACTTAACTTGCTCAGACGGAAAAACTCAAAACTAATGAAAGTTGCGTACATATCTGAGGATCACGCATGTAAATTGGCAGATTTTTTTGATTTTTCTAGAGAGATCTACGCAAATTCGTGACAGACAGACAAATCTGTTTCTGCGCAGAATCCAAATCAAGTATCAACTTTACGATAGAGACTTTACTTGGCACAAAAACATGATAAGGAGAGGTTGCTACAGTAGTAACAACTTCCAAGACTCAACAATACAGTAGTAAAATAAAAACATGGGTTATCTCCCAAGAAGTGCTTTTCTTTAACGCCTTTCAGCTAGGCGCAGAAAGTGCAAATCAAGTATTATCTAGAGAAGAAACATCAACATCATAATTTGTTCTAATAATAGAATCAAAAGGCAACTTCATTCTCTTTCTAGGGAAGTGTTCCATACCTTTCTTGAGAGGAAATTGATACTTAATATTTCCTTCTTTCATATCAATAACAGCACCAACAGTTCGAAGAAAGGGTCTTCCCAAGACAATAGGACAAGATGCATTGCATTCAATATCCAAGACAACAAAATCAACGGGGACAAGGTTATTGTTAACCGTAATGCGAACATTATCAATCTTCCCCAAAGGTTTCTTTATAGAATTATCAGCAAGATTAACATCCAAATAACAATTTTTCAATGGTGGCAAGTCAAGCATATCATAAACTTTCTTAGGCATAACAGAAATACTTGCACCAAGATCACATAAAGCATTACATTCAAAATCATTGAATTTCATCTTAATGATGGGCTCCCAACCATCTTCCAACTTCCTAGGAATAGAAGCTTCAAGTTTTAATTTCTCTTCCCTAGCTTTAATGAGAGCATTTGTAATATGTTTTGTAAAGGCTAAATTTGTAGCACTAGCATTAGGACTTCTAGCAAGTTTTTGTAGGAACTTAATAACTTCAGTAATATGAAAATCATCAAAATCTAAACCATTATGATCTACAGCATTCTGAAAAATTTCAGCACTATTATCACAAACAGTTTCAGCAGTTTCAGGCAATTTTGCACGCTTTGTACTAGGAGTAGAAACATTGCCAACACCAATTATTTTACCATTGATAGTAGGAGGTTTAGCAACATGTGAAGAATCAACATTACTAGTGGTGGTAATAGTCCAAACTTTAGCTACATTATTCTTTTTAGCAAGTTTTTCTTTTTCTTCTCTATCCCACCTAGCATGCAATTCAGCTAACATTCTAATATTATCATTAATTCGAACTTGGATGGCATTTGTTTTAGCAAACTTAGCATCTTTAACTTCCTCAGGCATAACTTTCAGTTTTAAAAGATCAACATCAAGAGCAAGACTATCAACCTTAGAAGCGAGAATATCAATTTTACCAAGCTTTTCTTCAACAGTTTTATTAAAAGCAGTTTGGGTACTAATAAATTCTTTAAGCATGACTTCAAGACCAGAGGGTACACTCTTATTATTGTTGTAAGAATTACCATAAGAATTACTATAACCACTACCATTATTAGAAGGATATGGCCTATAGTTGTTGTTACCATAATTATTCCTATAAGCATTGTTGTTAAAATTATTATTCTTAATGAAATTCACATCAACATGCTCTTCTTGAGCAACCAATGAAGCTAAAGGAACATTATTAGGATCAATATGATATCTACCATTTGCAAGCATAGACATAATAGCATCAATCTTATCACCCAAAGAAGAGGTTTCTTCAACAGAATTTACCTTCTTACCTTGAGGAGTTCTTTCAGTATGCCATTCAGAGTAATTTATCATCATATCATCAAGAAGCTTTGTTGCGGCGCCCAAGGTGATGGACATAAAAGTACCTCCAGCAGCTGAATCCAATAGGTTTCTCGAGGAAAAATTCAATCCTGCATAAAAGGTTTGGATGATCATCCAAGTAGTTAGTCCATGGGTAGGGCAATTCTTTACCAAAGATTTCATTCTCTCCCATGCTTGAGCAACATGTTCATTATCAAATTGCTTAAAATTCATAATGCTACTTCTCAAAGATATAATCTTAGCAGGGGATAATATTTACCAATAAAAGCATCTTTACATTTAGTCCATGAATCAATACTATTTTTAGGCAAAGAAAGCAACCAATCTTTAGCTCTTCCTCTTAATGAGAAAGGAAACAATTTCAGTTTTATAATATCACCATCTATATCCTTATACTTTTGCATTTCACAAAGTTCAACAAAATTATTAAGATGGGCAATAGCATCATCAGTACTAACACCAGAAAATTGCTCTCTCATAACAAGATTCAGTAAAGCAGGTTTAATTTCATAAAATTCTGCTGTAGTAGCAGGTGGAGCAATAGGAGTACTTATAAAATCATTATTATTTGTGCTAGTGAAATCACACAACTTAGTATTTTCAGGAGTACCCATTGTAGCAATAATAAAAGTAAACTAAGCAAATAGAATAAAATAAAGTAAAGACAAGTAACTAATTTTTTTGTGTTTTGATATAGAGCAAGTAAACAAGACAAATGAAATAAAGTAATCAACTAATTTTTTTGTGTTTTTAATATAGAGCAAACAAGACAGTAAATAAAATAAAGTAAAGCAAGACAAAAACAAAGTAAAGAGATTGGATGTGAAACACTCCCCTTGCAGCGCGTCTTGATCTCCCAACGGCGCCAGAAAAAGTAGCTGCTAGCTGTTGGAGATATGCCCAAGAGGCAATAATAAAGTGGTTATTATAATATCTTTGTGTTTATGATAAATGTTTATATACCATGCTATAATTGTATTAACCGAAACATTGATACATGTGTGTTATGTAAACAACAAGGAGTCCCTAGTAAGCCTCTTGTATAACTAGCTTGTTGATTAATAGATGATCATGGTTTCGTGATCATGAACATTGGATGTTATTAATAACAAGGTTATGTCATTGGTTGAATGATATAATGGACACACACCCAAATGAGCGTAGCATAAGATCAAGTCATTAAGTTCATTTGCTATAAGCTTTCAATACATAGTTGTCTTAATCCTTCGACCATGAGATCATGTAAATCACTTACACCGAAAGGGTACTTTGATTACATCAAACGTCATTGCGTAAATGGGTGACAATAAAGGTGGGATTAAGTATTTGGAAAGTGTGAGTTGAGGCATATGGATCAACAGTGGGATTTGTCCATCCTGATGACGGATAGATATACTCTGGGCCCTCTCGGTGGAATGTCATCTAATTAGCTTGCAAGCATATGAATAGTTCATAAGAGATCACATACCACGGTACGAGTAAAGAGTACTTGTCGGTAACGAGGTTGAACAAGGTATGGAGATACCGATGATCAAACCTCGGACAAGTAAAATATCGCGAGACAAAGGGAATTGGCATCGTGTGTAAATGGTTCAATCGATCACTAAGTCATCGTTGAATATGTGGGAGCCATTATGGATCTCCAGATCCCGCTATTGGTTATTGCTCGGAGAGGAGTCTCGACCATGTCTGCATAGTTCGCGAACCGTAGGGTGACGCGCTTAAGGTTCGATGTCGCATAAGTAGATTTGAGTATGGTATGGAGACGAAGTTTGTTCGGAGTCTCGGATGTGATCCAGGATGTCACGAGGAGGTCCGGAAGAGTCCGGAGAATAAGATTCATATAAGGGAAGTTGATTTCTGGGTTTTCGGAAATGTTCGGGATTGTTCCGGTGTTGACTGGAAGGTTTTAGAAGGTTCCGGAAGGGTCCACCATGGGGCCCACGACCCGGGAGGCCCACCGTGGGCCGAGGGGATGCTCCCTGGCCTAATGGGCCAGGGGCACTTGGCCCCCAAGGCCCAGGCCGGCCAACCCCCTAGGGTTTCCCTGGGGGGGATCAACTTGGGGGAGGGGAAAGCCCCTCTCCCCCCTTGGCCGCCGCCCCCCAACCCTAGATGGGAAGGGGGCCACCTTGGCCGGCCAGCCCCCTATATAAAGAGGGGAGGGGGTGGCCGGCCACACCATCCCTCCATTGCCTCCTCCTCTGGCCGCCTCTCCCTCCACCATACGCTGTCCGGGCTTAGGCGAAGCCCTGCAGTTTTCTTCCTCCACCACCACCACCACGCCGTCGTGCTGCTGGACGTTGGAGGAGATCTACCACACCTCCGCTGCCCGCTGGAACGGGAGAGGAAGGAGCTTCATCGACACCGTACGCGCGACCGAGTACGGAAGTGCTGCCGGATTGCAGCACCGGGGACGATCGTCTACACCAACAACGAGATTAATCTCGTAGGCTTTGGAATCTTCGAGGGTTAGTCTCATCTCCACCTCGTTGCTTAGATCTAATAGATTGGATCTTGGGTGTTCCATAGATTAGATCTGTTGGTTTTATTCGCTTTGCGGTAGGAAAATTTTTGTTTTCTATGCAACGAACCCCATCAGTGGTATCAGAGCCACGTCTATGCATAGATCTGTTGCACGAGTAGAACACAATGGTTTGTGGGCGGTGATGCTTTTGTTGCTTTAGTTTGTGTACTTTGCTTCTTGCGGGATGGTGGGATGAAGCGGCCCGGGCTAACTTTACATGACCGCGTCTCATGAGACTTGCTCCACGCTTGACATGCAACTTGTATTGCATAAGTGGCTTTGCGGGTGTCTGTCTCTCCCACCATAGTGAAGATTGTAATTTGCACTTCTATTGTCAACACTAGTATCACCGTTGTGGTTCATGTTCGTAGGTAGATTGGATCTTACTCGAAAACCCTAAACCACGTAAAAGATGCAAACCAAATTAGAGGCGTCTAACTTGTTTTTGCAGGGTTTGGTGATGTGATATGGCCATAATGTGATGATGATTATATTCGATGTATGAGATGTTCATTGATGTATTATGGCAACCGGCAGGAGCCTAATGGTTGTCTTTAATTTTTGTTAAAGACCTGCGTGTCTATTCATCATGTAATAGATTTATTCCAAGTAGTTGTTATAGTAGCTATAAGTGATGGACAACCATGAAGCAGCGCCACTGACCTTGACGCCATGCTGGTGATGATGGAGATCATGTCCGTGCTTTGGAGATGGAGATCAAAAGCACAAGAAGAAAGGCCATATCATATCACACATTATGAATTGCATGTGATGTTAATCCTTTTATGCATCTTATTTTGCTTAGATCGCGACGGTAGCATTATAAGATGATCCCTCTCACTAAATATCAAGATAATAAAGTGTTCATCCTTAGTATGCACCGTTGCTAAGACTTGTCGTTTCGAAGCATCTCGTGATGATCGGGTGTGATAGACTCTACATGTGCATACAACGGGTGCAAGCCAGATTTGCACACGCGGATACTAAGGTTGCCTTGACGAGCCTAGCATGTACAGACATGGTCTCGGAACACGGGATACCGAAAGGTAGAGCATGAGTCATATGAATGATATGATGAACACTTTGAGTGTTCGCCTTTGAAACTACATCTTTTCTCGTGAAGATCGGACTTGGTGTAGTGGATTTGGTTCGTGTAATCACTAAGACAATGCGAGGGATGTTGTTTTGAGTGGGAGTTCACCTAGTTAATTTAAGAATTAAAACTGAACTCATTTTATCATAAACTTAGTCTAAACTCTTTGCAAATATGTTGTAGATCATGGCGCCCCCCTCCATCAATTTTAACCAGTTCCTAGAGAAAGAAAAGCTTAAGGGCAATGGTAGCAACTTCACTGACTGGTCCCGTCATGTGAGGATTTTCCTCACTGGCGTGAGCATGCAATTTGTGCTCGAAGCACCGCTAGGTCCCCCACCACCTCCTGCAGTGTCCGAGGACATAAAGAATGTTTATGAGACTCGGGTAACTCGGTACTCCGAAATTCAGTGTGCCATCTTGTGCAGTTTAGAGGCAGAGCTCCAAAAGCGTTTTGAGCACCACGACCCATGTGAGATGATGCGTGAGCTCAAACTTATCTTTGAGACTCATGCAGCCGTGGAGAGCTATGAGGCCTCGAAACAGTTCTTTAACTGCATGATGGAAGAGGGCAGCTCCGTTAGTGAGCACATGTTCGCCATGTCCGGACATGCGAAGAAGCTCAGTGACTTGGGGATTGTGATCCCTAACAAGCTGGGTATTCATCGTGTCCTCCAATCACTGCCACCAAGTTACAAGAACTTCGTGATGAACTACAACATGCAGAACATGAACAAAGAGTTACCTGAACTCTTCTCCATGCTGAAGTCTGCTGAAGTAGAAATAAAGAAGGAGAACCAAGTGTTGATGGTCAACAAGACCACCAGTTTCAAGAAGCAGGGCAAGCCTAACAAGGGCAACTTCAAGAAGGGCGGCAAGAAAGTTGCAGCGCCTCCTGAGAAGCCTAAGGCTGGTCCCAAGCCTGAGACTGTGTGCTACTACTGCCAGGGGAAGGGGCACTGGAAGCGGAACTGCACCAAATACTTGGCCGATCTGAAGAGCGGCCATGCCAAGAAGAAAGGTATATTTGATATACATGTTATAGATGTCTATCTTACTGGTTCTCGTAGTAGTGCCTGGGTATTTGATACTGGTTCGGTTGCTCACATTTGTAACTCGAAACAGGAACTGCGGAATAAACGAAGCCTGGCAAGGGACGAGGTGACGATGCGCGTTGGAAATGGATCCAAGGTCGATGTGATCGCCGTCGGCACGCTCCCCCTACATCTACCTTCGGGATTAGTTTTAAACCTTAATAATTGTTATTTGGTACCTGCGTTGAGCATGAACATTATATCTGGATCTTGTTTGATGCAAGACGGTTATTCGTTTAAGTCTGAGAATAATGGTTGTTCGATTTATATGAGTAATGTCTTTTATGGCCATGCACCTGAGATGAATGGTTTATTCTTGTTAAATCTCGATAGTAGTGATACACATGTTCATAACATTGATGCTAAGCGAATTAAATTGAATGATAATTCTACTTATATGTGGCACTGTCGTCTTGGTCATATTGGAGTGAAGCGCATGAAGAAACTCCATTCCGATGGACTTCTTGAGTCACTTGACTTTGAGTCACTTGACAGATGCGAAGCATGTCTAATGGGAAAAATGACTAAGACTCCATTTTCTGGTACAATGGAGCGAGCTACAGACTTATTGGAAATCATACATACCGATGTGTGCGGACCAATGAGTGTAGCATCGCGCGGTGGTTATCGTTATGTTCTAACCTTCACGGATGATCTGAGTAGATATGGGTATATTTACTTTATGAAACACAAGTCCGAGACTTTTGAGAAGTTCAAGGAATTCCAAAGTGAAGTAGAAAATCAACGTAACAAGAAGATTAAGTTTCTGCGTTCTGATCGCGGAGGCGAATATCTGAGTTATGAGTTTGGCATGCATTTAAAGAAATGCGGAATACTTTCACAATTGACACCGCCGGGAACACCACAGCGCAATGGTGTGTCCGAACGTCGTAATCGAACTCTCTTAGATATGGTTCGTTCTATGATGTCTCTTACCGATTTGCCATTATCGTTTTGGGGCTATGCTTTAGAGACAGCCGCATTCACTTTAAATAGGGCACCATCTAAATCCGTTGAAACGACACCGTATGAATTATGGTTTGGGAAGAAACCTAAGCTGTCGTTCCTTAAAGTTTGGGGTTGCGATGCTTATGTAAAGAAGTTACAACCTGACAAGCTAGAACCCAAAGCGGAGAAATGCGTCTTCATAGGATACCCTAAAGAAACAATTGGGTATACTTTCTATCACAGATCCGAAGGCAAAATCTTTGTTGCCAAGAACGGATCCTTTCTTGAGAAGGAGTTTCTCACTAAAGAAGTGACTGGAAGAAAAGTAGAACTCGACGAGGTTGATGAACCTTCTCTCATAGATCAGAGTAGCGCAGTGCCGGAAGAAATTCCTGTGCAGCCTGCACCGATAGGAGAGGAAGCAAATGATGAAGATCATGAAACTTCGAACGAGGAAGCTACTGAACCTCGCAGATCGACGAGGGAACGTACCACTCCTGATTGGTATGATCCCTGTCTAAATGTCATGATTGTGGACAACAATGATGAGGACCCTGCGACGTATGAAGAAGCGATGATGAGCCCAGATTCCAACAAATGGCAAGAAGCCATGAAATCCGAAATGGGATCCATGTATGATAACAAAGTATGGACTTTGGTAGACTTACCTGATAGCCGCAAGGCTGTCGAGAATAAATGGATCTTCAAGTGAAAAACAGATGCTGATGGTAATATTACTGTCTATAAAGCTCGACTTGTCGCAAAGGGTTTCCGACAAATTCAAGGAGTTGACTACGATGAGACTTTCTCACCTGTAGCGAAGCTAAAGTCTGTGAGGATTTTGTTAGCAATAGCTGCATTTTTCGATTATGAGATTTGGCAGATGGATGTCAAAACGGCGTTCCTTAATGGTGACATTGAGGAAGAGTTGTATATGGTACAACCCAAAGGTTTTGTCGATCCTAAAAATGCTGACAAGGTATGCAAACTTCAGCGTTCCATTTATGGACTGAAGCAAGCATCCCGGAGTTGGAACCTACGCTTTGATAGAGTGATCAAAGATTTTGGTTTTATACGGACTCATGGTGAGGCCTGTATTTACAAGAAAGTGAGTGGGAGCTCTGTAGCGTTCCTGATATTATATGTAGATGACATATTATTGATTGGGAATGATATAGAACTTTTAGGCAGCATTAAAGGTTATTTGAATAAGTCTTTTTCAATGAAAGACCTTGGTGAAGCAGCATACATTTTAGGCATCAAGATTTATAGAGATAGATCAAGACGCCTAATAGGCCTTTCACAAAGTACATATCTGGACAAGATTCTAAAGAAGTTTAGAATGGATGAAAGCAAGAAAGGGTTCTTGCCTATGTTGCCAGGTAAGGTCTTGAGTAAGACTCAAGGTCCGGCTACGGCAGATGAAAGAGAGAGGATGAGCAAGATCCCCTATGCTTCGGCAGTAGGCTCTATCATGTACGCAATGCTGTGTACTAGACCGGATATCGCACATGCTGTTAGTTTGACCAGCAGATATCAAAGTGATCCAGGAATGGAACACTGGACAGCGGTCAAGAATATCCTGAAGTACTTGAAAAGGACTAAGGATATGTTTCTTTGTTATGGCGGTGACCAAGAGCTCGTTGTAACCAGTTACACCGATGCAAGTTGGAACACCGATCCTGATGACTCTAAGTCTCAGTCTGGGTACGTGTTTATATTGAATGGTGCGGCAGTAAGCTGGAGCAGTTCCAAGCAATGCACGGTGGCGAAATCTTCAACAGAATCTGAATATATAGCGGCTTCAGAGGCTTCATCGGAAGCGGTATGGATGAAGAGGTTCATTGTTGAGCTTGGTGTGGTTCCTAGTGCATTGGACCCGCTAGTCATTTATTGTGACAACACGGGTGCCATCGCCAATGCAAAGGAACCAAGGTCACACAAGAAGCTGAAGCATATCAAGCTGCGTTTTCATTCGATTCGCGAGTACATCGAAGATGGTGAAGTAGAGATTTGCAAAGTACACACGGATCTGAATGTTGCAGATCCGTTGACTAAAGCTCTCCCAAGGGCAAAGCATGACCAACACCAGAATGCCATGGGTGTTAGGTACCTTACAATGTAATCTAGATTATTGACTCTAGTGCAAGTGGGAGACTGTTGGAGATATGCCCAAGAGGCAATAATAAAGTGGTTATTATAATATCTTTGTGTTTATGATAAATGTTTATATACCATGCTATAATTGTATTAACCGAAACATTGATACATGTGTGTTATGTAAACAACAAGGAGTCCCTAGTAAGCCTCTTGTATAACTAGCTTGTTGATTAATAGATGATCATGGTTTCGTGATCATGAACATTGGATGTTATTAATAACAAGGTTATGTCATTGGTTGAATGATATAATGGACACACACCCAAATGAGCGTAGCATAAGATCAAGTCATTAAGTTCATTTGCTATAAGCTTTCAATACATAGTTGTCTTAATCCTTCGACCATGAGATCATGTAAATCACTTACACTGAAAGGGTACTTTGATTACATCAAACGTCATTGCGTAAATGGGTGACAATAAAGGTGGGATTAAGTATTTGGAAAGTGTGAGTTGAGGCATATGGATCAACAGTGGGATTTGTCCATCCCGATGACGGATAGATATACTCTGGGCCCTCTCGGTGGAATGTCATCTAATTAGCTTGCAAGCATATGAATAGTTCATAAGAGATCACATACCACGGTACGAGTAAAGAGTACTTGTCGGTAACGAGGTTGAACAAGGTATGGAGATACCGATGATCAAACCTCGGACAAGTAAAATATCGCGAGACAAAGGGAATTGGCATCGTGTGTAAATGGTTCAATCGATCACTAAGTCATCGTTGAATATGTGGGAGCCATTATGGATCTCCAGATCCCGCTATTGGTTATTGCTCGGAGAGGAGTCTCGACCATGTCTGCATAGTTCGCGAACCGTAGGGTGACGCGCTTAAGGTTCGATGTCGCATAAGTAGATTTGAGTATGGTATGGAGACGAAGTTTGTTCGGAGTCTCGGATGTGATCCAGGATGTCACGAGGAGGTCCGGAAGAGTCCGGAGAATAAGATTCATATAAGGGAAGTTGATTTCTGGGTTTTCGGAAATGTTCGGGATTGTTCCGGTGTTGACTAGAAGGTTCTAGAAGGTTCCGGAAGGGTCCACCATGGGGCCCACGACCCGGGAGGCCCACCGTGGGCCGAGGGGATGCTCCCTGGCCTAATGGGCCAGGGGCACTTGGCCCCAAGGCCCAGGCCGGCCAACCCCCTAGGGTTTCCCTGGGGGGATCAACTTGGGGGAGGGGAAAGCCCCTCTCCCCTTGGCCGCCGCCCCCCCAACCCTAGATGGGAAGGGGGCCACCTTGGCCGGCCAGCCCCCTATATAAAGAGGGGAGGGGGTGGCCGGCCACACCATCCCTCCATTGCCTCCTCCTCTGGCCGCCTCTCCCTCCACCATACGCTGTCCGGGCTTAGGCGAAGCCCTGCAGTTTTCTTCCTCCACCACCACCACCACGCCGTCGTGCTGCTGGACGTTGGAGGAGATCTACCACACCTCCGCTGACCGCTGGAACGGGAGAGGAAGGAGCTTCATCGACACCGTACGCGCGACCGAGTACGGAAGTGCTGCCGGATTGCAGCACCGGGGACGATCGTCTACACCAACAACGAGATTAATCTCGTAGGCTTTGGAATCTTCGAGGGTTAGTCTCATCTCCACCTCGTTTCTTAGATCTAGTAGATTGGATCTTGGGTGTTCCATAGATTAGATCTGTTGGTTTTATTCGCTTTGCGGTAGAAATTTTTTTGTTTTCTATGCAACGAACCCCATCACTAGCGTGTAGAAGCTTCCTTGTGACAGTACAACACACGTCCGTTGGGAACCCCAAGAGGAAGGTATGATGAGCACAGCAGTAAGTTTTCCCTCAGATGAAGGCCACGTGAAGGTTGTTGGTGGAGGAGTGTAGTGCGGCGCAACACCAGTGATTCCGGCGCCAACGTGGAACCTGCACAACACAATCAAAATACTTTGCCCCAACTTAACAGTGAGGTTGTAAATCTCACCGGCTTGCTGAAAACAAATGATTAAACGTATGGTGTGGAGAATAATGTTTGCTTGCGAAGAACAACAAAGAACAGAGATTGCAGTAGATTGTATTTCAGATGTAAAAGAATGGACCGGGGTCCACAGTTCACTAGTGGTGTCTCTCCAATAAGATAAATAGCATGTTGGGTGAACAAATTACAGGTGGGCAATTGAAAAATAAAGATTCAATACATATCATGATGATCACTATGAGATTTAATCAGGGCATTACGACAAAAAACATAGACCGCCATCCAGCATGCATCTATGCCTAAATAGTCCACCTTCAGGTTAGCATCCGCACCCCTTCCAGTATTAAGTTGCAAACAACGGACAATTGCATTAAGTATGGTGCGTAATGTAATCAACACAAATATCCTTAGACAAAGCATCGATGTTTTATCCCTAGTAGCAACACATCCACAATCTTAGAACTTTCTGTCACTGTCCTAGATTCAATGGAGGCATGAACCCACTATCGAGCATAAATACTCCCTCTTGGAGTTAGAAGTATCAACTTGGCCAGAGCCTCTACTCGCAACGGAGAGCATGCAAGAACATAAACAACACATATATGATAGATTGATAATAAATTTGACATAGTATTCTATATTCATCGGATCCCACCAAACACAACATGTAGCATTACAAATAGATGATCTTGATCATGTTAGGGAGCTCACAAGATCTAAACATGATAGCACAAGAGGAGAAGACAACCATCTAGCTACTGCTATGGACCGATAGTCCAAGGATGAACTACTCACGCATCAATCCGGAGGCGGGCATGGTGATGTAGAGCCCTCCGGTGATGATTCCCCTCTCCGGCAGGGTGCCGGAGGCGATCTCCTGAATCCCCGAGATGGGATTGGCGGTGGCGGCGTCTCTAAGTATTTCGTATCGTGGCTCTCGGTAATAGGGTTTCGCGACGGAGGGTATAAGTAGGCGGAAGGACAGCGCAGGAGGGGGCACAGGGGCCCCACACCATAGGCCGGCGCGTGCCCCATGCAGGCCGCGCCGCCCTATGGTGTCGGCCCCTCGTGGCCCCACTTCGTATGCTCTTCGGTCTTGGAAGCTCCGTGGAAAAATAAGACCCTGGCGTTGATTTCGTCCAATTCGAGAATATTTCCTTTGTAGGATTTCTGAAACCAAAAACAGAAAACAAAGGCGCTTCGGCATCTTGTTAATAGGTTAGTGCCGGAAAATGCATAATAATGATGTAAAGTATGTATAAAAAATGTGAGTATTGTCATAAAATTAGCATGGAACATAAGAAATTATAGATACGTTGGAGACGTATCACGGTGGTGAACTTGGCTAGTTCCTTTGTTAACCTAGCATTTTCCTCAAGAATAGTTGCTTGTTCACAAGCCGAGTCATTAGGATAATAGTTGAGACCATATTTGGTTACCAAAGATTCAAGATAAACATTGGTCTCAACATACAGAGAAAGCTCTTCTTTCAAACGAACATGTTCCTCAACAAGTTTAGCATGCTCACAAGTAAATGAAGTAGAGGAACATGCAATATCTTTAGCAATAATGGGATCATTCAATGATCCAAGAGCCTTCTTATAGGTGTCTTGGAGTAGGTCATGGTTCTCTTCAAGTTTCTTGAGCTCATCCTTAACAAGCTTGTTAGCTTTTTCAAGGTGGTCAAGATCCTTAGTGAGAGAAGCATGAGCAACTTCAAGCTCCTTCTTTAAAGCATCTAGCTCTTGGGCCATTAATTGAGCCCTTTCAATAGTTTCTTGGTCCTTAGCTTTATCTAGTTTAAAGGTTTCAACTAGTTGTTTAAGGTCTTGAGATATGCACCTTTCGTTTTTCAGCTCTTGTCTTAGGAGATTGAATCTCCGTTTCTCATCATTCATATGATATTCTAATTCCTCAATGGACTCATTTCTTTCTTTGAGTGAGTCCATCAAGTAATCAAATTTGACAAGAGCATCACCACGAAGAGTGCATCTAACTTTAAAAGTTCCTTAAGCATAGCAACTTCTTCTTGATTATTAGTTTCATCATCAAGAATGCTAGATAAAGAAGGTGGGGATTCCATTACTTTTGTTCCCTTTCCATTAGACAAGAGCCGGCGATCGTAAAGGGAGAAATGTCATCGGAGTCATCATCATACGTTGTTCTTGCCATGAAGGAAGAACCAATATCATTTGGCGTTGAGGACTCCGTGGAGTAGTCCTTGGAGTAATCATATGTGAAGAGTGACCCGGGTTTGGAGAAAGCCAAACCAGCCACTCCAGCCTCCTTTTCCTCATCTTCTCCCTCTTCATCGGTAATGTACTCAGCCCCAACAAAAGTTCTTCCCTTGTTCTTCTTGTATCGTTCATTGATTGGATTTGGCTTCAATCTTGGCTTGACACCTTTGACAAATTTTGGCTTGTCTACCATTTTCTCATAAGGGCACTCATTTGCAAAGTGATTGTCTTCATCACAGTTGTAGCATGTTCTCTTCTTTTCTTTGGAGGAGGTTTGGTACTTGTTCACGTACTTCTTGGCAAGGAAGGCATCATATGTTTGCATGTCACTAGTTGAAGTCATCTCTACCTCTTCGAGCTCATAAGGTTCTTCTCTTTCTTGGTCAGCTCTAGCCTTCAAAGCAAGGTTGTGTGAGGATCCATCGATACGATTCATCACCATGAGCTTCTCTCATGTCTTGGCCATGTTGTCATTGGCAGCCACATAGGAGACAAGATCATATGCGGTTAGATCTGCTTGCTTGGTGATGATTTGTAAGTTAAGTGCAAGGTTGGTGTCCTTCTGTTTGACAGCAATCATGGTAATGACCTTGGAATTTATGAACTCTTCATTCATTTCAAAACCATCATTATACTTTTCACATCCAAGGCCTTTGACCTTTACTCGAAGAGCGCCAAGCCCTCCATAGGCATCAACAATGGATTCTCCTTCTCTAATCATAAACAGAGTTGCCTCTGTCTTTGCTGACTCATAGAGAGCCTTCTGGATCAGATTAGTTCCCTCTTGTAGTACTACAATCCGATCCCAAAGCTCTTTGAGTCGATATCATTGACTTGATCGAGGAGCTTGTGATTGATGCCACTTCTAATTTTGTCACATGCAGAGGCATTAAGTTGACGGTTGTAGAACTCGGTGGAGATCAGCCTAATGGGATCTTGTGGCTTCCGGTATCCATCCACGATGATCTCCCACATCTCCACACTACAGCTGCGAATATGAGACTTCATAGAGGATTTCCAAAAGGAAAAGTGAGTTCCATCAAAATGGTGAACATTCCCACTATGGTTTATATGAGGCATGGGTGAAGTGTTTTTGGGATAGTCATGATTGACTTCATGGAAAGTTTCCGGAGGGGCCGAAGCCCCACTAGAAGTCCCACTAGTCAGGTTTTTAAGCATGGCACTCATTTGTGCCATTTGGCTTTGGACTTCATCCTCCTTTTTCTTTTTCTCAGCCTCATATGCTAAGAATCTGGATTTCATCTCCTTAACCGAAAGGTTAGAATCTTCATCCAGACCCTCGAATAGTTTATCCATCTCACTCTTAAGGCTGTAAGGCTCTTAAAAAGAGTCCAGGCTCTGATACCAATTGAAAGTTCAGAGATGGTAAACCTAGAGGGGGAGTGAATAGGTTTCTACAAATTTTTATTATTTCTTTGCAATGTTAGGCTTTGCGGAATATATAAAGATCCTAATGCAAACTAGGTGAGGCACCCTATATGATGATACAAGTAACTCGAGCACGAAGGCTCTCACAGGCAGATATATCACAAGTAAGAGTTCGGTTAGAGATAACCGATAGCACGCGGATACGAAGGTTTATTCTCGTGTTCCCTTCCTTTGCAAGAAGGTACGTCACGTTTGGAGAGGTGGGGGTCCCACGAAGGATTCCCCAAAGCCACCAAGGCTCACCTTCTTCTCCTGAGCCTATCCCACGAAGGAATAGCTCTTCTCACTTGTGATAGACTTTGAGGCAGCCTCCAAACCTTCACAATCTTGTCAGGAGAAAATCCACAGCCCGGATGCTTCCAGGCGCTTTTGCCCACCTAGGGTTTCCAAGAAACCCTATACAACAAGTATCTTGATGAATACAAGGGGGGTCAAGATTTGGCTTGGTAGAACTATAGATCAAGACCTCCTCTAGCTTTTCCCCGGAGGGATTTGAGTTTGGGTGGAGGAGGAGGGAGATATGAAGGTTTTGGAGCTCAACAATGGAGTATGAGAGAGAGAGATAGAGAGAGAGAGAGAGAGAAATATCTTGAGTTCTTGCACTGGTCTCCTTACCCCTTCAAGGAAGAAGAAGAAGGGGCTTATATAGTCCTCCCGAGAAAAGAGCCGTTTGAGGAGTCAGATTCGATGCACCCGGCAGTGGACCCGGCAATACCGAAAATTTTGGTGTACCACCCGACATGCCGGGCCACATACCGGGCTACCCAGCAGCACCCGGTATGCCGGGCTGTGTGCCGAGTTGCCTGGAGCTTCAGTTCTTCCTCCCTTCTCGGAACAATTATTCCTATCAGCATTTTTTGTGTGAAGATTATGTGGTAGTATGTGTACATGTGGCTTTGGAAACATCCCCTTTTAAGCTCATCGAGACCTTCCCTCTTAGTAGAACGGTGATTCTTATAGACTCCAATATGTCTAATAGAGAAAAGAGCCAAAACACCGTCACTTCTTGAGAACATCAATTGGGGGGTCTCTCACAACCTTGCATCCTTGTATGTAGACTAAAAACCTTTCTCACCACCTTGCAACCTCATATGCGGAATAAAACCTATGTATACACTTATAGAGACCATTAGTCCACATGATAGCATCGGTGTCATTATTAACAAAAATAATGGTTAAGGGTACAATACCCTTACACTAGGGTTTCCCACAAACCCAAGAGTAACAAGCTTGTTCAATGAAATCAAGGGGGAATGAAGTTTGGCTCGGTGGGATCGTAGATCAGGACCTCATCTTGCTTTCTACGAAAGGAATTTGACTTTGGTTTGGTAGAATGGGAGATCCTCAAGAATTGGTGTTTCAACAATAGTGTGTGAGAGAGAGCACCGAGATATGATACGAATGGTTGACCTAACACTCTCAAGCTGGAAAGAAGGTGTATTTATAGTCCAAGGAGAAAACTAGCCATTTGGGAAAAGTCATGCGACCCAAACCGGCGGTACAACCGGCGATGCCGTTTCCCTAGCCGATCTGGTTCAACTGACAAACCAGTACTTAGGAACTGGCTGCATGGGCCAGTCTGAAACCATTTCAGTGGGAGCTGAAACAACTCTCTAATATGCCTTTCATCTGACGTTGTTGCCTTGGTTCCACCCGTTAGTTTTACTGTCTCCAGGTAATCAACCAACCAATCCTCGGGATCTTGCAACCCGTCGAATTTCTTATAACTATCAGGCAACTTGAAGTCCGACGGGACTCGCATTTTACGGACTCGTCGAGTGAAACAGGGGAGCCCACACATATCTTCATCATCTACTTTAGGTGACGGCCGCCGTTCTCTCCTTTCATGTCGCGCCCTATCGACCTGTGACTGTGCCGCTGTGTCTCTTGCCGACGTTCTTGGAGGTTCTTGCACTGCCACTGTAGGGCGTGGACTATTTTGTCTTGCAGCACCTTCGGGAGGTGTGCTTGTTCCCGCAAACGCTCTACCCATGACTCCAACTCCTGCCATAGCCATGTTATACAATGCCTCTCTTGGGTCTCCTGGGGGTGGCCTGTTTGCCAGTATAAAGGCCTATGTCACCATATATCCTGCTTCCGGAGTTTTTGGAATAATGTTTCCTCTTGTGTCAATCGACATGAAGGACATGTCGAGGTTCTGTATCAGATGCTCCCTCTCTGCTTCCGGTATGTTCTCAGTCGAGATCTCCCATGTTACGGGCATCTCTATGGTTGTCTCCTGAAGTTCCTGAATGTCGGCTTAACTCGGCCCTTCGCCTGCTTGACGCAGATGCGGCGGCTTTTCTCCTTTCGAGTTCAATTCTATCTTTTTGGAGTTCCCTTCCTGCACGGGCTAATTTATATTGGTACGCCTGTAGCTCTTCGGCTGTTGTAGTGGTATTCATCGGCTCTGTGCCATCCATGGCTCTTGCCGCTCTGTCCCAGGCTTCTTGCGGGAGTTGCACCCTCTGTCGCGGTTCAGGCCCGATGTATTTGGAGCCCAAACCTCGCATGAGATCAGCGGGATCGACGTATGGGTTTCCCAACTCATCGAAAGCCTCTGACGTCTCTGGCTCTGCTCGGCTTGCCTCTCCAATTACGTAAACTTGATGATATGTTGAGGCTTGATTGACATCGGAATTGGTGACACCGTCGTATAGATCGGCGAAGACCTCCCGAATAGAAGTAGATCGGTCGATGAAGTCGAAAGTGTCGACATTGTCTGAGTCGCTGCTTATATTTGAGTCCGCAGACGACCCGAAGGACATGTTGCTGAAGATCTTGACGAGCTTTCCGCTTGAAGCAGTCTTGGTGAAGGTTGTCGATGAGATCTCTTCATCGCCAGACTCGAACGATGACACCGATCTCGAGGAATCGGAATCGACCGCGATCAATCTCGACGAATCCGGTATCGCGAGACGATGAGACCCTTCCTTCCCGAAGCGGAAGTGGAACCTTCCGAACGTCATCTCCATGGGCTCCTCCAGATTCGCATATGCATCCACACGGGAGGGCGGGTGAGGAACAAAATCGACTAGAGCAGTTTCGACCCGTTTACCTCGATCCATCGCGTTGCTTGCCATCGAAGATGTCGACGATGTTGAACGTGCCATCGAGATCAGCTCCTTGTCGCCTCTAATTCCCACAGACGGCGCCAATTGACAAGGGATTAACTTGTCAATGCCTACAAGTTGTAGACTAGGGTTTTGTTAGAAGTAGAGGGCAAGTAGATCTCGAGGGTTTCAGCCGGAAAAGTACTCGACTGCTATGAAAACTAGGGTTATGTTGACAATGATTCGATCCTTTCTTTGTCCCTCGACTCCCCCTTATGTAGGAGGTGGAGCCGAGGGTTTCGTGATGCACAAGTTACAAAGTTCGGGAGACTATCTGAGTCTGTCCCGTAATAGTTACAAGTCGATATTCCTAATACAACTCTATCTTTCCAAACTATCTCTTGGGCTTCCGGGCTTCATAAACTTCGGGTCGTGGGCCTTCAGTAAACACCGGGTACCATCTTCGGCAGGCCCATTGGGGATGCCTATGTCAACCGGAACATTTCGGCACATGCCAAAATGTTCCGGTGAGGACCGCCGGTTTCTGCGGTAAGTTTCGCTGAAACCTTCCCAAACAAAATTTTCTCCAAAAGCTAAAACCACCTATAGAGTGTGATGGATGTATTTGGTGGTAGGATGTGTGTATGGCTTCTACAACATCTCCAAGAAGCTCATCGATATGACCCCGCTTAATAGTGTGGTACTACCTCCGTCCCAAGGAATAAGGCGCACGCGTGTTCCAAGACGAACTTTGACCATAAAAATTTAGCAACACAATCTTGATTATATTATATGTAATTAGTATCGTTGGATTCGTATTGAAAAGCACTTTCTAATGATGCTAGTTTCATACAAACAATCTTTATATATTTGAAATAATTCTTGGTCAAACAAAAAGCACGTAAAACGAGGGCGCCTTATTCCTTGAATCGGAGGTAGTATTTCCTATTGACTCAAATATAAATCAAGAGAAATAAAAGCAAAAAACACCGGTGCTTCTCTGGTATTGCAAATGGGGGTCTCTCACCACCTTCCAACAATACTTGTTGGCTAAAACTTGCGTAGAAACTCATAGGCAACATTAGTCCACAGTCTAGCTGAGGTGTCATCATTAGCCAAAATAACGGTTAAGCGTAAAATACCCTTACAGTTGGTAGGCGGTCGTACCGAGACAAGACAAGAGGGGGTCAATGATGCATGTAAAATGCATACATGAACTTTGTAGTTTATTGATACATATTCCCACATAATTGCATCTTACATAATGTTATGATCATGTTTTATATTGATTTATGGGGATTTCCAATGACCCCTCTTGTTTTGGCTATAACTCTAGAGAACAGGAAAACCATGTTTGTGTATTTTTAACTTTTAGAGATCTAAACGAAGTCGAATTGATTGGAGATTTTTCGAGGCTTAATATTTCGCGAAGATAAACACCTAGAGCATTGGAACCTCATCAGGGGGGCTCGGATGGACGAAAGAGGCCAGGTGGCGTGGCCCAGGAGGGCCATGATACGTCCAAAACGTATCTACTTTCCCGAACACTTTTGCTATTGTTTTGCCTCTAATTTGTATATTTTGGATACAACTAACACGGACTAACGTTGTTTTTAGCAGAATTGCTCTGTGTCTCGTTTTTGTGCAGAAATCCAACTTTCGGAAAATCCTCGAAATTTATGCGAGAAGGCCCTATTTTCCCAGAATACGGAGCCGAGAAGGACAAGTAAGGTGGAAGGGGCCCCACACCATAAGGCGGCGCGGCCTAGGGGGCCGCGCGGCCCTATGGTGTGGCCCCCTCGATCGCCTCCGGCCCCCTCGGACTACTTATCGGTCGGACCTAAACGCACGGGGAGAAGTCGAAATCGCCGGAAACCCTCCAGGAGCCGCCACATCGCGAAACTCCGTCTCGGGAGCCGAAGTCTCCGTTCGGCACTCGCCGGAGACGGGGAATTGGAGGAGATCTTCACCGCCATCACACCAACGCCTCTCCATCGACCAGCCATGTTTCCCCCATCCATGTGTGAGTAATTCCCCCGCTGTAGGCTGAAGGGGATGGTAGGGATTGGATGAGATTGGTCATGTAATAGTCATAAGATTGTTAAGGCATAGTGCCTAGTATCCGTAGATGTCACTTTTATGATATTGTTGCAACTTGTTATGCTTAATGCTTGTCACTAGGGCCCGAGTGCCATGATCTCAGATCTGAACATGTTATTGATTCATGAAGATATTCGTTGTTTATGATCTTACTGCAAGTTGTATACACATGTCATTGTCCGGAACCAATGGCCCCGAAGTGACGGAAATCGGGACAACCGGAGGAATGGTAGCGATGTGAGGATCACATGTGTTCACGGAGTGTTAATGCTTTGCTCCGGTACTCTATTAAAAGGAGTACCTTAATTTCCAGTAGTTTCCCTAGAGGCCGGCTGCCACCGGCTGGTAGGACAAAAGATGTTGTGCAAGTTTCTCATTGCGAGCACGTACGACTATATATGGAACACATGCCTATTGATTGATTAGTACTTGGATACCGTTTTATTATTATCTGCAAATGCCCCTGCTTTGATTGTTATATGAGTTTCTCTCATCCATGCAACGCACGTTAATCCGTCCCTGTGCCTACAGTATTTTAATCTGTTGTTTACTATAATCACTACTGCTGTCTTTATTTCACCTCTGTTATTTCACTATTCCTCTTGCTATAAAACTGTTACTTGATAAACTCTTGCGAGCAAGTCTGTTTCCAGTGCAGCTGAATTGACAACTCCGTTGTTAAGGCTTACAAGTATTCTTTGTCTCCCCTTGTGTCGAATCAATAAATTGGGTAATACTTCCCTCGAAGACTGTTGCGATCCCCTATACTTGTGGGTCATCAGGCCACGCCACCCAGGCTCTTTCCCTCCTCAGACATTGCCTGTCTTCATCTCCAGATTTATGTTTTGGCCTAAAAAGCCATATAGAAAGGGTCCCCTACGCATCTCGGGAGGAGAGCGCCGCAGAAACACCGAAACACCAAAACACAGAGGCAGAACAAACAAAGATTGGAGGGGAAACTCCACCGGAGCAGCTATTAGAGGGATCTCTACCTTCTCCAACATCTCCACCATCATCACCATGATGAAGAGGGAGTAGTCTATCTCTAGACTATGGGTTTGTGGCACTAACTTGATCTATTTCTCTCTTGTTCTATCGTTGATCTAGTACCATATGAGATGTCCAACATGATTATGGTCATATATATGTAATTCCTATGTAGTGGAATCTTTATTCTATGAGTTGATATCTGAGATTGGAATCTAATTATGTGTAAAATGTTGATGCATGTAAAATGCATAAATGAACTTTGTCATTTATCATATTGAATTTCTACATATTTGTAACATATATGATGATAGTACCATATTTTACATTTATTTATGAGAATTTACCAATGATTCTCTTTATTTGCTTTATAACTCTGTAGAACAGGAATTTCTTGTTTTGTGTATTTCTTTTCACTTTCAGAAACCTATACGAAGTCAAATTAAGCTGAGATTTTTGGAGCATCATTTTTTCATTGAAAGAAGCACCCTCGAACCTGGAAGCACACCTAACCTGGAAGCACACCTAGAGGGACGTAAGGCCCAAAAGGGCCCAGGTGGCACGCCCTGACCTTGTCGAAATACAAAATAGTGCCCAAATGCCCTAAGTCATACCTGCAGCATTGCGGCAACTGTGTTGATCAAGTTCACTATGTGGACAAGTGGGCGTGCTGCAGAAGGTGCTACCATAGACAACATATCAGTAGCTTCAGATACATACCTTGGCAATGCAAACGAAACACTGTAACAAACTAGATTTACACCTCATTAGACTATTAGACACTGTGTTCAGCACAAGGTAGATACAAGCTTACACCACATACATCTGATAGATTGGATCAATGAGTTCTGTTACACAAAACACAGCAGAGAACAAGAAAATTTGACAGGGATAGCTGATCCCACAAGGTCAAAAGAGCTGCCGGTTCAGGGCGGCGCACATGCATCCGTTCACAATGTTTTAGAATGGAGAGCATGGCAAAGGAAGTCCAGCAAGTTCTTGCTCCCGAAATACTTACCTCCACAAACAAAACTAATACAACAGGCAGAGAAAGAAAGCACAAGATCATTTGAGGAACGATGATGAGGTTCTTCGATGACCACGGTACATGAGTGGATGATGGTCTGCGTCTAGGAGCGCAGGTATCATCCCCATTGCACTTATGGGGCTTCCAAGCCATGGATGGAGCTCACATGAATATGTTATGACGATTTTGCCGTCTCCAGTTCCTGTCAAACAATGATGATTTCCATCAGATAAAGGCGGAAGCTACTTTTAAATCTACGTTGAAATGCTACACAACCTCAAAACATACATATGTCCTCAAATTATGGAATGAAAAGGCCAAGACTCTGGACCTATCAGTATCACCATCGTAACTGGGAACATACGTTATACTACGTATCTTCTCTTTCTTAATAGATGGCCCCATTTTGCTGATCTCACAGCAAGCCACGTCATCTCCTTTATCCCACAATGTCGCTACATCGGTCATGAGTCACAAAGTAATTCTGTGTACGTCGAGCCACCTGGGCCGGAACCCCCTTCGTGGGCTGGCAGACACATGTTGGGAGTCTAGACTCGCTCGGGCCGCCGTTTCTAAAAGAAAAGGCAGTTGCTGTTCGCATTCCGTATTGGCTAATTACCGGCGCTAATTACTCTGCCGCGAGTCCGCGACCGTCCAGCCTCCTGCCACAAATGTTCTTACCATGAACGTCCCCCTCACCACAAATGCTCGAGAAACCGCCCAATAAATCGAGCACTGATCAAGTAAAAAGTGCTCGATGGAACTGATCCGCCACCACGTCCTCCAGGTTACAAACCAATTCCGTGCGACCATCTGCATCAATATTCAATCATGCCAATCCGTGCTTGCGTCGCGGCCTCTGCTAATGGCATCCATGCTGGTACTGGCCGCTTCCGATTTTAATCTCTCCTTTGTCTTTCCAATCCCTCAACATATCTTTCCAATCTGGTAGGTTGCCCCTCCAACGATTTGATTAGATCATGCCTGCTAGCTCAAAATCACCGCGTTTTGTTTGGATTAATTGGATTGGTCACATCTCTGGCTTTCCATGCATGGCTTCGTCAAAGTGGAACCATTCGTGCCATTGGAACACCCCGCCGGATCGTTGCCGGCAGCCTGCCCGCCCATACACCGGTGCCTGTACTAACCATGGTTCTTAGAGTTACCTGCCCGCCCTGCGTTTAATAGATTTTTTAGGTGTAGATTCCAGGAGCTTTGCCTGTTCTTAGATTTGCAGTTTCGTATTTCATCCTGCAAATTTTGATTGGCTTTAATTCAGGCTCTTAGGTTCACGTGGGTGGAGGGATGTCAAAAGGAAGCCATGGAGTTGCTCATATTCGTATAATCAGCAGCAAGAAATGGTAGCTTTGATCTGAGCAAATATAGAAGGAGCATATGTAAGGTGCGCTCACCCTGAATCCCTGATTGCTCTAATGATATTCAGTATTGTCTTCATTTATCAGTGCAGACGTTGATGATTCAAATAATTACATATTTCACTACTCAATTTTGAAACTACACTAACGAAGTTTGTTTATTTACATTGTCATCTCAAGTACTAACTTTCAATTGCATATTAGATGTGGCATGCCTCTTTTACAGCTTATCTACAATAATCTGGTATATATGTACTGATATATCTTCTATTCCTGCTGGAAAGTTTCCTCACATATATAATGTAGTTACAGGTGTAAGTGCATGCAGTTGCTTTATATGTGATACTATAACCTTTGTCGAAAGCCTTCAGGTTTGCTTAATGGACTACATTCATTTTCCATAACACACGAGGTATGTCGTTCCAAATTCTTTGAAATTTTATGCTAATTAACTGTTCTATGATTACGATTATTAAAATTATTTTTACTGCCCAACATATATCCCTTCATCCAACCTCAGTTGTGAAGGGAGGAACTACGTGTTAACTGTTAAGGTGTGTTGTGAAATTCTCTCCGATTGAACTCTAGATATACCTTTAACCACGCGTCAGTGTGCAGTCGCTCCAATGTGTAGCCCTTTTAAAATGCAAGATTGACAATGTGGTTACTTTTCATTTCAAATTGTACTATCATGGATCAGCACTTTTCATTATTGTAAATGGTTACCATGTAATCATTGAAAATTAATAGTGATATATTTTCACTCTTTGCGCTTGCCCATTTGATTACTATTCTGCAGGAGAGGAATAATAGTGGGATGAAGCAGTTGATGTATATGCTGAGTGCATTGAGTAAATTGGATATTGACATTGGGAAGTTCGATCTCAAGTATCATCAAAGGATGGCAAATGGACATCACATTAAATAGCTAGGTTTTTTCTTCCTAATAATAGTCAATGAACGCCCTGGCTAGCTTTCCTTGCAAAAACCTCATGGACGATGTAACTATATATTATATGAGCAATAAATCTATGGTGACCTTTTTCTACAAAAATGAACATATTTATAATTACAAAAGTTATGACCTTTTAAAAACAATGACCATATATATTTTGTAATTAGGAAAGTAAATCATTTTATGTTCAGTTTTGATGGCTGCTTTTGACTGTATTATCTACATAATTTTTTTCCATTTGTGCTTTACGAATACCTTAGACCTTTTGTGGTCCTCCTGATTTTGTTCACTGAAATCATTCCAAAATGATTTATCTTAGATTTAAATTTCAACAACAACAACAACAACAAGCCTTTCAGTCCCAAACAAGTTGGGGTAGGCTAGAGTTGAAACCCATAAGATCTCGAAACCAAGTCATGGTTCCGGAACGTGGATAGCTAACTTCCACGCACCCCTATCCATGGCTAAATCTTTGTCGATGTTCCAAACCTTCAGGTCTCTCTTAACGGACTCCTCCCATGTCAAGTTTGGTCTACCACGACCCCTCTTAACATTCTCATCACGCTTTATCCGTCCGCTATGCACTGGCGCTTCCGGAGGCCTCCGTTGGATATGTCCAAACCATCTGAGACGATGTTGGACCAACTTCTCTTCAATCGGTGCTACCCCAACTCTCTCCCGTATATCGTCATTCCGTACCCGATCCTTTCTTGTGTGGCCACATATCCATCTCAACATGCGCATCTCTGCTACACTTAACTGTTGGATATGTCGTCTCTTCGTTGGCCAACACTCAGCGCCATACAACATCGCAGGTCGGATAGCTGTCCTATAAAACCTGCCTTTTAGCTTTTGTGGCACTCTCTTGTCACAGAGTACGCCCGAAGCTTGGCGCCACTTCATCCAACCAGCCTTGATTCGGTGGCCCACATCTTCATCGATATCGCCATCCTTCTGCAACATGGACCCCAAATATCGAAAAGTGTCTCTCTCCGGTACCACCTGCCCATCAAGGCTAACCTCTCCCTCCTCGTGCCTAGTAGAACTGAAACTGCACCTCATGTATTCAGTTTTAGTTCTACTAAGCCTAAAACCTTTCGATTCGAGAGTTCGCCTCCACAACTCTAACTTTCTATTAACCCCCGTTCGGCTATCATCGACTAGCACCACATCATCCGCAAAGAGCATACACCATGGGATGTCTCCTTGTATATCCCTTGTGACCTCATCCATCACCAAATCAAAAAGATAAGGGCTCAAAGCTGACCCTTGGTGTAGCCCTATTCTAATTGGAAAGTCATCGGTGTCGCCATCGCTTGTTCGAACACTTGTCACAACATTATCATACATATCCTTGATGAGGGTAATGTACTTTATTGGGACTTTGTGTTTCTCCAAGGCCCACCACATGACATTCCGAGGTATCTTATCATAGGCCTTCTCCAAATCAATGAACACCATATGAAGGTCCTTCTTTTGCTCCCTGTATCTCTCCATCAGCCATTTTAAAAATTTTACTCCACAATGTTTTCGCAGCAACGCGCGGGGTATCATCTAGTTTTCAGATCTTTGGCTCAAATAGTTTGAAATGCTGAAAGGCATATAAAGGCTGACCTCTGATACTTCAGTCTATACGACTTTACTTTAGCAGAATATTCATTTGTTCAATCTTGGTAGAAGGACTCTGGAACATTTAGCAGCATAGCTAGAGACGTTTATATTGGTGGATTAACACATCGTCCTGGAATTATTCTACCTGAATGGATATGAAACTTCACCTTCATTTCGCCTCTCAGGTCCATGTACAACACAATGCCAATATATACTTAAGCTACCATATTGTGTAAATATGTTCTGTGAGTCCAGAGATACGTGGTAAACCATTGGAAAGATTTTGAAGACAGCAGATTGTAGTTCTAGAAGTATACCCCGTTATGTACATAAATCAGTGGCCAGTAAAATAAACCATGGAAGATTTTGGACTCTCTTATGCTAAAGGTAGCTAGCAAGCACTCACCAGCTTTGCTAGAAAGGTAGCTAGCAAGCACCTTAGGGAGCATAAGAGATATGAAGACAATTGCAAACTACTAAGATCGCCATCATGGGTAAACCTCGCGATACTAAGATCGCCATATTACCATCCACTATAAGAAAAGGTACAACTCTTAGTACCTCTGCTGCTCTTGATTCACCATCTGTGATAAGTAAACTTGTTTCACCACCACAAGCTTCAAATGCTGGTACTTCTGCTGAATCTGAAAATTCCTCTCATAATTGTGATGATGCTTCTGCTGTGCTTGATAATGATGGTTCGTTAGGATCTTTTCTAGATGCTACAATTGCTAAGTCTAGACAAATTGAAAATACTGAAACTCCTAATGAAAATGCTGCTACACCTGTTAATTCACCTGAGTCTGTTGAATATTCTAGTGATGATCTTGATGAAGATTATGTAGAACTTGATGATGATTTTATTGAAAAATGCAATGCTACTACTGATGCAAGAAAAATTAAAAAGTTGCTTGCAGAACATGCTGTTAGATATAAATTATCTCCTGATCCTAAATTTGCCACATCTCCTATAAACATTAGGGATAAAGATTATGATTTTTCTCTTCATTTATCTCATATAGCTATTGTTGAGAAAACACCCTTTTGTGGTACTGAAAAACAAAGTGCTGTTGAACACATGACTGAGCTATCTACTCTTAGTGGTTTGTTTTCTGATGATGTTAAGATGCGTACTTATTTTGTCGCTAAAATTTTTCCTTTCTCATTAAAGGATGATGCCAAAACTTGGGATAATAATTTGCCTCCTGGTTCTATTAAAAGTCCAAAAGAATTGCTTGATGTTTTCTTCCGGAAATACTTTCCTGCTAGTGCTCAACATGCTGCTTTGCAGAGAATTTATAATTTTGACCAGGAAGATGGAGAGAAATTGCCTGAGGCTTGGGCGAGATTTTGCTCTCTTATTAGAGCTCAGCGACCATGATTTGGAAAAGCATGATTTACTTGATATATTTTATAGTGGACTAACCATTGAGTCTAGGGCATACGGATAGTTGTGCTGGTTGTGTTTTCAGGAAAAGAACTCCAGACGCTGAAGAATTATTGGCTAAAATAGGCCGGAATCATGATGATTGGTCTACACCTGAACCAACCCCGACACCGATATTGAAGAAGAGGTATGATTAAATTAAATGATGAAGATATGAGGAAGCCAAGAAGTCTCTTAAAGAGAAGGGTATTAAACCTGAAGATGTGAAGAATTTACCTCCTATAGAAGATTTATGTGAGATAATTCCCCCTTCATCCATGATTGAGGTACACTCTCTTCAACGCTTTACTAGGGAAGATATTCCGTATTCAAAACCTCCTGCTCAATGCTTAGATGAGTTTGATAATTATATTGTTAAGCAAGAAAACTTTAATATGAGAGTAGAGAATCATTTAATGGAAAATTCTCGAGCTATTAGTGAATTGCATGGTATTGTGGAGAGAACCTCCAATGATGTTAAGATACTTGTTAAACATTTTCAAATGGTTCAAACTCAAATTGATCAACTTACTAAAGTGCAAAATGATTTGTGGGATAATTCTAAAGAAAAACATGCTTATGAAGTAACAACTAGAGGTGGTGTTTCTACCCAGGATCCTCTATATCCTGAAGGGCATCCCAAAAGAGTTGAACAAGATTCTCAACTAACTAAAACTAGTGCTCCATCTAAGAAAAAGAAAAAGAAACATAAGAATGTTGTAGAATCCTCTGAACCTGTTAATGATCCTAATAGTATTTCTATTTCTGATGCTGAAACTGAAAGTGGTAATGAACATGATAAAGATAATGATAAGGATGATACTCCTGATAAAGAAGAAATTGAAAAAGAACCTGAAAAGCTGCTAAAAATAAAAAGTACACTAAAGAAGATTTTATTACTGAGAAACATGGTAATGAAAGAGAACCTTGGGTTCAAAAGCAAATGCCTTTTCCTGCTAAGAAACTAAAATCAAAGGAGGAGGAACATTATAATAAATTTTGTGATTGGATGAAACCTTTATTTTTGCAAATCCCTTTGACTGATGCTATTAAATTGCCTCTTTATTCAAAGTATATGAAAGATATTGTTACTAACAAAAGGAAAATCCCCAATGAGGAAATTTCCACTATGCTCGCTAATTACTCCTTCAATGGTAAGATTCCAAAGAAGTTGGGCGACCAGGTATACCGACTATTCCTTGTTCCATCAAGAATAATTATGTTAGAACTGCTCTATGTGATTTGGGAGCAGGTGTGAGTGTAATGCCTTTTTCTCTTTATAAGAGACTTGATCTAGATAAGTTGATACCAACTGATATATCTTTGCAAATGGCTGATAAATCTACCACTATTCTGTTGGTTTATGTGAAAATGTTCCTGTTCAAGTTACTCACATTGCTTGATATTAACTGATTTTGTTGTGTTGGAAATGCGAAGATGATAATATGTCCATTATTCTTGGAAGACCCTTTCTTAATACTGCAGGGGCTGTTATTGATTGCAATAAAGGCATGGTTACTTTCAATGTTGATGATAAGGAACACACTGTCTATTTTCCCAAGAGGATCGATAAAGTATGTGGAGTTAATACAATTTTTAATGTGAAAACTATCAAAGTGGGATCCATTGATTGTCCTATATATGAGCCTAAAGAAGAATATCAAACTCTTGTGATTGGATCCATATCAATTCAATATAAGGTAACATGATTGATTTGAGGTTTATTTCTTCTTATGTCATATAAAATTTATTTGGTAGCAAGACTTGATCAACCTTGTTAACAAGTATATTTTAATGCATAAGAGAGCTAAACAACATTTCTTTCTTTCTTTCTCCCTCCACTTATTTTACTTGCTGTAGCACCTTTTGTTTTGCAATATGCTTTAGTTGTTTAAGATTTTGGAAATCATTTTCCTACGCAGTAATAATTAGTTTAACACCCAGAAATGTGCATTTTTCGAAGTTCTCTAAAAATTACAAAAATTACACCATTGGTCCTATTTTTCGACGAGGCACTGGGAGTACCAGAGGATGACCTGTGGGGCACCAGAGGTGCCACACCATAGGCAGCGGCCAAGGAGGTGGGCGCGCCACCTGTGGTGTGGGCCCCTCCTTGCCCCACTACTTCATCTCTTCCTCCCAACATCTTCTCTCTCCCGAAAAAACTCGCACCAAGTTCCTCTCACTCGTGTTTCTGCTCAAGAACTCGCGATTTTTCGATCTCCTTGCTCAGCCCAGATTTCTGTCTGAAATTTGGCACATTTATTCCTTGGTATGTGACTCTTTTGATTGTCCAATTAGAATTTTGTTTGGTTGAGTATATCTTGAATATTTTGCTGCTGTAAATAACATGTTTAGTGAGCTTGCATGCTTGTTCTAAGTGGAAGAAACTAGTTTTGATGCATGTTTAGTACTCTAGCAAGTTCCTATAGTAGTTCCCTTCAATTATATACCTCGAAATCAAATTTTATAATGATTGTTGAAAATTTCAGAAAATGGAGGGGAGTATGCACCAACTTAACCAACAAGAGTTGGAGGTACAGCAAGTCATGAGAGTTCATCGTGAAGAGGGATTATACCCCTCTTATTACCCATGCACGGATTTTATGCGGAATGCAGGAATCCTGCAAGATGTTCAAACACTGATTTCCAATGCAGGGTTGGAAGGTTTTGCTGTTGATGAACCTCACCAATATGCTAAACTAACGGTGTCGGTTGTGCAGGATTTCGAATTTCATAGGTCTCAAACTAACCCCATGGTCTGGTACAAGATTTATAACAAAACTATCAACTTGCCTTTCAGTGATTTTTGTACAGCAATTAGAGTGCCGCGGTGGGGATCCTGCAAGAAGATCAGGGGAACGCCGCGGGAGCTCTCAAATCTTTATACAATGATTTGTAATGGGAGGAGCTTCTCCAATGATGGTGGTAAGATTAGTAGCATTCAACAGCCAGCTATCCGCTACTTTGCTTATTTCGTTACAAAGTGTGTTCTTGCTAGAAAGAATGAAGGTAAATTATCTGTCCAAGATTTGGCTTTCTTAGCTGCCGCTTTGCAACAGGATAGGACTTATAATTTGGGTGCTTTAATAGCTTGTAGACTTGCTAGTAACCGTGAGAAAGGAGGAATTTGTGGAGGTCTTATCGCCTCTCGCTTATTAGCTATGCATGGTGTGGGACCTCACCATTTAGATATTCCGCTTTCTATAGAGAAGCTTGATGTTGTTTCCATGATTAAACATGAGTTTATTTCAGATGCATCTAATTTGAACAACCTGCATTATAGGATAACTTTGTATAATAAAAATTGGAGCATAACTAAGAAAATTGAAAAACTAGTACGATTGCCTGCACCTGCTCTGTTTAACCTTGATGCCGGGAAAGGGTGGTCGATCACAGAAAATGAGCTAAACGCATACATAGAAAGGGAAAGCCGTCGTGCAAGGGAAGGTGTGGAGGAGGCCGAGGAGCACCCCGACTCTTCATCCGATGCAGCGAGCTCCTCATATCAACATCATGGTCATGTGGAACCTCCACGATATTCTTCTGCGCAGGGGCCTTATTATCACTCCATGTATGATCCACCGGTGTGGAACTCCGACCCTCGTTGGGAATGAACTCCACTTAGGCCAAAAGCCTAAGCTTGGGGGAGGTATACCGGCATCACTCATTCTTTGCATATTATGGTTGCTGGATACTTGTACATACTTGTTTAGTCTCTTATAGTGGTCTTCTAATGAGAGGGAGATGATATTTGGGGAAGTGCTATCCAAAAACAGATTCTGGGCTGTTACCAAAAAAATTCGTATGCACATCCAGAACGTTATTTTGAGTTGCCAATTTTTGAGCATGTGCCCCAGGTTGTTATCTAACTTTCATTAGTTGAACACTTTTGGTCTGAGCAATGGAAGATTTTTGTTAATTTCGATTTCTGTACTGCTGTCAGGATTTGGCAGATTGCTGTCATCCTGCTTTTCTGTGTTTCTGTTAGTTTGCATTCTTTTGTTTTCGCTTTGTTTCTTTCCTAAAACACAAAAAGACCAAAAATATTTCTGTTGTTTCTCTTCATCATTTGTTTATTTGGTTCCTTGCTCTTAGTTTACTTTATTTGCTATCGTTGGTTTGCTATAAGAAAACCCAAAAAGATTTTGCTTTTGTTGCTTGTTTCTTTTGTTCTTGTTTCCAATTCGAAAACACCAAAAATATTTGCTGTTCTTCTTTGGTTTGTAAAGTTCATCATGACTTCAATGGTCTTCGGTGGCTGGAGCGTGGTTTTTCATTTCATATTATCCAAGCTACACAAGTGAAAAGGCAATAATGACGACCTACGACAATCTGATTGTGGTGAGAGGATGGTATGAACTCTATTTGTTTTCATTTTTATACATATACTCATCCATGTGAGCATGCTTAGTTGGTTCATGTGAGGTATATGTTATTTGAGAAAGTCTAGTAGTTCATGATCTCTCATGTTTAGCTTCAATTTATTAATATGAGTAGTATGTCATGGATGTTTGCTTGCATTGTTTTATTCATAAGTAAGTATGGCATTGTGGTATCCTCCTCTGAATAATTCATTTATATCGACTTGGCACATGCTCACGCATGCATATGACTGAACAAAAAGTCAATTAAGCCTCGATGATTTATATTGCTTCAGAGTTATTGTATCATTTTTATGCCTCCATTAATTTATTTTGCCGCAAGCATGATTATGATGGTTACTGCTCTCTTGATTTGTCGTTCCCTAGTCTTTTGCTAGCCTTCACTTGTACTGAGCGGGATCGCCGCTCGTGCTTCCAAACACCTGAAAACCAAGTTGTTCCAAAGTGTCCACCATAAATACCTATGCATGGCATTTCAAACCATTCCAAGTAAATTCTCATGCGCTACCTTTAAAACTTTCAAAATGCTTCTCAATTTGTGTTAATGTTTCATAGCTCATGAGGAAGTATGTGGTGTTTAGCTTTCAACCTTGTCATTTACTTTTGACGGACTCTCATATGGACTAGTGGCACACCGCTTATCCAATAATTTTGCAAAAAGAGCTGGCAATGGGATTCCCAGTCCCAAATTAATTAACTTAAATAGACACTCCTCCATGGTTTGTGATTGTTGGACGGCACCCGAGGATTCGGTTAGCCATGGCTTGTGTAAGCAAAGGTTGGGGGAGTGTCATCATCATAATAAAACTTAAATAAAAAGGCACTCCTTCATGGTATGTGATTGTTGGCGGGCACCCGAGGATTCGGTTAGCCATGGTTTGTGAAAGAAAGGTTGGAAGGAGTGCCACCCAAAAATAAATAAAATGGGAGCCGCTCTTGGGAGTCCGGTTGATGAGGTAGTTAGTGTACCCATTACCATTCGTTGACAACAACAAGCACTTCTCAAAATAATTTTACTCCTGTTTTAAAAATGAAAAGCTCTAGCGCATGTTAATCCCTGCTTCCCTCTGCGAAGGGTCAATCTTTTACTTTTATGTTGTGTCTCCATTCTTTCTTTGAGCACTATCTTGAGAGCACAACTGTCATTCTTAGTATAATATGCTTGTCTCAAAATAAAATTGATTGTGGTATAACTTTGATGCTTTTATCTTTGACAATCACTACTTCTAATCTTTCTATGAACTCCAGAGGTGCCTCGGCATTTATGTTTTGCCGATCAAATACGGGCAAGCGAGATACCACTTTATCATATTCTCTTATGAACATTGCAATCCTGCTTATATACATGATTCATGATGCTTATTATTAATTGTTGGTACCTCTCCATGATTGACATAGCTGTTGGATGATCTTATTTGCATGTATCTCATTATGAATTGCTTAAGTATTAGCCATAGCATGAGAATATATACATCATATGAGCAAATGTGTTCGTAAAAGTTCTTTTATCGCTCAGTTGTTAACTGAATTGCTTGAGGACAAGCAATAAGCTAAGCTTGGGGGAGTTGATACGTCCAAACGTATCTACTTTCCCGAACACTTTTGCTATTGTTTTGCCTCTAATTTGTGTATTTTGGATACAACTAACACGGACTAACGCTGTTTTCAGCAGAATTGCTCTGGTGTCTCGTTTTGTGCAGAAATCCAACTTTCGGAAAATCCTCGGAATTTATGCGAAGGCCCTATTTTCCCAGTACTGACGGAGCCAGAAGGACAAGTAAGGTGGAGGCAGGGCCCCACACCATAAGGGCGGCCTAGGGGGGGCCCGCGCGGCCCTATGGTGTGGCCCCCTCGACGGCCTCCGACGCCCCCTACTTATCGGCCTCGACCTAAAAACGCACGGGGAGAAGTCGAAATCGCGAAACCCTCCAGAGAGCGCCACATCGCGAAACTCCGTCTCGGGAGCAGAAGTCTCCGTTCGGCACTCGCGGACGGGGAATTGGAGGAGATCTTCACCGCCATCACCGCCAACGCCTCTCCATCGACCAACCATGTTTCCCCCATCCATGTGTGAGTAATTCCCCATTGTAGGCTGAAGGGGATGGTAGGGATTGGATGAGATTGGTCATGTAATAGTCATAAGATTGTTAAGGCATAGTGCCTAGTATCCGTGGAGATGTCACTTTTATGATATTGTTGCAACTTGTTATGCTTAATGCTTGTCACTAGGGCCCGAGTGCCATGATCTCAGATCTGAACATGTTATTGATTCATGAAGATATTCGTTGTTTATGATCTTACCTGCAAGTTGTATACACATGTCGTGTCCGGAACCAATGGCCCCGAAGTGACAGAATCGGGACAACCGGAGGGAATGGTAGCGATGTGAGGATCACATGTGTTCACGGAGTGTTAATGCTTTGCTCCGGTACTCTATTAAAAGGAGTACCTTAATTTCCAGTAGTTTCCCTAGAGGCCCGGCTGCCACCGTGGTAGGACAAAAGATGTTGTGCAAGTTTCTCATTGCGAGCACGTACGACTATATATGGAACACATGCCTATTGATTGATTAGTACTTGGATACCGTTTTATTATTATCTGCAAATGCCCCTGCTTTGATTGTTATATGAGTTTCTCTCATCCATGCAACGCACGTTAATCCGTCCCTGTGCCTACAGTATTTTAATCCTGTTGTTTACTATAATCACTATGTCTTTATTTCACCGCTTGTTATTTCACTATTCGCTATAAAACTGTTACTGATAAACTCTTGCGAGCAAGTCTGTTTCCAGTGCTGAATTGACAACTCCGTTAAGGCTTACAAGTATTCTTTGTCTCCCCTTGTGTCGAATCAATAAATTGGGTAATACTTCCCTCGAAGACTGTTGCGATCCCCTATACTTGTGGGTCATCGAGCCACGCCACCCAGGCTCTTTCCCTCCTCAGACATTGCCTGTCTTCATCTCCAGATTTATGTTTTGGCCTAAAAAGCCATATAGAAAGGGTCCCCTACGCATCTCGGGAGGAGAGCGCCGCAGAAACACCGAAACACCAAAACACAGAGGCAGAACAAACAAAGATTGGAGGGGAAACTCCACCGGAGCAGCTATTAGAGGGATCTCTACCTTCTCCAACATCTCCACCATCATCACCATGATGAAGAGGGAGTAGTCTATCTCTAGACTATGGGTTTGTGACAGTAACTTGATCTATTTCTCTCTTGTTCTATCGTTGATCTAGTACCATATGAGATGTCCAACATGATTATGGTCATATATATGTAATTCCTATGTAGTGGAATCTTTATTCTATGAGTTGATATCTGAGATTGGAATCTAATTATGTGTAAAATGTTGATGCATGTAAAATGCATAAATGAACTTTGTCATTTATCATATTGAATTTCTACATATTTGTAACATATATGATGATAGTACCATATTTTACATTTATTTATGAGAATTTACCAATGATTCTCTTTATTTGCTTTATAACTCTGTAGAACAGGAATTTCTTGTTTTGTGTATTTCTTTTCACTTTCAGAAACCTATACGAAGTCAAATTAAGCTGAGATTTTTGGAGCATCATTTTTTCATTGAAAGAAGCACCCTTGAACCTGGAAGCACACCTAACCTGGAAGCACACCTAGAGGGACGTAAGGCCCAAAAGGGCCCAGGTGGCACGCCCTGACCTTGTCGAAATACAAAATAGTGCCCAAATGCCCTAAGTCATACCTGCAGCATTGCGGCAACTGTGTTGATCAAGTTCACTATGTGGACAAGTGGGCGTGCTGCAGAAGGTGCTACCATAGACAACATATCAGTAGCTTCAGATACATACCTTGGCAATGCAAACGAAACACTGTAACAAACTAGATTTACACCTCATTAGACTATTAGAGACTGTGTTCAGCACAAGGTAGATACAAGCTTACACCACATACATCTGATAGATTGGATCAATGAGTTCTGTTACACAAAACACAGCAGAGAACAAGAAAATTTGACAGGGATAGCTGATCCCACAAGGTCAAAAGAGCTGCCGGTTCAGGGCGGCGCACATGCATCCGTTCACAATGTTTTAGAATGGAGAGCATGGCAAAGGAAGTCCAGCAAGTTCTTGCTCCCGAAATACTTACCTCCACAAACAAAACTAATACAACAGGCAGAGAAAGAAAGCACAAGATCATTTGAGGAACGATGATGAGGTTCTTCGATGACCATGGTACATGAGTGGATGATGGTCTGCGTCTAGGAGCGCAGGTATCATCCCCATTGCACTTATGGGGCTTCCAAGCCATGGATGGAGCTCACATGAATATGTTATGACGATTTTGCCGTCTCCACTTCCTGTCAAACAATGATGATTTCCATCAGATAAAGGCGGAAACTACTTTTAAATCTACGTTGAAATGCTACAACAACCTCAAAACATACATATGTCCTCAAATTATGGAATGAAAAGGCCAAGACTCTGGACCTATCAGTATCACCATCGTAACTGGGAACATACGTTGTACTACGTATTTTCAGATCTTTGGCTCAAATAGTTTGAAATGCTGAAAGGCATATAAAGGCTGACCTCTGATACTTCAGTCTATACGACTTTACTTTAGCAGAATATTCATTTGTTCAATCTTGGTAGAAGGACTCTGGAACATTTAGCAGCATAGCTAGAGACGTTTATATTGGTGGATTAACACATCGTCCTGGAATTATTCTACCTGAATGGATATGAAACTTCACCTTCATTTCGCCTCTCAGGTCCATGTACAGCACAATGCCAATATATACTTAAGCTACCATATTGTGTAAATATGTTCTGTGAGTCCAGAGATACGTGGTAAACCATTGGAAAGATTTTGAAGACAGCAGATTGTAGTTCTAGAAGTATACCCCGTTATGTACATAAATCAGTGGCCAGTAAAATAAACCATGGAAGATTTTGGACTCTCTTATGCTAAAGGTAGCTAGCAAGCACTCACCAGCTTTGCTAGAAAGGTAGCTAGCAAGCACCTTAGGGAGCATAAGAGATATGAAGACAATTGCAAACTGACTCAAGCTTTGTTCAAATGGTCTAAGAGCTTTATCAGCTTATTTAGTCTGATCCCATGAGTTTGGTTAGTGGGCATAGGTACTAAAAGTTAACTCTGCGAACTCATTTCATAAGCCTGGTCAGAAGTCAAAACTAAAGCCCCGCAAGTCACAAGCCACAAACCACCTACTACACATACCTTATGTAAACAAGCTAAAAGGGCCCTAAGTTGCTGTTAACTACTGTGAGAAAATAAGCCACCTTTTAGCTGACTGACTTTATTTTCATGATAAGCCTAATTTCAAGTCCGAAAATGCTGGATAAACAAGCACAAAGGTATCATTTTAAGTTCTCAGCTTTGTGTCATGCACATAATGTTTCCAGGAGGAGGGCTGTCTTGGAATACAGAAAGGACCAAATTCAATGAGCTCCAAGGGTCTAACGTCCAATTAGAATTTTATATAGCATTATTAAAAGCAAGCATAAGATATCAGTGCTCTGCTATATATTGATTAACTCGACCTTTTGACGGTACCATGTTTAATTTGCAGAGTCATTTATCACATTTCCCTGTCAACTGTCAAGTATGACAGCATGCATATGTGCCACATGATAGTCGGTGCAGAACAGAACATGCAAGTTACAAAAGGCTTTCTATCATAAAGTCACAAATATGATCTTGGTAATTGACCATAATATCCTCTAGCACATGGCATTATGAATATGATATTCTCTCTCACTCTAAATACGCGTCACAGGTTAAATGAATCTAGACACAATTTTGCCTATATTTTGCCTAAATCTGCGACAAGTATTTTTCGCTAACTCAGTTTACCATTGGTCGGTTCAGTGGCGGAGCTACAGGAATATAGATGGGCGGGCCAGCCCAAAGAAAGGATACTAGTTTGCTAAAAATGGTGGTCTGGGCTACTAATTTATAGAAAGTTGAACCAAATCATGGGTGGGCCATGGCCCGGTTTTGCCCCTGTGTAGTTCCACCACTGGTCGGTTGATGTAAGTATGTTCTCTCTTGAAAGATAACTAAACAAATCTAAATACAACTATAGATTGGCAACGTTATGTTACTTATGCCACCCAGCCTGCGGAAATGCTTATCTCAACCACTTAATTCTCCATTTTATATTCTTTCTCCTCTTTTATTATTACAAAAAAATGATTTTTTAAATCATGGATGTTTAAAATGCTATATGATGTGCAACTACAAAATTTGGTGCTAAAATGTGACCATGTGTATCCTACACAGAATAGAACAGATCGTGCATGTTTGAGTAACATACTATTCATACAACAATTGATTGTTTGTCTTTCATACAGAGCATATATGGTCATATCTTTTAGCACCGAATTATGTATGTGTACATCTTATAGCGCTGTAACCCCCATTTCGGAAAAAAAAACACCTATAGATTATAAGTTTTTACGTAAGGAACAAAAAAAGAGAATATAGGGAGGAGATCACAGCGAGTAAAGAAAATCCACTTTAACCCAGCGCCTTCAAGGATTCTAGATTCTAGAAACACTTCTCGTTCTCATTATCAAAATAGGCACTGGCGATGCAAGAGATTACTATGTACATGTTGGTTATTGTTCACTATGTTATTTATGCACATGTAGGATGCTTATCTGAGGTAAAAATGGAAAAGGTTTGGTGAATGAATATAATAAACAACTAGGTTGTGCTAGCTAACTTAAGATATTTTTAAAAAGCGCATAGGACCTAGTGGGTCACATATATGGATTCATTTATCATGCTACAATGGTTAGCACAACTCCCATATTTTACAAAGGAATAGGCTTGAAAAGTTACAGCATTATAGCTTATTTAACGATAGGACTCGTTACATAATATTATGGTAAAAAAAGGCACTGGGAAAATGAGGTAAGAACCCATGAACCTTGTGACTCAAATGTGGCCTTGCATTGTGTGAATGATGTCTAATATGTAGAATTTTGTTTTTTCATAATTGGTGTAATTTCAATACCCCAGGATTATCACGTTCACAGTGAAACTTTTCAAGGGTAATCAAGTTTTGACAACATGCTCATACTCATTTAATCATTTTGTAGTTAGTAGTGTCCTGAAATTATATAGTCTGAGAAGATTGCCGTATGGTTTGTACTTTGATAATATAAATGTTTTCCCTCTGACTATGTATAACGTACCTGGGATCTTTTTGAGCAAAAAACTAAAAGTTGACCTAGCAAGTTATCTCTTATTTACCACAGATCAGGAAATACATAATGATAGTATCCCGGTAATGTTTTTCATCCTTCCTATGGTTGCATTAGTATCACTCCTAAACCATCCATCATTAGCACTGATGGCTCAACAGCACATAGATTGTCAGTATTATGACCCATCTCTAATATTTGCTATGCTCAACAAATAGCTTCGGGTCTATGAATACTAAATGACATTGGCATTCAAAACTGACCAAACCTTTTTAACAAAAGGAAATCTAGTTCTACTCTCCAGGTTGATTTCCAGAGCATCCGACTCGATGAATAAAAATAATAATAAGATGGGAAGTTTAACTTTAATTATAACACTGTGGTTCTAAGAAAAATATCATTCATGACATGCACAAGAATGCACTTCGCTAAGGTTAGCTGCATATTCATCTCTTCTGAAAACATTCCAGCGTTTGCTGAAGAAGGAAAAAGTTTGAGAAAGAAATGCCCCTTCAGAGATGCTTTTAGAGTAAATGACAATCCTGCATTTCCTGTTGATGCATTTGATGATATAGCTGATCCCCTTCATGCAATACTAGTCCTAGGACAACGTAGGCTGGGCTTACTACAATTTAAGGCATTAAAAATCCAATGCCGGGTAACCAGAAACCGCCCGATTGGCCTGTCTCCTGTGACATAATCGTTGGGGGGGAACAGAACACCAAAACAGATGCCTGTTGAGTGAGTAGCGAATTGACACCTGTTGTAAAGTTGAGGTTAATGCTGCCTCCCTCTGAAGGTTTGACACTCGTCAATTGCACAAGAACAGGGCGAGTGTTTTATGGGATTTAGGGGCACAAGGCCACCTCGAGAGGCACCAAAAGGGGGAGATAATGATATGAAATTGGCAAATGGGCAAGCATCGTATCCTTAAACAAATGCCCTAAAACACAAGCAGCCAAAAAGCAAAGGAAGCATATGGAGATGGAGATGGAGAGTTCATCACCTACCTACCATCCGAAGGAAGGGCGGGCTGCAGGTGTTGATCAGTTTTTGCCCTTGTCCTTGATGTCGGAGTGCCTGAAGCCGTCCCAGAGCTGCAGTGCGGCGGCGGCGGCGGTGAAGTGGGTCTCCGCCGGCGAGGCGACCGTGACGGCGGGGCTGAAGAGGAAGGGTATGTGCGGAGCATCGAGGTGGTGGTGGTGGTGGTGGCTGGAGAGGTGCGGCTGCGAATTGGACTGAAGGGTCCCCCTACTATTGACGCCCACGAGAGCCGAGGACATGGAGAAGTTGAGATTGTAGTCCACTCCTGCCGGACCAGCGGAGGCGGGCGCCGCCGCGTGGACGGGCATGAAGTGGTCCTGCTGCAGGAAGGAGAAGTGCGTCGTCATCTCCGGCTGCGGCTGGGCGCCGGGTGTGAGGGTGAAGTGCTGCGGCGGCGCCATGGCGATGTTGGCGAGGTGCGGGGCCGGGGAGGCGAAGGTGTGGGGCATCCCGTTCCCGTGGCCGGGTTTGCGGGTGAAGCCGAGGTAGTCGGCGGTGGCGGACGCGGTCATGTGCTGCTGCCAGGAGTTGGAGCTGTGCTGCTTGTGGTCGGCGACGGGCGGGGTCGCGGCGGCGGCCGCCAACCCGGTGAGCAGCTCCGTGAAGGAGGCGGCCTGCGCGGAGGCGGGGGCGCGTCGGGCGACGACGGGGTCGTCGCGGTCGCGGGCGTCGTTTTCCTTCACGGAGGCGCTCCGCTCGCGCGCCCGCTCCCTGGCCTTGACCCGGCTGTCGGAGCGCGAGAGCGAGAGGACGGAGCCCTTGCTTGTCTCGGACGTGCTGCTGCAGCCCGATCTCGTGAGCTGCTGCTGCTGGAGGTGCGAGGCGTCGGCGTCGGCGTCGTCGTGAGGAGCAGTAGCAGGAGGTTGTTCCCTGGGCTTGTTGGCATGGGAGGCCGGGTGGTTGGGGAAGGCGGTTGCGTCGAGCGAAGGTAGCTTGTCGATAGCGGCCGCGGCGGCCTTGATGAGCCATTCGACGGCCTTGCTGGGCTGGTCGTAGCCGAGTCGGTCCTGCAGGTCGTAGAACTGGATGGCGGTGGCGACGGAGAGGCGGACGCGTCGGTCGCGGATGCCCTTGGCGGTGTAGACCTTGCTGTGGCGGTCCTTGCCGCCGGAGCCCCTTGAGACGCGGTAGATCCGCGAGGAGGGGTTGTGCTGGTGCGGCGGCCACGGGACGAGGGCCAGCCGCTTGGCCTCGCCGTGCTCGTCGCCGTGGTGGTCCGCTTCGGGCCGGGCCCGCTTGCGGCTGTTGCCGAGCTCGACGGCGCTGAGCTCCATCTCCATCCCGGTGTGAATTGGCCCTCCTCCTCGTCCGTCCCCGGCAGCCCGCCGGCAGTGCCTCTCATGCCCTACCCAGAGCGCATTGGTAGCGGAATTCAGCCAGCCGCGGTGAGGCGGGGACAGGTAAGCGAGGGAGCGCGTGGCGCAGATCTGCGGCGGGAGCTGGCGATCGGCGGGTCGGCGAGCGATCCCGTCCTGGGGTGGTGGAGTGGAGTGGAGTGGAGTGGTGTGGTGTGGAGTGGAGGGAGCACGGCGCGGCGATGGAGAAGAGAGAGGGGGAGGGGGAGTGGGAGTGGGACGGGACGAGGGAGAGAGGTCTCCCTTCTCTCCCGATGTTATGAGGGCCGGGGTAGGACAGGCGGGGAGGTGTGCGCAACGAGGCGGCTTATCGTCTAGTATCGGGATAGGCACCACTAGGAGTAGGACTAGGCTACTGCCATTGCCAGCGTCCTCCCCGTCTCGTCCGAGCGCGACGTGCCGCGCGCCGCCGTAGCCGTAGGCCTGAGTCCGTCTTTCTAACGGTTCCGGCCGCTGTCGGAGCGCGTCTCGTCGGCGTCGGCGTCGGCACACGCATGCACGCTGTCGGTGTCGGAGCGCGTACCGGCCGTGCAAACGCAATGACCAGCGGTCAATCCATGTAGTACGATGGCAATTGGCATCGCTCGCTCACTGTCACGTCCATGCCGGCGATAGGACTAGGGCGTGACGCGCGTGGCCGAAAGCAACGCCCTCCGACCACTGCTCCACGGTCTCCTTTCCCTCCAGCAAAAACACAATCAGGCCACGGCAGTCGCTACGAATTTGCCGATTCCATACGGCGTCCAGCCAGCAGCGGCGCAATCCGGCGTGCCCGTATGGAGGAGGACTACAGCACCAGTAATGGCCGTGTATGGAGCTAGCGCCTCCAATGGCGTCCCCACTAGGTTTATGACCCAATTTTTTTCCTCATATTCAGCCATGCATGTTAAGCATTTTTGTTAAGTTTCAACACATAAATAAATAAAAATCAATCCTACTATTGTATAAACAAAATAATTCATATAATTTAAATTAAATAAAGTTCAGCTATATCAAGACACCGGCGATGTCTCTTTCAAGTGTTCACAAATGCTCTACCAAATATTTTTGCGGTTGGTCACCAACAACTTTCTCAAGGATCTCCTTGTTCATGGTGAGGAAATCAGCAAGCTCCATAGTAAGCTGATGATCAACGGTGGCAAAAATGATCATGTACATACGATCATCTCTTGGTGCAGGATCACTTACTCTTGGTGATCATGTTGTGCGTGCATGATCACACAAGCATGCATCACAAATGTCGACCACCTTGATAGATGTCATCGGCTAGGTAGTATCCTTTAGTATATTTGTGGTAATTAATCTCATAGTTGCACTATGGAGCATGCCCTTCAGTAAGTATGGCAAACACCGTCGAGCGCAATGGCATGTTCATGTCATTGTGAGATCTCGCCATGCCAAAAAAGTCATGGAAAGTTCTTGCAAGACCAGTGCATGCAATCGATGCATTTAAGCATCCTAGGAAATCCTCTTGTAGCATTTTGTGTCATGGCATCAGTTGTTTATGCTTCATTGGGTCGTCTCAAATAGTGTGTTCAAAACACGGCCATCACCGCCTTGCAAAACCAATACACATATAGCTTAAATGGTCATGGACTCATAAATGTGTAGATAATCGTCTTGTGTATCGACATGCTCCATATGCAAGCATCATCATAGCAGCGGGCATTTCTCAGTTGATGACAAACCGATCACTCTGATATATAGATTCTTTCTTCATCATGAAGTAGGTATCGTACTCCCTCACACTTTTCCACAATTTGATGAGCAATTCCTTGTTCATACTAAAGCGGTACCAAAATTCCTTTCGGGTACATGTTAGGTGGTCAACAAAATAGTCAGCATATAGCATGTCATGACCCCCATGTCTTATGCCTTTCCTTGGCCTTCCTTATCCCAATCTTTGAACCTCCATGACTAATGGGTGCAACATTGTTCGGCTCGCTCGTTTGTAATTGTAGAAGACAAATCAGGATTGTCAAGTGCTCATGTTCAAACTACGACGCTGGCTTCCTCTTCCATGAAATGATGGATCATCATCTCGTTGTCTCTATCCATAGTGTATGAGTTAAAAATGGATAAATCAATCAACCGATCGGCAGCAAGAGCAACAAAGATCTAGAAATGAAGCATGTTGATGCAAATGACCAAACACCTTGCATGCGAGGTTGTTGCGAGTCGAGAGGAACAACAAGAGGAGGGGGGATGAGGGGCAGCCGAGGCGGTGGGCGGTGACCATGGATTGGATTAGGCTCCGCTTCACAATCAGCGTCAAGGAGGAGGTGGCGGCGTGGTGGACATTTGGCAGGGGTGTGAGAGGCCTCCAACCGAAGAGAGGCGAGAGGTAGCGAGGGCAGAATGGGTTGGGCTGCTGGCTAGTGGCACCAGCTGATGACTGCAAGTGCACATGTATATCGTAGCTAGTTTCAAAAATAAGAGTATCGGCCCACGGAGAGCTATTTGTAGAGGTATTTATGCCCCTCGTTACCCTTTACCAAAGTATACTTGTAAGTTGCATTTGATTCCAAGTATGAGTGATTTTGAGAGTATATGTGCGAAAGAATAATAATTAAAACTAAAGAGTGCTAAGAAAGAGACAATGGCTATGTAAAATTAATAAAACTGCAAGAAGGCTAAAGCATTCTCGGGGAGTGTAGGATCCACCACTATCATTGGTTTTACTTATGATATGAGATGATTCTATATTGTCCTTCATGTGCATGTATGGGAAGAGCTCCATAATAAGATGTTTACAGAAATCCATATGTTATCTCACCTAGAATAACCGCTGCAATGATTCTAAGCAAGTCACTCTGATGCCTCACAATTAAGGGTTTCTCCATGGATATTGATATAAGCTTAGTGAATCCCTTCTTATCCCCATTACCCATGTGAATAGCACGTCGGCACATTATGTCACTTAGCATTGTACATACTACCACATGACCAACAGTAGTTTCCTCTCTAGTCTTGTAAGAAAATATTACATGGCGCACTTCACATAATATCTAGAGAGAAAACTAATACATTCTCATTAACTAAAATTATAGATCATCCTTAATTCACATCATATAGGGTTTCTCAATCTCCCCAAGAACAAGATAACCTACTCGCACATATAGAGGAAATCAACAACATATCATAGGCATATGAATAGTATATGAATGTATGGATGAACTCAAGTGCAAATCCACAGCAGAAATTGGAATTACAAGAAGAAGGAGGTAAACGAGATGGGAATGGTGATGGAAATGGAAATGGAGATGCAACAGTTTGGTGATGTATGATGATGCATTGGCCTCCAATGATCTGTGTAGCAACAAGGATGATGCCCTCTGCAAGTTCCCCCTCCATATCCTTTCCATAGGTGAGGTTTCTGCGAGTTGTGGTATCTCTGAATGTCGGATCTCAGATATGTCTTCCGTGGTGAAACTATTTGACGACGTAGAGGTGGTGACACATGGTACATGCACGCGGTACGTTGATGATGTTGGGACTCCAAGTGCTGAGTGTTGTGTTAGCAGAGTATTATTCCCATAAGGGTGACTCGAGGGTTATATCAAACTCCCGGGAAATGGAGTAAAGAGTTATTTCTCCCTCCCTTTTTCTAGCAATCCTGCAAAATAAATAAAGTCTTGTGTCCCCAACTCCACCTTGTGGTTGTCAAGCACAAGGTTTCGTGTAAGTAATAGTAAAATAAAGTTGTAACTAAAGTAAAGTAAACTAGACAAGTAAAGTAAACTAAGTAAAAGCAGTAAAGGTTTGATTGTTTTGGGTTTTTATGTGCAAATAAGATAACTAAATATATTTTTATTTTTGGATTAAATAGTGATGCAAATAGAAAGTAAGATAAATGCAATGGAAGGTGTTTCTTATGATTAAAATTGGACCGAGGTTCATGGGTTCACTTGACTATTCCATCTTTTAAGTTGTAGTGGATAATAATAATTCATCAATAAGATATAAAGAATATAACTTCAATATGTGTAAGATACGCATTCATATACTCCACAGGAAAGGGAAAACTCCATTAAATCTTGTATTAAGAATTAACAGAGTATAGCCATAAATACTTTGACATGATGTTTGAATATCAAATATGCTACCTTGAACAAACAAGATCATCATTTTTGTCACGTGACGAACATAGCACATGCATTCACTTTATCCCTAGTGAGAGATAGCAAAAGAAAAGGCAAAGCCATAATAGATCATGAATTTGTTGTCACTATTCAATCACTAAAACCATGCTATTCCATCTAACACACACATCACCCCACACATGTTCTTGCATACAAGTTGGATCAGAACCAATACTTAAGAACGGGGTACATAATATGCATCTATCAATACATCTTACACAAAGTATAGTAAAATCTCATAGCATCATATCATAGAATAAAGATCCACCACATAGGTATTACATATATGACCATAATCATGTTGGGCAGCAACACAGTTTTTCTCCACATACGTGGGCGTCACCATCATATCCAAGGTTACAAGAACTTCAAGATTCATGTATGGTCAGTTTACATCCACAACATGTACATAGTACATCTTCCCACCCCTATAGCAACCAACATGAACACGGTACACCTTATATGACACCCGTGACTCTCTCCTTATCCTCTCACGCGCTGCCACCTCCTCTCTCTCCACCACACCCACTCCCTCTTCCTCCCTTTGCCGGCCGCTAGCTGTGGCTGAGGAGGAACCCGGCATATCCAGACCGCCTCACCGGATCCAACTTTCAAGATCGCCTCCTTGTTGCTCATCTGCGCGTCACCGCTCTTCGTCGTCCTTCTCTAAGTCGTCCTCCACGGGCGAGCTCCTCTGGAACCTCCTATGCAGGAAGGCACGGGTGAGCTGCTCATTCTCCTCGGCACACGAGAGGAAGCCAGGTAGAACACTGTTGAACTCCATTACGATCCAGATCGGTTCTTGGAGCCTCTCTCTTGATTCTTTTTCTTTGTATCCATGAAGATCCATACATGGAAAATTTTATTTATGAATCCATGCTATAGATTCGTACATGGAAAATTTGTGTTTGGGATGATTGATCTTTGTTCTTAAATTTATCCATGATTTATTTTTGTCATTGTTCTTTGTCAAGAACTTGTGTATGAATCCATGTTCCAGATCTTTTTGATGAGATTTTTCACCGTATGTACTCGCAATGCTACAGACCAAAATTTTACTACTTAATGTTACATATTACAATCTTCTCCTAATGCTATGGACCCAAATTTTACTTAATGTTACAAATCAAAATTTTACTCAGTGTATGAATCTAATCCTACAAATTTCTCTAGTCAACGGAAGTTGTATAGGAATGTTGTAGACCCAAAATTTTACTTCAATGTTGCATATCAAGTTTTCTTGCAAACTGAGAGTAGGTTAAAGAAACATAGTCTTATTGGCACGAAAAGGGATAAGCCCAGGGTGTTATTTACAAAATGCAAAAGATGTTGCACGGATCGCAATGCATGATTGGACGTTCGGGATAAGCCCGGGACGCCCACATATATGTAGACATGCATTTCCATGTTGGGCAGGTCATATGGTGTAACATCCCAACTTTTCAAACAAAGAAGAAAATGAATTTCATGTTTCCAAAATTTGGAACCAACAAAAACTTTATTTATATAAGTCAAGATGCATAGTGCTCATGCATGTATGAGTTGATATTTTCCATGATTGTTAAATTATTGTTTTGAACATGATCTTAAAAACCCTAAACCATGCCCATTTAAGTCAAAGAGGAATAAATAAGAAAAAGAGAAGATGCAAATACTCTTACATTTCTGCCTATGGCTATTTTTGTAAAACTTTAACCTAGACCCTTCTACCTTGATTAGATGATTTGAAAACATTAATAAACACTATCTAGTACTTAACAAATCAAATCCAAGGTGAAACAAAAATAAATAAAAAGAAAATAAAACTATACATAGGGGTATATGAGAGTAAATAGCCAAATTGTGAATTTGAGAATTGACCCTAAGACTTGGTGTGAATGATTGGATGACTCCTCTATACCATTTCAACACTCAACAACATCATTTGGGTCAAGAAAAATCAAATAAAAAATCAAAGAAATGCAAATTCCAAATTGCATGTGATGATGGTCACATGTGCCATTTTTAATATGTAACCCACTTTGAGCCCTTTTATTAAGAGATTCTTAAATCAAACCCTGCCAACTTTTTGCACCTCATCCAAGACCTCATCAAGATGAACAACTTTGTTGTGACCACTTTGACCAGATCATTGACCATTGCTCAAAATAGTCAAACCAAGATGCTATGTTGAAACAGATTCTAGATTCTCACCACTTTTAGAAAGTTCATCAAACTTCTCCAAATTTCAAACCAATGCCACACATTGTTGCCAAGCATTATTTAGAACACATCTATGAAGATTTTTGGCCAAAATTAAATAGAAGAGACACCATTGCTTTACACATAAGATGGTACACATAGAGGAGAATAAAAGTACAAGTCACTTTATCCCCCACTTTTTGCTTTTCTCACCCTCTCTCTCTTGTCCTCCTTGATAGTACACTTGTACCCTAAAGGCACCTCAATGGAATGACCTAACCTTGTATGCTCATCATCACACCAAATCATGCCAAGGACAATGCATGAGCCACATACACTTTTCACTTTAATCAATGGTGCACCCTCTAGCCCTCTCCAACCATGCTCCCTATGTCAAACACACTCACCTTACCTCACTTGAGCTTGCAGCACTTCAAGACCAAGAAAAATATGCACACAAGGACCATGCCATGCCATGCCATTGAATTGACCTCACCATGCCATCACTTGTCCTCCTCCTTCTCTGGTCACTCTAACCTTGTCAAACACTCTTGCCTCACCTCACTTTAGCATGCCCTGACATCAGAGACAAAGAAAATGCACACAAACCCCAAAGGACACGACCATGCCGGCCCCCTTGCTCACCATCATGTCACCCCCAGCCCTGGACCTCACCTCTCCCTTTGACCATGTCAACTAGCCTCCCCTTTCTCTGCTAGACATGCTAGACACGATCCCTGGCCAAAAGGAACACGACAGCCCCTGAACCCGACGTGATCACCACGTCCAGGCCACGCCAGAGCGTGCACTGGCACATCTCTGGACGCGCCAGTACACTGCGTCGCCTCGTCGCCCTCGTCCTCCCCTCACCCTCTCCTCTCGCGTGCTCACTCAACACACCACCAGGACATTGCTAGACACTCCCAATTGGACGCGGGAGCCCTGTCGCCGTCGCCATGATCAAAGTCCTCCGCCACGGTACTGCAAGGACGGCGACCTCGCCCGCACGCCTCAGACCACCTTTCGCCATGCCATCATGCTCACCAGGACCGCCATGATGCCTGAAACGCCACGCGCACCTCGCCTTGTGATACGTCCATTTTGCATCACTATTTTATATCATAATTTACTGTTATTCATTGATATATTTCATATTTAGAAGATGATACTTATGTTATTTCACCTATTTTGCATGTTTCATGATTATTGGAGAATTACCCACCGGAGTCAGAATTCTGCTGGAAAAAGCACCGTCAGGATACAATATTTCCGAAGATCAACAATTGACGGAAAATATACCGAAACTCCTATTTTCAGATGACGGAGCCAGCCAAAAGGGGGAGGCGAGGAGGGCCGCCATGGGCCCTCCCCATGGGCTGCGCGGCCACTGTCGGCGCGCCGCCACGTGGGGAGGGGGGCCACGACCCCCTCGGCCATTGCCCTTTCGCGTATTTCATCTCCCAGAAACCTTAAGTTGCAGGGGGACATCGAGGATAGTCATCGCCGCCTCCTCGAGGTGGACAACACCAGAGAGAAAAGAGCTCTCCGGCAGGCAGAAATCTGCCGGGGAAATTCCCTCCCTAAGGGGGTAAATCGTCGCCGTCGTCACCGTCATCGAGCTGGACTTCATTGGGATCATCATCATCATCTCCACCATCGACACCATCATCTCCTGACAAAGGATTAACTTGTCAATGCCTACAGATTGTAGACTAGGGTTTTGCTAGAAGTAGAGGGCAAGTAGATCTCGAAGGTTTAGGCGAAAAGTACTCGACGATTATGAAAACTAGGGTTATGTTGACATAGATTCGATCCTCTCTTTGTCCCTCGACTCCCCCTTATATAGGAGGTGGAGCCGAGGGTTTTCGTTTTGTACAAGTTACGAGTCCGGGAAGGTTTCTAACTCATCCCGCCGATTACAAATAACACTTCCTATTACAACTCTAGCTTTCCTTAACATATCTTGGACTCTCGAATCTTCTTATTCTTCGGATAGTGGGCCTTCAGTAAACTCCGGGTACTATCTCCAGCAGGCCCATTTGGGATGCCTATGTCAGTAGCCCCGAGATTTTGCTTGAATCGTAGAGTCAAGGGAAATCTCGATTTATATTTATTCGAGAACTTTTATTTATATTCTTATAAAATTCTATATTGTACAGGGATAACGGTAGTTGGGGCTAGTTCATCTGACGGATCAGGTACTAGTTAACTGCTCTAGTGGCAATCCGCAAAAACCTACTTCAAGATCACGTCCCTGGACATGATCTCGGGATACTGGTGCAAACTTCGACAGGTGCCGCTTAAGGTCTTACCATTCTGTCGAGTCCCAGTCAAATTTATCGGGTACCTAACGCGTCCGTTAGGATTTTTCTTCGTATCTGTTGATAAAAGTAGCAGAGCGCAGTCTTTGGCGATGCCACGCCCAGCAGAACGGATCTGGGTCTTACCTTCGCAAATTTGCGGCATTCAGAAATTGATCGCAACTTTGGCGTTTGAGAATATATTGTCGAGTGCTTTTCGCCTTTGGAATAGCACATTTTATCGAGTCATATTTGATGACCTATTTTATCTTCCCGATGGGAGTATATGTAGAGTTATCTGTGTAACTCGAAATATACTCACTTCCGTTTCTTTATTTTGATAAAATTCATCGGGCACGCGAACAGCGTTCCCGATGGGAGTAGCCCCCGAGGCTACATCCAAGAACTTGTGCTTGGGTGTAGGGTCCACAGATTAGTATCCATTGCCGCTATATTTATAATCTTTCTCGATAGTTTTATATTTATCGGGTGCGCGACCAGCGATGGGAGTAGCCCGAGGCTATGAACAAATGCTTGCATTTGGTCATAGGCTCTCGCCATTTCTATCTTGTCATACTCGGAATTTTCTATTTTTCCAAAGTAGCCCCCGAGCATTTGGGCAAAAACTTGTATTTGATCAAAGGCTCCCGAGATAACCTTGTGTTGTCGATAAACTCTTGAAAACTCGATCGAATTTTCTTTTATCTTTGACGACGTCATTGCTGATGATAGCCACGATCTCTATTTTGGAAACTGACCATTATCACTTGTTTCGCTGCCTTGTGGGTCCCAATTCCGATCGTCGGACACGTCGTGCAAGTGGGGGACACATGTTCTCCCCTTTTCTGGCACACGTTCTGTAACCTCGTTGATGTAAAAATACATTTTTACCCTCGTCTCCACGTGGCTATCATCTCCTTCACTCTTTTTCCATCCAACGGTTCCGTCGGTTCACCGCACCTGTATATAAGGTCTTCTTCTTCTTCCTCGAACACTTCCGCTCGCGCCGTCCCCCTGCTTTCCTCTGCAAAATTTCCTTCCGCGCTCCTCATCTCTCAAAGCTCTTCTCTTTGTAGCTACAGCTCTCCACCATTGTTGATGCCACCGCGTCGATTGACTAGGCATAGCACACCTGATTCTTCGATGGCCGCCGCGGATCTGGGAGCTGCGGAGTGGGAGAGGTCCAAGATCACGAACCAGGACCTCAATCTCCTGAAGAAGCTGGGGATCACCAAGAAACCCAAAGCGGTTTGCTTCCCCAGGAAGAGCTACCCAACCCCTCCAATGGGGTATCGGGTAAGTTTTGTTGATCATCTCATCCGCGGTCTTTCCGCCCCCATTCACCCTTTTCTTCGGGATTACTTTATGTTTATGGTCTCCAACTTCACCACCTCACGCCCAACTCTATCCTTCACATTTCCATCTTTATTACCCTCTGCGAAGCCTTCCTTGGTGTCCAGCCTAACTGGGCATTATGGAAGCGCATTTTCTTTGTCGCCGTAATGGCTCTGCCAATGTCGCCTATAATATAGGCGGCGTTGTTATTTCGCTCCTCTGTCAACTACTTCGACGTCAAACTCCCCGACTCCGTTCAAGGGTGGCGCAAGAAGTGGTTGTACATTCGTGAAGAAAACCATGGATGCGCCGAAGACAACATTCCTCCTTTTGACGGTGCCGAAAATCCTTCGCCGCCGTTCTTGGGACGAAGCTGCGAGGAAGAAAGGACTTCGACAGAGGCCCTGATGACTCGTATCCATGAGTTGCAAAATACTCGTGGAAAAGAATTATCAGGCATCCAAATTACGGCGTACTTCCTTAGGACTAGGGTGCAGCCTCTTCAGGCTCAGAAACCCTTTCGGAATTATGGCGATGAAGACGCAGATCGCTGTCGACGAATTTGGAAGTCAAGGATTTGGATAGACTTATCCGTAGGATTTCATCTCTCAAGAAGAAAGACTCCATCCCTTCCACTTGTCGCGTAAAACCATACAGCGCCGCCCATGCGCTTCCCAAGGTAAACATTGTCCTGTTATTTGTCTATTGCCTTGCTTTGTGTGTTGTTATTCACTTTTGACAATCTTTCCCTCTTTTTATACAGGATCATCCAAATCTTGTTTCACTTCCTCCTCTTCCTGAAGGTGGGGATGTCGAGGAAAGGGCCGTTATTTCGATGATAACCCGGATGCCCCCTCATTTGCAAATGAACCCGCAGAATCTCGAAGATCTGCGGGATCCGACGAAAAAGAGGATGTCTCTGAAGCCACTGCATCGGCACAATCTCTTCCTCTCTTTGTTTCTCCAAGGAACAAAAGGAAAAGAGATGATGCCGAAGATCCGGCACCTCCAAAGTCGATGAAGCTGTCCCTTCGCACCAGAAGGCAGGCTATGATCCATACCTCGATTCTCTTATCAGTTCGTAAGTACCCTTTTTCTCTTGTACTCGAAGATTCTTGTCTATCTTGCTTTTTTATATTGTCGATGCTTGCTCGCAGTGATGATGAAGAAGAAATACCAACTGCTGATGTGGCTGCTCGAACGAGCACGTCACATACATTAGTCGCCTCGGAAACGGCAGTCGAAGGAGAAGAGACTCCTCGACAAAATGTCAGCGCTGCTATTCCTCCGGCAAGCCCCCTTGTCCCTTCACCAAAAAGGGCAAGGGTTGAAATAAATCCAGAGCTTACTCTTCAGTCGAGTAGCTCTTCTAACCCTCTCTTGGATGATGTAAGTTGCTAACACTCTTGTCGTTGTTTATTTTTTCTCTGTTTTGCTCCTATGTGTCGTCATTTTTCTCATGCCAACATTTTCTTTCTTTGTCTCTCTTTAACAGCCTTTGATCAAAGAGTTTCTTCGCATTGGTGCCCAATTCGTTGGGTACCGTAACTATGCCAGCAAGGCTGAAGGTAATGCCTGAATTTTTTCTTGCGTCCTTTTCTGCATGACTTGTCGACGTTTATAGCCAATCTTGTCTTCCTTTGTTCAGAGAAACTGGCAGAAGCCAATGAACGTGCTGACACGCTTGCTCTAAAGTTAGAGCAATGTGAAGAGGCTCGTAAGAAGGCCGAGTCAGATGCAATTGAAGCTAGGCAAGAAGCTGACAAGGCTAAGGCTGATGCTGCTGGTGTCGAAGATCTTCGGAACGTCTGCATGACGCCGAGACTTCGCTAAGCGATCACATAACTGCGCAATCTGCTCGCGAAGCGGCGATCACCAAACGCATAAAGACACAAAGTCGTCGCTTTGTCGGTAAGCATTTGCACCATTGCATACCCTTTGGATTTTCCTTTTTTGCACTTGTTTGTTGACAAAAATTTCTATTTTTATGTTGTCAGATAGGACCTCGCAAGAATTTGAACTTGAGGATCCCGACAACGATGTTCTTCTTGACGCCGTTTCATTCCTTGAGTTTCATGGGACGGAAGCTCGTGAAGGCATGGATGAAGCCAGGGCGGGGTTGTCGAAGCTTTTCCCCTACTTCTTCCCGAAGAAAGAGGAGCCCGCAACTTTCCTTGGCCTTGCCAAGTGCTTTAATCCTCCCGAAGATCTTGGGCTGAAGATGCGCCATGAGAACATGAAGGTTGCCGTGGAAAGCACTTTGCCCTAGTTGCTGACAGTCAACAGACTATTGATTGGGCCAAAGTTGGCGACACGGAGCAAATAGAGCAAGCAAAATGGCGATCCTTGATCAAGGCGGCAAAGCTTAACACGAAGAAAATCCTGGCCTATCTCGGGATCAAGCTCTTCAAGGCCGGAGGTCTAGTTTTTGCTTTCTTTATTTCCTTTGCTATTGTCGCCATTCTAGTCTTGGTGACAAGTTCCCTGCCAGTCCCTTAGGAGAACTTCCTTTGTAATAGCCATGTAAATTTTCTACAATCAATGAAATTCCTTTTGGTGCTATCATTGATTCGGGGATTTTCTTTTCCAGTTGATATTTGATAATTATTCAACGAATCCTTCTTCTCCCGATGCTGCTCCCGCGTTTTCCTTGTCGAAGAAAGTAAGAACCGATGACAATTTCCTTGAAGGTTCTTCCAGCACACCTTTGTCGGAAGATTTACAAGAACTTCGACAACAACTTCAATCCACGAAGAAGCAAACTCTGGTAATGATGGAACAGTCTCGGAGAGCATCTGAACAAGAACAACTTGCTCGTCGACAAGCCGAAGAAGCTATGGCTGCTAAGGATGCTGCTGTATTGGAAGCGAAAGGAGCTAGTGCCCGGGAAAATAGCATGCTCGAGCTGATGTTGGAAGCTAGCACGGATATGTTAGGTATGTATCTCAAACTTTCTGATGCCTTCTCTTTATTTTGCTGTGCTTTCTTCCAAGTTTCTTCCCTTGTTGTCCAATAGGCTCAGTTCTTGATGCTGCTGCCGAAGATCTGAGAGTAAATGAGAGAACGAATCTTCTTGTCAACCTTTCTCTAAACCATGGCTCTTTGTTTTGGGCCACTCCTGAACGAACCCAGCAGATTGTCAGGTTCCAAGATCGTGCTTGCCAAGTACGCGAATTTCTAAATTTTTGCACGACAACGTTGACCCTTGTTTTCAAGACTCTGTTTCCTCGGAATGAGATTCCTGCGATTCTTCCTGAATTGCTAGAGACCTTCAGAGATGCTCCTCGTATTCATAATTTCGTACGAGCCCAACTGACTGCTGGAGCAAGATTTGCCATGATTATGATAAATATTTGCCATCCAAAGTTGGACCTGTCGACGATTGTCGTTGATTGCATGGCAAAGAAGACGCGTCGCAAGAATAATATTGATGCAATCAACGAGATGGTGACTCCTGTGGCCGAGTCGATGATAGACGAGCTTCTTCGGATGGATGCAGAATTCTTCGTCAAAGGATCTTATGCCGAGCATAAAACGACCAGAGGCTTGTCAATAGATACTATTTTGGGTTCTGATTGATATGTAAAACTTTGTCGAAAATACTTGTTGTATACCGCAGAATGCTTTATATTGTCGGAGCCCCCGGGCCTTTTTGTCTGGAGTTTGTACTATTTTTCTCTTCCCAAGGTTCCTTCCTGAACTGTAATAAGACACCTTGATAGGCTGCATGATCTTGGCGTCGAAGTTCTCTATTTTGTTTGTCGGGTTTTTAGACCGGAGTGATGAGATATTCTGACGTGTGCACTATATTTAATCATGACCAACTTCCGATTTATGTATTTGGCGAGGTATTATTGTACCAAGGCGAAATATTTTCAATAAATCGAGTTTGTCTGTTTTGATATTTGAGGGTGGAGAGCTCCCGAGTATGTCGACGAATAAGAAGTATATCTTTACTATCTTTATTATATTGCAGCACCGCGAGCCCGCCTCATTAAAAACCTTCTCCGGCCCCACTCGGTGCCCCGAAAAGGAAAAGAGTGCGTCTGAAAACTCGCGGGCGTTTCAGTACATTGTATGTTTACAAAGTAGACTATATTTCGGCATCTAAGCGTAAAAACGCTGAGCTGTGCCACGTTCCAGGGATTTGGCTTGGCAATCCCTGTCTTCTTATCTTTGATTCTGTATGCTCCTCCTTCGATTACCTCTGTAACGATGTAGGGTCCAAGCCATGGTGACTCGAGTTTTCGTGACTTTTTTGGTTGAGTCGCAAAACTAGATCACCAACTTGAAAAGATCGTGGCCGCAATCTCCGACTGTGATAATTCTTCAGGTCCTGTTGATATTTTGAGACTCGTGACGAACTTCGTCTCGAGCTTCGTCAAGTGCATCAACGTCGTCCTCCAGGGCTTCCCTCGAGGTTTCTTCATTATATTCCGTGACTCTTGGAGAATCATGCTCTATTTCTATCGGCAAGACTGCTTCCTCCATGGACCAGAAAAAACGGTGTTTCTTGTGTCGCCGTATTTGGTGTTGTTCGGATACTCCACAACACACTTGGTAACTCCTCCGGCCAAGTATGCCGAGCTTTTTCCAATGGGCCTAGCAGGCGCTTCTTGATGCCATTGCGAGATGATGCCATTGGCCTTCTCGACTTGTCCATTGGTCGAGGATGCGCAACAGACGCAAAACTCAATTTAATGCCCACTTCTGCGCAGTATGTTTTAAACTCCTTGGACGTAAAATTGCTGCCGTTGTCTGTCACAATACTGTGAGGAACTCCAAATCTGAAGACGATGCTCTTTACGAATTTGATTGCCGACGCGCCGTCCGGTGAATTTATCGGCTTTGCTTCTATCCACTTTGTAAATTTGTCAACCGCGACAAGCATATACTCGTAACCTCCTGGCGAAGCTTTATGTAATTTACCCACCATGTCAAGACCCCATTGAGCAAAGGGCCAGGAAAGTGGGATTGGCATGAGTTCTGCGGCAGGAGAGTGAGGTTTGGCGGCGAATCTTTGGCACGCGTCGCAAGTTCTCACTATTTCCTTTGCGTCCTCGATTGCTGTTAACCAATAGAATCCTGCTCTGAAAACCTTAGCCGCAATAGCTCGGCTGCTCGCGTGGTGCCCGCATATTCCTTCGTGCACATCTTTCAGGATAATTCTTCCTTCTTGGGCGTAACGCATCTTTGTAGCGCCCGAGATACTTCGTTTGTACAACTCGCCTTTTACCACAGTGAAAGCTTTTGATCTTCTGATTATTCGCCTTGCTTCGACTGGGTCGTCAGGTATCGTTTTCCTTAGTATGTATGATACGTAAGCCTGCATCCATGGAACTTGTACCATCATGACTAGCTCTGCTCCTCTTCTTCTTCTACCGTGTCATTGGTACTCGAGGTTTTCACTTTCTTCTCCTTCTTTGTTTTTGCTGGCTTTGTTGATCTCTCGCTTATCTCTTCCCAAAACACGCCTGGAGGAATCGCGAGACACTGTGACCCGATGTTTGCAAGAACGTCGGCTTCATCGTTGCTCATCCTGCTGATGTGGTTTACCTCGCAACCATCGAATAACTTCTCCAGCTCATTGTACACCTCTTTGTATGCTATCATACTTTCGTTGTTGCATCGCATTGGTTCATGACTTGCTGTGCTACCAATTGCGAGTCGCCGAAAATTTTCAGTCGGGTTGCACCAGCTTTCGCCATCTTCATCCCGTGTATGAGAGCTTCATATTCTGCTTCATTGTTAGACGCGTTTGGGAACGTCATCCGCAAAACGTACTTCAGCTTATCGCCTTCGGGTGATACTAATATCACGCCTGCTCCAGCACCTTCCAGTCTTTTGGACCCATCGAAGTTCATGGTCCAAGTTCTCGATAAATCTGGGGTCCCGTGTTTTGTAGCTCCATCCATTCTGCAATGAAATCTGGTAAGACCTGCGATTTTATTGCTTTTCTTTTTTCATACGTGAGGAGAAAGTTCTATTCCCCAAAGGGAGACACGACCCGTAGCTTCTGGTTTGTTCAGTATATTTGATAAGGAGCTTCGTTGACCACTATTATCGGGTGAAAAATAGTGTCGCAGTTTGTTCTTGTCGTGAATACTCCGTATGCGGTTTCGATATTGCGGGTACCGCTGTTTGGAGGCGACGCATTCGATGAAATATACTTGCCTCGAACTCCATGAAGCTTGCCTTCTTCTTCTCTCGACTACTAGGGGTGACCACCCGAGGTGTGGCTGCAATGTACTAGAGGAGAGGTTCTTTCTCTTTTGGCGCCACCAATATCGGTGGTGTCGAAATTGCTCGCTTGAGGTTCTCGAAGGCTCTGTCCGCTTCCTCGTTCCATTGAAATTTTTCCCTTGTTTGATCAATGCATAGAACAGCCCTTCTCCTAGCTGCGACGAATGCTTAAAGCTGCGACTCGCCGTTAATTGTTGTATTTCTTTCAGCTTTGTTGGCTTTCTCATAGTAACGATGGCCTGTATTTTTCGGGATTAGCTTCGATCCCCCTTGCTGATACTAAGAACCCGAGAAGTTCTCCAGCGGGAACTCCGAAGGAGCATTTTGTCGGGTTCAGCTTGAGGCAGAACTTGTCGAGGTTGTCGAATGTTTCCTTCAAGTCTTCGATCAAAGTCGATCTTTCTTTGATGTTATTACGACATCGTCGATGTAGACTTGTACAGTTTTTCCAATCTGTGTTGCTAGGCACTTCATCATCCGCTGATATGTTGCTCCCGCGTTTTTCAGACCAAAGGGCATTGTTTTGTAGCAAAACACGCCATAAGGTGTGATGAACGCTGTCTTGGCTTCATCTTCTTCTTTTAATCTGATCTGGTTATAACCAGAATATGCATCCAAGAAGGAAAGACGTTCGCATCCTGCCGTGGAGTCGATGATTTGATCGATCCTTGGGAGGGGAAAGTGATCCTTGGGACAATGTTTATTGAGACACGTGAAGTCGACGCACATGCGAAGGACTATTGTGTGTTTCTTCGGCACCATCACTGGGTTAGCTACCCATGTGGCTTCTGTAGATATTTCTCTGATGAAACCAGCGTCTTTGAGTCGATCTATTTCTGATAACATTGCTTTGCGGCTAGGTTCCGAAAAACGCCGCAAAGGCTGCTTGACTGGTCGTGCGAGAGGATCCAAATTGAGGTGGTGCTCGGCGAGTTCCCTGGGTACTCCTGGCATGTCACTGGACACCATGCGAAGATTCTCCAGTGCTCACGGAGGAACTCGACGAGCGCGCTTTCTATGCGACATCCATGTTTGCGGCAATGGACGTCGTTTTCTTTGGATCTGTCGGGTGGATCTGTACCTCTTTTGAATCCTTGGTTGTGTTGAAAGTTGGCTCCTTAGAAGGTCTTCCTACCTCTGGTAGCACGTCATAATCAGTGAACCGTGGCGCCGCATATTCTGGCATCCCGAAAGTTTCGACGGTCGATGAAAATCTTTGTCGCATTTATCGATAACGCGAAACTTACTTTGATTGTGATAGGTCCCTTAGGCCCAGGGCAATCTCCACAACAGATATGTATAATGCGGCACGCCATGAACCTGGCATACGCTGGTCGTCCCAACAAGGCGTGATATTGCGACGGGAAATCCACCACTTCGAACTCCGATTCTCTATCCTGTAGTTTTCTCGGGTTCCAAACTGAACGTCGAGGTTGATCTTGCCCAATGGGTAACTTGGCTTCTCCGGTGTAATCCCGTGGAAACGTGTGTCGTTGGTTTCAAGTTTGCTAGGGATATGTTCATCTTCCTCAATGTATCTGCATACATGAGGTTTAAGCTGCTGCCGCCATCTATGAAAACTCTCGACACATCAAAACCAGCGATTACTGCGGGTAAGATGAGTGCTGATTGTCCTGGTCGAGGAACTTGCTGCGGATGATCTGCAATTGTGAAGCCGATGTCTTGCCCCGACCAATTTAAGTACTCGTTGGTGGAGGCATCTTCTCTGCCATGAACACTTGTCGCGAGATTATCTTCTGCGCCCTGTTTGATGGCCTGGCTTTCTGAATCATCGAGACCGCACCGTTAGAGTTGGGGTCAACATATGGAGGTGGATGTGGTGCTGCCGCAATTCTAAGCTGGTGTCGATTTTCATCGGTGATTGCGGGAGGAGGTGGAAGGTGGATCTCGCTCCTTGGCTCCCGAGGATTTCTGTTATTTGCTTGGGCATTTGCAATTCCTGCGCTCGCAACATTGCCTGAAAATTTGGCAGTCTTTCTGGAGATGTCCTTGCCTCTTTCCATTGTTGTCGAGGTAAAAGTGCATTTGACACGGACCGTTCATCATTTCCTCGGGAGACACATAAGGTCTTTGAATCCTTGGTCCACTATTTTGCCTGTTGCCACGAAAATCACCTCTATTGTCGCCTTGTTGCTCATTACTCCTTTGATAGTCATCTCGACTATTTCCTCCAGGATTTCCTCGAAAACCAGCCGATATATGACCGGGAGCATCGTTGTTGTAAAACTGGCGAGAAAATCGCCTTCTATTTTGATAATTTCGACCACGATCTTCCTCTGGCGACCTGTGTCGCTTGTTGTATATTGCGTCTTCACCATCTGCCCATTTATTGGCTATCTCCATGAGTGCTGATATGGTCTTGGGGTTGGTTCTCCCTAAGTCCTCGACGAAATCTCCTCGCCAGATTCCTGCCACAAACGCATCTATTGCCCTCTCGTCAGATATATCTTCTGCCGAGTTCTTTATTATGTTCCACCGCTGTATGTATTTCCTCATCGACTCGTCATGTTTCTGTTGACACGCTCTCAATTCTTCCAATGACGCAGGTTTTTTGCAGGTGGACCGGAAGTTCTTCACGAAGACGTCCTCGAAATTTCCCAGCTGTCGATGGAACTTGGGGGAGTTTCTTTATCCAAGATCTCGCGGCACCGCTCAAATGAACTTGGATACTTTGCATAGCTGTTGCTCTGGTTCCTCCTACCAGCTTCACCATCTCGAGATAATCCACGAGCCAATCCTCGGGATCTTGCAAACCGTCGAATTTCTTGAAATTTTCGGGTAGTTTGAACCCTTTTGGTACTCGAGTTTTTCGAACTCTTCTCGTAAAACATGGGAGCCCACACATATCTTCGTCGGAAACTTCTGGTGAGTACTGACGCTCTCTTCTTTCTTGTCGCGCTCTGTCCACCCTTACTTGGACTGCTGTGTCTCTTGCTCCACTTGTTCTTGGGGGATCTTGAATTGCTGCGGTGGGCGTGGACTATTTTGCCTAGGATTTTCTTCGGGAGGCGTTGTTGCAAACGCTGTTCCCATTACTCCTACTCCAGCCATCGCCATATTGAACAATGGTTCTCTCGGGTCCCCGGGAGGTGGTCTGGACGCCAAGATGTAAGCTTGTGTTGCCATGTAACCTGCCTCTGGCGTTTTTGGGATGATATTTCCCCTTTCGTCGATCGACATAAAGGACATGTCAAGATTTTGGATTATGTTTCCTCTCTCTGGTTCAGGTATGTTTTGCAGCCGAGACATTGCTCTCCTCCGAGCTTCTCTGTGACTGTCTCCCGAGGTTCTTGATTGTCGACTTAAATCTGCTCGGCGTCTGCTGCGAAGCTGCCTCCTTTCTTCTATTTAGTGATGCTGTCTGTTTTTCCAACTCTCTGCTTACTCGAGCAAGTCTATATTGATATGCTTGTAGTTCTTGTGTAGTAGCGGTGGTGGTCATTGGTTCTGAACCATCCATAGCTCTCGCAGCCCTATCCCACGCTGCTTGCGGGAGTTGGACTTGTGCTCGAGTTGAAGTCCCAGCATATTTAGTGCCTAGGCCATGTCAGATCAGCGGGATCGACGTATGGATTTCCCAAATCGTCGAAAGCCTCGGACGTTTCCTCTGATCGGCCTGCTCCCTCTATCGCATAAATCTGATGGTATTTTGCGCATTGATTTTTGTCGGGTTGGTGACACCATCATATAGAGTGGTGAAGACCTTTCCGATGGCGCAGATTTGTCGATGAAGTCGACGCTTTCGGAGTCGCTGCTTATAAAGGAGTCCGCAGACGACTCGAAGGATGTGATGCTGAAGATCTCGGCGAGCTTTCCGCTTGCCTTGCTGTCGATGAAGCGTGGCGACGAAAATTCCTCGTCACTCGACGAAAAGTTAGAATCGACCGCTGACAATTCCGACGAGATCGGAACTTCGAGACGGTAGGATCCTTCTTTGTTGACGCCAAATCGGAATTCTCCGAACGTCATGATGATGGGCTCCTCCAGATAGGCACATGCATCCATACGGGAGGGCGGGTGAGGAATAAAATTGAATAGATCAGTTTTTCCCTTGTTACCTCGATCCATCGCGTTGCTTGTTGTTGATGAAGTCGAAGATCTTGAACGTGCCATCGAGATCAGCTCCTTGCAACCTCTAATTCCCACAGACGGCGCCAATTGACAAAGGATTAACTTGTCAATGCCTACGGATTGTAGACTAGGGTTTTGCTAGAAGTAGAGGGCAAGTAGATCTCGAAGGTTTAGGCGAAAAGTACTCGACGATTATGAAAACTAGGGTTATGTTGACAGTTTCGATCCTCTCTTTGTCCCTCGACTCCCCTTATATAGGAGGTGGAGCCGAGGGTTTTCTTTTTGTACAAGTTACAGAGTCCGGGACGGTTTCTAACTCATCCCGCCAGATTACAAATAACACTTCCTATTACAACTCTAGCTTTCCTTAACATATCTTGGACTCTCGAATCTTCTTATTCTTCGGATAGTGGGCCTTCAGTAAACTCCGGGTACTATCTTCGGAGCCCATTTGGGATGCCTATGTCAGTAGCCCCCGAGATTTTGCTTGAATCGTAGAGTCAAGGGAAATCTCGACTGTTTATATTTATTCGAGAACTTTTATTTATACTTCTTCACATAAAATTCTATATTGTACAGGGATAACGGTAGTTGGGGCTAGTTCATCTGACGGATCAGGTACTAGTTAAACAAACCGGCTTGTCCTTTCTGTCCTCAAGAACGTTTGGTCATCATAAGTAAACAAACCGGCTTGTCCTTTCTGCTAAAAAGGATTGGGCCACTTGCTGCAATTATTATTCTCGCATTTTACTTACTTGTATTTTATTTATCTGCTATATCAAAACCTCCTGAAAAATTGTCTATGAGCATTTACAGTGAATCCTTCATCGAAACTGCTTGTCAACACCTTCTGCTCCTCGTTGAGTTTGACACTCTTGTTTATCGAAAGTACTACGATACACCCCCTATACTTGTGGGTCATCACCTTGCCCCTTCGCAGCTCCAGACGCCGTAGCCATGGTCGACCTCGCCGCACCCCTCAGACACCCCTGGACCCTATAAATAGAGCGCTCCCTCTCCTCCATTCTGCACACCAACAAGCTCCCATCTCCCTCCTGAGCCTCCCTGACCACCTCCCTTCGCCGATTACACCCTCAGCCGCCGGAATTTGGCCGGAGCCGCCGCGCCAGTAGCTAAGCGACGCTGTCGATTTCGGCCACCTCAAGTGCTGCCGCGACCACCCTCTGCCTCGCTGTCGTCTCCTCGTTCGATCGCCCGCCTCGCCGAGTCCTGCCTGAGCCCAGGTACGCCGCCGACGACCCCCTCTGCCGCCGGTAGGGTTTCATCCCCGGCGAGCTGTGTCGAGGAAGGCGACGAACCTCGACCGTCCGATCCTCTTTGATCCTACGCCCCTCATTTATCTATACTGCTTCGCTGTTTAAACGCACTGACGCGTGGGACCCACCCTGTCAGGCGGCCCGCTGAGCGCCAGAGCGAAGCTGGACCGACCCATTTCTTTTCCCGCCTAGGCCCAAATTTTGAATTCGAATAAATCCATTTCAGTCAAATTGCTTGCAGATGCCTTATTCAAAATCAAATAACTTCAAATCGGCTGAACCAAATTCGACAAATTTTATATATTTGGAAAGCTTAAGAAAAGCTCTATCCAACCACACTGGATTCAAATCAATATCTGTTGTAGAATGTAAATAGTAAAAATATCAAGTCAGAAGGTTTTCCAACTTCAAATAAATACAACCACACTGGATTCAAATCCAATGGCTATAATTCACATTTCAAATACTCTAATTGATTATGTAAAAATATGATATGGTTGCTTCATATGATCATGGGCTAGAGTCAAATAATGGCTATGGAGCCATTTCTAGTCCATTTAAATTATCAAAATTTAGTTATTTAAATATTATGAGAGTTACTCTCTCATTTAAATAATGGTCCTAAGACCTTGGTCTAGTGAACCTCATATTTTATTACTTAGTGATATTAAATCATTACCATGCTAGTATTAAATTGCATGAGGTGTATCATCTCATTTAAATCATTTTCCTCAAATAATGATGATGAAGTGTTGACCTAGGTCAACATAGGTTCATATATTATTAATTGAGGAAATTAAATCTTAACAAGATTCAATGAGAGGAAATTATTTCTCATGGATAATAAATAGAAAACCCTAATAAATATTTCAATGAGAGGAAATTACTTTTCAAAGTAAATAAAAGTAAAACCCTAGTATGGATGTTTGTGATGATGATAGATCATCTTGAGTAAGCCATTAAGGCTAAGTAGTCCCCTTAAGTATTGATTGGTGATTGTTATCCTCGTATTCGTTTATAGACGCTAGTACCGGAGACTACCAAGAAGAGGAGGTCTTCTACCAAGAGGAAGAAGAAGAGAACTTTGATCACTACACCAACCAAGGCAAGCTAATATTCTTGCAAGTCAAAGCTCTAATAGAGCAAGGCACCACTACATCATACTTTATGTCTAATGATCCTATCCCAAGTTTCTACCTTACAAGTTTTTGAGTTTTGCTTATCAAAGTTTACTTTTTGGTTCATGATTCACTTGGTCTAGATATAGGGTAGCACAAGAACATCAAAGTTAGCCTAAAGTAATAAAAGCTAGTTAGCACCCCTCATGAGTAGTTGCTAGTGCTAATCAATAAAAGTGACTACTCTAGATGGGAACATGTGAAATGAAATGACTTTGAAAACCTTGGAATGATGAGTCATTCTACTGAAAGTTTTGAAGGTGAATATGACTTGTGAATGACATGGTGAATTTTACAAAAACTGATGGTGGGGTTCGGATGCGATACCATTCCAATTTTACAAGTACCCCCACAATACATGATTATGGGTAAGGGCTTAACTAGAAATTTATGTGCTTTAGTATGGATTCCCTCTAAACAAGCGTCATAGGGGTTATGCCGAGGCTGCCTCCGTTGAAAGTGAAATGATGTGAATTGACGTGAAATGAGGTGAATGTCCGGCCCAAGCCCTGTGCAGTTCCCAGGCTGACGGTTTGTCTTCACTGGGAGGCCAAGCTCATGGGGAGAGGTGCCTATACTAGGGTATGTAAGTGAAAGGTTATGGTTGGTAGTCCGCACACGGAGTGTGATAAATTAGGGCCAGTTAACCCTGACGGATTATTGCAAATGTTGTGGCAAAAGTGTGCGACCTCTGCAGAGTGTAGAACTATTCGAATAGACGTGTCCACGGTTACGGACGATTGGAAAGGCCATACTATTCCGTCATCAGACCATTTTCAAAAATGTGACATATGACTTGTGATTTGAACTTGAAAGGTGAATGGTGACTTTGACTTGAATCACACCTGAGTTGTGGGAATGACACTAATGTTCCCACTTGAGTTAGTTAGCAACTGAAGAGTCTTTTACTAAATGCTTATGAAATAAAATTGGCTTTATGCAAATAAACCTAGAGCTTAGCACCCCTTACTAAAATTGATAGTACTTACACTAGTATTAGTTTGCGAGTACTTTAAAGTACTCATGGCTTTGTCCCTGGCTATTCAAATGGCCAGACTATGAAGGAGAACAGCAGTATGAGGAAGATGGACAGCAGGACGTCTATGACAACTAGGACCACTCCTGACGTCAACAGTTGCCTGTGGAACATATGGACCGCAACCGCTACTTCGCTTCCGCTATGTGTTTTGTAATTGGATCCTTAGATCCACTATGTTGTATTAAGACTGGATCATGTGATCCTTTATTTGTAAGACGATTATGGTTTGTAATGAATGATGTGTTGTGATATCAATCTATTATGTCTCGCAAAAACAATATTCCTGGGATTGCGATGTATGGCATAATAGGCATCTGGACTTAAAAATCCGGGTGTTGACATATGGTACTAAGAACTATGAAGAACATGAGAGAAATAGATCAAGCTACTGCAACAAACCCGTAGTCCAGAGGTGGACTACTCCCCTTGATCATGGTGATGATGATGAAGATGTTGGAGAAGGTGGAGATCTCTCCAGTGGAGGCTCCGGTGGAGTTTCCCCCTCCAATATTCTCTGTTGCAACCTCCGTTTTCGTGTTTGTGTGTTTCTAATGCGCTCTCTTCTAGAGAACTATAATATCCCAGGTTTAGAGACGATCGAGGGGTAGAATTTAGAAAGGGATGTGCATTGCATCGTAAAATTTGGGGAAATTTCGCGCTTTTATAAAAACTGCATCTTAGGGGGGACAAGTTTCTCTCTCGACACCAGATAGGGTTAGGGTTTCGAGAGTGCGATAAACTTGGACCTATCTAATCTCAACTTAGGGTTTTGGAGAAGAGAGGGGAACAATCCACCTTTCAACTTAAGTTGCATTATTGAATTCAAACAAGTTAGGTTTGAATTTCAAACTCAAATAGGTATATTACAATTCAAATAATGGATAATTCATTAAACTAGTAAATAACCAAGAATATAATGTAATAGAACATTTAATTAAAGCTCATTAGAGAAAACCTTGAGCTTTATTGATTAACACACAAGATACAAAGTCATTTACAATATTCTTGTGAATTATAATTATTACAACACATTTCAGAAATTGAATAAATGAAAAAGAAAATGAAAATTACAAAGATATGCAAATGGCTAAACTACTAGCTAAATTCTTCAAGAACTTCTTGATCAACACTTGATGAAGAGATTCTTGAGCATCCATTTGATCCCTGCATATTAAAACAACATAAAAATGCAAATGATGCCAAGTGGCAATGCCACTTGGCAGGTTAGTGTAAAAATGATGAAATAGAGAGGATAATCTCAACACTACCGGGAGAACCAAGCCAAAGGACCAATTCCCAACATGTGAAGCACACAGGCAGCTCACAGGGAGTGTTGCATGTTCAACATCACACACAGGCCAGGGGAGGGTCACCAAAGTGACCAGGTTTGCTGTTGACCACAGGAGCAAGGTAAAGGGGGTATAAAACCTTTTCACAGCCAAACCCTAGCAGCTCACCGACAGCAGCATCACCAAAGGGTAAGAACAGTGAGAAATCCTCAAAACAGCAAGAACAACACAGCCAGCCAAACAAACCAGAAACAGTTGAATTTCACCAAGAACTACTCACTGTGCTCAAGCCACCATGGAGTAGATCAAGTACCAGCTAGCCAGGAGGAGCGGGGCAAGCACAGAAACCATCCAGAATCAAAACCTCTACACCAACACCATTTTCTAGGAGCTGGAGTGAGGTATACCATCATCATGAACAAACCAGATGGTTTTGTTCACTATTTTCACAACCATGACCACACAGACACACAAAAGGGTAGAAAACCCTGTTTGTATCATCACTTGGTTGCAAAACCATTTGGTGCCAGCAAACAAGAGAGAGGCTAGCATGAAAACAACCAAGGGAACACTAGTTGTGTCAACATAGTGACACAACCAAGGAAATCCAGCGAGGATTTAATCCTATTTAGCCACCCAAAGTCACCAAGCACCTAACAGTTAGCTACACCATCAGAATGGCAGAAATATAAGTTTTCTGCAAGTATTTGTCAACATCAAAAGCATCTGGCAATCAAATATGATCAACCAGTAAGCATTTATCCATAAATAGCAAGCCACCTGAGGTGGGAGCTACCAAAACAGCAAGGAATTGTTGTTGAGGCCACCTCAACCACAAAACCATCAAGCCAAATAGCATATCATTACCCAGAAGGGTTCAAAGGGAGCTAGGGTCCCCAACAAATGGTTGGCATCCCTCTAGCTCAAGACAGTCAATTAAAAGAATCATTACTGTATCACAGTTCATCTCATTTATCTATTTAATCAAGCAAGGCTACACAGATAATTGAGATACATAAGTAAACAGTGCACCAGACACTTGCAAATGATCCAGAGGATCACTGCAAGCATCAGTAGATGCTTGATCAAGCTAAAGCATGCACCAGCACAGACCAGTGTGTCACACAGACACAAGGAGGAGCACCAATGAGACACAAGCCACAGAACAGCAGTCAACCATCAAGCAACTGATGATCATATGATCATCAGGGCTTGCTAGAGCATGCTAGGGCATGCTAGAACCAAGCCTAACACCAATCCATGAACCATATATATTAAATAGCCACAACTCATGAACAATTGCATCACAGATAGTTAAATAAATCATATATAATTGTATACAGAAGCACACCATCAAGGGATGGAGCTGTCTAGTCGACAGCTATGCTCAATAGAGCATTTCCATGAATTACAGCTCAATGAGCAACACACCAGGGGCACTGGTTCTTGCAGAATGCAAGGATTACCACAATAATAAAGTCAGGGGCCAAGAATATGAATACACATGTTAGCCTAGCAGCAGTAGCAATAGCAGGAGCAACCTGGCAGGCCATGAGCATCACAGGATGCTCATGAGCAAGTATACATGAGCTACAACAGCAATAATGGCAAACACACAAGCATAAGCCAGAGAGAGGAGAGCACTAGCACAAGCACAGCAGTAGAGCTAGGTCATGGCACATAGAGCAGCAGCAGCTAGCACACCATGGCAGCAACAGAGGTAGCACGACACACAACACATAGGCGCAGGAGCAGTAGCAGCAGCACAACAACCTGGACGCCAAGGCATCCTGTGAGGAACAAGGAAGAAGGAGAGGCAAGAGAGAGAGAGAGAGAGAGTGGAGCACATACCTGGGCGAGCAGACAGCAGTCGCGGCCATGGCGGCCACGGCGGCACACACCGGGCGAACGGCGGCGCCAGGCCAAGCCAAGCCAGGCCACGGCAACGCCGCAACGCCCAGAACCACCACAGCGGGGCTCACGGCAGCGCCATTGCGTCAGGAACGCCAGCGAGCAGCGAGATCGCCGCGGATCCCGTAACCCTAGCCACAGAGAGGGGGTCAGGGATGAGCGGGAGCAATGCCAGCTCCAGATCTACACGGAGGAGAGTGACCGGCGTCGTGGGGCGGTTCGATTGCGCCCCATGACGAGGGCCAATACCGCCGGAGTCCGCCGGAATCGGCCCGCGACGGCAGGGGCGACGCGGATCGCCATAGAGCGAGGGGTTAGGGTTCGTCGAGGCGACGCGGTGGAGGAGTGGTGTGAGCGACCGAACGGGTCGGTTGGACCCGAGTGGGTCTAACTCAACCCGTTGGGCTCCACTGACAGGTGGACCCAGGGGCATTTTTGTCTTTTCAAAATTGTCCATTCAATTAAATCTTTCCAGGAATTATAGAAAATAAATATCACTCTAAAAAAATAAATAAAAATATGAAAACCACTCAGCATAAAATTCTCTACCATAATAAAATATGAAATGGAATTATTGAGACAAATGAAATAAAGCCATAATTTAATGAATATAATAATCATTAAAAATCACACCTCATATTTTTAATGATGAAAACAAGTCCATAACATCTTTTGGACTTCAAAAACACCTTGGCAACATTCCAAGGTAGTATTTTACCTTCAAAAGAGTATCCCCAAATTATTCTTAGTAAATACCTCTTACATGAAATAATAAAGCACCGGGAAGGGGGGACCAAACCCTAAAAATTGAAAGCATGTATAATTGCTTCTTTAACCATTGCCCTTATCAGACAATGATGCTTCTTTCAGAAACAGAGGATCAGGGTCAATCCAAAGCATCCAAATGCATTACATCGCAGTTGCCAGGCAAGTTCATCGCTTGCACATGTCATTTGAGTATTTTTACCAAATTACTTACAAAGTACTATACTTATCACTCCTACATAAAAAGTAAAATTGCTACTTTCATAATTATGAATATGACTAAGTGCTAGGCAATGGAACCATGGTATGAGTTTGGTGGAGGTTCCATTGCAAGGGTTTATATCCATCTAGGATTAACAACAAATGTCGTCAAGTGATTCTTGTGCCGTAATACCCGTGTTAACCATAAGATCTGGAATGGGATGGGGTAGTCAAGTGTGTTCTCTCCTCTCGTTCATCAACGGATGCGCTTACCGTAGACACTTGATCCAGAGAAGGACAAGCGGTAGGGTGGGGGTCCCAACAAAGTCCCCACGGTAATGCGGTCTATGATGGGTTGCATCTACCGGCGAAGGAATTTATGGTAGAGCCCTGAATTGTCGTCGTGGTCGGGGGCAATCCGCAGTTGGTATAAGTGCACCGGCGAGGACCCAGGGTCGGGGATTGCAACAAAGGGTGGGTGTGCGAGATCGCGGGAGAATGCATTATGGCTAGGACCTTATACCGGGCCTCACACCAAGGAAGTGTGGACGGGAAAGCTGCCCGGTTGGCACCAAGGTTAAGATCTCTTATGGGTAAAGCAACACACCTCTGCAGAGTGTAAAGAACTGTGACCTGTCACTCCCTGTTCCAGGATATGGAACTACGAACGCAGCCGGAAAGGAACTCCATGAAGTTCTAGTAAACCGGTGAAGGCTGATGGACATAGTTCTTCTAAATAAAAGCAACCTTCCGAAGAAATGATTATGAAAACATGCATTGGAATTAGACTTTCTGGTCTAGTACCGTAGCTAGTGCATTAAACACCTCTTTCCTATTATGAACTTGCTGAGTACGCTCGTACTCATACCTCTTATAATCCCCTGCTTAGATTACCTGAACCGTCTTGAGGAGGACACCGACGACCAAGAAGGAGCAGATGGGATCTGCTATGAAGAGCCAGACCTCTCCAGAGGTGTAGAAGGGGTGGACTACCTTATAGTCTACGGAGCCGGGGACGGTACCGAAGGAGAACAAGTCTAGGATAGAAGAGTAGTAGTGATAGCCGAGCAGTGCGAACACTCTAGTACTACGCTGCTCGAGTAGAATAAATGTATGACCTGCTAAGACTATTATATTGTAAGTTAAGTCGGGTTCACCTGGAACCCAGGAGTATTCCTCTCTGGACCCAGGAGGAACTCCGTGATGATATGTACATATGGTTTGTAATAATAAATGAATGAGTTATGGACCAGCTATGTTCTGTTGTACTACTCTGAGGGATGCAATATTTGCGGATTGGTACTTCGCACATGTTATCTCAACGACTGGCATACTACAAGATGCAGTGGTATGCAGGGTCACCACAAGAACCCTCGGGGGTATATATATAGTGGTTTTTAGTTCAAAATACGTCGGTTCGCGAAAGAATCAAGTGATTTCGGGGATCGATAGTCAAAAGAGAGCGGGTGGCGTGCCCTAGCAGGGTAGGCATGCCACCTGCCCTCTTTGGGCCTTAGCCCGAGCGCGATAAAATATTAGCTCTTTATAGAGATCCTGGATATTAAGAGTTAAATTATTTCCACACTCCTTTATGGGGACCAGCCCAAGCATGTTATGAAGGCCCACCCTACTCGGGATCTTAATATACCATGATCGGGCTGAGGCCCAAAAGAAGGCAGGTAGCACGCCCACCCTGCTAGGGCGCGCCACCCCCTCTCTTTTGGCCTTCGATCGCCCAAATCACTTGATTCTTTCGTGAACCGACGTATTTTGACCTAAAAACAACTATATATATGAACCCAAGGGTTCTCTGGAAGAGAGTGATACCTTCTATCCGGATTATGGATTGTAGTATGATAAGCTTTTTCCCTGGAAGACCTAGGTTTATTCGAACCTTGGGAAGCACTGCTAAATGGTGTGAAGGAAACGTCTACAAGACTTTCTACTTTGCTAGTGTACTTTATCTTCAGTTTACCGGACCTATCTAATTTACTTTTAAGGGGGTTGTGTTCAATGATGGAAACATGCAAGGGTTAAGGTTTCACTTGCATCTATGCATACATATATAATAATATAAATGAAGCTCATATATGTAACAAATGAAATAGAGATAAGACATTTGTGAGTAGCACATCCATAAATACCCTTGCCCCTAAAGCCAGAGGTGACACGAGCCTAATGGTCCAACCATTGCCCTCACAGCCGCAAGAAACAACAGTTTTTAAGTGAATACAGACCAAAACCTTAAGCTAGATGATTGTGCTATGATCCCGAAAGAATCACTGAACATGTACCGTTACTTTCCCCTTTCTGTCACTGAGGTTTCGTGGTAGCACGCCGTTCTCCACTCATCCCACCTCTTACCTTGATCGAATTGATTAATATGGGTACCTGCAGATCATCAAGACGAGGCAAAGAGACAAGGATACAAGATCGCAAAACTCATATTCAATACTTACACATAACATAAAATGAGATGCACATGAACATTGTGAGGATTCACCCCAACCCGAAGCCTGTGAGGACTACTCACACATAATATCAAGATCAAATACAAAGATAGAAATCATAGTACAAAAATACTTTGATTGAAATCATAATATTCTTACAATGGTCGCCAATTCTCAAGGAGATCTCTATTACAATGGTGATGGCTATGGCTATGGCCATGGAGGAGATGGGAAATGGAATGGATGAACTATGGTGATGGATCTCCTTCGGTGTGGTGCAGATGGACCTGGTGGATGGCGGCTCTGTTTGGCAACGAATGGCTCCCTTTTCAGCATCGGTCCCTTCACGACTTTTGTAGTGTTTGACCTCGGGAATGCAGCCGCAGGTGGTACAGGCAGACGGTACAGGTGGGGCTTGCCTGTACCGATGCCCGTTAAAGCCCTCGGAACCGCCTTTCCGAGCGTAGTAAACTTTGCCATGTTGCTGACATGATTTTCTTCAGTAATTGCAGGTCCATTTGTCATTATGACGTGATTTCCTCCACAACATCCAAAAATAGAAGAGATTGCGCATCTTTGCATTGATTAGGCATTAGTGGCAAGTTGAGAGGTAAACTTAGTCAATTTTATTACTTAGCTAAGGGTTTAAACGCGAGAAAATATGGTGTATTTCACAGCCATCAACTTCCCCAAGCTTAAACTTGATCGCCCTCGAGCAAGAAAGAAAGAACCATAAGTAACTTGGTGATTAAACCAAAACAACGAGAAAGCAAAGTCACTTACAGGTGGTAGCCTTATGAGTCCAACACTTCTTCCATTTGAAAGCTTAGAAGTGCCAAGAATATAACACAAGTATTGGTAACTCGAGACAATAACAATAAAGATTATAAGTATGAATAGCTAGTTGTGGAAACAATTACTCTAGCTTAAGTAGTTAACTCTCAGTTTGCCAAGAAACACTGGAAGTTTATTATCATCAAATTAAGTATGATCATTCATGTCAAAAGAGCTATAAGCAATGAAGTATCTTAATTACGCCCACATCAATCGATCAAGGCTATCAAAACACTTACTATCCATTCATTGCCTTTCAAGAATATATTCATCTAATAGTAGCGAGTCCATGCCAAGACTTGAGAAGTGATATCTTTTGGATTCCTCTGACACTTTCCAAGCAAAAGTCGTGAATGACCTTGTAGGATTGTGACAATCATGGGGCCAGTGGTTTTAGTATCCCAGGAGTGTGCGCAACAGTTATGTTGAAACGCATAAAGCAATATCAGACACTAATGCATATGTTGACACGCGTAAAGCAATATCTCATATTTATATACAACCTTACATCTTGGCATGCATCTCAGCTACCACTAGACTTCAATTCCATCAAAAAACTCCTATCAAGAGTGCTATCAAGTATATCACAACGTCTATGTAGTTAAGTATCTTCAAAGTTAAACCCTTAAGACAATTGGTTAACTAAATGAACTAGATTAAGAACTTTCAAATTTTAGGCCAAGCATACAAATAAAGCTCTACTCCAATTGTTTCAAATCAATCCCATTGGTACAATATCTTAAAAAGTCTACTGACTAGCATATACAATTCAAACTTCAAAAGTGGGATACATAAGACATACCTCTTGTAGGTGGATTCAAATTTCTCTTCTGTATGATGTGTTCCTTCAAAACTCGTAGTAGATCTCTCTCATAAATAATATCAAGCAAAGAGGAATTAGAAAATCCAGCTCTTTCAAGAACAAGGATAAAAGGAAAAATATTTTTGTATTTTCGTGAATTGGGATAGAGAGGGAAAAAGAAACGAGAATGGCGACAAAGTAAGGAACTAAAAAAAACAAATGAAAAAAGAAAAACGAACTAAAACAAAAAGGAAATAAAAAGCACATTGTTGGAACAAACCAACACGAGTGTTTCAAAGCTCTCAAAGAGCTGGAGTACAAATTTATTCAATACAAATAAAAATGCTTGAGGAACACATCCCCATGCTTAGGCTTTTGCAAGCCCCTCTTGGTAAGCTCATTGCGTGGTGGAGGATGATTCTCATCGTTCCATTGGCTGCTCCAATGAGTGAACTGGGAATTGAGTTTGGTGGTGTGGTCTCGAAGGTTGATGGCAAGGTTGCTTAGGTTCCCAATGCTTCCTTCGAGCGCGTACATGTACTGGTAGGTGGTGAAGTCATGGAGTGGCTGCTTCTCCTGTTCTGGTCCTTGAGGTTATTGTTCAACCTCATCTTCTTCTTCTGGTTCATCTTGTTGTGGGGGTAGATTTACGTCAACCTACGCATCATAATGCAAACGCCTTTCCTCGAGAGAGAATAGACCATTAGGCAGAGGGGCATCGATCAAGTGATCAACTCCTGGTATATTGAAGTAATATCTACCTTCTACTTTTCTAACCATACCACATGCATTCAGAGTAGTAAAACCAAGGCGGCGAGGGCCTTCCAATGCTCGTAAATTACTTATATTGATATTGCGCCTTCTTGCTAAGACGGTGATGACTCCACCTCCGCATATGGGGCCACGAGCTTCAAGTGCTTGGTGGTTCAAGTAGAGAACGAGAATGGTACCCAAGTTTGGGCGGAGGTTGCTTTCAGGGAACACAGCCTTTGCGAGGATCATCATGTCCTCTTAATTAAGCCATTTGGTGCCGGCATCTTCATCTTGAGGTATGCCATATGAGTTGAGGCCATAAACTTTTCCAGTGTCGGTCTCCCCAACAGGACATGTGACAAAGGATTAATTTGTCAATGCCTACAGATTGTAGACTAGGGTTTTGCTGGAAGTAGAGGGCAAGTAGATCTCGAAGGTTTCAGCCGAAAAGTACTCGCTGATTATGAAAACTAGGATTCTGTTGACAATAGATTCGATCCTCTCTTTGTCCCTCGACTCCCCCTTATATGGGCGGTGGAGCCGAGGGTTTTCGTAATACACAGGTTACAGAGTTCGGGAGGGTTTTGTACCCGTCCCGTAAGATTACAAGTCTATATTTCCTAATATAATCTATCTTTCCTTAACACTAAACGGGCTTCTGAATCTTCTTATTCTTCGAGTCCTGGGCCTTCAGTAAACTCCGGGTACCATCTTTGGCAGGCCCATTGGGGATGCCTATGTCAGTAGCCCCCGAGATTTTTGTTGAATCGAAGAATCAGGGAAAATCTCCAACTCTAATCATTACATAACCTTTCAATATGCAAATATTATTTTGTACAGGGATAATGGTAGTTGGGGCTAGTTCATCTGACGGATCAGGTACTAGTTAACTGCTCTAGTGGCAATCCGCAAAAACCTACTTCAAGATCACGTCCCTGGACATGATCTCGGGATACTGGTGTAAACTTCGACATGTGCCGCTTAAGGTCTTACCATTCTGTCGAGTCCCAGTCATATTTTATCGGGTACCTAACGCATCCGTTAGGATTTTTCTTTGTATCTGTTGATACGGAAAAAAGTAGCAATCCGCCGTCAGAGACGGTGCCACGCCGCTCAGAACGGATCTGGGGTCTTACCTTCGCAAAGTTTTGCGGCATTCAGAGATTTATTCGCGACTTCTAGCGCTCGAGAATATATTGTCGAGTGCTTTTCGGCTTTTGAATAGCACATTTTATCGAGTCATATTTGATGACTTATTTTGTCTTCCCGATGGGAGTATATGTAGAGTTATCTGTATAACTCGAAATATACTCACTTCTTTTTCTTTCTTTTGGTCGAAATTCATCGGGTACGCGAACAGCGTTCTTGATGGGAGTAGCCCCCAAGGCTACAGCCAAGAACTCGTGCTTGGGTGTAGGCTCCACAGATTAATATCCTCTGCCACTATATTGGTAATCCTTCTCGAGATTTTTTATATCTATCGGGTGCGCGACCAGCGCTCCCGATGGGAGTATCCCCCGAGGCTATGAAAAAATGCTTGCATTTGGTCATAGGCTCTCGCCATTTCTATTTTGTCATACTCGAATTTTCTCTTTTTCCAAAGTAGCCCCCGAGCATTTGGGCAAAAACTTGTATTTGATCAAAGGCTCTCAAAATAATCTTGCGTTGTCGATATTTTCACCAGGCTTCTTAGTAGAATTTTTCTTTTACCTCGGTGACGTCATTGCTGATGATAGCCACGATTACTGTATTGGAAACATGCAAAAACCGCTTCTCTCACTGCCTCGTGGGTCCAGATTCCCCATCTGATGGACACGTCGTGCAAGTGGGGGACACACGTCCTCCACTTTTTCTGGCGCACGCACTGTGCCGCCTGTCTTTTCTTTTCTTAGTGAAAATCCATTTTTACCCCTTGTCCACGTGTGATCCATCTGCGCCATAATATTTCTATCCAACGGTTGCGTCGATTCACCGCACCTCTATTTATGTCCATCATCTTCTTCCTCTGTCACTTTCGCTCGCGCCGCCCATCTGCTCCTCCTTTGCAAAATCTCTCCATTGCACCCAAAAGCTCCTTGTGCTCCACCGCTCGTGCACTGTTCGCCTTCGCTCTCGTTGATGCCATCGCGCAAACTCACCAAGCACATCGCTACTGCAACAAAGATGGCAACCGAAGATCTGGGGAACCTGGAGTGGGAGAGATCCAAGATCTCCTAGCAAGATGTGAACCTGCTGAAGAAGCTTGGCATCAGCGGGAAGCAAGATGCGCTTCGCTTCCCCAAGGAGGAGAGCTACCCAGCTCCGCCGATGCAATACCGGATTAGTTTTGTCGACCACCTTATCCGTGGTCTTTCCACTCCCATCCATGACTTCCTTCGTGGGTTGCTGTTCATGTATGGACTGCAACTTCACCATCTCACTCCCAATTCCATCCTCCATATTGCTATTTTTATCACATTGTGTGAATCTTTCCTTGGGGTCCAGCCCAATTGGTCCCTCTGGAAATGTATCTTCTTCTGTCGCCGTAATGGCTCTCCCAACGTCGCCTACAACATAGGCGGCGTTGTAATCTGTGTCCGTCCTGACGTCGAATATTTCGACGTCAAATTCCCTGATTCTGTTCAAAGATGGCGCAAGAAATGGTTATACATCCGCGAGGAGAACCATGGCTCTCTAGAGGACAACATTCCTCCTTTTGACGGTGCCGAAAAAATCTGTCGTCGCCGATCTTGGGATGCCGAGGCTACCGACGCAGAAAAAACGGCGACAGAGGCCCTGATGACGCGCATCCACGAGCTCCAAAATACTCGAGGACAAGAATTATCGGGTATCCAAATCACGGCATACTTCCTTAGGATTAGGGTGCAGCCTCTTCAAGCTCGCAAAAATCCCCTTTGGATGTATGCTGGCGAAAAAGATGTGGATCGCTTGTCAGTTGACTTGTCTGTCAATGACTTGGCGAAACTTGTACGGAAAATTTCGTCGCTGAGCAAGAAGGACAGCGTCCCGACATCTTGCGGTGTGACGCCATACAGCGCCAACAACGCACTCCCGCAGGTGATATTTTTGTTCATGTCTTTATTTTCCTTCTATCTTTTTCCTTCAAACACTGCATACCGATATTTTTCCTGTTTTTTGAATAGAACCACACAACGGCGTCACCTCTTCCTCCCCTTCCCGAAGGTGGAGAAGTTGAAGAAAGGGCCGTTGTCACTGACGACAACCAGGGTACGTCTCGCCCTGAGAGTGAAGCCGCAGTTTCTCGAAAATCTGCGGCATCCTCTGAAAAGGACGCTGAGGCTGAGGCAACTTCTTCGACACGCTCACCTCCTTCAGCTGCTTCTCCTAGGAGCAAAAGGAAAAGGGACGAAGCTGTCGACACCGGTACCTCCAAAGCCGGTGCTGCCCATGCCGAGGAACCTGTGCCCGATGCTAAGGAGAAAGCTTTGGATCTGTACGAAGCTGCTCTTGTTAGCTCGTAAGTTGTTGATGCACTATTTTTGCCTCTTGTCGATACTTTTTGAAGTTGCTTTTTATCCTGTCGCTATATTTGTTGTAGTGGCGATGAAGAGGAAGATACACCTATCGACGAGACTGCTCGAACGAGCACGTCTCGTACTTTAGTTGTCTCAGAAGCTCGTCCTGATGGCGATGAAACTTCGCCTCCTCAACAAAACCCAGAACATCCAACGCCAGCTGTGAGCCCCCAGGTTCCTTCCCCAAAGAGAGCCAGGGTGGAATCAACTAAGGAACCAACCATATTAACTGGTTGTTCCTCGACTCCTTTGATGGAAGAGGTAAATTGTTCTCTTTTATCCTGTATTGACTTTTATTGTTTTGAATTTCCCTCCTTTTCTTCTTGATGTCGATTTTTTCTTCTTCCTATGTTGACCCTTTTTGCATGGTAATCTTTTCAGCCTTTTATGAAAGAGCTCATCCGCTTCGGCACCCAATTTATCGGGTACCGCGATTATGCCGGCAAACTTGAAGGTACCTCCTTTTTCTTTGTCCATCTTTCCTTGTCGAGTATATCCTGTCACTATTTTTGTATTGTAATGCTTATCTGTCTTATGTTGGCAGAAAAACTTGCGGAAGCCAACAGACGCGCTGATGCTCTTGCTACTGAGTTAGAGCAAAGCGAGACGGCACGCATGAAAGCTGAAGCTGATGCTGCTACCGTCGAGGATCTTCAAAAAATACTCGACGACGCAAAAAGGGCTCTAGAAGAAAATGTAGCTCAACATTCTGCTCGCGAAGAAGAAATCCATGGTCGACTGGAGTCGCAAAGTCGACGTTTTGTTAGTAAGTGTTCATATCCTTGCTGCTTTCTCGCGTCATGTTTTGGCCTCTTTTTTTCCTTTGAGTAACTCTATTTTATGCTTTAAGCAGGGAGAACACACCAAGAGTACGAACTGGAGAATCCTAAAGATGACGAGCTTCTTGATGCGCTTTCTCTCCTTGAAATCCATAGTACTGAAGCTCATAACGGCCTAGCTGAAGCTGAAGCTGGCCTGTCGCGGCTTTTCCCCTATTTTTTCAAGAAAAAGGAGGAACCCGCAGTCTTTATTGATCTCGCCAAGTGCTTCACTTCCAACGAAGACCTTGGACTCCAACTTCGCCAAGAAGGGTTAAAAGTTGGAGTCGAAGGTACAATTGCCTTGGTTGCTAATAGCCAACAAAACGTCGATTGGACAAGGGTTGGCGGTGCCGAGGATATCGAGACGAAGAAATGGCAGTCGCTGATTAAAGCGGCGAAGCCCAACTCGAAGAAGATCCTTGCCACCCTTGGATATAAGCCAGCGCCTGCTCCGAGTTCTTCAAAGCCGGAGGTCAAGTAGATTACTTTGCTTTTTTTTTTCTTTTAGTTTCTCTCCTCTTTTGACGCTGTCGCCGTAGTGTTCTTGGCGATGGTTGCTTCACTAGTTGTCTAGAGATCCTTCTTTTGTAATAGACGTGTACATATTCTGAGAATGAATGGAAATCTATCTTTGCTCAATGATTGATGTCGAAAATTTTGTTTTCAGTTGATTTTTGACAACTATACTTCAACTCCTGGTCCCTCCGAGGTTTTTCCTTCGTCTCGTTCGAAGAAAGCACCTGTCGCTGTCGAATTTATTGAAGATTCTTCGAGTAAAAACTCAGCACAGGATTTGGAAGAACTTCGACAACACCTCCAATCCACGAAGAAGCAGTCACTTATGCTCATGGAACAATCTCGAAAATCTTCTGAGAGGGAAAAGGTTGCGCTCCAACAGGCTCAAGATGCTATAGCTGAAAGGGATACCGCTATTGCTGAGGCTGCTGCAGCTTCTTCTCGAGAGAATTTTATGCTTCAACTGCTGACGGATGCTAGCTTGGATATGGCGGGTATGCTTCTTTATTTTTCTTTGTTGCTCGTCTCTTTGTTGCTCGTCTCCTCGTTTCCTATTGATTCCTTCAAAAATAGGTTCTTTCTTGGATGCTACTACCGAAGATGAGCGTGTTGAAGCTCGATCCAATGCGCTTCTCAAACTTGCGCGTGATCATGGTTCAAATTTCTGGGGCACGCCTGAACGGACTCGCCAGATCGTCAGGTTTCAGGATCGCGCGCTCCAGGTTCGCGATTATCTCGACTTTTGTACAAGGACCTTGTCTCTGGTCTATGGCACCATGTTTCCTCGTAATAAGATGCCGGAGACTCTTCCTGCTTTAATGGACAAATTTCGGGATGCTCCTCGGATCCATGGCTTTGTGCGGGCCCAATTAGCTGCTGGCGCTAGGTTTGCTATGATTATGATCAAAATCTGCTACCCAAAGTTAGACGTGGGTCAAGTTGTTCCAAAGTACTTGGCCAAGATGGCGAAGAGGAGGAAGAACTTCAGCAAATATGACGACGTTGTGACCCCTGTTGCCGAAGATATGATGGATGAACTTCTTCGGATGGACGCCGAATTCTTCGTGAAGGGCAGCTACGCTGAACATAGCACTCGCGCTATAAATAATGAATGTTTGACGATAGATAATATACTAGGCAACCCTAGAAGATTTGTTGCTCCAATGATTGTATCTTGTGTGTAGTAGACATAATCTATATTGTACAGTCACTATACTTTTGTTTTTCAAAGCCAAGCCCCCGGGCGTTTTGGTGGCGATGTTTTCTTTTTATAATGCGAGGTTGTCCCAAGGCAAGATAAATTATTTTTGTGTACTAGCCCCCGATCTTTATGTTGACCGCTATTTGGCGACATCTTTTTTATTTTGGCGAGGTATTTTATACCAAGGCGAGATATTTTGCAAGTTGTATTTGTCGGCACTGTATATATATATATTGTATCTTCTAGGTAGAAGCCCCCGAGCCTGTCGAAAAGATATATAATTCCACTATCTTTATTATATTGCAACACCGCGAGCCCGCCTCATTAAAAACCTTTCCCGGCCCCACTCGGTGCCCCGAAAAAGGAAAAGAGTGCGTCTGAAAACTCGCGGGCGTTTCAGTACATTGTATGTTTACAAAGGAGACTATATTTTGGCATCTAAGCGTAGAAACGCCTGAGCTGCGCCACGTTCCAAGGGTTTGGCTCAGCAATCCCCGTCTTCTTGTCCTTGATTCTGTATGCTCCTCCTTCGATTACCTCTGTGACGATATAAGGTCCAAGCCACGGTGACTCAAGTTTTTCATGGCTTTTTTGATTGAGTCGTAAAACCAAGTCCCCAACTTGAAAAGATCTTGGTCGCAATCGTCGACTGTGGTAGTTTTTCAGGTCCTGTTGGTATTTGGCGACTAGTGACAATACTTCGTCTCGAGCCTCATCAAGTGCGTCGACATCATCCTCCAAAGCTCTTCTCGAAGTTTCTTCATCATATTCTGTAACTCTTGGAGAATCATGCTCTATTTCTATCGGCATACTGCTTCAGCTCCATGGACAAAACGGCGTCTCCTGCGTCGCTGTATTTGGTGTTGTTCGAATACTCCACAACACGCTTGGCTCCTCTGGCCAAGTATGCCAAGCTTTTTCCAATGGTCCTAACAGGCGCTTTTTGATACCATTGCAGATGATACCATTGGCTTTCTCGACTTGACCGTTGGTCTGTGGATGTGCGACAGATGCGAAACTCAATTTGATGCCCACTTCTGCACAATATGCTTTGAACTCCTTGGACGTAAAGTTACTGCCATTATCTGTGACAATGCTGTGAGGGACTCCAAATCGGAAGACGATGCTTTTCACAGTCTTGATTGCCGACGCGCCGTCCGGTGAATTTATCGGCTTTGCTTCTATCCACTTGGTAAATTTGTCGACAGCAACAAGCATATACTCGTATCCTCCTGGCGAAGCTTTGTGTAGTTTTCCCACCATATCGAGACCCCATTGAGCAAAGGGCCAAGATAATGGGATTGGCATCAGTTCTGCTGCCGGAGAGTGGGGTTTTGCGGCGAATCTTTGGCACGCGTCGCAAGTGCGCACTATTTCCTTCGCGTCCTCAATTGCTGTTAACCAATAGAATCCTGCTCTGAAGACTTTGGCCGCAATAGCTCGACTGCTTGCGTGATGCCCGCATATTCCTTCGTGTACATCTTTCAGGATTATCCTTCCTTCTTCGGGTGTGACGCACCTCTGTAGCACACCTGAAATACTTCGTTTGTACAACTCTCCTTTGATCACAGTAAAAGCTTTAGATCGTCTGATTATGCGCCTTGCTTCAACTGGATCGTCGGGTATTGTTTTCCTTAGGATGTATGATATGTACGCTTGCATCCATGGAATTTGCACCATCATGACTAGCTCCTATTCCTCTTCTTCTTCCAATGATTCTTTTGTAGTACCCGAGGTTTTTTCATCCTTCTCCTTCTTCTTTGGTTTGATTGGCTTTGTTGATCTCTCGCTTATTTCTTCCCAAAACACGCCTGGAGGAATCGCGAGACATTGCGACCCGATGTTTGCGAGAACATCGGCTTCGTCATTGCTCAACCTGCTGACGTGGTTTACCTCGCATCCATCAAACAACTTTTCTAGCTCATTGTACATCTCCTTATATGCTATCATACTCTCGTTGACGGCATCACATTGATTCATAACCTGATGTGCTACTAACTGTGAGTTGCCAAAGATTTTCAGTCGAGTTGCACCGCAGGCTTTCGCCATCTTCATCCCGTGTATGAGAGCCTCATATTCTGCTTCATTGTTAGACGCGTTTGGGAACGTCATCCGTAAGACATACTTCAATTTGTCGCCTTCAGGTGATACTAGTATCACGCCTGCTCCAGCGCCTTCTAACCTTTTGGACCCATCAAAGTTCATAGTCCAGGTTCTCGATAGATCTGGATGTCCTGTGTTTTGTAGCTCCATCCACTCGGCGATGAAATCTGGTAGGACTTGCGACTTTATTGCTTTTCTTTTTTCATATGTGATGTCCCGAGGGGAAAGCTCTATTCCCCAAAGGGAGACACGACCCGTAGCTTCTGGGTTGTTTAATATATTTGACAGAGGAGCTTCATTGACCACTATTATCGGGTGTGCCGAAAAATAGTGTCGCAATTTTCTTGCTGTCGTAAATACTCCATACGCCAACTTCTGGTACTGGGGGTACCACTGTTTTGAAGGCGACAGTACCTCACTGATGAAATATACGGCCTCGTACTCATGGAGCTTTCCATCTTCCTCTCTCTCGACTACCGAGCCGTGCACCTGAGGCGTGGCTGCGATGTATAGGAGGAGAGGTTCCTTCTCTTTAGGCGCCACCAAGATTGGTGGTGTTGAAATTGTGCGCTTGAGATTCTCGAATGCTCTATCTGCTTCCTCGTTCCATTGGAATTTCTCTCCCTGTTTGATCAATGCATAGAACGGCAGCGCCTTTTCTCCCAATTGGCGACGAATCTGCTTAAAGCTGCGACTCGCCCCGTCAGCTATTGTATTTCTTTCAACTTTGTCGGCTTCGTCATAGTTACGATGGCCTGTATTTTTTTGGGATTGGCTTCAATCCCTCTTGCTGATACTAAGAACCCGAGAAGTTCTCCCGCAGGACGCCAAAAGAGCACTTTGTCGGGTTCAGCTTAAGGCAGAACTTGTCGAGGTTGTCGAAGGTTTCCTTCAGATCTTCGATCAGTGTTGTCCCCTTCTTTGATGTTATCACGACATCGTCAATGTAGACTTGTACATTTTTTCCAATCTGTGTTGCAAGGCACTTCTGCATCATCCGCTGATATGTTGCTCCCGCGTTTTTCAAACCAAAGGGCATTGTTCTGTAGCAAAACACGCCGTAAGGTGTTATGAACGCTGTCTTGGCTTCATCATCTTCTTTTAGTCTGATCTGGTTATAACCAGAGTATGCGTCCAAGAAGGAAAGACGTTCGCATCCTGCCGTGGAGTCGATGATTTGATCAATCCTTGGGAGGGGAAAGTGATCCTTAGGACAGTGTTTATTGAGACACGTAAAGTCGACGCACATGCGAAGGACTTTTGTGTTTTTCTTCGGCACCATCACTAGGTTAGCTACCCACGTGGCTTCTGTAGATATCTCTTTGATAAAACCAGCATCTTTGAGTCGATCTATTTCTGATAACACAGCTTTGCGGTTTGGTTCCGAAAACGCCGCAAAGGTTGTTTGATTGGTCTCGCGAGAGGATCCAAGTTGAGGTGATGCTCGGCAAGTTCCCTGGGTACTCCTGGCATGTCAGCTGGACACCATGCGAAGATTTTCCAGTGCTCACGGAGGAACTCGATGAGCGTGCTTTCCTATGCGAGATCCATGTTTGCTGCAATGGATGTCGTTTTCTTTGGGTCCGTCGGGTGGATCTGCACCTCTTTTGAATCCTTGGCGGTATTGAAGGTTGGTTCCCTGAGTGACCTCCCTGCATCTGGCAGCACATCATAATCAGTGAGCCTTGGCGCCATATATTCTGCTTGCATCTCGAAAGTTTCTGACAGTCGATGAAAATCCTTGTCGCACTTATCAGACAGCGCGGAACTTCCCTTAATTGTGATTGGTCCTTTAGGTCTAGGCAATCTCCATAATAAGTACGTGTAATGAGGTACCGCCATAAACCTGGCATATGCTGGTCGTCCCAACAAGGCGTGATATTGCGATGGGAAATCCACCACTTCAAACTCCAAGCTCTCTATCATGTAGTTCTCTCGGGTCCCAAACTGAACGTCGAGATTGATCTTGCCCAGCGGATAGCTTGGCTTCTCTGGCGTGATCCCATGGAAACGTGTGTCAGTAGGTTTTAGATTTGCCAGGGATATGTTCATCTTCCTCAATGTATCTGCATACATAAGGTTTAAGCTGCTGCCACCATCTATAAAGACTCTCGACACATCAAAACCAGCGATTACTGCGGGTAAGATAAGTGCAGATTGCCCTGGTCGAGAAACTTGTTGTGGATGATCCGCAATTGTGAAGCCAATGTCTTGCCTCGACCAATTTAGGTACTCAACTATTGGCGGAGGCATCTTCTCTGCCATGAACACTTGCCGCGAGATTGCTTTCTGCGCCCTGTTAGATGGCCTAGCTTTCTGAATCATCGACACCGCACCATTGGAGTTGGGATCAACATATGGAGGTGGATGTGGTGCTAACGCTAATCTGAGCTGGTGCCGATTTTCGTCCGTAATTGCGGGAGGAGGTGGGAGGTGGATCTCACTCCTTGGCCCCTGGGGGTTTCTGTTCATGGCTTGGGCATTTGCAATTCCTGCGGCTCGCAACATTTCCTGAAAATTTCGGCAGTCTTTTTGGAGATGTCCTGATTGCCTCTTTCCGTTACTGTCGAGATAGAAGTGCATCTGACACGGTTCGTTCATCGTTTCCTCGGGAGACACGTAAGGTCTTTGAAACCTTGGTCCACTATTTTGCCTGTTACCGCGGAAATCACCTCTATTGTCGCCTTGTTGCTCATTACTCCTTTGGTAGTCATCTCGACTATTCTCTCCAGAGTTTCCTCGGAAACCAGCCGATATGTGGCCAGGAGCATCATTATTGTAGAACTGGCAAGAAAATCGCCTTCTCTTTTGAAAATTTCGACCGCGATCCTCTTCTGGCGACCTATGTCGCTTGTCGTATATCGCGTCTTCTCCATCTGCCCACTTGTTTGCTATCTCCATCAGTGCTGATATTGTCTTAGGGTTGGTTCTCAGTAAGTCCTCGACGAAATCTCCTCGTCAAATTCCTACTACGAACGCGTCTATTGCTCTCTCGTCAGATATATCCTCTGCCGAGTTTTTAATAATGTTCCACCTCTGTATATATTTTCTCATCGACTCGTCGTGTTTCTGTCGACACGCCCTCAACTCCTCCAATGACGCAGGTTTCTTGCAGGTGGATCGGAAGTTCCTTACGAAGATATCCTCAAAACTATCCTAGCTGTCGATGGAACCTGGGGGAAGTTTCTTTATCCAAGATCGTGCGGCACCACTCAAGTGAACTTGGATACTTTGCATGGCTGTTGCTCTGGTTTCTCCTATCAGCTTCACCATCTCAAGGTAATCAACGAGCCAATCCTCGGGATCCTGCAGGCCGTCGAATTTCTTGAAATTTTCGGGTAACTTAAACCCTTTCGGGACTCTAGTTTTTCGAACTCGTCTCGTAAAGCACGGGAGCCCACACATATCTTCGTCGGCAACTTCTGGTGAATGCTGACGTTCTCTTCTTTCTTGTCGCGCTCTATCCACCCTTACTTGAGTTGTTGTGTCTCTTGCTCCACTTGTTCTCGGTGGATCTTGCACCGCTGCGGTGGGTCTTGGACTATTTTGCCTAGGAGTTCCTTCGGGAGGCGTGGAAAGCTGTTCCCATAACCAACTCCAGCCATTGCCATATTAAACAATGCTTCTCTCGGGTCCCCGGGGGTGGTCTGGACGCGGATATAAGCTTGCGTTGCCATGTATCTAGCTTCCGGTGTTTTCGGGATAATATTTCCCCTTGTATCAATCGTCATGAAGGACATGTCGAGATTTTGAATTATATTTCCTCTCTCTTCTTCAGTATTTTTGCAGGAGATCTTGCTCTCTCCGAGCGTATCTATATCTATGTTCTGATTGTCGGCTGAGCTCTGCTGCTTGACGCGGAGGCTGCCTCTTTCCTTCTATTTAGGGATGCTGTTTGTTTTTCTAGCTCCCTACTCACACGAGCAAGTCTATATTGATAGGCTTGTAATTCTTCTGCAGTAGCGGTTGTGTTCATTGGTTCTGTCCCGTCCATGGCTCTTGCGGCCCTATTCCACGCTTCTTGCGGGAGTTGAACTCTTTCGCGAGGTGAAGACCCGACATATTTAGTGCCTAGGCCTCTTCTGAGATCAGAGGGATCAACGTATGGATTTCCCAAATCGTCGAAATCCTCTGACGTCTCCGGTTGTGCTCGGTTTGTCTCTTCGATCGATAGATCTGATATTTTGAGTATTGATTTTTATCAGGATTGGTGACACCATCATAGAGATTGGTGAAGACCTTTCCAATGGCAGATTTGATGAAGTTGAAGCGACACTTGTCGCTGCTTATAACGGAGTCCGCAGACGACTCGAAGGATGTGTCGCTGAAGATCTTGGCGAGCTTTCTGCTTGCCTTAGTGTCGATGAAGCGTGGCGACGAAAACTCTTCATCACTCGACGAAAAGTCAGAATCGATCGCTGAGAATTCCGACGAGATCAGAACTTCGAGACGATAGGATCCTTCCTTGTTGACGCCAAATCGGAATTCTCCGAACGTCATGATCCTCCTCAGATAAGCACATGCATCCAAACGGGAGGGCGGGTGAGGAATAAAATCGACTAGATCAGTTTTTCCCGTTTACCTCGATCCATCGCATTGCTAGCCACCGAAGTCGACGATTCTGGACGTGCCAGAGATCAGCTCCTTGCAACCTCTAGTTCCCACGACGCGCCAATTGACAAAGGATTAATTTGTCAATGCCTACAGATTGTAGACTAGGGTTTTGCTGGAAGTAGAGGGCAAGTAGATCTCGAAGGTTTCAGCCGAAAAGTACTCGCTGATTATGAAAACTAGGATTCTGTTGACAATAGATTCGATCCTCTCTTTGTCCCTCAACTCCCCCTTATATGGGCGGTGGAGCCGAGGGTTTTCGTAATACACAGGTTACAGAGTTCGGGAGGGTTTCGTACCCGTCCCGTAAGATTACAAGTCTATATTTCCTAATATAATCTATCTTTCCTTAACACTAAACGGGCTTCCGAATCTTCTTATTCTTCGAGTCCTGGGCCTTCAGTAAACTCCGGGTACCATCTTTGGCAGGCCCATTGGGGATGCCTATGTCAACATGGTAAGGGCTATCGAGATCAACCACTTCGAACAAGATGTTTTTGATCCGGCAGATATCCCGGCCGCCGAAAAGCACGTCAACCCGGACTTTGCCCATTGGCGAACAGGAAAATCCCGGCACAATGCCATGGAATGTAGTTCGGCTTGGCTCCAACATGTTCTCGGTGATTTCGAGTGTGTGCATTGTACTCCAGTACATGATATTGATGTTGCTACCATTGTCAATCTACACTTTGCTGAATCTGACCTTAATTGTTGGCCCGAACAAGATCGTGTCAACCACCAGTGCATAACCGCCCGGACTCGGCATCACTTTTGGATGATCAGTTTGAGACCAGCTGATGTTCTGTTCCGACCACTGCATGAATCTTGGAACAAACGGAATGACAACATTTACTTCTATGGATCGTCGGTGTAGGCTATGCCGGTCATTTGGTTCAGTCACAAAGAACACACAACACATATCCGGATCCTCGTACACATTCCGGCCTACAGGTGCGCGGCTCTGCATTATTATTGTTGTTGTTGTACACCTGATGAACTCCTTCCTGCTGAGGCCGGTTAACCGGAGCTTGAACGGCTTGAGAATTTGCTCCAGTGAGTGGAGGTGGAGGAGGTAACTTGGCGAAATCTTCCTTCATCAAGCGTTGCATCCAAGATCATTTCCGAGTTGTATGATTCGTCGGCTTAATCGAATTCATAGTATGGAAACTGCAAGGTTGATCAAGCATTGACTCGATGGTATACTTGGGCTTGTCCTGCCACGGCTTCTTTCCCCCACTGTTTCTTATGGCCGCTCCATGGTTGGCTTCCGGTTTTCTGCGTCTGGCTTCCACCGGCTTCCGGGTGGTATTGTTGTACCGCGACCACATGTTGCGGGCCATATCTTCTATGTGCAAAATCTTCTCTTCTCTTGTTGTGGTTGTTGTTCCGAAAATACTTGCAAGGAGGGTATCTCGGCAATGGGTCAGCCGCGATCGCCGGCCGAGTTGGATCTCCTGGTGCATAACTGTCCGCCACCTTGATCATCTCGGCTAGAGTGGTTGTCATATTCCTGTGCAACCTCTACCATTATGAAGATCCATGTCATAATTCATTGCAAAACCATATGATGGCTTGAGCTTCTATAACTCCTTCACAAGAGTTCCTTTGTGGCACTCCACCGGGTCAAGTATCCCCGATCGGTTTCGTTCTCGCGCTGCTGGCACATGGCGAGCTGCTGCGGACGGTTGAGCCTCTTGTAAGTGCTACTGAAGTTACTGAGAAATGCTTCTTCAAAGTCTACCACCCATCAATGCTCCCTCTTGGCAAGTTGTTGAGCCAAATGCGTGTCGGTCCCACTAGCACTGACGGCACATATCTCATCGCCCAGGAGCAGTTTCCTCCAGCCACATACACTGCAGTGGTGTAATCAGCGAGCCAATGTTCCTGCTTGGTGCTCCCATCATAAGTTCTTGTATCCCGGGGAAACTGTAAGTTGCGAACCGGTGGCTCTTCTCCCATGCATGATTCGGGGGTCGGAACATGCCGGACCCGGTGGACCTTCAGCTTCAATCATCTCGGACAAGTAAATCCAGTCCAGCCGATGCCGGGCATCTTGTGCCGCCAAATGCCTTTCAACGACTCGGGCGTCGAGAGGATTCCTCTGGTAACCGTCTCTTTCCATCGCCGAGTGATGTCTACGGGTGCTTCTATTCTTGTAGACAGTCTTGGGCCTCCAAGAGCAGAGGTTTGTAGAACAGCAGCAAGTTTTCCCTTAAGTGGATCACCCAAGGTTTATCGAACTCAGGGAGGAAGAGGTCAAAGATATCCCTCTCAAGCAACCCTGCAATCACGATACAAGAAGTCTCTTGTGTCCCCAACACACCTAATACACTTGTCGATGTATAGGTGCACTAGTTCGGCGAAGAGATAGTGAAATACAAGTAGTATGGATGTATATGAGTGGTAATAGTAATCTGAATAAAATATGGCAGCGAGTAAACATGCAACAGAACAGTAAGTAAGCGGTGTTTGCAGTATTGGAAACAAGGCCTAGGGATCATACTTTCACTAGTGGACACTCTCAACATTGATCGCATAATAAATAATAACTTCTACTCATTTGTGCTACATACACTCTTTGTTGGATGACAAATACCATTCGTCGTGTAGGGCTACAAGAGCTCCCTCAAGACGGAGTTAACAAGCGCCACAACATTCAACATTCATATTTAAGTAACCTTAGAGCATAATAGATCTTTGCAAAATAGACCGAGTACTAACATAGCATACACACTGTCACCTTTACACTATGAAAGGGGGAATAGATCACATCAATACTATCATAGCGATAATCAACTCCATAACCTACAAGAGATTATGATCGTAATCTACGACAAGAACCACACGATGCACACACTGTCACCATTACACCATGCAGGAGGAATAGACTACTTTAATAACATCACATGAGTAGCACATAGACTAGTAGCGATACAAAGCTCATCATATGAATCTCAATCATCTAAGGCAGCTCATGAGATCATTGTATTGAAGTACATAGGAGAGAGATTAACCACATAGCTACCGGTACAGCCCCTTAGCCTCGAGGGACAACTACTCCCTCCTCATGGGAGACAGCAGCGTTGATGGAGATGGCGGTGGTGTCGATGGAGAAGCCTTCCGGGGGCACTTCCCTGTCCCGGCAGCGTGCCGGAACAGAGACTCCTGTCCCCCAGATCTTGGCTTCGCGATGGCGGCGGCTCTGGAAGGTTTCTCGTACCGTGGCTTATATTTCTCGATGTTTTAGGTCAGGGACCTTTATATAGGCGAAGAGGCGGAGTCGGAAGGTCGACGAGGCGGTGGCACAACAGGGGGGCGCGACCCACACCCTGGCCGCGCCAGCCTGGTGTGTGGGGCCCCCCAGGGCTCCCCTCTGGCGGCTCTCGAGTGTTCTGGAAGCTTCGTGGGAAAATAGGATGCTGGGCGTTGATTTCGTCCGATTCCGAGAATATTTCCTTACTAGGATTTCTGAAACCAAAAACAGCAGAAAACAGGAGCTGGCACTTCGGCATCTTGTCAATAGGTTAGTTCCGGAAAACGCATCAAAATGATATAAAGTGTGAACAAAACATGTAGGTATTGTCATAAAACAAGCATGGAACATCAGAAATTATAGATACGTTGGAGACGTATTGATGACCCACAAGTATAGGGGGTGTATCGTAGTATCTTCGATAAGTAAGAATGTCGATCCCAACGAGGAGCAGAAGGTGTTGACAAGCAGTTTCGATGAAGGATTCACTGTAAATGCTCACAGACAAGTATTCAAGGGGTTTTGATATTGCAGATAAATAAAGTACAAGTAAATAAAATGCGAGAGAAATAATTGCAGCGAGTGGCCCAATCCTTTTTAGCACAAAGGACAAGCCGGTTTGTTTACTTATAATGACCAAACGTTCTTGAGGACACACGGGTATTTTAGTCTAGTGCTTTCGCTTCATACACTAATTAATCTTCATTGTTTTGATAAGTGTTGTGTGGGTGAACCTATGCTAATGCACCGCCCTTCCTAGGACTAATACATACTTGTGATTATACCCCTTGCAAGCATCCGCAACTACAAGAAAGTAATTAAGATAAATCTAACCACAACCTTAAACTCTGAGATCCTGCGATCCCTCTTGCATCGATATACTAACGGGGGCTCAGGTTTCTGTCACTCCGGCAACCCCGCAATTAGCAACCGAATACAAGATGCACTCCCCTAGGCCCATAAATGGTGAAGTATCGTGTAGTCGACGTTCACATGACACCACTAGAAGAATGACACCACAACTTAAATATCATAACATTGAATATTACTCAACCATAGTTCACTACTAACATTTAGACTTCACCCATGTCCTCAAGAACTAAACGAACTACTCACGAGACATCATATGGAATACAATCAGAGGTGATATGGTGATGAATAACAATCTGAACATAAACCTTGGTTCAACGGTTTCACTCAATAGCATCAATAACAAGTAGAAATCAACACCGGGAGAGTTTCCCCTATCAAACAATCAAGATCCAACCCAAATCGTTACAGCGGTGACGAGGTGCAGCGGTGGAGATGGCGGTGTAGATGATGAAGAAGATGATGATGATGGAGATGATGTCCAGCTCGATGACGATGGCGATGGCGTCGATTTCCCCCTCCGGGAGGAATTTCCCCGTTCCTGCCCGCCGGAGAGCTCTTTTCTCTCTGGTGTTCTCCGCCCCGCAGAGGCGGTGTAACTCTTCGTCGGTACCCTCTGTGGCTTAGGTTTTTGGGACGAAGGCATACGCGAAGAAAAGGAGGCGAGAGGGCTGGCCCTCTCCTCATAGGGCGGCGCGGCCAAGCCTTGGGCCGCGCCGGCCTATGGGGTGGGCCCACCTCGGGTCCCCTCTTGTTCCCCTTCTGGCTCCCTCCGTCATCTGGAAAAATAGGATTTTTGGTATAATTTTCTTCCGCAGTTGATCTTCCGAAATATTGCGTTCTGACGGTGCTTTTTCCAGCAGAATCCTGGCTCCGGTGCTCGATCCTCCAATAATGATGAAACATGCAAAATAGATGAAATAATATAAGTATTGTGTCCAAATATGAAATATATCAATGAATAACAGCAAATTATGATACAAAATAGTGATGCAAATTGGACGTATCAACTCCCCCAAGCTTAGACCTCGCTTGTCCCCAAGCGAAAGCTCAATAAACAAGACCACATGTTTATGGAGTGAAGAGTCGATAAATAAAATACGGACAAGAAGCATCATATTGATTCACACAAGATATTCTAATACACATTCTCTTCATATAACTCAACTTGAAATAAGTAAAGAGAAATCACAAGTAAAGGTGCATAGGAAATCATAGATGGTTATGGCAAACTTTGTTCTTGGTCAGAGAACTACTAACGGATTGTTCTTATTTAATAAGCAAAGCTTTCATATTAGAATTTATATAGCAGGGCTTTCATTCTCAATCATACAATCTTCTCATAATCATTGATAACCTTCAAAGTCATATTCAATCAGATAAAATTTGTACTAAACAAGAAAGCATAAAAGACATGATTAACTAGATCATAGCATAAATGGTTGGTTCACAACAACTTAATTGCTTGCTTAAGATAGAGGGAAATAGGTTTACTGACTCAACATAAAAGTAAGGGATTTCTATTTTCGTGCCCTCAAGTCCTTAGTTGTACTCAGTTTACCCCAGCCCCTTAGTTTTTCCTCAGTTTTCCCCTCCTCTAGTTTGGAAGACGCACAAGTGCTGGAACGGCCGGTAGCCGTGGGTCGAGGCCTTGACCGTTAGTCCGACCGGGTGGGGCCGAGAGGGCAGCTCCTCCCGACCGTCTCGTGCTGACGGTAGGGTCGGAGACACGTCGGAGCAGCCATTCATCTATCGCGACGTGTGGGCCGTTTTATTTCATGATTTTATACGCGGTGCTGCCAATGACAAATGGGGCCGCTCTATAGGGCTGCCGCAGCCAATGACCAGTGGGGTCGTATATTTTTCAGGAAAAGACATATATTACCGCTCTGTGGGGCTGCCGCAGCCAATGACCAGTGGGTTCGTCTATTTATTTAGAGAAAGCATATATTGCAGCTCGGTGGGGCCTCCGCAGCCAATGACCGGTGGGGTCGTCTATTTTTCAGGAAAAGACATATATTGCCGCTCTGTGGGGCTGCCGCAGCCAATGACCAGTGGGGTCGTGTATTTATTTAGAGAAAAGCATATATTGCAGCTCGGTGGGGCCTCCGACCAATGACCGTGGGGTCGTATATTTTTCAGAAAACATATATATTGCCGCTCTGTGGGGCTGCCGCAGGCAATGACCAGTGGAATCGTCTATTTATTTAGAGAAAATCATATATTACCGCTCGGTGGGGCCTCCGCAGCCAATGACCAGTGGGGTCGTGTATTTATTTAGAGAATATCATAGAGAGAAGCAACAAGTTCGCTAATTAATTATTCTTATAAGCTAGACCCATCATTAGTCACCGGAGAACCGCTGGCAGCTCGTTCCCCACGGACGGAGCAGCCGCCGGAGCTCGTTCCCCACCGTCGGACGGAGCAGCCATCGCCGGCGCCTCGTCGCCCCGCCGGCTCTGTCCCCCGGCGGCGTCGGACGGACTGCGACGCCGCAAGTCAACCAAGGCTCCAGCACTTGTTTCGTCCGCACGCATTGTACCCACCGCAGGAAAGTCCGCCGCAGCAGATCCGCCGCCCACGACGACCGGGATTTGTTCCGCGCACCAATTGGTATAGCTTGGTAAGACCTCCGCTTCTGCCTCCCCCGCCCCCTAATCGATTCGGTTCCCATAATTTATTGGAGTTTGCAGGTACGAAATAGTCCTCAATGTCTCGTCGTAGCGGGTACACCGGCGAGGGTGGGGATTCGATCATGTCGTGGCCACGTTCTACTTCTCCTACCTCGTCGGAAGTGCAGGTATATAGCTTCAGCTCTCTGTACTACCGTTGAATTTGAAGTTCCGCCATGGCCTGTTGGGGTGATTTCAGTTGTTCTTTTTTCCATTATTGTTACAGTTAGCCAGGCAAGCCGATGATCCATGGTACATTGCATACCAAGATGAATCAACCCAGTGGTGTAGCCAGAGGATGGATTTGGAGGAGAAGGTGGCCAATTTAGGTGATGAATTGGCCCGTAAAAACCTGATGATATTCGAGCTGAAGCGTATTGTGGAGGAAGAAAAGAAGAATTCAGAGCTTATTCGCAAGGAGAAGTTGAGAGTTGAGACAGATCTTGCCGTATTTGAGCAAGTGGTAGAAAATCTAGAACATGAACTTAAAGTGATGGGAGAGGAGAAAAGTAGATTCATCTGTGCAGTTTTATTAGGTGTCATCCCTGTCCTAGCAGTTATGTGGTTCTGGTAGACGATTTAGTATAGAATTGTTATTCAGTAGATGGCTCTAACCACTGTATTTTGTTGTGGCTCTATGTAGCGATCCGACCCAGTACGGGTTGAATCTCTGTGCTTAACAGTGCTAGTCCCTGGATCAATCGCTAGCACACACAGTTTAAGATGTAATACCAAGAAACAAAGGTCTTTATTACATCGCATGATCCAAAATTACATAATAACTTACAAATTGCATATCACAAAGCTAGCTCAATATCAGAGTTTACAACGAAACATATCAGCATGGAGTCCTTCGTCTTCATGTGCCACAGGCGAGCATGTCGAGTATAGACTCGTAACCCTAACCATCGAACCTCACTCGTTCATCGGAATATCTGCAACATAAAACGTTGCAGCCACGCAGGGTCAATACATTTGGAATTGTATTGGCAAATGTCACTATTTGGTGGATATATAAATGGCGCCTAACGACTACGTGCTCATTTGGCAGGTGGAGTTTAGCATCTTTTGCGAAAAGCAATAGTTTCCCTATCTTTTATAAACAATTTTTATTTTTCAGAAACATCGTCTAGGAACATATTAGCATAACCCATGCCGTCGCAAGACAGTTAGCTTCATATGCTCCTAAACATCTACGGACATGCTAGCATAGGCCCATGTAAACACAAGACAACCTAGCTTTGCATGCTCCTAAACCCATTGTTTGTCCCATCAAGTTTTATTATGAAATTGGAATGATGAGATCCTCCAAACAGTTCCAGACTCTAGTTGCTCATAATATCCATAACCGGGGACACGGCTAAGTACTTAGTTTGACACTCTCGAGAGGCTGTACACATTCCCCACATGACCTAGTCTGTTCTTCTTCCATGATGCGCATTTTGCTCAATGGACAGATGTCGACTAGGACAAGACCTTTCAGAAGCAATACCTCAACCACAATGGACGCGCTCCGTCCTACCAACACCTACCACCCTCTGTACATTGGGTTGAGTTCTCGCAACCTACTCAATCTAGCCAGAGCCCATATAGCATGTGGTTGTACTGGAAGCTACTAAAATAGGAACACCGGCTAATCTCTTTGTTCCTGGGTGGCCAACCTCAAGTGTGATGCACACGGTGCTGCCATAGAAATGACCCCGGTGCAACCACTCAACATAAACCAAGCATTACCACTTCCACCCAGATGATTCATTATTTTAGGTTGTTTTATTACATAAAACCATACTTTCATAATACCACATATCACATCATGAAATCCCAACCACGTGTCTACAATAGCAATGCTAAGCACACTACAATACGGTAGCGACAAAAAACCAGTGTTGAACATGTGGTTGTTCTAATAGGTGATCATAGCATAGCAATATATATATTTAAAACAATCCTACACATGAATAGCTACTGAAAATAACTACAAAGTGCATAGGAAAATAGTAGGACAAGACGGTGTGTGACACTTGCCTTTTTGGTAACTGAAGAATTCTGCACTTCTCTCAATCAAAACTCGTAGCTCTCCGTACAACTATAACATACAAGTAACACAACATAAACACACATTCAAACAACAACAAAATCAAGCAAGACAAACAAAGAGTTGTTATGTATTGTATTTTAGTTTCCATTTAATTTGTGAATAAATGAGAAATTGAAGGTATGGCTTGCAAGATATGATTTGAGAATTTGAATGATGATCTCAATTAATTAGAAGGAGAAGTACCATCAATGACCAATAGGAAAAGACATACTGGTTACAAAGGAACATAAAAAATTGGAATGGTCCATGTGATAAGAATCACATAGATTCCACATGGTGAAAAGTTAGATGATATTAAGTTTAAGTGTGACAACACTTATCACGATAGCTCAAGTTACACAAGGGCTTGGGTATGAACTAATGATATATTTAATTACTCCAATAACACATTTGTAATTTGAATAGCCCAAACTTAATAAATATGATCGAATGGCATGATATTGGATAGACATGAATGGTATTCAAGGTGTGGATCAAGGATTCTAGAGGATGTCAAGGTTTCAACACATGTGTAGAGTGTCTCCACAACATTTGCACAGGGAAAATCTATATATAAGATTTGTCACAATTTACTCAAATAACTCATGTGTAGTTTGAATATTGTGAACTAGAAAAATATAATTAGGATAGATATGATCTTGGACATGATGAAAATATCTAAATGATTTTGGCAGATGAGTATGATCATATGATTCACTTTGGCAAAATGAAATTATGAGTTTAATCTTCAACCTCAATATTTACAAAAATTAATTATGATAATGGTTCCGATGGATATTGATGAGTAACATATATTCAAAAGAAAGATATGATCAAGTAGGGTTTATGGATTGTGTCGTATGACACATAGAAGGATATTACTTCAAATCTAAAACCATGTGAAGTGAATATAATCAACTAAACTAAATAGGTGTGCTACTGGATGGAGAGTTCAAATATAATTCATTTGCAAAAGGAATCATCTTAAAGGGATTTATAGAATTTAAGTTATGTCGAAACTACTCAAGTTCTCATATTTAGACTTGAATGCTTGCAAATTGTTTTATAAGTTTTAGGCACTGATGTTAATGGACAGGGGACATCAATAAGTTTCATTTGCAAGAGGAATCATTTGATTCAAATTTGTAGAATTTGAACCCTGCAGAAAATACCCAAACTTACATATTTAAATTTGAATATTCGAGAACAGTTCAAAAGTCAAATTTTACTGCACCACTGTGTTCTCCTCATTTTTGTGAGTTCAACGACATATTATTTGTTAGAATCCGAGTTTCCAGACATTAGTTATGAATTTTACAAGATTAAACATGTCGCGGTTAAATTTTGATGTTGTACGAAAAGTTGTCCGCAAAAGTTTATCGCATGGTAAATCTTTCTACAGGAAAGTCGTAGAGAATTTAATTACGAATTCAATGGAACAAAAATCATCTAAAACGGAGCCTTAGATTTATTGTTATGGAATTTCAAAGTTTTCATGGGTGAACTAGCTAGCACCATATACGATGATGGATCGGTCCAGGAGGATGTCAGTTCAGTTATTTAATCTAACAGGGACCATTGGATTTGGATCTAACAGCCTACAATGGATCTGAATATAGTCTAATCTATGCGCTTCAGTTAAGCAGGATAGTATTACCGGCAGGGGCAACCGATCGCGCTGCTGCGGCCGGACGTGCAGCGATGTAGCGATCCTCCGCGGCGGTGGACTGGCCGACGGTGTTCAGGGCAAAGCAGAGAAGAAGACGGTGGCTGTGGCGTTTCCTTGTTCTTCCTGGAGCAGCAGGTGATGGAAGCCAGAGTAGGTAACCGTACGCCGACGGTGACCTCCCTGTCGTTGACGAGTTCGTCGTTTGCTGCGCAATAAAACAAACTAGGAGGCTTAGATGATGCGCGAGTTCACAACAAAAAGGTTGGATCAAGATTGGGCGGCGGGGCTTATGAATTTTCGTTGGAATCCACGGAATACTGCGGCGGTAGGCGGGGCTCCGGCGGCAAAATTGGGCGGCCTGGCGGCACCAAAAATTAGGGTTTCGGAGGGGCACAAACAGAGAAGATATGTGGGTATTTATAGGAGGATTTTCGGGGAAGGGGGCAACGAATTCTGGCGAAATCGAGCTATTTTCCTGGGCAGATGGAAGAACGTACGCGTCCTGGACTCACGTCCAGAGGTAGATGACGATCGCGGGCCCCACGGGTTAGAAAAAAAAAACGAAGAGAGAGGTGAGTGGTGACCAGGTGCTGCAGCACTACGTGGCTGGCTTGGCCGCTCGCGGCCGCGCGCGCGTATCCGCACGTGAGAAGAAGCTGGTTGCTCTGCCCGATTGACTCTTGGCCAGTCTTTTTTTTTTTTTGCCTCTTAATTTCTTTTCTGTTTTGTTTTCTAGTCTTAGATTCAGGTCCCTAAATTGATTCAAACAAAGTTCATAAAAAACATACATTTCCTAGTACAGTACCTGGACATTATGAAATATTGTTTCCGTCTAAATAAAAATACAAAAATATATTTTTATGCATTTGGCCTAATAGCATATTAGGAAAATTAAAGACGTACTTTGGATTTTATGAAATCAAGTAATTAAAGTATTTCCCAAAACTAAAAACATTTCGCTGCTTTTATTTCAACGTGGATTTTGATATTGACGTCGAAGCGACTCAATTGACTTTATAAAACTAATTTTGGTCAAAAGCCAAATTACAAAAATAGTTATTATAAATATACCGCTTTATATGGCTACTTGGGCATTGATATTCCAAAATAAGGTTTGGCCCTTTTGTCTCAAAATAAAATCTTATATGATTTCAGAACCATGAAATAGAAATAGGTTTGGTTGGAAATACTTTGAAACCAAATCTTTTGTGAATACTTGTTTTGGGAAGGGCTTTTAAACTAAACTTAAAAAGTTTTAATTCCTTGTGAAATTTCAATAAAGACAAACAATTCAATCAACTTAATTTATTTATCTTTACATTCCAAAATTGTTGAAAATTTTGGGATGTTACACTCTAAGCACTGTATTTCGGTGTACAATTTCCTACTTGTGCTAAGTAATGCGCACGATAATTTTAGTATGCATGAACATTTTATAAAAGTGAAGGGATCCCAAAAGTGAAAGCATGTACCAGCCTCCGGATCAAATACATATCAATATCTTCCCAATCAAGTTGGGATAGAATTCAAATCATACATACGGATGTACATGGACACATCAAGAACGTGAAGAAGCTTTTTTTGAGACGGAGGTAGTAGTTCGAACAATTTTATCCCATTTGGAAATTGAAAAATACAAATTTATAATAATTTATCCCAATTTGCGGCGTCGAACACGGCCGCGCAGCGATGGGCAAGAAAGGCCGGGACGACGGGCGGCTGAGGGGTGGTCATCTGCGCCATCAAACGTTGAAGCGATGTTATCGGCGATGGCTTCAATGTTCGTCGCATCGATGACCAGTGTCGGAACCGCCGCTGTCTTGGTGTACTTCATCAGCGACGGATCTGCGGAGGGCTGGATCGGCGGCTTTGCAGCGCGGTTGTAGACGATGGCTTCAATCGTCTTGGCATCGATTCGCACTCTCGGCACCGGAAGTGAGACATCAACAGGCTCCGACATTGAAGGCTGGGTCTGCGTCGTCGAAGCGATGTTGTAGGCGATGGCTTCAATGTTCGTGGCATCGATGACCACTGTCGGCACGGCCGCCGTCTTGGTGTTCTTCATCATTCAACAGATCTGAGAATAGAATCGAAAGTGAGACAGAGAGAGACATTTCAACTATTTCTGACGGTTAGATCCTCACCGGCACTCTTAGATCCACGGCGCACGCACGGTTAGATGCACGCCGCCGCACGCGGTTAGATCCGCGCCGCCGCACGCCGCACGCACGGTTAGATCCGCGCCGCCGCACGCCGCCGCACGCACGGTTAGATCCGCGCCGCCGCACGCCGCCGCCGCACGGTTAGATCCGCGCCGCCGCACGCACGGTAAGATCTGCGCCGCCGCGAACGCCGTAGTGAGAGAGGAAATACGAGAGAGGAGGATGCGACTGGAATATGCGACTGCCAGGGTTGGTAGGTATGTGCTCTGCTCTTGTCTCCGTATGCGTCCATCGTGGTAGAGAGAGAGATACAGGCCGTCCGATCATAAATGATCGAACGGCGCAAGCGTTCGTTGAGCTTTCATCCAACCAAGATCCGTGTGACATACATCTCGACCAATCAGAGATCAGCCAGTGAGTACAAGTTAGGAAAACTGAGTAGAACTAAGAGGGGGAAATGTGAGGAAATGTTTATCGGAAGGGCAAAACTGAGTATGACTGAGTAAAACAAGTGGGCCCGGAGGGGAAAACTGAGTAACACTAAGTAAAACAGGGGCACCCAAATAATAAACGGACTAAGGGAAATTGAAGCTTTTGGCATAAAAATTGTAAAATTGTGTTATTTGAACAATGTATTACATTTTGGCCGACTAGATATTGTTTGCAACTCAAAGATACACAAGTGTGACGAATTTGGACTCATTTGGACAAAGTTTGTAAGCATAGTGGGTATTTGGGAGGTGTATTGAGCAGAAAGCCCTGCATCTTCATATCTAGTAGCTCATGGAGTAGGAAGTGGTTTTGAAGCTTTTGGCATAAAAACTTCATATCTCTATATTTCCTTTTCCATTATTATTTCTCTAGGTTGTAGGTAACATAACAAGGCTCCATGGGAAGGTTCCACCATGTTTTGAATTATTTTGAATTGAACCCTAAAATGTTAAAACCCTAAAACCCTAAAACCCTAAAATGATAAATGTGGCTTAAATGTGGCTTAAATGTGGCATACAAATTGTTCATACAAATTCAAATTGTTCAACACAAAGGGATCCCCAATACAAAGGGAACCACAATACAAATTGTTCATACAAATTCAAATTGTTCAACACAAAGGCATCCCCAATACAAAGGGAACCCCAATACAAATTGTTCAACACAAAGGGATCCCCAATACAAAGGGAACCACAATACAAATTGTTCATACAAATTCAAATTAGTTGTTCAGAATAAAATCTTTCTCTTGCTCCTGGTGTGACTCGCCGGGGCCACCACCTTACTCCGGGTAACCCTACGAGGGATATTACCGGTGTCTACCTTCCTTTTGTCCTCTTTCTTGTTCTTCTTCTTCTGCAAAGCTTGTGCTTTTTCTTCTGCCATGTACTCTTCGAAGTTAGCTTCGAAGTTGGCCTTACTACTTTCGAGGCATTCTCGACTATATTGTTCCCTCTCCTCTAGACTCATCGGTTGAAGAAATTCTACATCCATTTGTTCCCTCTGCTCTCGATCCATCGGTTCAAGCAGATCTACATCCATCTGCTCCCTCCGCTCTCGATCCATCGGTTCAATCTCCTCATGTTGAATTGCTGCTTCAATCTCCTCTGCATTTGCTGCTTCAATCTCCTCATGTTGAACTGCTGCTTCAATCTCCTCTGCATTTGCTGCTTCAATCACCTCATGTTGAACTGCTGCTTCAATCTCAAGTTGAATTGCTGCTTCATTCTCCTCTGCATTTTCTGCTCCCGCCTGATCTTCCATTCCAAAAGCTGGGTCAACTCCATTTTTACAAAGCCTAGCAATGTGTCCAGGGATTCCACAACGTTTGCACTTACGTTTTCAAATCGGTGCACCACCCTCTGCACTAGCTCTGATCCTATTCTTCCTCGGCCTACCTGCCGGTCTAGTCAATACTGGAGAGTACAGTTTGAAGCCTGGATCGACTTTCATCCATTGGTCTTTTCCCAACAAGGTAGGAACATTCATAGCATATGCAGCCCTAAATTTGGCAACAGAGAAATACTCTGACACATACTGATCAACTTCACCATCTTCACCCCCTATAACACTCATGAAAAACAATGCGTGTATGCAGGGTATCCCACGGATCTGCCATCCCCTACAATGGCATGTCCTATCAACCAAACTCACTGGATACCTCCACTGCCTGTTTTTACTGTCAGTGTAGGTTACCTCAGCCTCCATTCCTTTTCTGACGCATTGCATCCTCAATTGTTTTGCCCTCTCATGCAAAGACTTAATCAAAGATGTGAGCATGAGATGGCCAACATAATTTGTGGATGCAATTCTTTGACGCAGATCGATCTTTATCATGATCATCTGCCTAATCTTATCAAATATTTGCCACAGCATAAGCCCTTTCAATGACTTGACCTTTGAATTGAAACTCTCCGCAAGGTTACTTGTTACATAGTCTACCTTGCAAATTTCATTGAATTGGCTTCTTGACCACACCCTACCATGATGTTCATCCAAGTACTCCTTCACCCCAGGTTTTTGTTTATACAACACATCCAAGTGAAACAGATGCTTCCTAGAGCTGCATGTGTATGAAGCTGGCCATAGGTTGTCAGTAAAAACTTTACCCTTGAATTTCTTTGTAAAATTCTGTACCAAGTGTCGCATACATTCCCTATGCTCCACTCCAGGGAATACTGCTTCTACCGCAGTCTCCAAACCTTTGCAAGCGTCTGTGTGGATAACAAGTCCTGGTGGATGACCTATAAGGTCGCGCAAATTCTGCAGAAACCAAGTCCAACTTTCCTGTGACTCAACCTCCAAAACCCCATAAGCAACAGGGAACATCCAATTATGTCCATCAACTGCAGTAGCAGCAACTAGCTGTCCTTTAAACCTGCCATGAAGAGCTGATGCATCCACGGCCAAATAAGGCCTGCAACCGTCCAAAAAGCCTTTCCAGCAAGCTTTGAAACAAACAAAAGCCCTTCTGAAACATTCCTTGTGCATTACCTTCCCGCTTTTCAATTTGTAGGGAACTGTATGCTTGTCTATCGCTACAACACTGCCTGGACTAGCCATCTCCACTTCAGCTTTGAAAGTGTAAAGCAACTGAAAGCTTTCGTTCCATGGACCATTGATCTTGTCAAGAGCCATTTCCTTTGCATAGAACATCCTCATGTAAGGTACTTTCATTTTATACTTCTCAACCACCTTTTTTACGAGTGCTGTTGGACCAAGTGAAGGATCTTCTCTCAGCCAATCTAGGATTATATCTGCCAACCACCTAGTCTTCGCTAGCTTTGTTTTCAGCTCTGGCTCTCCCCCTAGAGGTGGACACCTATGGATCTCCTTATTCTTCTTTATCTGAAACATAATGATAAGGAATGTCAGTAATAGATAACAAATTTTACACCGTGATCTAAATACACAACTGGTTGGCGTAGTACCTGAACCAAGCTGCTTCTGCGCATTGTGGATGCATGCAGCCTAAACCTACACCTTAGGTATGGGCATTTAATTGTGAACCTACCTGGCTCACTTTTAACAACCTCAAAATTATTCTTACTGAGAATGTGATATGTAGTAATTGCATTACGGCAGTCCATCATCGTTTGAAACATGGTGCCTTCTACAAGTTGGGGATCCTCCCTGTTCCACTCAATTGTTGGAAAGTATTCACCTTCGTAATCGGCTAAAACGAGGCTGTCATCATTCTCATTCTTCTCTTCATCATCAGTGTCATCAAATCTGGCACCAAAAGCAATATCTTCCATGTATTGATCCTCCATTGCCTGCTTACTGCATCGATCTACCAATTCAGGAAACATCAACTCATCCTCATCATCTTGAGGAGACTGATCCTCAATGTCTGCATCGTCCTCCACATCGACCGTACGAACGATCTGGCTACCACTAGCACTGGGGACAGATGGTGCTGCTGTGGACCTACAAGGAGCACCGCGGCGCACACTGTTAGAAGAGGCAGCAGCAGTAGAGAGACATGATGCCCGACCACCTGATGATGCCCCAGCACCAGAGAGAGATGATGCCCGGCCCCTGTCCACATGGATACGAATTTTACCGAACCGGCAAGAAGCATTCAAAGCAAAAAGAATTCCCAGATCGTCGTCGGAAATTAGTGGAACAAATCTTCCCTCCTTGTTGTGCAAATATTCGAAATGAACTGCGTCGTTAGAGCTCCAGCTGTACTGATCGCAGATGTTAGCTTTCAAATTCCTCAACGAGATGGTGGTTGCAACCACCGCAGGGAAGAAAAACCCATTCTTATTGCGTTTAGAATCACGCGTAAAGCTAGAATCCAGCCTAACCACCAGCCGAAAAGCCAGCGCTGGATCAATCCTATTCGAAAAGCAACGCAGTTAGTTGAGCAACAACGATTGGCGCTCAAAAACTGCCTACTGTTAATTCACATAGGCAGACGATGCTTACCCATATGGAATCCATGCGTTAGATCCCTCCGATTCCCAATCTTCTCCGCGGCTGACGCGAACAGTTGGCACACCAGATGGACATACAAACTCCGCGAAAGGGGTAGATCTAGATCTGGTGGAGGCGGAGCCCTCTCCGCCTCCCGGGGGTGGTGGTGGGGGCGGGGGCGGCTCGGCGGCGGACGACGCCATAAGGTAGGAGGGCAGGACGGCGTGGCGGCGGAGGGGCGGTGTGTGAGCTCCTCCAGTATCGGGCGGAGTGGAAAGCTTTGGGTGAGCTCCTCGAGTCAACAGTCAACATAGTTCGAAAGAAACGGTCAATTCAACACCAACGCGGCTCCCTAGCCGTCACCGGTAACGGTGAAGGCCTCTGACCAGACGGCAACCCTCCCGTCTGAGCGTCTGCGACGGGTTTCAAACTAGAGGGAGGGGAAAACTGAGGAAAAACTAAGGGGCTGGGGAAAACTGAGTACAACTAACGAACCAGGGGCACGAAAATAGAAATCCCTAAAAGTAAAAGATAGGCCCTTCATAGAGGGAAGCAGGGATTAAATCATGTGCTAGAGCTTTTCAAGTTTTGAAATCATATAAAGAGCATAAAAGTAAGATTTTGAGCGGTGTTTGTTGTTGTCAACGAATGGTAGCGGGCACTCTAACCCCCTTGCCAAACGAACCTTCCAAGAGCGGCTCCCATGAGGGACGGCATCTCTACCAGCAAGGTAGATCATCCCCCTTCTCTTTTGTTTACACATGTATTTTAGTTTTATTATGGATGACACTCCCCCAACCTTGGCTTTCTCAATCCATGGCTAACCGAATCCTCGGGTGCCTTCCAACATTCACATACCATGGAGGAGTGTCTATTGCAAAATTAAGTTGCTTACTGATAAATCAGGGCAAAACATGTGAAGAGAATTATTAATGAAAGTTATTAATTGGGGCTGGGAACCCCGTTGCCAGCTCTTATTGCAAAATTATTGGATAAGCGGATGTGCCACTAGTCCATTGGTGAAAGTCCGCCCAACAAGATTGAAAGATAAAACACCACATACTTCCTCATGAGCTATAAAACATTGACACAAATAAGGAGTAATATAGTTTGAATTATTTAAATGTAGCACATGAAGTATTTACTTGGAGTGGCGCAAAATACCACATAGTAGGTAGATATGGTGGACACAAATGGCATGGGTTTGGTCTAAGGTTATGGATGTATGAGAAGCATTTCCTCTCAATACAGGTTTTGGCTAGCAAGGTTTGATAGCAAGCATAGAGGTTGAGGGAAACAAACAAATATACATATGATAGAAACAATCATGCATCTTTCTCATAAGCACAAGCAATTTTAACTTCAGAATACTAAACTCATTAGCATAAAGATAATAGAGTAATATATCTACATGTATTTCTCTCTTCTATTTAAACATCAGGTGTTGTTGCTATTGACCAATGCTAAGTTTGCCAAAACCAAATAGATTTACTTGATGCTCCCAAAGTGATATCAATACTAATGTCAAGAGTAATCATATAATGGAGATTGCAAACTAAAATAGGGTGTGCAAAAAGTAAATGATAAGACTTCTCATTAATATTCCATAACGATAACTCACACCAACGGATACATAGATAACCAACTAAGAGAGATACTTCCACATTGCATACTATTCCATATGATAACTTCCCTACTCATGATATGACACTACTTGATAGTAAAAGATAAAGGTAGTGATGATGTGATACCGTGGCACTCCCCCAAGCTTGGAACAAACCAAGGGGATGCCAATACCGATGATGAATTACTCCTTCGGTGGTGATGGTGATGGATTCTTCTCGACAAGCTTCTTAACAAGCTCCTTTAAATCTTCAATCTCATAAGTGAGGTTGCGAATCAGCTCTGAGTTGTGCTCAACGCGGCTCATAATCATGTCAGGTGGCGAGTCCCAACTCCTAGAGTTGTTCCCCCATCCTTCAGCTTCAGATTTCATCTCTCCTGCAATGTTAGAACGATCTATATCCCAACCACTTGGCAACACTACCTTGGGGGTCCTTTCAGTTTGACGATCGTAGATTAGATTGCGGAAAGGGTGGTAATTGCTTGGAGAAGATGTCCTTGGAGCTAAGAAGCGACGTGGAACTGCTCCTCCGGTAGCGATTCGTGCACTCCTCTTGGTGTTGGATGGATTTGATATCACGCCAATACTTGCAATGGTGGCACGCTGGTGTACTCGCGGAACCTCCTCCACTTCTTCCTCATCCTCACTCGCGACTTCTTCCTTCAGTTCCGGGTCTTGAATATCTTCCTCCAAAGGTCCCTTGTCCTTGTTGTTGGAGACCATGGTGCTTCTAGATCAAAACAGATCCTGGCAGAAAACAGCTCGAAACAAAACACGACGAGAAAACGATATACGGACCTCCAGGGGTCCGGGGATTATATAGCAAATATTTTTACAACAAAAGGAAGGTTCCAGGCCGAAAACGAGTGGAAACGGGACGCCGAGGGCTGTCACCATAGGCGGCGCGGCCAGGGTGGGGCCCGCGCGGCCTATGGTGACGGGCCCTCGCGCGTCTCTTCCACTCCGTTTCGATCCCGTAATTTTTCATATTTTCCAAAAACAGCAGAAATATTGTTCGGAAAGCTAAACGCGGACTTTTATTACATGTACTATTACCTATTCAAAGTCGAGTTCTGACGGACTGTCAATTTGTCCTTTGATGAAAGCCTGCGGTGTTTCCACTTGAATAATATCAACATCAACATTATAAGAATCACCCGAGATATAATGCTTGAGCCTTTGTCCATTCACCACTTGCGTAGCATTGCTTTGGAGAGATCTAATTTTAATTGCTCCTGAACGATACACCTCCTCAACAACATATGGTCCTTCCCATTTTGAAAGTAATTTCCCTGCAAAGAGTCTAAGACGAGACCGATAAAATAGGACTTTATCCCCAATATTAAACTCTCTTTTGATGATCCTTCTATCGTGCCATTTCTTAACTTTTTCTTTAAAGAGTTTAGCATTTTCATAAGCTTCACTTCTCCATTCATCTAGAGAACTTAATTGCAGCAACCTCTTATTACCGGCTAGTTTAGGATCTTTATTTAGTTCTCTAACAGCCCAATAAGCTTTGTGCTCTAGTTCTAAAGGTAAATGACAAGCTTTTCCATAAACCATTTTATAAGGAGACATTCCCATAGGATTTTTATAAGCAGTTCTATAAGCCCATAGTGCTTCCTTCAATTTGCTAGCCCAATTCTTTCTAGATTTATTAACAGTCTTTCCCAAAATAGATTTAATCTCTCTATTTGATAATTCTACTTGACCACTAGTTTGAGGGTGATAAGCGGAAGCAATTCTATGATTAATACCATACTTAGCAAGAGTTTTTCTAAAACCTCCATGAATAAAATGAGAACCTCCATCAGTCATAATATATCTAGGTACTCCAAATCTAGGAAAAATAATATCTAAAAGCATTTTTAAAGAGGTCTCACCATCAGCACTTTTTGTGGGTATAGCTTCTACCCATTTAGTAACATAATCAACAGCGACAAGTATATGAGTGTTACCTTCTGAAGAAGGGAAAGGACCCATGAAGTCGAATCCCCAACAATCGAATGGTTCAATAACAAGAGTATAATTCATAGGCATTTCATTGCGTCTGGAGATGTTACCAACCCTTTGACATTCATCACAAGATAAAATAAACTTCCTTGCATCTTTGAAGAGAGTTGGCCAATAAAAACCTGATTGTAGAACCTTTTGCGTGGTTCTATCTCCAGCGTGATATCCTCCATAAACACTACCATGACATTTACTCAATATCTCCTGTTGTTCATATTCAGGAACACATCTTCGCATAATACCATCTACTCCTTCTTTATATAAGTGTGGGTCATCCCAAAAATAATGCCTCAAGTCATAAAAGAACTTCCTCCTTTGCTGAGCTGAAAAGGTTGGAGGCAAGTACTTGGATACAATAAAGTTAGCATAATCAGCATACCAAGGGCTCTCTCGCGAGCTCACCTTTATTACAGCCAATTGTTCATTTAGAAAACTATCATTAACAGGAACAGGATCATAAGTAATATTTTCCAATCTAGACAAATTATCAGCAACAGGATTTTCAGCACCTTTCCTATCTATAATATGTAAATCAAATTCTTGCAAAAGAAGTACCCATCTAGTAAGCCTTGGCTTAGCATCTTTCTTTGTCATAAGGTATCTAATTGCAGCATGATCAGTATGAATCGTGACTTTTGAATCAACAATATAGGATCTAAACTTGTCACAAGCAAAGACTACAGCTAACAATTCTTTTTCAGTTGTAGCATAATTTCTTTGAGCAGCATCAAGAGTCTTACTAGCATAATGAATAACATTTAATTTTTTATCTACTCGCTGTCCAAGAACAGCGCCTACAGCAAAATCACTAGCATCACACATAATCTCAAAAGGCAGATTCCAATCAGTTCAACTACAGGAGCAGTTGTTAAGGCTTTCTTTAGAGTTTCAAAAGCTTCCTTACAATCATCATCAAAAACAAAAGGTACATCTTTTTGAAGAAGATTAGTAAGAGGCTTTGAAATCTTGGAGAAATATTTAATAAATCTCCTATAAAACCCAGCATGACCAAGAACACTACGAATACCTTTAACATCCCTCGGATAGGGCATCTTCTCAATTGTTTCAACTTTAGCTCTATCAACTTCAATACCTCTCTCGAAAATTTTATGTCCCAATACAATTCCTTCATTAACCATAAAGTGGCATTTCTCCCAATTAAGAACAAGGTTAGTTTCTTCACATCTCTGCAAAACTTTATCGAGGTTTCGCAAGCAATTATCAAAAGAATTCCCATAGACAGAAAAATCATCCATGAACACCTCTACAATACTCTCGCAAAAGCCATGAAAAATAGCAGACATGCATCTTTGAAAAGTAGCAGGAGCATTACATAAACCAAAAGGCATACGCCTATAAGCATAAGTTCCATAAGGACAAGTGAAAGTGGTTTTCTCTTGATCTTTAGCTTTAACAGCAATTTGTGAAAACCCAGAATAACCATCAAGAAAGCAAAAGTGAGTATTTTTAGACAACCTTTCTAACATTTGATCAATAAATGGTAAAGGGTAATGATCTTTCTTAGTAACTTTATTAACTTTTCGAAAATCAATGCACATTCTATATCCTACAACTACTCTTTGAGGGATGAGTTCATCATTATCATTAGGCACAACAGTCATTCCTCCTTTCTTAGGAACACAATGCACAGGACTAACCCATCTACTATCAGCAATAGGATATATAATACCTGCTTCAAGAAGTTTTAATACCTCATTCCTTACCACCTCCTTCATCTTCGGAATTAGACGACGCTGATGTTCAACAACAGGCTTTGCATCATCTTCCATATTAATAGCATGTTGGCAAATAGAAGGAGAAATCCCCTTCAAATCATCAAGAGTGTAGCCAATAGCTCCTCGATGTTTCTTCAATATTTCCAATAACCTTTCTTCCTCAATCTCTGAAAGCTTAGAACTAATAATAACAGGATATATTTTCTTATCATCAATATGAGCATATTTAAGATTATCAGGTAAAGGCTTTAAATCAAAAACAGGATCTTCCTTTGGTGGCGGTGTTGTACCCAAATCTTCCACCGGTAAATCATGCTTGAGAATAGGTTGGCGAAGAAAAATTTCCTCAAGCTCATCTCTTTCTTTCCTAAAAACTTCACTCTCACTATTCTCCAAATGTTGCTGCAAAGGATTATTAGGAACAAGAACAATAGATGCACACTGCTCCATTTTAAAATCATCACTAGGCAAATCAGCTTTATAAGGAGTTTTGGTAAATTTAGAGAAGTTAAACTCATAAGATTCACCAGCAAATTTAGTCAAAATTTTCTCTTTCTTGCAATCTATAATAGCTCCACAAGTATTTAGAAAAGGTCTACCAAAAATGATAGGACAATAATCACTAGCAGCAGAACCAAGTACCAAAAAGTCAGCAGGATATTTAATCTTACCACATAGAACTTCCACATCTCGAACAATACCAATTGGAGAAATAGTTTCTCTATTAGCCAGCTGAATAACCACATCAATATCTTCAAGTTCACAAGAATCAATTTCATGCATGATCTCCGTATAAAGCTCATAAGGAATAGCGCTAATACTTGCACCAATGTCACATAAACCATAATAGCAATGATCACCAATTCTAACAGATAGCATAGGAACACTAACTTGTTTGGGTTTATTAGGATGTGAAACAATATTAGAAGCATCTTCACAGAAAATAATATGACCATCCTCCACATTTTCAGTCACAAGATCTTTAACTATTGCAACAGCAGGTTCAACCTTATTTGTTCTTCAGGTTCTATAGGTTTCTTTTCACTTTTATTAACCACACTAGATATAACAGAGTACTCTTTCATTTTAGCAGGAAAAGGAGTTTTTTCAATATAAGCTTCAGGAATAACATGATCAACAGTTTCAATCACTACACATTTGTTTACAGATGAATCAATTTTATCTTTATACGGTTCATGATACTTATCAAAATTCTTCTTAGGCAATTCATAATGAGAGGCAAAAGCTTTGTAAAGATTTGCAACAACTTGGGAATCAAGACCATAAATAGCACTCATATTACGAAATTTATCAGTATCCATAAAAGCTTCAATGCATTTATAATCAAAGATTATACCTGACTCTCTATCTTTGTCGTTCTCCCATCCTTCAGTATTCTCCTGGATCCGATCAAGAAGGTCCCTTTTAAAGTCTTCTTTGTTGCGTGTAAATGATCCAAAACAAGAAGTATCCAGCAAGGTCTTGTCTTGAAAAGAAAGTCTTGCATAGAAATTATCAATAATAACATTACCAGGAAGCTCATGAATGGGGCATTTGAGCATTAAAGACTTCAATCTCCCCAAGCTTGGGCAATACTCTCTCCATCATGAGGCCAGAAATTATATATGCGGTTCCGATCTTTGTGAATTTCACTCGGAGGATAGAATTTGGAATAGAATAAAGGCACAATGTCCTCCCAATCAAGAGAATCACCATTCTTCAGTAATTTATACCAATGCGCCGCTTTACCAGACAACGATATAGAGAATAGTTTCTTTCTAACTTCATTCATAGCAATACCTGCACATTTGAATAACCGCATAATTCATGCAAAAACAGTAAATGATCACCAGGATGGACAGTTCCATCCCCTTCATAGCGGTTATCCATAACACGTTCAATAATTTTCATAGGTATTTTATATGGTATCACTTCCTCACCTGGCGCCTCATCCACTACCGTTGCAGTAGTAGTAGATTTCCCAAATAGAAATTGAAGAGAAGATCTCTCCATAATGACTTATAGCAGCAGGCAAAAATAAAATCAGCACAAACAGTAAAGGTTTTCCTTACCAATTCCACTTACCAATAGCGCTTCACTCCCCGGCAACGGCGCCAAATAGTCTTGATGACCCACAAGTATAGGGGGTGTATCGTAGTATCTTCGATAAGTAAGAATGTCGATCCCAACGAGGAGCAGAAGGTGTTGACAAGCAGTTTCGATGAAGGATTCACTGTAAATGCTCACAGACAAGTATTCAAGGGGTTTTGATATTGCAGATAAATAAAGTACAAGTAAATAAAATGCGAGAGAAATAATTGCAGCGAGTGGCCCAATCCTTTTTAGCACAAAGGACAAGCCAGTTTGTTTACTTATAATGACCAAACGTTCTTGAGGATACACGGGTATTTTAGTCTAGTGCTTTCGCTTCATACAGCTAATTAATCTTCATTGTTTTGATAAGTGTTGTGTGGGTGAACCTATGCTAATGCACCGCCCTTCCTAGGACTAATACATACTTGTGATTATACCCCTTGCAAGCATCCGCAACTACAAGAAAGTAATTAAGATAAATCTAACCACAGCCTTAAACTCTGAGATCCTGCGATCCCTCTTGCATCGATATACTAACGGGGGCTCAGGTTTCTGTCACTCCGGCAACCCCGCAATTAGCAACCGAATACAAGATGCACTCCCCTAGGCCCATAAATGGTGAAGTATCGTGTAGTCGACGTTCACACGACACCACTAGAAGAATGACACCACAACTTAAATATCATAACATTGAATATTACTCAACCATAGTTCACTACTAACATTTAGACTTCACCCATGTCCTCAAGAACTAAACGAACTACTCACGAGACATCATATGGAATACAATCAGAGGTGATATGGTGATGAATAACAATCTGAACATAAACCTTGGTTCAACGGTTTCACTCAATAGCATCAATAACAAGTAGAAATCAACACCGGGAGAGTTTCCCCTATCAAACAATCAAGATCCAACCCAAATCGTTACAGCGGTGACGAGGTGCAGCGGTGGAGATGGCGGTGTAGATGATGAAGATGATGATGATGATGATGATGGAGATGATGTCCAGCTCGATGGCGATGGCGTCGATTTCCCCCTCCGGGAGGGAATTTCCCCGGCGGATTCCTGCCCGCCGGAGAGCTCTTTCTCTCTGGTGTTCTCCGCCCCGAGAGGAGGCTGTAACTCTTCGTCGGGTACCCTCGTGGCTTAGGTTTTCGGGACGAAGGCATACGCGAAGAAAAGGAGGCGAGAGGGGCTGTGGGCCCCTCTCCTCATAGGGCGGCGCGGCCAGGCCTTGGGCCGCGCCGGCCTATGGGGTGGGCCCACCTTGGGTCCCCTCTTCTTCCCCTTCTGGCTCCCTCCGTCATCTGGAAAAATAGGATTTTTGGTATAATTTTCTTCCGCAGTTGATCTTCCGAAATATTGCGTTCTGACGGTGCTTTTTCCAGCAGAATCCTGGCTCCGGTGCTCGATCCTCCAATAATGATGAAACATGCAAAATAGATGAAATAACATAAGTATTGTGTCCAAATATGAAATATATCAATGAATAACAGCAAATTATGATACAAAATAGTGATGCAAATTGGACGTATCACGTATCAGCATCCCCAAGCTTAGTTCCTACTCGCCCTCGAGTAGGTAAACGATAACACAAATAATTTCTGAGGTGACATGCTACCATCATAATCTTGATCAACATTATTGTAAAGCATATGAGATGAATGGAGTGATCCAAAGCAATGATCTATAGCTTGCTAACAAATAGATAACATATAGCAAAACTTTTCATGAATTGTACTTTCAAGACAAGCATCAACAAGACTTGCATAAGAGTTAACTCATAAAGCAATAAATTCAAAGTAAAGGCATCGAAGCAACACAAAGGAAGATATAAGTTTCAGCAGTTGCTTTCAACTTTCAACATGAATATCTCATGGATAATTGTCAACATAGAGTAATATGATGAATGCAAATAAGCAAGTATGTAAGAATCAATGCACAGTTGACACAAGTGTTTGCTTCTAAGGTGGAAGGAAATGGGTAAACTGACTCAACATAAAGTAAAAGATAGGCCCTTCGCAGAGGGAAGCAGGGATTAAATCATGTGCTAGAGCTTTTCAAGGTTTGAAATCATATAGAGAGCATAAAAGTAAAGTTTTGAGAGGTGTTTGTTGTTGTCAACGAATGGTAATGGGTACTCTAACTACCTTATCAACCAGACTTTCAAGAGCGGCTCCCATGAAGGACGTTATCTCTACCAGCAAGGTAGATCATCCCTCTTCTCTTTTGTTTACACATGTACTTTAGTTTTATTTATTAGATGACACTCCCCCAACCTTTATTTACACAAGCCATGGCTAACCGAATCCTCGGGTGCCTTCCAACATTCACATACCATGGAGGAGTGTCTATTTGCAAATTTAAGTTGCTTACTGATAAATCAGAGCAAAACATGTGAAGAGAATTATTAATGCAAGTTAATTAATTGGGGCTGGGAACCCCATTGCCAGCTCTTTTTGCAAAATTATTGGATATGCGGATGAGCCACTAGTCCATTGTGAAAGTCTGTCAAAAGTAAATGACAAGATTGAAAGATAAAACACCACATACTTCCTCATGAGCTATAAAACATTGACACAAATAAGAGATAATAGCTTTTGAATTGTTTAAAGGTAGCACATGAAGTATTTACTTGGAATGGCAGGAAATACCACATAGTAGGTAGATATGGTGGACACAAATGGCATGGGTTTTGGCTCAAGGTGTTTGGATGCACGAGAAGCATTTCCTCTCAGTACAAGGCTTTGGCTAGCAAGGTTGTTTGAAGCAAACACAAGTATGAACAGGTACAGCAAAACTTACATAAGAACATATTGCAAGCATTATAAGACTCTACACTGTCTTCCTTGTTGCTCGAACACTTTTACCAGAAAATATCTAGACCTTAGAGAGACCAATCATGCAAACCAAATTTGAACAAGCTCTACAGTAGTTCTCCACTACTAGATTTAAACTACATGATGCAAGAGATTAAACATGATATATGAGAGCTCAAAACAATTGCCAAGTATCAAGTTATTCAAAACCATATGAAGCATTTTCTGATTCCAACCAAATAGAAGCAAGTGAAGCGATCAACTTTCACCCTTGAACATTAAAAGTAAAGCTAAGAACACATGTGTTCATACAAAAAGTGGAGCGTGTCTCTCTCCCACACATGAGCATGAATTTATTCAGAGAATGAAAATAACAAAACGAAAATAAAAGCACACAGACGCTCCAAGTAAAGTACATAAGATGTGACGGAATAAAAATATAGTTTCACTAGAAGAAACCTGATAAGTTGTCGATGAAGAAGGGGATGCCTTGGGCATCCCCAAGCTTAGATGCTTGAGTCTTCTTAAAATATGCAGGGATGAACCACGGGGCATCCCCAAGCTTAGACCTTTCACTCTTCTTGATCATAGTATATCACCCTCTTCTCTTGACCCTTGAAAACTTCCTCACGGCAAACTTAGCGCAAACTCATTAGAGGGTTAGTGCATAATCAAAAATTCACATATTCAGAGGTGACACAATCATTCTTAACACTTCTGGACATTGCTTCTGAAAGTTAATGGAACAAAGAAACTCATTCAACATAGCAAAAGCGGCAATGCGAAATAAAAGGCAGAATCTGTCAAAAACAGAACAGTCCGTAAAGACGAATTTGGCAGGGGCACTAACTTGCTCAAATGGAAAACTCAAAACTAATGAAAGTTGCGTACATATCAGGATCACACACGTAAATTTGCAGATTTTCTTGAGTTACCTACAGAGACTTCGCAAATTCGTGACAGACAACAAATCTGTTTCGCAGCAATCCAAATCTAGCATCAACTTTACCATAGAGACTTTACTTGGCACAAAAACATGATAAGGAGAGGTTGCTACAGTAGTAAACAACTTCCAAGACTCAAATATAAAACAAAAGTGCTGTAGTAAAATAAAGACATGGGTTATCTCCCAAGAAGTTCTTTCTTTATAGCCATTAAGATGGGCTCAGCAATTTTAATGATGATGCTCTCATAAGGATGAGAGTTGAAGCAAAAAGAGAACATCAAGAAGCAAATTCAAAACACATTTAAGCCTAACCCACTTCCTATGAAAAGGAATCTTATACACAAATAGATTCATGAAGAACAAAGTGGTAAGCATAGGAAGGCAACACAAGCGCAATTTCAAGATTCTCAACATAAAGAGGGGAAACTTAATATTATTAAGATGCATATAACCATGTTTCCCTCTCTCATAATAGCTTTCAGTAGCATCATGAACAAACTCAACAATATAACTATCACATAAAACATTCTTGTAATGAGCCATATGCATAAAATTATTACTCTCCACATAAGCATAATCAATTTTATTAGTTGTAGTGGGAGCAAATTCAACAAAGTAGCTATCATTATTATTCTTATCAAGTGTAGGAGGCATAGTATAATCATAATAAAATTTACTCTCCATAGTAGGCGGCACCAAAAGATCACTATCATTATAATCATCATAAATAGGAGGCAAAGTATCATCAAAGAAAATTTTCTCCTCAATGCTTGGGGGACTAAAAATATCATGCTCATCAAAACCAGCTTCCCCAAGCTTAGAATTTTCCATATCATTAACAACAATGGTGTTCAAAGCGTTCATACTAATATCATTGCTACTAGCATGCAAATAAGATTCCATAGGTTTTTTAATTTTCGCAGCAAACAATCCATGTCTTAACTCAGGAAATAGAATAAGAAGCTCACTGTTGCTTTCCATTATGCCTAACTAGTGTAAACAAGAAACCAAAAGATGCAATTGCAGGATCTAAAGGAAATAGCTTCGAGCACTTACAACGGCAATAGAAAATAACTTAATTACCTGGGACCGGAGTATGAGTGCCTTTTACCTTTCCTCCCCGACAACGGCGCCAGAAAATAGCTTGATGTCTACGAGTGCTTCTATTCTTGTAGACAGTGTTGGGCCTCCAAGAGCAGAGGTTTGTAGAACAGCAGCAAGTTTTCCCTTAAGTGAATCACCCAAGGTTTATCGAACTCGGGGAGGAAGAGGTCAAAGATATCCCTCTTAAGCAACCCTGCAATCACGATACAAGAAGTCTCTTGTGTCGCCAACACACCTAATACACTTGTCAGATGTATAGGTGCACTAGTTCGGTGAAGAGATAGTGAAATACAAGTAGTATGGATGTATATGAGTGGTAATAGTAATCTAAATAAAATATGGCAGCGAGTAAACATGCAACAGAACAGTAAGTAAGCGGTGTTTGCAGTATTGGAAACAAGGCCTAGGGATCATACTTTCACTAGTGGACACTCTCAACATTGATCGCATAATAAATAATAACTTCTTCTCATTTGTGCTACATACACTCTTTGTTGGATGACAAATACCATTCGTTGTGTAGGGCTACAAGAGCTCCCTCAAGCCGGAGTTAACAAGCGCCACAACATTCAGCATTCATATTTAAGTAACCTTAGAGCATAATAGATCTTTGCAAAATAGATCGAGTACTAACATAGCATACACACTGTCACCTTTACACTATGAAAGGGGGAATAGATCACATCAATACTATCATAGTGATAATCAACTCCATAACCTACAAGAGATTATGATCGTAATCTACGACAAGAACCACACGATGCACACACTGTCACCATTACACCATGCAGGAGGAATAGACTACTTTAATAACATCACATGAGTAGCACATAGACTAGTAGCGATACAAAGCTCATCATATGAATCTCAATCATGTAAGGCAGCTCATGAGATCATTGTATTGAAGTACATAGGAGAGAGATTAACCACATAGCTACCGGTACAACCCCTTAGCCTAGAGGGACAACTACTCCCTCCTCATGGGAGACAACAGCGTTGATGGAGATGGCGGCTGTGTCGATGGAGAAGCCTTCCGGGGGCACTTCCCCGTCCGGCGGACAGAGACTCTTGTCCCCCAGATCTTGGCTTCGCGATGGAGGCGGCTCTGGAAGGTTTCTCGTACCGTGGCTTATTTTTCTCGATGTTTTAGGTCAGGGACCTTTATATAGGCGAAGAGGCGGAGTCGGAAGGTCGACGAGGCGGTGGCACAACAGGGGGGCGCGGCCCACACCCTGGCCGCACCAGCCTGGTGTGTGGGGCCCCCAGGGCTCCCCTCTGGCGGCTCTCGGGTGTTCTAGAAGCTTCGTGGGAAAATAGGATGCTGGCGTTGATTTCGTCCGATTCCGAGAATATTTCCTTACTAGGATTTCTGAAACCAAAAACAGCAGAAAGGAACTGGCACTTCGGCATCTTGTCAATAGGTTAGTTCCGAAAAACGCATCAAAACGATATAAAGTGTGAACAAAACATGTAGGTATTGTCATAAAACAAGCATGGAACATCAGAAATTATAGATACGTTGGAGACGTATCACCGAGTCACCGTCATCATGCCGGCTCTGGGCCATGCTGCTAGCTCGTGGGTATCTTGGAAGTTATGCTCCCCCACCGGAGTTCGCCGCTCTCCTGGGCCGATAATTTTGCCTGGCTTCACCTTTCTGACATGACCATTCCTGGCATTGCTTTGGCATGCCCCTTGGCTTCTTTTGCCGCCATTGTTATTATCGGGATAGCCATGACCGGCGTTGTTCAGCAAGGCCTTTTGTTTTCTGGCTAACACCTGATCATACAATGTTATCTGCTTGGAGTTGATACTCCATTCTCTTTTTCTGTCGGGATGGGGGGATGATGCCTGCCCATTTGACTTTCCCCATGCGCCCCAACCGAGTGAACTATTTGGGAAGCTCCGGCACCTGGCTTATTTCGGACAACCTCTGCAGTTTGTTTAGCAGCAACAACAAGTAATTATTTAACCCGGCCTTGTTGCTTCATTAAAGCATCACCCAATAAATGTTCTAATTCCTCAACAACGGCTTGAGAAGCCCTAAGTGTTTTATCCGGAGTACTATACTTTGGCTTCTCTGCTAGCATAAGGGATACCGACATAGACATACCGGAATTCGCTTCCCGACGCAAGTCCTTTTCTAAGTTACGACCTCTAAGTCGAGTTGCTGCTACTCTGCTAGGATCTGCATCTACTAAAGCAAAGCCATGGGCCAAATTGTACTCACATAGGGTGATATTCAATGCCTGCTGGGTACGGGCCACCTCGCAGGCTCCACGGAGAAGGTTATAGTGTTGGGCCTCCAACTCGGCCTGGCTCGCGACCACGTCGGCATCGGGTGCGAACGGTGTTGCCTGCTTGTCCATGGCGGCTTGGAAAAGTGTCGGTGTCGTGGGCGCTGCGGAGGTGCCGACGTTGTTCTGCTGCCGCTCCAGCGCCTTCTTGGTCGTGCGCCCATACTTGGTGGGGATGTCCTTGGTGTCGGCTACGGCTTTGCCGGTGCCGTCTGCAACAGCCATAAAAACCTCCACGCTGCCAGCAGTGCGATCGGTATGCATGTCGCGAGCCGCACAGAGTGTCGATGGATCCGGTGCCACCAAGACCACCGCAGGGAACCAGCGTGCCAGCGTAGTGCCGACGTAGGTCTGGTGCGCACCGAAGAGGGCGAAGCTGCTTTTCCTGGGGAAGGCCCCATTGGCGAAGCTGCCAGCATTGTCGCTGACGAAGTCCAGCGAGCCGAGCCTCTAGACGAGGCCAGAAACCACACGCTCACCGAAGGCGGTGACGAACCCCGTCCGGATATGAACGCCAGCTGGCGCAGCTGCTGGCGCCACGGTGGGCGCCAATTGTCGTCGTGGTGAACAAACAAATGTCATAGGTAGGCTTATCTTGGGGCCGATGTGCCCCGGGGGATCCGGAGGAGGGGAGATGAAGAACACACACACACGATGACACAAGATTTACCCAGGTTCAGGACCCTCGTGAGGAGGTAACACCCCTACTCCTGCTTGTCTGTGATCTATAAGCACAATATGAGCTACAATGGTGCTCCACGAGCTGTGAGCTAGAGGTTGAAGATCAAGTCTACAACTAGAGGGAGGGAGAAACCCTAGAATCGATAGAGATGAAGCGTCTCGTGCAAGGGAGTGCTACCTCTCCTTATATAATGGAGATGTAGCTTACAAGAGAAGGATCCCTATCATGGGCTGATCCTCAGAATCTTTGCCTACGTTGGGCTACACTTGGATCATAGCTTTGACCTTGCTCGTGAAGTCCTTTCTGTGTTCTGGCTTCTGGCACTGTGGCGTTGACCACTGTAGCTCTACGCACTGTAGCCTCTTCGTTATCAGCGTGCTCTGGCTCCTGTTGGAACTTAGCGATGCTCTCGTCATGAGGAGATCCTCTGTATTTCCTCCATGTCTGGTAGTGGCACGATCGGATCTTTAACTCCAGGGCCATCATATGACCGTTAGTCCCATGCCGGACCTCTATCCCGATTTTATCTGAACATGCCGGATCTTTGTCCTCTGCCCTTCTAGCCATGATCCGGCATAACTTCAACTCCTCTGGCTTAAAGTATGCCGGCATCTTTGTTCCGACATTCACATGCCGGCATCTCGGGCCGTACCATCTGGCTCACCTTTAATCCGGTCACCATCATTTTAAGTGATAATCAAACCTATCCGGCTTACTCATGTAAACCGGTAACTAGTCGAATGACTTAGGCATATTGGCCATGCTCTTAACCTACCGGGGATCATCCCCCTGACAGATGATGCATTTGCTCTCGTCGCACAACTGAGCCCCGCTTAGATCGTGGAGCCTGCTAATGATGATCCATCTCTGCCACCACTTCGTCAAGTGGTTGTACACCTGAGTGGAGCTAACGTCTACACCAAAGTGTTCAAATAGGGCCTTCTCCACAGCAGTCAGGTGGACTTCCTTGAATCCTTTGCCATTTCTCACTCTGGTATTGATTAACGCACACATCTTCTCAAAGACGAAGTTGGACATGAAGGGGAGCCATTTCATGCTCCCGTTCCCCTTCTATGAGGCCTTCAAGGCCTTCTCCGTGTCAGCGCGGTTCTTCGCCTTGCTCCTCTTTGTGACGACCATCCTCGCCACCACCTCTGCCGCTACCTGAGCCACGAGATCTACCACATGCCCATTACCGGCCGGCAAAGGGGTGACAGACACCTTGGCCTTATAGATGGGTTGTGAATCGGGAACTTGCGATGGGATCTGGAAGTACCCAACGCAGACAAGGCATGGCTAATGTCATCACAGAAGGAGTCCTATACCGATTGTAGTACAGAGAACGTGAATCTACTTAGGAACAAAGATATGGCTAATGTGGACAATACAAACCATAGCAACATCATGCTAAATCAGACAAACAATACGTGGCAAATGTGGACAACACAAACCCTAGCAAGATCATGATAACTCAACCCATTTGGGACAAAAAAGGAATGGCAAATGTGGCCAACACAAACCCTAGCAAGATCATGATAAATCGCCATATTTAGGACTAACCATACCAACAAGATCAAACCCTAGGCAGATCTAACAACTCCTAAGCAAGATCTAACCATAACCGAGCAACCGGGGTGAGGGATTCCTTATAGTCATCACCGCATGTGAAGAAATGCTGCACGAGGAAGAAGATGAAGCCGAGATGCAGTCGACGTCGCTATCGTCGCCGACCGGAGATCTGTAAAAAGCTTACCTGCTTGCTCACCGAGGTGGAGCTCGAAATTTGGGGGGGGGGGGAGTGGAGGAGGGGGTAGAAATAGAGGAGGGTGCGCGGCGAGAGGTGGCAGAATCCTTCCCGCCCCCTTTTCGCTTTTCGCTTTTCGCCACTGCGTGCTGCTGCTCGCGCCGTCTCCTCCTCGTGCAGCGAAAGACTCGCTTTTTCAACAGCTCGGTGCGAGATGTGAGTGGCTTGCTGGAAACGGTCGATTCACACGTTTCTCACGGGCCAAGCCCAACGGTGCTTTAAGAACCATGTTGTGCAACAATGTGGGTGAACCCAGTTAACCAAACAGGTTGTTTTTTACGCCACCTATGCGAACTAATGGGAGCACAGGCTACCAAACACGGCCTAAGTGAGCGGTGACACCGTATCCGTATCGGCTACTGTTCGGCGATGTGCCTTAATCACAAATTTGCACACAGTTGCGTTCTTTTACAAAGAGGATGCATGCGACACGCCCACCATGTTTGATCGGACAACGCGCCCTACCTTTATCTTGCTGCCGGCCGGTAGGTTACCTTCCATCCAAGATCAGATCGATCTGCAAGCATTTATGAAGAACTTTCGCAAAGCAAGCCTGCAAAAAACGGAAGGCAGTGCTTCAAGTCAATCTTGTTGCTGTAAAGATGCAAGAACGACATTCCTCTTACAGGATATGCTAGTAACACTTATAAGCTAGGGGATAATAATGCAAGATGAATCGTAGCGAGGTGATTCAATCGGCGAACAGAATTTCGATCGATCCATCCTCGCAACTCCCAAGTCTTTGAAACGACTAGTTCTTGAGTAGCCACTACGCAACGTCGTCCTCTTCCATCGCCTATAGATCCATGCCATGCATGTGGATGTGGTGATGCACTATTTCTTCTAGCTAGCTAGCTAGCATTATCCTTGCATATCTAGCTTGCCAGTCTCCATGCATGGCTCCATATGCCTATGCAAATATCGAAACCATCCTACGAATCCTAGGTGAAAGCTAGCTCAATTAGGAAGAGAAACATTTTCATTTTCATGCAAGATGCATACTATATGAAGTAATTGCTAGTACCTTGTTCTGAGTGGATAGTTTTTTACCTGTGATTCAGGATTCTATTACATGGTCTAGGACGCATACACCTTCAACCTTGAATGCGTTTACTTATATATGTTAGCAAAAAAATTAATGAAAATGTTTCTAATCTTTTTTTTTCAAAACGATACATACAACATTTTATATTAGTTTATTTAATAAAATGTCCGGCAAAAATCATACATAAAAACCCGAAGCCACCACGTCCTTTTCCATCGCCTGTAGATCCATGACATGCATGTGGATGTGGTACTGCACTATTTATTCTAGCTAGCATTATCCTTGCATATCTAGCTTATTACCGGTCTCCATGCATGGCTCCATATGCCTGTGCAAAATATCAAAACCATCCTAAGAGAAACATTTTCCATTTCATGCAGTTGTGCCTTGTTCTGGTTGTACAGCTTTTACTTGTGAGTCAGCATTCTATAATATGGGCCTAGGACGTGTTAATGTGCTAGGATCATCTAGAGTAGATCTAATGCGGGTACAACTGTCTCCGTAAAGAATCTGGCTATGTACTGAGAGAGATAGAGAGGTCGAGAGTGGTAGATGGTTACCTTCTCCCTTAGAGGTTGACCCGTCGGATGTCGACATGGTGGCGGCGGCGGATGGGTGAGGGAGAGGTGGTGGTGGCGGTGCTTCCCGTCAGTACTGCGAACCCTAGATCGGTAGGGATGTCGGTGGGGTGTACGGCGCGACGAACCTCATATCGTGTGCTGCCGGCCCCCCACCTCTTTATATAGCGCAGTGCGACAGGGGCCCGTCAACCATAGTGGGTTGAGCGCCCCCGATCAGGGCGCAGGTCAAGGGGCCCGGTGGGCCGTTGGGCCCACTCGGGAAAAGAGATCATCCTAACATTCTCCCCTTGATCTCAACTTTACTTTCAACTTTATACTTTCATTTTATTCGTTTCATTTTGGATCAGTCCATAGGGCATGTTTCATCGTCACAACTCTATTGCCGATAGAATCAGACAGCCACAATACACTTCTCTGTTTTGAAACAAATTCTTTTACTTTTGGGACTCTTATGATCCAGGATAGGTAAGACTTTCCCTTAAACCCATGCCGGATACGTGCTCCTTGAACACACTGGGTGGTAAGCCTTTCGTTAGCGGATCCACAAGCATATCTTTTGTTCTTATATGCTCGAGACTTATAGTTTGATCCTGGACCTTGTGTTTCACAACATAATACTTAACCTCAATTGGTTTCGTAGCTGTACTCGACTTGTTGTTGTGAGCATAAAATACTGCGGGCTCATTGTCGCAGTACATCTTTAGTGGTTTGCCAATACAATCTACCCCTTTCAAGTCGGGTATGAATTTCTTTAACCATAATGCCTGCCCCGTGGCTTCATAACATGCTATAAATTCTGCATACATCATGGATGATGCAACTATCGTCTGTTTGGAGCTTCTCCACGAAATAGCTCCCCCTGCGAGGGTGAATACATATCCAGATGTGGATTTTCTATCATCTTTATCCCCTCAAAATCTGTATCGGAATACCCACTTATTTCTAGGGAATCATATCTTCTGTATGTTAGCATGTAATTTTTTGTGCCTTTCACATAACGCAATGCCTTCTTTACCATTTTCCAGTGTTCAAAACCTGGATTTTCTTGATATCTACGGAGTACTCCGGTAATGCTAAGTCAGGGTGAGTGCACACTTTTGCATATTGTAGGCTTCCAATGGCCGAAGCATATGGAACCACTTTCATTTGATCGAGCTCGTATTGATTTTGGGGACTTTGATGTTTCCCAAAATTGTCGCCCTTGACTATAGGGGCAGGTGTGGCACTGCACTTATGCATATTATACTTACTTAGAATCTTTTCTAAATAAGCCTTTTGCGATAGTACTAATACTCCATTATTCCTATCTCGGTGAATTTCTATGCCCAAAACATATGACGCTTCACCAAGATCTTTCATATCAAAATTTGAGGACAAGAACTTCTTTGTGTCTTGTAGTAGACTAACATCACTGCTGGCAAGCAGAATATCATCCACATACAAGATTTGGAAAATATATTTCCCACTTTTAAACTTTGCATAAACGCAATTGTCCTCAATATTTTCTTTAAATCCAAATCTCTTAATTGTTTCATTAAACTTTAGATACCACGGTCTGGAGACTTGCTTTAATCCATAAATGGATTTCTTTAGGCGGCATCCCATTTCTTCCTTGTCTTCCATGATAAAACCCTTAGGTTGTTTCATGTAGACATTTTCTTCTAAATCCCCGTTTAGAAATGCCGTCTTTACATCCATTTGATGCAACTCTAAATCAAAATGTGCAACTAGTGCCATGATGATTCTGAAGGAATCCTTACATGAGACCGGGGAAAATGTCTCATTGTAATCTGTCCCTTCTCTTTGTGTAAATCCTTTTGCCACAAGTCGTGCTTTATACTTTTCGACATTCTCATTGGAGTCATATTTTATTTTGTAGACCCATTTGCAGCCCACTGTTTTGGCTCCTTTAGGAATATTGTCTAAGTCCCAAACATGGTTGGCACTCATCGATCTCATTTCGTCTTCCATGGCCTCCACCCACTTTGATGAATCTGGGCTTCTCATGGCTTCTTCATATGAAGTGGGATCACCTTCCATATGAACTGTTTCTGTGTTGTAAACTTTGTAATCAGTCGAAATGGCTGATTTTCTAGCTCTTGTAGACCTTCTAGGGGCCTCATTCTCTGGAGCATTCTGTTCCTCAACTCGTGGCTCAGCTTCTGGAGGTGACTGTTGTTGCTCCCTTTCATGCTCAACAAATGGTTCATTCGGCTCCTGACGGACAGGTTCCAAATTTTCACTCATCATTGTCATGGGTGGAGTCACAACAGGCGTTTGCACCACAATCGCAGGGATCATCGGTACAGGTGCACATGGTAGCGCAAAAAATGGCTCCTGAGTCATCGGATTAGGTGCATGCACCCTCTTCTCCTCAAGATCAATTTTCCGAGCTACCATGCTCCCCCTCATCATTTCGTCTTCTAAGAAGACAACATGTCTCGTTTCCACAAACTTTGTGTATTTCTCTGGACAGTAGAAACGATAACCTTTTGACTTTTCAGGATAGCCAATAAAATGGCAGCTGACTGTTTTGGTATCTAACTTTGCGATATTTGGATTAAATACTTTGGCCTCAACAGGGCTCCCCCACACTTTCAGGTGGTTTAGAGAAGGCACTCTCCCTGTCCATAGCTCATACGGCGTTTTGGGCACCAAATTTGCTTGGTACTCTGTTTAGAATGTGAATAGCGGTTTTTAACGCCTCAATCCACAATCCCAATGGTAGGGTGGAATAGCTCATCATACTGCGCACCATATCCATAAGGGTACGGTTGCGCCTTTCAGCTACCCCATTCTGCTGAGATTCACCCGGCATCGAGTACTGGGCGACTATTCCAGTCTCCTGTAGGAACCTTGCAAAAGGTCCAGGGACTTTCCATATGGAGTATGTCGACCGTAGTACTCCCCTCCATGATCAGACCTGACTATCTTTATTTTTTTATCATGCTGATTTTCAACTTCAGCTTTGAATATTTTGAATTTAAACAATGCTTCTGTTCTTTCTTTTATTGGATAAATATAACCATATCGGGAGCAATCATCCGTGAATGTTATGAACGAATCATAGCCATCCACACTTTTCACAGGAAATGGTCCACATATATCGGTGTGAATTATTTCTAGTGTTGTTGTGCTTCGATTCGCACCTTTTTTAATTTGCTTTACAAATTTTCCTTTAATGCAATAAATGCACTATTCCATGTCTGAGAATTCTAATGGAGGAAGAATATCATTTTTAACGAGTCTTTCTATTCTCCCCCTCGAAATATGGCATAAGCGACAGTGCCATAATTTCGATGATTCATCAGTTCTTTTTCTTTTCTTTTGTTTTTTTTCTGATGCGGGTATTTGTTCATTCACTTTACACACAGACAATACTTTTTCACGCAAGGACAGTAAATAAAGCTCATCATGGAGTAAAGCAACCCCAACATAAGTATTATTACACCATATGGCACATTTGCCATGTCCAAAATAACATTGATAACTGTCTTTATCCAAGCGCGATACACTTATTAAATTTCTATGTAAGGAAGGAACAAATAAGACATCTCTAAGCAGAATAGTCAAGCCATCAGCTAGCTCCAAGAGGACGTCGCCAACAGCTTCAACTTCTGATTGAATTCCATTCGTGACTTCAACGCATCCTTCGCTTCGTTTCATAGTCCGCGTCGAATGGAACCCGTGTAAAGAATTTGCAACATGAACAGTTGCACCTGAGTCAATCCACCAAGTAGATTTCGAAAACTGTGTATACAGGGATTCATTTACAAAGGAAACTAAATTGTTACCTCTCTTTGCCATCAGTTCTTTCAGCCAATCAGGGCAGTCTTTCTTGTAGTGCCCAGTCTTCTGACAGTGAATGCACTGATATTTGTTCAATGGCATTGGCCTCTGCTGGAACTTCTGATGATGCTGCATTGGGGCTTTTGCATATGGCTTCGAAGGAGAGTCATTGTTGCTTTGTGTGAAGGGCCTTTTCTTATTGTCCTTCACATAATTTAGAGTACCTCCATTCTGTGCCTTGAGTTTGTCCTCCTCTTGCACACACATGGCAATGGTTTTTTCAATGTCCCATTTCTCAGGGTTCATGTTGTAATTGACAACAAAGTTGTCAAACTATTGTGGCAATGAGGCCATCACCAAGTGAACCAGAAGTGCAGGCTTCAGCTCCAGGTCAGCATCCACGGGCTTCAGCTCTGCAGCCAAGTTGCTCATCCTGAGGATGTGCTTCATGATGCCATGTGCACCTCCACTGTACTTTTCTGTCACCAGCTGCTTCAACAGCTGGGTTGCATATGTCTTTGAAGAACCAGTGAACTGGCTCTTTATCTTTTCTAAGTTCTCCCCAACAGAAGCACACTCTGCAATTGAGCCCATGATGACATGCACTTTTTGTTGGCAGTCTGTCACTTTCTGTTCTCTAAGGTGTACGACATCTCCACAGTATCTGTGTCATCTCTGACAGGGTCAGCAGGCTTTATGGGCTGCGGTGTATCAACCACCCAGTCCACCTCAGCACAGATGAAGGCGAAATCTACCTTCTTCCTCCATGCTGTGTAGTTATCCCCTCTTAGGGTGGAAACATCCTTGATGCAGCTCATCAAGTAGAACCCTCCTGAAAACCACAAAGAAGTGAGAACAGTACAATTGCAAATTATAATCCAACGTTGGTCCAAATTAAGACATGCAACTGTTAATGCAAATAAAACTATATCACCATTGGACAGAAACAGAGATAAATCATTGCAACAAAACCATGGTCATGTCATTAATAACGTTGGTCCAAAAATAACAGAACCATAATTGTCACAATAATCACTTTTATTCAACCTTCAAAATTTAATAGCCACGTGTTGACGTCAGAAACCCACCGGCGGGCAGTGACTGGTCAACACCGTAGAGCCGGGAACGACTAGGGCTGCGGCTGGCCCCACCCTCGAGCGACGGCCCGCAAAGCCTCCTGGTCGCGCGCCGATGCGGGTTGCAAGGGCGTGCCACGACCTATACCTGGTCGGGAAGGTGTGGATGATGCCTCGCTTAGTTTCTGCAGGGCACACACGTACACGTTAAATACGAGCCTCGATCGGCTCTCGGGTTGTCCTGTGAATCGGCTCATGGAGCCGATCCACCCATGATTCGTCCGAGGTGGCCGAATATATGGTGGTCCTGCTTGATCATGATAAAGCATATGAGATCCACGACGATCTGGGGTTTTCACCGCATAATCGGATCATCCTACTCACGATTGGGCCTCGCGCTCACGCACGGTAAACGTAAGCCAGCCCTAGACAAGGCCTAAAAACCAACACTAGGTTGATCCTCGGAACGTCCTGTCTAGGGGCAGCAAACTACACCCTGCATGCCGCTGGATCCTCCAACCCTTTGTAAGGCCTAACTATTGCAGATATTAAACTAATCCTTGATGGATCAAGGAGCGACCGTAACGGATCAGATCTACTAAATAACGATCAAGCGGGGTGCCGCCCTGCACCCATGATGAGGTACAGGGACGGCTAGATGCGCAAGGGTTGCACTACGACATCATATGATACTAGGAACAATGCTAACCCTAACACATCTATGATAACTACGTCGCTCGCCATCAAAAAGGCTTCAGTACGAGCAACGCATGAACAACTAGGCAGGCTCGTGCTGCCTAGATCGCGAGATGCGATCTAGGCAGCATGGTGCTTACCGGAGGAACCCTCGAGACGAAGGAGTTGGCGATGCGCCGAGATTGGTTTGTGTTGAACGTTGGTTGTTGTTTATTCCATAAACCCTAGATACATATTTATAGTCCATCGGACTTTCTAATGTGGGCGTGCACTAAACCGTGCACGAGATAAACTCTAACTTCTACATATCCTACTATATAAAGATACACGGGCTAACTAGCCCAAACTTGATACACAAGGCCGATTTACATATCTCTCCACGCATACATCTTCAAGTCCATCTTGATCGCGGCCCACCTCTGACTCGGTCAAATTCTGGTGATAACACATGCCCCCTGGTTTTGGAAATGACATTTCCAAAATCATTATGCTTTCTCTCGTCGGGTCATGTCGTGGCAGAGCAGAACCGTCGCAGAGTCCTTCATCATGATAACTTGCCTTCTCAACTTCTCTGCGCGATTAGACAGCTCTGGCACCACCTCCTCGAGAACTGCTGTGGCATTGAATTTTTACTATGCTCCTTTTTATTTAACCGCAGCAAACAGTCTTCTTCCTTGTCTCCTTCGCACTAGCCTTCAAAAAACCCTCCTCTGCCACCATGTCTTCATCCTCCTCCTCTTCCTCCTCATCGGGTCTTTCCTACGTGTCCTCTCCCATCTGAGAGTCGACGCCCTCGTGGGGCACGCAGGCGGCGTACGATATCCTCGCCCCGACGAAGTGGGACAAAGAGGATCATGACTCCCTTGTCTGGTCCGAGGATGACAAATCCTTGACCGACGGTGAGAGTGACCTCCGCTTCCCCGCCGTGGGTGAACCGGAGGAGGAGAGCGACGACGACAACTTCTCCTGTGACTTCACCTCTTCCGGGGAGGAAGGGAGCAGGGAGAGGAGGAGGAAGACGACGATGAGAGCTCCTCCGACGAACCGCCGGCCAAGCGGTTCTGCCCTTGGCCGGGCAATCTTAGCGACTTCGACAGCGACGAGGACGACGCGACGGAGAAGATGAAGACGACGAGGGCCCGGTCGGCGGCCATTGGAGCGATGACGAGCCCGCCGGGAGCAGCGCCGGCAGGACGACGACGAGGGCGATGATGGCCCGTAGATTAGGGCCTCTAGAATAGGACCAGTAGATGGGGCAATGTATCCCCTCATATTTCCTTTTGAGAGCAATTAGCTCTTTATGTAAGAAATCTCGCCTATCAATGAAGAACTTTTTCTTTCCCCCAATTTGATTTTGCCGATTTCTTACGAGCTTAATTGAGCCGATTCCCTCTTCTACTGTCCTTGCCGATTCGCCCCCTTTTTTAATGCGTAATGAGCCGATAGCACCGCATCGGTCCTTCGAAATTCGCCCTTCCCTTCTTCAACTGATGATTTTCTAAATCTGGCAGAAAATGCAGGATCTTTAGAAAACCTTTGAACTTTTCCAACCAAACCCAATAATCCTCTTCAGCACTCATCATTTGTGACGAAGGTTTGCAATGAAGGATCAGCCGATGGCATCCCAATCGGTTCTTTAAACAGAGCAGAACAAAATATCCACCAGGCCTGCTGCCCCCCGAGTCTTGGCTAAGGCAAAAACAGAAACAAGGACGCGTAACTTAGCTGAATTAACCTGGGCTTGATCATGCAGAGCCAGCCGATTTGCACATAAATCGGCTTCCCAAAGCCCTTCAAGGCGAGCTGCCCCCCGAGTTTCTCCAGTCCTCTCTTAGCGCCCTGCTGGTCGAATCGGCCCCTTTCTGCACGGTCCATCCTCGACCTGATCTGCGCGTCCAGGCTGCTCTTGAAGAGAGGAACCAAGCCCTTAAATTACTCCATTGAGGGGTTCTTCCATTAACATCCCCCCTCGTGCTTCATTGGTCCTCGGATCGTAACATTGATCCTCTTGAGTCGATGGTCGTGCATCGGCTGCTTCTCAATTCTAAAGTCGATGTCCTTGCATCGGCTGTGAAATGTTTTAAAAATTTTAGGCCGATTTGTGTATTGGCCTCCATACTTAGTATTATCTCATATCCTCATGTTTTATCCATCTAGGTGCCCCCCGAGCCGATTCTGTCAAGAGAATTGATGGTATCGGCTCTTCAGGTAGTCCCTGTTGGGTCAAACGTTGATCCCAGACAAAATGGATGGTGAGGATAATTTTGGCCGATTGCTGGAATCGGCCTCCACGTTGCTTGCTCGGTGAAGGTTTTGTAATATCCCTTCATCAGTTTCGGAGGGCCGATCGGAAGGATCGGCCTCGCCATGTTGCTTATCGACGTAGTCTTGCTACTCGTCCATGTCGGTGGATAAAACCAGCCCAATCTCTGACCTTAGCACGTTGGTGCGCTTGCTGTTGTCCATGTCGGGTGCATTGTGTAATCGTGGAGCACTACACTCCGCCGGACGAATGAACACCATGTTTGTGCCAGCCGATGTTTCATCATCGGCTCTCTTTTGCTTGGGGCGCCACTCTTTTCTTTGCGGCAGTCCCTCCTCATCCAGGGTCCTCGGACTTTCGCAGCCAGATCAGGCCGCGCCTTCCTCGCGTATGCAAGTACATCCTTTCGGCTTCCTCCGACCGCGCAATCGCTGAACCCTGCGCTTTTGTGAATGGCTGAGACCGTCAGGCACCACCTTGGACGGTGGCACCTGTCTTCTTCGTATTCCCCTTCGTCTTCGAATCCTCGAGATCTTCCAAGAGGGGTCTCAGCACGTCTGTTTTGCGGTGGGAGAGGCCCTAAGCGCTCGAACACGGACACGTTGGCTGTCTCCTTCTTTTTCCGGTTGCATTCTGGGCAGTTGCCGATTGTTGGTAATCGGCTCATTCCTGAATCCCAGCAGTGTCTTGAAGAAGGGGCAGTGCCAATGCCTGTCCGTATCGTCCTGCTCCCTGCCGTGGCGCTCCTGCCGCTCCTCATCATGATTATGCCGGCGATGTCTCCCGTCGTTTCTGGTCAGACGACCTCTTTCATTATTGTCGTTGTATCGCCGGCGTTGGTCATATCGACTAACATACTTGTTGAGGAGGTGATCAGAGAGGGGTCGTTGGTATCTTATGTTCTTCACTTCCCCCTCTGTGTAGCGCTTGCCATCTTGACGGAGCCGATCGCATGGAGCGGCCCCCTGTGTCCTTGCTCGAGAGCAGCTGTCCTCATCCCCGTCCTTCTCGAGCGGTGTCCAAGCTCTACCATGCTGATGTTGGCTGAGAAATCAGGCTGGCACCCTCCAAGGTGGGTAAACTCCACCATGTTGACGGCGGGGAAGGGGTGCGTGTCGACCTTCATGGCATACTGGTTAAAAATTAGTCGCCCATTTTCTATCGCCACTTGGATCTGCTGACACCCTGCAGTCGTTGGTGGTGTGGGTGAACGTGTTATGCCACTTGCAGTATGGCTTTCCGTTCAGCTCTTGCACCGTAGGAAACTTGTGGCCTTCGGGTATCTTTATGTGCTTCTCCGCGAGTAAGAGGTCGAAAATCTGCTCGGTTTTCGTCACGTCGAAGTCGAACCCTCTTGGAGGCCCTGGTGGCTTTACCCATTTGCAGGTTACTGGGCCTGCAGCTCGAGTCCACTCAGCTACCGCGACCTCTCGTTCTCCCGTAGGACCTTCATCCTCGCCTGCGTCAACCATGGTAACCACGCGCTTGAATTTATCTTGGTAGACATCCGGGTGGCGTTGTTCATACGCTGACAACTTCTGCACCATGTGTGCTAATGAAGGATAGTCCGCCTGGGAGGCCACTTCCTTGATCGATGATGATAGACCCACCACCGCCAATTCGACTGCTTCTTTTTCGCTTACGTGAACCGAATAGCATCGGTTCCTAACGGTCCTGAAGCGCTGGATGTATTCGACACCGTTTCTCCGCGCTTCGTCGTACTTGTGCTAGATCGGCAATGCCAGCCTCGGAAGCCTCGAGTGATATTGCTCATGGAACCGTTCTTCCAGCTGCTTCCAGGTCTGGATTGAGTTCGGTGGCAGCGACGTGTACCATCCGAAAGCCGATCATGTGAGGGACTGTGAGAAGTACCTCACGCGCAGCTCGTCCGACGCTGAGATCATGCCCAGCTGTGCCAAATATCGGCTCACATGCTCGATGGAGCTGGAGCCATCTGATCCGCTGAACTTTGTGAAGTCCGGGAGCCGATATTTGGGTGGTAGCGGGATCAATTCGTACTCGTTGGGGTACGGCTTGGTATAGCCGATCGCCTTTCTTTTCGGCATCATGCCGAACTGATCTTTCAGGATCGTACAAATTTGATCCGCGGTGATGGCTGCAGGTGCCGAACCCTGAAGATTCGTCGGAGTGGCGTACTTAACCAGCCATGCCTGTTTCTCTGGTTCTGAGCCAACTGCAGGAGCTGGGCTCGGGAGTTTTGTCGGGGTGGCGTATTTAGCTAGCCACGTTTGCTTCTCGGGTCTGCCTCCGACGTTCCTCCTGTTGCCCCGAAGTCCCTGCTATAGCGACCTGGTTCGAGGGTGCCCAGTGCTGCGGCACGCATGCGCATGCGTATCCGTGCGGGATCTCCTTGGGCGCGTCCTGTAGAAATTGGTAATCACCGGGGTCACCACCAATCTTGTAGACGACATAGGCCGATGAGTTCGGCGCTTCGGGCGCTGCCAACGCGAACGGCAGCGGTGGACGGGACTGGAGTAGCAACTCCCCTTGAGTCCCTAGGGCTGGTCCTGACGGAGAGTACGATGGCTCATGATCTCCTGGATCACGCGCAGCGCGACGCGCTCCAACGTGTTCACCAGGCTCTCGGAATGGCGGTGCAGCGAATGAGCCACCATGAAGTTTATCTCCTGACGCAGCGACCTGGTGCGTTCCTCGGACGGGGTGGATAGGTCCACTCCATCAAGCGCGCCATCGGTGAGAACCCCTTCCATCTGATACCATGGGAGCGGGTCCTGTGGAAAGAGCCGATGAGGTCGGCTTCGAGGAGGACTTTGACCTCGTCGTACTTCTTCTTGAGCTCGCCATGAGCTCCTCGTAGGTGACCGGAGTTTCTTCCGCCATCTCGATGTGGATGGCGAGGTGGTTATCGTTGAAGATTGTGTCCCACCGTGCGAGAATGTGTTGTCGTCGAAACCCACCGGCGGGCGTGGGTCAACACCGTAGAGCCGGAACGACTAGGGCTGCGGCTGGCCCTCCCTCGGAGCGACGGCCCGCAAAGCCTCCTGGTCGCGCGCCGATGCGGGTTGCAGGGCGTGCCACCTGACCTATACCTGGGGAAGGTGTGGATGATGCCTCGCTTAGTTTCCTGCAGGGCACACACGTACACGTTAAATACGAGCCTCGATCGGCTCTCAGGTTGTCCTGTGAATCGGCTCATGGAGCCGATCCACCCATGATTCGTCCGAGGTGGCCGAATATATGGTGGTCCTGCTTGATCATGATAAAGCATATGAGATCCACGACGATCTGGGGTTTTCACCGCATAATCGGATCATCCTACTCACGATTGGGCCTCGCGCTCACGCACGGTAAACGTAAGCCAGCCCTAGACAAGGCCTAAAAACCAACACTAGGTTGATCCTCGGAACGTCCTGTCTAGGGGCAGCAAACTACACCCTGCATGCCGCTGGATCCTCCAACCCTTTGTAAGGCCTAACTATTGCAGATATTAAACTAATCCTTGATGGATCAAGGAGCGACCGTAACGGATCAGATCTACTAAATAACGATCAAGCGGGGTGCCGCCCTGCACCCATGATGAGGTACGGGACGGCTAGATGCGCAAGGGTTGCACTACGACAGCATATGATACTAGGAACAATGCTAACCCTAACACATCTATGATAACTACGTCGCTCGCCATCAAAAAGGCTTCAGTACGAGCAACGCATGAACAACTAGGCAGGCTCGTGCTGCCTAGATCGCGAGATGCGATCTAGGCAGCATGGTGCTTACCGGAGGAACCCTCGAGACGAAGGAGTTGGCGATGCGCCGAGATTGGTTTGTGTTGAACGTTGGTTGTTGTTTATTCCATAAACCCTAGATACATATTTATAGTCCAGCGGACTTTCTAATGTGGGCATGCACTAAACCGTGCACGAGATAAACTCTAACTTCTACATATCCTACTATATAAAGATACACGGGCTAACTAGCCCAAACTTGATACACAAGGCCGATTTACATATCTCTCCACGCATACATCTTCAAGTCCATCTTGATCGCGGCCCACCTCTGACTCGGTCAAATTCTGGTGATAACACCACGTTTGCATTAAAATGCTCCTATTTCTATTTGCAGCGGAAACTGTGACTTTAAACTATTTAACTTTTGAACTTTTCAGAGAAATATCTTTCACCTTTTAGTTTCTGAACAAATATTTCGTTGGTCCTATTTATTCAGAAAAAAAACTAGACAAAAAATGGCCAAACATTGACCCAAAACTGCCTAAGAATTCCTCTGTAAACTGTAAACTGTCGCGGCCCACGCTGCCCGCGGTGGTACGCGCGAAGCACACCTCCGTTGGGAACCCCAAGTGAAAGGTATGATGCGTATAGAAGCAAGTTTCCCTCATTATAAAACCAAGGTTATCGAACCAGTAGGAGCCAAGAAGCACGTGAAGGTTATTGGTGGAGGAGTGTAGTGTGGCGCAACACCAGTGAAACCGGCGCCAACGTGGAACCTGCACAACACAATCAAGATACTTTGCCCCAACGTAACAGTGAGGTTGTCAATCTCACCGGCTTGCTGAAAACAAAGGATTAAACGTATCGAGTGGAAGATGATGTTTGTTTGCAAAGAACTGTAGAGAACAATGATTGCAGTAGATTGTATTCAGATGTAAAAGAATGGACCGGGGTCCACAGTTCACTAGTGGTGTCTCTCCAATAAGATAAATAACATGTTGGGTGAACAAATTACAGGTGGGCAATTGAAAAATAAAGATTCAATACATATCAATGATGATTACTATGAGATTTAATCAGGGCATTACGACAAAGTACATAGACCGCTATCTAGCATGCATCTATGCCTAAATAATCCACCTTCAGGTTAGCATCCGCACCCCTTCCAGTATTAAGTTGTAAACAGACAATTGCATTAAGTATGGTGCGTAATGTAATCAACACAAATATCCTTAGACAAAGCATCGATGTTTTATCCCTAGTAGCAACAACACATCCACAACCTTAGAACTTTCTGTCACTGTCCCAGATTCAATGGAGGCATGAACCCACTATCGAGCATAAATACCTCCTCTTGGAGTTACAAGTATCAACTTGGCTAGAGCCTCTACTAGCAACGGAGAGCATGCAAGAACATAAACAACACATATATGATAGATTGATAATCAACTTGACATAATATTCTATATTCATCGGATCCCGCCAAACACAACATGTAGCATTACAAATAGATGATCTTGATCATCTTAGGCAGCTCACAAGATCTAAGCATGATAGCACAAGAGGAGAAGACAACCATCTAGCTACTGCTATGGACCCATAGTCCAAGGATGAACTACTCACGCATCAATCCGGAGGCGGGCATGGTGATGTAGAGCCCTCCGGTGATGATTCCCCTCTCCGGCAGGGTGCCGAGGCGATCTCCTGAATCCCTCGAGATGGGATTGGCGGCGTCTCAGTAAGGTTTTCCGTATCGTGGCTCTCGGTACAGGGGTTTTCGCGACGAAGGCTTTAAGTAGGCGGAAGGGGAGGTCAGGAGGGGGCACAGGGGCCCCACCCCATAGGCCGGCGCGGCCAAGGGCCAGGCCGCGCTGCCCTATGGTTACGGCCCCTCGTGGCCCCACTTCGCATCCTTTTCGGTCTTGGAAGCTTCGTGGAAAAATAAGACCCCGGGCGTTGATTTCGTCCAATTCCGAGAATATTTCCTTTGTAGGATTTCTGAAACCAAAAACAGCAAAACAGCGGCACTTCGGCATCTTGTTAATAGGTTAGTGCCGGAAAATGTATAATAATGATGTAAAGTATGTATAAAACATGCAAGTATTTTCATAAAAGTAGCATGGAACATAAGAAATTATAGATACGTTTGAGACGTATCAAGCATCCCCAAGCTTAGTTCCTACTCGCCCTCGAGTAGGTAAACGATAACAACAAATAATTTCTGAAGTGACATGCTACCAACATAACCTTGATCAACATTATTGTAAAGCATATGAGATGGATGGAGTGATTCAAAAGATTGCTAACAAAAGATAATGACTAAACAATTGAATCATATAGCAAAACTTTTCATGAATAGTACTTTCAAGACATGCATCAACAAGACTTGCATAAGAGCTAACTCATAAAGCAATAAATTCAAAGTAGAATGCATTGAAGCAACACAAAGGATGATTAAGTTTCAGCAATTGCTTTCAACTTGTAACATGTATATCTCATGGATATTTGTCAACATAGAGTAATATAACAAGTGCAATAGGTAAACATGTAAGAATCAATGCACACAGTTAACACAAGTGTTTGTTTCTAAGATAGAAAGAAGTAGGTAAACTGACTCAACATAAAGTAAAAGAATGGCCCTTCGCAGAGGGAAGCATGGATTACTGTTTTTGTGCTAGAGCTTTTATTTTGAAAACGTAGAAACAATTTTGTCAACGGTAGTAATAATTCATATGTGCTATGCATAATACTTCCTACAAGTTGCAAGCCTCATGCATAGAGTACCAATAGTGCACGCACCTTGTCCTAATCAGCTTGGATTACAAGGATTATCATTGCATAACATATGTTTCAACCAAGTGTCACAAAGGGGTACCTCTATGCCGCATGTACAAAGGTCCAAGGAGATCAATTGCATTTGATTTCTCGTTTTTAATAGATCTCAACTTAAGACATCCATACCGGGACAACATAGACAACAGATAATGGACTCCTCTTCTAATGCTTAAGCATTCAACAACAGATAATATTCTCATAAGAGATTGAGGATGTATGTCCAAACTGAAAACTTCCACCATGATACATGGCTTTGGTTAGCGGCCCAATGTTATTCTCTAACAATATGCATACTCAAACCATTTTATTATGAAAATCTCCCTTACTTCAGACAAGACGAACATGCATAGCATCTCATATGATATCCAACAAAGGTAAAAAGTTGATGGCGTCCCCAAACATGGTTACCGCTCAACAAGCAACTTATAAGAAATAAGACACATAACTGCATATTCATCACCACAATAGTTTTTAAGCTATTTTCCCATGAGCTATATATTGCAAAGACAAAGGAATGAAATTTTAAAGGTAGCACTCAAGTAATTTACTTTGGAATGGCAGAAAAATACCACATAGTAGGTAGATAGCGTGGACACATATGGCATGGGTTTTTGGCTCAAGGTGTTTGGATGCACGAGAAGCATTTTCTCTCAGTACAAGGTTTGGGCTAGCAAGGTTGTTTGAAGAAAACAAAAGTATGAACAGGTACAACAAAACTTACAGAAGAACATATTGCAAGCATTATAAGACTCTACACTGTCTTCCTCGTTGTTCAAACACTTTACCAGAAAATATCTAGACTTAGAGAGACCAATCGTGCAAACCAAATTTTAACAAGCTCTACGGTAGTTCTCCACTAATAGATTAAACTACATGATTCAAGAGCTTAAACATGATCTATGAGAGCTCAAAAAATTGCCAAGTTATTCCAAACCATATGCAGCATTTTCTGATTCCAACCAAATAGCAATCAACGAAGCAATTTTCAGCCTTCGTCATGAACATTAAAGCACAACTAAGAACACAAGTGTTCCATATGAAAAAGCGGAGCGTAATATCTCCAATATAAGGATGGTGGGATCCAACTTTATTCAAACCAAAACAAAAACAAAAGCAAACAGACGCTCCAAGTAAAGAACATAAGATGTGATGGAATAAAAATATAGTTTTACTAGAAGTGACCTGATAAGTTGTCGATGAAGAAAGGGATGCCTTGGGCATCCCCAAGCTTAGATGCTTGAGTCTTCTTAAAATATGCAGGGATGAACCACCGGGCATCCCCAAGCTTAGACCTTTCACTCTTCTTGATCATATTGTATCATCCTCTTCTCTTGACCCTTGAAAACTTCCTCCACACCAAACTTAAAGCAAACTCATTAGAGGGTTAGTGCATAATAAAAAATTCATACATTCAGAGGTGACATAATCATTCTTAACACTTCTGGACATTGCACAAAGGTACTGAAAGTTAATGGAACAAAGAAATCCATTCAACATATCAAAAGAGGCAATGCGAAATAAAAGGCAGAATCTGTCAAAACAGAATAGTCCGTAAAGACGAATTTTACTGAGGCACTTAACTTGCTCAGATGGAAAAACTCAAAACTAATGAAAGTTGCGTACATATCTGAGGATCACGCACGTAAATTGGCAGATTTTTTTGATTATTTTACAGAGAGTTCTGCGTAAATTCGTGACAGACAGCAATTCTGTTTCTGCGCAGCAATCCAAATCTAGCATCAACTTTACCATAGAGACTTTACTTAGCACAAAAAACATGATAAGGAGAGGTTGCTACAGTAGTAACAACTTCCAAGACTCAACAATACAGTAGTAAAATAAAACATGGGTTATCTCCCAAGAAGTGCTTTCTTTATAGCCATTAAGATGGGCTCAGTAATTTCAATGATACTCGCAAGAAATAAGAGTTGAAGCAAAAGAGAGCATCAAAAAGCAAATTCAAAACACATTTAAGCCTAACCCACTTCCTATGAAAAGGGATCTTGTACACAAATAAGTTCATGAAGAACAAAGTGGCAAGCATAGAAAAGCAACACAAGCGCAACTTCAAGATTCTCAACATAAAGAGGGGAAACTTAATATTATTAAGATGCATATAACCATGTTTCCCTCTCTCATAATAACTTTCAGTAGCATCATGAACAAACTCAACAATATAACTATCACATAAAGCATTCTTGTCATGAGCTACATGCATAAAAATTTTACTCTCCACATAAGCATAGCCATTACTATTAATTGTAGTGGGAGCAAATTCAATAAGATAGCTATCATTATTATTCTCATCACCATGATCATCATATATAGGAGGCATATTGGAATCATAATTAATTTTCTCCTCAATAGTAGGTGGACTGAAAACATCATATTCATCATTGCAAACATCATATATAGGAGGCATGTCATAATCATAAACTTTCTCCTCCATGCTTGGGGGACTAAAAATATCATGCTCCTCAAAACCAGCTTCCCCAAGCTTAGAATTTTCCATAGCATTAGCCACAATGGTGTTCAAAGCATTTATACAAATAACATTACCTTTAGCATGCATATAAAGTTCCATAGGTTTTTTTAATTTTCTCTTCAAACACCTCATGTCCTAACTCAAGATAAATACTATAAAGATCGCTAATTTTTTTGTTGTTTTCCATTAAGCCTAACTAGTGACGAACTTCAACTTCAGGATTACTCATTTTAGCAATAATAAAAATAAACTAAGCAAACAGAATAAAATAAAGTAAAAACAAGTAACTAATTTTTTTGTGTTTTGATATAAAGAAAACAAGACAGTAAATAAAATAAAGTAAAGCAAGACAAAAACAAAGTAAAGAGATTGGATGTGGAAGACTCCCCTTGCAGCGTGTCTTGATCTCCCGGCAACGACCAGAAATTTAGCTTGCGCGAAGCACACGTCCGTTGGGAACCCCAAGTGAAAGGTATGATGCGTATAGAAGCAAGTTTCCCTCAGTATGAAACCAAGGTTATCGAACCAGTAGGAGCCAAGGAGCACGTGAAGGTTGTTTGTGGAGGAGTGTAGTTCGGTGCAACACCAGTGAAACCGGCACCAACGTGGAACCTGCACAACACAATCAAGATACTTTGCCCCAACGTAACAGTGAGGTTGTCAATCTCACCGGCTTGAAAACAAAGGATTAAACGTATCGAGTGGAAGATGATGTTTGTTTGCAAAGAACAGTAGAGAACAATGATTGCAGTAGATTGTATTCAGATGTAAAAGAATGGACCGGGGTCCACAGTTCACTAGTGGTGTCTCTCCAATAAGATAAATATCATGCTGGGTGAACAAATTACAGGTGGGCAATTGACAAATAAAGATTCAATACATATCAATGATGATTACTATGAGATTTAATCAGGGCATTACGACAAAGTACATAGACCTCTATCCAGCATGCATCTATGCCTAAATAATCCACCTTCAGGTTAGCATCCGCACCCCTTCCAGTATTAAGTTGTAAACAACAGACAATTGCATTAAGTATGGTGCGTAATGTAATCAACACAAATATCCTTAGACAAAGCATCGATGTTTTATCCCTAGTAGCAACAGCACATCCACAACCTTAGAACTTTCTGTCACTGTCCCAGATTCAATGGAGGCATGAACCCACTATCGAGCATAAATACCCCCTCTTGGAGTTACAAGTATCAACTTGGTCAGAGCCTCTACTAGCAACGGAGAGCATGCAAGAACATAAACAACACATATATGATAGATTGATAATCAACTTGACATGATATTCTATATTCATCGGACCCGCCAAACACAACATGTAGCATTACAAATAGATGATCTTGATCATATTAGGCAGCTCACAAGATCTAAACATGATAGCACAAGAGGAGAAGACAACCATCTTGCTACTGCTATGGACCCATAGTACAAGGATGAACTACTCACGCATCAATTCGGAGGCGGGCATGGTGATGTAGAGCCCTACGGTGATGATTCCCCTCTCCGGCAGGGTGCCGGAGGCGATCTCCTAAATCCCCGAGATGGGATTGGCGGCGGCGTCTCAGTAAGGTTTTCCGTACCGTGGCTCTCGGTACAGAGGTTTTCGCGACGAAGGCTTTAAGTAGGCGGAAGGGTTGGTCAGGAGGGGGCACAGGGGCCCCACCCCATAGGCCGGCGCGGCCAAGGGCCAGGCCGCGCCGCCCTATGGTTACGGCCCCTCGTGGCCCCACTTCGTATCCTTTTCGGTCTTCTGGAAGCTTCGTGGAAAAATAAGACCCTGGGCGTTGATTTCGTCCAATTCCGAGAATATTTCCTTTGTAGGATTTCTGAAACCAAAAACAGCAGAAAACCACTTCGGCATCTTGTTAATAGGTTAGTGCCGGAAAATGTATAAGAATGATGTAAAGTATGTATAAAACATGCAAGTATTGTCATAAAAGTAGCATGAAACATAAGAAATTATAGATACGTTTGAGACGTATCACGCGGCCACGCAGCCCAACGCACTGTGCGGTGCACAGCGACGCGGCGCCCACGCTGCCAAGCAGCACGCAGCGACGTGGCGTCCACACAGCCTGCCGACGCGGCCCGCCAAAATGCGGCCTGGCCACGCTGCCGACGCGGCCCACGTGGCCCAGCCGCAGAGACCACGTTGCCAGCCAGCACCGCACGCTCCTGGCCATCGGATGAGATCCGACGGTCGGCCATCTCTTTCGGTTGGTATAAAAACCACCAAACCGGCAGAAAACCCTAACTCTAAACATTTCCCCCCGACCCCTGTCTCTTTCCTGTGTCCAGCGGCTAGAGAAGAGCGGCTGGCACCTCCCGCCGGTGAGCGCACCATGGCCGGTTCCCCCACTTCCACAGACACCCTGCGGCCCCTTCTTTCCTCTCTGGCGGCGCGGAGGCTGCTCCTCCCGTCCACGCTCGTAGCCCCTGGTGCCTTTCCGGCGACGGTCGGGCTCTCCCGCGCCTCTCTGCCGGCGACGGCAGCTCGCAACCGCGCCCTGCAGCAGCAGGTGGCCGGTCCCTTTCTCTTTTCCGTCCTCTGCATCTCCCACCACCAAAACCCGTGGGTCGACGGCGAGCAGGATACGAGCGGTGGAACCCCCTGTCCCCCATGCCGGTGGCGCGTGCACCCGAGGGTGGGCGCACCACCGTCAAGTGGCGCAGAGGTGGTTCCCTTTTCTTTGCCGGCGACGAGCAGCGGCAGCCGCACGGTAAGCCGGTGAGATTATTTCTTCTTTTCTTTGCCCCCGGCTTGCAGAGCAAGTGGAGGTTGCCCTTCTTCCTGATGCCTCGGCATACCGATGCGCATCGGGATTGAGAGGGGTGGCGTGGCCTTGCGGCGGCGCTAACTTTGCCGGCGAGCCCGAGGGCCTCGGCCAGTGCACTTTTCTTTCGGTGGAGCGAGCTAGGGTTTGTCTTTGATTTCTTTTCTACCCGAAAAAACACGAGATCTACACACTAGTATTGCTCTGATACCAATGTTAAAGTGCTAGGATCATCTAGAGTAGATCTAATGCGGGTACAACTGTCTCTGTAAAGAATCTAGCTATGTACTGAGAGAGATAGAGAGGTCGAGAGTGGCAGATGGTTACCTTCTCCCTTAGAGGATGAACCGTCGGACGTCGACATGGTGGCGGCGGCGGATGGGCGAGGGAGAGGTGGTGGTGGCGGTGCTTCCCGTCACTACTGCGAACCCTAGATCGGTAGGGATGTCGGTGGGGTGTACGGCGCGACGAACCTCGTATCGTGTGCCGCCGGCCCCCTACCTCTTTATATAGTGTAGTGCGACAGGGGCCCGTCAACCATAGTGGGTTGAGCGCCCCCGATCAGGGCACAGGTCAAGGGGCCCGTGGGCCGTTGGGCCCACTCGGGAAAAGAGATCATCTTAACAGGACGCACACACCTTCAACCGTTACTAGTGTACCTATATACTATTACCAAAAATATTTTTATGAAAATGTTTCTAATCTGCTGGACGGTTTGAAAAATCTAAAATTTGGGAGTTATCATATTTCAAAGTTCAAACATGTTAGCGTGTATATTTTATAAAGCATAACGTATTCAAAAATGGAAGACTACCACACGAGAAACCTTTGGTTTGCGAAACAATGTTAGCAGCAGATGTCCCGACCGACAGTTGAGAAACCGTTTAATCTCCTGGCACTGACGTGAAATGTTGATTGATTATTGCCATGGCCTACTCTCCTGAATCTCTCGGGCCACACCCCCTTTGAAAAAAGGCACAATGTTATGTTGGTGCATGCATGATATATACTGCGTCGATCGATCATTTGCCGCCTAGCTCCTTTTCTTCTTTATCTTCTCAGCTTATCATTGAAACGAGAAGCTTTCCCCTGAAACAAGTTGCAACTTTTTCTTGCTCCCTGCACTGCCTATGGATCTATATATGATGGTGAAGCAGTACGCAGCACTAAAAGCTTGCGATTTGGGGGCGAATATTTTTTAAAAAACATGTTACATATGAACCTCTGTCTTCTGAAAAATTGTAAAAATCACACCTACAAGCTGTGATCAATTATATATGTAAGATATGGGTATCAACTTGTTATTGTACCAAAAGTCCCATGTTTGTATATACCAAAAGATTTAGAAATATGTTCTTTGTGAAGTTTCGAAAAATATGTTTTTCTTTTTGAAAAGGGAAAAGCCCCATACTCTGCATCGATCGATGTGTATGGCCCTTTTATTTCATTATTATTTCAGTTTGGTTCACATAATAGTACAAATCATGGATAAAAATTGACTATGTTCCGGAACTCACTTTTAATCTTGGGTGCATATGCTCCTGCCACCGGAAAAAAATCTTAAAATGTAAAAAAAAAATCCGAGCTAAATATTTTGATCTCAGACATTCTATGTATGCACGCTAAACGAACATTTTTTGGTGTAAAAAGGATAAAGAAATGTCTCGTAAAGAGCTTTTTAAGCACCAAATTTTATCTTTTTACACACAATACAAAAGATATCGGTTTTTCGTGAAACAACTATGTGAGCACATAAAACAGCGAGATGTACAAGTGAACTTTTTTCTAGTAATTTTTTGACATTTTGAAATAAGTTTAAAACTCATTTGAAAACAATGAGCATATGATCCTGGGTGCCAAAACGCTTCATTTGTCCCCTATGTTCAAGCTAGTATCCCCATGATCTTTTATGTTCCTTTGATAGCACTTAAGCAAGAGTAAATGTGTGTTGATGTATTCTCAGCATCCCGTATCGTTGTTCGTTTTAGAATAAGTTTGCGATTGCTGAACTTTGATGTGCTACTGTATACAATTTTACAAGATATGTACGCTTCAATGTACTTAAATAGATATGGATGTAAAAGATTCAATTGTCCAACAACATGTGCTGATATTTTCAAATAACAGACCCAAACATGTACTGATTCTGATTGAACATATTACTGGCAATTATAGGTGCGTACTGTTAGTAACCGAAAGCTGAGCTTGCCGTAACAGTAGCTCACAGTGTTTGCATATGCTCGCAGGGAACACGAAGGTACAGAGGCAAGCTCATGTTCAGAGCAGTGATCAGCTACGGCATGTCGTAGAGTGTTCTTGGCAAGTTGACATCTCACTCTCATCTCGATCGAGCTAGCAGAAGAAGAAAAGGTACAGGGTTTCTCTTGCCTTTTTCTTGTGCGGTTGTCATGGCACATGGCTTGCCTTCTCTTTTCACACACATTTTTCTCTCATCGAACTGAGTAGCTACGCATCGAGCCATTACGTGCTACCAACAAGCTCCAATTATTGTCCTAACGAGAAGATTGGGCAGGCAAAGCATTTGTTCCTTGCCAAAGGAAAAGTTAGCAACAATACTGGTAGCCAGCCTCTCCCTGTAGACTGTAGTAGTAGCTTCTCTTGCCATCCTTGTTCTTTGATTTCTTGTAGTGAATCACTGCATACGTACACCACTGTTTACTCTCACTTCACAAAAACACGATGGTATGGACATCGGTTTGGTCAAACCTTTAACAACTTTGAGTACCAATGTTTTTAACAGGTAGTTTGGTTGGATGTGCGAAAGTCTTATGTATGGATTTGTCTCGAACATAATAATTAATAATATACAGTAACAATTTTACTAGGTTCCGTAATTATATTGCAATAGAAATCAATTGTCGAACTTATATTTTGGAGATCACGTCGGTGTCCATAACAAGAGCTATCGCCTGGCTTTGCTTAATGACTTGCCTTGTTACAAATCTTTACTCTTGAGCACATGTAATTGTGCAATCCAATGTAAAGCTACCGGCTTAGCATTGTAGAAGTGATTTGATGGTGGTTCATGATTGTGACTTGTGACAATTTACACTCTCATAAAAAACACTATGGTATCAATACACTACCCCTAACCTGTAGAATAACAATGATCATACTTACAGTTATAATTATTACAAATTATGTACCATGTAGACATATCCAAATTTTGACAGATGGTGCCTTGTTTTTTATAGTCTACTCATTGTAATAATACTAATATTAGGACACCTGCTAAGAAAGGAGGAGTCTAGGAGAAGGATAAGGTTGGACAAGAAAAGCCAATTAATGTAGTCATATTCAATTGCCTGATCTTTTTTTTGCTCGTCACACTGTTTAGTATATCTTGGGAGATGAATTTTCCAGAAGTCAACTGGTTTGAATTAAACAAATATGTCAGGAGGGAGGTCAACTTCAAATACCTATACATTCTTGGCCTATTCCAAAAAAAAGTATTAAGCTTCATGTATATTCATGGGACCAAAGGAAATATTATATGGTAGTGTGCTATAGTAAATTAATATAATCTTTGTGCATTTCGTTGGGACAAAGAAGAAGAGTCGTCTTAACTCTTAAGAGGTAAGGTCAGGTTATACAGATTGCATGTGGTCACTAGCTGGTGGGGACCAGGGTGATTTTAAGTACATTGAGTAGAATGAAAAAAAACGATAGAGAACCAAATTTTGTTTGTCTATTATCATAAGATGAGTTAGAGAAAACTAGGAGTTGAGAATATCAAATACGGTTTCCTTTAACTTTCCAGTTGAGAGAGTACAAGATCTTCACAGCAAATGATGAATTAATCAACTTACTACTATCTAATAAGCTATATATATAGTCCGAAAGCTTGATCGTCACCATCGATCTATCACATAATTCCGTTTACCGATCTACTCAGAGATTTAGGTTTTGAGATACTTATTGTAAGAAATTAAACATGCATATAGTCATACCTTGCAATAATGATAAGTCGTACATTGCATTTCTACACATGTAACTGGACAATGATAGAAACAATATGATAAGTAGTACAGTTCTGCCAGATCAGACGAAGGATGCAGATGTGGAGCAAAGATTTTCCTGTGGAGCAACAGAGACGTGAGAGAGAGAGGAGGAGGAGGAGGCTTGAATGCATATGTCTCTTTGCTTTTAATCATGAAGCCTATACGCAGTCTGTACAGGGTGGCTGCTGGGGCCAAAACAGTTATTGAGCTGAACCCAATACTTCTCCCCTTTCACCAATCTTTGACGGCAGGTGTGGCTGCCCACACCCATTTTTTGCCCTGCCACTCCAACAATATGACATCATTGAAAATTTCGACTCAGTGGAGTACAATTATTGCCCCTTCAGATTTAGATGGAATATCTGGAACTTAGGTATGAGTACAGATAAATTCAACTTCTAATTTTCGAAAAATCTTAAGTTTCAAAAATTACGAAAAACATGTCAATTTTAAAACTTATACATGCATGTAAGCGACCTGAAGTTTCCTAACTTAAAATTTATCAATTCCCTTTAATTTTTTTGCAAATTAGCGTTTCATTTTCTCAATTTCATGCAGGTCGCATCCAGTCAATTTTATTATACGAAAATTTGTAAGTTTCAATTAAATATGTTTGTGCGAGATTTATTTCAGAATTTCTAAAACTTAAAATACATTTTTTGGTACGGCTTAAAAAGTCTGTCCCGATGTGCCTATGTTCATTCTAGCATTTTTTTCCAGTGTTGTGTTTTTCGTACTCCTGTGGGAATTAAACCGTCTCAGTGAAATTTCTCCAGAATTCTTACATTCTCAATGTGTTATCAGTTTTTTCTGAATAAATAGGAAGTTGGAGGCTTTAATAACATGGTTAAAGTTGCAATAAAAATAGTTGAGTAGTTTACTAGCAAGCAGTATGTTTTCAATATATAAATTCCATTTGTCCCGAATAAAAGTATACTTTCGAGTTTTGTTCAATTCTGCAGGTTTGCAAAGTGGCATAATATCTGTTAGGCTGAACTTTATGAAGTACCCTTGGAGTAATATACAGATATAATATCAAATAGTATATGTTAAGCCTGAACTTTATGAAGTACCCTTGGAGTAATATACAGATATAATATCAAATAGTACGTGATAGGAGAGGCCATTTTCTCTGCTTGTAGATCACTGGAGAATTGTGCTTCAGCCCTGGAAGCAGAGCTAGAAGCATGTGATGAAGGCCTGAAGTTAGCGCTGTGTTGGTCGACTGAACCCATGCTGTTGAGATGGACCGTTCCACAGCCATAGCCATGATCAGCTCAAACGAGAAGAACCGGTCTGCCTTAGTGTGTCTGGTAACTAGTATCAAACATTCTCTAGGAGAAAGAGATATTACGGTTAGGAAAATTGATAGAAGCCAAAATGGCGCTAGTCACAGCCTAGCTCATCTTGGTAGATATTCGGGTAGAACTCATTTCTGGATTAGACGTGTTCCGCCTGAAACTCAGGATTGTGTAACCGATGATTGTAAACTTCCTATAATCTAATAAAATCTCTTTTTCCCCGCAAAAAAAAAGTGCTACATGAATCTGAAACTGTGTTGCCACACAAAATATAGCATGTGTACACGGTTTGCAGCATCTTAACGGTCTTAGTTATTGCTTGGCACTTGCGATGGAGATCATAAAACCCTAGTTTGCTACTGCTTGTGTAGTACTATTACTCCTATATAGTACTACTGCACTTTGAGTAAGATATTGTTTCAGGTGTGCATTTGTTTACTGAACTAATTAGAGGGAGGTGAAAGTTTATGTGCATGCATGGTACCAGCTGCATCACTTTTCTACTTTTCTTGTAAAGAGTGTCTTGTCACGAATCTCTAAGCACTTTTCTATCAATTTGCAAGATATAAAGAATAAGATAGTACAACTCCTATTCATAGGCTCCAATCTAGAAAGAATCTGAATATTGAGCAGTGCAATTAAAGCTAGATCAATGGGCACAAAACAAGCCGTAATGCTGGCAGTACATATGCAATACTAATAACAATGTATATTCTAGGGGTATTAGTGCTGACATTGGAGAACAAAATTGCAATCGCCTTTTTAGGAACTTTTGATTCCCAGAGAAATATCTACATAATCAGCCTTGATATATTCAGGTTAGAAAGGCATTACAATCTACAATAAACACAGAACCACAACGACGAGCATGGCATCCAACAGAATTTATATGGCGGAAAGCGCACCTTACAAAATTGCTTCGAAATATGAGGCAGCCATGACAACAGGCAACGCCAAAGTGAGATGCTTGTGGTTAACAATGAGTTACTCTATCCACATCACACCGAGTAAAATGGCATTGCTGTCCCTCCCTGAGGATGGATCACGCGAGATCATGCACCTCTTCGATCTCCATAGAGTAGGGCAAGCATAAGAAATAAAGTTGACAGGTGGCAGCTGCCCGTACAGGAGAGGCAAAGATCAAGAGATGGCTCCCTTATGAAAATAACAATATCCAAAAGCTTGAGATGCGTATTCTCGTACCATCGTTTATTTTACCCATACCACAAGAAGGCGTGTAGCATTGGGGCCAATGCATTAGGACAATATTATACTATTACCCCATGAAATATCCACTAATTTGCACCTAAGTTAACTAGGACCTAGTTAATGGCTACCATCTGATGGCTACCCAAGCCTACAACATAGTTAGTCATTTCTAAGGGGGCATGACTACCTCCTGCTGCAAATTCGCAGGTGACCGAGACAGTCTCCACAGTCCACACCCTTTTCTCCCTTAATTGATCGGTAAAGCATTTGTCTTTTCCCTTCCGAGATAAAAGAGGGCGACGCGTGGGCGAAGCCGCCGGTGGTTTGCCGGAGAAGAAGAGGCCACGAGAGGGAGTTAGGAATAAACAATGCCTAAAAAGCCTGCGCTTCATTTTAGATCATGGCCATGAGAGGGGGTTAGAGATAAACAATGCCTCTAGTAGATGGGCTCATGCATTGATGAGTGGTATGAGAGATGACTAATCGTATAATCACTAGCAGATCCGGTGCCTGGCTAAGACTCTAGTATAGTCGAATCGATGTAATTATGTACACTCTCGATCTTAATCTAGTGTAGTACCAAGTGGGATGGGTGCAGTAGCTTTGTTGGATCCGCACCACCTGTCAAGTTCCAGTTGGCTGCGACGGGCCAGGTTTCGGAGCCCCATTGGCTGCCTACTTGTTAGCAGTTAAAATAAATACTAGCCTTCTTAGTATACATGCTAACCTTTTTAGTTAAATGAATGTTTAAGAAACTTCCCATGTGAGGTCCCAATTTTTAGTTAAATGTCACCTTATTTAGCTTATAATTGTTCAGGTGCTGCTATGATCAAATCAGATAGACTCTCATGAATGTACCTTGATCTTTCTTCTGGACTAACCTATATACATATTTATCTCTTGTCCGTGGATGTTCACCCCAGCAAGTTGTTGGAATATTTACTTCATAAACTATCGTTCTTATTTCAATAGACATACTAGCTACTAACAATACCGGCAGTAACTCATATTTGACGTGAGCCAAAAGAAGAGAGGTGTGTCAGTGGAAGAGAAAGGTTCCGTGTTTCCTCCTCCCATGCAAAACCGTGCATGAGATTTGCATCTCATGGCTGCTAGATGATAAAAAAAGTAAAATCTTTTTATTAATCTTCCTTGTGTATGCGTAATACCAAATCCATTCCTTAACTTTTCGAGGAAGCAATCATCTTGTAGTAATAGGTAAATCTAGTGCTTTGGTACTTCTTCAAAAAGTTTGAGGCTGAAATTGGTCGCAAAAAATTTATATCGGATAAAATTATAGTAACCTAAAGACATATGGTGTATTTTACCGAATTTGCATATGTATCGGTATCTAACTGACCTTTATATTGATTTATTCTTTAGGCAATATGATATTCCACATAAAATTATATGAGACTCGTAAGTTTCCTAAGAATGAGGCAACTTTTGCAGTAACACAAAGGCGACTAGGTTTTCCTTTCTCTTCTCTTGCAAGGTCGTTGTTCCCCTTTGTCTCAGGACACCATATAGACATGGAGGAGGGAAGTCGGTTCTTCGTCGAATGTGTACTCTCTTTTCGTGTAGGTGTTTTTTCACACGTCCTAGCGGTGATATTGAGGTGGCGGAATCATGGCAATTGAATAAGTCTCTCCAACTTCCTCCTCGTCCCAACGGAATTTTCTGTGACACCGCTAGGGTGAGAGCATGCTCCTCTCGATCTGGGTAGCCAGATATATTCAGTCATGTGTCAGGGGTCTGGTCATGTCTAACGCTCCACCCTGTACAGACTGCGGCTATCCGAATTATCTTCTTCAAGAGGCTTACTCGGTCCAATGGTACTCCATTAGTCGGTGAAGGCATGCTAGCTAGAAGTGTTAGCAACACCAATGGCTATGCCAGGTCTACTTGAGAATGAATACGGACCTTCGGTTTACATAGTATGTGGGAAGATTGGCTTGGTGTCTTTGTTCAGGCTCTCCAAGTGTAGTGACACCGGATCAGAGCAACAACAAGCTTGCGGTGCGGCCCGGCGATGTTCGATCTACTTTGTCTTTGTCTCATCTCAAGGGGCGGGCTTCAGTTGCACACGGCATGAGGTATTGTCGCAAGGCACATTTTGAGTTTTGGATCATTAGGCGGGCAGTGCAGCAGTTGGAGTTTGTTATGTGTTGGTTGTTTCTAGTTTTTTTGCAATGTTGGCTGTTGTCGGCTGCTCTCATCTTTGTAATGTTGTCCCTAACATGAATCAGATCTGAATTGCCTTCGGGTGTTTTTTCTCTAAAGAAACATATCATGCATGCTTAAGTAACATCCTGTGAAAAAACATGCATGCTTAACGTGTGAGGCACATGCACACTCTGTACCGAAGTTACTATAGAAGACAAAGGACCTCGTATGTGCTGATTGTGAAGAGAAAGCTCCTCCGTTAAACGTGTCCACCTATTAATTCTCAGTACTAGATTATGATGTGCGCCTTGGCGCACGACCCCGTAAAATTTGAACCGAGCCACAGATTTTTTAAAGTGCTGCATCATAAAACAATAAAAAAAATACTATTTTCAACACTTGATAGATCATTTCTTTATGACAGATAAGCATAGGAAAGGAGAAAAGAGACAACAACCACACAGTTAAACATTTGTATTACACAAAGTTAATTTTTTACACAAATCAACGATAATCAGTTAACAAATAAGTAAATGTGAAGATTGTAAGAAAAAATATATACTGACACTTTAATTTAAAGTCATACATAAGGTTATGTTCATGAGTCTCCAGGGTAGATAGTTCTTTCGCTCTAATATTTACAAACCACCAGAATGTCAAATATATATAGTGAAAACATGGAAGTATAGAGCATACGCACTATGGTAAGAACACACAGTAAAGTACATATACTACTATTATGAAGACAAAGCTTAACAACTGGTAGGTACGGTAGGTAAACCAAGGCACATCCGCATGACTACCTAAATGTATAGATAGACTTCGGAGCACCGACTATCACCGCCATAGCATCTCGTCATCCCGAGAGAGCACTTCATGTTATGTGGCGGCAAAATACCCGGGTAATAACCAGGGAAATGATTACCTCATGTAAATTATGTTGATCACACATGCATTCACTAACATAGTATTCATTTTCTTGAGCTGTAGCCACCACCAGTGTTGCTTCACACGGCCCTAAACCCTAAGCCCCTGAACCACCTCTCCTTCACTCATTACCGGAGAGTCCGAAGAAGAGATATAATAGTGTGGTTGTTAAGACCGAGCAGTTGAGCACCTAGAAAAACATGCATAAAATAGAAAATGAAAATTTAAATAGAAAAGCATTGATACATACTGTGGCACTCAACACCAAAAAATGGAACAGATGTAAAACTGGGACACATTTCTCTCCTGTTACTCCAGTATCCATTCTTAACATAGTATGAGAAATTTAGAATTATATATTGTTGGATTCGATCTGTCATGCTTCCTTTTGTTCGCATTGATGCAAATGTTCAGGCCACTGGAAAGAATCTGGGATTCTCCAAGCAACCAAGATCTGTTCGGTCGCACAAAGCATTAGGGGAGCGGTGAATGAGTTCTGCTGCGTACCTAGAGTCAGTTGAAAAATTGCCTCTCGCACCCCCTAGCTGAAACCCGTGTAGTGCCAGTCCGTTCAGCTGCACTAATTTGCCGCACAATGCATGAGAGGAAGGGGAAGAAATCTATTTGAAATTTCCTCTCACTGAAAAATGATTGTCTCAATCAGTAACCATAACATGAAAAATATCAAAGAAGCAAAGAAAATAAATCTGAAAACTCTTTAAGTCAAACAACACATCTTCAGTAGCAAGCGTGTGGTGAGTGGGCAACACCTCTCCTTGGCTCTGTGATCTCGTCCATCTCTTTAGCAACTCTGAAAAAAATCACAAGAATGACCTTAAATCTATTTTTCTAGAAACTCTAGAGTCCAAACCTGAGCCATTTGTATACAAAGGATGAATCTCTACAAAATTGAGTGCAGCAAGGTATCTAAATCCGAAAACTATTATTTGATACGTGAGTCTCAAACAATCTAGCACAAATGTAATTTTCCATGAATCAATCATCCATTTAGCGGTAAATAGCAAGCCCAACTGATTAACGTAATGAAGTGAGTAAAAAAAATTGTACAGATTGATAGGACAAAGTTGAACCAGGAAGTTCTTTGTTGGTTGACTGTAGCTAAATTTCTGAAAAAAAGATGCTATATAGAGTAAAATGGATAGTACATGGATTAATATTTCCATGCAATCCGCTTGCCTTTTCATCGAACACCTGCAATTCGAGACTCAGTGCTCGCTTTGACATCATGGTGCCTTCAACTACAACAACAAGCCAATCTTTCAGTAAGTGGTGGAAACCTATATTGGACATATACGGAAGGATATAAAGAAGCTGCTAGTGGGCATCATAACATATCATTTACGGTGCTTGGAATGAAAGGAATGAAAGAGTTTTCCGAAATTAGGCTATTCCTTTGATTCATAGTGCGGCTTATGCACCCTAAAATTGAAAAAATGCCATATATTGTCTTCACGATAGCAAGGAAAATTTAATAAGCAAGCTATAATTTTTCAAGCGTAAGCAAATGATAAAATGATGTGGCTATCTATAGTTTTCTGTACGTATTGTGCTTGATGTAAAAACTATCTCTGTAGTTTAAAAGTATGGGAATTAGTCTATAGCCATTTATCCTTTTAGTTCAAAACTACAGTGGAAGTTGAAAGTTGACAATGCAAGTTTTCGTAGTAGATAAAATAGCACCGGTTTGGCCGCTCGGCCACCTCTCCACCAAACCCAGGGGCTGACCCTGAAGAGATATACAAACAAGCTCTTATCCAATCTGATGGCAATGCAACACTACTATTGAACATAATCCAGAATAATGTTTAGAGATTGTGCCAACAGTGATCAACCAAAAACTGAAGGTGAAGTAACAAAGGCAAGCAACAAATATTAGCGTAGCAATTTGTCCAGTTGAGGAGCTAATGGATTTATGCATGCCTGTCTTGTAGCTTCATCTTAATAATTGCATCAAGGAGATCACAGCGAGAATCTCAATGGCTGGCAAAGATCTATCATGATAAATTAAAACTATTATGGCATGAGGAAACTTCACCAGTTCATATGCCCAAAATCTAGTCAATCTGGAAGATATTATCTCCAGAATATATCTGAACCAATGAGAGAAGAAGATACATTTACTTTGTAGACAGTGTTAAAATCATGCATGTGTTTTCTAGTAAATATCGGAGAAACATAGAGGAAGGCACAAATTATTTTTTGCATCGTCTTTCTATATTTAACAGGTAAAACAACCGATCCCTCAACAGCAATGAAAACATAGAGAAAAACAAATATATATTTTAGATAGTAGATCTAAGAACCATGAGCACTGTTGCAGATTGTTACTCCAAGATATAACAAAAATCTCAAGAACTAAAGGTTGTTAGTTTGGCTCACATTTAGCCGTATTTGAAGACAACAAATCCGCTTAGGGCTAGATTATCAAACACCAGAAGGTCCAGCCAGCAGTGGCGACATCCAGTGATCATGGTAACAACGAAATCCAAGTCGTTTAGACCGCACATGTATGTAGTCTCATATGCAATTCCTTCCAAGTCCCAATATAACGCTGTAAAAATGGAACGATTGCGTAATTAGCAATCCGAAATCCACGAGCATAGCCCAGAAATTATAAAACTAAAAAGTAAACCTTATAGGTATATATTATAAATATCATGAGAAGGAGAATTCAGACATATATCACATCACATCAGCATCAAGTTTATTTGGAGCTAGAATAATTGGTGCACCCCCACGGGATTAGAAACCTAAAGATGATAGTAAAATTTAATGACATTGTACTGCAGTGTACCACTATAGACTACGCAGTGAGAAAAGGAAAACCATTGTTGCAACAATATTTATGACGCAAGGATGTTCAGTTACACGGAGCAAATAGGAACACCATACATACAAGAGAAGACGGAAAATTTACATATGCCAGGAAATGTGGCAACATTTACATGAATAATTTGATTTTATGGAAATAATATAGTAGATATTATGCTAGTAGTAGAAAAAACCAAGTAGACAGATTGGAGCCAAATGGAATGATCTTACTATGGCTCAAGGCTGTTGTCTGGATGTGGTGAGATGCCTTGACATTGCCACCGCAATACCCACAAGAGCAACACCAAACGCCTCAGGCACAACGCCCTCATGTGCCTTCGCCAGCGGCAAGCGTGTGGTAAGCACAAAAGTAAAAGACCAGTTATCCAGCCTGCTGGGATATTTACTTTAGCAGATGAGAAGTGTTCCTTCAAAAATCAAAGAAACAGGTACAGCCTGATGGTCAGAATGCAAGGCAACCTTGCACTGAAAGGTAACCTATAATTAGAGAAACCATAGAAGTAATTAAGTGAAGCACATAATACTATGAACAGGAAAAAACTACAGCGAATCGACGCCGGCTCACCTGGGGTTAGCGAATTCCTACGCCGACCGTGGTGTACCATGGAAGCAGAGGATCCCAGACATGCATCTCTCCATAACCTCCACTGCATTCAGGTTACACCATGGTCGTTGCTCCAGTCTGTTTGACGGCATTATATAATCAAGAAAAAGAGTATCTCAGATTAACCAAACTTAAATCACTGAAAGTGCTATTACCATGAACAAATAAACAAACAAAAATAAAATCCATATCCTCCTTGCTCTTGGATTTTATATTTCTTTGGTTTCTAAATTTCCTCAAGCTTGGTACACAAGTTGCAATTGGACCAGAACTGTTTTTCTGGCAAACATGAGAAGGGAAACCCGCCATACAAAGTTCGGATCCTAGTTTTCATAACTGCAGGTGTAGCTATAGGATTTGTAAACACAACAACAAATGATAAATCTAAAAATTGTAGGTTCCTAACCAAATAAACGATAAATCTATGTAAAAAGCATGCGCACACAAATATCTTTTACAATAACCTATTGTGTAAAAGCATGAAGATTGTAGGTACACCAATAGAAGGCTACATTCAACAGTATCTATACCACAAGCACCCCAAAAAAGTGGAATGGGGTATTCATAGAACAAATCAATTAACAGTTAATAATATATGTATGATAGACACGTATGTAAAGCAAGGATTCATCATTTGGAGGATTAACTGGCCTTGTAAGCATGTCCCTTATGAACTCGAATTTTTTCCTCGTCTTGTAGAAACGGATCTGCAAAAGCCAAAACGCAATGTTCAGAGGGCTAAATCAAGCAAAAAGAGTCTTCTTCCACTTTTAATTCAAGCTATAGGAGAGCATGAACCCATGTAGAAACAGATCTGCACAAACCCAAAAAAAAATGTCCAGGGAACTAAAGCAAACAAGAGAAATCTGCTTCCATGTTTAGTTCAGTACTTGAGCCTACAAGAGAGCACATTTGAGAGAGAGGACGGACCTGATAAATAAGAGGCAAAGTGGGCTCTGTGTAAGGGGAGAAATCCATGGAAAGATGAAGTACTATGGGACACATTCGACTCCTGTGTAAGGGGAGAAATCCATGGGATGAAGCACTATGGGAGAAATCCATGGAAAGATCAATCGTCTCCTCCCAATGGGGAGATCCATTGATTAGCACGATAGTGGAGTCAATAGTGATTCTCTGAACGAGGAGTTTGGAAGATGCTAAGGGAGGGGAAAAGAATGTGCGGCCGGTGCGCTATTTACCAGATCGCGTATAAATGTATTGAGGAAAAGAATGTGCGGCCGGTGCGCTATCGTACCGAACCTCGTCTCCGACTCTGTTTCCAGACCGATAAATCGGAAACTCGGGACGGGCCACCGTTCCTCCGTGCGCCGCCCCCTCTCCCCAGCATCAGCCTCGGCCCATGGATCTCTACTGCTGATTTTCAGCCTCCCAGATGCAGGGTCGTCTGAGAAGATCTCCATATGCCTCTGTCCCAACGCCCGTGCCATCGTCCAGAGCTCCGGCACCGACGTCTTGCGCATCTCCACCACCACCCACGGGCTCACTTGCTGCTGATGGAAGAGAGAAAGAGAGGAAGAGAGAGAAACTTGAAGATTAAGGGGATTGGGGAGGGGAGCAGCAAGAGAGACACGAGAGGAGAGAGGAGAGGATATGGGATGGCGCGAACTTGCCAGGACCGGGCGCCTCCGACTTCTCCCTCGCGCTCGCCGGAGTAACGGAGTTCGCACGCGCCGCCCCGCTGCGCTGGCCCCTGTGGAGGTCGCCTGCGCTGCTCCTGTGGAGGCCGCCGGCGCGAGGTCGAGTCCTCCATCAACATTAAGGATGGAGCTCCAGCAGCCCCTCCTGCTTGCGCCGACGGTGCGCTGCTCCTGCTGGCGGCGGCCGTCCAGGGGGCAGACAGGGAGGCGGAGCGGCGCCGCCAGACACGGCGTGAGAAGAATGAGGGGGATTGGGGAGGAGCTAGGTGCGAGCGATTGGTTGACCTAGGGTTTCGGCTCGATCTTTTCCGCGCGGAGCAGATATTTTGCACGGCCAACGCGAGGAGAGCGAAACAACAAAACGACCCGCAGCGACTGTCGTGCGGACCCGACCGATCGTAGGGCCCAAATACAGCCAGACGCGTGTAGAAAACGGCCATTGCATGGCTTTCTCTAGCGTTCAGGATGGACAGTATCAACCACTGCTGCCAGAAAACGGATGGTTGAGATCGAATTTTGGCTAGACACTGTAAAAATCGGACGATCCACAATCCCAGGACGCTGTGAATCCCCCATGGGGGGGCATCTATTATACCTTTAGATTATCTTCTCCAACATTTTCTCCGCAATTGGATGGCTGGACAGGTGATTGATTTGCTTAGGACACAAGCCATGCATGGATCACGGAGGCTTAACCTGAATCTAATGGGGGCCTTCAGATCCAGGTACAGGAAAAAACACATGAATGGAGCAGGAATAGAAGTTGGCTTCTTTTTTTGTGAGAGAAAATAATATGGCACTGCTAAGGATAGGAATGCAAAGAGGCACCCGATCCACCCCGTTTCGTAGTTGATACTTGTTATTTTAGTTGCAACTTTTTAAATTAGTTAGTCTATTTTGAACTAGATAAAGCTTTCACGGATTTAGGCGGAATGCTGCTTGCAACCCTAGCTAACGATCGGCACCCTCATACACCATGCGATTTGTTTTGTCTCCACATGGAGTTTGGAGGAATGTCCAAGCCTCCAAAGGACTTCAGCGAAGCAAAGCTTGGCAACCAAGGCCCAGGGAAACGACCAGGCTGGGCTTCAATTGAGCCCACTACAGGCCAGGGGTTAGGGGTTACTTGCACAACTTGCCGTGGAAGACGACATGTGCGTTTCCTAAAAATATGGACAATATGTGCTTTGCTTCCTCGGCTCAGAGTCTGAGACGAACAGGCAAAGAATGATACAAACACTTCATGAAGATTTGAAGCTCCATTCAACGATGAAAGCGCAGACAGATGAACTTCCGCAAAAGCTCATATCATGTTTGTTCAGATCCAACGTATCAGTCTATCCTAGTTGAGCAGCACACCATCTCAGATCCTATACAAACAAGCCCTTAAGCAAGCCTCCGCCAAGTCCCTACAAGATGACTCCTCGCCATGTTTGCAGTCTCGCCACCTTGTACCCATCAACTTAGGCTGGCCTGAAAGATAAATCCACGAAATTGGTTGGTGGTTATGCCTAAAGGTAAAGGATAAGGCATATCATTTTGTTTCAGAAAGGACGGAGAGGTGAAGGGAAATGCCTGCTGGTTGTCACTTCGTATCCCCTTCACTCTGCTGTACCAGCGCTTGTGCCCACAACCTAATCCATGGCAAATATATGATTGTTCAAACCTCAAACAGATCAAACAGTCTTCTTCAATTTCTTTTCTGGTGGGGCACCAACATTCAGGAGGGAACTTGCCTACACCCGGCAACTTGTTTTTACGAGCGACAGGTTATTGTTAAGGAAATAAATTATGCATAAGAATTTGCTACCCGCTGTGCTAAGACTATCAAAAACAAAGAAATCCTACTAATGAACTAGTTGTAGCAGCAACAAGCAACTCTAATACGTACAAAACACTCATGTCAGGTAATCTTAAGAGCTCTTTCACAGTACCAGTAGGGTGGCATAGACCACTCCTCGCCTATCATCTAACGTACCAATTTGTTCGTACTCCAGCACTAGAAACATGGAGTACCGTGCAAATTATTGGGGAGTGCCATGATCCAAAGAGTAAAATGGTATTGAAAGAGATCCTGTATCGCCAGTGATGCAATGCTTGACCAGAGTTCCACCAGGTTAGTTTTATGGGGCTGTGCAGGGACCCATCGTCTGCAGGGTGGCTTGAGGCGGTTGGCCCTGGCAGTGCACGGTGCAGCGACAGGGGCGGTGCAGCTCCTTGTGGAGCCTAATGCACCGCAGAGAACATTGGGCTGCCCAAACGCACCGTCACGCCAAAGTCGTCGCTGATTGTCTGGCATTGATGGTTACTGAATGTTGTACATTCATTTTCTGTATGATGTGCTTGCTTATGGACACATTAGGAAAGAGAACCTCATGGAAATTCTGTGGTCTATGCTTTACAGTTCATAGCAAGTTCAAATGAAATACAAACACATTTTTTCTTGCACCTAATTGCTCCATAGGGAATTCAATCATGAAGAGCCCTGTTGAATCATCCTAGCTCGGAATTACATAACAGCTATTGTCAAAAAAAAATCGATAAGGGAGCATCGCCCCAGCTATTGTCAATTGTACTGGTGAACAACTAAATATATGGTGGCAAGAGCCAAAATATAACCCTGCAGACATCGGCACTGGAGAGGAGCACTTCAAAGGCTGGCTGGCCTACCCAGCTCAGATCATGCAAAGTCAGCAGCAGTGAAGACCAGCGGGCCACCACAGCCGATGGCAGCGACATACGGGTTTGTGAAGAAGAGAGGAATGGAGAGTGCAAATGTGACCTAGCAGAAGGAGTAGTGTGCTAGTAACGGCGGAGAAAAGCACGGTGCCAACTTGAAGGATGGGAGAAATCATGTAATATGTAGTCCCGTAAAAAATCAGAAAAGGGGGAAAGGGAATATCTAAACTATCCCTAAGAAATCAGACGTGTGATTTGGTTTGGTGCTTCCAACCTTTTATTACGAGTACACGGTACCATAAGAACTCTCAATCTTAATCATGAGCCATCGCACTATGTAAAATTCCAGAGCTGGTTGATACATGTTAAAGTTAAGCATGCCTATGGTAAAGTGGAGCTGGGATGATACCTAAACATGACCATGTCTGAAGATATCGTTTTCAGGATACTGTAGTAGCTTTTTTTAACAAATACTGTGAAGTGTTTAATGTTGCACACTACCACACTATGGACAACAAGAACTGTGACAGGACGGTATGGCTTCGACAGGTAAAGGTGATGCATTATTTCTCTTTTAGAAAACCAAGCAAGAGTTCTGCTACTACTATGCATACATACATGTTGAGGGCTTTACATACCTGTGAAATGTATTCTTTAAGCTTGGAACTGATGGATTCATCCAATGCCCTCTCCGCAAGCTCATAGCTCATGAAATGGCCTTCTGGACCAGCAATTTTCTCCTTGAGCAAGTACCTGGGTAAAAGATACTACATCAAACACAAATATCACAAACGAAATACAGATTCTGCAACACACGCTGAAGGAACCACCAACCTTTGCTGCACTAGCAGTTCAAGCGCCTGCTTATTGTTTCCTAGAAGAGGGTGGTTCTCATCATTCTCATTTAGGCCCAGCCGTTTGAGCTGATGCCAAAGGTCCTCTGAAACATGGTTGACACAGAATTCAGAACCATTGAACGATAAAAACCTCCTGAAATGTGGTCGATAAAAGAAACATGAAGCCAACCTTCGGTGATCTTGCCACCGGCGACATGAACAATGCTTATGACAACAAAAGCGAAGCCAGACACATGCGCACGCTCCTTATCCTCGACATACTTGCTGTACACCTCAGGGTCCAGCTTGCTTACCAGGACGTAGCTCTTCGCATCCACGTTGCCTAAACACAATCCAAGTCATTGTAGATCAATTTATAGCTGAACTAAATTCTAGTACGTTTAAAAGATGGTCAAGCAACGATGCTGGCTGGCTGCCGTCAGGGGACAGAGAAAACAAGAAAGCGAGCTTACTGAGCTGCTGGGAGGAGGTGCGCGCGGAGCGGTTGGACGGGGCGCGGGTCCTCTGGAGCTCCCTCATCTCGTAGCCGAAGGTGGCGGCGAGCCTGTCCCCGGCTTCCTTGATGACGAGCGCCGGGAGCCCGCGCTGGCGGTAGTTCTTGGTGATGATCTGGGTGAGCTCCTCCCGCTTGATGGGGCAGCCGGAGGTCTGGTGCGTCTTGAAGAGCGCGTAGCGCATCACCTCGGCCACCAGCTTGTCCTTCTCCTGCAGGGGGGCGGTTTGGGCGGGTCAAAACGTCGAACACCTTGCGTGCGGAGGTCCCGACTTGGGAGGCGGGGAAGACGGATGCGTGGTGTACCTCCGTGGAGATGTCGATCTGGGCGAGGTCGTCGTTGGCTGCCATCCAGTCGAAGAACGGCGAGGACCACGGAGCGGCGGGGGCAGAGCAGAAGAGCCCTAGGTTCGCAAGGACAGGGCGGATTTCGTGGTAGAGTGGCGGGCGATAGAGGGAGCGGGGAAACTGAACCGGGCGGAGTGCTGGCGGTAGTCCTTTTGGAAGGAATTGGCGCCGCCGAGCCGAGTCTAGCAAACACATTGCATTTTGTTTTCACTTGCGGTTTTCTCACGTACTCCGTAGTATACAATTGAAGGAAATAAGTGTTTTACTTTTGTCTAGAAATGAATGTGTTTAGCCACATTTTAGTTGAAGATGCATCCGTATCTAAAACTAAGACTTAAGATATGAATGTAGCTACAAATAAAATGTCTCCGGACACGGAAGTCTAGACAAAACTAAGACACTTATTTTTTAAAGGGGTAGTACATATGATATTCGGAGTACCATAGAGAACTTATGCCCTCTTTTGGTTCATGGGATTCCTCGACATGGGAATTGAAAAAGGCTAAATTTAAACAATATGAATGCCTAAATCCTATAGAATTTAAAACTACAAAAAAAACTAGCATAAAAGAATGTGGACCCCTTAACTTAGGAATAAAAAAGAATTCAAACCATTTTTACGTCTAAATCCTACAACTTTAAACTAAGAGAACTAGCATAAAAGAATGCTTGATGCACCAGTAATGATGCAAATCAAAATAACAGAAAAGATCTGGGTGACTAGAGTTTTCCTCTCAAAGGGAATGCACATGAAGAATTCCAAGGATTCAAGTCCATAGATATGGATTCAAGTCATTTTGACATTAGGTAAAAATTATTTCAATCAAATAAGTATTTAAAGTTCAAGTTAAGAAGATAAGGAGAAAACATAAAATCCTATGTATTTGTCCAACAATCGATGACGGACTCAATTCCACTCAGCATGTTTCGATGAAGGGCATCTATTTCCAAACGTTTGAGCTTTGTTTGTATTTAGTATATTTTGTGATTATCTGGAAGACATTAATTGACTTCCAATTGGGCGGACTTAGAAATAGTAAATCCGTATGAAAAATTTATAGTAGTTGTAATTCAAATAAAAAAACATATGCATGAAAGATTGTGAAAAATTCCCCCAATACAAAAACTTTATGTAATGTTTTCAATCAAATAAGCGTTTAAATTAAGTTAAAGGGTTGAGTAGGTAAACGTCCATAAAGAGAAAATATACAACATGGTTTATCAAATAATGATATCCATGTGATAGACCCAATTTCCTTGCATATTTTGACGAAAGGTATCTCTTTCAGAACATGCGGGTTTTGATTCAATTAAGTTTAGTTTTTTTCTAGTTGGTTTGTTGTGTTATTGCCTATTTGTTCGGCAACGACACTATCTGTGTGATGGATAGTTATTTTTAATTCATCGTGGGTGACGCCTTCCAGCCGTGGGATAGCTCGATCAAGTTGGGAACATGATGATTACCACACACACATGCTTATTTTTTTCGGATAAAAAACAGGAAGAAGAAAAGCAGTAAGTTGTGAACGGCGCCGAAACATCATCTTCGTCATCGTGTGATTGTGTGTGAGAGTTCGTCGTTCAGGTCATGGTGATGCCAGCGCAGGACGAGAAGCAAGGCTAGCTCGAACAACACAAGCTAAGTTTAGGTAACTCCACCACACAATTCTTATGTAAGTTGATTGAACCTTTAACTTGGATCTGATGTCTTGCGATAATCTGGTGTATCGATGTGGCATACATGTGCTATTTTCATGGTGCAAGCCGTTTGTTTGATAAACATGTCGGATGTAACAAATAAAATGAAAATTGCAACTAAAGTTACGCCTTTAATGTTTCAACTAGCAGAATGCACGTGCGTTGCTATTGAATAACAAAAAATATTGACACATTGATCAAATAATATTTCAAAATTGTGTGACAAACATGAGTACATGCGAGTACATGTGGTTTCCATTCGAACCTCCATCACCGACACCACTCTCTTCTTCCTATGTTGACCCTTATCTGCCCATGCAAGACCCTAGATACGGCAAGAACTCGTTCTTCTGTTGTGCACCAGGCTTGTCAGTGGTTTCCTTCTCTGCCTTGCTTCTCGAGGGTTCATTGTTGCAACCCATCTCCACCTCTATCTCCCATGGTTCTTTGTTGCAACCGTCAAGCTCGAAGGAATCCTGATCTCCTCACAATTGTTCATTAGTGAATAGTGATTGTTGAAGTAATCCATGCATACACTATGTGGATGAATATCAACATTAGGTTTTTATTTATTTATGAAATAAATATTGCTCGGTTGGGGAACATACAGAAATTATGAGTGAAACTCCACCTGCACACTATGTCCACACATGTGAAATGAAAATACCACACCTTGGCTACACCACATGTCAGATCATTATATACTTGCAACCTACAAAAACTCTAAAACATCAAAAGAGGTCAGCCATAATGCATCAAATGAGTCACTAATAAAGAAAATTGAGATATTATTCATACGTGGTATAAAGGAATTTCTTTTTCACACATGTAACCATTAAGATCTTTCTATATTTTCTAATATCACCATTAATTTTGAATATGCAGCATTACAACAAATAAGTATGAATTGATTAACCTTTCTCCATTTAAAAATATCCCTTTTATGAGTTAATCAAATTATAGTAGAGTAATACATGCCGCTTGGTCGATCAGTTCATACAACATGTTCACTGTGGGCAAAGTGTGATACGGAAAAAACTTGAATTTTCTAACTTGGTTGATCACAAAAACTTCATCTTGGGCAAACGTTCGATACAACATGTGACCTAGAAGTAGAATCATTGCTTGCGAGAAGGGGGAGGGATTGCAGCTCAGCGTTCTCTTTAGAGGGGCCAACACACCGGTAATGGCAAGACTGGTGTGCCAGGCGCCCTGGTGGCTCTACCAAGGTCGGAGGATGCGGCGCTTAGTGAGCTCGAGCGGGCGCAGGGTTGTGTGCGACCAATTACCTTCTCTTCTCTCCTAGGCTCCTCTCATGTGTCATCCCGATTGATTTGTTAGAGCCACCATTTTTGTTACCATTGGTTATATCGATCTCTGCTTGCAAGCGTGTCATCGCCGATTTTCTTGGATTAGATAAGTGTGTACTCCCTCCTATCCCAATAGAATGACCATAGTTTGGCATGTTCCCCTCGTAAAACATATTTCTCTACTCTAACAATTGAACATGTATCAATCGATTCCATAAAAAAGGGTGGGTACTTAGGCAATTGAGCGGCCCAACAACTCCTAGCAGAAGAGTTGGGTATGCACGAAAAAGGGGAAATCAATTGTTATTTGTTATGATGAGAAAAGGTGGGTCCGTCCTGGTTGCTAGCTATTAATTGAAGTTCGGGATAAGGCAAAGGGTGGCATATTATTTGTAATTTTTTGGATGTGTGACACCACCAGACACTCGTAAGTTTGACTTTAATAGTAAAGATTCGAGTGTATAATTTTGTTCTGCATTTTCGTAACTTGCTAAGCATTACATGAGTGCATCAATTAAAAATGTTGTTGGTTGGAATGCCATGTGTACTAGTCCTTATTTAGTTCTCATTTTCATATGGTTGTTTTAATTTAGTATTGGACAATAGCGAACAAATTGACTTGAAATTGTTTCTTTTGGTTGTTGGACGTTGGACATCTGTATTGATACATAAACAACTCGAGATGCTTATCTTGTATCCCTTTATTATTTGTGACATGCACAATGTAGGTGAACTATTCACAATTAATGATTATTTGGCATCATATATACTTCTTTCACATATAGATATTTATATTGCAAACTCGTTTCTTACTTGAAGGCAAACAAAGATGTAGGTTTGTGAAAAGGAGGTGGGTCTTGAAGCAACTGAAGACATGTTCCTCTTGTTGCCGTAATGCTGCAAAGATTGCATCCTTATAAAGCTAGTTGTGTTATTTATTGATCAGGATTGTGTATTAGTTCAATGTTCAAGTGTGTGTTATAAGTTCAAGTTTGTGTTGTAAGTTTAAATTTATCTATGTCTAACATTTGTGTTGTAAATTCAAATTTATGTTTTTATTTGTACTGTAGTTGGTTTTTGAAACCAAATGTGATGATGGTTTATCAATTGACGCCAAAATGACAGCCAAACACAATGAAGAAACCATTTCATTTGAGAAATCTCTACTGGCAGCCAAACATAAAAAATCACTATGGGATTTCAATTCTTCCAAATGAAATTGTGTGGGAAAGGTGTTTTGACGCCAAACAAGCTCACATTTGGCACCCTAATTGGCGATATCACTTTATTTGGTAAATTCACGAAATTACAAGCTATAAGTGAAATTCAGGTTATGCATTGAATGACATCCATGAAATTCTCAATTAAAATTCCGATACTCCCTCCGTCTGGCGAAAGTTGTCTTAGATTTGTTAAAATCTAGATATATCTGAACATCATCTAGCATTCAGGTACATTTAAATTTAGGCAAATCTCATACAAATTTCACCAGATGGAGGAATTACAATTTTTAGTTTGGTGACACAAGTTGATTCTCCGAATCAGAAATAACTCCCAGCCCCAAACAATGGGAGCCAAAACAAACGAGCAGTTGATAAGGATCCTTTGAAGTACTACACTATTAATTCAGATCCCAATTAGCCGGGCCTTTGTAAGTGTCATGACCCGAAATTTGACGGATCGTTGTGTCGTTCGCGCGCTACATGAAGCGGGTGCGGATGACACTCACACGCCGTCTTTCTTGGCGCCGTCCGGCAGGTCGCCGCCGCTGTGGGCGCGCGGTGCCCAGAACTTAAGCCTAAGCTCCCGCCTCTCCAGCATACTCTCCACCTCCTCGATGGGCAGCCCCTTGGTCTCCGGCACGCAGACGAGCACGAAGGCGAGCGCCGCCACGGACAGGCACCCGAAGATGAGGAACGTCCACGCCGGCCCGATCGCCTCCGTCAGCGACAGGAACGACTGCGCCACGGCCAGGTTCGACACCCAGTTCGCCGTCGCTGCCACGCCACCGCACACGCCGCGGTGGCGCAGCGGGTAGATCTCCGAGTTGACGATCCACGGCACCGTGCCCATCCCCGGCGAGAAGAAGGCGATGTACAGCGCCAGCCCCGCCATGGCCAGCCACCCGTACGGGCTCGGGCACCCGCGCGTGTACCACAGCCGGTCCTCGCCGTGGCACGTGTCGCGCACCGTGGAATTGGACAGCAGGCACGCGCCGGGAAGGAGCTTGCTGCCGGCGCCGGACGCGCAGAAGCCGCACTCCGTTGAACTGGCCTTGAGGCACCGGGTGCAGTCCCAGGCGGAGCTGCCGCTCGTCCGGTAGTCTGGGCAGGTGAGCGAGCTGTTGAAGTGGCTGGTCTCGGCGGCGCCGACGGCGGGGGAGTGGGAGGTGGCCTCGTGGAACACGGCGGAGAGCAGGGCGAGCGAGGCGATGACGCCGACGAGGCTGATCACCAGCAGCTTCCTCCGGCCGGTGCGGTCGATGAAGAAGATGCTGACGATGGAGCCGAGCGCGTTGAGGCCGGACGTGACAAGCGACAGCGCGAGCGCCGTCTGGTTGGAGGCGAACCCGGCGAGCTGCACGATGGTGGGGCTGTAGTACATCACCGTGTTGATGCCCACCAGCTGCTGGAACACCTGCAACCCCACGCCGGCCACCAGCCCTCGCCGCACCGTCTTTGTCTTGACCAGCGCCGCCAGGCTTACCTTTTCCGTCGACCCCTGCTCCCGCGCCTCCGCCTCCACCGACTCCTTCAGCTCCTGCATCTCCCTCTCTACCTCCTCCTCTGCCATGTATATCTTCCGCAGGATGGCCTCTGCTTCCTCCACCCTCCCCTGACATGGTCAATTCATATAAGTTAATAATTCAGTTTCATTCATGTGTAAATATTACATACAGCTTTCGCCATTGAAAAATTACCTTTCTGTAAAGCCATCTTGGCGATTCTGGGAGGAAGAGCATGAGGACGAACTGGAACACGGCAGGGAGGCCGGCGACTCCGAGCATCCACCTCCACGTGCCCGGCGCCTTGGTGAAGGCGAGGTTGATGAGGTAGGACAAGAACTGGCCGCCTGTAATGAGGAAGCCGTTGGTGCTCACGAGCGCGCCCCTGATCCTGGCCGGCGACGCCTCGGAGATGTAGAGCGGCGCCGTCATGGAGGCCATGCCGACGCCGAGACCGACGAAGACGCGGCCGACCACGAGCTGCACGGGGCCCGTGGCCGACGCCATGACCACCGCGCCCGCAAAGAAGAGCAGGTCGGCCACGAGGATGGACGTGCGCCGCCCGAACCGGTCGTTGGCCCAGCCGCCGACCGCCGCGCCGATGATGGCTCCGGCCACCGCCATGCTCACGATCATTTCCTACACCCACCATGTATACAATTATTCCACAATTCGCCAACAAAGCCGTATCAGCGGATCGATTCATATCAGGATTTCTCGCCCAAGGAGAACAAGAATTCGACTGTTGGGTACCTGGAGCCATGTGTTCTTGTCGACCGAGCGGAAATCGTCCCGGATGTAGAGCAGTGCTCCGGAGATGACGCCGGTGTCGTAGCCGAAGAGGAGGCCGCCGATGCCGGCGGAGAAGGCGAGGCGGAGGACGTAGGGGTTCCGCCACGAGAGGGAGAAGCACTCCCGGAAGGCCGAGCCGTCGAACCCGTGCGCGCCGCCCTCCATGACCGGCCGGCCGCTACCACTCTCTGATCTCTATCCTCGGAATGCTCAATGCTTACGGATGAGGCGTCCTGGCTGGACTGACAGCTAGTGCACATACACATGTATATACACGAGGGCCCGAGGCGCCATTAATTTCCTTCTTGCCTTGTGTGATTGTGTCACGTGTAGATCGAATTCGGCAGAAGATTCCAGTAGTTTGTAGGGGCAGAAAAGACTTGACCTGTGTCTTGTCGCCGTTTTAACTTTGAATGATTCGCTTTGATTCCGAGGATAGGATAGGGTGATCTCATCTGATGGCGAACGATTAGGAGGCTGGACAGCAATGCGCATTAGTGCATCAGTGTTTTGTTGTGCTACTCTACATCCAACTATCCAAGAACCGGAGAAGAAGACATCGTGCTAGCTGCGTGATGTGGTTGTTCTGATTAGTTAACTGAGCGGCCAACGACCAAAAGAGTCCAAGGAATGCTGGTGGTGGTTCCGAGCCTTGACTATCTGTTTCCTGTCCATTTCACATTCACAAGAAGCTACCTGAACAGCTTGAAGCTAAACTACTGGTTCACAAGAAGCTACCTCCAAAACTTTCCGCAAAAGGAAACAAATATAATGCACATGAGCTGCATCAGTGCTTCCGGTTTCAAAATATTTAAAAATTATATTTTCATATTCTAAAAAAAATTAAATTTATTCCATCAATACATACACATGTCCTGAATACTCGAGCGAAGTTCGGTAGAAACTGCGTTGTACTTTGAGCTATAGGATAAAAATTAAATTCATGGTTGTGTATAGGGGCTGAAATTTGTCTTTCTTGCATAGCTCAAAACAAACATATTTTTCTTCAAAATTTCTACTATACCTTCCAAATGTTTATATGTGTGTGCATATTCAACTCCAATTTTTTGGAATCCAAGAAATATGGTTTCCAGTACTCACGAGCACTGGTACTCATATGCCAAAGACACTTTCCGCAAAACCACTACATTAGTTTACACGACTTATATTATTCTAGACTGTAACATGATAATACTCCTAGTATATTGTACAGAAAGAATAGACATATTATACATATTCAAAGTTGTTCATAGTTTTGCATCACTTTGATACAAAGGCTTGGGCATGTCCCCATTTCAAAAAAGAAATCAGGAACATATCACTTTCGCATAGCACAATTATTTGACCTATTTTAAGGCACTCTTGCAAAATATTAATGAGTCTTTAACTACTTTGCTTATTGTACATTACATATTTTCATGTATATATATGGTGTGGTTCCGATCGAGCCATGATTATCTGTTTCCTGTCCATTTCACATTCACATGAAGCTACCAGCTGGACACCGTGAAGCAAAACCACTGGCTTACACAACTTCTGTTATTATTCCGGACCGTAACATGATAGTACTCCTAGTATACGGTGCAAATAGACGTATTATATCAGGAACACAATTTGCAGTTGTACCTACATGAAGCTCGGTTTTTTCCAAAATATAAAAAACACAATTTCAAAGTTTCAAACATTCTAAAAATATATATGTAGATAATGGTATACTCTATGAACACATAAAATCTCAACCCGGAATGACTAAGATTATGGGCTTAAGAAAATTGACAAAATTTGGAGGATTGAATTTTTTTCAGTGTTCACTTTTTTGGATGTCAGATTTTTGCATTTTTGTTCACCCCAAAATACGCGATATTTTAGGGTTGAGAGTTTTCAAGTTGAGAAAATACTTTTTTTCTACATCTAGAATTTTGGGTCGATTTATATTGTAACTTCAAAATGTATCTTTGGGACCGCAGTTGTTCCCCAGACGGGCTTCTTTTACAGATCAGAGCTGATCACACCAACCTGAGTGCAGCCTATCATGAGTAGTAATTTGCCCGTCTTTTTTTTCTTCTTTCTTTTAGCTTCTTGGTAGCTTTGTTTTCTGTTTGCTGGTGATGCTTTGTAAAGTTTTTTTCCCTTTTTTCTGATAAAAGAAATATATTAATATTGAGAAGATACCAATTATACATAGCTTCCGCAACAACGTAATACTCCAATTGCAGTACGAATACAAACAGTTCAAATTTGAAAAAAGGCTAGAAAAAGAAAATTCCCGCCTAGTCATTATACTCGTATATAGTGCTCATATTTTTTCGAAAATGGGCATTTTATTACTTGCGCAATATACCAGGCCTCTGTATAACTAAGATGCACACAGCCGCACAAAGATCCGTTACAAATCCACAAATGGTGTTCAAAGAGAAAATAGAGTTCATAGAGCAATAAAAAGACTATCTAGGAGGATCTAGCCGGAAGTCACGCTGCCACCCATGTTGGGAGAAAATATCCCTCGTCGTATTCTCCAATTGTGAAGACACCTCCGTAAAGAGGTCCCGGTGCTCCAGTCGCTGCAGAGGTATCCATGAACGAAGCTGTTGCCTGCCAAAACCCACCGGCGAGCAGTGGTTAAGCAACACGAAGAGCCGGGAGGCTTCCAAGGCGGCAGTGGGCCTGGTCCCTCGCGTCGTCCCGCAAATGCTCGGCACACGTCCTAGCGGTTGCAGGCGTGCCACCTGACCTATACCTGGTCAGGGAAGGTGTTGGATTGCTTCGATTAGTTTCCTACATGGTAGACACGTAAACATTAAATACGAGCCCGATCGGCTCTCGGGTTGCCCTGTGGATCGGCTCACAAAGCCGATCGCCCCATGGTTCACGTAGGGTTAACGCTGACATGGGGCTCCTGCTTGATCAGTATAAAGCTAAACCAATCTACAGTTTAGGGTTTTCACCGTATGATCGGAACATCCTACGCGTAGTTGAGCCTAATAGACACGAAAGATAATGGAAAACTAACCCTAAAAGAGGCCTAAAAACCAACATTAAGTTAATTCCCGGAACATCCCTCTTAGGACTAACAAACCATACCTAACGCACTACCGGATCGTTCAACCCGTTTGCAAGGCCTAACCATACGGATATTAAACCAATCCTTGAAGAATCAAGGAGCAACTATAACGGATCAGATCTACTAAACAACGAACAAGCAAGATGCTGCCCTTACACCTGGATAGGTGTAAGGGCAGCTAGATATCGAGGGACGGCACAGCTAAGCAGATATGCGTAAGAAAAGCATCTATGCAAGCCCCAAAACATCTACGATAAGTAGTGCTACTCGCCATCAACAACGCTTCAGCACGAGCAGCACAAGGTAAACGAATAAACGTGAACATGATGCTTACCCGGGAGAAACCCTCGAAAGAAGGGGTGGCGATGCGCCTGATTTGTGTTTGTTGTGAACGTGATTGTCCTCCTTTTCCGATAACCCTAGATACATATTTATAGTCCAAGTGACTTTCTAATTCGGGCGTGCACCTAACCGTGCACGAGTTAAACTCTATATTTTAATTCTAAACTAAGATGCGATCTACTATATTACAGATACACGGGCAATTAAGCCCAAACTCTTCGTGCAAGGCCGCTTCAAAGATGCTCCACGCGTGTATCCTTCAAGCCCATCTTCACTTGGCCCATCTCCTGATTTGGCCAAAATCTGGTGATAACACATGCCCCCTGGTTTTGGTAATGATAATTTCAAAACCACTCTTTTTTTCTTCGAGGGGTCATGTCGTGGCAGAGCAGAACCGTCGCAGTATTCTTCATCATGACACCTTGCCTTCTCAACTTCTCTGCACGATTTGACAGTTTTGGCACCACATCCTCGAAAACTGTTCGAGCATTAAATCTCCAATATATCTCCTTTTATTTAACCGCATCGAACAGTTCACCTCTTCATCCCCTTGCTCCAAACCAGCCGTCAGCCAAAAAACCCTCTTCCTCTGTAGCCATGTCTTCCTCTTCCTCCTCCCAATCCTCTTCCTCGAGTGAAGTAGAGCCGGAGGTCAATCAGATGGAAGCGTACAATCGGCGCGCTCCCGAGCATTGGGATGAGCAGGAGTTTGACTTCGACTTCGTGCCAGAGGGTCGACCCGAGGACCTCGTATGGTCGGATGGCGACATGCCCCTGACGACGGGAAGATGACCTTCGGTTCTTGATCGACGGAGAACTGGAGGCGGAGAGCGACAGGACGACCCCCTTCCGGGGCAAATTCACCTCCTCTACCAAAGAAGAAGAAGAGGACGATGAAGACGAAGACGTCTCCTCCGACACGAAGCAAGAACGGGGAGGACACCTCCTCCGACGAACCGCCGCCAAAGCGCATCCGTGGCTGGGCTTGGTCGATGAGGATGACGATGACGAAGAGGAAGAAGCCTCCGCTGAAGGTTACAGAGCAGCGACGAGGAAATCGTCGACATCGGCGATGACGGCAGCTACCCCAGCGACGAAGACGGCAACAGCCCTTAGAGTAGGGACTTACTAGCATAAGATTAGCAATAGTAATCTGTTCCCTTTGAGCAATCGGCTTCTCTTTGTAAGAAATCACCTTTTTTAATCAATGAAGATGAAGATGTTCTTCCAATTCAATTTCCAATCATCCGATTTCACCTCTTGCCACTTTCTGATTGTCAAAGGTGGTCAACGCTTTAATGAGACAATGGCAACGCATCAGTCCTTCTGGATAAATTGCGAGACAGGTTAATTCAGTTATCCCTCAAATAATAACCTGCAATCCTTGTCCCAATTCCGATCCTCAAACGGCAATCCTTAACCACTCCAAATCACCAGGGCAACCTTGCACAATCTTCCAGGCATCAAACCGAACCCAAGGAAGTATCAGAATGGTTCAGAACTTTCCTTATCAGGAGCCTGAAAATTTAAAAATATGGACTCCCTCAGGTTAGACCACCTTGCCGATGACGACAACACCTGGCAGTTTTACTCATGATCCGTCCCTGCTTCCTCCCCGCTGGTATGACTACCTCAGACAGGATCATGAAACCTGGTCACGGATCTTCAAGGCCGGTGCCCCGAGCCTCGATCAAGGCGAAACAGCAGGGAGACAGGTGGCCACCAGGAACTTTGAAGGACAACATCCTTCTAGGCTTCAGTAGCATGTTAGATCATTAATCCTGCTTTTGTAAACCTTACTGAAGATAATTAATCGGCTTCCCAGATAAGATCAAGTCGATGCACCAAGAGGGCTCGGAGGGATTAGCAAACCCCTTTCTTGAACCAAGAAGCTTCACATGTACTGGCTCTCCAACTCCTCCTGGCTCAATTCTTGTGCTTTGCTGCTCAGATCGGCTCACCAACTCCCAACGCCTCAAAGCTCTGCTCATCCATTAAGATATTGGTCGAAAACTCCGAGGAGGTGAAGAACATCCTTGAAGAAATCAAGCCCCATGATCAAGTGGCAGCTTGAACTCTGTAATTTTGAAGTCGATGTCCAAGCATCGGCTGTGCTTAAATTTTTTGTATTTTTGATTTTTATTAGCCGATCGATCTGATGAATCGGCTTCCCCTGGGTACATACTTCGTAGCCTCGTACCTTCTGTGTGTATGCCCCCGAGCTTCAAGTGATTGAAGATATCGGCTTTTCAGCCAATTCAAGCTTGTCTCGCAACTCACCATGCTAAATAGCACATCGTGAACACGTGTGGTGCGAATAATTTTAGCCGATTGCTGGAATCGGCTTCCCTTGCGTTGTCGATCCGACTATTTGCGATAAATGTTGACCATGGCTTATCCCCAGGACCAATTTCGATCTCTTCTAGTCCATCAGCTGCTGTAAACCCAGCTTTCCATCGCCGCTAAATCAATGATGAACACAGGCAGAAGGCATGTTGAGACTATTTGTGGCCGATTGCTGGGATCGGCCTCCTTTTCCATTGCAATGCTTAACGAGGGTTTATAACTTCTTGGTTCTCTGTTATAACGACGTGGCATGCTTGAAGTGAGATCCTTGTTTCTTATTTTTTGGGGCCGATCGCAGGGATCGGCCTTGCCTACGTCCATAGACTTGGAACTTGCTACTCTGTCAGGCCAGTGGATAAGACCAGCCTCACCCCATTTTTTGTAGCTTCGATGCGCTCACAGTCATCCAGGTTAATTCCAGAGAGCGGCTCTTGGTCATTTGCTTCCCAGATGTTCATGGCAGCCAAAGAGATATCGATCGAATCATCGGCATGAACAACCTCCACTTCATCTCCATCCCATTGTATGATACACCGATGCATTGTGGATGGAATGCAACGTTAGCGTGGATCCAATCCCTTCCTAGCGAGAACAGCATAAGTGCTCTTCTTCGATGATGAAGAAGGACGTAGGGATGGTCTTTCGGCCGACAGTTAAGTCCACGTTCAGCACACCCTTGGCTTCTGACGGTTGGTCGTTGAAATCGCTTAGCGTGACGTTGGTCTTGATCAGATCTTCAGTGGAACGTCTCAAACGTCATAACATGGAGTACGACATTATGTTGACTGCTGCTCCCGTGTCAACCAGCATCTTGCTGATAGGCTGCCCATTGATATAACCCTTCAGGTATAGGGCTTTCAGATGCCTGTAGCTCTTCTCTCGTGGCTTTTCAAAGATAATGGTCGTGGCCCGCAATCAAACTGTGCCACTGATACTTCCTCATCTCTTGGAGCACAAAACTCTGACGGGAGAACGAACACCATGTTTGTATCAGCCGATGTCCCTGCATCGGCTTTCGTCTGCTTGGGTCGCCACACTTTCTTTGGTGGGCGCGCCTCCGTCTCCAGTGTTTGCTGAATTTTCACGGCCAGATCGGGCCGCGCTTTCCTCAACGTGTACAGGTACTGCGCCTCGGCTTCCTCCAAGTTTCGTAGCCGTTGCACTCTGCGCTTTTGGGAGTGGCTGAGTCCATCAGGACACCACCTTGGTCGGTGATATCTATCTTCTTCCTCCGACTCCTCGAAGTCTTCATCTTGGGATGACTCAGCTCGTTTGTTCGAGGTGGGAGAGGTCCTAGATGCTTGAACAAACTTCATTCGTTCCCTTCCTCTTCTGTTTACATTCGGGCGTTCTCGATTGTAGGCAATCGGCTCATTCCTGAGTCCCAGCAGTGTTTGAAGAAAGGACAATTCCAATGCATGTCCATGTCCTCTTGCTCTCTTGACCTCCCTCTGGCGTGACGCTCATACCCTTCGTATCGACGGTATTTCCTGTTGTCTGCATCAGACCGACGATATCTATCATCATCTACGTCATGGCGGCGACGTCGGTCGTACTGCTGTTCGTATTTGTTAAGGAGGTGTGCGGAAAGTGGTCGTTGATACCGCACGCTTATCACCTCTTCCTCAGTCAAATACCGGCTGTCATCATGTTGGGGCCGGTCGCGTGGATCGGCCTCCTCTTTATCTTTGCCACGGGAGCAACTGCTCTCGGGCTTATCCTTACCATGGCGATCTGCGAGCCCTGCCATGTTGATACCAAAAGAGAAACCTGGCTCGCGTCTTATGCAATGGCTGAGATCCACCATGTTGACGTCGGAAACGGCTGCGTGTCAACTCTCATGGCAAACTGACCAAGAGTAATTTGTTCTATCGCCATCTGAATCTGTCCGCGCAAGACTTTGCAATCGTTGGTGGCATGGGTGAACGTGTGATGCCATTTGCGGTATGGCCTCGTCATCTCTTGTAGCGTGGGGATTTTGTGGCCTTCGGGTAACTTCAGCTGTTTCTCCTTCAGCAGCAAATCAAAAATTTGCTCCGTTTTGCTCAAATCAAAGTCAAACCCTTTTGCAGGCCCTGGTTGTTTCACCCACTTGCAGGACACGGGCTTTGCCCCCGAGTCCATTCAGCTACAGCGACTTCGATCTCCTACAGAATCATCATCTTCTTCCATCTCGATCGGGGCGACGCGCTTGAACTTGTCCTGGTACAATTCGGTGGCGCTGTTCATACGATGTCAATTTCTGAACCATATGCGCCAATGAATTGTAGTCAGCTTGGAAGGTCACATCTTTGAGCGGCGCTGATAATCCTGCTATCGCCACTCGTGCTTCCTTCTCGGATAGGCGAACCGAATAACATCGGTTCTGACGGTCTGAACCTCTGGATGTACTCGGATACCGTCTCTCCTCGCCTCTGCCGAACTGGGACAGATCGGCAATGCCAGCTCGGTCCGAATGGTATTGTACATGGAATTGTTCCTCCACTGCTTCCACGTCCGAACAGAATCTGGTGGCAACGAGGTGTACCATCCAAAGGCCGGACCCGTGAGAAATTGTGAGAAGAACCTCACACGCAGCTCGTCGAAGCTGAGACCATGCCCAACCGTGCCAAATATCGGCTCACGTGCTCGATTGAGCTGGTTCCTTCGATCCACTGAATTTTGTGAAGTCGGAGCCGATACTTAGGCGGTAGTGGGATTAGGTCATAGTCGTTGGGATACGGCTTGGAATAGCCGATCATTCTCTTCTTCGGCAGGATGCCGAACTGGTCTCTCATGATTGCGGTGATCTCATCCACCGTAGGAGCTGCAGAAGTTGAGCGTTCATAACTTGTACCGTGGCATATTTGGCTAGCCACGCCTGTTTCTCGGCATCTGCTCCAGAACGCTCCTGCTCAGGCAACTACTCTGTTCGCGATCCCTCCTACCGTGGCGGTCCGCTGTAACACAGGTCATCCAGTTGTTGCGGTCGGCACGTATGTGCACACGTATCCATGTGGAATCTCCTTGGGCGGCTCATACGGGAATTGGTAATCGCCAGGATCACCTCAACCTTGTAGACAACGTACGCCGGTTAACCTTGTTGCTGTGGAGCTGCCGTCGTGTATGGCAGTGGCGGCCTGGTATAGAGCGGTATCTCTCCTTGATGAGTTCCTAGAGCAGGTCCTGACGGAGAGTACTTGTGCTTCATGACTTCTTACACCACATTGAGCGCGACACGCTCCAGAGTGTTCACCAAGCTCTCAGAATGCCGATGAAGAGAGTGAGCAACGGCATAGTTAACCTCCTGTCGCAGGGCTCTGGTACGTTCGTCCGAAGGGAGAGATAGATCTAGTCCCTCCAGCGCACCTTCGGGTTGGAACCCTTTGAACTTGATCCCGTGCGAACGGGTTTTCTCAAAAGCGCCGATGAGATCGGCTTCCAAGATGGCCTTGAGATCATCGTATTTCTTCTTATGCTCAGGAGGCAGATCTTCGTACTTGACCGGTTCTTCCGCCATCTCGGATGCGGATGTTGACGTGGTTGCTGCGGAAGATTGTCTGATGTCCCATCGTGCGGAATGTGTTGCCGCAAACCCACCGAAGCGCGGTGGTTAAGCAACACGAGGAGGCTTCCAAGGTGGCAGTGGGCCCTGGTCCCTCGACGTCGTCCCGCAAATGCTCGGCACACGTCCTAGCGGTTGCAGGTGTGCCACGACCTATACCTGGTGGGAAGGTGTTGGATTGCTTCGATTAGTTTCCTACATGGCGGACACGTAAACATTAAATACGAGCCCGATCGGCTCGGGTTGCCCTGTGGATCGGCTCACAAAGCCGATCGCCCCATGGTTCACGTAGGGTTAACGCCGACATGGGGCTCCTGCTTCGATAAAGCTAAACCAATCTACGACAGTTTAGGGTTTTCACCGTATGATCGGAACATCCTACGCGTAGTTGAGCCTAATAGACACGAAAGATAATGGAAAACTAACCCTAAAAGAGGCCTAAAAACCAACATTAAGTTAATTCCCGGAACATCCCTCTTAGGACTAACAAACCATACCTAACGCACTACCGGATCGTTCAACCCGTTTGCAAGGCCTAACCATACGGATATTAAACCAATCCTTGAAGAATCAAGGAGCAACTATAACGGATCGGATCTACTAAACAACGAACAAGCAAGATGCTGCCTTACACCTGGATAGGTGTAAGGGCAGCAAGATATCGAGGGACGGCAGCTAAGCGGATATGCGTAAGAAAAGCATCTATGCATGCCCCAAAACATCTACGATAAGTAGTGCTACTCGCCATCAACAACGCTTCGGCACGAGCACACAAGGTAAACGAATAAACGTGTCTGCCTAGATCGCAAGATGCGATCTAGGCAGCATGATGCTTAGAGAAACCCTCGAAAGAAGGGTGGCGATGCGCCTGATTTGTGTTTGTTGTGAACGTGATTGTCCTCCTTTTCCGATAACCCTAGATACATATTTATAGTCCAAGGGACTTTCTAATTCGAGCGTGCACCTAACCGTGCACGAGTTAAACTCTATATTTTAATTCTAAACTAAGATGCGATCTACTATATTACGGATACACGGGCAATTAAGCCCAAACTCTTCGTGCAAGGCCGCTTCAAAGATGCTCCACGCGTGTATCCTTCAAGCCCATCTTCACTTACGGCCCATCTCCTGATTTGGCAAAAATCTGGTGATAACAGAAGCATAGCAGTGCACCGGTAGATGACCTGTAGAAAAGAAGAAGAGATGTTATTGAAAATCTTGTCATTTCTACACAGCCATAGCGACCAAATTATTGCAATCGCTCCCATCCTAATAAGACGTTTAAACCTAACATCCACACCATTGAGCCAGTTGCCAAATAAATTGGCAACATTACGAGGTGGGTATAAGGTAGACCCTATTTGGACAGCTGACCATATAGACCTAGCAAACTTACATTGGAAGAATAAGTGTTTAATAGTCTCGTCCTGATGACAGAAGACACACTTTTTTACTTCCATGCCAGTTGCGTTTGGCAAGATTATCTTTAGTAAGAATAACCACCCGACGAAGATACCAAGTAAAGATTTTTGTTCGCAGTGGTATCTTCATCTTCCAGATTTTTGAATTATTATCGACCGGTAACTCGGGTTGAATGAGAGCATTGTACATGGAAGCTACTGAGAATGAACCATTCCTGGTAAGATTCCATCGAAATATATCAGGTCCCTGCGTCAATTGAATTGACTCAAGACGTTGTAACAATTCCTGCCAAGAGGTTTGTCTGGGTCCGATGAGACTTCTTCTAAAATCCACACTTGGTGGGAAAGTTTCCAACACCTTAGCTATAGTATCGCTTTTGTGGCGTACTATATTGTACAATGCCGGATACTGTTCTCGGAGTGTGGTATTACCCAACCATTTATCCTCCTAGAAACGAATTTCCGACCCATCCTTAATAGAGAAAGATCCATATGGAAAGAAAAACTTCTTTGTTTCCATAAGACCAGCCCAAAAATGCGAATCTCCTGGTTTCCAAAGAACCTGAGAAAATAGTCTTTGAGCCAATATACTTCCTCTTGAGGAGTGTTTGCCATATGCCCTCTTCAGTAAGTACTTTGTACAACCATTTACCGAGGAGTGCCCTATTCTTGACCTGGAGGTCTTGAATACCAAGTCCTCCATGATCTTTGGGCCGACACAGCACACTCCATTTTGCCAGTCGATATTTACGCTTCTCACTATCCCCTTGCCAGAAGAATCTTGATCGGAAATAATCCAATCATTTTAAGACTCCTTTGGGAAGTTGGAAGAAAGATATCATATAAAGTACCATATTACTTAGTACCGCATTTATGAGTACTAATCTTCCTCCGAGAGACAGTAATTGATGGGGTTCGTTGCATAGAAAACAAAATTTTTCCTACCGCAAGACGAATAAAACCAACAGATCTAATCTATGGAACACCCAAGATCTAATCTACAAGATCGAAGCAACGAGATGGAGATGAGACTAACCCTCGAAGATTCCAAAGCCTACGAGATTAATCTCGTTGTTGGTGTAGACGATCGTCCCCGGTGCTGCAATCCGGCAGCACTTCCGTACTCGGTCGCGCGTACGATGTCGATGAAGCTCCTTCCTCTCCGTTCCAGCGGGCAGCGGAGGTGTGGTAGATCTCCTCCGGCAGCACGACGGCGTGGTGGTGGTGGTGGAGAAAGAAAGCAGGGCTTCGCCTAAGCCTGAGCAGCGTATGGTGGAGAGGCGGCGGAGGAGGAGGTAATGGTTGGGGGTGTGGCCGTCCACCCTCCCCTCTTTATATAGGGGCCAGGCGGCCAGGGTTTCCCATCTAGGGTTGGGGGGGGCGGCCAAGAGGGAGAGAGGGCTTTCCCTCCCCCAAGTTGATCCCCCCAGGAAACCCTAGGGGGTTGGCCGGCCTGGGCCTTGGGGGCCATGTGCCCCTGGCCCATTAGGCCAGGGAGCATCCCTCGGCCCATGCTAGGCCTCCTAGGTCTTGGGCCCCATGGTGGACCCCTCCGGAACCTTCTAGAACCTTCCAGTCAACCACCGGAAAAATCCCGAACATTTCAGAAGAAATCAACTTCCCTTATATGAATCTTATTCTCCGGACTATTTTGGACCTCCCGTGACATCCTGGATCACATCCGAGACTCCGAACAAACTTCGTCTCCATACCATATTCAAATCTACTTATCGACATCGAACCTTAAGCGCGTCACCCTACGGTTCGCGAACTATGCAGACATGGTCGAGACTCCTCTCCGAGCAATAACCAATAGCGGGATCTGGAGATCCATAATGAATCCCACATATTCAACGATGACTTAGTGATTGATTGAACCATTTACATACGATGCCAATTCCCTTTGTCTCGCGATATTTTACTTGTCCGAGGTTTGATCATCGGTATCTCCATACCTTGTTCAACCTCGTTACCGACAAGTACTCTTTACTCGTACCGTGGTATGTGATCTCTTATGAACCATTCATATGCTTGCAAGCTAATCAGATGACATTCTACCGAGAGGGCCCAAGTATATCTATCCGTCATCGGGATGGACAAATCCCACTATTGATCCATATGCCTCAACTCACACTTTCCAAATACTTAATCCCATCTTTATAACCACCCATTTACGCAATGGCGTTTGATGTAATCAAAGTACCCTTCCGGTGTAAGTGATTTACATGATCTCATGGTCGAAGGACTAAGGCAACTATGTATCGAAAGCTTATAGCAAATTGAACTTAATGACTTGATCTTATGCTACGCTCATTTGGGTGTGTGTCCATTATATCATTCAACTAATGAAATAACCTTGTTATTAATAACATCCAATGTTCATGATCACGAAACCATGATCATCTATTAATCAACAAGCTAGTTATACAAGAGGCTTACTAGGGACTCCTTGTTGTTTACATAACACACATGTATCAATGTTTCGGTTAATACAATTATAGCATGGTATATAAACATTTATCATAAACACAAAGATATTATAATAACCACTTTATTATTGCCTCTTGGGCATATCTCCAACAGTCTCCCACTTGCACTAGAGTCAATAATCTAGATTACATTGTAAGGTACCTAACACCCATGGCATTCTGGTGTTGGTCATGCTTTGCCCTAGGGAGAGCTTTAGTCAATGGATCTGCAACACTCAGATTTGTGTGTACTTTGAAAATCTCTACTTCACCATCTTCGATGTACTCGCGAATCGAATGAAAACGCAGCTTGATATGCTTTAGCTTCTTGTGTGACCTTGGTTCCTTTGCATTGGCGATGGCACCCGTGTTGTCACAATAAATGACTAGCGGGTCCAATGCACTAGGAACCACACCAAGCTCAACAATGAACCTCTTCATCCATACCGCTTCCGATGAAGCCTCTGAAGCCGCTATATATTCAGATTCTGTTGAAGATTTCGCCACCGGGCACTGCTTGGAACTGCTCCAACTTACTGCCGCACCATTCGATATAAACACGTACCCAGACTGAGACTTAGAGTCATCAGGATCGGTGTTCCAACTTGCATCGGTGTAACTGGTTACAACGAGCTCTTGGTCATCGCCATAACAAAGAAACATATCCTTAGTCCTTTTCAAGTACTTCAGGATATTCTTGACCGCTGTCCAGTGTTCCATTCCTGGATCACTTTGATATCTGCTGGTCAAACTAACAGCATGTGCGATATCCGGTTTAGTACATAGCATGGCGTACATGATAGAGCCTCTGCCGAAGCATAGGGGATCTTGCTCATCCTCTCTCTTTCATCTGCCGTAGCGGACCTTGAGTCTTACTCAAGACCTTACCTGGCAACATAGGCAAGAACCCTTTCTTGCTTTCATCAATTCTAAACTTCTTTAGAATCTTGTCCAGGTATGTACTCTGTGAAAGGCCTATTAGGCGTCTTGATCTATCTCTATAAATCTTGATGCCTAAAATGTATGCTGCTTCACCAAGATCTTTCATTGAAAAAGACTTATTCAAATAACCTTTAACGCCGCTTAATAGTTCTATATCATTCTCAATCAATAATATGTCATCTACATATAATATTAGGAACGCTACAGAGCTCCCACTCACTTTCTTGTAAATACAGGCCTCACCATGAGTCCGTATAAAACCAAAGTCTTTGATCACTCTATCAAAGCGTAGGTTCCAACTCCGGGATGCTTGCTTCAGTCCATAAATGGAACGCTGAAGTTTGCATACCTTGTCAGCATTTTTAGGATCGACAAAACCTTTGGGTTGTACCATATACAACTCTTCCTCAATATCTCCATTAAGGAACGCCGTTTTGACATCCATCTGCCAAATCTCATAATCGAAAAATGCAGCTATTGCTAACAAAATCCTCACAGACTTTAGCTTCGCTACAGGTGAGAAAGTCTCATCGTAGTCAACTCCTTGAATTTGTCGGAACCCCTTCGCTACAAGTCGAGCTTTATAGACGGTAATATTACCATCAGCATCTGTTTTTCTCTTGAAGATCCATTTATTCTCGACAGCCTTGCGGCTATCAGGTAAGTCTACCAAAGTCCATACTTTGTTATCATACATGGACCCCATTTCGGATTTCATGGCTTCTTGCCATTTGTTGGAATCTGGGCTCATCATCGCTTCTTCATACGTCGCAGGGTCCTCATCATTGCCGTCCACAATCATGACATTTAGACAGGGATCATACCAATCAGGAGTGGTACGTTCCCTCGTCGATCTGTGAGGTTCAGTAGCTTCCTCGTTCGAAGTTTCATGATCATCATCATTTGCTTCCTCTCCTATCGGTGCAGGCTGCACAGGAACTTCTTCCGGCACTGCGCTACTCTGATCTATGAGAGAAGGTTCATCAACCTCGTCGAGTTCTATTTTTCTTCCAGTCACTTCTTTAGTGAGAAACTCCTTCTCAAGAAAGGATCCGTTCTTGGCAACAAAGATTTTGCCTTCGAATCTGTGATAGAAAGTATACCCAATTGTTTCTTTAGGGTATCTTATGAAGACGCATTTCTCCGCTTTGGGTTCTAGCTTGTTAGGTTGTAACTTCTTTACATAAGCATCGCAACCCCAAACTTTAAGGAACGACCGCTTAGGTTTCTTCCCAAACCATAATTCATACGGTGTCGTTTCAACGGATTTAGATGGTGCCCTATTTAAAGTGAATGCGGCTGTCTCTAATGCATAACCCCAAAACGATAATGGCAAATCAGTAAGAGACATCATAGAACGAACCATATCTAAGAGAGTTCGATTACGACGTTCGGACACACCATTGCGCTGTGGTGTTCCCGGCGGTGTCAACTGTGAAAGTATTCGCATTTCTTTAAATGCATGCCAAACTCATAACTCAGATATTCACCTCCGCGATCAGAATGCAGAAACTTAATCTTCTTGTTACGTTGATTTTCTACTTCACTTTGGAATTCCTTGAACTTCTCAAAAGTCTCGGACTTGTGTTTCATAAAGTAAATATACCTATATCTACTCAGATCATCCGTGAAGGTTAGAACATAACGATAACCACCGCGCGATGCTACACTGATTGGTCCGCACACATCAGTATGTATGATTTCCAACAAGTCTGTAGCTCGCTCCATTGTACCAGAAAATGGAGTCTTAGTCATTTTTCCCATTAGACATGCTTCGCATCTGTCAAGTGACTCAAAGTCAAGTGATTCAAGAAGTCCATCGGAATGGAGTTTCTTCATGCGCTTCACTCCAATATGACCAAGACGACAGTGCCACATATAAGTAGAATTATCATTCAATTTAATTCGCTTAGCATCAATGTTATGAACATGTGTATCACTACTATCGAGATTTAACAAGAATAAACCATTCATCTCGGGTGCATGGCCATAAAAGACATTACTCATATAAATCGAACAACCATTATTCTCAGACTTAAATGAATAACCGTCTTGCATCAAACAAGATCCAGATATAATGTTCATGCTCAACGCAGGTACCAAATAACAATTATTAAGGTTTAAAACTAATCCCGAAGGTAGATGTAGGGGAGCGTGCCGACGGCGATCACATCAACCTTGGATCCATTTCCAACGCGCATTGTCACCTCATCCCTTGCCAGGCTTTGTTTATTCCGTAGTTCCTGTTTCGAGTTACAAATCTGAGCAACCGAACCAGTATCAAATACCCAGGCACTACTACGAGAACCATTAAGATAGACATCAATAACATGTATATCAGATATACCTTTCTTCTTGACGTGGCCGCTCTTCGGATCGGCCAAGTACTTGGAGCAATTACGCTTCCGGTGCCCCTTCCCTGGCAGTAGTAACACACAGTCTCAGGTTTAGGACCAGCCTTAGGCTTCTCGGGGTGCGTGCAACTTTCTTGCCCTTCTTGAAGTTACCCTTGTTAGGCTTGCCCTACTTTTTGAAACGGTGGTCTTGTTGACCATCAACACTTGATTCTCCTTCTTAATCTCAACTTCAGCAGATTTCAGCATGGAAAAGAGTTCAGGTAAATCTTTATTCATGTTCTGTTGTAGTTCATCACGAAGTTCTTGTAACTTGGTGGCAGTGATTGAAGGACACGATGAATACCCAGTTGGTTAGGGATCATCATCCCCATGTCACTGAGCTTCTTCGCATGTCCGGACATGGCGAACATGTGCTCACTAACGGAGCTGCCCTCTTCCATCATGCAGCTAAAGAACTGCTTCGAGGCCTCATAGCTCTCCACGACCGCATGAGTTTCCAAGATAAGTTTGAGCTCACGCATCATATCACAAGGGTCGTGGTGCTCAAAACGCTTTTGGAGCTCTCCTCTAAGCTGCATAGGATGGCACACTGAACTTCGGAGTATCGAGTTACAGTCTCATAAACATTCTTTATGTCCTCGGATACTGCAGGAGGTGGTGGGGGACTTAGCGGTGCATCGAGCACATATTGCAGGCTTCCACCAGTGAGGAAAATCCTCACATGACGGAACCAGTCAGTGAAGTTGCTACCATTGCCCTTAAGCTTTTCTTTCTCTAGGAACTGGTTAAAATTGATGGAGGGGGCGCCATGATATACAACATATTTGCAAAGAGTTTAGACTAAGTTTATGATAAAATGAGTTCAATTTTAATTCTTAAATTAACTAGGTGAACTCCCACTCAAAACAACATCCCTCGCATTGTCTTAGTGATTACACGAACCAAATCCACTACACCAAGTCCGATCTTCACGAGAAAAGATGTAGCTTCAAAGGCGAACACTCAAAGTGTTCATCATATCATTCATATGACTCATGCTCTACCTTTCGGTATCCCATGTTTCGAGACCATGTCTGTACATGCTAGGCTCGTCAAGGCAACCTTAGTATCCGCGTGTGCAAATCTGGCTTGCACCCGTTGTATGCACATGTAGAGTCTATCACACCCGATCATCACGAGATGCTTCGAAACGACAAGTCTTAGCAACGGTGCATACTAAGGATGAACACTTTATTATCTTGATATTTAGTGAGAGGGATCATCTTATAATGCTACCGTCGCGATCTAAGCAAAATAAGATGCATTAACATCACATGCAATTCATAATGTGTGATATGATATGGCCTTTCTTCTTGTGCTTTTGATCTCCATCTCCAAAGCACACGTACATGATCTCCATCATCACCAGCATGGCGTCAAGGTCAGTGGCGCCGCTTCATGGTTGTCCATCACTTATAGCTACTATAACAACTACTTGAAATAAAGCTATTACATGATGAATAGACACGCAGGTCTTTAACAAAAATTAAGGACAACCATTAGGCTCCTGCCGGTTGCCATAATACAATAATGAACATCTCATACATCAAATATAATCATCATCACATCATGGCCATATCACATCACCAAACCCTGCAAAAACAAGTTAGACGCCTCTAATTTGGTTTGCATATTTTACGTGGAGTAAGATCCAATCTACCTACGAACATGAACCACAACGGTGATACTAGTGTTGACAATAGAAAGTGCAAACTGTAATATTCACTATGGTGGGAGAGACAGACACCCGCAAATCCACTTATGCAATACAAGTTGCATGTCAAGCGTGGAGCAAGTCTCATGAGACGCGGTCATGTAAAGTTAGCCCGGACCGCTTCATCCCACCATCCCGCAAGATGCAAGGTACACAAACTAAAGCAACAAAAGCATCACCGCCCACAAACCATTGTGTTCTACTCGTGCAACAGATCTATGCATAGACATGGCTCGATACCCCGATGGGGTTCGTTGCATAGAACACAAAAAATTTCCTACCGCAAGACGAAAAACCAATAGATCTAATCTATGGAACACCCAAGATCTAATCTACAAGATCGAAGCAACGAGATGGAGATGAGACTAACCCTCGAAGATTCCAAAGCCTACGAGATTAATCTCGTTGTTGGTGTAGACGATCGTCCCCGTCTTGCAATCCGGCAGCACTTCCGTACTCGGTCGCGCACGGTGTCGAAAGCTCCTTCCTCTCCCGTTCCAGCAGGCAGCGGAGGTGTGGTAGATCTCCTCAACTTCCGGCACGACGGCGTGGTGGTGGTGGTGGAGGAGAAAGCTAGGGCTTCGCCTAAGCCGACGCGTATGGTGGAGGAGAGGCGGAGGAGGAGGTAATGGTTGGGGGGTGCCGGCCCCCTCCTCTTTATATAGGGGGCAGCCGGCGGGGTGGCTTCCCATCTAGGGTTGGGCGGCGGCCAAGAGGGGGAGAGGGCTTTCCCCTCCCCCAAGTTGAGGAAACCCTAGGGGGTTGGCCGGCCTGGGCCTTGGGGGCCATGTGCCCCTGGCCCATTAGGCCAGGGGCATCCCCTCGGCCCATGCTAGGCCTCCTAGGTCGTGGGCCCCATGGTGGACCCCTCGGAACCTTCTAGAACCTTCCAGTCAACCAGGAAAAATCCCGAACATTTCCGAAACAAATCAACTTCCTTATATGAATCCTATTCTCCGGACTATTGGACCTCCTCGTGACATCTGGATCACATCCGAGACTCCGAACAAACTTCGTCTTCATACCATATTCAAATCTACTTATGCGACATCGAACCTTAAGCGCGTCACCCTACGGTTCGCGAACTATGCGACATGGTCGAGACTCCTCTCCGAGCAATAACCAATAGCAAGATCGGGAGATCCATAATGGCTCCCACATATTCAACGATGACTTAGTGATTGATTGAACCATTTACATACGATGCCAATTCCCTTTGTCTCGCGATATTTTACTTGTCAGAGGTTTGATCATCGGTATCTCCATATTGTTCAACCTCGTTAACGACAAGTACTCTCTACTCCGTGGTATGTGATCTCTTATGAACCATTCATATGCTTGCAAGCTAATCAGATGACATTCCACCGAGAGGGCCCAGAGTATATCTATCCGTCATCGGGATGGACAAATCCCACTATTGATCCATATGCCTCAACTCACACTTTCCAAATACTTAATCCCATCTTTATAACCACCCATTTACGCAATGGCGTTTGATGTAATCAAAGTACCCTTGTAAGTGATTTACATGATCTCATGGTCGAAGGACTAAGGCAACTATGTATCGAAAGCTTATAGCAAATTGAACTTAATGACTTGATCTTATGCTACGCTCATTTGGGTGTGTGTCCATTATATTATTCAAATAATGACATAACCTTGTTATTAATAACATCCAATGTTCATGATCACGAAACCATGATCATCTATTAATCAACAAGATAGCTATACAAGAGGCTTACTAGGGACTCCTTGTTGTTTACATAACACACATGTATCAATATTTCGGTTAATACAATTATAGCATGGTATATAAACATTTATCATAAACACAAAGATATTATAATAACCACTTTATTATTGCCTCTTGGGCATATGTCCAACAGTAATTTACCTTTCCAGCTACTTAATCTGATCTGAAGTCTTTCCTCAACCAATTTCCACTCAGCATTGGTAAGTCTTCGATAGTGAATCGGAATTACCAAGTACCTAATTGGAAATTGGCCTTGGCCACAGCCGAAAAGCTCAGCATAATCTGCAACATGGTCTTGGGCCTCACCAAAACAAAACAATTCACTTTTATGGAAATTTATTTTTAGACCCGACAAAAGCTCGAACGCAGAAAGAATTAACTTCAGGTTCCGAGCCTTGTCTATGTCATGATCCATAAAAAGAATTGTATCATCGGCATATTGAAGAATGGATAAACATCCATCAACAAGATGAGGAATAACCCCTTCAATCTGGCATTCTGACTTTGCACGTTCAATCAAGACAGCAAGCATATCAGCCACTATATTAAATAGCACTGGCGATAATGGATCTCCCTGTCTAAGTCCTTTCTTGGTCTGGAAATATTTTCCCACGTCATCATTGACTTTAATGGCAACACTCCCACCCGAGATAAAACTATTGACCAACGCACGCCACTCATCAGAGAAACCTTTCATCCTGAGAGTTTGTTGCAAAAAGGACCACTTAACCTTATCATAGGCTTTTTCAAAGTCGATCTTTAAAATGACGCCATTCAACTTCTTTCTATGCAATTCATGGACAGTTTCATGGAGGACTACAACCCCATCGAGAATATTCCGTCCTTGCATAAAAGCAGTTTGTGAAGGCCTAATCACATGATCTGCCACCAAATTTAATCGGATCGTGGCGACCTTAGTGAATATTTTAAAGCTCACGTTAAGAAGACAAATAGGACGGAATTGTTGAATCCTTTCTGCTTCATTAACCTTGGGCAATAAGATAATTTCACCAAAGTGTAGCCTAAAAAGCTCCAACTGTCCATCATGTAGATCCGCAAAAAGAGCCAACAGGTCGATCTTGATGACATCCTAGAAAGATTGATAAAATTCAGCTGGGAAGCCATCAGGACCAGGGACTTTATTATGCTCCATTTGGAAGACAGCTTTTCTTACTTCCTCCTTAGAGTAATTCGAAGTGAGAAAATTATTCTCCGCTTGAGAGACTTGGGGGATATCCTCCGTTCTTGTCTCATCTAACGAAAAATTACTTTCCTCTGGAGCACCAAAAAGCCCTTTATAATAGCTCGTAATATACGACTTTAGCTGCTCATGACCCTCAATCGTACCCTCTTCCTGAACCAGAGTACGAATAAGCTTCTTCCTATGCCTGCCATTGGCAACGCAATGGAAGTACCTTGTATTCGAATCACCTTCCAGGATAAATTGGGCCTTAGATCGTTGGTACCATTTCAGCTCCTCCTCACGCAATAGTTTTGCGATTTCTGCATTTGATTGGCTTTTTAGCTCAATCTCTTGTGCCGAAAGCGGTCTAACTTCTGCTTTAGCTTCGAGGTCATCTATAATAGATGAAAGCCGCTGCTTTTCTTTTTTAAGAATACCAGTTGTATGTCGTGCCCAACCACAGAGGTGTTTGCGTACCACACGCATTTTGTTATTCCACCTCTGGATCGAAGACATACCCACAACCGGTCTTTCCCATACCTTTTTAACCATGGTTTGAAAACCTTCCCTATTCAACCAGCCAAGTTCAAATTTAAACCGGCGATTAGACGGGGGTCTAGGTAAACCAGTGGATAATAAGATGGGAGCAAGATCCGATAACCCAACAGTACGTTCTAGCGCGCGTACCGTTACCATTGAAAATTTTAATTTCCAATCTGTATCCATGAGTACACGATCTACATTTTCATATGTTGGTTCCGGAAAATTGTTAGCCCAACTAAATTGTCTGCCAATCATAGATACCTCCCTCAAGTCCAAGCTGTCGATGACCGCGTTGAACAAGAAAGGCCAGTGATTGTCAAAACTGCCCCTACTCTTCTCACATGAAAATCTCAACAAATTAAAATCCCCCCCTATGAGGATAGGATTTAGTGCTCATATAAAAATGTTTGGGAAATAAATGATTTCCACGGACTCCAGAGTAAGAAAAAATAACGAGTATAACGTGAACAGTACATGGACATGGGACGTTTTGATTTTGTTATTTTTTACCCAGGATTCAATGATAGTAATTTTCCCGTGAAATATTTTTATGTAAGTACAATACTTAACCATATTTCCTTCTAAAATACATTCCAAATTTTTAAACCTTTTTTGGAATTACTGTTTTCCTTCGCATGCATGCATGGGGTACGTTGGCACCATGTGCATGGATGTATTTTCCCATAGCTGCTATTGTTGCTGGAAACCGATTAGTACAAGAAATCATTTCTCCACCAACCATGCTTAATCGAGACTGGTCCAAAACCACGCACAGCACCTTTGAAACTTTACAGCGATGCATATCATGTCATGTCATGTCATGTCACGTGCATCGGTGCAGAATTTCGACCTTGCAAGTATGGGCAAGACGGTGCGGTGTTCTTTCATAGAGCACTATCCGCTGTATTCCTCACACATCGCCTTTGAAAAATCAATGAAATTCCTCTTAGAGCATTTCCACCTACTGACCTACAGCCTCTAAATAGACGCCGCCAGATGCGTCGGTACATCCGGATGGAGCGCCGGAACAACATTCTCTAATTGGGGAACAGGCACCGACGTTCTCTAAACTGGCATCTCCAAAATCTTTTGTTTTCTTTTTACAATATTTTGAAGCAATATTTTAATCACATAAAATTATTCGTACACTATTTTAACATAGTTTAACACAAATACAAATAAAATTATTCGTATAATAATTCAAATTCAATCATGCGTTGTTGGCTGCTCCTCTCCTTGCCACAAAAGCGCAACCAAATTTTCCTGAAGTCGAACATGAACTCCTGGATCTCGGATTTCTTGGTGCATGTGAAGAAAAGCCGTAAATTGTTGGGGTACATGCTCTACTTCAGCAAGAAGCCCCCGATAATCAAATGGTTGATCTTCAAGCACAGGTCTGTCGCGCTCGCTCTCAATGATCATGTTGTGCATGATCACACATGCGTTCATCACCTCCCACATCTGAGACTCAGACTAAGTGAGAGCAGTGTACCTGACAACGACGAAACGCTCCTGGAGCACCCCAAAAGCACGCTCAACATCCTTGCGAGCTGCTTCCTGGTATGTTGCAAAATAAGCGTCCATCTCCGAAGCTGGAGCCGGGATTGTCTTCACAAATGTAGGGTACATTGGATAGATACCATCAGCTAGATAGTACTCCTTGTTGTATGCGTGGCCATTTACCTCAAAGTTCACTGCAGGATCTTCTCCCTCAGCCAGCATGGAAAACACCGGAGAGCGTCTGCAGCACGTTGATATCATAGTTTGTTCCTACCATGCCCAAGAAAGGATGCCAAATCCAGAGGTCATAGTCTGCCACTGTCTCAAGAATGACACTGCACTCACCGGTATGCCCCTTGTAGATCTCTTGCCAAGCAAAAGAGAAATTCTTCCAACCCCAATGCATACAATCGATGCTTTCTAGCATCCGAGAAAACCCTCGGGCTGCATTTTATTTTAGGATTCGAGCTGTATCATCTGCCCTTAGTGCTCTCAAATAATCCCTACCAAACACCTCTATGACGGCTCGACAAAACCCGTAGACAGTCTCTGAATATGTGACTCCGCCATGCGCAGGTAGTCATTGGCTATATCTGGATTAGCTCTGTCAACACCTGGATTTTTAAGTCCGGATGCCTATTATGCCGTACATCGCAATCCCAGGAATAATGTTGTTGCGAGACATAATAGTTAAATATCATAGAGTCATCGTTTATTACAACACGTAGAGTCTTACATCCATAGATCACATGATCCAATATTACACAAATGGTTGATCTAGATGATCAGCAAACACAATTAAGTAGCGGAAGCGTCGTAGTAGGTGGAACTATCTATCCTCAGGCCAACGCTTGACGTTAGAAGCATCCTAGTTCTGATAGACGTCCGGCTGACCGTCATCTTCATAGTGTTGCTCCTCTTCATAGTCTGGCATTGGAATAGCCAGGGACACAGCCATGAGTACTTTAAGTACTCGCAAACTAGTACTATTGTAAGTAATTATCAATTTTAATGGTTTGCTAAGCTCTAGGTTTATTTGCATAAAGCCAAGTTTAGTTCATAAATATTTAGTAAAGATGCTTGAATCACTAAACTAAATCAAATGGGAACATTAGTGTCATTCCCACAACATTAGTTGTGTTCTCAAAGTTCAAGTCACCCTTCACATGTCATAATTTTTGAAAAAAGTCTGATGACGGAACAGTATGGTCTTTCCAATCGTCTGTAACCATGGACACGGTTATTCGAATAGTTCTACACTCTGCAGAGGTCGTACACTTGTGCCACAATATTTGTAATAATCCGTCAGGGTTAACTGGCCCTGATTTACCGCACTCCGTGCGCGGACTACCAACCATAACCTTTCACTTACCTACCTAGTATAGGCACCTCTCCCCATGAGCTTGGCCTCCGGTGAAAACCAGCTGTCAACCCGGAGCGCACGGGGCTTGGGTCGTACATTCACCTTATATTCACATCATTTCACTTGTAACAGAGGCAGCCTTGGCATAACCCCTATGATGCTTGTTTAGAAACCCATACTAAGGCACATAAATTTCTAGTTAAGCCCTTACCCATGTTAGGTATTGTGGGGGTACTTTCAAACTGGAATGGTATCGCATCCGAACTCAACCATCAGTTTTTCGTAAAATTCACCGAGTCATTCATAAGTCATAGTCACTTTCAAAATCTTTCAATAGAATGCTCCATCATTCCAAGGTTTTCAGAGTCATTTCATTTCACATGTTCCCATCTAGAGTAGTCAATTTTATTTGTTAGCACTAGCAACTAGTTATGAGGGGTGCTAACTAGCTTGTAATGCTCTAGGCTATATTTGATACTCTTGTACTACTCTATATCTAAACCAAGTGAATCATGAATCAAAAATACTTTGATAAACAAAATTTAGTAAAGCTTGTAAAGTAAAAAACTTGGGATAGGAGCATTAAGCATAAAGTAAAATCATGGTGCCTTGCTCTTTGGAGAGCTTGGCCTTGGGGTTGACTTGCAAGAGTATTAGCTTGCCTTGGTTGGGGTAGGAGTCAAAGTTTTCCTCCTCCTCTTGGGTGTAGTCTTCCTCCTCTGGATACTCCTCGTTGCTAGCGTCTATACACGAATACGAGGTATACAATCACCACACCAGCTTAAGTGCTAAGCTAAACACACCCAAAAATACACACAAGCCTATGCTAGCATCACATCTTATTAGCATGGTGATTTACTTTGTTCATGCTAAAGAAAAATAATTTCTTCTCATTATAATTATTTATTAGTATAGCTTTTTAATGCTTTGGAGGCAATACTTTCCTCTCATTGAATCTTATTAAGATTTAATCTCTTCAAATAATAATAAGGTATGAATATTGGTTGACCAAGGTCAACACTTCATATCTATTATTTGAGAGTAGAATTTAAATGAGATGCTACACCTCATGCATTTTAATCCTAGCATGGTAATGATTTAATGTCTCCAAGTAACCAAGCATGAGGCTTGTTAGACCAAGGTCAGTACCTCTATTTGAGTTCCTTAGGATCACAATTTAAATGAGAGAGTAGCTCTCATACTATTTAGATTAATTTATGTGTATGTGTTAAATGGACTAGAAATAGTTCCATAGTCATTATTCAGTTCTAGTTCATGATCATGTAAAATAACTATACTATATTTTTGCATAAACAATTAGAGTATGTCAAATTTGATTTATGAGAGTTGGAATCAACTCAAAATCATTTGTAGATAATTGTTAATATTTATTTGAAGTTAGAAAAGGCCATGTCTTGTTATTTTTATCATTTAAGTTTAATTACTAATTTGGAACAGAGGCCAGTGGCATTGTTTAGATAATTTCGTGAGCTTTCCAAATATATAAAATTGGTTAAATTTGGTGCAGTAGTTTGAAAGTTATTCAAATTTTAATTGGGCACCAGTATTTGAATTTAGCTGAAATAATTAAATCGAATTTGAATTCCTTGGGCCGCGCGGGAAAATCCTATGGGCCCAACGAGTTTAAGCGGCGAAGCACGGCCCAACAACACAGCCAGTGTGAGTGGGCCGCCTGACGAGGTGGGGGCCACTCGTTAGTGGCTCTTAGACGAGCGAAATGGTACGTGCTATATGATCCGTCGGATCAGGACCAGATCGAGCAGCCGTGGATCATCGTCGTCTCCGACGAGATCCCGGCGTGCTGGCGGCGTACCTAGGGGGTCGGAGAGCGCACCAGGCCGCCGGCGATCGATGGCGAGATACTAGGCGACGTTGGCGAGGGTGAAGAAGTCCCTGGTACGGTGGCGGAGCTTGGGGAGGCGCGGATCGATGGCGATGATCTGCGGACTCCGGCGGGCTCCGTCTTCAAATTGGTGGTGCTCCGGCGAGGTAGGGTCTAATTGACTGGTGGAGAAGAGGCAAGGATGAGAGGAGAGTGAGTTGCTGTGCAGAGTTGGGGCTCGGGGCTCCTCTATTTATAGCGGGGGAGGTGGCCGGCAGGTGCGGTGAAGGAGCGTCCATGGCGCGGCGTCTACGGTGCTCGCAGGGGCAAGGCGAGGACGGCTACGTGTAGGCGTCATCCTGGCGATGCTCAAGGTGTAGCTGGTGCGTCCAGGGCGTGATAAGATCGCTCGGGCGCGTGCGCATGATGCCACGGTACTCGCGGCGGTGCTCAGACGAGGATGACGGCGACAAGGCGGCCGCAGTCGTTCGAGTGCGTCTACGCGGTAGAGGTGAGGGTGGCGGTGCTCGTTACAGGCATAGGGATGCAGGGGGAGGACGACGTCGATAGGGCGCGAGATGCTCTGGCGCGCTCCAGAGCGCGGTCACCGCGTGCCTGGCACGTCCTGGCATGGTGCTGGCCGTGCTCGTGCTGGCCAATGCCGTGGCTCGGCCAGCTCGGGTCGTGCACTGGCATGCTCTTGATGATGAGTAGATACTCTGGGACAAGGTGGTGCTGAGAGAGGGAGGCCAGAGAGATCAATGGCCAAAAGGCCGGCATGGTACATGGCATGAGCTTTTCTTCCTTTTTATCCACTTTAATCGACCATGGCAAGGACAAGCCTTGATGCAGGGGCTGCAGGAGAAGCTAATCATCACGAATTAAAAGTGGTTTAGGCCAAAACCACTGGATATTGAGGTGTAACACCAATCTGGAAAATTGCCTACAAGGTGTTCGGAGAAATGGCCGCAAGAACATTTTTGAGGAATTTTGGAAATCTTTTTGGTGCAACTCAATTATATAATTAATGTGAGAGAATGGTGGTGGTGGTGTTCATTTTGATGAATTTTTGCAACATTTCAAAATGGGGCTCATCTTCACTTTGTTTCAAAGTCCTCTCTTGTCAAATTGTTTCTGGTCAACCTAATCAACTTCAGCAGTGCAACAGAGTTGTTCACCTTGGGGGATGAGGTGTCAAGGTTTGACCAATTTTAGATTAAGAAAATTGAAAAACAGGGGTGCAAAGAGGTGAAGATTTTATAAATGTGTCATATGACCATTATCATATGTATGTTGGATTTGAGAATTTCTTTGATTTGAATTTGGTTTCTTCTATGCATTTGTGTTTGTTTTTGTTATATAAGAGTTCTAGACACCATAGACCAAGCAATGGTGGCCTTTGGTGATGATTTGCATAATTGAGCAAAGTTGTATGTGAGGGAGAAATGGATGGTTTTCTATTTTTCTTCTCCTTCTCAAATTAGGGTTAGGTGATCTTGTGTTAGGGTTTAAGCACCCTTGATCATCATTGAACACTCATTATGGCAATTGCACAAAAAGAAAGCACCTTATGCATAAGACTATATGCAACACTATATGCATGAGAAAAGTTTTTGTTTGTTGTGAAATTTGAGTAATTGAATTATCTATCTTCTTTATTTATTACTGAAAACTTGGGATGTTACAAACCCTTCCCCCTTACAAAAGATCTCGTCCCGAGATCTTGAAGAAAACTAGGTACTAAAGAGATTTGGGTACACCGTCTTCATGGAGTCTTCTCTTTCCCAAGTGGCCTCTTCTTCGGTGTGATTACTCTATTGAATCTTCCGAAATTTGATACTCCGGGTACGAGTGGTTCTGAAGGCTTCTTCTAGAATGCGAATCTGCACTTCGCGATAGGTCAAGTCTGAGTTGATGTCCACAGATTTGTGATCGATGTTCTTAAAATCTTCGGTCTTCTCCGGTACTTCCAAGCATTGGCGGAGTAGAGAGATGTGAAACACATAGTGCACCGCTGCCATTTCTTCCGGCAATTCCAGTTGATAAGACCCTTCTCCTCGGCGACTCAGGATTTTGAAAGGTCCAACCTAGCGGGGTGCAAGCTTTCCTCTAAGCTGGAATCTCTGCATTCCCTTAAGAGGGGACACTTGGAGATACACAAAGTCTCCGGTCTCGAAGGTCATCTCTCGGCGTCTTTCGTCAGCGTAGCTCTTTTGTCTTGACTGGGCTGTCTTGAGGTACTCTCGAATCTTGTGTACCTTCTCTTCAGTTTCTCGGAGAACATCTGGTCCAAAAACTTGACTCTCTCCGACTTCCGACCAGTTCAGAGGGGTACGACACTTCCTTCCGCACAAGGCTTCCAAGGGGGCTATTTGCAAACTGGCTTGGTGGCTGTTGTTATACGAAAATTCTGTGTACAGTACACAGTCTTCAAAAGGAACGACCTTGGTCAATCTACCCCCTACTACTCCGATAGAATCATTTCCTTTGCTAATCTTGGGCAGTCCGGTGATGAACTCCATTCCTACCGAATCCCACTTCCATTCGGGAATCTTGTAGCAGTCTGCGGTCGTTGATGCTCGGCCTTGACTCTCGACATAGGTCACACTTGGCGATGTAGCTTCCGATTTCTCGCTTCATTCCATGCCACCAAAACTGTTCCTTCAAGTCCTGGTACATCTTGGTACCTCCGGGGTGAATGGAATAAAGGTGTGATGGCGTGTAACTCACACGTTCGTTGGGAACCCCAAGAGGAAGGTATGATGCGCACAGCAGCAAGTTTTCCCTCAGAAAGAAACCAAGGTTTATCGAACCGGGAGGAGCCAAGAAGCACGTTGAAGGTTGATGGTGGCGAAATGTGATGCGGCGCAACAACAGGGATTCCGGCGCCAACGTGGAACCTGCACAACACAACCCAAGTACTTTGCCCCAACGAAACAGTGAGGTTGTCAATCTCACTGGTGTGTAACAAAGGATTAACCGTATTGTGTGGAAGATGATTGTTTGCAAGAAAAGTAAAACAAGTATTGCAGTAGATTGTATGCGATGTAAAGAATAGGACCGGGGTCCACAGTTCACTAGAGGTGTCTCTCCCATAAGATAAAAGCATGTTGGGTGAACAAATTACGGTCGGGCAATTGACAAATAGAGAAGGGCATAATAATGCATATACATGATATGATAAATATAGTGAGATTTAATCCGGGCATTACGACAAAGTACATAGACCGCCATCCAAGCTGCATCTATGCCTAAAAAGTCCACCTTCAGGTTATCATCCGAACCCCATTCAGTATTAAGTTGCAAAGCAACAGACAATTGCATTAAGTATGGTGCGTAATGTAATCGACAACTACATCCTTAGACATAGAATCAATGTTTTATCCCTAGTGGCAACACACATCACAACCTTAGAACTTTCTGTCACTGTCCCAGGTGTCAATGAAGGCATGAACCCACTATCGAGCATAAATACTCCCTCTTGGAGTTAAGAGCAAAAACTTGGCCCGAGCCTCTACTAATAACGGAGAGCATGCAAGATCATAAACAACACATAAACAATAGATTGATAATCACCATAACATAGTATTCTCTATCCATCGGATCCCGACAAACACAACATATAGTATTACAGATAGATGATCTTGATCATGTTAGGCAGCTCACAAGATCCAACAATGAAGCACAATTAGGAGAAGACGACCATCTAGCTACTGCTATGGACCCATAGTCCAGGGTGAACTACTCACTCATCACTCCGGAGGCGATCATGGCGATGAAGAGTCCTCGGAGATGAATCCCCTCTCGGCGGGGCCGGAGGCGATCTCCTGAATCCCCAGAGATGGGATTCGCGGCGCGCGTTTCCGGAAGGTTTCCGTATCGTGGCTCTCGATGCCGGGAACACGACGGAGGCTATTTGTAGGCGGAAGGGCAGGTCAGAGGCGGCACGAGGGGCCCGGGGGACGGGGCGCGCGGCCGGGGCTGGGCCGCGCCGCCTGTCACCCTGGCCACATCGTGGCCCCATGACTCCCCTTCGGTCTTGGAAGCTTCGTGCAAAAATAGGACCCTGGCGGTGATTTCGTCCAATTCGAGAATATTTCCTTACTAGGATTTCTGAAACCAAAAACAGCATAAAACACAACTGGCTCTTCGGCATCTTGTTAATAGGTTAGTTCCGGAAAATGCGTAAATACGACATATAATGTGCATAAAACATGTAGGTATCATCAATAAAGTAGCATGGAACATAAGAAATTATCGATACGTTGGAGACGTATCAGCATAAGCTTAGTTCTGCTCGTCCCGAGCAGGTAAACGATAACAAAGATAATTTCTGAAGTGACATGCCATCATAATCTTGATCATACTATTTGTAAACATATGTAATGAATGCAGCGATCAAAACAATGGTAACGACATGAGTAAACAACTGAATCATAAAGCAAAGACTTTTCATGAATAGTACTTCAAGACAAGCATCAATAAGTCTTGCATAAGAGTTAACTCATAAAGCAATAAATCAAAGTAAAGGTATTGAAGCAACACAAAGGAAGATTAAGTTTCAGCGGTTGCTTTCAACTTATAACATGTATATCTCATGGATAGTGTCAACATAAAGTAATATAACAAGTGCAATATGCAAGTATGTAGGAATCAATGCAGTTCACACAAGTGTTTGCTTCTTAAGGTGGAGAGATAGGTAAACTGACTCAACAATAAAAGTAAAATAATGGTCCTTCAAAGAGGAAAGCATCGATTGCTATATTTGTGCTAGAGCTTTTATTTTGAAAACATGAAACAATTTTGTCAACGGTAGTAATAAAGCATATGAGTTATGTAAATTACATCTTACAAGTTGCAAGCCTCATGCATAGTATACTAATAGTGCCCGCCTTGTCCTACTTAGCTTGGACTACCGGATCTTTGCAATGCCATGTTTCAACCAAGTGTCACAAAGGGGTACCTCCATGCCGCCTTGTACAAAGGTCTAAGGAGAAAGCTCGCATTTTGGATTTCTCGCTTTTGATTATTCTCAACTTAGACATCCATACCGGGACAACATGGACAACGAGATAATGGACTCCTCTTAAATGCATAAGCATGTAGCAACAATTATTATTCTCATATGAGATTGAGGATATATGTCCAAAACTGAAACTTCAACCATGATTCATGGCTTTAGTTAAGCGGCCCAATGTTCTTCTCTAACAATTTGCATGCTCCAATCATTAAGGTGATAGATCCTTCAGACAAGACGGACATGCATAGCAACTCACATGATATTCAACAATATTTGATGGCGTTCCCCAGGAGCATGGTTATCGCACAACAAGCAACTTAATAAAAGATAAAGTGCATAAGTACATATTCAATACTACGATAGTTTTTAAGGCTATTTTGTCCCATGAGCTATATATTGCAAAGGTGAATGATGGAATTTTAAAGGTAGCACTCAAGCAATTTACTTTGAAATGGCGGAGAAATACCATGTAGTAGGTAGGTATGGTGGACACAAATGGCATAGTAGTTGGCTCAAGGATTTTGGATGCATGAGAAGTATTCCCTCTCGATACAAGGTTTAGGCTAGCAAGGTTATTTGAAGCAAACTCAAGGATGAACCGGTGCAGAAAAACTCACATAAAAGACATATTGTAAATATTATAAGACTCTACACCGTCTTCCTTGTTGTTCAAAACTCAATACTAGATATTATCTAGACCTTAGAGAGACCAAATATGCAAATCAAATTTTAGCAAGCTCTATGTATTTCTTCATTAATGGGTGCAAAGCATATGATGCAAGAGCTTAAACATGAGCACAACAATTGCAAGTATCACATTATCCAAGACATTTTAGAATTACTACATGTAGCATTTTCCAATTCCAACCATATAACAATTTAACGAAGAAGAAACTTCGCCTTGAACATTAGGAGTAAAACCTAAGGACATATTTGTCCATATGCAACAGCGGAGCGTGTCTCTCTCCCACAAAGTGAATGCTAGGATCCATTTTATTCAAACAAAAACAAAAACAAAAACAAAAACAAACCGACGCTCCAAGTAAAGAACACAAGATGTGATTGAATAAAAATATAGTTTCGGGGAGGAACCTGATGATGTTGTCGATGAAGAAGGGGATGCCTTGGGCATCCCCAAGCTTAGACGCTTGAGTCTTCTTAAAATATGCAGGGATGAACCACGGGGGCATCCCCAAGCTTAGAGCTTTCACTCCTCTTGATCATAGTATATCATACTCCTCTCTTGACCCTTGAAAACTTCCTTCACACCAAACTTCAAGCAAACTCATTAGAGGTTAGTGCACAATTAATAATTCACACATTCAGAGGTGACACAATCATTCTTTACACTTCTGGACATTGCATAAAGCTACTGGATATTAATGGATCAAAGAAATTCATCCAACATAGCAAAAGAGGCAATGCGAAATAAAGGAGGCAGAATCTGTCAAAACAGAACAGTTCGTAAAGACGAATTTAAAATGGCACCAGACTTGCTCAAATGGAAAAACTCAAAACTAATGAAAGTTGCGTACATATCTGAGGATCACGCTCGTAAATTGGCAGATTTTTTAGATTTTCTGCAGAGACTTGTGCCCAGATTCGTGACAGACAGCAATGCTGTTTCTGCGCAGCGATCCCAAATATAACATCAACTTTAACATAGAAACTTTACTTGGCACAAAAATATGATAAGGAGAGGTTTCTACAGTAGTAAAAAACTTCCAAGACTCAAATATAGAACAAAGTACTGTAGTAAAAACATGGGTTGTCTCCCATAAGCGCTTTTCTTTAACGCCTTTCAGCTAGGCGCAGAAAGTGCAAATCAAGTAACATCAAGAGTAGAAGCATCAACATCATAACTTGTTCTAATAATAGAATCAAAAGGCAAATTCATTCTCTTTCTAGGGAAGTGTTCCATACCTTTCTTGAGAGTAAATTGATATTTAATATTACCTTCCCTCATATCAATAACAGCACCAACGGTTCGAAGAAAAGGTCATCCCAACACAATAGGACAAGATGCATTGCATTCGATATCCAAGACAACAAAATCAACGGGGACAAGGTTATTGTTAACCGTAATGTGCACATTATCCTCCCCAAAGGTTTCTTTTTAACATTATCGGCAAGATTAACATCCAAATAACAATTCTTCAATGGTGGCAAGTCAAGCATATCATAAATCTTTTTAGGCATAACAGAAATACTTGCACCAAGATCACATAAAGCATTACATTCAAAGTCATTGAATTTCATTTTAATGATGGTCTCCCAACCATCTTCTAACTTTCTAGGAATAGAAGTTTCAAGTTTTAGTTTCTCTTCTCTAGCTTTTATGAGAGCATTTGTAATATGTTTTGTAAAGGCTAAATTTATAGCACTAGCATTAGGACTTTTAGCAAGTTTTTGTAAGAACTTTATAACTTCAGAGATGTGACAATCATCAAAATCTAAATCATTATGAGCTACAGCAATGGGATCATTGTTCCCAAGGTTGGAAAAAATTTCAGCAGTTTTATCACAAGCAGTTTCAGCAGTTTTAGCAATTTCAGGCAGTTTTGTACGCTTTGCACTAGGAGTAGAAACATTGCCAACACCAATTATTTTACCATTGATAGTAGGAGGTGCAGCAACATGTGAATCATTATCATTACTAGTGGTGGTAATAGTCCAAACTTTAGCTACATTATTCTCTTTAGCTAGTTTTTCATTTTCTTCTCTATCCCACCTAGCACGCAGTTCAGCCATTAATCTTATATTCTCATTAATTCTAACTTGGATGGCATTTGCTGTAGTAGTAATCTTATTATCAATATCATTATTAGGCATAACTTTCAATTTTAAAAGATTAACATCAGAGGCAAGTCTATCAACTCTAGAAGCAATAATATCAATTTTATCAAGCTTTTCCTCAACAGATTTGTTAAAAGCAGTTTGTGTACTAATAAATTCTTTAAGCATAGCTTCAAGACCAGAGGGTACACTCCTATTATTGTTGTAAGAATTCCCATAAGAATTACCATACCCATTACCATTAGCAGAAGGATATGGCCTATAGTTATTACCAGAGTTGTTCCTATAAGCATTGTTGTTGAAATTATTATTTTTAATGAAATTCACATCAACATTTTCTTCTTGAGCAACCAATGAAGCTAAAGGAACATTATTTGGATCAACATTAGATCTACCATTCACAAGCATAGACATAATCACATCGATCTTATCATTCAAGGAAGAGGTTTCTTCAACAAATTTACCTTCTTACCTTGTGGAGCTCTTTCCGTGTGCCATTCAGAGTAATTTATCATCATATCATCAAGAAGTTTTGTAGCCGCCCCAAAGTGATGGACATAAAGGTACCTCCAGCAGCTGAATCCAATAAATTCCTTGAAGAAAAATTTAGTCCTGCATAGAAGGTTTGGATGATCATCCAAGTAGTCAGTCCATGGGTTGGGCAATTCTTTACCAAAGTTTTCATTCTCTCCCATGCTTGAGCAACATGTTCAGTATCTAATTGCTTAAAATTCATTATGCTACTTCTCAAAGATATAATTTTAGCGGGAGGATAATATCTACCAATAAAAGCATCCTTACATTTAGTCCATGAATCAATACTATTCTTAGGCAAAGATAGCAACCAATCTTTAGCTCTTCCTCTTAATGAGAAAACACTTTCAATTTAATAATATCACCATCTACATCCTTATACTTTTGCATTTCACATAGTTCAACAAAATTATTAAGATGGGCAGCAGCATCATCAGAACTAACACCAGAAAATTGATCTCTCATAACCAGGTTCAGTAAAGCAGGTTTAATTTCAAAGAATTCTGCTGTAGTAGCAGGTGGAGCAATAGGTGTGCATAGGAAATCATTATTATTTGCGTTTGTGAAGTCACACAACTTAGTATTTTCAGGGGTATTCATTTTAGCAACAGTAAATAAAGCAAACTAGATAAAGTAAATGCAAGTAACTAATTTTTTTGTGTTTTTGATATAGTGAGCAAGACAGTAAATAAAGTAAAACTAGCAACTAATTTTTTTGTGTTTTGTTTAGGTGCAGCAAACAAAGTAGTAAATAAAATAAAGCAAGACAAAAACAAAGTAAAGAGATTGAGAAGTGGAGACTCCCCTTGCGGCGTGTCTTGATCTCCCCGACAACGCGCCAGAAAAAGAGCTGTTGCCGTGGGAGGCAATTCTTTGTGGTGTAGCTTTTCTTCAGTTCCCGGCAACGGCGCCAGAAAAAGAGCTTGATGGCGTGTAACTCACACGTTCGTTGGGAACCCCAAGAGGAAGGTATGATGCGCACAGCAAGTTTTCCCTCAGAAAGAAACCAAGGTTTATCGAACCAGGAGGAGCCAAGAAGCACGTTGAAGGTTGATGGTGGCGAAATGTGATGCGGCGCAACAACGGGGATTAGGCACCAACGTGGAACCTGCACAACACAACCCAAGTACTTTGCCCCAACGAAGCATTGGGGTTTGTCAATCTCAGCTGTAACAAAGGATTAACCGTATTGTGTGGAAGATGATTGTTTGCAAAAAACAGTAAAACAAGTATTGCAGTAGATTGTATGCGATGTAAAGAATAGGACCGGGGTCCACAGTTCACTAGAGGTGTCTCTCCCATAAGATAAAAGCATGTTGGGTGAACAAATTACAGTCGGTGATACGTCTCCAACGTATCGATAATTTCTTATGTTCCATGCTACTTTATTGATGATACCTACATGTTTTATGCACATTATATGTCATATTTATGCATTTTCTGGAACTAACCTATTAACAAGATGCCGAAGAGCCAGTTGCTGTTTTCTGCTGTTTTTGGTTTCAAAATCCTAGTAAAGAAATATTCTCGGAATTGGACGAAACTTTCGCCCAGGGGTCCTATTTTGCACGAAGCTTCCGAAGACCGAACCCTAACGAAGTGGGGCCACGAGGCAGCCCAGGGGGTGGCCGGCGCGGCCTGGGGCTTGGCGCGGCCCTGCCCCCTGGGCCCTCGTGTGGCCCCCGCGTTGACCTTCCGCCTACTTAAAGCCTCCGTCGCGAAACCCCAGTGCCGAGAGCCACGATACGGAAAACCTTACAGACGCCGCCGCCGCGAATCCCATCTCGGGGGATTACGGAGATCGCCTCCGGCACCTGCCGGAGGAGGGGATTCATCTCCCGGAGGACTCTTCATCGCCATGATCGCCTCAGGAGTGATGAGTGAGTAGTTCACCCTGGACCATGGGTCCATAGCAGTAGCTAGATGGTCGTCTTCTCCTTGTTGTGCTTCATTGTTGGATCTTGTGAGCTGCCTAACATGATCAAGATCATCTATATGTAATACTATATGTTGTGTTTGTCGGGATCCGATGGATAGAGAGTACTATGATTATGGTGATTATCAATCTATTGTTCATGTGTTGTTTATGATCTTGCATGCTCTCCGTTATTAGTAGAGGCTCTGGCCAAGTTTTTGCTCTTAACTCCAAGAGGGGGTATTTATGCTCGATAGTGGGTTCATGCCTTCATTGACACCTGGGATCGTGACAGAAGGTTCTAAGGTTGTGATGTGCTGTTGCCACTAGGGATAAAACATTGATGCTATGTCTAAGGATGTAGTTGTTGATTACATTACGCACCATACTTAATGCAATTGTCTGTTGCTTTGCAACTTAATACTGGAGGGGTTCGGACGATAACCTGAAGGTGGACTTTTTAGGCATAGATGCGGTTGGATGGCGGTCTATGTTCTTTGTCGTAATGCCCAATTAAATCTCACTATATTTACCATGTCATGTATATGCATTGTTATGCCTTTCTCTATTTGTTAATTGCCCGACTGTAATTTGTTCACCCAACATGCTTTATCTTATGGGAGAGACACCTCTAGTGAACTGTGGACCCCGGTCCTATTCTTTCCATAGCATACAATCTACTTGTTTTACTGTTTTCTTTGCAAACATCTTCCACTCGATCGTTTAATCCTTTGTTACAGCAAGCCGGTGAGATTGACAACCTCACTGTTTCGTTGGGGCAAAGTACTTTGTTGTGTTGTGCGGGTTCCTAGTTGGCGCCGGAATCCCTGGTGTTGCGCCGCATCACATTTCGCGACCATCAACCTTCAACGTGCTTCTTGGCTCCTCCTGGTTCGATTCAACCTTGGTTTCTTTATGAGGGAAAACTTGCCACTGTGCGCATCATACCTTCCTCTTGGGGTTCCCAACGAACGTGCGAGTTACACGCCATCAAGCTCTTTTTCTGGCGCCGTTGCCGGGAGATCAAGACACGCTGCAAGGGGAGTCTCCACTTCTCAATCTCTTTACTTTGTTTTTGTCTTGCTTTATTTTATTTACTACTTTGTTTGCTGCACCTAAACAAAACACAAAAAAATTAGTTGCTAGTTTTACTTTATTTATTGTCTTGCTCTCTATATCAAAAACACAAAAAAAATTAGTTACTCGCATTTACTTTATCTAGTTTGCTTTATTTACTGTTGCTAAAATGGCCAACCCTGAAAATACTAAGTTGTGTGACTTCACAAATGCAAATAATAATGATTTCCTATGCACACCTATTGCTCCTACTACAGCAGAATTCTTTGAAATTAAACCTGCTTTACTAAATCTAGTCATGAGAGAACAATTTTCTGGTGCTAGTTCTGATGATGCTGCTGCCCATCTCAATAATTTTGTTGAACTTTGTGAAATGCAAAAGTATAAAGATGTAGATGGTGATATTATTAAATTGAAAGTGTTTCCTTTCTCATTAAGAGGAAGAGCTAAAGATTGGTTGCTATCTTTGCCTAAGAATAGTATTGATTCATGGACTAAATGCAAGGATGCTTTTATTGGTAGATATTATCCTCCCGCTAAAATTATTTCTTTGAGAAGTAGCATAATGAATTTTAAACAATTTGATACTGAACATGTTGCTCAAGCATGGGAGAGAATGAAAACTTTGGTAAAAAATTGCCCAACCCATGGACTGACTACTTGGATGATCATCCAAACCTTCTATGCAGGACTAAATTTTTCTTCGCGGAATTTATTGGATTCAGCTGCTGGAGGTACCTTTATGTCCATCACATTGGGGCGGCTACAAAACTTCTTGATGATATGATGATAAATTACTCTGAATGGCACACGGAAAGAGCTCCACAAGGTAAGAAGGTAAATTCTGTTGAGGAAACCTCTTCCTTGAGTGATAAGATTGATGTGATTATGTCTATGCTTGTGAATGGTAGATCTAATGTTGATCCAAATAATGTTCCTTTAGCTTCATTGGTTGCTCAAGAAGAAAATGTTGATGTGAATTTCATTAAAAATAATAATTTCAACAACAATGCTTATAGGAACAACTCTGGTAATAACTATAGGCCATATCCTTCTGCTAATGGTAATGGTTATGGTAATTCTTATGGGAATTCTTACAATAATAATAGGAGTGTACCCTCTGGTCTTGAAGCCATGCTTAAAGAATTTATTAGTACACAAACTGCTTTTAACAAATCTGTTGAGGAAAAGCTTGATAAAATTGATACTATTGCTTCTAGAGTTGATAGACTTGCCTCTGATGTTAATCTTTTAAAATTGAAAGTTATGCCTAATAATGATCTTGATAATAAGATTACTACTACAGCAAATGCCATCCAAGTTAGAATTAATGAGAATATAAGATTAATGGCTGAGTTGCGTGCTAGGTGGGATAGAGAAGAAAATGAAAAACTAGCTAAAGAGAATAATGTAGCTAAAGTTTGGACTATTACCACCACTAGTAATGCTAATTCTTCACATGTTGCTGCACCTCCTACTATCAATGGTAAAATAATTGGTGTTGGCAATGTTTCTACTCCTAGTGCAAGCGAACAAAACTGCCTGAAATTGCTAAAACTGCTGAAACCTTGTGATAAAACTGCTGAAATTTTTTCCAACCTTGGGAATAATGATCCCATTGCTGTAGCTCATAATGATTTAGATTTTGATGATTGCCACATCTCTGAAGTTATAAAGTTCTTGCAAAAACTTGCTAAAAGTCCTAATGCTAGTGCTATAAATTTAGCCTTTACAAAACATATTACAAATGCTCTCATAAAAGCTAGAGAGGATAAACTAAAACTTGAAACTTCTATTCCTAGAAAGTTAGAAGATGGTTGGGAGCCCATCATTAAAATGAAATTCAATGACTTTGAATGTAATGCCTTATGTGATCTTGGTGCAAGTATTTCTGTTATGCCTAAAAAGATTTATGATATGCTGACTTGCCACCATTGAATTGTTATTTGGATGTTAATCTTGCCGATAATGTTAAAAAGAAACCTTTGGGGAGGATTGATAATGTGCATATTACGGTTAACAATAACCTTGTCCCGTTGATTTTGTTGTCTTGGATATCGAATGCAATGCATCTTGTCCAATTGTGTTGGGAAGACCTTTTCTTCGAACTGTTGGTGCTGTTATTGATATGAGGGAAGGTAATATTAAATATCAATTTCCTCTCAAGAAAGGTATGGAACACTTCCCTAGAAAGAGAATGAAGTTGCCTTTTGATTCTATTATTAGAACAAGCTATGATGTTGATGCTTCTACTCTCGATGTTACTTGATTTGTACTTTCTGCGCCTAGCTGAAAGGCGTTAAAGAAAAGCGCTTATGGGAGACAACCCATGTTTTTACCTACAGCAATTTTTTGTTTTATTGAGTCTTGGAAGTTGTTTACTACTGTAGCAACCTCTCCTTATCATGTTTTTGTGCCAAGTAAAGTTTCTATGTCAAAGTTGATGTTATATTTGGGATCGCTGCACAGAAACAGCATTGCTGTCTGTCACGAATCTGGGCATAATTCTCTGTAGAAAATTCGAAAAAATCTGCCAATTTACGAGCGTGATCCTCAGATATGTACGCAACTTTCATTAGTTTTGAGTTTTTCCATTTGAGCAAGTCTGGTGCCATTTATAAATTCGTCTTTACAGACTGTTCTGTTTTTGACAGATTCTGCCTTTTATTTCGCATTGCCTCTTTTGCTATGTTGGATTTATTTCTTTGATCCATTAATGTCCAGTAGCATTATGCAATGTCCAGAAGTGAAAATAATGATTGTGTCACCTCTGAATGTGTGAATTATTAATGATGCACTAACCCTCTAATGAGTTTGCTTGAAGTTTGGTGTGAAGGAAGTTTTCAAGGGTCAAGAGAGGAGAATGATATACTAAGATCAAGAGGAGTGAAAGCTCTAAGCTTGGGGATGCCCCGTGGTTCATCCCTGCATATTTTAAGAAGACTCAAGCGTCTAAGCTTGGGGATGCCCAAGGCATCCCCTTCTTCATCGACAACATCATCAGGTTCCTCCCCTGAAACTATATTTTTATTCGGTCACATCTTGTGTTCTTTACTTGGAGCGTCGGTTTGTTTTTGTTTTTGTTTTTGTTTGAATAAGATGGATCCTAGCATTCACTTTGTGGGAGAGAGACACGCTCCGCTGTTGCATATGGACACATGTGTCCTTAGGCTTTACTCATAATGTTCAAGGCGAAGTTTCTTCTTCGTTAAATTGTTATATGGTTGGAATTGGAAAATGCTACATGTAGTAATTCTAAAATGTCTTGGATAATGTGATACTTGGCAATTGTTGTGCTCATGTTTAAGCTCTTGCATCATATGCTTTGCACCCATTAATGAAGAAATACATAGAGCTTGCTAAAATTTGATTTGCATATTTGGTTTCTCTAAGGTCTAGATAATATCTAGTATTGAGTTTTGAACAACAAGGAAGGCAGTGTAGAGTCTTATAATGTTTACAATATGTCTTTTATGTGAGTTTTGCTGCACTTGTTCATCCTTGAGTTTGCTTCAAATAACCTTGCTAGCCTAAACCTTGTATCGAGAGGGAATACTTCTCATGCATCCAAAATCCTTGAGCCAACCACTATGCCATTTGTGTCCACCATACCTACCTACTACATGGTATTTACCGCCATTCCAAAGTAAATTGCTTGAGTGCTACCTTTAAAATTCCATCATTCACCTTTGCAATATATAGCTCATGGGACAAAATAGCCTTAAAAACTATCGTAGTATTGAATATGTACTTATGCACTTTATATTTTACTAAGTTGCTGTTGTGCGATAACCATGTTTCTGGGGAACGCCATCAACTATTGTTGAATATCATGTGAGTTGCTATGCATGTCCGTCTTGTCTGAAGGTCTATCATTTTAGTGGTTGGAGCATGCAAAATTGTTAGAGAAGAACATTGGGCCGCTAACTAAAGCCATGAACCATGGTGGAAGTTTCAGTTTTGGACATATATCCTCAATCTCATATGAGAATAATAACTTTGCTACATGCTTATGCATTTAAGAGGAGTCCATTATCTGTTGTCCATGTTGTCCCGGTATGGATGTCTAAGTTGAGAATAATCAAAAGCGAGAAATCCGAAATGCGAGCATTCTCCTTAGACCTTTGTACAGGCGGCATGGAGGTACCCCTTTGTGACACTTGGTTGAAACATGGCATGCAAAGATCCGGTAGTCCAAGTTAAGTAGGACGAGGTGCGGGCACTATTAGTATACTATGCGTGAGGCTTGCAACTTGTAAGATATAATTTACATAACTCATATGCTTTATTACTACCGTTGACAAAATTGTTTCATGTTTTCAAAATAAAAGCTCTAGCACAAATACAACAATCGATGCTTTCCTCTGCGAAGGACCATTCTTTTACTTTTATTGTTGAGTCAGTTTACCTATCTCCTTCCACCTTAAGAAGCAAACACTTGTGTGAACTGTGCATTGATTCCTACATACTTGCATATTGCACTTGTTATATTACTTTATGTTGACAATATCCATGAGATATACATGTTACAAGTTGAAAGCAACCGCTGAAACTTAATCTTCTTATGTGTTGCTTCAACACCTTTACTTTGATTTATTGCTTTATGAGTTAGCTCTTATGCAAGACTTATTGATGCTTGTCTTGAAGTACTATTCATGAAAAGTCTTTGCTATATGATTCAGTTGTTTACTCATGTCATTACCTTTGTTTTGATCGCTGCATTCATTACATATGTTTACAAATAGTATGATCAAGATTATGATGGCATGTCACTTCAGAAATTATCTTTGTTATCGTTTTACCTGCTCGGGACGAGCAGAACTAAGCTTGGGGATGCTGATACGTCTCCAACGTATCGATAATTTCTTATGTTCCATGCTACTTTATTGATGATACCTACATGTTTTATGCACATTATATGTCATATTTATGCATTTTGGAACTAACCTATTAACAAGATGCCGAAGAGCCGTTGTCTGTTGTTTTGGTTTCAGAAATCCTAGTAAGAAATATTCTCGGAAATTGGACGAAACTTTCGCCCCGGGTCCTATTTTTGCACGAAGCTTCGAGAAGACGAAGACCTAACGAAGTGGGGCCACGAGGCAGCCGGGGGGGTGGCCGGCGCGGCCTAGGGCAGCGCGGCCACCCCCCTGGCCCCTCGTGTGGCCCCCGCGTTGACCTTCCGCCTACTTAAAGCCTCCGTCGCGAAACCCCCGATGCGAGAGCCACGATACGGAAAACCTTACAGACGCCGCCGCCGCCAATCCCATCTCGGGGATTCGGAGATCGCCTCCGGCACCCCGGGAGGGGATTCATCTCCCGGAGGACTCTTCATCGCCATGATCGCCTCCGGAGTGATGAGTGAGTAGTTCACCCCTGGACCATGGGTCCATAGCAGTAGCTAGATGGTCGTCTTCTCCTTGTTGTGCTTCATTGTTGGATCTTGTGAGCTGCCTAACATGATCAAGATCATCTATATGTAATACTATATGTTGTGTTTGTCGGGATCCGATGGATAGAGAGTACTATGATTATGGTGATTATCAATCTATTGTTCATGTGTTGTTTATGATCTTGCATGCTCTCCGTTATTAGTAGAGGCTCTGGCCAAGTTTTTGCTCTTAACTCCAAGAGGGGGTATTTATGCTCGATAGTGGGTTCATGCCTTCATTGACACCTGGGATCGTGACAGAGGTTCTAAGGTTGTGATGCTGTTGCCACTAGGGATAAAACATTGATGCTATGTCTAAGGATGTAGTTGTTGATTACATTACGCACCATACTTAATGCAATTGTCTGTTGTTTGCAACTTAATACGGAGGGGTTCGGACGATAACTTGAAGGTGGACTTTTTAGGCATAGATGCGTTGGATGGCGGTCTATGTTCTTTGTCGTAATGCCCAATTAAATCTCACTATATTTACCATGTCATGTATATGCATTGTTATGCCTTTCTCTATTTGTTAATTGCCCGTAATTTGTTCACCCAACATGCTTTATCTTATGGGAGAGACACCTCTAGTGAACTGTGGACCCCGGTCCTATTCTTTCCATAGCATACAATCTACTTGTTTTACTGTTTTCTTTGCAAACATCTTCCACTCGATACGTTTAATCCTTTGTTACAGCAAGCCGGTGAGATTGACAACCTCACTGTTTCGTTGGGGCAAAGTACTTTGGTTGTGTTGTGCAGGTTCCTAGTTGGCGCCGGAATCCCTGGTGTTGCGCCGCATCACATTTCGCGACCATCAACCTTCAACGTGCTTCTTGGCTCCTCCTGGTTCGATTAAACCTTGGTTTCTTTCTGAGGGAAAACTTGCTCACGCATCATACCTTCCTCTTGGGGTTCCCAACGAACGTGTGAGTTACACGCCATCATCGGGCAATTGACAAATAGAGAAGGGCATAACAATGCATATACATGATATGATAAATATAGTGAGATTTAATCGGGCATTACGACAAAGTACATAGACCGCCATCCAAGTGCATCTATGCCTAAAAAGTCCACCTTCAGGTTATCATCCGAACCCCATTCAGTATTAAGTTGCAAAGCAACAGACAATTGCATTAAGTATGGTGCGTAATGTAATCGACAACTACATCCTTAGACATAGAATCAATGTTTATCCCTAGTGGCAACAACACATCACAACCTTAGAACTTTCTGTCACAAAGGTGTCAATGAAGGCATGAACCCACTATCGAGCATAAATACTCCCTCTTGGAGTTAAGAGCAAAAACTTGGCCAGAGCCTCTACTAATAACGGAGAGCATGCAAGATCATAAACAACACATAAACAATAGATTGATAATCACCATAACATAGTATTCTCTATCCATCGGATCCCGACAAACACAACATATAGTATTACAGATAGATGATCTTGATCATGTTAGGCAGCTCACAAGATCCAACAATGAAGCACAATTAGGAGAAGACGACCATCTAGCTACTGCTATGGACCCATAGTCAGGGGTGAACTACTCACTCATCTCTCGGAGGCGATCATGGCGATGAAGAGTCCTCGGGAGATGAATCCCTCTCAAGCAGGGTGCCGGAGCGATCTCAGATCCCGAGATGGGATTCGCGGCGGCGTTCGGAAGGTTTTCCGTATCGTGGCTCTCGTACTGGGGGTTTCGCGACGGAGGCTATTTGTAGGCGGAAGGGCAGGTCAAGAGGCGGCACGAGGGCCCGGGGACGGGCGCACGGCCGGGGCACGGGTCGCGCCACCCTGTCACCTGGCCACCTCGTGGACCCACTTCGACTCCCTTCGGTCTTCTGGAAGCTTCGTGCAAAAATAGGACCCTGGGTGGTGATTTCGTCCAATTCCGAGAATATTTACTTACTAGGATTTCTGAAACCAAAAACAGCAGTTCGGCATCTTGTTAATAGGTTAGTTCCAGAAAATGCGTAAATACGACATATAATGTGCATAAAACATGTAGGTATCATCAATAAAGTAGCATGGAACATAAGAAATTATCGATACGTTGGAGACGTATCAAGGTGTCATGGGTTTCCTTCAGGATAACTGGTTTTTAACTCCAAATCTGACGGCACACACAAGCATCCGTTGTACCAAAGTATTCCTTCTTCGTCTAAAGTGAAACCCGGTGCCTTCCCTGCGGCTATTTGGCTCTTGATTCCGTCAATACTAGTATTTCCCTTTTGAGCTTCTTTGATCTGACTAATCAAGGTAGGTTGTAGCTCTACGCCGGCGAGAAATCCTTCGCTAACCAGCTCTAGTCTAAACTGTTCAAACTCTTGGTGCAGGCTAGGTTGCTCTTTGGCGATCATGGAGTTCAACTGGCACGGCAGTCTACTTAAAGCATCCGCTACCACATTGGCCTTGCCGGGGTGATAGTGGATTTCCATATCATAATCCTTGATTAACTCTAACCATCTTCTTTGCCTCATATTCAACTCCTTCTGGGTGAAGATATACTTCAAACTCTTGTGATCCGAATAGATCTTGCATCGATTACCCATGAGGTAATGACGCCCAACTTTCAAAGCTAACCCTACTGCCGCAAGTTCTAAGTCATGGGCCTTGATATGCTTGTGAATCCCTCAACCAACCTGCGGTAGTATCCGGCTAATCCGAGAAAAGCACGGACTTCAGTCTGAGTGGGTGGGGTTTTCCATTCTGCAACTGTCTTAATCTTTGTGGGGTCAACAACAATTCCTCCTGCTGACAAGATGTGTCCCAGGAATCCTACTCCCCTCAACCAAAACTCGCATTTGCTGAACTTAGCGTACAACTTGTGCTGCCTAAGGGTTTCTAGGATGATCTCCAGGTGTTTCTCATGTTCCTCCTCGGACTTGGAGTAGATTAGGATGTCATCGATGAAAACAACGACAAACTTGTCCAAGAAGTTCATGAAGATCTTATTCATGAGATTCATGAAGTAAGCGGGAGCATTGGTCAGTCCAAATGACATGACGTTGTACTCATACAACCCATATCGGTGGTAAAGCCGTTTTGGGATATCCGTTGCACGGATCTTTAGCTGATGGTAACCTGTCCTAAGATCAATCTTAGAGAACACGGTGGCACCGGTCAACTGGTCAAACAAGTCTTCTATCTTGGGCAAGGGATATTTGTTCTTGATGGTGACATCATTAAGCTTGCGGTAATCCGTACATAAACGACTGGCACCGTCTTTCTTATCCACAAACAAAACTGGGGATCTCCAAGGCGACGCACTTGGTCGGATCAGACCTTTGGCTAAAAGTTCATCCAGCTGCTTCTTCAGCTCCACTAATTCTGCCGGGTTCATCTGTAAGCTCTCTGGGCTATGGGTTGTTTGGGGATTAACTCAATGATAAACTTGATACCCCGATCTGGGGCATACCGGGTAGATCATCGGGAAACACATCAGGAATCTACGGACAACCTGATCTGATCCAAGTAGGCTTGGCTAAACTCAGTTTGCGGGTAAACTTCTGGGTAGTCTTTACAGATAGGTTCTACTAACACTCCGGTGCTACTGGTCATGGTGATGGCCTTCTTGGCACAATCAATCAGTCCATGATGCTTGGACATCCAATCCATACCCAGTACTACTTCCAAACCCTTTGTTCCCAGAACAATCAAATTTGCATAAAACTCTATTTCATGAATTCTGATGGGTACATCTTTGCAAATTTTTCTAGCTTTTGTAGTTGAACCGGTATTTGAACTATCATGACATGCTTCAAACTGATGGGTTGAATCTTACTAGTGCATGCAAAATCTTCGGTGACAAATGAATGCGATGCTCAGAATCAAACAACACTCTTGCCAGTACGAGTTAACAGAGAACATACCACGACATCTGGCGCTTCCTGGGCTTCTTCCGCACTCATGTGAAAGAGGCGGCCGCTGCGGTTGTTGGGGTTGTTGGGGGCGAACTTCTTGCTGTTGGCGACACGGCGTTGCTGCTGAGCAGGTGCAGCGGTGTTGGCGGCGAGCTTGGCAAGTCTCTTGGGGCACTCATTGGAATAGTGTCCCACTACTCCGCACTCATAGCAGGTGATGGTGGACTTGTCCTTGGGGGTGACGGGGATAGCATTGCTCCCAGTTCTCGGAGCGGTGTTGGGGTTGGTGGTGTTGGCGGGAGCTCTCATCGGGCACGGTTAAAGTTGTTTTTGTGGTGGACGTAGTTGTTGTTGTGGTTGTGGTGGCCTCCTGGCCTGGGGTTTCCTCCACTCCGGTTCTGATAACCGGGGCGCGACATCGGTGCTGGTGGCCTGTTGTTCCTGGGGGTGAATCCTCCGCTTGAGCTAGGGCGAAATTTGGGGGTATTGCTGGGCCCACTCTGGTGCATCATTCTGCGCTTGCGGTTTTCATTGGCCTGATTCAGCTTGCCCTCCATTTGGATGGCGGAGTCAACAAGGGCTTCGAGGTCAACAAAAGGAATGTTGACCAACACAGTCTGCATCTCATCGTGCAGTCCGTTCAAAAACCTCTCCTTCCTCTTCTCGGTGGTATCAGTCTCATCCGGTGCGTACCTTGACAAGGTAAGGAACTTGTCGCGGTACTCCACTACAGTCATTCTGCCCTGCCTGAGTTCACGGAACTCATCCCTCATCTTTTTGATCAGGCCCGGGGGCACATGATACATGCTAAACTTGAGCTTGAAGTCGGCCCAAGTCATCATTTGTCCGTGATACGTCCAATTTGCATCACTATTTTATATCATAATTTGCTGTTATTCATTGATATATTTCATATTGGTACACAATACTTATGTTATTTCATCTATTTTGCATGTTTCATCATTATTGGAGGATCAAGCACCGGAGCCAGGATTCTGCTGGAAAAAGCACCGTCAGAACGCAATATTTCGGAAGATCAACTGTGGAAGGAAATTACACATAAATTCCTATTTTTCCAGATGACGAAGGAAGCCAGAAGGGGGAGCCAGCTGGACCCAAGGTGGGCCCAGACAACATGGCGGCGCGGCCCATGGCCTGGCCGCGCCACCATGTGGTGTGGGGGCCCCACAGCCCCTCGCCTCCTTTTCTTCGCGTACTCCTTCGTCCCGAAAACCTAAGCCAGAGAGGGTACCTCACGAAGGGTTACAGCCGCCTCTGCGGGGCGGAGAACACCAGAGAGAAAAGAGCTCTCCGGCGGGCAGGAATCCGCCGGGGAAATTCCCTCCCGGAGGGGGAAATCGACGCCATCGCCATCGTCATCGAGCTGGACATCATCTCCATCATCATCATCATCATCTCCACCATCTACACCGCCATCACCACCGCTGCACCTCGTCACCGCTGTAACGATTTGGGTTGGATCTTGATTGTTTGATAGGGGAAACTCTCCCGGTGTTACTTTCTACTTGTTATTGATGCTATTGAGTGAAACCATAGAACCAAGGTTTATGTTCAGATTGTTATTCATCATCATATCACCTCTGATTGTATTCCATATGATGTCTCGTGAGTAGTTCGTTTAGTTCTTGAGGACATGGGTGAAGTCTAAATGTTAGTAGTGAACTATGGTTGAGTAATATTCAATGTTATGATATTTAAGTTGTGGTGTCATTCTTCTAGTGGTGTCGTGTGAACGTCGACTACACGGTACTTCACCATTTATGGGCCTAGGGGAGTGCATCTTGTATTCGGTTGCTAATTGCGGGGTTGCCGGAGTGACAGAAACCTGAGCCCCCGTTAGTATATCGATGCAAGAGGGATCGCAGGATCTCGAGAGTTTAAGGCTGTGGTTAGATTTATCTTAATTACTTTCTTGTAGTTGCGGATGCTTGCAAGGGGTATAATCACAAGTATGTATTAGTCCTAGGAAGGGCGATGCATTAGCATAGGTTCACCCACACAACACTTATCAAAACAATGAAGATTATTTAGCTACATGAAGCGAAAGCACTAGACTAAAATCCCCGTGTGTCCTCAAGAACGTTTGGTCATTATAAGTAAACAAACCGGCTTGTCCTTTGTGCTAAAAAGGATTGGGCCACTCGCTGCAATTATTTCTCTCGCACTTTACTTACTCGTACTTTATTCATCTGTTACATCAAAACCCCTTGAATACTTGTTTGTGAGCATTTACAGTGAATCCTTCATCGAAACTACTTGTCAACACCTTCTGCTCCTCGTTGGGATCGACATTCTTACTTATCGAAGATACTACGATACACCCCTATACTTGTGGGTCATCAAGACTATTTTCTGGCGCCGTTGCCGGGGAGTGAAGTGCTATTGGTAAGTGGAATTGGTAAGGAAAACCTTTACTGTTTGTGCTGATTTTATTTCTACCTGCTGCTATAAGTCATTATGGAGAGATCTTCTCTTCAATTTCTATTTGGGAAATCTACTACTACTGCAACGGTAGTGGATGAAGTGCCAGGTGAGGAAGTGATACCATATAAAATACCTATGAAAATTATTGAACGTGTTATGGATAACCGCTATGAAGGGGATGGAACTGTTCATCCTGGTGATCATTTACTGTTTTTGCATGAATTATGCGGGTTATTCAAATGTGCAGGTATTGCTATGAATGAAGTTAGAAAGAAACTATTCACTATATCGTTGTCTGGTAAAGCGGCGCATTGGTATAAATTGTTGAAGAATGGTGATTCTCTTGATTGGGAGGACATTGTGCCTTTATTTTATTCCAAATTTTATCCTCCAAGTGAAATTCACAAAGATCGGAACCGCATATATAATTTCTGGCCTCATGATGGAGAGAGTATTGCCCAAGCTTGGGGAGATTGAAGTCTTTAATGCTCAAATGCCCCATTCATGAGCTTCCTGGTAATGTTATTATTGATAATTTCTATGAAAGACTTTCTTTTCAAGACAAGACCTTGCTGGATACTTCTTGTTCTGGATCATTTACACGCAACAAAGAAGAGTTTAAAAGGGACCTTCTTGATCGGATCCAGGAGAATACTGAAGGATGGGAGAACGACAAAGATAGAGAATCAGGTATAATTTATGATTATAAATGCATTGAAGCTTTTATGGATACTGATAAATTTCGTAATATGAGTGCTACATATGGTTTTGATTCCCAAGTTGTTGCAAATCTTTACAAAGCTTTTGCCTCTCATTATGAATTTCCTAAGAAGAATTTTGATAAGTATCATGAACCGTATAAAGATAAAGTTGATTCATCTGTAAACAAATGTGTAGTGATTGAAACTGTTGATCATGTTATTCCTGAAGCTTATATTGAAAAAACTCCTTTCCCTGCTAAAATGAAAGAGTATTCTGTTATATCTAGTGCGGTTAATAAAAGTGAAAAGAAACCTATAGAACCTGAAGAACAAATTAAGGTTGAACCTGTTGTTGCAATAGTTAAAGATCTTGTGACTGAAAATGTGGAGGATGGTCAAATTATTTTCTGTGAAGATGCTTCTAATATTGTTTCACATCCTAATAAACCCAAACAAGTTAGTGTTCCTATGTTATCTGTTAGAATTGGTGATCATTGCTATTATGGTTTATGTGATATTGGTGCAAGTGTTAGTGCTATTCCTTATGAGCTTTATACGGAGATTATGCACGAAATTGATTCTTGTGAACTTGAAGATATTGATGTGGTTATTCAGCTGGCTAATAGAGAAACTATTTCTCCAATTGGTATTGTTCGAGATGTGGAAGTTCTATGTGGTAAGATTAAATATCCTGCTGACTTTTTGGTACTTGGTTCTGCTGCTAGTGATCATTGTCCTATCATTTTTGGTAGACCTTTTCTAAATACTTGTGGAGCTATTATAGATTGCAAGAAAGAGAAAATTTTGACTAAATTTGCTGGTGAATCTTATGAGTTTAACTTCTCTAAATTTACCAAAACTCCTTATAAAGCTGATTTGCCTAGTGATGATTTTAAAATGGAGCAGTGTGCATCTATTGTTCTTGTTCCTAATAATCCTTTGCAGCAACATTTGGAGAATAGCGAGAGTGAAGTTTTCAGGAAAGAAAGAGATGAGCTTGAGGAAATTTTTCTTCGCCAACCTATTCTCAAGCATGATTTACCGGTGGAAGATTTGGGTACAACACCGCCACCAAAGGAAGATCCTGTTTTTGATTTAAAGCCTTTACCTGATAATCTTAAATATGCTCATATTGATGATAAGAAAATATATCCTGTTATTATTAGTTCTAAGCTTTCAGAGATTGAGGAAGAAAGGTTATTGGAAATATTGAAGAAACACCGAGGAGCTATTGGCTACACTCTTGATGATTTGAAAGGGATTTCTCCTTCTATTTGCCAACATGCTATCAATATGGAAGATGATGCAAAGCCTGTTGTTGAACATCAGCGTCGTCTAATTCCGAAGATGAAGGAGGTGGTAAGGAATGAGGTATTAAAACTTCTTGAAGCTGGTATTATATATCCTATTGCTGATAGTAGATGGGTTAGTCCTGTGCATTGTGTTCCTAAGAAAGGAGGAATGACTGTTGTGCCTAATGATAATGATGAGCTCATCCCTCAAAGAGTAGTTGTAGGGTATAGAATGTGCATTGATTTTCGAAAAGTTAATAAAGTTACTAAGAAAGATCATTACCCTTTACCCTTTATTGATCAAATGCTAGAAAGGTTATCTAAAAATACTCACTTTTGTTTTCTTGATGGTTATTCTGGGTTTTCACAAATTGCTGTTAAAGCTAAAGATCAAGAGAAAACCACTTTCACTTGTCCTTATGGAACTTATGCTTATAGGCGTATGCCTTTTGGTTTATGTAATGCTCCTGCTACTTTTCAAAGATGCATGTCTGCTATTTTTCATGGCTTTTGCGAGAGTAGTGTAGAGGTCATGGATGATTTTTCTGTCTATGGGAATTCTTTTGATAATTGCTTGCGAAACCTCGACAAAGTTTTGCAGAGATGTGAAGAAACTAACCTTGTTCTTAATTGGGAGAAATGCCACTTTATGGTTAATGAAGGAATTGTATTGGGACATAAAATTTCTGAGAGAGGTATTGAAGTTGATAGAGCTAAAGTTGAAGCAATTGAGAAGATGCCCTATCCAAGGGATGTTAAAGGTATTCGTAGTGTTCTTGGTCATGCTGGGTTTTATAGGAGATTTATTAAAGATTTCTCTAAAATTTCAAAGCCTCTTACTAATCTTCTTCAAAAAGATGTACCTTTTGTTTTTGATGATGATTGTAAGGAAGCTTTTGAAACTCTAAAGAAAGCCTTAACAACTGCTCCTGTAGTTGAACCTCCTGATTGGAATTTGCCTTTTGAAATTATGTGTGATGCTAGTGATTTTGCTGTAGGCGCTGTTCTTGGACAGCGAGTAGATAAAAAATTAAATGTTATTCATTATGCTAGTAAGACTCTTGATGCTGCTCAAAGAAACTATGCTACAACTGAAAAGGAATTGTTAGCTGTAGTCTTTGCTTGTGACAAGTTTAGACCCTATATTGTTGATTCAAAAGTCACAATTCATACTGATCATGCTGCAATTAGATACCTTATGACAAAGAAAGATGCTAAACCAAGGCTTATTAGATGGGTACTTCTTTTGCAAGAATTTGATTTACATATTATAGATAGGAAAGGTGCTGATAATCCTGTTGCTTGATAATTTGTCTAGATTGGAAAATATTGCTTATGATCCTGTTCCTGTTAATGATAGTTTTCCAAATGAACAATTGGCTGTAATAAAGGTGAGCTCGCGAGAGAGCCCTTGGTATGCGATTATGCTAATTTTATTGTTTCGAAGTATTTGCCTCCAACCTTTTCAGCTCAGCAAAGGAGGAAATTCTTTTATGACTTAAGGCATTATTTTTGGGATGACCCACACTTATATAAAGAAGGAGTAGATGGTATTATGCGAAGATGTGTTCCTGAATATGAACAACAGGAAATATTGAGTAAATGTCATGGTAGTGTTTATGGAGGACATCACGCTGGAGATAGAACCGCGCAAAAGGTTCTACAATCAGGTTTTTATTGGCCAACACTTTTCAAAGATGCAAGGAAGTTTATCTTATCTTGTGATGAATGTCAAAGAGTTGGTAATATCTCTAGACGCAATGAAATGCCTATGAATTATACTCTTGTTATTGAACCATTCGATTGTTGGGGATTCGACTTCATGGGTCCTTTCCCTTCTTTAGAAGGTAACACTCATATACTTGTCGCTGTTGATTATGTTACTAAATGGGTAGAAGCTATACCCACGAAAAGTGTTGATGGTGAGACCTCTTTAAAAATGCTTTTAGATATTATTTTTCCTAGATTTGGAGTACCTAGATATATTATGACTGATGGAGGTTCTCATTTTATTCATGGAGGTTTTAGAAAAACTCTTGCTAAGTATGGTATTAATCATAGAATTGCTTCCGCTTATCACCCTCAAACTAGTGGTCAAGTAGAATTATCAAATAGAGAGATTAAATCTATTTTGGGAAAGACCATTAATAAATCTAGAAAGAATTGGGCTAGAAAATTGAAGGAAGCACTATGGGCTTATAGAACTGCTTATAAAAATCCCATGGGAATGTCACCTTATAAAATGGTTTATGGAAAAGCTTGTCATTTACCTTTAGAACTAGAGCACAAAGCTTATTGGGCTGTTAGAGAACTAAATAAAGATCCTAAACTAGCCGGTAATAAGAGGTTGCTGCAATTAAGTTCTCTAGATGAATGGAGAAGTGAAGCTTATGAAAATGCTAAACTCTTTAAAGAAAAAGTTAAGAAATGGCATGATAGAAGAATTATTAAAAGAGAATTTAATATTGGGGATAAAGTCCTATTGTATCGGTCTCGTCTCAGATTCTTTGCAGGGAAATTACTCTCGAAATGGGAAGGACCATATGTTGTTGAGGAGGTGTATCGTTCAGGAGCAATTAAAATTAGCTCTCTCCAAGGCAATGCCACGCAAGTGGTGAATGGACAAAGACTCAAGCATTATATCTCGGGTGATTCTTATAATGTTGATGTTGATATTATTCAAGTGGAAACACCGGAGGCTTTCATCAAAGGACAAATTGACAGTCCCAGAACTCGACTTTGAATAGGTAACAATACAGGTAATAAAAAGTCCGCGTTTAGCTTTCCGAACAATATTTCTGCTGTTTTTGGAAAATATGAAAAATTACGGGATCGAAACGGAGTGGAGGACGCACGAGGGCGTGCCCCCATAGGCCGGCGCGGGCCCCGCCTGCCGCGCGCCCTATGAGGACACCGCCTCGGCGTCCCTTTTCCACTCGTTTTCGGCCTGGAACCTTCCTTTTATCGTAAAAATATTTGCTATATAATCCCCCGGACCCCTGGAGGTCCGTATATCGTTTTCTTGTCGTGTTTTGTTTCGAGCTGTTTTCTGCCAGATTTGTTTTGATCTAGAAGCACCATGGTCTCCAACAACAAGGACAAGGAGCCTTGGAAGGAAGAGATGGATGAAAGGATCAATAAGGAGAAGAAGAAGATAGCATCAGCAAAAGGAGAGTGGGAAACTATGGAGAGTAAGCCAATCTTGGTGGGATCGGTTAACACTGGGCGTTCTTTTTCTCATAACTTGCAGGGAGTTCTTCCGCCTGCTCTGGACCTCGACTCTTTCCCTTGTGTGGAGGAAGCAATACGGGTTGCCGATGAGTTTTGTGATCAATATCGTGCTCTAAGAAGGGAAGTGGAGATACTTCAGGAGGAGAACCAGCGACTTCGCAGAATGCTGGAATATTACTCAATTCCCAGCACAAGGCCGTCACCGCCACATTCAGATAACAATGAGTCTCTTCAAGTGTTGGTGCAGAATTGCAAAACTGAGAAGCTGAAGCTGAAGGAGATCCTTAAGAAGCGCAAGAAGAATCCATCACCATCATCACCGAAGGAGTAATTCATCATCGGTATTGGCATCCCCTTGGTTTGTTCCAAGCTTGGGGAGTGCCGCGGTATCACATCATCACTACCTTTATCTTTTTCTATCAAGTAGTGTCATATCATGAGTAGGGAAGTTATCATATGGAATAGTATGCAATGTGGAATTATCTCTCTAGGTTGGTTATCTATGTATCCGTTAGTGTGAGTTATCGTTATGGAATATTAATGAGAAGTCTTATCATTTACTTTTTGCACACCTTATTTTAGTTTGCAATCTCCATTATATGATTACTCTTGACATTAGTATTGATATCACTTTGGGAGCATCAAGTAAATCTATTTGGTTTTGGCAAACTTAGCATTGGTCAATAGCAACAACACCTTGATAAAGAGAGAAACACATTTAGATATATTACTCTATTATCTCTATGCTAATGAGTTTAGTATTCTGAAGTTAAAATTGCTTGTGCTTATGAGAAAGATGCATGATTGTTCTATCATATGTATATTTGTTTGTTTCCCTCAACCTTTATGCTTGCTATCAAACCTTGCTAGCCAAAGACCTGTATTGAGAGGGAATGCTTCTCATACATCCATAACCTTAGACCAAACCTATGCCAATTGTGTCCACCATACCTACCTACTACATGGTATTTTCTGCCATTCCAAGTAAATACTTCATGTGCTACCTTTAAATAATTCAAACTATACTACTCCTTATTTGTGTCAATGTTTTATAGCTCATGAGGAAGTATGTGGTGTTTTATCTTTCAATCTTGTTGGGCGGACTTTCACCAATGGACTAGTGGCACATCCGCTTATCCAATAATTTTGCAATAAGAGCTGGCAACGGGGTTCCTAGCCCCAATTAATAACTTTCATTAATAATTCTCTTCACATGTTTTGCCCTGATTTATCAGTAAGCAACTTAATTTTGCAATAGACACTCCTCCATGGTATGTGAATGATGGAAGGCACCCGAGGATTCGGTTAGCCATGGATTGAGAAAGCCAAGGTTGGGGGGAGTGTCATCCATGATAAAACTAAAATACATGTGTAAACAAAAGAGAAGGGGGATGATCTACCTTGCTGGTAGAGATGCCGTCCCTCATGGGAGCCGCTCTTGGAAGGTTCGTTTGGCGAGGGGGTTAGAGTGCCCGCTACCATTCGTTGACAACAACAAACACCGCTCAAAATCTTACTTTTATGCTCTTTATATGATTTCAAAACTTGAAAAGCTCTAGCACATGATTTAATCCCTGCTTCCCTCTGCGAAGGGCCTATCTTTTACTTTTATGTTGAGTCAGTAAACCTATTTCCCTCTATCTCAAGCAAGCAATTGAGTTGTTGTGAACCAACCATTTATGCTATGATTCAGTTAATCATGTCTTTTATACTTTCTTGTTTAGTACAAATTTTATCTGAATGAATATGACTTTGAAGTTATCAATGATTATGAGGAGATTGTTATGATTGAGAATGAAAGCCCAGCTATATAAATTCTAATATGAAAGCTTTGCTTAGAAGTACAATTCGTTAGTAGTTCTCTGACCAAGAACAAAGTTTGCCATAACCATTTATGATTTCCTATGCACCTTTACTTGTGATTTCTCTTTACTTATTTCAAGTTGAGTTATATGAAGAGAATGTTTACTAGAATGTCTTGTGTGAATCAATATGATGCTTCTTGTCCGTATTTTATTTATCGACTCTTCACTCCATAAACATGTGGTCTTGTTTATTGAGCTCAGTTTCGCTTGGGGACAAGCGAGGTCTAAGCTTGGGGGGAGTTGATACGTCCAATTTGCATCACTATTTTATATCATAATTTGCTGTTATTCATTGATATATTTCATATTGGGACACAATACTTATGTTATTTCATCTATTTTGCATGTTTCATCATTATTGGAGGATCAAGCACCGGAGCCAGGATTCTGCTGGAAAAAGCACCGTCAGAACGCAATATTTCGGAAGATCAACTGTGGAAGGAAATTACACGTAAATTCCTATTTTTCCAGATGACGAAGGAAGCCAGAAGGGAGCCAGCTGGACCCAAGGTGGGCCCAGACAACATGGCGGCGCGGCCCATGGCCTGGCCGCGCCACCATGTGGTGTGGGGGCCCCACAGCCCCTTTCGCCTCCTTTTCTTCGCGTACTCCTTCGTCCCGAAAACCTAAGCCACAGAGGGTACCTCACGAAGGGTTACATCCGCCTGCGGGCGGAGAACACAGAGAGAAAAGAGCTCTCCGGCGGGCAGGAATCCGCCGGGAAATTCCCTCCGGAGGAAATCGACGCCATCGCCATCGTCATCGAGCTGGACATCATCTCCATCATCATCATCTCCACCATCTACACCGCCATCGCTGCACCTCATCACCGCTGTAACGATTTGGGTTGGATCTTGATTGTTTGATAGGGGAAACTCTCCCGGTGTTACTTTCTACTTGTTATTGATGCTATTGAGTGAAACCATAGAACCAAGGTTTATGTTCAGATTGTTATTCATCATCATATCACCTCTGATTGTATTCCATATGATGTCTCGTGAGTAGTTCGTTTAGTTCTTGAGTACATGGGTGAAGTCTAAATGTTAGTAGTGAACTATGGTTGAGTAATATTCAATGTTATGATATTTAAGTTGTGGTGTCATTCTTCTAGTGGTGTCGTGTGAACGTCGACTACACGATACTTCACCATTTATGGGCCTAGGGGAGTGCATCTTGTATTCGGTTGCTAATTGCGGGGTTGCCGGAGTGACAGAAACCGTTAGTATATCGATGCAAGAGGGATCGCAGGATCTCGAGTTTAAGGCTGTGGTTAGATTTATCTTAATTACTTTCTTGTAGTTGCGGATGCTTGCAAGGGGGTATAATCACAAGTATGTATTAGTCCTAGGAAGGGCGATGCATTAGCATAGGTTCACCCACACAACACTTATCAAAACAATGAAGATTATTTAGCTACATGAAGCGAAAGCACTAGACTAAAATCCCCGTGTGTCCTCAAGAACGTTTGGTCATTATAAGTAAACAAACCGGCTTGTCCTTTGTGCTAAAAAGGATTGGGCCACTCGCTGCAATTATTTCTCTCGCACTTTACTTACTCGTACTTTATTCATCTGTTACATCAAAACCCCTTGAATACTTGTTTGTGAGCATTTACAGTGAATCCTTCATCGAAACTACTTGACAACACCTTCTGCTCCTCGTTGGGATCGACATTCTTACTTATCGAAGATACTACGATACACCCCCTATACTTGTGGGTCATCATCCCGCATTCAATGCGCGGGCACTCGTCCACCAGGCACGTGCGGGTCCTGCCAGGTAGTGCGTGGCGAACAGAACCTTGTCATTGGCCTCCACTCCAGCCACTTCAAGATTGTTCTCCATGGTATGGAGCCAATCGTCCGCATCAAGTGGTTCCTCTGTCTTGCTAAACACCGGCGGGTTGGTGTTCTGGAAGTTCTTCAACTTTGAGCCCGGATGATCATGGTTTCCGTGGCCCTGGTTGTTCTGGGCAATCTGTTGCAGTGCAGCGATGTTGGCTTGCCTTTCAGCTCTTTCAGCCTCTCTATCTGCCATTAGAGTCTGCAGCAGTTGCATCATAGCATCCTGCGATGCACGGCTGGGAGGTGCCATCTGAATATTGATATAGATCATGAGATGAGAGGGAAAGTTCTAGGGCTTATTTTGGGTAAAGTTCAGAATTTAAGGCTTGAGTTCTTGACATGTTGAAACTAAACACACTTTTATTTTATTCATGATGCAAATCGTACAAAGTAACACATCGGAGGGTTTGAAGAACCCTTTCATCAAGCTACGATACATTGGGACCGATACAACTCACACCTACGTAAGGTGCACAAGTGACTACTCTCCATCAACATTGATCGGGGCGGTGTCATCTCCATAGGGGTAGAATTCCAGATCATCATTTTCCTCGTTGCTTGCATAGGAGTAGCCATCCCCTGGGATGTTTTCCCCTTCTCCTTCTCCTTCTCCTTCGAGGGCCCGGAGTTGGTCCTCTTGGGTCTTGATGGTCTCCTTCATTGCGGCGACCTTGGCCTTGAGGCGGTGGATGGCGTAGTCCTTCTTCGCGTTCTCACGACGAAGAGTCCGGTGTTCCTTGGTGATGACCTTGATGGTCTCATCCTTCTGGATCATCTGGTGGTAGGCGTAGTTGGTGAGGCCGCGGGAGTTGTCCAGCGCGGTGCGAGTTTCGCACAGCATGAAGTCGAGGTGGTCCACATGGTGCCTCAGCACGGGGTGGTACGGCAGGTTCAGGGGTACTCCAAGGGAGTTGTGCCTTGCGAGGTGGGCAAAGTGTCCTCCTTGGAGAGCCATGGCGTTCTGCCCGCACAGACGTGCGAGTGCTTCCTGCATGGCGCGGGTGAGTCCATCCGCCCAGTTGTTCTCCCTGAGAGAGAACTGGATCCTGCCGAACATGGGAGACTCAGGCTTCCCGGGGAGATCAGCCATGATCACCCACTGTAGCTGTCCACCGGGCTGGTCATTGACCTGCCCCCCGTAGAACGGTGGCGAGCGTCCAAGAGACTCCGAGAGGGCATGAAGGTCCCTTTCGAAGATCAGGTCTCCGCCATTTCCTAGCTGGTACACCTCAGTCTGGACAAAGGGCTCCATCTGTAGAGGCATGGATGAGTAAGTTAGAGGTGCAAGTGTGCAAATTGCTAAGTTATCAACACATGAACTTATTATTTTGCAAAAGATCCTCCAAGGTAAGAATATGAATATGTTTTCATAACTATTTCTCTTATTAGTTTTACATCTAAGTGTTTCAAACGTCCATTCTAAACTAGGGGCTTCTAAGGTCAAACAATGGCTCTGATACCAACTTGTCAACACCCGGATTTTTAAGTCCAGATGCCTATTATGTCGTACATCGCAATCCCAGGAATAATGTTGTTGCGAGACATAATAGTTGAATATCATAGAGTCATCATTTATTACAACACGTAGAGTCTTACATCCATAGATCACATGATCCAATATTACACAAATGGTTGATCTAGATGATCAGCAAACACAATTAAGTAGCGGAAGCGTCGTAGTAGGTGGAACTATCTATCCACAGGCCAACGCTTGACGTTAGAAGCATCCTAGTTCTGATAGACGTCCTGCTGACCGTCATCTTCATAGTGTTGCTCCTCTTCATAGTCTGGCATTGGAATAGCCAGGGACACAGCCATGAGTACTTTAAGTACTCGCAAACTAATACTAATGTAAGTAATTATCAATTTTAATGGTTTGCTAAGCTCTAGGTTTATTTGCATAAAGCCAAGTTTAGTTCATAAATATTTAGTAAAGGTGCTTGAATCACTAAACTAACTCAAATGGGAACATTAGTGTCATTCCCACAACATCAGTTGTGTTCTCAAAGTTCAAGTCACCCTTCACATGTCATAATTTTTGAAAAAAGTCTGATGACGGAACAGTATGGCCTTTCCAATCGTCCGTAACCGTGGACACGGCTATTCGAATAGTTCTACACTCTGCAGAGGTCGTACACTTGTGCCACAATATTTGCAATAATCCGTCAGGGTTAACTGGCCCTGATTTACCGCACTCCGTGCGCGGACTACCAACCATAACCTTTCACTTACCTACCCTAGTATAGGCACCTCTCCCCATGAGCTTGGCCTCCCGGTGAAAACCAACTGTCAACCCGGGAACTGCACAGGGCTTGGGTCGTACATTCACCTTATATTCACATCATTTCACTTGTAACAGAGGCAGCCTTGGCATAACCCCTATGATGCTTGTTTAGAGGAAACCCATACTAAGGCACATAAATTTCTAGTTAAGCCCTTACCCATGTTAGGTATTGTGGGGGTACTTTCAAACTGGAATGGTATCGCATCCGAACCCAACCATCAGTTTTTCGTAAAATTCACCAAGTCATTCATAAGTCATAGTCACTTTCAAAATCTTTCAATAGAATGCTCCATCATTCCAAGGTTTTCAGAGTCATTTCATTTCACATGTTCCCATCTAGAGTAGTCAATTTTATTTGTTAGCACTAGCAACTAGTCATGAGGGGTGCTAACTAGCTTGTAATGCTCTAGGCTATATTTGATACTCTTGTACTACTCTATATCTAAACCAAGTGAATCATGAATCAAAAATACTTTGATAAACAAAATTTAGTAAAGCTTGTAAAGTAAAAACTTGGGATAGGAGCATTAAGCATAAAGTAAAATCACGGTGCATTGCTCTTTGGAGAGCTTGGGCTTGGGGTTGACTTGCAAGAGTATTAGCTTGCCTTGGTTAAGGTAGGAGTCAAAGTTTTCCTCCTCCTCTTGGGTGTAGTCTTCCTCCTCTGGATACTCCTCGTTACTAGCGTCTATACACGAATACGAGGTATACAATCACCACACCAGCTTAAGTGCTAAGCTAAACACACCAAAAAATGCACACAAGCCTATGCTAGCATCACATATTATTAGCATGGTGATTTACTTTGTTCATGCTAAAGAAAAATAATTTCTTCTCATTATAATTATTTATTAGTATAGCTTTTTAATGCTTTGGAGGCAATACTTTCCTCTCATTGAATCTTATTAAGATTTAATCTCTTCAAATAATAATAAGGTATGAATATTGGTTGACCAAGGTCAACACTTCATATCTATTATTTGAGAGTAGAATTTAAATGAGATGCTACACCTCATGCATTTTAATCCTAGCATGGTAATGATTTAATGTCTCCAAGTAACCAAGCATGAGGCTTGTTAGACCAAGGTCAGTACCTCTATTTGAGTTCCTTAGGATCACAATTTAAATGAGAGAGTAGCTCTCATACTATTTAGATTAATTTATGTGTATGTGTTAAATGGACTAGAAATAGTTCCATAGTCATTATTCAGTTCTAGTTCATGATCATGTAAAATAACTATACTATATTTTTGCATAAACAATTAGAGTATGTCAAATGTGATTTATGAGAGTTGGAATCAACTCAAAATAATTTGTAGATAATTGTTAATATTTATTTGAAGTTAGAAAAGGCACAGTCTTGTTATTTTTATCATTTATGTTTAATTACTAATTTGGAACAGAGGCCAGTGGCATTGTTTAGATAATTTCGTGAGCTTTCCAAATATATAAAATTGGTTAAATTTGGTGCAGTAGTTTGAAAGTTATTCAAATTTGAATTGGGCACCAGTATTTGAATTTAGCTGAAATAATTAAATCGAATTTGAATTCCTTGGGCCGCGCGAGAAAAGCCTATGGGCCCAACGAGTTTAAACGGCGAAGCACGGCCCAACAACACAGCCAGTGTGAGTGGGCCGCCTGACGAGGTGGGGGCCACTCGTCAGTGGCTCTTAGGCGAGCGAAACGGTACGTGCTATATGATCCGTCGGATCAGGACCAGATCGAGCAGCCGTGGATCATCGTCGTCTCCGACGAGATCCCGGCGTGCTGGCGGCGTACCTAGGGGGTCGGAGAGCGCACCAGGCCGCCGGCGATCGATGGCGAGATACTAGGCGACGTTGGCGAGGGTGAAGAAGTCCCTGGTACGGTGGCGGAGCTTGGGGATGCGCGGATCGATGGCGATGATCTGCGGACTCCGGCGGGCTCCGTCTTCAAATTGGTGGTGCTCCGGCGAGGTAGGGTCTAATTGACTGGTGGAGAAGAGGCAAGGATGAGAGGAGAGTGAGTTGCTGTGCAGAGTTGGGGCTCGGGGCTCCTCTATTTATAGCGGGGGAGGTGGCCGGCGGGTGCTGTGAAGGAGCGTCCATGGCGCGGCGTCTACGGTGCTCGCAGGGGCAAGGCGAGGACGGCTACGTGTAGGCGTCGTCCTGGCGATGCTCAAGGTGTAGCTGGTGCGTCCAGGGCGTGATAGGATCGCTCGGGCGCGTGCGCATGATGCCACGGTACTCGCGGCGGTGCTCAGACGAGGATGACGGCGACAAGGCGGCCGCAGTCGTTCGAGTGTGTCTACGCGGTAGAGGTGAGGGTGGCGGTGCTCGTTACAGGCATAGGGATGCAGGGGAAGGACGACGTCGACAGGGCGCGAGATGCTCTGGCGCGCTCCAGAGCGCGGTCACCGCGTGCCTGGCACGTCCTGGCATGGTGCTGGGCGTGCTCGTGCTGGCCAATGCCGTGGCTCGGCGAGCTCGGGCCGTGCACTGGCATGCTCCTGATGATGAGTAGATACTCTGGGACAAGGTGGTGCTGAGAGAGGGAGGCCAGAGAGATCAATGGCCAAAAGGCCGGCATGGTACATGACATGAGCTTTTCTTCCCTTTTTATCCACTTTAATCGACCATGGCAAGGACAAGCCTTGATGCAGGGGCTGCAGGAGAAGCTAATCATCACGAATTAAAAGTGGTTTAGGCCAAAACACACTGGATATTGAGGTGTAACACCATTCTGGAAAATTGCCTACAAGGTGTTCGGAGAAATGGCCGCAAGAACATTTTTGAGGAATTTTGGAAATCTTTTTGGTGCAACTCAATTATATAATTAATGTGAGAGAATGGTGGTGGTGGTGTTCATTTTGATGAATTTTTGCAACATTTCAAAATGGGGCTCATCTTCACTTTGTTTCAAAGTCCTCTCTTGTCAAACTGTTTCTGGTCAACCTAGTCAACTTCAGCAGTGATGGTCAACAGAGAAATTGTTCACCTTGACTTGGTCTTGGATGAGGTGTCAAGGTTTGACCAAGTTTAGATTAAGAAAATTGAAAAACAGGGGTGCAAAGAGGTGAAGATTTTATAAATGTGTCATATGACCATTATCATATGTATGTTGGATTTGAGAATTTCTTTGATTTGAATTTGGTTTCTTCTATGCATTTGTGTTTGTTTTTGTTATATAAGAGTTTTAGAAACCATAGACCAAGCAATGGTGGCCTTTGGTGATGATTTGCATAATTGAGCAAAGTTGTATGTGAGGGAGAAATGGATGGTTTTCTATTTTTCTTCTCCTTCTCAAATTAGGGTTAGGTGATCTTGTGTTAGGGTTTAAGCACCCTTGATCATCATTGAACACTCATTATGGCAATTGCACAAAAAGAAAGCACCTTATGCATAAGACTATATGCAACACTATATGCATGAGAAAAGTTTTTGTTTGTTGTGAAATTTGAGTAATTGAATTATCTATCTTCTTTATTTATTACTGAAAACTTGGGATGTTACAAGCTCTGTATGCAAGACAACACATTGCAGCAGTGCATTTTTGAATTGAGGAGAAGCCCCACAAACCTGTGAAATCTTACTTGCTCATGAAGTAGTCGTCGTACTACCTGATGCCGAAGACAATCTTCATGAACAGATCCTTGTTCATCCTCAACCGGCGTCGAATTTCCTTCGGCGAATGAGTATAGTAGCATCGTCGGTGAAGTAGTCGCACTCAAGCAGCATGGCGTCAACTTGACGATGCCGGTCGACGTTCCTCCTCTTGCCTGGCCTTGAACCGCCACATCGAGGCACGACCAAGAAAGGCTGGCGAACACGGAGGAAGCTCGTCAAAATTGGTTGCTGATGCTGATGCCTCCGGACAGCGGCAATGCTCTCCTCCTCCATGAATAGCTGCACCAACATCTCGTCGTTATTGTCCATTGCGGGAATCCGATGAACTCCTTGCGGGCTGGGCGGTTGGGCGTTTGGACGGCGGTGGCAGTGTCCTATATTCCGGCCGAAAGAGTGGTGGCCGGTCGAGGGAGTGGAGGCGGTGTCGATGGCTGGTGTAGGATAACGTAGCATAGAAAACAAAAATTTTCCTATCGCGAACACGCAATCCAAGCCAAGATGCAATCTAGAAGACGGTAGCAACGAGGGGATGATCAAGACTAACCCTTGAAGAGATTCCAAAGCCTATAAGAATAGGCTCTTATTGCTGCGGTAGACGATCACTTGCCGCTTGCAAAGCGCGTAGAAGATCTTGATCACGATCGGTTCCGGCGCCACGAACGGGCAGCACCTCCGTACTCGGTCACACGTTCGGTTGTTGATGAAGACGACGTCCACCTCCCCGTTCCAGCGGGCAGCGGAAGTAGTAGCTCCTCTTGAATCCGACAGCACGACGGCGTGGTGTCGGTGGCGGTGGAGAAATCCGGCGGAGCTTCGCTTAAGCGTGCGGGATGTGGTGGAGGAGAGAGACCGCTAGGGTTTGGGGAGAGAGGGGGGTTGGGCGCCGGCCCTCTAAGGGGTGCGGCCAAGGCTGAGCCAAAGAGTGGCTGCCCCCTCCCTCTCCTCCTCATTATATAGGTGGAAGCACCAAGAGTTCTAGTCCAAGTCTTCGAATAAGACCCCAACACTAAAACCTCCCATATGTGGGAAAACCTACCCAAGGTGGGAATCCCACTTGGGGTGGGATTCCCCCTTTCCATGAGGGGGTTTGGCCGGCCACCCTAGGGGAGTCCACCATGGACTCCTCCCCTTTAGGGTTGGCTGGTCATGCAAGGTGGAGTCCCTCCGGGACTCTACTTTCCATGGTGATTTCTTCCGGACTTTTCTAGAACCTTCTAGAACCTGCCATAAATGCACCGGATCATTTCCAAACTTGGAATATGACTTCCTATATATGAATCTTATTCTCAGGACCATTCCGGAACTCCTCGTGATGTCCGGGATCTCCGAGACTCCGAACAAATATTCGAATTCCATTCCATATTCAAGTACTACCATTTCAACATCCAACTTTAAGTGTGTCACCCTACGGTTCGTGAACTATGCGGACATGGTTGAGTACTCCTCCGACCAATAACCAATAGCGGGATCTGGAGATCCATAATGGCTCCCACATATTCAACGATGACTTTAGTGATCGAATGAACCATTCACATACAATACCAATTCCCTTTGTCACGCGATATTTTACTTGTCCGAGGTTTGATCTTCGGTATCACTCTATACCTTGTTCAACCTCGTCTCCTGACAAGTACTCTTTACTCGTACCGTGGTATGTGGTCTCTTATGAACTTATTCATATGCTTGCAAGACATTAGACGACATTCCACCGAGAGGGCCCAGAGTATATCTATCCGTCATCGGGATGGACAAATCCCACTGTTGATCCATATGCCTCAACTCATACTTTCCGGATACTTAATCCCACCTTTATAGCCACCCATTTACGCAGTGGTGTTTGGTGTAATCAAAGTACCTTTCCGGTATAAGTGATTTACATGATCTCATGGTCATAAGGACTAGGTAACTATGTAAAAGCTTATAGCAAATAACTTAATGACGAGATCTTATGCTACGCTTAATTGGGTGTGTCCATTACATCATTCATACAATGACATAACCTTGTTATTAATAACATCCAATGTTCATGATTATGAAACTAATCATCCATTAATCAACAAGCTAGTTTAAGAGGCATACTAGGGACTTCTTGTTTGTCTACATATCACACATGTATCAATGTTTCGGTTAATACAATTATAGCATGGTATGTAAACATTATCATAAACACAAAGATATATTATAATAACCATTTTATTATTGCCTCTTGGGCATATCTCCAACAGTCTCCCACTTGCACTAGAGTCAATAATCTAGTTTACATATGTAAAGATATAACACCTTGGCCTTCTGGTGCTTTATCATGTTTTGCTCACGGGAGAGGTTTTAGTCAACGGTTCTGACATGCTCAGAAACGTATGTATTTTGCAATTCATATGCGTCTCAACGCATCACTCATTTTCCAAATGAGTCGGCATATATGTTAGTCCTCTGGTGGAACCTTAATTCCGCGGTCTGAAATATGTCACTAATATTGTCACACACAATATAGCTTCAAAGTTCTGACTTTGTCGGAACTACACCAAATTCTCAAAGAACCTCCTGACTTAACATCCTTTGTCATTGTCAAAACAATGACATATTCTGCCTTCTTTTGTAGAATCCATCACAATATTTAGAACTCTTCTAAATCTAGCATAGACAACTTCTAGCTCATTGTGCTACCTTTTAAACAACACTTAGTCTAATTTGAGATTTGAAATTATATTTTATATGTGACAAAACCAATATCGGTGTAACACCTTACAGCGATTTGTTTGTCATTTCTTCATACAAAAATATATATATATATCCTTAGTTCTTCTAAAGTACTTAAGGATATTCTTACTGTCGTTCAATGATCATCATATGAATCATTCTGGTATATGCTCATAACACTTTATAGCACATGATATCTGATTGTGTACATGTTATTCGTGATCTATAATCACTCATGTGTTTTTACTCATTGAGTGTCAGATACACTCAAGTCTTGTTAAACCTTCACATGACAAGAACATTTTCTTAATATTTCTATATTGAACTACTTCAATATCCATCATATGTACTTTGACTTAAACTTATTTATGTGTTTCAATCTATCTTCATAGATCTTGACACTAAATTTGTTTCAGTCCATATCCTTTCATTGAAGTTAATTCTCAATGAAACCTTTTAATCAAGTATATAATTACATCATTTATAACCAACTATATGTCACCTACATAAAGTATTATAAATGTGTCTTAGCGCTCCCACTTAATTTCTTGCAAATGCAAGCCTCTTCATCGTCTCTGATGAAATCAAAAACTCTTTGACTATTTCATCTGGTGAAGATTCTAACTCCGTGATACTTACTTCATCCAATTGAAGTTCGTATACCTATCTAGTATTCCACGGACCAGCAAAACTCTTGGTTGTATCTTGTATACACCTTTAATACACACTTCTGTTAAGTAGTGTATTTTGCCATCCTACTAGCATATCTCATAAAAGAAATATGTAGTGATTACTAGAATAATCCACATAGACTATAAGCATTGCTACGGAAGATCTAATCTTATCGTAGTCAACTCTTTGAACTTTGTCGTAAACAATTTTTCGACAAGTCGAGCTTCTTTAAGGATATTCCATCCAAGTCCATCAATTTTATAGATCCATTTACTTTCAAAAAGTATTTATCTATCTTGGATTTCATGGCGTATAGCCATTTTAACGGAGTCAGGGCCCATCATAACTTCTTTGTTTGTAGTTGGTTTATCATTATTCAAAATCAATCCTTTGTTCACAAATCATTTATTTGATCACAAAGTAAACCATACCTACAAGGTTCAATATGTACTTCGATCTCCATGGCTAAAACACTTTGTAGTCATGGGAGCCATGATCGTCGTGGCCGCTTCCGAAACAAATTCCGATGCTGCGCTACTCTGATCATTATGCTCAGGTTCATAAACCTTAAATTATATTGTCCTCCCACTCAAATACTTCACTAGAAACAATTTCTCGGAAATAAGAAACATTGACAAACACTTTTGTCTTTGTCTCGTGGGAAGAATTCCCAATTAATTCTCTGGGATAACCAACAAAGACATTCATCCGATTTTGGTTGTAAACTCTTAGACCAAAATTTAAAGAAAGACTATTAAGGTTTATACCCATACCATAACTCGTATGGTGTCATTTCAACGGATCATGATGATGCTCTATTCAGTGTAAAAGCGGTAGTCACTAAAGCATAATCCACAAAAATATAATGGCGTCATAATATTTTATCTCATCATTAATCCAACAAGGTTTGGATACATTTCTTGGATACTATATCATCATTATGATACTCCAAGAAATGTGAGTTGTAGAACAATTTCATAACTCTCTTAGATGTTCGCTAAAAATCGTAATTCAAATATTTCTACCATGATCCAATCATAGATATTTGACTTTTCTATTACAATGATTTCCACTTCATGCTGAAATTTATTTAAATCCATTCAAATGTTTCAAACTTCTTCCTTATTGAATATATCAACATATATATACTCAATTCATTGTTGAAAGTTTTCATGAAGTAGAAGAATCTCCCGCACACAACTATGCCCATGAACCACATACATCATCATGTATTTTTCACTAAGTTAGTTGCCCGTTCAACTTTTGGCCTATGAACGGTTTTTTAGTCATTCTCTTTAGAAAAGATTTGCAAACGCCAAACGATTCAAAAATCAAATGACTCCAAAAATCCATTTGCATGGAGTTCCTTCATGCTTTTCTCTCTAACATGACCTAAATGGCGGTTCCACAAATAAGTGGAATTCAAATCATTTGCCTTATGGCATTTTAGCGTCAGTGTTTATGTATGTGTGTTTTCACCATTAAGATTTATAATAACTTATCCATCGTACATGGAGTAATGTCATAATTTGAACAACTCATTGTTTTCATTTGACCAGAGCAAAATAACAATTATTAAGTTCTTTATTATAAATTCTAAGGGCTAGATAGAATACCAACGACGAACATAATAACACTTTATTTTTGTTCCAGACGTGTATTCCTATCATATTCCTTGTCAGTCACTTAGGCCATTGTATTCTTGTATTGTGTTGTTTTGTATGACACTTCATACCAACCAATATGGTACTAATACCCAAGAATTTCATTGTGTGACCAAACTAGGAATACAACCATAACATGTATATCATTTATATACACCTGAGCTAGACTTTCTAGTCTTTTCTTTTCTTCTGCCAAAATATCTTTTATAGTTTCTCTTTTAGCTTTCCTCATTATTCAGAAAAACACTTCAACATCATTGACTTCTAGGTTTGTTGGTCAAATACCAATAACCTTGAGGTTCTTACTTTGAAGTTGATCATCATATGACAAGTGTTCCAGATTTCACTATTAGTAACTTTGTAATATGATGAACAATTTTACTCATAATTTTATCCATCATATCATGACGACTTTCCGAGACCATGTCTGTACATGCTAGGCTCGTAAAGTTTAACCTTAGTATTCGCATGTGCAAATCTGGCTTGCACCCATTGTAAGCACACGTAGAATCTATAACACCCGATCATCACGTGATGCTTGATACGACGAGTCTTAGCAACGGTGCATACTAAGGATGATAACTTCATGGATATGCGAATATCGTTAGTGCTCCAATAGTTGGAGGATTGTGACGCCTGGCGTCTTCAACCTTCATACATTCCCATAAAACTTATGAGTTTATGTAGTCTCACCAAATTATATTCTATCATCTTGCAATAAGGTCTTAGATATCACATATATCTCATACCTTGATTATTTCTGAAAACTAAATTTTCAGCTCCTTACTTTTCAAACAGATTTGAACTTCAAGTTTCACGGAGACAAGATAACTTTAGGTACTAATTGAAACCATAGCTCTCTGAATCAACAAAGTGAGTTTCACTAAAAGTTTGCAATAGGACTTAATCAATTCTTGATTCTTTAACAATACGGTACTAATCCGTAAAGTTTCTTATCAGATTTTAACAGTATTTCTATCTCAATAACAAGACTAGCGCATAGTAGTAAACGGATGCCAATACTACAAAATTAATTCAAAATACTACTCAGACTATGTTTATGATAATTAGTTCATGTTTTAATCTAATTACTAATGAACTCCCACTTAATACAACATCCCTCATAGTTGTTAAGTGGTACACGATCCAAATCCACTACATCAAAACCGATCATCACGTGAGATGATGTAGCTTCAATGGTGAACATCAACATGTTGATCATATCATCCATATGACTCGTGTTCAACCTTTCGGTTTCCGTTGTCCCGAGGCCATGTCTGTACATGCTAGGCTCGTCAAGCAAACCCAAGTATTCCGCGTGTGCAACATGGCTTACACCCGTTGTATGTCGAGTTTATCACACCCGATCATCACGAGATGCTTCAAAACGTCGAACAATGCAATGGTGCATACGAGGGAAGAACACTTTATTATCTTGATATTAATGTGAGGGATCATCTTATAATGCTATCGTCGCGATCTAAGCAAAATAAGATGCATAAAGGATTAACATCACATGCAGTTCATATGTGATATGATATGGCCCTTTTGTCTTTGCGCCTTCGATCTTCATCTCCAAAGCACGGACATGATCTCCATCATCAACGGGCATGATCTCCATCATCGTCGGCGTAGCGTCAAGGTCCATGGCGCCGTCTTCATGATTGTTCACCTCATGTAGCAACTATTACAACTACTTTGAAATACTACTCAACATGAAATATAAAGACAACCATAAGGCTCCTGCCGTTGCCACAATACAATAATGATCATCTCATACATATTCATCATCATATTATGGCCATATCACATCACCAAACCCTGCAAAAACAAGTTAGACGTCTCTAATTTGGTTTGCATATTTTACGTGGTTTAGGGTTTTCGAGTGAGATCTAATCTACCTACGAACATGAACCACAACGGTGATACTAGTGTTGTCAATAGAAGAGTAAATTGAATCTTCACTATAGTAGGAGAGACAGACACCCGCAAAGCCACTTATGCAATACAAGTTGCATGTCGAGCGTGGAGCAAATCTCATGAACGCGGTCATGTAAAGTTAGCCCGAGCTTCATCCCACTATGCCACAAAGATGCAAAGTACCCAAACTAAAGACAACATAAGCATCAACGCCCACAAAACCATTGTGTTCTACTCGTGCAACCATCTATGCATAGACACGGCTCGATACCACTGTAGGATAACGTAGCATAGAAAACAAAAATTTTCCTATCGCGAACACGCAATCCAAGCCAAGATGCAATCTAGAAGACGGTAGCAACGAGGGGATGATCAAGACTAACCCTTGAAGAGATTCCAAAGCCTATAAGAATAGGCTCTTATTGCTGCGGTAGACGATCACTTGCCGCTTGCAAGGGAGAAGATCTTGATCACGATCGGTTCCGGCGCCACGAACGGGCAGCACCTCCGTACTCGGTCACACGTTCGGTTGTTGATGAAGACGACGTCCACCTCCCCGTTCCAGCGGGCAGCGGAAGTAGTAGCTCCTCTTGAATCCGACAGCACGACGGCGTGGTGTGGTGGTGGAGAAATCCGGCGGAGCTTCGCTTAAGCGTGCGGGATGTGGTGGAGGAGAGAGACCGCTAGGGTTTGGGGAGAGAGGGGGGTTGGGCGCCGGCCCTCTAAGGGGGGCCAAGGCTGAGCCAAAGAGTGGCTGCCCCCTCCCTCTCCTCCTCATTATATAGGTGGAAGCACCAAGAGTTCTAGTCCAAGTCTTCGAATAAGACCCCAACACTAAAACCTCCCATATGTGGGAAAACCTACCCAAGGTGGGAATCCCACTTGGGGTGGGATTCCCCCTTTCCATGAGGGGGTTTGGCCGGCCACCCTAGGGGAGTCCACCATGGACTCCTCCCTTTAGGGTTGGCTGGTCATGCAAGGTGGAGTCCCTCCGGGACTCTACTTTCCATGGTGATTTCTTCCGGACTTTTCTAGAACCTTCTAGAACCTGCCATAAATGCCGGATCATTTCCAAACTTGGAATATGACTTCCTATATATGAATCTTATTCTCCGGACCATTCCGGAACTCCTCGTGATGTCCGGGATCTCATCGGGACTCCGAACAAATATTCGAATTCCATTCCATATTCAAGTACTACCATTTCAACATCCAACTTTAAGTGTGTCACCCTACGGTTCGTGAACTATGCGGACATGGTTGAGTACTCACTCCGACCAATAACCAATAGCGGGATCTGGAGATCCATAATGGCTCCCACATATTCAACGATGACTTTAGTGATCGAATGAACCATTCACATACAATACCAATTCCCTTTGTCACGCGATATTTTACTTGTCCGAGGTTTGATCTTCGGTATCACTCTATACCTTGTTCAACCTCGTCTCGTGACAAGTACTCTTTACTCGTGCCGTGGTATGTGGTCTCTTATGAACTTATTCATATGCTTGCAAGACATTAGACGACATTCCACCGAGAGGGCCCAGAGTATATCTATCCGTCATCGGGATGGACAAATCCCACTTGATCCATATGCCTCAACTCATACTTTCCGGATACTTAATCCCACCTTTATAGCCACCCATTTACGCAGTGGTGTTTGGTGTAATCAAAGTACCTTTCCGGTATAAGTGATTTACATGATCTCATGGTCATAAGGACTAGGTAACTATGTATCGAAAGCTTATAGCAAATAACTTAATGACGAGATCTTATGCTACGCTTAATTGGGTGTGTCCATTACATCATTCATACAATGACATAACCTTGTTATTAATAACATCCAATGTTCATGATTATGAAACTAATCATCCATTAATCAACAAGCTAGTTTAAGAGGCATACTAGGGACTTCTTGTTTGTCTACATATCACACATGTATCAATGTTTCGGTTAATACAATTATAGCATGGTATGTAAACATTATCATAAACACAAAGATATATTATAATAACCATTTTATTATTGCCTCTTGGGCATATCTCCAACAGCTGGTGGCTACGGACATGCGGGGTGGAAGGCTAGCAAGGGGGATGCAACAGCGAAGGCGACGATGGGTGGGAGTCGGCTCGGGCAGGGGTGGAAGGAGGAGGAAACCGGGGCGTCTGGCTGGCAGAAGGGCCTGCGGGTGCTTTCTTACGTGTGTTATAAGTATAATATGTAGGGATGTATACGTAAGACCAGAAGTCATCATCTCGTACTACATGTCTACCCATCCCCTTGTACCTCTATATATACCCCCAAAGGATCATGGCAATACAATATATAATTCTAGGGTTTAACAATTTTTATATGGTATCAGAGCGGTTAGCCTCGCGCCGCCCCCGGGGAGATCTCTCATCGGGGACGCGGCACCTAATCTCGATCAAAGATTAGATCAGTTCTTTAGTTTAGATCTTAGATTAAATTCGAGTTCCTTAGAATAGACAGTTTTCGAATTCTCAAATTCCATTGAAATTAGATCCGATAGCCAAATAAAATTCCTACATCTACGATCCTCAAATTCATGGTGATAATCAGTGCATAATTTGTCTCTCTCGGCTAGTCAGGCAGAGCCGATCGATCACGGGAGGGCGACCTCGCGCGCAAGATCCATCCACAGCGCAGCGTCGCACGACCACGGGAGGCAGCAACAGCCGGCCATTTACACAAAAATAACCCTTTTCTGAAACTATAGCACAGACTGACCCTCCGGATAAACTATTTCACCCATCCAACCCTTTTGTGTGGCGCCCCTCACATTGACGCCACACCTCACTGTGTGGCGCCCGTGCGGGCGGCGCCACTCGCCCATCCGACGTGGCGCGGTCGACGCTGATGTGTGCACCGATCTGACGTGGCAGGATGTGTGGCGCCGCTCCCATCGGCGCCACACGGTGAAACTGTGGCGCCGCTCGGAAGGGCGCCACACATCCACTTATATGTGGCGCCCGAGCCGCCCCAGCCCGACCCAGGGCTTCATCTCTCACTCTGTTTCGCGTGAACAAGAAATGCGGTCGGCGGTTCCTCCTCCTCCCCCCTCCCCCCACCAAATCCACCACCAAATCATCAGATCTGCCCGGCCAATCTCTTCCCAATCCCTTCCTCAAGGTATTCTCCCTCGATCCCCTTCGTTTCATCCATGATTTTCTCGGATTTAATTCAATTTAGACATGGAACCCTAGATATGAAAATCTTAGAACTTGAATCCATGTGCTCATGTATGTGTTGAAATCCATATTCTCATGTATCTATGTGTTGAAACCCTAGACATCAAATTTCAATGAATGTGTATGTGTAGGAACCCTAGATATGTATGTATCCATATTCTTATGTATATATATGTATGTATGTGATGTATTTGTGATGGCTTATTTGGATATATTCTCATGTATGTGTTGCTCATATTTGTTAGTGGAAGCAAAATTTAGAACATGCATGGTCACAAATAATGGTAGTTCTTATTGTGTGCATTCAAATGTATTCAAATGTGTTACATATGTCTAGTATTTGCGTAGGAATAACTCATATTTGTTAGGAATGGCTCATAATATGGTGTATTTGTGCAAACATGTAGGATGGTGTGGCTCCTAGATCAAGAGTATGACAGGGATCACCGGGCTTTTCATATGACGGAGAACAGAAGGGTTCTTCACCCCTTGAAGATTCGTTACCATGGCACAGTAGATATGGCGTATGACGAGAGGTACACGGAGTTCATCCAGCCTACCGGTCTTCTCCCGTTCATCACGCTTGTAAGCCGGGGGGGCGAACATGAACGCCGCGGCACTCACCGCCCTTGTCGACCGGTGGAGGCCGGAGACGCACACCTTCCACTTGAGGGCCGGCGAGATGACCCCTACTCTTCAGGATGTTTCCATGATCCTTGGACTTCCTATTCAGGGCGAGCCACTATGTATGAACACAGCTTCTGATGGGTGGCGCCAGCAGATGGAGAACCTTATTAGCAGGACTCCTCCACCGCCAGAAGATCCAAAGGAAAGAACTCCCGCTGGCGCACCTTTCCTTTGGATCAAGAATAACTTTGGTACTTGCCCGCAGAACGTGACACTGTCAGGACGTACACCCGAGTGTACTTGTGGTATATGATTTCGAGGACTCTCTTTGCTGACAGTGGTGGGAAGTTGGCCCATTGGTGTTGGCTCAAGGCGCTTACGGTGTTGGAGCACCCGTGGAGTTGGGGAACAGCGGCACTTGCCTACCTCTACCGGCAGGTGATGATTTGCTATATGTACTATTGTTGTATAGTAGTCTGCTAGATAAAGTATTAACCAAATGTCTTATGTTCGCAGTTGGGCGAAGCTTGTCGCAGGACTGGGAAGGGCGGTATTGGTGGATGCTTGCTCCAACTTTCCGTATGGAGCTTGGACCGCCTATCAGTTGGGCGGCCCAGGATATTCAACGAGAGGCCATGGCCTCATTACCCGAACAACCCTGATCGGGAGCCCACGTGGGCATACCTTTGGGACAATGTCTCGGAGATGACGAGCGATCCAATGGTCATGTACAGGCACTACACTGAGGAGTTGGACACTCTTACCGCTGAGTAGGTAACCGATTTTAAGCCATCACTCTTTTGCAATCCGACTTCATAAATTCTACTGGCATGTTGTAAATTCTGAAATATTTATATGCTACAGGTGGATTGGGAGCCATATGGTACCTATTACCATATTGGCGCGGGGATGACTGACCTCAACCTCAAGTGCACGGAGGAGGCGGGTTTCTGGCGTATGCGGTGCCCACTCATATGCATGTGGCTTGTTGAATACCACCAGCCGCATAGAGTGATGAGACAGTTTGGGTTGTATCAGGAGTGCCCACCTCAGTGGCAAGACAAGGACCACGCGCTACATAGGCTTGATAGGCAGGGGCAGAGGAAGATCACAAATTGTCCTGACCATCATAGAGGTCACGTGACAGCGTTCCAACACTGTTTGGAAGCGATACGGAATGACGGAAATGTTGAGATTGTCCCTCACGACTTGGCCGCTTTCAACAACTATCTCCAATGGTTTCATGAAAGCACGCGTATCGAGTTAGTGAACCACGCGTATGATGACGACATCTTGGACGACCCCATCGAGTTCGATGAGGTTGCGCAAAGCCAGTACGACATGACTGCTCGCAAAGGGAGATCGACTTCTATTGCTTCCTCTCTGAACTTCGTGGTAATGTATTCTCTCATTAGCTAGTACATCATCTATATTGGCATGTGCTCTCTCAAATTGTGTATAACATGTTTGTCACAGCGCTCCGAGATCCAAAAAACAGCTACGGAGTGTGAGGTTGTTTGGGATCAGAGCCATAGAGATGAAAAGCTTATCGGACTGATGCGGCATTTCATTAAGGTATGGTCACCAACTTTGAATGTAAGCTATTATGTTTGGTGGCTTTGTAACCATGACTTCCATGACGCAGAACACTGGAAGGAAGTTGCGGCGGTTAGCCAACTTGCTAGGTTGCCGCGAAGGCGAAATTGCTACATCCTCTTCTGAAGAGGCGGAGGTATGGACTATTTTGTTGCTGTCAAACATGTGCTTACTAATTTCAACTTTTGTAATCTCATGTGTTCATGTTTATGAAGATTCCTGACGACACCATTCTGAGTCAAGGCAAGAAGAAAGCCACACGGTTTGCGTACCTGTTGAAGCCAAGGGGCAAGGCTCCAAACCGTTACACTCCGGACGATTATGTCAACCGAGGAAAGAAGGTTGTCATTGAGGAGGATGTGGAGCCGGCGCGGAGATCATCTTTGAGGAGGATGAGGAACGATGAGCCGTCATCTTCAGAGGAGGAGGAGCAGGAGGTGCAGCAGCAAGAAGAGCAACGGCAGCGGACGAAAAGGATGGCCGTCCGGAAGCAGCCCGTGAGGAGGGACGTCGAGGAGGATAGATGGATTTGCTACGTGTTGTGAACTCTATCTTTATTGCTACATGTTGTGAACTCTATGTCATTTCGAACCATGTCTCTATTGCTACGTGTTGTTTGAATCTATGTGCTACGATGTGCTATGATGTGTGCTATGTGTATGATGTGTCTGAGAAATTGCTATTGAAATTGCTATTGTTCTGTTGAAAACTGTTGAAATAAGGTAGGAATTTTAATGGGTTTAACACAAGTTAACGTGTGGCGCTCTTGCCGCCGGCGCCACAGTGTGGCGCCGATGCCATGGCCGCCACGCATGTCAATTTATATGTCCAGAACATATAGGGGCTCCGAACGCTTAGTCCTTAGCCGTTTTGGCGAGCCTATTTGTGTGGCGCCGGTGGCATCGGCGCCACACTGTGACGTGTGGCGCCCGTGTCGTCGGCGCCACACAAACAGGCCCACCAAAACGGCTAAGTCCCAAGAGAATTGTCTTACATCAGCGGATAAGTGGATGTGTGGCGCCCTTTCGAGCGGCACCACAATTTCACCATGTGGCGCCGATGGAAGCGGCGCCACACATCCTGCCACATCAGATCGGTGCACACATCAGCGTCGACCGCGCCATGTCGGATGGACGAGTGGCGGCGGCGCACAGTGAGATGTGCCGCCGATGTGAGGGCGCCACACAAAAGGGTTAAATGAGTGAAATAGTTTGTCGGGAGGATCAGTCTATGCTATAATTTTAAAGAAGGGTTATTTTTTTAAATGCGCCGCAATAGACCATGCGATCGCATGCGGCATCGTCCAATCACGGGCCTTCCCGATCCGATCTGCCAGTCACGCTGCGCGGCCAAGCAGCGACAACGACAGCAATGCAGTAGCAGCATGCACCGCGCACATGGATCAGGATGCATGCAGGTTTCTTCAGCGTACAATACATCAGAACACGTGAGGCCTCCATCAGCAATTTAGAATCATCCAGCTGCAGGACTAACCGTGCGTCACCACGTTTCTACATCGAGCCGAACATCAAGCCATCGCGCGACTTCACGACATACGGAAAAAGTACCGCTAGGCGAGCAGATATCGCAGCTCTCCTCTCAGCCGCCGCCTCAGCCCTAGCCACCTCCAGTTCATCCTCCTCCATAGATTGGTTTCTCCTTCTCCGGTCGGCTTCGCCGGCGCCAGGAGGAGTGAGGAACCCGATCTATGCATGGAGTTTCGAATAAAAGTATTGTTTTTATTAGATTATGTTAGGATTTTGGTAGCCGCCTTCTTGTTGGTTTCCCCTCAATGGAGATGGCATCGTCTGCAATAAGTGATCTTCGGCCTTTCGTTCGGCGACGGGATCTTCTTCCGGCGTCAATGGTGGTGTTGAACAATCACAATTTTCTAGGTATGGGTCTTCGGATCTTGCTTCGCCAGATCGATTTTGGATCTTTTGTCGTTGTTGCCGCGAGGAGGATTATCCTCGCAGTTTTTGTCCCGGCTGCTACGTCCTCGATAATGGTGATTTGTACTCTCGGCTCTCCATCGACGACGACAAAGCTAGTCGGTTATTATTCCCTGACATACTGGTGTTGGTACTCTTGCCGATGTTGTATGACTGCTTTAATGGTTGCGTGCGTGCACGCAACCTTGGCATTGCGGCTCAAAAAATTATGGGAGAACTTTCGTCGGTATCTACAGGTCTATGGTTCGTTATCTATATTTGGCTGCCTTCAGAAGAGTACAAGATTGTGTTCTGGAAGAAGAAAGAAATTGAAGACCTCGAAGATTTGTTACTATCTTTTAGACTTTATTTTGTAATCATTGGAGTCAGTTTATGTATCTCTACCATGTACTATTTGTTGCTATGAATATATGTGGTATTGATTGTCAAAAAAAAAGCCATCGCGCGACTTTGCCACGACAGCCGAACCGATCTGCACTGCACCGATCCGAACAACAACATCGCCAAGATCTATATCGCCAACAATATCGCCAAAGTCTACATTAACATGGTCTTCATCGATAACATCGCAAACAACATCGCCAAGGTCTACATCAACATGGTCTTCATCGACAACTTCGTCAACACTGCCGTTGCCGCCTACGATACAAAAACTTTGCCGCCGCCTCCGCAGAACCGCCGCCGCCGCGCTACGACAAAACCCGCCGCCGCCGCAGAACCGCTGCCGCCGCCGCGCAAAACCTAAAACCCTACGACCAAAAACGCGCAATTTTTTGCGCCTTCGGCGAATACGGCTACACCACATATGATGACTACGACATCGACCATACCTCGACCACGGCTACATCATGCTCGGTTACCTCGACATCGACATCAACAAAACATCTATGGCAACTCAAGAACTCCAGTCAACAGCGTCCGCGTCGTCATTTGCGCCCACGACACTCACGCTGTGACTGCGGGAGGCAAGAGAAGGAACCACAAGGGGACGCCGGTGATGACAAGGAGGAGAAGAGGATGGAAGCGCGAGACTTCAAATCCAGTCGCAAGCGTCCGCTTCACTCCCGCTACGACTGAGGGGGGATGTTAGAAGTATAATATGTAGGGGTGTATACGTAAAACTAGAAGTCATCATCTTGTATTACAAGTCTACTCCTCCCCTTGTACCTCTATATATAACCCCAAAGGGTCATGGCAATATAATATATAATTCTAGGGTTCAACAATTTCTATAACGTGGACGAGGGTGCCCTTTGCTAAGGGGCTGGCACAGGGTTGCTGGCGTCTCTATTGGGCTCGGATCTGCGCCGACGTTTTTTGGGTCCCGCCAATTTGAGCCGAAAAACAGCGCCGGCCCCAAATAGCTATCGGGGGCGCCGGTGGAGATGCTCTTATGTGCCCATGCACGAACTAGTATTTTATTTTGTTCTTCACCATGTCTCTTTGTGTTTGACTTGGATGATGATCATACTATCCCAATTTGGTGACCCAAGTATGACCGAGAGATATATTTCTTTTTGAAACACCCAAAAGACGAAAAGGTGATTTTGTGATGATCCGTCAACACTAGGGTCTGTTCGGAACAAAGGAATAGAAACCAGAGGTCTGAAAGAAAACATAGGAAAGTAAAAGGAAGAGAGGTGAAAAACATAGGAATACAAAACAATGTATCGAATCACACGCGAGGCGTTCGGAATGCTTGAGCAAAAACCACAGGAAATCAACACCGATGGATCCCATGTAGTGATTCTTTAAATACTATTCAAGCTTGGATTCTTCCGTGTATGGGTCCAATATGCATGGTTGAGCTGCCTTTTCCTTTGCTTTGCCTCGGGCTTCCACGCAAAAAATTGGTTCAGGATAGATGTTTCGTTTCGTGTAAAATCGCAGGAAAGGTTATCTTTCCAAAGGAATCGGGAAGGTTCTTTCCTTCGTTCCGAACGCTCCTAGAGGAAATTCCAGAGGAAAACAATCCTTCAAAATTCCTTTGAGTTTCCTTTGTTCCGAACGCAGCCTAAAACTAGCATGTCGTCTTCTTTTTGAAGTAGTTGTCGCAGGGTTCAGGTTCGGGAAGTGAGCTTCACACTGAAAACCAGTGTTCTGGCATTCATTGTCAAACGAGCATCATATTCTTCTCGAAGTCGTTATCTTGGTGCTACATTGGTCGCTTGGTGTTTGTAGGCAAGTGTTTGTTTGTAAGTGCCGTGTTTTATTGAAATAGAATCGCCGTTCGTGAGATTTTCATGACGTTGGCCATTGTGTGACAATTTATTGTCTTCTGTAAGCACCGTTGTACCTTGGCATCTTTTGCGCTGTTTGAATATAGAAATTAGTTGTGTGAGTCTTGTGGTTGCGACTATTGCTTAAAGAAGGATGAATTTGGATCACTTTTCCCAAATTATCATGATATGTTGTTTGATTGTGAGGTACACAAGCATGAGACATTTGATTGGTGCTCCCTCGGTCTCTGTTGATCAATATGATTGACTGATTCATCTTGTGTAAACTACGTATGTCATAGAAGGACCCGAGCACTCGATTACATTTTGCAAGTGAGTGCTATTTTAGTTGAAGAGGAAGTGAAGACAATACTATTAAGTTTTCTTTTTTGAGGTTGTATTATTAAGTAATATGAAAAGGCGAGCATTCCCCTCAAAATGTACTAGAGAGAAACAAAACAGTAAGCCCCCGGGCCAGAAGCAGCCTAATCTCCTCTACAAAAAAAATTGGCAGGCCCATCAGAGAAAGCAAGATCGTTCTCGAACCCAGTTGCATAACTAGCTGGCAAATCCTACATGCCGACCACGTCGGTGGTTACCACGCACCGCATACTCCCCGCAAGCGGTATGGACCAGTCTGGTCGGCCCAGTTCGCGTTTTTTTCTTTATTCCTGTTTTCTGTTATCTGTTTTTTTTCTTAAGTTTTTTTTTTAAAAAAATTTGCATTCTTAAGAATTTTTTTTTAAAAAAAAATGTTCAATCTAAAAAATGTTCAAATTTGAAAATATTCAAATTTAGGAAAAAAATTCGAAAAAAAGTTCAATATAAATTTTTTTTCCTTCTCGAAAAATGTTCAAGTTAAAAAAATGTTCAATTATTTAAAATTGTTCAATTTTTAGATTTATTAAATTTTGAAAATTGTTCATTATAAAAAAATGTTCAATTTTAAATTTGTTCATATTTTAAAATTTGTTCAGATTCAGTTTTTTTAAATATTTTTAAACTTGACAAAATCTTTATAAAAATGGAAAGCTACAGAAATAATACATTAGGAAAAAAAAGATAATTTTTTTTACCAGGTTTGGGCCCGGCCTAACAAAGCTCCTGCAATGGCGCGGGGTGTGCGGCACCTTCTCCCGCACCGAGCGGGCGGCGTATAGGCGCTCCCGAACTAGGCAAACCCTATACACCGACCACTTCGGCGCGTACCGCGCGCCGCACACCCCGCGCACGGTACTGGCCGGCCCAGTTAGGTGCGGGCTGCCTCCTTTTTTGATTTTTCTTTTCTTTTTTGTTTCTTATTTTCTATTTCTTTTTTTCTTTTTTCTGTTTTCGTTTTTATTTTGTTTTTTCGGTTTCCTTTTTTTACTTTTATTTTTCAGATTCGAAAAATAGAAATATTTTAAAAAATTAAATTAAAAAAATGTTCAAATGTAAAAAACGTTCAAAATCTGAAAACCGTTCAAATTTAAAAATCGTTCAAACATGAAAATTGTTCAAACATGAAAAATGTTCAAATTTAAAAACCGTTCAAATTTAAAAATCGTTCAAACTTGAAAATTGTTCAAACATGAAAAATGTTCAAATTAAAAAACCGTTCAAACATGAAAAATGTTCAAATTTTGAAAAATATATTTTTTGAAAAATATTCAAAATATAAAATCATTCAAATTTTAAAACTGTTGAACTTAAAAATGTTCATATTTTGAAAAAAATCATGAAAAATAATTTCATAAAAAATGTTAGATTTTGAAAAAGAAAAATATTAACAAGAGAAAAAACAGAAGAAAGAGGAGAAGAAAAAACGAAAAAAAACGTACCTGAGTTAATGGGCCGCGGCCCAAACTACCCGACCTGGTCGCTGGGGGTGTGCGGCACCCCGCACGCGCTGACCAGGTCGGCATATAGTTCCCCCCGAACTAGGCCATCACCTCGCCCCCACATAGACCACAGCGTAATCCGGGTACCACTATAAAAAGACCAACCTTCGTAAAGGGAAAAACACATCCCGCGAAACGTACCAGAAGCTGACGCGTGTACGTACGCGAGATACCGCCCGAGTTCCGTCTCGCGCAAGCACGCGCTGCGCCTCCCGCGCGCGAGTACGCGCCTGTACGGCACGCAAGCACGCGTTGCGCCTCCCGCGCGCGTGTATACGCGCTCCGCGCTAGCTTATCGCGTCCCGCGCGAGTACGTAGCGTAGATAGCTAGTCAACCCATCCTGCGCGCGTAGCTAGCTAACTCTGGCAAAATCACTTACAAATCTACATACAAGTGTATGTTCTTGTTTTTTTATATCAAAACATAGGTACAGTTATGCACACGAGCGAGTACACTCGCGCATACGAGCGAGTACAGTGGCGCACACGAGTGAGTAGTGGCGCAGACTAGCGAGTACAGTCGTGTACAGGGGCGAGTACAGTCGAGCAGATAAGCGAGTACAGTGGCGTATAACTCACGAGTACAGTTGAACACACGGGCGAGTACAAGTACAGTCACGCACACGAGCAGGTACAGTTACGCACACGAGCAGGTACAGCCGCGCACACGAGTAAGTACAACCGCGTAGACGAGCGAGTACAGGTACAGTCGTGCGACGAGACAGTACAGTCAGCATACGAGTAAGTACATCGCAGCGATGCACAGTCGCACACGAGGAAGTACTAGTACAAACGCAGAATGCAGATGGCGCACACAGTAAGTACGATTCTTGAGTAAGGGAAAATCAAATACCGTAAAAACATAAGTCTTATCGGTTGAAGCGAGTACGATTAGGTGCACAGCAGTACAATCACACTAGTATTGGAAGTACGAAAAAAAAGTATCTCGAAACCTATCAACATGGGATCTAGTTTTGAAGATCTCGACGCGAGGATCTCGAAAGTGAAAACGGTTCGTAATTTGGACTTACGGTTCGCAAGATATTTCATTTTAAAAAAACGAATCTACAAAAATAAAGGGAAAACTGGACCATCCCTGTCTTTCTCTCTATCCCTTTCTTCCTCATTCGACACTTGCGACGGAGAGCATTCCCACCAAAGCTGCACGCACGCGCCACGTGTCGCATGCGGAGAGACTTTTGGACCTTCGCAAAGGTCGGCCTTTTTTTAGAGTTTTCGGCGTAATCCGGAAAAAAAAAGACCATGCTTGGGCCGATTCGTGCCAGAATTAAACGGTGAGAAAGCGAGATAGTTGTCAAACCCAGTTGCAGAAAGCGGCCCATCAGCTTGGCCCATACAGACCACAGTCCAGCCGGCGTGTTGTAGAACAAAAAGATCATGCTTGGGCCAGTTCGTGCCCAAAATAGTCCATGGACAGCCGGACAGGACCAAGACACAAACCTCCCTGTACACACGATGAATGTCCAGTTCCATACGTACGTCTGTTGGTCTTAGTGACCGTGGTGCTGTTGACGCCGAGCAATTCACTACGCCATGGTCAGTGCAAAGACTATATTTGGCTTAATTATGTTGTGGACCAAGATACAACAAACCTTTAAGTAGTAGTACATGTGGAAGTGTTGCAGCCTAATCTCACCAAGTCACCATGTTGATAGTGTCACCTGCGATTGTCGTTCGGCCCTTCCTTAAGGCATCACCGTGAGGCCCATCTCACCATGTTTGTTGAATCCCGCATCTCCTTCTGAGTTCCTGCCCTTAGTAGTGTCTACGGAGTCTCCCGTGACCTCCTCCAGTCCTCCTCGTTTCCTCACGACACAAACGTCAACAGGGTTTCCTTACACGTCATTGCTCCTTGTTTGTGTGATTGTCCAGGAGCCTGGAGGGGCTGTCTAGGATGGTGCCACGTCATTGGAGATGTCGGTGCTTCAACCCAAAGCCTTTGGATGTTGTCTGTTTGATTGAGTGGCGACGGTCTCGAGGTTTAGGGATGGTGTTCGGGACCTAGGCGAAAGCCTAGCACGGCCTCGGTCCGTGACTCGACGACGACGTTCTTCCTCGCCGTTTCCCTCCTTGGAGGCGTCGAGGGAAGGCCACTCCTTACACTTTTACGACTACTTAGGTACCTATCCTTATTTTGGGACCAATGTTGGCTTCAACTGCGGTGCATGTGAGGGCTTTTGGTGGTGGATTGTCTCGGTGCCGCTCGCAGGACAGGCAACAATAGACTCGACTCTCCCGCCGGTTGCAAGCGAACTTGGTAGTGTAGTTTTGCTCTTTGTGTCTCTTCTTTTTTGAGGTCTTGTGTTGTTTTGTGTGTGTTCATTTGTAGCTGGTAACCCTAACAAACGTATGTACAGTGCTCCTAGTCGGTTGGTGGTTTCGTTTATTCAAAGCCGAGCTCATTTCGAGTTTCTCTTCCGTCAAAAACATCGTGTACCGCCCCTTGCTCGGAAATTGATTGGCTTTAATTTGTGTATATATGCATGTATGGAGTCGAGTGAGTAAACTTGAAAGGTAGGAAATGTGTCCGTAAATTCAGCGCGGCTGCCCAGATTCGACCGGTGGAGGTGATGCAAACATGAACGTGCTGCCCAAATGTACGTACGTAGGCGAAAAAAGAGCGCATACGTAGTTGAAAACGACGGCCCGTCCGTCTGTATGTACTCCTACTACGTATCCACGGCAATGGCATTTGGCTGAGGCTGACGATGGTAGCGGTATGGCTATGCCGGCAGCGAGTGACGCGAGGCAGCGGCAGGACGGTCTGAGTCTGGACCGGAGTGGACTGACCAGCGCTGCATATCCAGATACGCGATGGGCTTTGGTCTGCGTATGGATCGCAGGCAGGCAGGCCAGACAGGTTGCCTTTTGCGACGCCATACACGCATCACGACGGACCAGTCCGTTGCTGTATGCTATTGCTATACCGAGCGTTCCGTCTTGGGCTCTTTCCAAGGTGCAGCGACATGCCGGCCCTATTCGCGGAAACTCTCCTCACGCACGCCATCCATCCTCGCATTCCATTCGCATACACATACGTACCTCTACATGCACTGCATCAAAGGACAAGCTAGCTTTACTTTGCCTTCCATCGCGCCACGACCAGCCCAAGCTTGCTACCAACGGTTGCTCACTTAACTTTGACCGGTGTACATTCCCATACCTCCGTCACTGCTAGGTGGTGGTCTTTCTAGATTCTCCTACATACGTAGAGCATCTCCAACACATGTAAAATAGGCCACCTAGAAAACAGGTTTTTCAGGTACATAGAAAATAAAAGATTTTTAGGGCACCAAAAAAAAATTCTGCCTTAGCAGATGACATATTTTAGGACAAGGTTCCGCAGCAGATGGTGTAAAACAGGGCAGCATGCACATATCAAACTGTATCAAATTTTAATTTTGCAAGACCACCACAAACATATCAACAACAAATGAATTTTGAACTTTGCAAGATCGTCAACACACATATCAAATCATACACTTCAAATCCACAGCGTAGCATGGTTAAGAATACACAGCATAGCATGGTTCAGAATACACAAAAACAAAAATCATAGTCCATATATATCAACATACCAGAATGATAGAGAATGCATTGCCACTCATGCATCATTACCTCCGTTGCCATGATTTGCATCTCCTTGTTGTTCCTAATCTTCATCTCCCAATGTGTTGGCCTTTTTTTGGGTTTAGATCCAAATTTGTAGGCAGCCATGTGCTGGCCTTTTTTTTGGGTTTAGATCCACGCCAAGCAGGGCCTTCGTCTTCTTCGGTTTTAAGGCCGAGCCAACAGTCAACAACCTCTTCATGTAAGTGATCTTGGTCTTGCCCATCGCCTTCCCATGTGTCGCAGCGAAGGCGTGGCTCAAAGACAAATTCCCTCCGATGGGTTTGTGGCGGCACCAAGACATGACGACGGACATGGGTGGCATCCGGTTCGTGGTGCTGCCTATGAGGTAGTGCAGACGCCACAGTGAGAGGGGCGGAGTGGGTGTTGGTTGAATCATAGGAGCAGTCCATGGTGCTCCAGTGGCCGACACCGGTCAAGGCTGGAGGGAGAGGGGAAGTTGGGCTTTGCTCTCGCAACAGTGATTTGTTGTGCGGCAGCCGTGGCGTCCACCAACTCACTTCGGGAATTCAGGAACTCCCCAAATTTCTGGACGGTAATTTGGGGGAGAATCCGGGTTCTACAAAATGACACCCCAAAATGCATCATAATATTTGATTTCGGACCAGTCGGGTACCTAACAATTCATGTCCGGGATCGGGAAATCCTGAATACCCCAAAATCACATATTGTAGTAGCACCATCATAACACCTCAATTCACAGTTTCACATAGTGAGCATTGAGAAGGAGGTTCAAACAACAAAATAGTGAAGCGGTGAGAAGAAGTGCCTACAATTCATGTACACCTCTATCTCTCCATGGCTTCAGTCTCAAGTCCAAGTACCAACCAACAGTCTTGCAGGTCCAACGCGAGCATGCCAGAAAGAATAGGAGAAGGTTTTAAGTTGACGTCCTTCAATTAACGCGTCAGAGGTGTAGCTTGCCGGTATCCACGAGACCACGACGAGGCGAGGAGGATGGAGTGTAGAGGCGCCCCGTCGAGCATCGAGGACGACAAGGAGGTGTCAACGATGAGAGGATGGCGGGGAGGTGTCGACGAGAAGGAGGTGGCAGACGACAGTGGCGAGCAGCGATAGACGGCACACGGTAGTGGGCAGTGGCGAGCAGCGGCTACACACCTCCATTGTGGGGGAGCCGGGGAGCATGGAGGTTGTGGCGGCTAGCGTGTAAATGGGGGTCTGGGGGAGAAGGGGAGTGGGGTCGTGGTAGTCTAGGGTTTCTCCACCTCGCTGGCTCGCTCGACTTGGGCTGGGCTCAGGGCGTGTGGCCTTTCTAAAATCTAATTGTTGATAGGCTTCTCGGGACATTCAGGTGCCAAGACTACATGCCCAAAATTTTGTAATTCGAAACACCTTCCGAATAGGTGCTCGAGAATTTCGGGTTCAAGATTCGGGTTTTACGACCAGAGTGACTCCCAACTATATATGCAGCATGAGGGGACAAATTATGGGGTTGCCCTAAAAAAAAGGTTTGTTGGCACTAGGCATATTTTCAATCATCTATATCCATATGTATATGCGTTGGTAGAGTAAAAGTACGGGACGTACGCACGTCACGTGTAATACGACATCGGTACGAGTTTTAACTGCAGTAACTGCCGGCCGGATGGTCGATGTGTTTTATCGTCACATGAACCGTGCTTGCTGGTGGTCTTTGCTAACATCAGCTCTCTCACCGGCCATGACCAACCACGCACGTCTTTTTTCCCACTTTCTTATTTGCGTGAAGTAGTGATTCACGGCTTTGAACCAAGCAAGAAAAAAGCTAAGCTAGCAGCTGTGTAGAAACGTTGCTAGTCGATTTTGACAAAATTAACCTAAATCTGGAAAGATTTCACAAAATAACCTGGTTTCGAAAAGATTTCACAAAATAACCTTTTGCTCGGCTCCGCACAAGACGGAGCCATGCTCAGTAGCACGGCTCCGTCCCAGGTGGAGCCAAGCTGAGAAGCACGGCGCCGTTGCAGGTGGAGCCAAACTCAATAGCACGGCTCCGTTCAGGGTGGAGCCAAGCTCATAAGCACAACGTCGTCCCAGGAGGAGCCAAGCTCAGTAGCACGGCTCCATCCCAGGTGGAGCCAAGCTTAGTAGCACGGCTCCGTCCTAGCCGTTTTCTAATAACATTTGAGAGTGGTTCATGCACCTAGTGAGGACCAAGTTTATTGAGCCCAATAGCGAGGTTTGCACCATTTCGGACCATCACCAAGGGATACTCAAGACAATTATTTTCTATTTTGTGCCTATTTCCATTTAATACATCCAAATTGCATCACTATTTCATATCAAAATTTATTGTTCTTCACTGATATATTTCACATTTGGAGATGATACTTATGTTATTTCATCTATTTTTGCATGTTTGATGATTATTGGAGAATTAAGTGTCGGAGTCGGAATTCTGCTGGAAAAAGGACCGTCAAGATACCATATTTCTGAAGATCAGCAATTCCCGGAAAATACCCAAAAGTTCCTATTTTGCCAGATGCCGGAGGAAGCCAAAAGGGAAGCCTGGGGTGGGCCAGGAGGGGCCCACACCACCCCTAGGTGCGGGCCACCCCTGGCCGCGCCTAGGCATGGTGTGGTGGCCCTGGCCCACCTCTGACAACGCTGATACGTCCATTTTGCATCACTATTTTATACCATAATTTGCTGTTATTCATTGATATATTTCATGCTTGGACATAATACTTATGTTATTTCATCTATTTTGCATGTTTCATCATTATTGGAGGATCGCGCACCGGAGCCAGGATTCTGCTGGAAAAAGCACCGTCAGAACGCAATATTTCGGAAGATCAACAATTGATGGTAATTACACGAAAACTCCTATTTTTCCAGATGACGGAGGGAGCCAGAAGGGGGAGAAGAGGGGACCCGAGGTGGGCCCACCCCATAGGCCGGTGATACGTCTCCAACGTATCGATAATTTCTTATGTTCCATGCTACTTTATTGATGATACCTACATGTTTTATGCACATTATATGCCGTATTTACGCATTTTCTGGAACTAACCTATTAACAAGATGCCGAAGAGCCAGTTCTTGTTTCTGTTTTTTGGTTTCGAAATCCTAGTAAGGAAATATTCTCGGAATTGGACGAAATCTTCGCCCGGGGTCCTATTTTTGCACGGAGCTTCCAGAAGACCGAAGAGATAACGAAGTGGGGCGACGAGCGCCGCCACCATAGGGCCGCGCGGCAGGAGGGGGCGCCGCCTATGGTGTGGGCCCCTCGTCAGCCCCCCCTACCCTTCCGCCTACTTAAAGCCTCGTCGCGAAAACCCCAAAGCCACGATACGGAAAACCTTCCGGAGACGCCGCCGCGAATCCCATCTCGGGGGATTCGGAGATCGCCTCGGCACCTGCCGGGAGGGGATTCATCTCCCGGAGGACTCTTCATCGCCATGATCGCCTCCGGAGTGATGAGTGAGTAGTTCACCCCTGGACTATGGGTCCATAGCAGTAGCTAGATGGTCGTCTTCTCCTAATTGTGCTTCATTGTTGGATCTTGTGAGCTGCCTAACATGATCAAGATCATCTATATGTAATTCTATATGTTGTGTTTGTCGGGATCCGATGGATAGAGAATACTATGTTATGGTGATTATCAATTTATTGTTTATGTGTTGTTTATGATCTTGCATGCTCTCCGTTATTAGTAGAGGCTCTGGCCAAGTTTGTACTCTTAACTCCAAGAGGGAGTATTTATGCTCGATAGTGGGTTCATGCCTTCATTGACACCTGGGACAGTGACAGAAAGTTCTAAGGTTGTGATGTGCTGTTGCCACTAGGGATAAAACATTGATTCTATGTCTAAGGATGTAGTTGTCGATTACATTACGCACCATACTTAATGCAATTGTCTGTTGCTTAGCAACTTAATACTGAATGGGGTTCGGATGATAACCTGAAGGTGGACTTTTTAGGCATAGATGCAGTTGGATGGCGGTCTATGTACTTTGTCGTAATGCCCGGATTAAATCTCACTATATTTATCATATCATGTATATGCATTGTTATGCTCTTCTCTATTTGGTCTCTCTAAGGTCTAGATAATATCTAGTATTGAGTTTTGAACAACAAGGAAGACGGTGTAGAGTCTTATAATGTTTACAATATGTCTTTTGTGTGAGTTTTGCTGCACCTGTTCATCCTTGAGTTTGCTTCAAATAACCTTGCTAGCCTAAACCTTGTATCGAGAGGGAATACTTCTCATGCATCCAAAATCCTTGAGCCAACCACTATGCCATTTGTGTCCACCATACCTACCTACTACATGGTATTTCTCCGCCATTCCAAAGTAAATTGCTTGAGTGCTACCTTTAAAATTCCATCATTCGCCTTTGCAATATATAGCTCATGGGACAAAATAGCCTTAAAAACTATCGTAGTATTGAATATGTACTTATGCACTTTATCTTTTATTAAGTTGCTTGTTGTGCGATAACCATGCTTCTGGGGACGCCATCAACTATTGTTGAATATCATGTGAGTTGCTATGCATGTCCGTCTTGTCTGAAGGATCTATCACCTTAGTGGTTGGAGCATGCAAAATTGTTAGAGAAGAACATTGGGCCGCTAACTAAAGCCATGAATCATGGTTGAAGTTTCAGTTTTGGACATATATCCTCAATCTCATATGAGAATAATAATTGTTGCTACATGCTTATGCATTTAAGAGGAGTCCATTATCTGTTGTCCATGTTGTCCCGGTATGGATGTCTAAGTTGAGAATAATCAAAAGCGAGAAATCCAAAATGCGAGCTTTCTCCTTAGACCTTTGTACAGGCGGCATGGAGGTACCCCTTTGTGACACTTGGTTGAAACATGAGGATTTCATCTCCTGAGAACCCTAAGACTCAGGGGAGGATCACAGAAATATTCCGCCGCCGGGACGGGGTGGAAAATAACAGAGAGAGAAAAACTCTTCGGAGGCAGAAATCTGCCAGGGAAATTCCTTCCCGGAGGGGGGAAATCATCGCCATCGTCACCGTCATCGAGCTGGACTTCATCGGGATCATCATCATCATCTCCATCACCAACACCATCATGTCCACCATCTCCACTCCGTCTCGATGTAACATCTTGGGTTTGATCTTATCTAGTTCATAGGGGAAACTTTCCGAGTGTTAATTACTCCTTGTAGTTTGTGATATCCCAAGTTTAGAGGCTACAAAATGAGAGAATAGAGATGTGTGCATTGCGTTCATGCATAAAAAATCCGGGGAATTTTCGCGCTTTCAAATAAAACTTGTCACAGTAACTGAAGTTTCACTTGACTTGATAGAATTGAAGTAGATCATCAAGTCAAGTGCTATAAACTTGTTACCACCAGATTTTGGCCAAATCAAGAGATGGGCCGCGATGGAGATGGACTTGAAGGATATGCACATTAAGGTGTTTCTGAATCGGCCTTGTGCGTGAATTTGGGCTAGATTGCCCGTGTATCTGTAAATTATAGTAGATTGCATCTTAGTTTAGAATTTAGAGTTTTAACCCGTGCACGGTTAGGTGCACGCCTCAATTAGAAAGTCCCTTGGACTATAAATATGTACCTAGGGTTATTGAGAAAAGAGGACAATCACGTTCACAAAAACACAAACCGGGCGCATCGCCACCCCTTGTTTCGAGGGTTTCTTCCGGTAAGCATCATGCTGCCTAGATCGCATCTTGCGATCTAGGCAGCGTACGTTTATTCGTGTATCTTGTTTATTCGTGTATCTTGTGTTACTCGTGCTGAAGCGTTGTTGATGGCGAGTAACACTACTTATCGTAGATATTTTGGGGTTTGCATTGGTGCTTTTCTTACGCATATTTGCTTAGCTATGCCGTCCCTCGATATCTAGCTGCCCTTATACCTATCTAGGTGTAAGGGCAGCACCTAGCTTGTTCATCGTTTAGTAGATCCAATCTGTTATAGTTACTCCTTGTTTTTCAAGGATTAGTTTAATATCCGTATGGTTAGGCCTTGCAAACGGGTTGAACGATCCGGTAGTGCGTAAGATATAGTTTGTTAGCTCCAAGAGGGATTGTTCCGGGAATTAACTTAATGTTGGTTTTTAGGCCTCTTTTAGGGTTAGCTTTCTATCATCTTTCGTGTTTATTAGGCTCAACTACGCGCAGGATGTTCCGATCATACGGTGAAAACCCTAAACTGTCGTGGATTGGTTTAACTTTGTGTTGATCAAGCAGGAGCCCCATGTCATCGTAAACCCAACGTGAATCATGGGGCGATCGGCTCTTTGAGCCGATCCACAGGGCAACCAGAGAGCCGATCAGGCTCGTATTTAATGTTCACGTGTCTACCATGCAGGAGACTAATCGAAGCAATCCAACACCTTCCGACCAGGTATAGGTCAGGTGGCACGCCTGCAGCGGGACGTGTGCCGGAACTTTGCGGGACGACGTCGAGGGACCAGGGCCCACCCAGCAGTCTTGGCAGCCTCCCGGCTCTTCGTGTTGCTTAACCACTGCTCGCCGGTGGGTTTTGGCAGACAACAAAACTTCATTGTGATCTTTGCTAAAACCTTATTTTGGGTAGAGATGATTTGATCTATGGGCTAGATCAAATGGGATTAGCTTTACTATAACAATACCTTAAGTGAGGATCAAATACTAGATCTTATAAAAGATCTCAACATGGTATTCCTTACAACAACACATGAACATTTATTCAATTATAAACCAACGAACAAAAATAATTAAGAAATATTGTTTACTTATATTTTCCATGTTCTTTCACTTGTGTTATGTCAACGACTTGCGTACTACACCATGCAGTGGTATGCTGGGTCACCGCATAGTTGATGGTATTGAGTGAAACCATTGGATTAAGGTTTATGTCCAGATTGTTATTCATCATTATATTACCTCTGATTATGATTCATATGATGCTTGTGAGTAGTTCGTTAGGACATGGGAGAAGTCAAGATGTTAGTAGTGGAATTATGTTGAGTAATATTTAATGGTTTGATATTTAAGTTGTGGTGATATTCTTCTAGTGGTGTTATGTGAACGTCGAGTACATGATATTCACCTTTATGGGCCTGGATCGTGTATTTGGCTACTAATTATGCGGTTGCTGGAATGACAAAAACCTAAACCCCCGTTAGGAAACCAGTGCATGAGGGAGTGTAGGATCTCAAAGTTTAAGACTGTAGTGCATTAGCATAGGTTCGCCCACACAACACCTACCAAACCGATAAAGATTATTCAGCCGCGTGAAGCGAAAGCACTTGAGGAAATTCCCGTGTGTCCTTAGGAACGTTTAGACATCATAAGTAAAACAATGGCTTGTCCTTTGCTCTAGAAAGGATTGGACCACTCGCTGTAATTATTATTATTGTCTTTTATTTACTCGTACTTTATTTATTTGCAATATCAAAAACCCCTGAAAACCAGTTTGCTAGTATTTACAGTGAATCCTTGATCAAAACTGCTTGTCAACACCTTCTGCTCCTTGTTGGGTTCGACACTCTTATTTATCGGAAGTAATATGATACACCCCCTATACTTGTGGGTCATCAGACATGTATGGCAACGACGCCGGAGGTACGGACCACACCGAGATCGCACTCTATGTTGACGTGTCACCGCGGTTCAAAAGAGTAATGTCAAGGAACAATTAATAACAAATTGAGAAGAATAGAGACTTGCTATGGTACATCTTCTAATTTTGCACACATAACCACCTAAATGAAAATAAACATAAAATAAAAAATAATTGTGTTGAGTATCTTTTGGTGGCGGTCAGAGATGATGCAAACCTCTCCGTTGGGCTCGATAACCTTTGTCCTTGTTAGTTGCATGAACCATGTACTCCCAATTATTTTTTGAAAACGGCTAAGGACCTTGGCTCCACCTGGGATGGAGCCGTGCTACTAAGTTTGGCTCCGCCTGGGACGGAGCCGTGCTACTGAGCTTGGCTCCGCTAGGGATGGCGTTGTGCTTCTGACCTTGGCTCCATTCGGAACGGAGCCGTGCTATTGAGTTTGGCTCCACCTAGAACGGAGCCGTGCTATTGAGTTTGGCTCCATCTGGTGCGGAGCCAAGCAAAAGGTTATTTTGTGAAATCTTTTCAGGACCAGGTTATTTTGTGAGATCTTTCCAGATTTAGGTTAATTTTGTCAAAATCGACACGTTGCTAAGGCATGCTCTGCTGCATGCGTCTGCCGTCTGCGTGCATACGTACGTACCACCAGTGTACAGCCGCATGCATCACCTTCTGTGGCTGTGTGGAGGCATCTTCCTACTTTCGGCACTGCATGCTTTTCCATTCAATTCAAATTTCAATTTTATTCTACTCACCAACAATACGATAAATGTCGAGTTTTGTTTTGTTTTGTCTAGGAGTACCAGTATTATTACTTACGAACCACTAATGATTTAGAAAGGTGAGTACTGCTTGACGGATAAGACGAAAATGACCAATTTTGATGTGAAAGTCTCTACCTTGCTAAATCAAGATGAGAGAGTATCATCCATAAGCAGCAAAGAGAAAAGAGCTGAAAATCAAGGACATTTCCTTCCCTCCAGAGCATATGCATCTCAGCATATGAAGTGCAAGCTAGCAACGCTCAAGATTATCAAGCTTGTTAAATTTTGGCGACGACAAATAAAGTGTCTCTTCTTGATAGATTAGCCTCATGAATAGCACCACCATATACTAGGTAGGCGTCATTCCGTTACAATGAAAATGACTAGCATCCCCTCTACCATGTAAGTGGTGCTACTAATTACTAAGAACAAGCTAAGAAACACACACAGGTGACACGGCTAATTTAACCTTTCCTCGTTAATTATATCTACATCTCACTAGCGAGTCAAGCTCAACAACACACACAGACCATGCATCCATGGATCGCACAACACAAGAAAAGAAGAAGACAAAACCAACAACGAACAAACACAGGGAGACAGGCACACGCGCCGGCACGCCGCCGTCGATCTCGACCTTGAGGAGCTCCGGCCGGCCGGCAAGGCAAGAGGCAAGAGCAATGCAGGCTCAGAGCCAGAGCGCGCCGGCCTCCTTGAGGAGAGGAACGAGGGTGCCGTTGATGTGGCATGCCATCACCTTCTCCACCCCGCCCAGGAGCCTCCCGCCCACGAACACCACGGGCACCGCCGGCGCCTGCTGGTGGTGGCCGCCGCCGGGGCCGGGGGACAGCAGCTGCGCCAGCGCCGCCTGGATCTCCCGCCCGGCGCCGCCCATCTGGTCAAGCTCGTACACGGTGGGGCCGACGCCCAGCCCCAGGAGGAGGCGCTTCACGACGTGGCACATGCAGCACCCGCTGGCGCTGAACACCACCACCGCGTTGCCGCCCGCCATCCGCGCCACCCGCTCGTACACCGCCGCCTCCTGGTGCTCCTCTGCCTCCGCCATGCCGCCCACCACCAGGGCGCCCTCAACCTGCTGCTGCATCCTCAACATCTTGGCCGACTCCGACCTCTTCTTCCTCCCTAGCTAGTGATGAGAAACTGAGAGCGTAGTAGGGCAAGGTGATTGCTTCTTGGCGCAATGCAATGGAATGGGGCGAGGTGAATGGAACGGGGATGGGTGGATGCCCGTTTATATAGAGGAACTGCACACAGGATCGAAGTGTGTGCTTTGGTGTGTGTTTGTAGGGCGAGCGAGAGGATCGAAGTGTGATCGTTGGCCGGAGGGTGGTGAGGTGTGGGGGAGTCAAAGAGACACGGATCGCTTTTGGCAGAGATGGTCGCGCGCTCCGCAACGAACCCGGCACACTCTGACCGCCAGTACTCCACCTCCTTCCACTACGGTTACGAGAGATGACACACAGACGGAGTAAAGCGAGGAGCCTAAAGTAGCTGTTGCGAGCTAGGCAGTAGCTTTTGCTCGTAGACGATCGAGGAGAAGGAAAAAAAGGAGAGGGATGGCCGAAAGATGGTTGCATGCCACACATCTTCAGCATAGCATTGGCATGCACCTGCTTCCAGGCGAGGCCTGGCCGTTTTATTCATGTTGTGGCACATCATCAACCAATGTTTATTCATAACACAAATCAACTGTCTTTAAGAAAAAATGAAATGGTTGGAGAATTGTGGTACGTATGCATAGCTGGCTAAAATCTCTTCCACACTTGATTTTAGTGGGTATCGTCGTTTTTTATTTATTTGATATTTAGCTGTGTGCAAATGATGTTGTTCTTGTGTATCAGCCAGTTGCGGCTGAGTAATGTATCTTAGTTTTCTCTATATATTTTGTGTTCATACTAGATCTAGGGTTGAAACTAGCCTATATTGAAAATCTAATAAAGTTTGAAAACCATAAGAATATTTCACAAGAAAGTTCAACTACCAAAAAAGAGTTTCAAGTTTAACTAAAATTATTATCTCAAAAAGTTTTAGTACACCGTGTTCAATTTTATAAAAGTTTGACCTCTGAAAATTTAGGTCGCAATAAGGATAATAAAATAAGTAAATGACACGGTTTTAAGCTTGAACATACAAATAAAATATAAGGGCAAGAGCAACAGATGAGCATGAGTGGTCGTCGCATTTTGTTCATACTAGATATAGGATGAAATATAAGGGCAAGAGCAACAGATGAGCATGAGTGGTCGTTGCATTGTCGACGAGTACACCATGAGGGGTACCCTCCATTACTGCAGTTTACTTATGCATTTCTACAGGATTTCCTTCTTTTTTGTATATTTTGTTTCATGTCCTTTAGGGCACGGTGTAGTATGCATGTGTCGACGATAGTGCCTTATGATAGACGATGCAATGAAGCCGACCACTTCTCTTTTTAAATAAAGTTTCACATGGTGTTTCAGGTTTATTCGTTCGCTATTCATATCTTTAGGACATGGTAGCATTTTGTTAGTGCTGAATGTTTGTTTTGAGATCTCCACACCAGTGACACGAATATGTGGCGGCGGCTCCAAACTCATGTCTCTGTTTTGCACCGACGAGAGGGTGGGAGAGTCGTTGGGGTCTCCGTTTGGTCACTATTTTGCACAGATGGGAGGAAAGGGGGAAGGGGTGATGGAGATTGGGGAGTGGATGTGTAGGGCCCTTGGAGTTGCATCTACCAACAAGTTCATGTTTTAAGATTGGATTGTGGGTGTTCAATAGGCTGATTTAGTACTACTCCCTCTGTCCATACGAGTTTGTTGGAGATTTATCTAAATTGGAATATATTTATGCACTAAAATATGTCTAAATACATTCAAATTTAAACAAATTTGCGACATTGTTTTATGGACTGAGGCAGTACTTCAAGTTAGGCTTATGACAATCTTTTTGGCATCTGCTTTCTTGAGTTTCTAAAATATGAAGCTATATGAATATGAATGTTGCATGGCATGGACAGATGGTGATGCGAGCATGGTGGCAATGTGGCATGTGAATTGGGTGCTGTTGTAGTATATGGCTTGATGCCCTTATGGAGAAGAATTCAGATTATATTTTCGTATTATATTCCCTTTATCGAAAAAAATATTTGTATTTCGCGTGTGTGGCATAATACACAAAGATACCGAGACACCTACGTACGGTGGACACTCGAGATGCGAGAGTGTGGAGTAGCAGGATTGTCGTGTGTATCACCGGCCGGACGCTGAGGCTTTCTTCTTGAATTCAGGGGAAGAAATGAAGGGCGACGCGTAGAGGAGTACGATGGTAGTAGGAGCTCATTTTGAGGGAAGGAAACATGGAGACGGCGTGGATGGTCACGGCAGCCGACAGGCCGACAGCACGACGTCTCCCTCAGCCGCCGTTTGACTGTCCGGTCCCACCGCCAGCAAACGCCGTCACGCGCATCGTCACACCCGTGCGTACGCTCCTTTCACGTGATCGATTCCCGCAAACGGCATGCTTGGCTATGCATGCATAACCGTCGGTCTGATGGTACATGCGTCGTCGTGACGAACGACGCTATCACACCAAACCATAAGATCAGCGCAAAATGACTTCGTGACGAACCGCCCGCCGAGCATCGGATAGTACACAGTACATTTGGCAAATAAAAGAAGAAAAAACACGCCTAGCTGCAGGTATATGTGGCTGGGTTTTCTCTTCCTGCGAGACTATAGCACAATCGATCACAAGTGAAAAAAATTTAGACACATTTGTTGAATCCTTTATTTCTTGATTTGCACAATATGGATAGCGACGACGAGCTGAGCTGATGATGCATATGTTTATGGAGGAGGAAGCAGTCGATGCTGCTGATGTCAGATGATCATTTCATGATACTCATCGGTCTTCTTCAGCTACAAGAGGAGGAGAATGCTCGTCACAAACGTGGGTCAAAGTGCGGGGCAAAGAAATCGAAGCCAAGGGAGAGAATAAAGGGTCATGTCATGCTCTACACCCCAGAGTAGCTACATATACCTTAAAGGATTTTTGCCGGAATTTAGGATGTATAAGGAGTTGTTCAAGAACATAATGGTGTGAGAGAGTTCGATATCTACTTCATGATGAATGAAGACACATTTAGACTACTGGCTTCTCATCAATTAATAATGCACTCCAGCAATGAGGACGCTAGCGTATAGAGTTTCTGGAGATGTGAAATATGAGTACCACACATGTCTGAATCCACCGCTCAGGAATCCATGTACAGTTTCTACATGGCAGTAGTTTTGCCCACAATATTTGAGAGGGCGAAACGAAGAGTAGACACGTGGTATCATGGCACAGAATGAAGTGAGAGTTCCTGCGATGCTCGAAAGTACCAATTGCATGCATTGGTCATGGAAGAATTTTCCATTTGCCTGACAAGGTTTGTACAAAGGGCATCATGGATATTGCAGTGTGGTATTTGAAGTTATGGCGCACCATGGTCTTTGGATTTGGGACGCTTTGTTGATGTGGTGGGTTCTCACAATGACATCAACATGTTGTGGTGCTCTTCGGTGTTTGCAAAACTAGTTGAATGGACATTCTTCACCATGCAACTATGAGATCAATGACCATCACATACCACAGAGTATTATCTAGCAAATATCATCAATCCAAAATCGGCAATATTTCTGAAGACAATCAACCAGCCTCTAAATCAAAAGAAGTCTTATTTGCTTCACCACAAAAGAATTGTAAGAAGGAGTGACAACACCTTTGCTTTACTCCAAGTGCAGCCTCTTTGCTAAAGTCTTGGAGGTAATTAGTCTCGCAAAGATTTACGCCAAACATAAGATGTCTCCAACAAATCAAGTTGTAATAATTCTTAATGCACGACATGGGGTTGGCATCGATGGGGCGGCTGCGACGGATGAGGATTCGATGGAAAAGACCATGCGTCGCAAAGCAGAGACAAACCTTAACTTTTCAGGTACCGTTAAGAGCTCAAAGTTTTTTTTTACATTTCCAACACCGCTTATGGCTTCTAAACTGCATAATGTGGGTCTTTCGTTGGGTACTTCTATTAGTTCTATTTCTGTTTCGGTTAATGCTCTGAGACGTATGGAGTTTGATACACTCAAATTTACTCCTACGGTTTCGAGGAAGTCGGATAACTCTTTATCTGATGATGATGTTGGAGATATGCCCAAGAGGCAATAATAAAGTGGTTATTATCATATCTTTGTATTTATGATAAATGTTTGCATCCCATGCTATAATTGTATTAACCGGAAACATTAATACTTGTGTGTTATGTAAAAAGAAAAGAGTCCCTAGTAAGCCTTTTGTTAAACTAGCTTGTTGATTAATAGATGATCATGGTTTACTGATCATGAACATTGGATGTTGTTAATAACAAGGTTATGTCATTGGGTGAATGATATAATGGACACACACCCATAATAAGTGTAGCATAAGATCAAGTCATTAAGTTCATCTTGCTATAAGTTTTTGATACATGGTAACCTAGTCCTTCGACCATGAGATCATGTAAATCACTTACACCGGGTGGGTACTTTGATTACGTCAAACGCCACTGCGTAAATGGGTGGTTATAAATATGGGATTAAGAGCATCTCCAGTCGCGTCCCCCAAACCGTCTCCCAAACCGAGCCGGATTGAGCGTTTGGGGACGTATTTTGTTCGTGCCGCGTTTGGGGGAAGCCGCGTCCCCCAAACACCGCCCCCAAACATTAAAAATAATTTAAATAGATAGAAGAAAACTATTTACTAATATTCAAATCGGTTCAACATAAACAAATTATATATAAAACTTCGAAAAAATATAATTAAATTACATATAAATTATTTTAAACTACTACTTCTACTTCTTCTTCGATGATGGCCCCGCCTCGTCGTCGTCATCGCGGTGGCGCTTCCTGCTCGTCACCTCTTCCGAAGAGGTGGTGTCGGCGCCCGACGCGTCGGAGTCCTCCTCGTCGTCGCCGGTGCTCGCCGGCTGCGCCTTGGCGGCCTTGGCCTTCGCGTGCACCACCGCCTTCGCACGGGCCACCGCCGCTGACGCCTCCTCCCTCTCTTCTTCCTCCGCGTCCTCCTCGCTGTCAAGTGGCTGCAGGGAATCGTCACCGCTGCTGGGTGTCCTGGCTTTGTCCTACCAATGGCACCAGCCAGCAGGCTTTCCCTCGCTGGAGGTGTCGGACGGGAGCTCGGAGATGTAGCTCATCGTCGCTGGAGGTGTCGGATGGAGGCTTGGATGAATGGCGGCGTACGTACGGGTCTTATTGAGCGCGGATGAACGGCGGCGCAGAAGTCGAAGATAGCGGCGGTTGCTCTTCCGAGGAGTCCGCGCTCCATTCCGGCGGTTGGCGCATCGTCGACGCGGTTGCCACGGTTCCGCTTTCCGTCAACTGCACCATCGCTACGTAGGTGGCGGTTGAGCGTCCGAGCCGCTGATGCGTTGGGCCCACGCCTCCTCGCCTCTCATTTCGTTGTGTCCGACGTGCCCGGTGCGTCCCCTGTGTAGCGGGGACAGGCTCGGGGTGCCGGACACCGTATTGGGCCGCGCCGGACAAAAATCGGCTTTAGGGGACGCGGCTAGAACCGTTTTTTGTCCGGCGCGCCCCAAATCGGTTTGGGGGACGCTTTGGGGGACGCGACTGGAGATGCTCTAAGTATTTGGAAAGTATGAGTTGGGGCATATGGATTAAGAGTGGGATTTGTTCAACCTGATGATGGATAGATATGCTCGGGGCCCTCTCGGTGGAATGTCGTCTAATTAGCTTGCAAGCATGTGAAAATGTCACAAGAGATGATATACCATGGTACGAGTAAAGATTACTTGTCGGTAACGAGGTTGAACTAGGTATAGAGATATCGATGATCAAACCTCGGAGAAGTAAAGTATCGCGCGACAAAAGGAATCGGTATCATATGTTAATGATTCATTCGATCACTAAGTTACCTTTGAATGTGAAGGATCCATTATGGATCTCCAGGTCCCGCTATTGGTTATTGATCGGAGAGGAGTCTCGATCATGTTCGCATAGTTCACGAACTGTAGGGTAACGCGCTTAAGGTTCGATGTCGTATAGTAGATCTGGAATATGAGATGGAGACCGAATGTTTTTCGAAGTCTCGGATGGGATCCAGGACATCACGAGGAGGTCCGGAATGGTCCGGAGAATAAAGATTCATATAAGGTAAGTTGATTTCTGGGGTTCGGAAAAGTTCGGGATTTTTCTGGTGGATGACAGAGAAGGTTCTAGAAGGTTCCGGAGGGTCTACCAGTGGGCCCACGACCCCGGGAGGGGAAACATGAGCCGAGGGGGTGCAGCCCAGCCCTAATGGGCCAGGCGCTCCATCCCCTCAAGGCCCAAGCCGGCCACCCCTTTAGAGTTTCCCCAAAACCCTAGGAGGGAAGACTTGGGGGAAGATTTCTCCCCCTCTCTTTTGGCCGCCGGCCCTAGGGCTTGGAGGAGGGGCCCAGGAAACCCTGGCCGGACTCCCCCTATATAAAGAGGGGAGGGGCAGGGTCGCACTCCTCCTTCACCCCTCCAAACCTAGCCGCCCCTCTCCCTCCTCCACATCAATCTGCACCGGCTTGGCGAAGCCCTGCAGAATCTTCTCCTCCACCACCACCACGCCGTCGTGCTGCTGGAATTCCGAGGAGATCTACCACACCTCCGCTGCCCGGAAGAGGAGAGGAAGGACTTCATCGACACTATACGCACGACCGAGTACGGAAGTGCTGCCGGATTGCAGCACCGGAACGATCGACTACATCAACCACGCGATCTGATCTCGTAAGGCTTTGGATCTTCGAGGGTTAGTCTCTCATCTCTCTCATTGCTCCGATCTTCATAGATTAGTCTTGGATTTTCCTAGATTGGATCTTGGTTTTGTTCTTCTTCACGGTAATTTTTTTTGTTTTCTATGCAGCGGACCCATCAGATGAGGAGGAAGCATACGCCGTCTCAGACGGTCAGCTACTCTCACATCTAGTTGGAGAGGTATCGGAGGTTGGTCTCTGGTTGATATCTCTTTGGGCTCATGTATTGAATTACAAGCAGTTGAGCGTAAATCCAGACTTTCCTCCATTAAACGTAATGCATGGCCTAATAAAAATGCTAAGGTGAAAAAAATCTCCAATTGTTTCCAAATGAATGGCATGTTTGAGAATATCAGAAGTCTGAAGGACTTGGCTAAACACTTACACATTGCTGAAAGCATAAAGGAACATGTTTTCGATTTTGTTGCTATCTTCGAGACAGGCAAACATAATTATTCAACAAGTTTTCTAAATCGCCTTTCAGGCGGGGAAGACTTTGCTTGGGTATCCCGCCCGCCTCGGGGGCGTTCTGGTGGCTTATTAGTTGGGATCCGAACTACGACTATGGAAATTTTGGATAATTCCGGAGGTGACTTTCATATTAAGCTTCACATCCAGAATAAATCCGATAAATTCATATGGAGTTTGGTCTCTATCTATGGAGCTGCCCAAGATGTTCATAAGTCTGCTTTTCTCCTGGAGTTGGTTAATTTAGCAAAGGACAATCTGCACCCTATCATTATAGGCGGGGATTTTAACTTGCTTAGATACCCCCACGAGAAGAGTAGGGGCAGATTTGACACCCATTGGCCTTTCTTATTCAACGTTGTTATTGACAGTATGGCTTTGAGAGAGGTCACAGTGGGTGGGAGGTAATTCACTTGGGCGAATAGTCTCCCAGAGCCTACTTATGAGAAATTGGATCGAGTATTGATGGACTCAGACTGGAATTTAAATTTCCTCTAGTATCAGTATGGGTTCTTCCTAGGATTGAAGCTTTGTCAGATCACGCCCCAATTCTATTATCTACTAGCACACCATTGCCGCATCATAGACGCCCGTTCAAATTCTAACTTGGATGGCTTAATCGGGATGGCTTCTCGGATATGGTTAAATTTATTTGGGACAAACCCGTTCCAATTCAAAGGTGGAATAAAAAACTTCGCTCGATGCGTAGATACCTTTGAGGGTGGGCTAGGCAAATGTCGGGGCATCTCAAACAAGAGAAACTCACTCTATCATCAGATATTGATGAATTAGAGGCACTTGCTGAGGTACGACCACTGACTGCGCATGAGATTGACCTTAAAAGTCAATACAATGCTAAGTTGGCCGGTTTACTTCATGAGGAGGAACTCAAATGGTACCAGAGGTCTAAATCCCAGTTCTTGTTAGAAGAAGATTCGAATATGAGATACGTTCATAGTGTCGCCAATGGTCGTCATAGAAAGAAACTCATTCATTCTCTTTCTCAAGACGAGGGACTGATCGAAGGTCAGGAGCAACTGAAGTCCTATATGACTTGTATTATAAAGGCCTTTTTGGTGTAAGGGTATATTGCCTCTATGTGTGGTTTTGGTAATTAATGACAACCTCTATGGACTAATGTTTTCATTGAGTTTATATGAAGGAATATTCCATAGGTGCTACTTGTACTCCAAGTGTTGGATTCAAGTATGGATGCCTTGAAGATTAAGGTATACCTTGTGTATTGGCATCAAGATCATCGGTATGAAGATATATATGTGATATGATCAAGAAGAAGAAACGAAGATGGAGTTCTTATGTGGAACTCAATATTAGCCATGCTCTATCTTATGTGAGTATGAGAAGATACAAGGTTGAGTTGGGCAAGTTCAAGATGAGCATTTCAAGTGAATCACATGCTTGAAGCTTGCCATCCATTTGGTGATAATGGACTAGTGAAGATGTGCATCAATGGAGCTTTCCCATCATAGTGTATGGGGGAGCATTTGTGAGTCTTCACGAAGCAACATTGGTCAAGTGAGGCATTCCGGCTTGAGTGAAGCTTGAAGAGTTATCATCAAGATCAAGCGGGATGCGCAAGGAAAAGTATGGCCTTGCTAGGTTTTCCGTTTACCGGTCTCAAGGTGGATGTTGGGAGACCGGATTATAGGATAGATAGCCGCACTATTAAGAGGGGCTTTCGGTTGAGTAACTTGATCACATCGCCTTAGAGAGCTCAATCCTTTGCATACTTTGCATATCCTTATTGCTTCTTGGTGTTTCTCTATGTGAGGTTCTTGAGCTTGTTGCTAGCTTTACAACAAGCCCAAGTTCATCGAAAACGGAGTTCGCATGCATCTTCTATGGCGTTTTCGAGGTTGGGTGATTTTACCGGTTATTCATGATATAAGGTTCTACCTTTTATATTCATGATAAAATTCCCTTCTACAGATTCTTGAGTTTGCACTTTTTATAGGATAGCATTTGTCGTTATCTTCCAAACGAAATTAGTTTCATGTCAATCGGAGTTCGGGAGCAATAGTTATCAAAGAAAAAGGAAAAAGAGAAAATATAAAAGGAAAAAGAAAAAGAAGAGGGGCAGCCGGCTGGGCGACCGGTCAGCCGGGCCACACGCCGGCCCACCCGGTCCGAACCGGCCGCCAACCGGACCGGGCGCCAACCGGCCTGTGACCGGCCTTGGGCCGAGTCCACGACCGGCCAGCCCGGAGCTCTCCCCGGCCCGACCGGGATCCGCACTGGGCCGCCGAAGGCCCACGCGGCCTGCCTCTCCCCCGCGCGGCCTGAAGCAATCCGCCGCCTGTGCGCTGTTTGGCCCGCCCGGTTGCTGGGCCGGTCGGACCGGACGGGCCACCGGCCTCCCCAGCCCAGGCTCCGGTCAGCCGGCCTGGCAGCCGGCCTGGGCACTTTTTCAGCCCGATTTTTATGCGTTTTCACCCTGTTTTCTCCCCAACGGTTATTTCTTCCTCCCCCACTATAAATACCTTTCTCCCACCTTGAGACAACTAGTTCTTCCCATTCTCTCTCCTCCATTGTTGCATTTGAAGAACTTGCTCTCCCCTTTGATTCCTCCAACCATTCTTGCTCATTCTTGAGGGATCTAAGAGAGGAGATCTAGATCTACACTTCCACCAATCCATTTCTTCTCTAAGTGAGGGAATCTCTTGGGATCTAGATCTTGGAGTCTTTTGTTGACTTTCCCCATTGCTCTTCCTCTCCAATCTCATCCTAGCATTTGTTGTTTGGGTGGGATTTGAGAGTGAAGGATTTGAACACCTCTAGTGTTCTTGCTTTGCATCATTGCATAGTGTTGAGCTCTCCACCACGATTAGTTCGAGTGAGAGACCGTGAGCTTGTTACTCTTGGAGGGAGACCTCCTAGTTGGCTTGGCGGTTGGTGCTCCGGTGATCTCTTCAAGAAGATTGTGAAGAGGCCCGGGCTTCTCCTTCGTGGAGCTTGTGAAGTGGTTGTGGAGCTTGCCATCTCCGGAGCGGAGGAAAAGCTAACCATAAGGAAAGGGCCATTATCCTTCGTGGGTGTGGTTCGGAGAATAGGGTGAGCCTTCGTGGCGCGGGGAATCCTTCGTGGGACCTCCACTCCTCCAAACGTGACGTACCTTGTTGCAAAGCAAGGGAACACGGGAATACATCCTCGTCTCCGCGTGCCTCGGTTATTTCTATACCCGAGCTCTCTTTCCTTGTGATAGCCATCGTGCTTGAAGTACATATATCTTGCTATCACTTGTGCTACATATATCTTGTGCCTATCTTGCTTAGCTCTAGTTGCCATTGTTACACTTAGTTGAGCTTAGCATATTTAGGGTTTGTGCTTGTAAACTAAACATTAGTTTAATTCCGCATTCTTACAAGACAAATCCGCAAGAGTTTGTAATTGCCTATTCACCCCCCTCTAGGCGACATCTCGATCTTTCAATTGGTATCAGAGCAAGGTCTCTCCTTGTTTAAGGCTTCACCGCCTTGAGAGTAAAGATGTCGGCTAGTAACTTAGTGCACAATGACACAATTATCTTTGTTGGCACAAATTATCTTTTGTGGCGAAATTGCTTGCTTTGCAAACTTCGGACCTTGTGTCCAAACATTGAGCAATTTCTAGATGTAGGTTTTTCTCCTCCGATGGACCCTCAAAATCTATCTTTAGAGGATGAGAAAAACTTACATCTTGAAGCTCAAGTATCTAATGAGCTTGTATTCTCTTTGAGACCAGATTTTCATAGGTTCTTGATATATATAAAGCGAAAATCATCTCATGAGATGTGGATCAAGCTTAAAGAAATGTTTGGTGGATCCACTTCTCATTTGGTTGGTGGTGACTCCGAGGAGCTCTCTTCCCCTTCACATCATGAAGAGCTCCAAGTTGCTTCCACCTCCGGCCGTGATGAGTTCCCATCTTCTTCCACTTCACCAATGTGTAGCAAGACACGAGGTAATGATATGGTGAGTGGTGAGGAATATCGCAATGTTGATATTGTGCTCAATAGTGATGATTCTTCATCTCTATCTCATTGCAATGCTTCCTCTTTGGACTTAAACACATCTAGCGTTAAAAATAATCTACATGCTTGTGTTGATAGTCCTTGCATATCATGTGTAAATTGCTTACATAAATCCCATGATGATATGCTTGCCTTGTCTTGCTTCCATAATCAAAATGCTTCTATTTCCTCTAGTTGTTTGTTGACTAACAATGTAGAGGAAACCGAACACTCTATGGATCAAGACATGTTTTCAAATGAGGATTCAAGAATTTCTTCATCTTCATCCTCCGGTATGCACATGTGCCTTATGGCAAATGGATCAAAGGTATCTCCTACTTTGACTCCTAACACTTCCTCTAATGATGAGAGTGATGATGATGATAATGATGAAGAATATAATATCTTGGTGCATAATATGGCAATGGTATATGCTTCTCTTCATGGTAATAAAGAAGCTCGTGCTAATCTCGAACACTCTATGGATACCTTGAGTAAATATAGGGAAACCATAGTGGAGTTGGAGTCCCATGTTGAAAATGGGGAAATGAGATTCACTCTCCTCAAGCATGAGCTAAAAGATGAGAAGCATACTAATTTTATGCTCACACAAAAATTTGAATCCTATAAGCATGAAAATGAGAAAACTATTGTTGATGCTTGTGCTACTAACTCTACTTCTTGTGAAGCATCTATCTTAAAGGAGAATGTTGAGTTAAGAGCTCAACTTGAGTTGCTAACTAGCAATTATAGGAAATTGGAAGAAAGTCATAAAAAGCTCTCGGGCTCTCATGATGACCTTCTAATTTCCTATGATGGGCTAAAGTTAGCTCATGAGGCTAGTATCACTAAGGTAACATCTTGTGAGCCTCATGTGGACATTAGCACAATCTCTACTACAAATGCTAAATTGCCATGTGCTAGTCCTTGTAATCCATCTAGTCAAACTAGTGATACACCTTGTGTTGGATTACTTGCTTTGCCTTGTTGCTCTAACAATGAAGCTTCTACTTCCTCTAGTACTTGTATTTCTACTAACCATGTAGAGGAAATCAAAGAGCTCGAGGCCCAAGTCCTTTCTTTAAAGAAAGACTTGGAAAAGCGTCATGAAGGGAAATCCGCACTTGACAAGATGCTAAGTGTGCAACAATCCCCCAATGACAAGAGTGGGCTTGGATTCAACTCCAATAACAAGAACAAGTCCAAGAGCAAGAGCAACAAGAAGAAGGGCCAAGACAAAGTCAAGGATCCGGCCAAGTTGGTTTGCTTCAAGTGCAAGGTTGAAGGGCATCATGTTAGATCATGCCCATTGAAGAAAAAGAAGCACTTGAGTGAGAAACAACAAGGGAAACGGCCACAAGGTCAAGGTCAAGCTCATGCTCGACCTCAAGTTGAAGATAGGCCACTTCCCAAGAAGAATCAAGACATTGTTCCCCAAGAGAAGAAATCAATAAAGAAGAGAAAGGGGAACACTTGCTACTTATGCCGTGAGAAGGGGCACTTTGCTTCTTCATGTTTAGGTAGTACCTTATCTAACCCTATAATTGTTGATGATGATTATTCTCTAGGGAAGGATAAGGATGGCAATGTGTTTGCCAAGTTTGTTGGAACTCAAAGTGGTCTCAAGAAAAGGACCATTTGGGTTGCCAAGCCTATTGTGACTAACCTTTTAGGACCCAACTTGGTTGGGGACCAACAAGCTCAAACGTGATCAATAGGTGCATGTGGAGGTCATTGGAGACTTGGCTAATTCATGAAGAATTAAGGGATCTTCATATATTATATTTTAACCAAGCCAAGTCGTATGGATCATCATCTATATCTTATATCCAATGTTCCTCCTTGCGGTAACTTATACTTCAACTCTTCATATTCATTGTAAGTTACTTGCCCCTTTGCATGTTTGGTTTTGTATCAAATATGTGTTTGTATGTGTTGAGTCTTACTTGCCTATCTTGTGTATTCAAGTATGTTTGTTTGACTCATCATATACTTGTGTATTGTTTTGGAGCCTAATGCATCTTGATGATATCTTATTTGGCTCTCTTTGAGTGATTAATGGAACATCCCATTTTGGGGGAGTGATATGCATTGTGCATCTCTCTTTCTCTAAAATGTGTGTACATGGGTATCACCACTTAGCATTGATATTGCAAGATTATCTAGTCACTATGTGGTATGCCATACTCATGAGAAATTTAAATTCTAAATGTCCATTAATCATCTCTAGTTGAATTTTAGTTGCCTCTTGTTTAGAATAAATGTTTTATCACATTATGGGGGAGTAATATGTTTTGTACATATCACAAGCCTAGAAAATGTGAACATATGAGGTTATGCCACTTAGAGTTGATTCTCTTAATTATCTTGTTCCTAGGTGGCATGTTTGCTCAAACAAGCTCCACTTCTATTAAAAAGATTTTATTGGCTCATCTTATGGATTCTTGTTTGATTAAGAAATTCTTGGTACGGTTTTCCTCAAATACATATCTCTATATCTTATTTGGGACACCGTTTGCTTCAAGTTATTCTAATCATTGCCGTGCGTGATTGTTTGACTAATTGAAGCTATCAAGAATCTTCATCCGTGCATAGTGCTTAATTCTATATACTTATCCTATGCCTTTTATTGTGAAGTTGATCCTTACTATCATTATCAATTCACCACCGGAAATTATTTCCAATATACTCATTGTCTTTGACAATTGATAACCTTGTATGTGGTTGAATTCATGGATCATCTTCACCTTGGATTGCTTCTTATTTTACTTATTTTATTTCCAAGAAATCTTTGTTGCTCCCACGTGTCTTCTTTGTCCCTTTGAAAAATCTTTTGATAAATTCTCTTGATTCATATCAAGTGTTTGTTTTGGAAGACAAACCTTTTCCTTACGGTACATTGTGCCATTGTGAAAAGTGTAGAGGGTTTGGTTTATTTGTTTGAACCTTGCTCTCTTTTGGGAGTTTTGCTATCTCATTCCTTCTTACATGTTTTATTTGCTTAAATGAGATAAAACTTTGAGCATGTTTGCTTTATTTCATCCTTTATGCTCAATGGTTTCTTCTTAGTTCATTTGTTGAACTTTGTTGAACAAATCTTTTGTGATTTGCGTCTTTGATATATTTTGGACAACAAATTTGTTTGTTCACACCTTTATGCCTTCTTCAATTCATTTGGTGTTTTGTCCAAAGTATATCTTTCTTGGATCTTTAAAGTCTTTATGCGTGCTTATATGTAATTTGTTTATATTTGTAGCATGCTTGCTTTCTTTGATCCATTATATAGGGTATACTCCATCAAATCCTAAACGGCTAAGATGTGCATGAAATTCAAATTTCATCTATAAATATGCACATATTTATATGGAGTGTGTCCTATGTATTGTGGTTATTCTAACCATTTTGGACCCAATAAGTTTGGGGACCAAGATGTACTTGAATGTTGTTTTAGGTACATTGGAGATGCAATGGAGGCTTGTCTCATCTATAAGGAAGTTGTTATCACCATATGATAATTGGAGTCAAGCTAGGATGATGAATGAACTCTTATCTACTACATCATGCCATTGTTATCTCGGTAACAAGTATCTTATTCGTGCATTCTCCTATAGCATCCAACCTCTTGTAGGTTGCATCTTGGCATGAAATTATTTATTTCGAAAATATTGCGGTTCTTGAAAAATCCTTTGAAAAGAAAACTTCTTATTGAACATTTGAGCAATTTGAGAAGATGCATATGATAGGAATATATATATATATATATATATATATATCATATTTATGATTCACCTATCCTAAATATGCTTTCTAGCAATTTATTGCATATCAATTCCTCAAGAGCTCTTATGTGCAATATTGATAAAATTGTGAAATAAATCCGTATTTGTGATACTTGTTGCCTCTCTCAAAACATTCCAACTAGCTTTACTTCCCTTATTGTTAGTTGTGATGTTTTTGAGATTTTCTTGGTTGAAGCCCATTCATATACCACAAGTGAATATTGGAGCCATAGGCTATATATGCTTTTTAAGCAAACATTCTTTGGTATATTTTATGACTTCATCTTGGATATCTTGTCTTATTTATTTTGTTAACCTCTTGTGTGTACATGTTTCTTTATGGATCACTATGTCCACTTTAGAAACTTATATACATGAGAGCGTTAATCCATCATCTTGATATCCTTGTTCTTTGCCAACCATCTTTTACCCTTTTGTTTTTAATGGTGTTGGTAAAGAAGATTTATGAGTGCTTGGTCTACTTGTTTTCCTTCATGCACTCATATCTCGTAATTATTGGACTCAGTTATTCTTGATAAGCATATTATCTTTATCTTGGTTGTGTTCTAAATGATATATAGGGAGTGAGGATTCCATGTTTATGCATATTGTATTCAAATGCAAACATTATAAATTATGCACGAACCTTGGGGAGCTTCCTTATTTTTATTTAGAGCACTATATCTCTCTTATCATGATATCTTTGTTCGTCCAATTGGATCTTTGATTGCTTGCTTTATTTGTTAAAACTTCCTTCACCATGTTATCCTTGTGCAATCTTAGATCCTCAATATAGTTTGACTTCCTTCAAATATTCATCATTGGATATGTGCATTTGATTCCACTCAAATTATGAGAAGTGCACACCTTGGGGAGGAATTCACATTATATTGGCTTTCTAAAATTTTCACCCATTTTGACAATCGATGCCAATGGGGGAGAAGTTTAGAGGGTTTAAGGGAATGGTTTTATACTTAAGTTTGGTTTGTGCTTAAGTGTTTTGCCTCTCATGCATTCCATATTTATATGTCTTGCATGGTTGTATATATATAGTGGAAATTGTCCCAAAGGTTAATCTTGACAATGTATGCAATGAATTCATGTTCATCACACGTGCATACATTGTGGGGGAGTTTGCTCTATATATATTGGTTCTACTCACATCCCTTGCATTAGTTGTAGTTGTGTGAGTAGAGTTGGTTTTGATATGGGATAGTAGCTTTGTGTTACTTGACCATATCAAATACAACCTCTTGTATACAACTTATTCTCGGATAAGTTGCGTACTTGTCTCTAATATTCATTATATAAACCCTCTTATTGTGGTTGTCATCAATTACCAAAATGGGGGAGATTGTAAGGGTATATTGCCTCTATGTGTGGTTTTGGTAATTAATGACAACCTCTATGGACTAATGTTTTCATTGAGTTTATATGAAGGAATATTCCATAGGTGCTACTTGTACTCTGATGCGCGTAGATGTACACGTCCGTTGGGAACCCAAGAGGAAGGTATGATGCGCACAGTGGCAAGTTTTCCCTCAGTATGAAACCAAGGTTTAATCGAACCAGTAGGAGCCAAGAAGCACGTTGAAGGTTGATGGTCGCGAAATGTGATGCGGCGCAACACCAGGGATTCCGGCAACGCGGAACCTGCACAACACAACCCAAGTACTTTGCCCCAACGAAACAGTGAGGTTGTCAATCTCACCGGCTTGCTGTAACAAAGGATTAAACGTATCGAGTGGAAGATGTTTGCAAAGAAAACAGTAAAACACAATTGCAGTAGATTGTATGCTATGTAAAGAATAGGACCGGGGTCCACAGTTCACTAGAGGTGTCTCTCCCATAAGATAAAAGCATGTTGGGTGAACAAATTACAGTCGGGCAATTGACAAATAGAGAAAGGCATAACAATGCATATACATGATATGATAAATATAGTGAGATTTAATTGGGCATTACGACAAAGTACATAGACCGCCATCCAACTGCATCTATGCCTAAAAAGTCCACCTTCAGGTTATCATCCGAACCCCCTCCAGTATTAAGTTGCAAAGCAACAGACAATTGCATTAAGTATGGTGCGTAATGTAATCAACAACTACATCCTTAGACATAGCATCAATGTTTTATCCCTAGTGGCAACAGCACATCCACAACCTTAGAACTTTCTGTCACTGTCCCAGATTCAATGGAGGCATGAACCCACTATCGAGCATAAATACTCCCTCTTGGAGTTAAGAGTAAAAACTTGGCCAGAGCCTCTACTAGTAACGGAGAGCATGCAAGATCATAAACAACACATGAACAATAGATTGATAATCACCATAATCATAGTACTCTCTATCCATCGGATCCCGACAAACACAACATATAGAATTACATATAGATGATCTTGATCATGTTAGGCAGCTCACAAGATCCAACAATGAAGCACAACAAGGAGAAGACGACCATCTAGCTACTGCTATGGACCCATGGTCCAGGGGTGGACTACTCACTCATCACTCCGGAGGCGACCATGGCGGTGTAGAGTCCTCCGGGAGATGAATCCCCTCTCCGGCAGGGTGCCGGAGGCGATCTCCAGAATCCCCCGAGATGGGATTCGCGGCGGCGCGTCTCTGTAAGGTTTTCCGTATCGTGGCTCTCGTACTGGGGTTTCGCGAGCTTTAAGTAGGCGGAGGGTCAACGCGGGGGCCACACGAGGGCCCGGGGGGTAGGTCGGCGCGGCCAGGGCCGGGCCGCGCCGGCCTCCCCGGCCGCCTCGTGGCCCCACTTCGTTATCTCTTCGGTCTTCGGAAGCTTCGTGCAAAAATAGGACCCTGGGCGAAAGTTTCGTCCAATTCCGAGAATATTTCTTTACTAGGATTTCTGAAACCAAGAACAGCAGAAAACAGCAACTGGCTCTTCGGCATCTTGTTAATAGGTTAGTTCAGAAAATGCATAAATATGACATATAATGTGCATAAAACATGTAGGTATCATCAATAAAGTAGCATGGAACATAAGAAATTATCGATACGTTGGAGACGTATCAGCATCCCCAAGCTTAGTTCTGCTCGTCCCGAGCAGGTAAAACGATAACAAAGATAATTTCTGAAGTGACATGCCATCATAATCTTGATCATACTATTTGTGAACATATGTAATGAATGCAGCGATCAAAGCAAAGGTAATGACATGAGTAAACAACTGAATCATAAAGCAAAGACTTTTCATGAATAGTACTTCAAGACAAGCATCAATAAGTCTTGCATAAGAGTTAACTCATAAAGCAATAAATCAAAATAAAGGTGTTGAAGCAACACATAGGAAGATTAAGTTTCAGCGGTTGCTTTCAACTTGTAACATGTATATCTCATGGATATTGTCAACATAAAGTAATATAACAAGTGCAATATGCAAGTATGTAGGAATCAATGCACAGTTCACACAAGTGTTTGCTTCTTAAGGTGGAAGGAGATAGGTAAACTGACTCAACAATAAAAGTAAAAGAATGGTCCTTCAATGAGGAAAGCATCGATTGCTGTATTTGTGCTAGAGCTTTTATTTTGAAAACATGAAACAATTTTGTCAACGGTAGTAATAAAGCATATGAGTTATGAAAATTATATCTTACAAGTTGCAAGCCTCATGCATAGTATACTAATAGTGTCCGCACCTCGTCCTACTTAGCTTGGACTACCGGATCTTCGCATGCCATGTTTCAACCAAGTGTCACAAAGGGGTACCTCCATGCCGCCTGTACAAAGGTCTAAGGAGAAAGCTCGCATTTTGGATTTCTCGCTTTTGATTATTCTCAACTTAGACATCCATACCGGGACAACATGGACAACAGATAATGGACTCCTCTTAAATGCATAAGCATGTAGCAATGATTATTATTCTCATATGAGATTGAGGATATATGTCCAAAACTGAAACTTCCACCATGATTCATGGCTTTAGTTAGCGGCCCAATGTTCTTCTCTAACAATTTTGCATGCTCCAACCACTAAAATGATAGACCTTCAGACAAGACGGACATGCATAGCAACTCACATGATATTCAACAATAGTTGATGGCGTTCCCCAGAAGCATGGTTATCGCACAACAAGCAATTTAATAAAATATAAAGTGCATAAGTACATATTCAATACTACGATAGTTTTTAAGGCTATTTTGTCCCATGAGCTATATATTGCAAAGGTGAATGCACTCAAGCAATTTACTTTGGAATGGCGGAGAAATACCATGTAGTAGGTAGGTATGGTGGACACAAATGGCATAGTAGTTGGCTCAAGGATTTTGGATGCATGAGAAGTATTCCCTCTCGATACAAGGTTTAGGCTAGCAAGGTTATTTGAAGCAAACTCAAGGATGAACAGGTGCAGCAAAACTCACATAAAAGACATATTGTAAACATTATAAGACTCTACACCGTCTTCCTTGTTGTTCAAAACTCAATACTAGATATTATCTAGACCTTAGAGAAACCAAATATGCAAATCAAATTTTAGCAAGCTCTATGTATTTCTTCATTAATGGGTGCAAAGCATATGATGCAAGAGCTTAAGCATGAGCATAACAATTGCCAAGTATCACATTATCCAAGACATTTTAGAATTACTACATGTAGCATTTTCCAATTCCAACCATATAACAATTTAACGAAGAAGAAACTTCGCCTTGAACATTATGAGTAAAGCCTAAGGACACATGTGTCCATATGCAACAGCGGAGCGTGTCTCTCTCCACAAAGTGAATGCTAGGATCCATCTTATTCAAACAAAAACAAAAACAAAAACAAACCGACGCTCCAAGTAAAGAACACAAGATGTGATTGAATAAAAATATAGTTTCAGGGGAGGAACCTGATGATTTTGTCGATGAAGAAGGGGATGCCTTGGGCATCCCCAAGCTTAGACGCTTGAGTCTTCTTAAAATATGCAGGGGTGAACCACGGGGGCATCCCCAAGCTTAGAGCTTTCACTCCTCTTGATCATAGTATATCATTCTCCTCTCTTGACCCTTGAAAACTTCCTTCACACCAAACTTCAAGCAAACTCATTAGAGGGTTAGTGCATCATTAATAATTCACTCATTCAGAGGTGACACAATCATTATTTTCACTTCTGGACATTGCATAATGCTACTGGACATTAGTGGATCAAAGAAATAAATCCAACATAGCAAAAGAGGCAATGCGAAATAAAAGGCAGAATCTGTCAAAAACAGAACAGTCCGTAAAGACGAATTTAAAGCTGGCACTAGACTTGCTCAAATGGAAAAACTCAAAACTAATGAAAGTTGCGTACATATCTGAGGATCACGCTCGTAAATTGGCAGATTTTTTCGAATTTTCTACAGAGAATTGTGCCCAGATTCGTGACAGACAGCAATGCTGTTTCTGCGCAGCAATCCCAAATATAACATCAACTTTGACATAGAAACTTTACTTGGCACAAAAACATGATAAGGAGAGGTTGCTACAGTAGTAAAAAACTTCCAAGACTCAATAAAACAAAAAATTGCTGTAGGTAAAAAAACATGGGTTGTCTCCCATAAGCGCTTTTCTTTAACGCCTTTCAGCTAGGCGCAGAAAGTGCAAATCAAGTATTATCGAGAGTAGAAGCATCAACATCATAGCTTGTTCTAATAATAGAATCAAAAGGCAACTTCATTCTCTTTCTAGGGAAGTGTTCCATACCTTTCTTGAGAGGAAATTGATATTTAATATTACCTTCCCTCATATCAATAACAGCACCAACGGTTCGAAGAAAAGGTCTTCCCAATACAATAGGACAAGATGCATTGCATTCGATATCCAAGACAACAAAATCAACGGGGACAAGGTTATTGTTAACCGTAATGTGCACATTATCAATCCTCCCCAAAGGTTTCTTTTTAACATTATCAGCAAGATTAACATCCAAATAACAATTCTTCAATGGTGGCAAGTCAAGCATATCATAAATCTTTTTAGGCATAACAGAAATACTTGCACCAAGATCACATAAGGCATTACATTCAAAGTCATTGAATTTCATTTTAATGATGGGCTCCCAACCATCTTCTAACTTTCTAGGAATAGAAGTTTCAAGTTTTAGTTTCTCTTCTCTAGCTTTTATGAGAGCATTTGTAATATGTTTTGTAAAGGCTAAATTTATAGCACTAGCATTAGGACTTTTAGCAAGTTTTTGTAAGAACTTTATAACTTCAGAGATGTGGCAATCATCAAAATCTAAATCATTATGAGCTACAGCAATGGGATCATTGTTCCCAAGGTTGGAAAAAATTTCAGCAGTTTTATCACAAGCAGTTTCAGCAGTTTTAGCAATTTCAGGCAGTTTTGTACGCTTTGCACTAGGAGTAGAAACATTGCCAACACCAATTATATTACCATTGATAGTAGGAGGTGCAGCAACATGTGGAGGATTAGCATTACTAGTGGTGGTGATAGTCCAAACTTTAGCTACATTATTCTCTTTAGCTAGTTTTTCATTTTCTTCTCTATCCCACCTAGCACGCAGTTCAGCCATTAATCTTATATTCTCATTAATTCTAACTTGGATGGCATTTGCTGTAGTAGTAATCTTATTATCAATATCATTATTAGGCATAACTTTCAATTTTAAAAGATTTACATCAGAGGCAAGCCTATCAACTCTAGAAGCAATAGTATCAATTTTATCAAGCTTTTCCTCAACAGATTTGTTAAAAGCAGTTTGTGTACTAATAAATTCTTTAAGCATGGCTTCAAGACCAGAGGGTACACTCCTATTATTATTGTAAGAATTCCCATAAGAATTACCATAACCATTACCATTAGCAGAAGGATATGGCCTATAGTTATTACCAGAATTGTTCCTATAAGCATTGTTGTTGAAATTATTATTTTTAATGAAATTCACATCAACATTTTCTTCTTGAGCAACCAATGAAGCTAAAGGAACATTATTTGGATCAACATTAGATCTACCATTCACAATCATAGACATAATCACATCAATCTTATCACTCAAGGAAGAGGTTTCTTCAACAGAATTTACCTTCTTACCTTGTGGAGCTCTTTCCGTGTGCCATTCAGAGTAATTTATCATCATATCATCAAGAAGTTTTGTAGCCGCCCCCAATGTGATGGACATAAAGGTACCTCCAGCAGCTGAATCCAATAAATTCCGCGAAGAAAAATTTAGTCCTGCATAGAAGGTTTGGATGATCATCCAAGTAGTCAGTCCATGGGTTGGGCAATTCTTTACCAAAGTTTTCATTCTCTCCCATGCTTGAGCAACATGTTCAGTATCTAATTGTTTAAAATTCATTATGCTACTTCTCAAAGATATAATTTTAGCGGGAGGATAATATCTACCAATAAAAGCATCCTTGCATTTAGTCCATGAATCAATACTATTCTTAGGCAAAGATAGCAACCAATCTTTAGCTCTTCCTCTTAATGAGAAAGGAAATACTTTCAATTTAATAATATCACCATCTACATCTTTATACTTTTGCATTTCACAAAGTTCAACAAAATTATTGAGATGGGCAGCAGCATCATCAGAACTAACACCAGAAAATTGTTCTCTCATAACCAAGTTCAGTAAAGCAGGTTTAATTTCAAAGAATTCTGCTGTAGTAGCAGGTGGAGCAATAGGTGTGCATAAGAAATCATTATTATTTGCATTTGTGAAGTCACACAACTTAGTATTTTCAGGAGTATTCATTTTAGCAACGGTAAATAAAACAAACTAGATAAAGTAAATGCAAGTAACTAATTTTTTTGTGTTTTCGATATAGAGAGCAAGACAGTAAATAAAGTAAAACTAGCAACTAATTTTTTTGTGTTTTGTTTAGGTGCAGCAAACAAAGTAGTAAATAAAATAAAGCAAGACAAAAACAAAGTAAAGAGATTGAGAAGTGGAGACTCCCCTTGCAGCGTGTCTTGATCTCCCCGGCAACGGCGCCAGAAAAAGTGCTTGATGCGCGTAGATGTACACGTCCGTTGGGAACCCCAAGAGGAAGGTATGATGCGCACAGTGGCAAGTTTTCCCTCAGTATGAAACCAAGGTTTAATCGAACCAGTAGGAGCCAAGAAGCACGTTGAAGGTTGATGGTCGCGAAATGTGATGCGGCGCAACACCAGGGATTCCGGCGCCAACGCGGAACCTGCACAACACAACCCAAGTACTTTGCCCCAACGAAACAGTGAGGTTGTCAATCTCACCGGCTTGCTGTAACAAAGGATTAAACGTATCGAGTGGAAGATGTTTGCAAAGAAAACAGTAAAACACAATTGCAGTAGATTGTATGCTATGTAAAGAATAGGACCGGGGTCCACAGTTCACTAGAGGTGTCTCTCCCATAAGATAAAAGCATGTTGGGTGAACAAATTACAGTCGGGTAATTGACAAATAGAGAAAGGCATAACAATGCATATACATGATATGATAAATATAGTGAGATTTAATTGGGCATTACGACAAAGTACATAGACCGCCATCCAACTGCATCTATGCCTAAAAAGTCCACCTTCAGGTTATCATCCGAACCCCCTCCAGTATTAAGTTGCAAAGCAACAGACAATTGCATTAAGTATGGTGCGTAATGTAATCAACAACTACATCCTTAGACATAGCATCAATGTTTTATCCCTAGTGGCAACAGCACATCCACAACCTTAGAACTTTCTGTCACTGTCCCAGATTCAATGGAGGCATGAACCCACTATCGAGCATAAATACTCCCTCTTGGAGTTAAGAGTAAAAACTTGGCCAGAGCCTCTACTAGTAACGGAGAGCATGCAAGATCATAAACAACACATGAACAATAGATTGATAATCACCATAATCATAGTACTCTCTATCCATCGGATCCCGACAAACACAACATATAGAATTACATATAGATGATCTTGATCATGTTAGGCAGCTCACAAGATCCAACAATGAAGCACAACAAGGAGAAGACGACCATCTAGCTACGGCTATGGACCCAGGGGTGGACTACTCACTCATCACTCCGGAGGCGACCATGGCGGTGTAGAGTCCTCCGGGAGATGAATCCCCTCTCCGGCAGTCTGGGACGATCTCGAATCCCCGAGATGGGATTCGCGGCGGCGGCGTCTCGAAGGTTTTCCGTATCGTGGCTCTCGATGCGGGGTTTCGCGGCGGAAGCTTTAAGTAGGCGGAGGTTCAACGCGGGGCCACACGAGGGGCCCAGGGGGTAGGGGCGGCCAGGGCCTGGGCCGCGCCGGCCTCCCTCTGGCCGCCTCGTGGCCCCACTTCGTTATCTCTTCGGTCTTGGAAGCTTCGTGCAAAAATAGGACCCGGCGAAAGTTTCGTCCAATTCCGAGAATATTTCTTTACTAGGATTTCTGAAACCAAAAACAGCAGAGCAACGGCTCTTCGGCATCTTGTTAATAGGTTAGTTCCAGAAAATGCATAAATATGACATATAATGTGCATAAAACATGTAGGTATCATCAATAAAGTAGCATGGAACATAAGAAATTATCGATACGTTGGAGACGTATCATACTCCATGTGTTGGATTCAAGTATGGATGCCATGAAGATTAAGGTATACCTTGTGTATTGGCATCAAGATCATCGGTATGAAGATATATATGTGATATGATCAAGAAGAAGAAACGAAGATGGAGTTCTTATGTGGAACTCAATATTAGCCATGCTCTATCTTATGTGAGTATGAGAAGATACAAGGTTGAGTTGGGCAAGTTCAAGATGAGCATCTCAAGTGAATCACATGCTTGAAGCTTGCCATCCATTTGGTGATAATGGACTAGTGAAGATGTGCATCAATGGAGCTTTCCCATCATAGTGTATGGGGGAGCATTTGTGAGTCTTCACGAAGCAACATTGGTCAAGTGAGGCATTCCGGCTTGAGTGAAGCTTGAAGAGTTATCATCAAGATCAAGCGGGATGCGCAAGGAAAAGGTATGGCCTTGCTAGGTTTTCCTTTTACCGGTCTCAAGGTGGATGTTGGGAGACCGGATTATAGGATAGATAGCCGCACTATTAAGAGGGGCTTTCGGTTGAGTAACTTGATCACATCGTCTTAGAGAGCTCAATCCTTTGCATACTTTGCATATCCTTATTGCTTCTTGGTGTTTCTCTATGTGAGGTTCTTGAGCTTGTTGCTAGCTTTACAACAAGCCCAAGTTCATCGAAAACGGAGTTCGCATGCATCTTCTATGGCGTTTTCGAGGTTGGGTAATTTTACCGGTTATTCATGATATAAGGTTCTACCTTTTATATTCATGATAAAATTCCCTTCTACAGATTCTTGAGTTTGCACTTTTTATAGGATAGCATTTGTCGTTATCTTCCAAACGAAATTAGTTTCATGTCAATCGGAGTTCGGGAGCAATAGTTATCAAAGAAAAAGGAAAAAGAGAAAATATAAAAGGAAAAAGAAAAAGAAGAGGGGCAGCCGGCTGGGCGACCGGTCAGCCGGGCCACACGCCGGCCCACCCGGTCCGAACCGGCCGACAACCGGACCGGGCGCCAACCGGCCTTGACCGGCCTTGGGCCCCACGACCGGCCAGCCCGGAGCTCTCCCCGGCGCGACCGGGCAATCCGCCGCTGTGCGCTGTTTGGCCCGCCGGTTGCTGGGCCGGTCGGACCGGACGGGCCACCGGCCTCCCTAGCCCAGGCTCTCAGCCGGCCTGGCAGCCGGCCTGGGCACTTTTTCAGCCCGATTTTTATGCGTTTTTCACCTGTTTTCTCCCCAACGGTTATTTCTTCCTCCCCCACTATAAATACCTTTCTCCCACCTTGAGACAACTAGTTCTTCCCATTCTCTCTCCTCCATTGTTGCATTTGAAGAACTTGCTCTCCCCTTTGATTCCTCCAACCATTCTTGCTCATTCTTGAGGGATCTAAGAGAGGAGATCTAGATCTACACTTCCACCAATCCATTTCTTCTCTAAGTGAGGGAATCTCTTGGGATCTAGATCTTGGAGTCTTTTGTTGACTTTCCCCATTGTTCTTCCTCTCCAATCTCATCCTAGCATTTGTTGTTTGGGTGGGATTTGAGAGTGAAGGATTTGAACACCTCTAGTGTTCTTGCTTTGCATCATTGCATAGTGTTGAGCTCTCCACCACGATTAGTTCGAGTGAGAGACCGTGAGCTTGTTACTCTTGGAGGGAGACCTCCTAGTTGGCTTGGCGGTTGGTGCTCCGGTGATCTCTTCAAGAAGATTGTGAAGAGGCCCGGGCTTCTCCTTCGTGGAGCTTGTGAAGTGGTTGTGGAGCTTGCCATCTCCGGAGCGGAGGAAAAGCTAACCATAAGGAAAGGGCCATTATCCTTCGTGGGTGTGGTTCGGAGAATAGGGTGAGCCTTCGTGGCGCGGGGAATCCTTCGTGGGACCTCCACTCCTCCAAACGTGACGTACCTTGTTGCAAAGCAAGGGAACACGGGAATACATCCTCGTCTCCGCGTGCCTCGGTTATTTCTATACCCGAGCTCTCTTTCCTTGTGATAGCCATCGTGCTTGAAGTACATATATCTTGCTATCACTTGTGCTACATATATCTTGTGCCTATCTTGCTTAGCTCTAGTTGCCATTGTTACACTTAGTTGAGCTTAGCATATTTAGGGTTTGTGCTTGTAAACTAAACATTAGTTTAATTCCGCATTCTTACAAGACAAATCCGCAAGAGTTTGTAATTGCCTATTCACCCTCCCCCCTCTAGGCGACATCTCGATCTTTCATTTGGCCTTTTTGGTCTTCGTATTCCGAGGAGAAGATAAGAAAAGCGGACTTTCAGATGGAGCACAATAAGGTGCTAGGGCCGGATGGTTTCCCGACTGAGTTCTACTAGACTTTTTGGGATATTGTCAAGTCTGACCTGTTGAATCTGTTTGCTAAACTACATAAGGGGCAACTGGATCTGTTCCGTATCAATCTTGGTGAAAATTTTCTTCTACCAAAAGTTAATGATGCTGAACGGATTCAGCAATACAGACCAATATGCCTCCTAAATGTTTGTTTGAAAATATTCACAAAAGTTGCTACCATTCGACTTAATTCAGTGGCAGATAGAGTGGTGCGTCCTTCTCAGACTACTTTTATGCAAGGTAGAAACATCCTAGATGGGGTGCTCACCTTGCATGAGACAATTCATGAGATGTGATGTCTACGGGTGCTTCTATTCTTGTAGACAATGTTGGGCCTCCAAGAGCAGAGGTTTGTAGAACAGCAGCAAGTTTTCCCTTAAGTGGATCACCCAAGGTTTATCGAACTCAGGGAGGAAGAGGTCAAATATATCCCTCTCAAGCAACCCTGCAATCACGAAGCAAGAAGTCTCTTGTGTCCCCAACACACCTAATACACTTGTCAGATGTATAGGTGCACTAGTTCGGCGAAGAGATAGTAAAACACAGGTGGTATAGATGGTGGTAAAATTGCAGAAAGTAAAGATGCAGTAAAACAGTAAACAAGCGGCGCCAGAAAATAGCTTGCTGGCGTGGGAAGCAATTCTTTGTGGTGGAAACAAGGCCTAGGGATCATACTTTCACTAGTGGACACTCTCAACATTGATCACATAATAAATAAGTTCTCTTTCCTTTGTGCTACATATACTCTTGTTTGATAATGAACACCACTAATTGTGTAGGATTACACGAACCCTCAATGCCGGAGTTAACAAGCGCCACAACATTCGATATTCATGTTTAAGTAACCTTAGAGTATAATAGATCTTTGCAAAATAGACCAAGTACTAACATAGCATGCACACTGTCACCATCACACTACGAAGGAGGCATAGATCACATCAATACTATCATAGCGATAATCAACTCCATAACCTACAAGAGATTATGATCATAATCTACGACAAGAACTACACAATGCACACACTGTCACCATTACATCATGCAGGAGGAATAGACTACTTTAATAACATCACATGAGTAGCACATAGACAAATAGTGATACAAAGCACATTGCAATCATAAAGGGATATAAATAAGCACTTCACTATGCCATTCATAACAGTGAATAAGTATTCTGTGAAATATAGCCTAAGAGACCCACACGGTGCACACACTGTCACCTTTACACACGTGGGACAAGGAGTCTCCGGAGATCACATAAGTAAAACCCACTTGACTAGCATAATGACATCTAGATTACAAGCATCGTCATATGAATCTCAATCATGTAAGGCAGCTCATGAGATTATTGTATTGAAGTACATAGGAGAGAGATGAACCACATAGCTACCGGTACAGCCCCGAGCCTCGATGGAGAACTACTCCCTCCTCATGGGAGACAGCAGCGTTGATGAAGATGGCGGTGGTGTCGATGGAGAAGCCTTCCGGGGGCACTTCCCGTCCCGGCGTGCGGAACAGAGACTCCTGTCCCCCAGATCTTGGCTTCGCGATGGCGGCGGCTCTGGAAGGTTTCGCGTACCGTGGCTTATTCTTCTCGGGGTTTTAGGTCAGGGACCTTATATAGGCGAAAGGGCAAGGTCGGAGGGTCTGGGGCCACCAGACACTAGGGCGGCGCGCCCCTCCTGGCCGCGCCGCCACCATGTGTGGGCCCCCTGTGGCCCCTCTCGACGGTTCTCGGGTGTTCTGGAAGCTCCCGGGATTCTAAGATCTTCGTTGTTGATTTCGTCCGATTGAGAATATTTCCTTACTAGGATTTCTGAAACCAAATACAGCAGAAACGGCACTTCGGCATCTCGTCAATAGGTTAGTTCCGGAAAACGCATAATAATGACATATAATGTGTATAAAACATGTAGGTATCATCAATAAAGTAGCATGGAACATAAGAAATTATAGATACGTTGGAGACGTATCAGCATCCCCAAGCTTAGTTCCTACTCGCCCTCGAGTAGGTAAACGATAACAATGATAATTTCTTAAGTGACATGCCATCATAACCTTGATCATACTATTGTAAGGATATGAGATGAATGCAGCGATCAAAACAATGTTAATGACATGAGTAAACAAATGAATCATAAAGCAAAGACTTTTCATGAATAGTACTTCAAGACAAGCATCAATAAGTCTTGCATAAGAGTTAACTCATAAAGCAATAAATCAAAGTAAAGGTATTGAAGCAACACAAAGGAAGATTAAGTTTCAGCGGTTGCTTTCAACTTGTAACATGTATATCTCATGGATAGTTGTCAATGCAAAGTAATATAATAAGTGCAATATGCAAGTATGTAGGAATCAATGCACAGTTCACACAAGTGTTTGCTTCTTGAGGTGGAGAGAGATAGGTGAACTGACTCAACATAAAAGTAAAAGAAAGGTCCTTCAAAGAGGAAAACATCGATTGCTATATTTGTGCTAGAGATTTTATTTTGAAAACATGAAACAATTTTGTCAACTGTAGTAATAAAGCATATGAGTTATGTAAATTATATCTTACAAGTTGCAAGCCTCATGCATAGTATACTAATAGTGCCCGCACCTTGTCCTAATCAGCTTGGACTACCGGATCATCGCAATACACATGTTTTAACCAAGTGTCACAAAGGGGTACCTCCATGCCGCCTGTACAAAGGTCTAAGGAGAAAGCTCGCATTTTGGATTTCTCGCTTTTGATTATTCTCAACTTAGACATCCATACCGGGACAACATGGACAACAGATAATGGACTCCTCTTTAATGCATAAGCATGTGGCAACAGTTAATATTCTCATATGAGATTGAGGATATATGTCCAAAACTGAAACTTCCACCATGATTCATGGCTTTAGTTAGCGGCCAAATGTTCTTCTCTAACAATATGCATGCTCCAACCATTAAGGTGGTAGATCTCTCTTACTTCAGACAAGACGGACATGCATAGCAACTCACATGATATTCAACAAAGAATAGTTGATGGCGTCCCCAGAAGCATGGTTATCGCACAACAAGCAACTTAATAAGAGATAAAGTGCATAAGTACATATTCAATACCACAATAGTTTTTAAGGCTATTTTGTCCCATGAGCTATATATTGCAAAGGCGAATGATGGAATTTTAAAGGTAGCACTCAAGCAATTTAGTTTGGAATGGCGGAGAAATACCATGTAGTAGGTAGGTATGGTGGACACAAATGGCATGAATATTGGCTCAAGTATTTGGATGCATGAGAAGTATTCCCTCTCGATACAAGGTTTAGGCTAGCAAGATTATTTGAAACAAACACAAGGATGAACCGGTGCAGCAAAACTCACATAAAAGACATATTGTAAACATTATAAGACTTTACACCGTCTTCCTTGTTGTTCAAAACTCAATACTAGAAATTATCTAGACTTTAGAGAGACCAATTATGCAAACCAAATTTTAGCAAGCTCTATGTATTTCTTCATTAATGAGTGCAAAGTATATGATGCAAGAGCTTAAACATGAGCACAACAATTGCCAAGTATCACATTATCCAAGACATCTTACCAATTACTACATGTAGCATTTTCTGTTTCCAACCATATAACAATTAACGAAGCAGTTTCAACCTTCGCCATGAACATTAAAAGCTAAGAACACATGTGTTCATATGAACCAGCGGAGCGTGTCTCTCTCCACACAAGGATGAACTTATTCAGAGAATGAACATAACAAAACAAAAATAAAAGCACACAGACGCTCCAAGTAAAGTACATAAGATGTGATGAATAAAAATATAGTTTCACTAGAAGAAACCTGATAAGTTGTCGATGAAGAAGGGGATGCCTTGGGCATCCCCAAGCTTAGATGCTTGAGTCTTCTTAAAATATGCAGGGATGAACCACCGGGGCATCCCCAAGCTTAGAGCTTTCACTCCTCTTGATCATAGTATATCATACTCCTCTCTTGACCCTTGAAAACTTCCTTCACACCAAACTTCAAGCAAACTCATTAGAGGGTTAGTGCACAATTAAAAATTCACATATTCAGAGGTGACACAATCATTCTTAATACTTTTTGACATTGCACAAAGCTACTGGACATTAATGGATCAAAGGAATTCATCCAACATAGCAAATACGGCAATGCGAAATAAAAGGCAGAATCTGTCAAAAACAGAACAGTCCGTAAAGACGAACCTGAAAGGGGCACTAGATTTGCTCAAATGGAAAAACTCAAAACTAATGAAAGTTGCGTACATATCTGAGGATCACGCTCGTAAATTTGCAGATTTTTTCGAATTTTTACAGAGACTTATGCCAGAATTCGTGACAGACAGCAATGCTGTTTCTACGCAGCGATCCCAAATATAACATCAACTTTAGCATAGAAACTTTACTTGGCAAAAAACATGATAAGGAGAGGTTGCTACAGTAGTAAACAACTTCCAAGACTCAACAAAACAAAAATTGCTGTAGTAAAATAAACACATGGGTTATCTCCCAAGAAGTTCTTTCTTTATAGCCGTTAAGATGGGCTCAGTAATTTTAATGATGCTCTCGTGAGAAATAAGAGTTGAAGCAAAAGAGAACATCAAGAAGCAAATTCAAAACACATTTAAGCCTAACCCACTTCCTATGAAAAGGAATCTTGTACACAAATAAATTCATGAAGAACAAAGTGACAAGCATAGGAAGGCAACACAAGCGCAATTTCAAGATTCTCAACATAAAGAGGGGAAACTTAATATTATTAAGATGCATATAACCATGTTTCCCTCTCTCATAATAACTTTCAGTAGTATCATGAACAAACTCAACAATATAACTATCACATAAAACATTCTTGTCATGAGCCACATGCATAAAATTATTACTCTCCACATAAGCATAATCAATTTTATTAGTTGTAGTGGGAGCAAATTCAACAAAGTAGCTATCATTATTATTCTCATCAAGTGTAGGAGGCATAATATAATCATAATAAAATTTACTCTCCATAGTAGGCGGCACCAAAAGACCACTATCATTATAATCATCATAAATAGGAGGCAAAGTATCATCAAATAAAATTTTCTCCTCAATGCTTGGGGGACTAAAAATATCATGCTCATCAAAACCAGCTTCCCCAAGCTTAGAATTTTCCATATCATTAACAACAATGGTGTTCAAAGCGTTCATACTAATATCATTGCTACCAGCATGCAAATAAGATTCCATAGGTTTTTTAATTTTCGCAGCAAACAATCCATGTCTTAACTCAGGAAATAAAATAAGAAGCTCATTGTTGTCCATTATGCCTAACTAGTGTAAACAAGAAACCAAAAGATGCAATTGCATCTAAAGGAAATAGCTTCGAGTACTTACAACGGCGCCGGAAAATAGCTTAGTAGCCGAGATCCGGAGTGTGAGTACCTTTTACCTTTCCTCCCCGGCAACGGCGCCAGAAAATAGCTTGATGTCCACGGGTGCTTCTATTCTTGTAGACAATGTTGGGCCTCCAAGAGCAGAGGTTTGTAAAACAGCAGCAAGTTTTCCCTTAAGTGGATTACCCAAGGTTTATCGAACTCAGGGAGGAAGAGGTCAAAGATATCCCTCTCAAGCAACCCTGGAATCACGAAGCAAGAAGTCTCTTGTGTCCCCAACACACCTAATACACTTGTCGGATGTATAGGTGCACTAGTTCGCGAAGAGATAGTAAAACACAGGTGGTATAGATGGTGGTAATATTGCAGAAAGTAAAGATGCAGTAAAACAGTAAACAAGCGGCGCCAGAAAATAGCTTGCTGGCGTGGGAAGCAATTCTTTGTGGTGGAAACAAGGCCTAGGGATCATACTTTCACTAGTGGACACTCTCAACATTGATCACATAATAAATAAGTTCTCTTTCCTTTGTGCTACATATACTCTTGTTTGATAATGAACACCACTAATTGTGTAGGATTACACGAACCCTCAATGCCGGAGTTAACAAGCGCCACAACATTCGATATTCATGTTTAAGTAACCTTAGAGTATAATAGATCTTTGCAAAATAGACCAAGTACTAACATAGCATGCACACTGTCACCATCACACTACGAAGGAGGCATAGATCACATCAATACTATCATAGCGATAATCAACTCCATAACCTACAAGAGATTATGATCATAATCTACGACAAGAACTACACAATGCACACACTGTCACCATTACACCATGCAGGAGGAATAGACTACTTTAATAACATCACATGAGTAGCACATAGACAAATAGTGATACAAAGCACATTGCAATCATAAAGGGATATAAATAAGCACTTCACTATGCCATTCATAACAGTGAATAAGTATTCTGTGAAATATAGCCTAAGAGACCCACACGGTGCACACACTGTCACCTTTACACACGTGGGACAAGGAGTCTCCGGAGATCACATAAGTAAAACCCACTTGACTAGCATAATGACATCTAGATTACAAGCATCATCATATGAATCTCAATCATGTAAGGCAGCTCATGAGATTATTGTATTGAAGTACATGGGAGAGAGATGAACCACATAGCTACCGGTACAGCCCCGAGCCTCGATGGAGAACTACTCCCTCCTCATGGGAGACAGCAGCGTTGATGAAGATGGCGGTGGTGTCGATGGAGAAGCCTTCCGGGGGCACTTCCCGTCCGGCGCGTGCGGAGCAGAGACTCATGTCCCCCAGATCTTGGCTTCGCGATGGCGGCGGCTCTGGAAGGTTTCGCGTACCGTGGCTTATTCTTCTTGGGGTTTTAGGTCAGGGACCTTATATAGGCGAAAGGGCAAGGTCGGAGGGGGTGCAGGGGCCACGGACACTAGGGCGGCGCGCCCCCTCTGGCCGCGCCGCCACCATGTGTGGGTCCACGTGGCCCCTCTCGACGGTTCTCGGGTGTTGGAAGCTCCCGGGATTCTAAGATCTTCGGTGTTGATTTCGTCCGATTCGAGAATATTTCCTTACTAGGATTTCTGAAACCAAAAACAGCAGAAAACAGGAACTGGCACTTCGGTATCTCGTCAATAGGTTAGTTCCGGAAAACGCATAATAATTGCATGTAATGTGTATAAAACATGTAGGTATCATCAATAAAGTAGCATGGAACATAAGAAATTATAGATACGTTGGAGACGTATCAAGATGCACCGTAAAAAGTTGAATGGGGTCATACTCAAAATCGACTTTGAAAAAGCCTATGATAAAGTCAAATGGTCATCTCTTCAACAAACTCTCGGGATGAATGGTTTTTCTGAGGACTGGCGAGCTCTTATTAAGAACTTTCTTTTGGTGTTACTGTTGCCATTAAGGTCAATGATGACATTGGTAAATACTTCCAGACCAGCAAAGGGTTGAGGCAAGGTGATCCCTATCACCAATGTTATTTAACATTGTGGCGGATATGCTTGCAATTATAATAGAGCGCGCTAAGGTCAATGGTCAAATTGAAGGCGTAGTCCCCCACTTGGTTGATGGCGGCTTATCCATTCTTCAGTACGCCGATGACACAATTTTATTTATGGATCATGACTTGGAAAAGGCACGTAACCTGAAATTAATTCTTTCAGCAATCGAGCAGTTGTTTGGTCTTAAGATTAATTTCCATAAAAGTGAATTGTTTTGTTTCAGTGAAGCCATCAATGAAGCCAACCTGTACGCTGAATTATTTGGATGTGGGATTGGTTGTTTTCCAATTAGCTATCTGGGTATTCCGATTCACTATCAGAGACTCACGTTGGCTGAATGGAAAATTGTTGAAGAAAGACTTAAAAAACGTCGTACTGGTTGGAAAGGAAAATTACTATCTCTTGGAGGAAGGTTAGTTCTCACTAATTCAGTACTTACAAATATGGTACCGTATATGATTTCTTTCTTCCAGTTACTGAAAGGAGTCTTACATAGATTGGACTATTTTCGATCAAGATTCTTTTGGCAAGAGGATAGTGAAAAAGTACCGGTTAACTAAATGGAGTGTTGTATGCCGTCTGAAAAATCAAGGTGGACTTGGTGTTCATCATCTTGAAGTTAAGAACAGGGCTTTGCTTGGTAAATGGCTGGCCAGGTTGTTAACGGAGGATGGGTATGGCATCAACTATTGCGGAAAAAGTATGTTGGTTCAAAGGCGATCTCTCAGGTTCTTTGGAAACCATGTGATTCACATTTTTGGGCTGGCATCTTTCTCCATCAAGAACGGGGTGGAGATATGGTTTTGGGGGGATGGTTGGTTGGGAACAACCACTTTTCGTGAATAGTATCCAGCTTTGTATAGTATAGTTCATCATAAAGTGGATACCTTGCAGAAGGTGTTGGAATCTTCCCCTCCCTCTATGACGTTCAGACGCGATCTTCTCGGTCCCCGTCTAGTTTCTTGGAATGAACTGCTTGAGCAGTTAGATTCAATCCAGCTGGTTCAGGGGACGGATGATCTCCGTTGGAGTCTCACAAAAAATGGTATATTTTTGTTTAGCTCCATGTACAAAGCATTATGTATATCAACCCAATCGGCAGTAAATACAAAATCCATCTGGAAGATGAAGATACCTCTCAAAACAAAGGTCTTTGCATGGTATCTTCATCGAGGTGTGATTCTTACTAAAGATAACCTTGTAAAACACAACTGCCAATGTTGTACGAAATGTGTCTTCTGTCACAAAGAAGAGACAATAAACACTTTTTCTTCAATTATCGGGTTGCTAGATATACATGGACAATCATTCAGACAGGTTCTAACTTATACCCTCCTCGTAGCATTGCAAACATTTTTGGCAATTGGCTAAATGGGGTGGATTATAGGTACAAAACGATTATCAGAGTGGGGGCGATTGCGGAAGCATGGTCGCTTTGTCTATGTAGAAATTACAAGGTTTTTAATGACAAAAGTTCCTCTCTCATGCAGGTTATCTACTGGTATACAGCTTTGCTCCATTCATGGTCGCCACTTCAGCGTTTGGAGGATCACGACCTCTTTATGGACGTGTCTACACGATTGGAGAACACGGCTATGGAGTTTATTTCCCAACATTGGTAGCTGCATAATGGGAGGATTGAAGCCAACGGAGCATCATAGTAGTTGGCTTTTCATATCGTTTTTTATATCTCTTGTGGATTGATACTAGACTTCTCAACGGCTGTGTGCATCCTAGTTATGGAGATGCTAGGTGTAATGCTTAAAACTTTTTGAGCAATAAAGCACTCTTATCGAAAAAAGAAGTTGGAGTTACTTTGCAATTCTAGGATAGTGATCAAAATCGTTGTACCTGCATTGTATTGGTTCCGAGTATGAGGGCATCTCCAACAAGGCGACGCATTTTGGACACCCAAATTATCCGCGAGCGTCCGTTTGCGTCGCCTGGCGGACGCAAAAATGACCATGAGGGCAAATTATCTGTTTGGGGGGGGGGGGGGGCACCTCCAGCGGTCCGACGCATTTTGGAGACCCCAATGTTTTGTTTTCAGAACTGTTTCTTCTTTCGCTTCTTTCAAGAACCCAACCAGCTGCATGGAGGCTCACAACATCTGCAATTTTACTGCCCATGAATCTTTGAAACAACATGGAGAACAAACGCGAAAACAAGTTGTAGTGATCATGCCATGCTTTCTCGAATCGAACAAGTTCAAACATATTTAACATACAAACTAGAGAACAAACGCGAAAACAAACAAATTTTAAACTAATTCTTGGCCTTCTTGTTAGAAGGTCGAGCCTCGTCGTCCTCACGGATGCGCCTCCTGCTTGTCACCTCCTCCTCCTCCAAAGAGGTACTGCCGCTCGACGTGTCCGACGAGCTTGAGTTTCAGTCCTACGACTGGTCATTCGGGTCTTCGTCATCGTCGGTGAACGGACGACGAGCCTCCGCCTGCGCCCTCGCCCGGGCCCTTGCCTCCTTCCTTGCCGCCGCTGCGTGTCCGCCGTCTCCAGCGCCTCCAGCCGTGCCCATTTGGCGTCGGAGTCCTCCTCCTGGCCGTCGAGGCCAACGATGCCTCCCTCCTCTTTGCCCTCCGTCGACGGGGAGCTAGGGTTGTTGGGCGTCACAGCCCTATCCCACCAATGCCACCATCCCGACGGCTTCCCCTCGATGTCCGAGTCCGATGGCAACGACAGGTTGCTCATGGTGGCTAGTCGGTGTTGGAGAAGAAGAAGAATGGCAGCCGGTTGGACGTGAATTACAGCAGGCGCAGGGGTTATATTCAGCGGGGATTAATGGCGGCGCGTATAACGAAGAGGCATGCGGTTGCTCTTCCGCGGCGGTTCGGCGCTCCATTGCGGCGGTTGGCGGGTCGATCGGCGCGGTTGCCACTCCGGCGGTTGCTTTGTTTTAATTCGCTTGATCGAGCGGGTCATTATCGGCGGGCCGTGGGGAAGCGAGCGGACGCTCAGCGGCTGCGCAGCGTCCGGGAGAGAAACGTGTCGCATATTTGCGTCACGTTTGCGTCTCCACGAACACCCCGGACACGATGCGTCGCCACGCTAAAGCAGGGTGCATGCGTATTTCCGGTGAGCGCGGACGCAAACGGTCGCGCAAGGTCTGTTCGCGTCGCCCTCCCCGTTAGAGATGCCCTGAATAAAGATTGTTAAAAAAGAGTTATTGTACTACTAGTACATGATTTCTCAAGACAAAAATGAAATTACACATCGTAGCAAGTTGAAGCGCATCGGAGAGTGTGTGAGGCAGAGGCTGGTCCTAGCAGAGGAGGGCTGGAGAACAGCGGATGGAGCAGAGTGATGTTGAAATGCGGTCAAAGGAGAGAAGTGGCGTGAGCAGATCACGCCATCCCCCACTTTTCGCTCCCTAGCTCTGTCTGCACTGCACGCGATTCGGCTTGGCTGCTGCTCCATCGCAGCCACGCCTCTGATCCCCCTATACCCCTCGCGCTTCTTTACACCATCTTTTGGACGACCTAGCCTACCGCTCTTGCCTCTCCTGCCTTCATTTTCCCTACCAGCTAGCTGTTTCATGTGCTGCTGCTAGGTGGGGACGTGGGATCAGGGACAGTGAGCTCGAGTGACGCCCGGCCATGGGACATGTGGACCAGTGTGATCCCACCCATCATCCAAGGTGCTGGTGCAAGCTTCGACCGTTGAGGTCCGATTGGACCCGTGCAGGAGTGCAAGACAAGCATGTACAAACAGATGGTCACTTTACTTGATCTGATGTATCCGTCTCCTAGTTTTGGCTGCTTGTGTACCTATATCGTTCCCAAATAGGAGAACATTTGGGTTCACTCCACACAAGCTGCTTGTATACCACCAGCATGGATGTCGTAGGAATCTTGTTTTGTTCTCATTCCATTCCTTCAATCTTCTAAACTCACCACCGCCCTTGTTTCAAAAAAAAAAAAAAAAAACTCACCACCAACATATTGGATCTCTCATTTTATGCATGTTCATTTAGAGTTAGGTTACGAGGCAATATCGAACCGAGTTTAATTGCCGAAAGCAACAATATGCAAGCATTGGCCGACTTAACCACATGGATAAGACTAAGTACACTAACAAGATCTGAATATGGTAATAGAACTACAGCAAAATAAGAGAGGATGAGCATATACATCGCGACGCGGAAGGTCGCCGCACCAGCTTCGTTGTTGGTGTCGCCTATAGTGTTGCCGGGGTCGTCGAATCTGTAGAGGTCGGCAAGAATGCAACAAGCCGCCGGAGAAAAAGTAAGCCGACGATGAAGAACTCGAACAACAGCGAACAATTGTGCCAAGAAGCTCCCCATAAAACCTTATCACTTGTTTCTCGGTGCATGTTCTCAATGGGCGGGGTTTCAGTGACCCGCTCTCCCGGACGGTTGTGCACGCAGTCGCCGGGATGGGGAGAACCAGAGTACGGCGCAACCTAATGATCACACGGCGGTGAGAAAGACAAAATGATCTAACAGGCACATGATCTAGTTTGTATGTCCCTGGCTATAGCCTAGGACGTGGAGGCACCTGACCGACCAAACCGACATGCGTTGAAGGAAGACACTCGAAGTTGGGTACGCGTCAACCATGCACACGTGTGTTGACACGTACACGTCCAGACGGTGGACCGAGCAAAAAGTTAGCCTTCCACAAAATTGGTTTTAAACTTGGGTCACACGACATACGACGTGGCTGGCGGCGGAGGCGTGGAAGTGCGCGTGAAATCCTTCCTATCTCACTTGTGGGAGAATAAGATCTCAGCTTATAAACCACTCCAGCTTCATCCCAACTAGCAATTTACCAACTTATAGTGTGAGACTAAACTTAGTCTTCAAAGTAGTCCCTAACGCTGCCACCGTAAATGGATCTAGAGATTTTAGAAATTGCAGAATGAGTTGATGGGTTGTAGCCCATCTACATCCACATTTAATACTCTGTTGATTCCAATGAATAAGTTCAACTCCTGAAGTAAAGTTTGGCCTATTTTTTTTTAAAAAAAAGCTATAAAAAAACTATGATAGTATCTAGATATAGTATAAAAATATTTTTCATGATGTATCTACGGATGTTGTTTTTGGACTATAGGAATGTATGTTTTTTTCTAAAAACTTGACCAAACTTTATGTAGTTCTACTTTTGGGAAAAAATAACTCGTACTAACTCTTATTCATTGGAACATTATAAGCTGCTCAAACTAAATTTCGTCATGTGAAGGATTAAATACACACGTCTCGCCAGCCACTCCTGCGTGCGTAGACAGAGATGTGCATGGTTTTTGATAACTTGTGTGGAGCATGCGTCAGCTAGCGCGCCTAGCCGTAGGACGTAGGTACTCCTCCAGCTACGACGGACCGTGACTTGATCACACTCTTTCCGCATGCAGCTGCTTTTCTGTGCCCATAGCCAGTGCGCGACGCCGATCGGTAGCTGGACGCTGCAGACGCGGTGCATGGCTTTTGCGCGCGCGCGCGACCATGCATGCACGCGAGCCTGACACACACTGGCCGGCCGGACCGATCGATCGCGGCGCGGGTCGCGGCCGACCGCCGATCGATGCCACCCTTTTGACGCCTTCTCCTTGTGCGTTTGCGACATGGTCATGGAGGAGTAATTAACCGGCCTTTCCGTCCCAACTGAACCCTACTTGTGTATAGCTAGCTCTAGCGTTGTTGCACGGCGCGCAGCTTTAGCGTTTCGAGAGCCGAATCACCAGACCAGATTTAGACGAGACCAGACCCGGATCAGATCAGATCAGATCAGCAGACCAGTCCCGGCCCGAGCCAGCCTACGCTGCGCATGCACGCACGCTGACTACCTTCCATTAACTTCTTTCTTTGGCTCTACGTACATTCCTTGGTCGTTTCTCCTTGTCCACTTGCCCTACTTATTTCATGCCTGGCCTCTTGCATCTACCCATGCATGCACCATGGCCGAGTGACCTCATCTCCACTTTTGCCTTCAAAACTTCCATTCCACGAGAGCAGATTTGACGCTAGAGCCAAGTGTTAGCTGCAAAAAAAAAAAAATGAACTACTCACTCCAATCCATACCCCACATTTGTTACAAGTCAGAGGGACTGTTTTATTGATGAATGTTTGCAAAATGCTTAGAAGTGATGTACTAGCTGACTTTTGCATAAGAGCACACTCCCCACAACGCGTCTCTTTTTCACATAAGTACATAAATAGGCTATAAGTTCACTATTATACTTGATGTAAGAGCATCTCTAGTCGCGTTCTCCAAAGCGTCCCCCAAAGCGATTTGGGGTGCGTCGGAAAAAAAAAACGTTCCCAGCCGCGCGCCTCAAACGTCTTTTTTGTCGGTGACTTATCGGTATCCGGCGTCCGAGCCGTCCCCGTCCCATAGGGGATGCCGCACGCGGACTGCAAATGAGAGCGGGAGGCGCGGGCCCGGCGCGTCAGCGGCTCGGACGCTCAACCGCCACCTACGTAGCGACGGTGCAGTTGACGGGAAGCGGAACTGTCGCATTGGCAACCGCCTCGACGACGCGCCAACCCTGCCGGAATGGAGCGCGGACTCCTCGGAAGAGCAACCGCCGCTCTCTTCGACTTCTGCGCCGCCGTTCATCCGCGCTCAATAAGACCCGTACGTACGCCGCCATTCATCCAAGCCTCCATCCGACACCTCCAGCGACGATGAGCTACATCTCCGAGCTCCCGTCCGACACCTCCAGCGAGGGAAAGCCTGCTGGCTGGCGCCATTGGTGGGACAAAGCCAGGACGCCCGGCAGCGGCGACGATTCCCCGCCGCCACTTGACAGCGAGGAGGAATGGCTGGGCGTGGAGAGGAGGAGGAAGAAGAGAGCGAGGCCGCGGCGGCGGCGGTGGCCCGTGCGAAGGCGAAGGCGGCCAAGGCCAAGGCCGCCAAGGCCAAGGCCAAGGCCAAGGCAAAGGCGCAGCCGACGAGCACCGGCGACGACGAGGAGGACTCCGACGCGTCGGGCGCCGACACCGCCTCTTCGGAAGAGGTGACGAGCAGGAAGCGCCACCGCGATGACGACGACGAGGCGGGCCATCATCGAAGAAGAAGCAGAAGTAGTAGTTTAAAATAATTTATATGTAATTTAATTATATTTTTTCAAAGTTTTATATATAATTTGTTTGTGTTCAACCGATTTGAATATTAGTAAATAGTTTTCTAGCAAAAAAGTACTTTTAATGTTTGGGGGCGTTTGGGGACGCGGCTGGGGGGCGTGCGTCCCCCAAACGCGCGCAGACAAAACATGTCCCCCAAACGCTCGATCCGACGCGGTTTGGGGGACGCTTTGGGGGACGCGGCTGGAGATTCTCTAACACACAATAACATGATCGCGTTTACAGGAACCCAACACACCACCGCATATCGTAGTGTGCAAGTCGTTGATATGATACTCATCCATTACTTAAATATTACACCCCTTAGAATGGTACAATAAAACATTACGGGTCCAATATTATAAACTTGTAATATTGCAAGCCAAAAGTGTACAAACACTTTTAGACGCTCCTCGGCCCAAAGAGGATTCACGTAAGGGTCCAAAGCCAACTAAAGAAACTTAGACTAATGGTACGACTACCCAAAGTACCAGGATAGCTCAACAACTTATTCTATAAGTTTTGGTGTTGCTCAACTAACTATCCTAACATCGTTTACTGCCCAACTTCATCTTCCAGACTGTATTGAAGATGTCGTATCCACGCATTCTATGCCTCCGGACAGGTCTGATTCTCAATAGTAGAATTATCCTCCTACGAATGGTTCTCTGGTGCTCTCCTCCCCAGTGCCCTTCAAGTATAGCAAGGATTTAAGGCGTGGGATCAGTACATCATACTTAAAAAGTTTAACTTAAGGTGCTTGATGCAACCCTAGACCAGGAAGCCATAGGCCGATTCACTTTTCATAAACATTTCTTTAAAAGATTTCTTTTATTCTGAAAAAAATCTATGTTCGTCGGTCTTCATAGGTTGACTAGATGCGTTCGTAGATCTTTACCTGAACAGGAGTGACACGCCACAATTCAATACACACTGCAGATGTGCATTACTTTTTTCATAAAAAAACAACATCCTTGTTGCCAACCGGGCCCAGTTAATGATCCAAGTCAATCACTGCTCTTCTCCACAACCCCGCACACCTACCCTTTTGTAAGTCGCTGATACGTCCATTTTGCATCACTATTTTATATCATAATTTGCTGTTATTCATTGATATATTTCATATTTAGAGATGATACTTATGTTATTTCACCTATTTTGCATGTTTCATGATTATTGGAGAATTATTCACAGGAGTCATGATTCTGTGGAAAAAGCACCGTCGGGACACCATATTTCGGAAGATCAACAATTGACGGAAATTATATGAAAAATCCTATTTTTCCAGGACGAAGAGAGCCAGAAGGAGGAGCCGAGGAGGGCCGCCATGGGCCCCCCTCATGGGCAGCGCGGGCCTGGCCGCGCCGCCATGTGGGGAGGGCCCCAGGCCCCCTCAGCCTCCTCTCCTTGCGTACATCTTCGTCCCGAAAACTAAGGCACGGGGACTTACGGAGAATAGACATAGCCGCCTCTGCGGCAGCGGAGAAACACCAGAGAGAAAGAGCTCTCGGCGGGCAGGAATCCGCCGGGGAAATTCCCTCAGGAGGGAAATCGACATGCCACCGTCATCGAGCTGGACATCATTGGGATCATCATCATTATCTTCTTCACCATCTACACCGCCATCTCCACAGCACCTCGTCACCATTGTAACATCTAGGGTTGATCTTGATTGTTTGATAGGGGAAACTCTCCCGGTATCGATTACTACTTGTTATTGATGCTATTGAGTGAAACCATTGAACCAAGGTTTATGTTCAGATTGTTATTCATCATCATATCACCTCTGATTATGTTCCATATGATGTCTCGTGAGTAGTTCGTTTAGTTCTTGAGGACATGGGTGAAGTCTAAATGTTAGTAGTGAACTATGTTGAGTAATATTTAATGGTTTGATATTTAAGTTGTGGTGTTATTCTTCTAGTGGTGTCATGTGGACGTCGACTACATGATACTTCATTTATGGGCCTAGGGGAGTGCATCTTGTATTCGTTTGCTAATTGTGGGGTTGCCGGAGTGACAGCAACCTAAACCCCCGTTAGTATATCGGTGCAGGAGGGATACAGGATCTCAGAGTTTAAGGTTGTGGTTAGATTTATCTTAATTACTTTCTTGTATTTGCGGATGCTTGCAAGGGGTATAATCACAAGTCTGATAGACAACGTCCCAAAATCGTCAACTAAGGGGCATTTTTCGTCGCCTATGGGCCTAACCCGACGATATGGGTTCTGTTGTCGAAGCTGCGTCGGCAAAGTCCAACGACGATTTTTTCGGTCCGTCGCGCTTGGGCGCCCTTCCGCCACGGAAAATCGGACCGTTGCGGAAGTGTTTTCGGGAGCCCGTTGACTGCTGACGTCATGCAAACACGTGGCGACGCCGTTAACTGCCGAGTTAACGGCGTTAACCGCTGAAACCCCGTGGTAGATGGTAGGCCCACACGAGGCCTGCCACGTCTTAAGCGGGCCGGGCCAGATGACATAGTTTGACCGGTCAACTATATAGCTAGGCTGGTCCATTAGTTACGTGGGTCGGGCCTAACCTCTAAGGTTGACTGGTCAAAACTTAAATGGGCCGGCCCATTTAACATGTGGGGTCCACCATACGGCAACTGGGGCCCAAGAAGCAAGTGGGCCGGGCCAAAAACAGGTGGGTCCCACTTTCTGTTAAAAGGCCGACCCATTTAGTGTGTGGGGTCAGAGTATAGCAAGTGGGCGGCCCAACAAGCTAGTGGGCCGGGCCAAAAACACGAGTGGGTCCCACTTTCCGGTTAAAGGGTCGGCCCATTTAGTTTGTGGGGTCCGCCATATAGCAAGTGGCGGACCCAACCAAATAGTGGGCCGGGCCAAAAACACGTGGGTCCCACTTTCTGTTAAAGGGCCGGCCCATTTAGTATGTGGGGCCCACCATATAGCAAGTGGGTGGCCAGCAAGATAGTGGTAGGGCCAAAAACACGGGGGTCCCACATTCTGTTAATGGAACAGCCCATTTGGTATGTGGGGTCCACCATATAGAAAGTGGGCAGGCCCAACAAGATAGTGGGCGGGCCAAAAACTACAGGTGGGTCCACCTTCCTATTAAAGGCGGCCCATTTGGTGTGTGGGGTCCACCATATAGAAAGTGGGCCGGCCCAACAAGATAGTGGGCCGGGCCAAAAACACAGGTGGGTCCCACCTTCCTATTAAAGGGCCGGCCCATTTACCATGTGGGACCACCATAGAGCAAGTGGGTCGGCCCAATAAGCATGTGGAGCCCATTATCGTGTAACCGGGCCGGCCTACTAAAGAAGTGGGCCGGCCCAAAATGAAAGTGGGTCCCACACTACTGTAAGTGGGCCGGCCCAATCTGTTGTAGGGCCCTACTTGTTTGACTAGTCAACTTGCATTAAATTTCATGAGCCTAAAATCTGATTTCAATGATACACACAAGTACATACACAAATAAAACAAATAGGAAAATTACAAGGCAATTAATGTGCCCAAATAAAAAAATTACATAGAATCATTGAGGACTTCTATTAGCATCATCAATAACACGTTGACATTTGGCAATCGCCTTGATTGAATCTTGTGTACTCTTGGTCAACATATCAGCTACAGATCTTAAAGCAGCAATACCATGTCTTTTATAAAGTACAGCCTTGAGATATTTACTGTCTGATGAAAGAAATGGTCTAGGTTGACGGCTATGAGAAGATGCATTAGAAGAAAGATCAGAACTTTTTGTGGGCCTCACTGGTAATGAAGATTGCTTCATCACAACTGCATTCTGATAATAATGCAAAAAGAGTTAAACGATGAACTATGCAAACATTTATTATGCAATGTAGATATAAGATAATAACAAGTTGCATAAATAAGACATGTATGGAACTTGTACTAAGCACAAACTTACATCATAATGTTGCACAGGGTCGCTACAGATCCTTTTTTGGCGACTATCTTCTAATGATGACTGCTTCATTAAAACTGCATTCTGGTAACATTGTAAACATAGTTACAACAATTAACTATTCAAACATGTATTACGCAGCATGTAGCAGAAATAAGCACAAGATAAGATAAGATGCATGTACTAAGCACATACTGGCTCACTGCAGGTCCTTCTCTTGCGTGCACTAGTCGTGGTCAACATGCCTATCATTTTAGGTTCATCCATCAAGTGAAATGCTAATCCTCCTGCTCCATTGTCCTTAATCTGTGTTTAGATATCACATTTAAGACCAAGTCAGCTGGTTTCAAATAACAAAAAACTTGAGCTGCCAAATGAATAAGCCAATATTTACCAGATATCAGATTAAAACCAACTAGATGTTGCTTTGCATGAGATACGAATTTCAGACATTCAGATTTAGAGTAGGGTAATGCCAAGGTTTTACACATAAAGTAAACTGGCATTAAGAATGACCAAATGTCGGGTTCAAATCACCTTCGCAGTTTCTCCAAGACAAGCATATCAAATAGGCAGAAACATAGTAAAGCATGAATGGCATTGCTATGGCAGGGTTCCAAGTGTTAATCTCTTGCATAAGGAACAATGCATATAGGTTATAGATAATAACGGAAGTAAACTGCCAAAATTACCAACCACGAACTCAGATTCCAACCTTACCTAGCGTCCCCGCTGTTAATGTTGGATGTTCTAATAAGTGGTTCGCATGATCAATCCCTAGGAAAAATAACATTGACAAGTCAGTCTACGATAATACAAAGACCAGACATGCACGCAGCAATAACTATATAAGCTAAAGACGAGGTATAAGAGCAAGCAGATTGGAAATGCACATAGCATGATTATAAAAGCAGTGTGAGAATAGCAGACACGAGAAAACAGCTAGCGGTGAGCTAATGACGTGGTATAAGAACAAGCAGATTGGAAATGCCCATAGCACGACTATAAAAGCAGTGCGATGATGACCCACAAGTATAGGGGGTGTATCGTAGTACTTTCGATAAATAAGAGTGTCGAACCCAACGAGGAGCAGAAGGTGTTGACAAGCAGTTTCGATGAAGGTTTCACTGTAAATGCTCACGGACAAGTATTCAGGGGGTTTTGATATTGCAGATAAATAAAGTACAAGTAAATAAAATGCGAGAGAAATAATTGCAGCAGTGGCCCAATCCTTTTTAGCACAAAGGACAAGCCGGTTTGATTACTTATAATGACCAAACGTTCCTGAGGACACATGGGGATTTTAGTCTAGTGCTTTCGCTACATACAGCTGATTAATCTTCATTGTTTTGATAAGTGTTGTGTGGGTGAACCTATGCTAATGCACCGCCCTTCCTAGGACTAATACATACTTGTGATTATACCCCTTGCAAGCATCCGCAACTACAAGAAAGTAATTAAGATAAATCTAACCACAGCCTTAAACTCTGAGATCCTGCAATCCCTCCTGCATCGATATACTAACGGGGGCTTAGGTTTCTGTCACTCCGGCAACCCCGCAATTAGCAACCGAATACAAGATGCACTCCCCTAGGCCCATAAATGGTGAAGTGTCGTGTAGTCGACGTTCACACGACACCACTAGAAGAATGACACCACAACTTAAATATCATAACATTGAATATTACTCAACCATAATTCACTACTAGCATTTAGACTTCACCCATGTCCTCAAGAACTAAACGAACTACTCACGAGACATCATATGGAATACAATCAGAGGTGATATGATGATGAATAACAATCTGAACATAAACCTTGGTTCAATGGTTTCACTCAATAGCATCTACAACAAGTATAGAATAACACCGGGAGAGTTTCCCCTATCAAACAATCAAGATTTAACCCGAATTGCTACAGCGATGACGAGGTGCAGCGGTGGTGATGGCGGTGTAGATGGTGGAGATGATGATGATGATGATGGAGATGATGTCCCGCTCGATGACGATGGCGATGGCGTCGATTTCCCCCTCCGGGAGGGAATTTCCCCGGCGGATTCCTGCCCGCCGGAGAGCTCTTTTCTCTCTGGTGTTCTCCGCCCCGCGAGGCGGCTGTAACCCTTCGTGAGGATCCCTCTGTGGCTTAGGTTTTCGGGACGAAGGAGTACGCGAAGAAAAGGAGGCGAAAAGGGTCGTGGGCCCCCGAGAGCATAGGGTGGCGCGGCCAGGGCACTGGCCGCGCCGCCCTGGTCTGGGCCCACATGGCCCCTCTCTTCTTCCCCACGGCTCCTCAGTCATCTGGAAAAATAGGAATTTCGTGAAATTCCCTTCCACGATTGATCTTCAGAAATATTGCGTTACGACGGTGCTTTTCCAGCAGAATCCTGGCTCCGGTGCTTGATCCTCCAATGATGATGAAACATGCAAAATAGATGAAATAACATAAGTATTGTGTCCCAATATGAAATATATCAATGAATAACACAAATTATGATACAAAATAGTGATGCAAATTGGACGTATCAACTCCCCCAAGCTTAGACCTCGCTTGTCCCCAAGCGAAACTGAGCTCGATAAACAAGACCACATGTTTATGGAGTGAAGAGTCGATAAATAAAATACGGACAAGAAGCATCATATTCATTCACACAAGACATTCTAGTAAACAACTTCCTCATATAACTCATCTTGAAATAAGTAAAGAGAAATCACAAGTAAAGGTGCATAAGAAATCATAATTGGTGATGGCAAACTTTGTTCTTGGTCAGAGAACTACTAACGGATTGTACTTCTAAGCAAAGCTTTCATATTAGAATTTATATAGCTGGGCTTTCATATTTAAGCATAACAATCTCTTCATAATCATTGATAACTTCAAAGTCATATTCATTCAGATGAAATTGGTACTAAACAAGAAAGTATAAAAGACATGATCAACTGAATCATAGCATAAATGATTGGTTCACAACAACTCAATTGCTTGCTTGAGATAGAGGGAAATAGGTTTACTGACTCAACATAAAAGTAAAAGACAGGCCCTTCGCAGAGGGAAGCAGGGATTAAATCATGTGCTAGAGCTTTTCAAGTTTTGAAATCATATAAAGAGCATAAAAGTAAGATTTTGAGCGGTGTTTGTTGTTGTCAACGAATGGTAGCGGGTACTCTAACCCCCTTGCCAAACGAACCTTCAAGAGCGGCTCCCATGAGGGACGGCATCTCTACCAGCAAAGTAGATCATCCCCCTTCTCTTTTGTTTACATGTATTTTAGTTTTATTATGGGTGACACTCCCCCCAACCTTGGCTTTCTCAATCCATGGCTAACCGAATCCTCGGGTGCCTTCCAACATTCACATACCATGGAGGAGTGTCTATTGCAAAATTAAGTTGCTTACTGATGAATCAGAGCAAAACATGTGAAGAGAATTATTAATGAAAGTTATTAATTGGGGCTGGGAACCATTGCCAGCTCTTATTGCAAAATTATTGGATAAGCGGATGTGCCGCTAGTCCATTGGTGAAAGTCCGCCCAACAAGATTGAAAGATGAAACACCACATACTTCCTCATGAGCTATAAAACATTGACACAAATAAGGAGTAGTAGTTTGAATAATTTAAAGGTAGCACATGAAGTATTTACTTGGAATGGCAGAAAATACCATGTAGTAGGTAGGTATGGTGGACACAAATGGCATAGGTTTGGTCTAAGGTTATGGATGTATGAGAAGCATTCCCTCTCGATACAGGTCTTTGGCTAGCAAGGTTTGATAGCAAGCATAAAGGTTGAGGGAAACAAACAAATATACATATGATAGAAACAATCATGCATCTTTCTCATAAGCACAAGCAATTTTAACTCTAGAATACCAAGCATAGAGATAATAGAGTAATGTATCTAAGTGTATTTCTCTCTTCTATTAAACATCAAGATGTTGTTGCTATTGACCAATGCTAAGTTTGCCAAAACCAAATAGATTTACTCGATGCTCCCAAAGTGAGATCAATACTCATGTCAAGAGTAATCATATAATGGAGATTGCAAACTAAAATAAGGTGTGCAAAAAGTAAATGATAAGACTTCTCATTAATATTCCATAACGATAACTCACACCAACGGATACATAGATAACTAACTAAGAGAGATACTTCCACATTGCATACTATTCCATATGATAACTTCCCTACTCATGATATGACACTACTTGATAGTAAAAGATAAAGGTGGTGATGATGATACCGCGGCACTCCCCCAAGCTTGGAACAAACCAAGGGGATGCCAATACCGATGATGAATTACTCCTTCGGTGATGATGGTGAATCTTTGTCGTCGTCAGACTTCCATGGAAGAGGCCCTCCATCAACAAAAGACATCTTGGTTTCCGGAAACCTGAAACTAGCAGCATGACTTATGCGCTTAAACCTGTTTTCATACTCACAGTTTTGATTATGGACATCATAGAGTTGAGCTTGGAGTTTGTTGGTGGTGTCGTGAAGTGAGAAGATATCGTCCCACAGCTTTGCAGTCTCCTTCTTGTGTCCATCAATGAGTTCAGACACAATCTTGTGAAAGATATCCACTTCACGCTCAGCCATCTTCTTGTAGTTGAAAACCTCTTGTTCCAGCTTCTCCATCCTGTCTTCCAAGCTCCCTTCTCCCTTAGGACCCTGGACATCTTTGATCTGCAACTCTCCATCCACGAGCTGCAACTCTTTGGGGTGCATCTTCAGCTCGTTCATGTACGGGTTGACGACGTCCTCAAAGAAGCTGTCCTTCTGAGTTCCCGACGAAGACATGATGGATCTAGATCCGAAGCAGATCCTGACAGAAAACAGCTCGAAACAAAACACGACGAGAAAACGATATTACGGACCTCCAGGGGTCCGGGGGATTATATAGCAAATATTTTTACGACAAAAGGAAGGTTCCAGGTCGAAACGAGTCGGAAAGGGAGCAACGAGGCGGCCAGACCATAGGTCGGCGCGGGCCCCAGTCGGCCGCGCCGGCCTATGGTGGCACCCCCTCGTGCGTCTTTTCCACTCCGTTTCGATTCCGTAATTTTTCATATTTTCCAAAAACAGCAAAAATAATGTTCGGAAAGGTAAACGCGGACTTTTTATTACCTATACTGTTACCTATTCAAAGTCCAGTTCTGGCGGACTGTCAATTTGTCCTTTGATGAAAGCCTCCGGTGTTTCACTTGAATAATATCAACATCAACATTATAAGAATCACCTGAGATATAATGCTTGAGTCTTTGTCCATTCACCACTTGTGTGGCATTGCCTTGGAGAGAGCTAATTTTAATTGCTCTGAACGATACACCTCCTCAACAACATATGGTCCTTCCCACTTCGAGAGTAATTTCCCTGCAAAGAATCCGAGACGAGACCGATACAACAGAACTTGATCTCCAACATTAAATTCTCTTTTGATGATCCTTCTATCATGCCACTTCTTAACTTTTTCTTTAAAGAGTTTAGCATTTTCATAAGCTTCACTTCTCCATTCATCTAGAGAACTTAATTGCAACAACCTCTTATTACCGGCTAATTTAGGATCTTTATTTAATTCTCTAACAGCCCAATAAGCTTTGTGCTCTAGTTCTAAAGGTAAATGACAAGCTTTCCATAAACCATTTTATAAGGTGACATTCCCATAGGATTTTTATAAGCAGTTCTATAAGCCCATAGCGCTTCTTTCAATTTGCTAGGCCAATTCTTTCTAGATTTATTAACAGTCTTACCTAAAATAGCTTTAATCTCTCTATTTGATAATTCTACTTGACCACTAGTTTGAGGGTGATAAGCGAGAAGCAATTCTATGATTAATACCATACTTAGCAAGAGTTTTCTAAAACCTCCATGAATGAAATGAGAACCTCCATCAGTCATAATATATCTAGGTACTCCAAATCTAGGAAATATAATATCTACAAGCATTTTTATAGAGGTCTCACCATCAGCACTTTTTGTAGGTATAGCTTCTACCCATTTAGTAACATAATCAACAGCGACAAGTATATGAGTGTTACCTTCTGAAGAAGGGAAAAGTCGAATCCCCAACAATCGAATGGTTCAATAACAAGAGTATAATTCATAGGCATCTCATTGCGTCTAGAGATATTACCAACTCTTTGACATTCATCACAAGATAAAATAAATTTCCTTGCATCTTTGAAGAGTGTTGGCCAATAAAAACCTGATTGTAGAACCTTTTGCGCGGTTCTATCTCCAGCGTGATGTCCTCCATAAACACTACCATGACATTTATTCAATATCTCCTGTTGTTCATATTCAGGAACACATCTTCGCATAATACCATCCACTCCTTCTTTATATAAGTGTGGGTCATCCCAAAAATAATCCTCAAGTCATAAAAGAATTTCCTCCGTTGCTGAGCTGAAAAGGTTGGAGGCAAATACTTGAAACAATAAAGTTAGCATAATCTGCATACCAAGGGCTCTCTCAGCTCACCTTTATTACAGCCAATTGTTCATTTGGAAAACTATCATTAACAGGAACAGGATCATAAGCAATATTTTCCAATCTAGACAAATTATCAGCAACAGGATTATCAGCACCTTTCCTATCTATAATATGTAAATCAAATTCTTGCAACAGAAGTACCCATCTAATAAGCCTTGGCTTAGCATCTTTCTTTGTCATAAGGTATCTAATTGCAGCATGATCAGTATGAATTGTAACTTTTGAATCAACAATATAAGGTCTAAACTTATCACAAGCAAAGACTACAGCTAACAATTCCTTTTCAGTTGTAGCATAATTTCTTTGAGCAGCATCAAGAGTCTTACTAGCATAATGAATAACATTTAATTTTTTATCTACCCGCTGTCCAAGAACAGCGCCTACAGTAAAATCACTAGCATCACACATAATTTCAAAAGGCAAATTCCAATCAGGAGGTTCGACTACAGGAGCAGTTGTTAAGGCTTTCTTTAGAGTTTCAAAAGCTTCCTTACAATCATCATCAAAAACAAAAGGTACATCTTTTTGAAGAAGATTAGTAAGAGGCTTTGAAATTTTAGAGAAATCTTTAATAAATCTCCTATAAAACCCAGCATGACCAAGAACACTACGAATACCTTTAACATCCCTCGGATAGGGCATCTTCTCAATTGCTTCAACTTTAGCTCTATCAACTTCAATACCTCTCTCGGAAATTTTATGTCCCAATACAATTCCTTCATTAACCATAAAGTGGCATTTCTCCCAATTAAGAACAAGGTTAGTTTCTTCACATCTCTGCAAAACTTTATCGAGGTTTCGCAAGCAATTATCAAAAGAATTCCCATAGACAGAAAAATCATCCATGAACACCTCTACAATACTTTCGCAAAAACCATGAAAAATAGCAGACATGCATCTTTGAAAAGTAGCAGGAGCATTACATAAACCAAAAGGCATACGCCTATAAGCATAAGTTCCATAAGGACAAGTAAAAGTGGTTTTCTCTTGATCTTTAGCTTTAACAGCAATTTGTGAAAACCCAGAATAACCATCAAGAAAGCAAAAATGAGTATTTTTAGACAACCTCTCTAACATTTGATCAATAAAGGGTAAAGGGTAATGATCTTTCTTAGTAACTTTATTAACTTTTCGAAAATCAATGCACATTCTATAACCTACAACTATTCTTTGAGGAATAAGCTCATCATTATCATTAGGCACAACAGTCATTCCTCCTTTCTTAGGAACACAATGAACAGGACTAACCCATCTACTATCAGCAATAGGATATATAATACCAGCTTCAAGGAGTTTTAATACCTCGTTTCTTACCACTTCCTTCATCTTCGGAATTAGACGACGTTGATGTTCAACAACAGGCTTTGCATCTTCTTCCATATTAATAGCATGTTGGCAAATAGAAGGAGAAATCCCTTTCAAATCATCAAGAGTATAGCCAATAGCTCCTCGGTGTTTCTTCAATATTTCTAATAACCTTTCTTCCTCAATCTCTGAAAGCTTAGAACTAATAATAACAGGATATATTTTCTTATCATCAATATGAGCATATTTAAGATTATCAGGTAAAGGCTTTAGATCAAAAACAGGATCTTCCTTTGGTGGCGGTGTTGTACCCAAATCTTCCACCGGTAAATCATGCTTGAGAATAGGTTGGCGAAGAAAAATTTCCTCAAGCTCATCTCTTTCTTTCCTAAAAGCTTCACTTTCACTATTCTCCAAATGTTGCTGCAAAGGGTTATTAGGAACAAGAACAATAGATGCACATTGCTCCATTTTAAAATCATTACTAGGCAAGTCAGTTTTATAAGGAGTTTTGGTAAATTTAGAAAAGTTAAATTCATAAGGTTCACCAGCAAATCTAGTCAAAATTTTCTCTTTCTTACAATCTATAATAGCTCCACAAGTATTTAGAAAAGGTCTACCAAAAATGATAGGACAATGATCACTAGCAGCAGAACCAAGTACCAAAAAGTCAGCAGGATATTTAATCTTACCACATAGAACTTCCACATCTCGAACAATACCAATCGGAGAAATAGTTTCTCTATTAGCCAAATGAATAACCACATCAATATCCTCAAGTTCACAAGAACCAATTTCGTGCATAATCTCCGTGTAAAGCTCATAAGGTATAGCACTAACACTTGCACCAATATCACATAAACCATAATAGCAATGATCACCAATTCTAACAGATAGCATAGGAACACTAACTTGTTTGGATTTATTAGGATGTGAAACAATATTAGAAGCATCTTCACAGAAAATAATATGACCATCCTCCACATTTTCAGTCACAAGATCTTTAACTATAGCAACAGCAGGTTCAATTTTAATTTGTTCTTCAGGTTCTTTAGGTTTCTTTTCACTTTTATTAACCGCACTAGATATGACAGAGTACTCCTTCATTTTAGCAGGGAAAGGAGTTTTTTCAATATAAGCTTCAGGAATAACATTATCAACAGTTTCAACCACTACACATTTGTTTACAGATGAATCAATTTTATCTTTATACGGTTCATGATACTTATCAAAATTCTTCTTAGGCAGTTCATAATGAGAGGCAAAAGCTCTATAAAGATTTGCAACAACTTGGGAATCAAGACCATATGTAGCACTCATATTACGAAATTTATCAGTATCCATAAAAGCTTCAATGCATTTATAATCATAAATTATACCTGATTCTCTATCTTTGTCGTTCTCCCATCCTTCAGTATTTTCTTGGATCCGATCAAGAAGGTCCCTTTTAAACTCTTCATTCTTGCGTGTAAATGATCCAGAACAAGAAGTATCCAACAAGGTCTTGTCTTGAAAAGAAAGTCTTGCATAGAAATTATCAATAATAACATTACCAGGAAGCTCATGAATGGGGCATTTGAGCATTAAAGACTTCAATCTCCCCCAAGCTTGGGCGATACTCTCTCCATCATGAGGCCAAAAATTATATATGCGGTTCCGATCTTTGTGAATTTCACTTGGAGGATAAAATTTGGAATAAAATAAAGGCACAATGTCCTCCCAATCAATAGAATCACCATTCTTCAGCAATTTATACCAGTGCGCCGCTTTACCAGACAGCGATATAGTGAATAGTTTCTTCCTAACTTCATTCATAGAAATACCTGCACATTTGAATAACCCGCATAATTCATGCAAAAACAATAAATGATCACCAGGATGGACAGTTCCATCCCCTTCATAGCGGTTATCCATAACACGTTCAATAATTTTCATAGGTATTTTATATGGTACTACTTCCTCACCTGGCGCTTCATCCACTACCGTTGCAGTAGTAGTAGATTTCCCAAATAGAAATTGAAGAGAAGATCTCTCCATAATGATTTATAGCAGCAGGCAGAAATAAAATCAGCACAAACAGTAAAGGTTTTCCTTACCAATTCCACTTACCAATAGCGCTTCACTCCCCGGCAACGGCGCCAGAAAATAGTCTTGATGACCCACAAGTATAGGGGGTGTATCGTAGTACTTTCGATAAATAAAGTGTCGAACCCAACGAGGAGCAGAAGGTGTTGACAAGCGGTTTCGATGAAGGTTCACTGTAAATGCTCACAGACAAGTATTCAGGGGGTTTTGATATTGCAGATAAATAAAGTACAAGTAAATAAAATGCGAGAGAAATAATTGCAGCAAGTGGCCCAATCCTTTTTAGCACAAAGGACAAGCCGGTTTGATTACTTATAATGACCAAACGTTCCTGAGGACACATGGGAATTTTAGTCTAGTGCTTTCGCTACATACGGCTGATTAATCTTCATTGTTTTGATAAGTGTTGTGTGGGTGAACCTATGCTAATGCACGCCCTTCCTAGGACTAATACATACTTGTGATTATACCCCTTGCAAGCATCCGCAACTACAAGAAAGTAATTAAGATAAATCTAACCACAGCCTTAAACTCTGAGATCCTACCCCTCCTGCATCGATATACTAACGGGGGCTTAGGTTTCTGTCACTCCGGCAACCCCGCAATTAGCAACCGAATACAAGATGCACTCCCCTAGGCCCATAAATGGTGAAGTGTCGTGTAGTCGACGTTCACACGACACCACTAGAAGAATGACACCACAACTTAAATATCATAACATTGAATATTACTCAACCATAATTCACTACTAGCATTTAGACTTCACCCATGTCCTCAAGAACTAAACGAACTACTCACGAGACATCATATGGAATACAATCAGAGGTGATATGATGATGAATAACAATCTGAACATAAACCTTGGTTCAATGGTTTCACTCAATAGCATCTACAACAAGTATAGAATAACACCGGGAGAGTTTCCCCTATCAAACAATCAAGATTTAACCCGAATTGCTACAGCGATGACGAGGTGCAGCGGTGGTGATGGCGGTGTAGATGGTGGAGATGATGATGATGATGATGGAGATGATGTCCCGCTCGATGACGATGGCGATGGCGTCGATTTCCCCCTCCGGGAGGGAATTTCCCCGGCGGATTCCTGCCCGCCGGAGAGCTCTTTTCTCTCTGGTGTTCTCCGCCCCGCAGAGGCGGCTGTAACCCTTCGTGAGGATCTCTGTGGCTTAGGTTTTCGGGACGAAGGAGTACGCGAAGAAAAGGAGGCGAAAAGGGTCGTGGGCCCCCCAGAGCATAGGGTGGCGCGGCCAGGGCCTGGCCGCGCCGCCCTATGGTCTGGGCCCACAGTGGCCCCTCTCTTCTTCCCCTTCTGGCTCCCTCCGTCATCTGGAAAAATAGGAATTTTCGTGAAATTCCCTTCCACAGTTGATCTTCCGAAATATTGCGTTCTGACGGTGCTTTTTCCAGCAGAATCCTGGCTCCGGTGCTTGATCCTCCAATGATGATGAAACATGCAAAATAGATGAAATAACATAAGTATTGTGTCCCAATATGAAATATATCAATGAATAACAGCAAATTATGATACAAAATAGTGATGCAAATTGGACGTATCATGCGACAATAGTATGCAGTACAAAAACAGTTGGCAGCAAATGAATGGGTACAAGGCTATAAATATGTGGATGCACACAGGTGTCAGTAGAATGAACAGGATGGTAGCGACCGGATAATGCTTTTGTACTGTACAATATTTAAACAAACTTCATGCGAAGCAACACATCAAGAAAGTTAACGGCATATGAGATCTGCAAATAACTACACAAAACATGGCTAAAGAAACACCGCGATCTAACGGGCCAGCGTACTAACCAAGCTGCGGCGGGGTGGACGGGGGCGGCAACTTGCATTCCAGCGGCGGCGAACGCGGGAGACGATGAATCGACCCTGTTTCAGTAGAAGCGGGCGTTAGTGAAGCAGATCTGGTTGGCTGGCAAGGTATTCGGTGAAGTTGATACAGCCGCTGCGGCGAGGTAGTCGGTGGCGAGGTCGGCGGTGAAGCAGATCCGTCGGTGGCGAGGTCGGCGGTGAAGCAGATCCGTCGGTGACGAGGGCGGCGGGGGAGCGGATCAGGTGGGTGGACAGCCAACACGATCAAGGCTACGCTGTGGAGGAGTATGCCGGCGGCGAAGCAGATCTAGTACTGTAGAGAGTCAGAGCTTTGGCGTGTGAGAGTATTTTTGAGCTAATGGGGCGAATGGTTGGTGGGTGGGTGTGGGCCTGTGGGGAGGGTTCGGGATCTAGGCAAGATATTTCATTGTTACCGAATGAGCCCTCCATGGTCGGTGGGTTGTAGCTTCCGGACCAGGGTTAAAAGGGTAAAACTGGTCACGGGATTTTCGAATGGATGCGGCGGGATGATTTGGCGCGCGGCCGAAATTTTCAGTTTCAAGCTACGAGCAGAACGACAAAAATAATGTTCTTCCCCAGGGAGCTCTCATTTCTTCCTCTTCTCTTTCTCTCTCGAGTCTCTCCCACTCCCCCGGCTCCTCTCCCCCTTCTCTCCGGCGGCCTCGCCGGCCGGAGACGAGGCCGACTTCTCTCTGTATATTGTACACCCTCCGAACTAAATTAATTGATTCAACTTTCCTTAGACGTGTATGTATCTAGAGTAAAAACATGTGTGGATACATCCATATTTAGATAAGCAAAGTTGAGTCAGCTAATTTGGATCCGAGGGAGTTAGTGTTGTTGTAAGCTTAGATCCAGTGTTTCCCATGAGCAGAATGGCGCAATGGAGTCGGGGATCTCGTCATCGGCTTCAGATCTGGCCTATGGTGAATCTGGCGGATCTTGCCGGCCAAACCCCGATCTGGTGCCATCAATGTGATGGCGCTAACGGTGAGGCTTGCTTTGGTCAGTGCTTCAGATCTGGCCAATGGGGAAGTCAAGCTGCTAAAGTTCACAAGCTCGGGGCATACGACGGCGTCATCCGTCTTGCCCGTGCACATCTTGGACTTTCAGCGGCCCTTCTCAGAGCCAATATGCCGTTGCTGAGGCCCTTCTTCTCCTTCGTCCTGGCGACTACCGGCGACACCGTCCCAAGTGGTGCGTCCCCGGCGACGGAGTTGCTGGAAAGGATGCGGAGCAGAGATCTGATGTGCGGTCGAGAAGGACTCGATTGATTTTCTTCTATATGTTTTGGGGTCCTTTTTGTAAAGTTGCAGGTTCTATTAGTTATTGTCTAGTACTTTTGGTCCTCTATGTAATTTTTTGGACTAGTTTCCATTGGCACTGATAAACTTGAATTTTGACAAGTTCACGGGGAAAAAAATTCCTTTGCACATATGGCCTATCATGTATAAACATTCTTGAGATTTAAACTATATGTAATGTGCCATGCATTAACCCTAAACCATATATATGTAACTAACCCTAGCTGATCAAACCCTACTTAATTAAAACAAATAACCCTAAACTATACGCATGCACTTTATGCGCAAAGGCGCGGGTGCCTCTAATAATGTGTGTGCGCACTCGATCGATGATCCCTAAACCTTATACAACCCTGAAACCTAATCCCTAATCCCTAAACCCTAAACACCTAAACACTAAACCCTAGACCCTAAACCCTAACCCTAACCCTAAACCCTAATTAAACCCTATATATAGGCCAACGACACTTAATTGTGCATCAAGCAGGCCAGGGGTGCCTCGCGGTCCTCTAATTAAATTAAATGTGCCATGCATTAACCCTAAACCATATATATGTAACTAACCATAGCTAATCAACCCTACTTAATGAAAACACATAACCCTAAACTATACTAGCTATAACCCGATCTAATAAAAACATGCTCTATATATAGCAGCTAGCTAGCAAACCGTAGATTAACACCAATTAATATATACATGGCCTATATCGATCATGTTGTATAACATATCCCTGAGATTCATTAATTAATTATATAATTATCGTGATAAATTAATTAACTTTAATTTTGACAAGTTCTCTCGAATGAAAACACATTTGATTAAGTTTCCTCATAATATATATATATAATTAGTGTGCATGCATGGCCTACCATGCATTCGTGCATATATTTTAATGTATATTTGAACATATTCTTGGGGATTTCAATCTCTCTCTCTCTCGATCATCTATATATCGTTGGTGGCCAAAAAACACACATATATATGCATGCAATTTATGCGTAAAGGCGCGGGTGCCTCTAATAATGTGTGTGCGCACTCGATCGATGATCCCTAAACCTTAAACAACCCTAAAACCTTAAATCCCTAATCCCTAAACCCTAAACACCTAAACCTAAACACCTAAACCCTAAACCCTAAACCCTACCCTAACCTAACCCTAACCCTAACCCTAACCCTAACCCTAAACCCTAGCTAATCCTAAACCCCAATTAAACCCTATGTATAGGCCAACGACACTTAATTGTGCATCGATCGAGCGGGTCATGGGTGCCTCGCGATCCTCTAATAAAATTAAATGTGCCATGCATTAACCCTAAACCATATATATGTAACTAACCCTAGCTAATCAACCCTACTTAATTAAAACACATAACCCTAAACTATACTAGCTAGCTATAACCCGATCTAATAAAAACATGCTCTATATATAGCAGCTAGCTAGCAAACCGTAGATTAACACCAATTAAAATATACATGGCCTATATCGATCATGTTGTATAACATATCCCTGAGATTCATTAATTAATTATATAATTATCGTGATAAATTAATTAACTTGAACTTTGACAAGTTCTCTCGAATGAAAACACATTTGATTAAGTTGCCTCATAATATATATATAATTAGTGTGCATGCATGGCCTACAATGCATTCGTGCATATATTTTAATGTATATTTGAACATATTCTTGGGGATTTCAATCTCTCTCTCTCGATCATCTATATATCGTTGGTGGCCAAAAAACACACATATATACGCATGCAATTTATGCGTAAAGGCGCGGGTGCCTCTAATAATGTGTGTGCGCACTCGATCGATGATCCCTAAACCTTAAACAACCCTAAAACCTTAAATCCCTAATCCCTAAACCCTAAACACCCTAAACACTAAACCCTAAACCCTAGACCCTAAACGTACCCTAACCCTAACCCTAAACCCTAGCTAATCCTAAACCCCAATTAAACCCTATGTATAGGCCAACGACACTTAATTGTGCATCGATCGAGCGGGTCATGGGTGCCTCGTGATCCTCTAATAAAATTAAATGTGCCATGCATTAACCCTAAACCATATATATGTAACTAACCCTAGCTAATCAACCCTACTTAATTAAAACACATAACCCTAAACTATACTAGCTAGCTATAACCCGATCTAATAAAAACATGCTCTATATATAGCAGCTAGCTAGCAAACCGTAGATTAACACCAATTAAAATATACATGGCCTATATCGATCATGTTGTATAACATATCCCTGAGATTCATTAATTAATTATATAATTATCGTGATAAATTAATTAACTTGAACTTTGACAAGTTCTCTCGAATGAAAACACATTTGATTAAGTTGCCTCATAATATATATATAATTAGTGTGCATGCATGGCCTACAATGCATTCGTGCATATATTTTAATGTATATTTGAACATATTCTTGGGGATTTCAATCTCTCTCTCTCGATCATCTATATATCGTTGGTGGCCCAAAAAACACACATATATACGCATGCACTTGATGCGTAAAGGCGCGGGTGCCTCTAATAATGTGTGTGCGCACTCGATCGATGATCCCTAAACCTTAAACAACCCTAAAACCCCTAAATCCCTAATCCCTAAACCCTAAACACCCTAAACACTAAACCCTAAACCCTAAACCCTAACCCTAACCCTCTACCCTAGCTAACCCTAAACCCTAATTAAACCCTATGTATAGGCCAACGTCACTTAATTGTGCATCGAGCAGCCCAGGGGTGCCTCGCGGTCCTCTAATTAAATTAATTGTGCCATGCATTAACCCTAAACCATATATATGTAACTAACCCTAGCTAATTAACCCTACTTAATTAAAACACATAACCCTAAACTATACTAGATATAACCCGATCTAATAAAAACATGCTCTATATATAGCAGCTAGCTAGCAAACCGTAGATTAACACCAATTAAAATATACATGGCCTATATATATCGATCATGTTGTATAACATATCCCTCAGATTCATTAATTAATTATATAATTATCGTGATAAATTAATTAACTTGAATTTTGACAAGTTCTCTCGAATGAAAACACATTTGATTAAGTTGCCTCATAATATATATATAATTAATTAGTGTACATGCATGGCCTACCATGCATTCGTGCATATATTTTAATGTATATTTGAACATATTCTTAGGGATTTCAATCTCTCTCTCGATCATCAATATATCGTTGGTGGCCAAAAAACACACACATATATATATATATACGCATGCAATTTATGCGTAAAGGCGCGGGTGCCTCTAATAATGTGTGTGCGCACTCGATCGATGATCCCTAAACCTTAAACAACCCCTAAAACCTTAAATCCCTAATCCCTAATCCCTAAACCCTAAACACCCTAAACACTAAACCCTAGACCCTAGACCCTAACCCCTAACCCTAACCCTAAACCCTAGCTAACCCTAAACCCTAATTAAACCCTATGTATAGGCCAACGACACTTAATTGTGTGCATCGAGCAGGCCAGGGGTGCCTCGCGGTCCTCTAATTAAATTAAATGTGACATGCATTAACCCTAAACCATATATATGTAACTAACCCTAGCTAATCAACCCTACTTAATTAAAACACATAACCCTAAACTATACTAGATATAACCCGATCTAATAAAAGCATGCTCTATATATATAACAGCTAGCTAGCAAACCGTAGATTAACACCAATTAAAATATACATGGCCTATTATATCGATCATGTTGTATAACATATCCCTCAGATTCATTAATTAATTATATAATTATCTTGATAAATTAATTAACTTTAATTTTGACAAGTTCTCTCGAATGAAAACACATTTGATTAAGTTGCCTCATAATATATATAATTTTAGTGTGCATGCATGGCCTACCATGCATTCGTGCATATATTTTAATGTATATTTGAACATATTCTTGGGGATTTCAATCTCTCTCTCTCTCTCTCTCTCTCGCGATCATCTATATATAACGTTGGTGGCAAAAAACACACACATATATACGCATGCACTTTATGCGTAAAGACGCGGGTGCCTCTAATAATGTGTGTGCGCACTCGATCGATGATCCCTAAACCTTAAACGTACAACCCTAAAACCCTAAATTAATTATCGATCTCCCTGTGATTCATTAATTAATTATATATATAATTATCGATGATAAATTAATTAACTTGAATTTTGACAAGTTCTCTCGTATGAAAACACATTTGATCAAGTTGCCTAGCTCATAATATATATATAATTAGTGTGCATGCATGGCCTACCATGCATTCGTGCATATATTTTGATATATATTTGAACATGCATATTCTTGGGGATTTCAATCTCTCTCTCTCGATCATCTATATATCGTTGTTGGTGGCAAAAAAATACACATATATATACGCATGCACTTTATGCGCAAAGGCGCGGGGTGCCTCTAATAATGTGTGTGCGCACTCGATCGATGATCCCTAAACCTTAAACAACCCTAAAACCCTAATCCCTAATCCCCTAAACCCTAAACACCCTAAACACACTAAACCCTAGACCCTAAACACCCTAAACACTAAACCCTAAACCCTAGACCCTAAACACCGTAAACATTAAACCCTAAACCCTAAACACCCTAAACACTAATTAAACCCTAAACCCTAGACCCTAAACACTAAACCCTAAACCCTAGACCCTAAACACCGTAAACACTAAACCCTAAACCTAAACACCCTAAACACTAATTAAACCCTAAACCATAGACCCTAAACACTAGACCCTAAACCCTAGACCCTAAACACCCTAAACACTAAACCCTAGACCCTCTAAACACCGTAAACACTAAACCCTAAACCCTAGACCCTAGCTAAACACCCAAAACACTAAACCCTAAACCCAGCTAGCTAACCCTAAACCCTAATTAAACCCTATATATATAGCCAACGACACTTAATTGTGCATCAAGCAGGCCAGGGGTGCCTCGCGGTCCTCTAGTTAAATTAAATGTGCCATGCATTAACCCTAAACCATATATATATAACTAACCCCTAGCTAATCAAACCCTAGTTAATTAAAACACATAACCCTAAACTATACTAGCTATAACCCGATCTAATAAAAACATGCTCTATATATAGCATGCAGCTAGCTAGCAAATTAAACGGTAGATTAAAACCAATTAATATATACATGGCCTATATCGATCATATGTTGTATAACATCTCCCTGAGATTCATTAATTAATTATATAATTATCGATGATAAATTAATTAACTTGAATTTTGACAAGTTCTCTCGAATGAAAACACATTTGATTAAGTTTCCTCATAATATATATATAATTAGTGTGCATGCATGGCCTACCATGCATGCATTCGTGCATATATTTTAATATATATTTGAACATATTCTTGGGGATTTCAATCTCTCTCTCTCGATCATCTATATGTCGTTGGTGGCCAAAAAACACACACATATACGCATGCACTTTATGCGCAAAGGCGCGTGTGCCTCTAATAATGTGTGTGTGCGCACTCGATCGATGATCCCTAAACCTTAAACCCTAAATAAACCCTAATCCCTAATCCCTAAACCCTAAACACCATAAACATTAAACCCTAAACCCTAGACCCTAAACCCTAACCTCCTAACCCTAAACCCTAAACCCTAATTAAACCCTATATATAGGCCAATGACACTTAATTGTGCATCAAGCAGGCCAGGGGTGCCTCGCGGTCCTCTAATTAAATTAAATGTGCCATGCATATATATGTGTTTAATTTGGGGATTTCAATCGCTCTCTCGTATGTAGCTCTCTCTACCTCTCTCTCTTTCTCTCTCTCTCTCTCTCTCTCTCTCTCTCTCTCTCTCGTTGGTGGCCAACAACACACACATGCACTTTGTGCGCAAAGGCATGCGCCTCTAATAATGTGTGCGCAGTCGATCGATCTAGTTTTGATTAATCATAGCACACAAATAAAGAAGTTGTATTTGAATCCACACAACCTAATCTAAAACACATAACCCCTAACATGGCCTAATTAATTAACCCTTCTCGATCTCTACCTAATTAGTGGAAATTGCACAAAATCAAAAGGGGTCCCTCACTAATTATGCATATCTGCTAGATTGTGATAAACTTTTGCCACATATATATTTGGTGGATGGGTGCATCTTGGCATGTAAACAATTAGTGTTTGCAAATGGCGTTGTCAAAATTTATGTACAAATGATTTCTTTCCATCCAAAGTGCATAAAATGGGAGTTTTAATGAAGAAAGTACAAATAAAACAGCTCAACATGCTTCCACACCCCGATTTTCACACGAAGTAGAGCATATTTAAAGGATAATTCCAGAGTTTTACTATTTTTCAAGCAACTTTGCTAATTTTCCCCCACTCACATGACTTTATGTCGATTTAACGAAAATATGGCGAATTTAAACTACATGGGCGGGATAGTTTGAATTGTGCGCGCGGCAAAGGGAACCGCCTATTCCTCAACCTTGTGCACGGCAAATTACACACGCAACTCCATTAAACGCCACCTACCGACCTTAATTATCACCCCGGCGGCCCGGCCGCATGACCCCCCACCCACCCGTACACAACTTATCCCCGTCCGTGCGAAGAGCTTCCCCTCCCCGTCCCGTCCGTGCGAAGAAGAAGCTTCCCCTCCCCGTCGTTCTTCTCGAGACGCACCGGCGGTCAAGTTGATCCACGGTAGGGCTGCTATCTCTAGCTCAATCATGTATCGGGCAAGACAGCCTAACGATTTATATTTTCTTGATGCTGCTAAAAAAATTCGTCAGTATGCTCGAACTAATTGGCACTTTATAGTTTTCCGCTCGATTTGTCATCGATCAATTTGTTCATTTGCGTGGGCATATAGAGTCAGTTCTGCACTCGATCCGTTAATTTGCTGAAATGCCATGGCAGAGTTTTGTACACGATCTGTTTGCTAAAATGTCGATGGGCATTTTTTGTTTTGTACTCGACATGATTGCTGAAATGCATAATCATGTAGTATAGTTTTGTACTCGATGGATATACATTTCCTACTTCGCCTTAAATTAATCACCAACCATTGTATCTCATAATTAAACAGATGGACAGAACTTGGATACTGCATGGACACTTATGTTCCCCTTCATATATAAATGGTGTTCAACCCTTTATGGGGTTTATTAGAGCTCATGATGGTCACAACCTGGACGTGTATTGCCCGCGCTGCACATGTATGAATGGTGAGAAGAGGCCTCACCCTGTAGTGGCAGATCATTTACACATTTTTGGGATGGACCGCACATATGTTAGGCGGGTTTAGCATGGTGAACCATATAATGATCCTTTAGCAGGAGAAGCAGATCTTGCTCACACTGTATGTGTGCTGGCATATGTAGTTAATTATTTATATTGATGCTGCCGCTGTTTCAATCAATAGTTTGCATTGCTGTGCAAGGTTCTGTACTCAAATTTAACTTGTTGCAGATGGATGGACGGGAAGGAGAGAAAAAGCGCTTGCTTCAGGAAACGGGTTTCAGCTCTGGGACATGTGCTGTGCCAGATGAGAAGGTAAATATGTAAAACGACATTTGTTCAGGTTGCATCCCTTAGATGTTTGTCTAATCGGTTGATGTACTAATTGCAGAAGCATAGAGTTAAAGAGGTCTCTCAGTTTGATGGGAGATTTGAAGATGAATCTCAGTTTGATGCACCTGTGGATGGTACTGATGACGAGCCTTTCATAGACGAAGGTCCTGCACCTGAGATTATCCAGTCTACAGAAGGAGGCCGTGGACCGAGTACACAGCTTTGCGTTGAAGTGGATGCACGCCCGGAGATCATCACGGGCGTCCGGGTAGTCTCAAGACCACCCAGCCCTGATGCACCTGTGGATGGTACTGATGACGAGCCTCTCATAGACGAAGGTCCTGCACCTGAGATTATCCAGCCTACAGAAGGAGGCCGTGGACCGAGTACACAGCTTTGCGTTGAAGAGGATGCACACCCGGAGATCATCAGGGGCGTCCCGGTAGTCTCAGGACCACCCAGCCCTGATGCAAAATGTTGAGCTACTTTATGATTCGTACTCTTATGTTCTGGTGCTGTAGTATGTTATGATTTGTACGCCTTTGGCGCTAGATTAAGCATTCAGTGGATGATCGCGTTGCAAAATTCGACACCCACACAATCAGTTCATCGTATGAGTAGTAGCACAATTACTTCTACAGCGATTCCTGCCAGCGCATTAGTTGGTAGCATGAAACACTTTCAGGTACTCCCCTCTGATTCATATTAATTGACTCAATTCTGTCTAGATATGGATGTATCTAGATGCATTTGTTAACTAGACTAACAAACTTGAGTCAGTTAATATGAATCCGTGTAAACCGCCCAAGTCCTCGAGCAGCTAGTTTATTGACTCTGGACTCCAAGCCTCTCGCGGCAAGCCATCGACGAAGCTTTGACCAGATCTTGGCCCGCAATTTTTTTTGTGTGGCGAATAGCAAAGCTTTGACCAGTTCCTCTCGGGATACAGCACGCCGGTGAGCTTGCACGGTTGCCATGAGCACTTTCCGGCGGAACTTCCTCTTCAGCGCCCTCAAGCCGCTGCTGCGAGACAGCACGCAGTGCCTCGAGGTGGACGGAATTCTGGATCTCAGGGCGGGTGGTCCGCATCGTCCGGGAACGATCTCCAGCGGGTTAACGAGGACATGCATGGCGGCCAGGGGTTTTGTTTTTTTTTTGGTTTGAGCTTGGGATTTGGGGTTTTTTCGGATAGGGGAGGAGGAACCGAGGAAGAGGAAGGAACAGCCGCGTGCTTGGCGCGTGGCGGTGTGCTTGAATTTCGAATTTTTGTGAAATGTTTCATTTCCCCGCTACAATTCGGGGGTTTCTTGACGCGCCAATGCGTCCCGCCGGGCAGCTTCAAGTAAATTTGGGGTGCCACACTATGGGCCCTAGTTTCAGTGAGACATGTAATGACTAGTCACATCAGTAAGTTCACTGTGTAATAAAATATGTTACCCCTCCCCTTTATGTAGCACCCCTTCTCTCCCGATCGAGTGCCGATTGCCGACGGATGCAAGCCGCTAGCTCGATCCCCTCCTTTCGCCTCCACCGTCCAGGCATCCAGCTTGGAGGGGCAAGCTGCATCTAGCCCAAGCGGATTAGGTAGGACTAGTAATGTTCTCTCCTTTCTCGAGATCGGTTCTTTTTTCCTCTCCTCGATATCTTGCGCATCTCTTTCCTATTCTGGGCGAAGGGGTGTCTTTCTGGTCACCCTCGAGCTGGGAGTGATTGATGGGGGTGGGGGCGGGGGCTACCTTTGCTTGGATTGGGGTGTTCTTCCTTTATTTGTCGACATTTGCAACCTTTGTAGTTTCTGCTGATCCTCACTGTATCTTTTGTCAGCTTGTACAGGAAAGGTAAGACCTCGGCGGTGGGGGCAATGGAGCGTAAGGCCACCACGCATGTGGGCAGTTGGCTGAGCCTGAGCTGCGTCCCCAGCCCCGCGAAGCAGGTACTCCGTTTGCTTATCCACTCTTTACCTTTTAAGTGTCTCTCTGGTCTCTGCATCCTCAATCTGTTCCTGTTCTGGAATATGCTTAAAGTAGCACATGTCTTCAGCTGTTTGTGCGTAAAGCCTCTGTGACACCATGCTCTATATTCTCTGTATCAGGTTGGTACCTCCAGGTTCCGTGCTGAGGCTATGGGGAACGAGAATAGCGCCCCACCTGCTGCAGGAGCATGGCCCGATCTGCAGCACAAGAAGCGAAATGCCACTGCCGAGCTGGGCAGGGACCGCCCAGGGGTAATTTTTTTTAACCAACTTACCATGATGTAGTCTGAATCTGATACTCCCTCAGATCCAAATTAATTGACTCAACTATCTGTAGATACGGATGTATCTAGATGTGTTTTAGCTCTAGATACTACTGCCTCCATCCCAAAGCTTTGGGCTTATATTATTTTTAGAAAGTCAAACTATACCATGTTTGACTAAGCTTTTACCAAAAATCAGTAACATGCAAAATACAAAATTAATATCATTAAATAGATAATAAAATATATTTTCCTACGGTATCTACACAGTATTATATTTGTTGATAGAATGTTCTAAAATTTTGGTCAAACTTTGCTTGTTTTGATTTCTCAAAAATAAATAAGGCTTAAGCTTTTGGATGGTGGTAGTACATTCATATCTAGACAAAGCTGAGTTAACTAGTTTTTTTGTCTGTCCATAGCTAGTGTTCACGCTGCAAAAGGCTAAGAGCATCCACTATATGCATCAGTCTATCTCATACAGTAATTCAATATCACTGCTGAGGTCTGCCTTTTGTTTTGCTATTCATATGCAGACTGAAACTTTAGGGCCTTTACTCAAAAGGAAGATCAAAACTGCGGCTGATCAGGCTGCCAGTATGTTGATGCCGCCCCCATCTTCTAAATGCCTCTACAAGCACAAGGCCACGCACCAGCTGGGTGGTGATCTTTTAATGAATATGGTATATTTTCTTAATCCACAAAACATGCCTTGATTTTTCTCTGTTTATTGTCGGTTTTTTCTATGCTTGCCAAAAGTTTACAACAACAACAACAACCAAGCCTTTCAGTCCCAAACAAGTTGGGGTAGGCTAGAGTTGAAACCCATAAGATCTCGAAGCCAAAAGTTTAGAAACACCAAATTCGTTTGCTTACAATCATCATACAGTAATGTTCATCTACTCCAGTTCCCCTAACCCAACATAAAATGATGTTAATTTCGATTTTTAGATTAAAAGAGCACCATTAGGCGCTGTTAATTACGACTTTGAGATTAAAATGTCATTTGCAATTGTTAATTACAATTTTGAGACAATTGGTTAGTTTAACCTCGATCTCTTCTGCTCTCCATTTTTCCCAACCGAACAAAAATGTAACCATTCCATTCCTCTGAAATGGAACCATTCCATTCCATTCCACGCTGTTTCAGAACCGAACACACCCTTGCATTGTTGTGAACTGTTGTCCATACACGGCCATACCCTTCCACTTACATCTAGCACTATATGCATCAGTCTGTCTCAGAGTCATTCAATATCACTGCTGAGATCTGTTCCCATTCTTATGCAGGCTGAAACTGCTGCGCCTTTACTCAAGTGGATGCAAAATGAGGCTAATGAGGCTGCTGTGAGGACGATGGTGCCGGCACCATCTTCCGAAAACCTCTACAAGCACGAGGCCATGGGCCAGCTGGGTGGTGACCTTTTAATGAATCTGGTATATTTTCTTAATCCACATACATGATTTCATTATTATCTGTTTAATTACTGTTGGCTTTGTCTAATGCTTACCAAAAGTTCAGAAACACTGCGTTTGCTTACAATCATCATACACTAATTTTTCACTTTTCAGTCTGTCTCATCCAGTATATAAACTGTTGATTTCCATTGGCTTCTTTTGTAATCATTTGCATTGTTGTCAACTGTTCTCTATGCACAACCCTATTCTTCCACTTACACCCGCACTATTTGCATCAGTCTATCTCATAGATTTATTAAATATCAATGATGAGTTCTGTTGCTATTCATATGCAGGATGAAACTTCTGTTCCTCTACTCAAATGGATAAAAAATGATCCTGATGAGGCTGCTGTGAAGACGATGGTGCTGCCACCATCTTCTGAAAACCTCCTCAAGCACAAGGCCACGGGCCAGCTGGGTGGTACCCTTTTCAGTAAGCAGGTATATTTTCTTAATCCTCATACATGATTTGATTTTTGTCTGTTTATTGCCGGCTTTGTCTAATGCTTACCAATAGTTCAGAAACACACACACCTATTCTTCCACTTACATCCAGCACTATATGCATCAGTGTCTCATAGATTCATTTTATATATCACTGCTGATGTCTGTTGCTCTTCAATTTTTATATGCAGACTGAAACTGCTAAGCCTTCATTGGTCAAAAGGATTGCAACTGCTGCTGATGAGGCATCTGCAGAGGCTGCCACCAAGTTACTGTCAGCCCCACCTTCTGGATGCTTATATAAGCTCAAGTCCAAGGATCAGCCGGGCCGTAACCATCCAAGGGTTCGGGTATATTTTCTTAAGCCACATATACATGCCATGATTTATGTCTGATATTATCACTGGCTCTGTCTAATGCTTTTTGGAATTCGGAAACACCAAATTAGCATGCTTATATTCATCATACACTAATTTTTCACTGTTCAGTTTGTAACATAGTGTTATGCACTTGCTTGTCAACATTTGCATTGCTCTGAACTATGCACTTTACACAACCTAATTCTTCCACTTACGTTCAGCGCTACGCACCAGTAGTACCTCCCATGTTTCCTTCACCATCCCGATGCCGAGCTTGCGGGAATATGGCGGGCCCATGTACATACCCCGCATATAACACCTCCTATGGCTCTATCTACCTTTCTAGTAGCTCCTTCACAGAGTTACAGGTATGTATTCTCAGTGGTTTAGCATGAATTGGCATATAGTAAAGTCTTGTTTTTAGTCTTCCTGCTTCTTACATTTGTATCAATTTTCACATGCAGACTGTACCTTGTGAACTTCGTCCAATGATTAACCAGATGTGTCCGCATGAAGGATCTTTCACTATGCATGGCAATGGCAAATTGATGAACACCTACACGGTCTATGAGGTGTATGTCTACAAGACGCAGGCCATCACATATTTGTATGGACATGATTGGAGAAAGTTTGCTTTTGACTACGGTCTGAAGAAGGGCGACGAGCTGAGGATCAGAAACTCAAACGGGCAGATATACGTAACTGCTTACAGAGTTGGAGACACTTCCAAATATATAATATGTAACTTTTTTCTACTCATATCTTTTGATAACTGCATTCTGAGCAGTTGTTCTAAACCATTCCCTCTGTTCTAGCTTGCTGGGTTTAACATGATCAAAGCTGCAGATCCCCTGATGGAACAGGAGCGGATGTCACAAAGGGCAACCACACCAGCACCGGCACCGGCTTCCCACTCTCCTGCATCAGCACCGGTTCCTGTACCAGCTCCGTTTACTGCATCTACCCAGCAGTCCCCTACATCAGCATTGGTTCCTGTAGAGGCCCCATATACTACACATGCCCAGCAGGCTCCTGCATCAGCACTGGTTCCTCTAGCTGCACCGTTTACTGCACCTGCCCAACAGTCTCCTGCATCAGCACCGGTTCCTCTAGAGGCACCGTTTACTGCACCTGCCCAGCAGTCTCCTGCATCAGCACCAGCTCGTGTACCAGCCCAGGCTCATGCACCTGCCCCAGCCAGATCACCGAGGTCTCAGCTCATTGCTGTGGCCACCCGTGTGGTGACCAGGACGCATCTGAAGGCTATGTTCGTGAGTATATGACAGCATAACTGCTCTTATCTTGATGTCTTCTCTGCTCAAAGTCTCACATGGTTCAGTGCATTGGTGCCATTGACTAATTTTTGGTGGTATCTCTTGCTTTGAATCAGAAATTGCCTAAAAGTATCTCCAAGGATCTCAATGCTGGCCGAAGGGGCAAGATATCCCTCGTCATGGAGAGTGAAGGTCTCACCGTGGAGGGACGGTACTCTGTCAGTCCCACAGATGGCCGCTTGGCTGTTACTTCCAGGTGGAAAAAGTTCATTGACGGTGCCAAACTTCGCATTGGATCAAAGTTGAAGGTCAAGATCTTTCGATGCCGCTGTGACATGCTGGTCATAAAGTTCGCGGTTGTCTAGTTCTGTTGTCCCATGAGCCCTTAGCAAATGCATTTGTAGTTATACTTATATAAGGTTATCTTATCTGAACTGCTAATTAATTGTATGGGTGGTAAAACTCTGGCAAGCTTTTGCTCTTAGCAAGTATGTATGTATGATCAGCTATTATGATAACTAATGTTTGTGTTCATCTTAATTTGCATTTCCCTTTTAGAAAAAAACTTAATTTCTATTTTGGCTGACCTGTTAGAGAACTATCAGATTGAACCCACAACATGATTCATATAGATTCATTACACCGAGCCACATGTCTTGACCTTGCGATACACTACTTCCATTAATTAGTGCAAGAAGGCTTACCTGAGCTGCCTGAACCATGGCAGATTCGAATCCACCTTATCTATCTAGAAATACAACCTTTGCAGAAAGAGGATTTGCAGTATGGGGAGGCTGACATTGGGGACCCATGAGCCAGCAGCGTCGTCAACGTTTTAAAGGTGGCAGGAGATCGAAAGAAAAAATAAGCCAAAAATCAGTTGGTAAACAAATTCAAGAAAAGAAACATTTACCTTTCTGAGAGGATGACATGCGGGACCCATGAGGCAGCAGCATCCTCAACTATTTCAAGGCGGCAGGGGATCAAAATAAAAAAGGAAATAGCCAGAAATTAATTAGGGTCAAAAATAAATCCATCAAAGGAAACTTTTATTGTTCATAGAGGATGACATGTGGGACCGACTTGCCAGCTGCGTCGTCATCGTTTCAAAGGGGGCAGGGGATCAAAAGAAAAAGACAAATAGCCAGAAATTAGGGGAAAAAATAAATCCAACAAAGAAAACTTTTATTGTTCATAGAGGATGACATGCGGGACCCATGAGCCAGCAGCTTCCTCAACGTTTCAAAGTCGGCATGAGATTGAAAGAAAAAGTCAAGTGACATAATATCAGGAGCCAAAAATAATCCAAGAAAAGAAACTTTATTGTACATAGAGGATGACATGCGGGTCCCATTTTGTAGCAGCGGTCTCAACGCTTCCAAGGCGGCACAGGACCGAAAGAAAAATGAAGTAGCCAGAAATCAGGGTGTGAAAAAAATCCAAGAAAAGAAAGATTTCAATTGGGCTGTATCTGGACATCTGGGCCTTCGAACTATCCTGCTGGGCCTTTTGACTCGTACAATTTCAGCCCACTCCAAAACAGGAAAGGTCGGATTTTTCTCAAAAAAAAAACAGGAAAGTCCTATGCTTCGCAAAAACAAAAAACAAGGAGATTCAACATATAAGTTTGTTTATGTAGATATAAAGATTTAATTTATCCGTTTGCAATAGCTCAGAGCGAAATACAACGTTTATTGTCTGCAAAATAAAATATCACATGTTTCTTGTACGGGGAGGCTGACATCGGGGACCCATGAGCCAGCAGCGGAGTCAACGTTTCAAAGGCGGCAGGGGATCGAAAATAAAAAAAGCCAAAAATCAGTTGGTAAAAAAATACAAGAAAAGAAAACATTTATCGTTCTGAGAGGATGACATGCGGGACCCATGAGGCAGCAGCATCCTCAACGTTTCAAAGTCGGCATGAGATCGAAAGAAAAAGGCAAGTGACATAATATCAGGAGCCAAAAATAATCCAAGAAAAGAAACTTTATTGTACATAGAGGATGACATGCGGGTCCCATTTTGTAGCAGCGGTCTCAACGTTTCCAAGGCGGCACAGGACCAAAAGAAAAATGAGGCAGCAGCATTCTCAACAATTCCAAGGCGGCAGGGGATCAAAAGAAAAATAAAGGAAATAGCCAGAAATTAATTAGGGGTCAAAAATAAATCCACCAAAGGAAACTTTTATTGTTCATAGAGGATGACATGTGGGACCGACCTGCCAACAGCGTCCTCATCGTTTCAACGGGGGCAGGGGATCAAAAGAAAAAGGCAAATAGCCAGAAATTAGGGGTAAAAATAACTCCAAGAAAGGAAACTTTTATTGTTCGTAGAGGATGACATGCGGGACCCATGAGCCAGCAGCTTACTCAACGTTTCAAAGGCGGCATGAGATCGAAAGAAAAAGGCAAGTGACAAAATATCAGGAGCCAAAAATAATCCAAGATTTATTGTACATAGAGGATGACATGTGGGTCCCATTTTGCAGCAGCGGTCTCAATGTTTGTAATGCGGCTTGAGATCAAAAGAAAAAGAAAGTAGCTAGTAATTAGGGGGTGAAAAAAATCCAAGAAAAGAAAGTTGATGGACATAGAGGATGACATGCGGGTCCCTTGAACCAACAGCTTACTCAACGTTTCAAAGGGGGCAGGGGATCAAAAGAAAAAGGCAAGCCAAAAATCAGAGGGTGAAAAAAAACCAACAAAGGAAACTTTTATAGCACAGGAGGATGACATGCGTCCCATGAGCCAGCAGGTTCCTCAACATTTCAAACGTGGCATGAGATCGAAAGAAAAAGGCAAGTGACCAAATATGAGGTGCCAAAAAAACTCCAAGAAAAGAAAGTTGATTGCTCATAGAGGATGACATGCGGGTCCCATTTAGCTGCAGCGGTCTCACCGTTTGAGAGGCGGCAGGGGATCGAAAGAAAAAGTCAAGTGACCAAATATGAGGTGCCAAAAATAATCCAAAAAATGAAAGTTTTATAGTACATAGAGGATGACATGCGGGTCCCATTTAGCAGCAGCGGTATCACCGTTTGAGAGGCAGCAGGGGATTGAAAGAAAAAGTCAAGTTACCAAATATGAGGTGCCAAAAAAATCCAAGAAAAGAAAGTTTTATAGTACATAGTGGATGACATGCGGGTCCCATTTAGCAGCAGCGGTATCACCGTTTGAGAGGCAGCAGGGGATCGAAAGAAAAAGTCAAGTGACCAAATATGAGGTGCCAAAAAAAATCCAAGAAAAGAAAGTTTTATAGTACATAGAGGATGACATGCGGGTCCCATTTAGCAGCAGCGGTATCACCGTTTGAGAGGCAGCAGGGGATCGAAAGAAAAAGTCAAGTGACCAAATATGAGGTGCCAAAAAAATCCAAGAAAATAAAGTTTTATAGTACATAGAGGATGACATGCGGGTCCCATTTAGCAGCAGCGGTATCACCGTTTGAGAGGCGAGGGGATCGAAAGAAAAAGGTAAGTGACCAAATATGAGGTGCCAAAAATAATTCAAGAAAAGAAAGTTTTATAGTACATAGAGGATGACATGCGGGTCCCATTTAGCAGCAGCGGTATCACCGTTTGAGAGGCGGCAGGGGATCGAAAGAAAAGGCAAGTGACCAAATTTGAGGTGCCAAAAAAACTCCAAGAAAAGAAAGTTGATTGCACATAGAGGATGACATGCGGGTCCCATTTAGCAGCAGCGGTCTCAACGTTTCCAAGGCGGCAAGGGATCAAAAGAAAAAGGAAGTAGCCAGAAATCAGGGGGTCAAAAAAATCCAAGAATAGAAAGAATTTTGGTTCATAGAGGATGACATGCGGGACCCATGATCCTGCATCGTAAACGGCTCGATCGGAGAACGTTGAACGAGATGGCGCGATCTAGAAAAAAACAATGCCAGAGAGGCTGCCATCTGGGCCCTACATCCCTCGGCGGTGCGGATTTGCGTTGACTCGGCCGGCGAACCCGAGATTTCGAGATGCACCACGTCCCGGGCCACCATACGCGACGTTTTGGCCGCTTTCGTCGGGCTAGGTGGCCTCAAAAACGAGAAAAAAAAAGTTTTGACATGAACCACGGAGGGACCAAAAATCGTCGGCCATGGTACACCAGCAACCACGGCGCGACTTCAACTTCGTCGGCCATGGCAACTTTTCTTGTAGTGGGGTATAATCACAAGTATGTATTAGTCCTAGGAAGGGCGGTGCATTAGCATAGGTTCACCCACACAACACTTATCAAAACAATGAAGATTAATCAACTATATGAAGCGAAAGCACTAGACTAAATCCCCGTGTGTCCTCAAGAACGTTTGGTCATTATAAGTAAACAAACCGGCTTGTCCTTTGTGCTAAAAAGGATTGGGCCACTCGCTGCAATTATTTCTCTCGCATTTTACTTACTCGTACTTTATTTATCTGCTATATCAAAACCCCCTGAATACTTGTCTGTGAGCATTTACAGTGAATCCTTCATCGAAACTGCTTGTCAACACCTTCTGCTCCTCGTTGGGTTCGACACTCTTATTTATCGAAAGTACTACGATACACCCCCTATACTTGTGGGTCATCAAGACTATTTTCTGGCGCCGTTGCCGGGGAGTGAAGCGCTATTGGTAAGTGGAATTGGTAAGGAAACTTTTACTGTACGTGCTGATTTTGTTTCTGCTTGCTGCTATAAGTCATTATGGAGAGATCCTCCCTTGAATTTCTATTTGGGAAATCTACTACTACTGCAACGGTAGTGGATGAGGCGCCAGGTGAGGAAGTAATACCATATAAAATACCTATGAAAATTATTGAACGTGTTGTGGATAACCGCTATGAAGGGGATGGAACTGTTCATCCTGGAGATCATTTACTGTTTTTACATGAATTATGCGGGTTATTCAAGTGTGCAGGTATTTCAATGGATGAAGTTAGGAAGAAATTATTTGTTATGTCGCTATCTGGTAAAGCGGCGCATTGGTATAAACTGCTGAAGGATGGGCGTTCTCTTGATTGGAAGGATATTGTGCCTCTATTTTACTCCAAATTCTATCCTCCAAGTGAAATTCACAAAGACCGAAACCGTATATATAATTTTTGGCCTCATGATGGAGAGAGTATTGCCCAAGCGTGGGGGAGATTGAAGTCTTTAATGCTCAAATGCCCCATTCATGAGCTTCCTGGTAATATTATCATTGATAATTTCTATGCAAGACTTTCTTTTCAAGATAAAACCTTGCTGGATACTGCTTGTTCTGGATCATTCACACGCAATAAAGAAGAGTTTAAATGGGACCTTCTTGATCGAATCCAAGAAAATACTGAAGGATGGGAGAATGACAAAGGTAGAGTGTCAGGTATAAATTATGATTATGAATGCATTGAAACTTTTATGGATACTGATGAATATCGTAATATAAGTGCTACATATGGTCTTGACTCTCAAGTTGTTGCAAATATTTATAAAGCCTTTGCTTCTCATTTTGAATTGCCTAGGAAGAATTTTGATAAGTATCATGAACCTTATAAAGATAAAACTGATTCACCTAAAGGTAAATGTATTGAAATTAAAACTGTTGATCATGTTCTTTCTTAAGTGTAGTTAATAAAAGTGCAAAGAAACCTATAGAACCTGAAGAACAAATAAAAGTTGAACCTGCTGTTGCAATAGTTAAAGATCTTGTGACTGAAAATGTGGAAGATGGTCATATTATTTTCTGTGAAGATGCTTCTAATATTGTTTCGCATCCTAATAAGTCTAGGAAAGCCAGTGTTCCTGTGCTCTCTGTTCGAATTGGTGATCATTGTTATTATGGTTTATGCGACATTGGTGCAAGTATTAGTGCCATTCCTTATGAGCTCTACACGGAAATCATGCATGAAATTGGTTCTTGTGAACTTGAAGATATTGATGTGGTTATTCGGCTAGCTAATAGAGAAACTATCTCTCCCATTGGTATTGTTCGAGATGTGGAAGTTCTATGTGGTAAGATTAAATATCCTGCTGACTTTTTGGTACTTGGTTCTGCTGCTAGTAAGTCTTGTCCTATTATTTTTGGTAGACCTTTTCTGAATACTTGTGGAGCTATTATAGATTGCAAGAAAGAGAAAATTGTTACTAAATTTGCTGGTGAATCTTATGAGTTTAACTTCTCTAAATTTGCCAAAACTCCTTATAAAGCTGATTTGCCTAATGAAGATTTTAGAGTTGAACAGTGTGCATCTATTGCTCTTGCTCCTAATAATCCTTTGCAGCAACATTTGGAGAATAGTGAGAGTGAAGTTTTTAGGGAAGAAAGGGATGAGCTTGATGAAATTTTCCTTCGTCAACCTATTCTTAAACATGACTTACCGGTTGAAGATCTAGGTGTAACACCACCACCAAAGGAAGATCATGTATTTGATTTGAAACCATTACCTGATAATCTTAAGTATGCTTATATTGATGATAAGAAAACATATCCTGTTATTATTAGTGCTAAGCTTTCAGATATTGAGGAAGAAAGGTTATTGGAAATATTGAAGAAACACCGAGGAGCTATTGGCTACACTCTTGATGACTTGAAGGGGATTTCTCCCTCTATTTGCCAACATGCCATCAATATAGAAGATGGTGCAAAACCTGTTGTTGAACATCAGCGTCGTCTAATTCCCAAGATGAAGGATGTGGTAAGAAATGAGGTATTAAAACTTCTTGAAGCAGGTATTATATATCCTATTGCTGATAGTAGATGGGTTAGTCCTGTGCATTGTGTTCCTAAGAAAGGAGGAATAACTGTTGTACCTAATGATAATGATGAGCTCATTCCTCAAAGAGTAGTTGTAGGGTATAGAATGTGCATTGATTTTCGAAAAGTTAATAAAGTTACTAAGAAAGATCATTACCCTTTACCTTTTATTGATCAAATGTTAGAAAGGTTGTCTAAAAATACTCATTTCTGCTTTCTTGATGGATATTCTGGGTTTTCACAAATTGTTGTTAGAGCTAAAGATCAAGAGAAAACCACTTTCACTTGTCCTTATGGAACTTATGCTTATAGGCGTATGCCTTTTGGTTTATGTAATGCTCCTGCTACTTTCCAAAGATGCATGTCTGCTATTTTTCATGGCTTTTGTGAAAAGATTGTTGAGGTATTCATGGATGATTTTTCTGTCTATGGGAATTCTTTTGATAATTGCTTGCGAAACCTTGATAAAGTTTTGCAGAGATGTGAAGAAACTAACCTTGTTCTTAATTGGGAGAAATGCCACTTTATGGTTAATGAAGGAATTGTATTGGGACATAAAATTTCCGAGAGAGGTATTGAAGTTGATAGAGCTAAAGTTGAAGCAATTGAGAAGATGCCCTATCCTAGGGATGTTAAAGGTATTCGTAGTATTCTTGGTCATGCTGGTTTTTATAGGAGATTTATTAAAGATTTCTCTAAAATTTCAAAGCCTCTTACTAATCTTCTTCAAAAAGATGTACCTTTCGTTTTTGATGATGATTGTAAGGAAGCTTTTGAAACTCTAAAGAAAGCCTTAACAACTGCTCCTGTAGTTGAACCTCCTGATTGGAATTTGCCTTTTGAAATTATGTGTGATGCTAGTGATTTTGCTGTAGGTGCTGTCCTTGGACAGCGAGTAGATAAAAAATTAAATGTTATTCATTATGCTAGTAAAACTCTAGACGCTGCTCAAAGAAATTATGCTACAACTGAGAAAGAATTATTAGCCGTAGTTTTTGCATGTGACAAGTTTAGATCCTATATTGTTGATTCAAAAGTTACAGTTCATACTGATCATGCTGCGATTAGGTACCTTATGGAAAAGAAAGATGCTAAGCCAAGGCTTATTAGATGGGTGCTTCTTTTGCAAGAATTTGATTTACATATTGTAGATAGGAAAGGTGCTGATAATCCTGTTGCTGATAATTTGTCTAGATTGGAAAATATTGCTTATGATCATGTTCCTGTTAATGATAGTTTTCCAAATGAACAATTGGCTGCAATAAAGGTGAGCTCGCGAGATAGTCCTTGGTATGCTGATTATGCTAACTTTATTGTTTCGAAGTACTTGCCTCCAACCTTTTCAGCTCAGCAAAGGAGGAAATTCTTTTATGATTTGAGGCATTATTTTTGGGATGACCCACACTTATATAAAGAAGGAGTGGATGGTATTATGCGAAGATGTGTCCCAGAATATGAACAACAAGAGATATAAGTTCCTCTCCAGCTTATCTTGGGAAAGACTGTTAATAAATCTAGAAAGAATTGGGCTAGTAAGTTAAAGGAAGCATTGTGGGCTTATAGAACTGCTTATAAAAATCCTATGGGAATGTCTCCTTATAAAATGGTTTATGGAAAAGCTTGTCATTTACCTTTAGAACTAGAGCACAAAGCTTATTGGGCTGTAAGAGAACTTAATAAAGATTTTAAACTTGCCGGTAAGAAGAGGTTGCTACAATTGAGTTCTTTAGATGAATGGAGAAGTGAAGCTTATGAAAATGCTAAACTTTTTAAGGAGAAAGTTAAGAAGTGGCATGATAGAAGAATTATTAAAAGAGAATTTAATGTTGGAGATAAAGTCCTATTGTATCGGTCTCGTCTCAGATTTTTTGCAGGGAAATTACTCTCAAAATGGGAAGGACCATATGTTATTGAGGAGGTATATCGTTCAGGGGCAATTAAAATTAGCTCTTTGGAAGGTAATGCCACACAAGTAGTGAATGGACAAAGACTCAAGCATTATATTTCTGGAGATTCTTATAATGAAGATATTGATGTTATTCAAGTGATGACTCCGGAAGCTTTCATCAAAGATCAAATTGACAGTTCTGCAGAGTCCGACTTTGAATAGGTAACAGTTTTAGTAATAAAAAGTCCGCGTTTAACTTTCCGAACAATATTTCTGCTGTTTATGGAAAATATGAAAAATTACGAGATCGAAACGGAGTGGAGGAGACGCGCGAGGGCCCGTCACCATAGGCCGGCGCGGGCCCCACCCTGGCCGCGCCGCCCTATGGGGACAGCCCCTCGGCGTCCCGTTTCCACTCGTTTTCGGCCTGGAACCTTCCTTTTATCGTAAAAATATTTGCTATATAATCCCCCGGACCCCTGGAGGTCCGTATATCGTTTTCTCGTCGTGTTTTGTTTCGAGCTGTTTTCTGCCAGATATTGTTTTCAGATCTAGAGCCACCATGTCTTCGTCGGAGCCTCCGAAGGACAACTTCTTTGAGAACGTCGTCAACCCGTACATGAGCGAGTTGAAGATGCATCCCAAGGAATTGCTGCTCGTAGATGGAGAGTTGCAGATAGAAGATGTTCGGGGACCCAAGGGAGAAGGAAGCTTGGAGGACAGGATGAAGAAACTAGAACAAGAGGTCTTCACCTACAAGAAGATGGCTGAGCGTGAAGTGGACATCTTCCACAAGATTGTGTCCGAACTCATTGGTGAACATGAGAAGGAGACTGCAAAGCTGTGGAGCGATATCCTCTCACTTCACAACACTACCAACCAACTTCAGGCGCAACTTTATGATGTTTGGAATCAAAACTGTGAGTATGAAAACAGGTTTAAACGCATTAGCGATGCTGCTAGTTTCAGGATTCCCGAGACCAAGACATCGTTTGTTGATGGAGAGCCTCTTCCTGGAAGTCTGATGACGAGAAGAATCCACCACCATCACCACCGAAGGAGTAATTCATCATCGGTATTGGCATCCCCTTGGTTTGTTCCAAGCTTGGGGGAGTGCCGCGGTATCACATCATCACTATCTTTATCTTTTACTATCAAGTAGTGTCATATCATGAGTAGGGAAGTTATCATATAGAATAGTTTGCAGTGTGGAAGTATCTCTCTTAGTTGGTTATCTATGTATCCGTTGGTGTGAGTTATCGTTATGGAATATTAATGAGAAGTCTTATCATTTACTTTTTGCACACCTTATTTTAGTTTGCAATTTCTACTATATGATCACTCTTGACATTAGTATTGATATCACTTTGGGAGCATCAAGTAAATCTATTTGGTTTTGGCAAACTTAGCATTGGTCAATAGCAACAACATCTTGATGTTTAAATAGAAAAGGGAAATACATGTAGATATATTGCTTTATTATCTTTCTGCTAATGAGTTTAGTATTCTGAAGTTAAAATTGCTTGTGCTTATGAGAAAGATGCATGATTGTTTCTATCACATGTATATTTGTTTGTTTCCCTCAACCTTTATGCTTGCTACCCAACCTTGCTAGCCATAACCTTAGACCAAACCCATGCCATTTGTGTCCACCATAACTACCTACTATGTGGTATTTTGCGCCACTCCAAGTAAATACTTCATGTGCTACCTTTAAATAATTCAAACTATATTACTCCTTATTTGTGTCAATGTTTTATAGCTCATGAGGAAGTATGTGGTGTTTTATCTTTCAATCTTGTTGGGTCGACTTTCACGAATGGACTAGTGGCACATCCGCTTATCCAATAATTTTGCAAAAAGAGCTGGCAACGGGGTTCCTAGCCCCAATTAATAACCTTCATTAATAATTCTCTTCACATGTTTTGCCTAATTTATCATGCAACTTAATTTTGCAATAGACACTCCTCCATGGTTTGAGAAATGTTGGAAGGCACCGAGGATTCGGTTAGCCATAGCTTGTGAAAGCAAAGGTTGGGGGAGTTTCATCCATAATAAAACTAAAATACATGTGTAAACAAAAGAGAAGGGGATGATCTACCTTGCTGGTAGAGATCCGTCCTCCATGGGAGCCGCTCTTGGAAGATCGTTTGGCAAGGGAGTTAGAGTGCCCGCTACCATTCGTTGACAACAACAAACACCGCTCAAAATTTTACTTTTATGCTCTTTATATGATTTCAAAACTTGAAAAGATCTAGCACATGATTTAATCCCTGCTTCCCTCTGCGAAGGGCCTATCTATTACTTTTATGTTGAGTCAGTAAACCTATTTCCCTCTATCTTAAGCAAGCAATTGAGTTGTTGTGAACCAACCATTTATGCTATGATTTAGTTAATCATGTCTTTTATGCTTTCTTGTTTAGTACAAATTTTATCTGAATGAATATGACTTTGAAAGTTATCAATGATTATGAGTAGATTGTTATGATTGAGGATGAAAGCCCTGCTATATAAATTCTAATATGAAAGCTTTGCTTAGAAGATAAGTACAATCCGTTAGTAGTTCTCTGACCAAGAACAAAGTTTGCCATAACCATTTATGATTTCCTATGCACCTTTATTTGTGATTTCTCTTTACTTATTTCAAGTTGAATTATATGAGGAGGATGTTTACTAGAATATCTTGTGTGAATCAATATGATGCTTCTTGTCCGTATTTTATTTATCGACTCTTCACTCCATAAACATGTGGTCTTGTTTATTGAGCTCAGTTTCGCTTGGGGACAAGCGAGGTCTAAGCTTGGGGGAGTTGATACGTCCATTTTGCATCACTATTTTATATCATAATTTGCTGTTATTCATTGATATATTTCATATTTAGAGATGATACTTATGTTATTTCACCTATTTTGCATGTTTCATGATCATTGGAGAATTATTCACCGGAGTCAGGATTCTGCTGGAAAAAGCACCGTCAAGACACCATATTTCGGAAGATCAACAATTGACGGAAATTATATGAAAAATCCTATTTTTCCAGAAGACGAAGGGAGCCAAAAGGAGGGGCCGAGAGGGGCCACCATGGGCCCCCCATAGGCCGGCGCGGGCCCTGGCCGCGCCGCCATGTGGGGAGGGGGCCCACAGCCCCCTCTGGCCTCCTCTCCTTCGCGTACATCATCTCCCCGAAAACCTAAGGCACGGGGAGTTACGGAGAATTGACAGAGCCGCCTCTGCGGGGCGGAGAGACACCAGAGAGAAAAGAGCTCTCCGGCGGGCAGGAATCCGGCCGGGGAAATTCCCTCCGGAGGAAATCGACGCCATCGCCATCGTCATCGAGCTGGGCATCATTGGGATCATCATCATCGTCATCTCCACCATCTACACCGCCATCTCCACCGCTGCATCTCGTCACCGCTGTAACAATTAGGGTTGGATCTTGATTGTTTGATAGGGGAAACTCTCCCGGTATTGATTTCTACTTGTTATTGATGCTATTGAGTGAAACCATTGAACCAAGGTTTATGTTCAGATTGTTATTCATCATCATATCACCTCTGATCATGTTCCATATGATGTCTCATGAGTAGTTCGTTTAGTTCTTGAGGACATGGGTGAAGTCGAAATGTTAGTAGTGAACTATGTTGAGTAATATTTAATGGTTTGATATTTAAGTTGTGGTGTTATTCTTCTAGTGGTGTCATGTGAACGTCGACTACATGATACTTCACCTTTATGGGCCTAGGGGAGTGCATCTTGTATTCGTTTGCTAATTGTGGGGTTGCCGGAGTGACAGCAACCTAAACCCCCGTTAGTATATCGGTGCAGGAGGGATAGCAGGATCTCAGAGTTTAAGGCTGTGGTTAGATTTATCTTAATTACTTTCTTGTATTTGCGGATGCTTGCAAGGGGTATAATCACAAGTATGTATTAGTCCTAGGAAGGGCGGTGCATTAGCATAGGTTCACCCACACAACACTTATCAAAACAATGAACATTAATCAACTATAGGAAGCGAAAGCACTAGACTAAAATCCCCGTGTGTCCTCAAGAACGTTTGGTCATTATAAGTAAACAAACCGGCTTGTCCTTTGTGATAAAAAGGATTGGGCCACTCGCTGCAATTATTTCTCTCGCATTTTATTTACTTGTACTTTATTTATCTGCTATATCAAAACCCCCTGAAAACTTGTCTGTGAGCATTTACAGTGAATCCTTCATCGAAACTGCTTGTCAACACCTTCTGCTCCTCGTTGGGTTCGACACTCTTATTTATCGAAAGTACTACGATACACCCCCTATACTTGTGGGTCAGTCAGGTTGTCAATCTCACCGGCTTGCTGAAAACAAAGGATTAAGCGTATCGAGTGGAAGATGGTGTTTGTTTGCAAAGAACAGTAAAGAACAATGATTGCAGTAGAGTGTATTCAGATGTAAAAGAATGGACCGGGGTCCACAGTTCACTAGTGGTGTCTCTCCAATAAGATAACTAACATGCTGGGTGAACAAATTACAGATGGGCAATTGACAAATCAAGATTCAATACATATCAACGATGATTACTATGAGATTTAATCAGGGCATTACGACAAAGTACATAGACCGCTATCCAGCATGCATCTATGCCTAAATAATCCACCTTCGGGTTAGCATCCGCACCCCCTCCAGTATTAAGTTGTAAACAACAGATAATTGCATTAAGTATGGTGTGTAATGTAATCAACACAAATTAATATCCTTAGACAAAGCATCGATGTTTTATCCCTAGTAGCAACAACACATCCACAACCTTAGGACTTTCTGTCACTGTCCCAGATTAAATGGAGGCATGAACCCACTATCGAGCATAAATACTCCCTCTTGGAGTGATGGCGTGTAACTCACACGTTCGTTGGGAACCCCAAGAGGAAGGTATGATGCGCACAGTAGCAAGTTTTCCCTCAGAAAGAAACCAAGGTTTAATCGAACCAGGAGGAGCCAAGAAGCACGTTGAAGGTTGATGGTCGCGAAATGTGATGCGGCGCAACACCAGGGATTCCGGCGCCAACCTGCACAACACAACCAAAGCACTTTGCCCCAACGAAACAGTGAGGTTGTCAATCTCACCGGCTTGCTGTAACAAAGGATTAAACGTATCGAGTGGAAGATGTTTGCAAGAAAACAGTAAAACAAGTAGATTGTATGCTATGTAAAGAATAGGACCGGGGTCCACAGTTCACTAGAGGTGTCTCTCCCATAAGATAAAGCATGTTGGGTGAACAAATTACGGTCGGGCAATTGACAAATAGAGAAAGGCATAACAATGCATATACATGATATGGTAAATATAGTGAGATTTAATCCGGGCATTACGACATAGTACATAGACCGCCATCCAACTGCATCTATGCCTAAAAAGTCCACCTTCAGGTTATCGTCCGAACCCCCTCCAGTATTAAGTTGCAAAGCAACAGACAATTGCATTAAGTATGGTGCGTAATGTAATCAACAACTACATCCTTAGACATAGCATCAATGTTTTATCCCTAGTGGCAACAGCACATCACAACCTTAGAACCTTCTGTCACGATCCCAGATTCAATGAAGGCATGAACCCACTATCGAGCATAAATACCCCCTCTTGGAGTTAAGAGCAAAAACTTGGCCAGAGCCTCTACTAATAACGGAGAGCATGCAAGATCATAAACAACACATAAACAATAGATTGATAATCACCATAATCATAGTACTCTCTATCCATCGGATCCCGACAAACACAACATATAGTATTACAGATAGATGATCTTGATCATGTTGGGCAGCTCACAAGATCCAACAATGAAGCACAACAAGGAGAAGACGACCATCTAGCTCTGCTATGGACCCATGGTCCAGGGGTGAACTACTCACTCATCACTCCGGAGGCGACCATGGCGGTGTAGAGTCCTCCAGGAGATGAATCCCCTCTCCGGCGGGGTGCCGGAGGCGATCTCGAATCCCGAGATGGGATTCGCGGCGGCGGCGTCTCTGTGGGTTTTCCGTATCGTGGCTCTCGGTACGGGGTTTCGCGACGGAAGCTTTAAGTAGGCGGAGGGTCAGCGCGGGGGGCCACACGGGGGCCCAGGGGATCGGTCGGCGCGGCCAGGGCCTGGGCCGCGCCGGCCACCCCCCTCCCCCCACTTCGTTAGGTCTTCGGTCTTCTGGAAGCTTCGTGCAAAAATAGGACCCTGGGCGAAAGTTTCGTCCAATTCCGAGAATATTTCTTTACTAGGATTTCTGAAACCAAAAAACAACAACCGGCTCTTCGGCATCTTGTTAATAGGTTAGTTCGAGAAAATGCATAAATATGACATATAATGTGCATAAAACATGTAGGTATCATCAATAAAGTAGCATGGAACATAAGAAATTATCGATACGTTGGAGACGTATCAGCATCCCCAAGCTTAGTTCTGCTCGTCCCGAGCAGGTAAAACGATAACAAAGATAATTTCTGAAGTGACATGCCATCATAATCTTGATCATACTATTTTTAAACATATGTAATGAATGCAGCGATCAAAGCAAAGGTAGTGACATGAGTAAACAACTGAATCATAAAGCAAAGACTTTTCATGAATAGTACTTCAAGACAAGCATCAATAAGTCTTGCATAAGAGTTAACTCATAAAGCAATAAATCAAAGTAAAGGTGTTGAAGCAACACATAAGAAGATTAAGTTTCAGCGGTTGCTTTCAACTTATAACATGTATATCTCATGGATATTGTCAACATAAAGTAGTATAATAAGTGCAATATGCAAGTATGTAGGAATCAATGCACAGTTCACACAAGTGTTTGCTTCTTAGGGTGGAAGGAGATAGGTAAACTGACTCAACAATAAAAGTAAAAGAATGGTCCTTCAAAGAGGAAAGCATCGATTGCTGTATTTGTGCTAGAGCTTTTATTTTGAAAACATGAAACAATTTTGTCAACGGTAGTAATAAAGCATATGAGTTATGTAAATTATATCTTACAAGTTGCAAGCCTCACGCATAGTATACTAATAGTGCCCGCACCTCGTCCTACTTAACTTGGACTACCGGGTCTTCGCATGCCATGTTTCAACCAAGTGTCACAAAGGGGTACCTCCATGCCGCCTGTACAAAGGTCTAAGGAGAAAGCTCGCATTTCGGATTTCTCGCTTTTGATTATTCTCAACTTAGACATCCATACCGGGACAACATGGACAACAGATAATGGACTCCTCTTAAATGCATAAGCATGTAGCAATGATTATTGTTCTCATATGAGATTGAGGATATATGTCCAAAACTGAAACTTCAACCATGGTTCATGGCTTTAGTTAGCGGCCCAATGTTCTTCTCTAACAATTTTGCATGCTCCAACCACTAAAATGATAGATCCTTCAGACAAGACGGACATGCATAGCAACTCACATGATATTCAACAATAGTTGATGGCGTTCCCCAGAAGCATGGTTATCGCACAACAGGCAACTTAATAAAATATAAAGTGCATAAGTACATATTCAATACTACGATAGTTTTTAAGGCTATTTTGTCCCATGAGCTATATATTGCAAAGGTGAATGATGGAATTTTAAAGGTAGCACTCAAGCAATTTACTTTGGAATGGCGGAGAAATACCATGTAGTAGGTAGGTATGGTGGACACAAATGGCATAGTAGTTGGCTCAAGGATTTGGATGCATGAGAAGTATTCCCTCTCGATACAAGGTTTAGGCTAGCAAGGTTATTTGAAGCAAACTCAAGGATGAACAAGTGCAGCAAAACTCACATAAAAGACATATTGTAAACATTATAAGACTCTACACTGTCTTCCTTGTTGTTCAAAACTCAATACTAGATATTATCTAGACCTTAGAGAGACCAAATATGCAAATCAAATTTTAGCAAGCTCTATGTATTTCTTCATTAATGAGTGCAAAGCATATGATGCAAGAGCTTAAACATGAGCACAACAATTGCCAAGTATCACATTATCCAAGACATTTTTAGAATTACTACATGTAGCATTTTCCAATTCCAACCATATAACAATTTAACGAAGAAGAAACTTCGCCATGAACATTATGAGTAAAGCCTAAGGACACATGTGTCCATATGCAACAGCGGAGCGTGTCTCTCTCCCACAAAGTGAATGCTAGGATCCATCTTATTCAAACAAAAACAAAAACGAAAACAAACCGACGCTCCAAGCAAAGAATACAAGATGTGATTGAATAAAAATATAGTTTCAGGGGAGGAACCTGATGATGTTGTCGATGAAGAAGGGGATGCCTTGGGCATCCCCAAGCTTAGACGCTTGAGTCTTCTTAAAATATGCAGGGGTGAACCACGGGGGCATCCCCAAGCTTAGAGCTTTCACTCCTCTTGATCATAGTATATCATTCTCCTCTCTTGACCCTTGAAAACTTCCTTCACACCAAACTTCAAGCAAACTCATTAGAGGGTTAGTGCACAATTAATAATTCACTCATTCAGAGGTGACACAATCATTATTTTCACTTCTGGACATTGCATAATGCTACTGGACATTAATGGATCAAAGAAATAAATCCAATATAGCAAAAGAGGCAATGCGAAATAAAAGGCAGAATCTGTCAAAAACAGAACAGTCCGTAAAGACGAATTTAGAAATGGCACCAGACTTGCTCAAATGGAAAAACTCAAAACTAATGAAAGTTGCGTACATATCTGAGGATCACGCTCGTAAATTGGCAGATTTTTTCGAATTTTCTACAGAGAATTGTGCCCAGATTCGTGACAGACAGCAATGCTGTTTCTGCGCGTAGCGATCCCAAATATAACATCAACTTTGACATAGAAACTTTACTTGGCACAAAAACTTGATAAGGAGAGGTTGCTACAGTAGTAAACAACTTCCAAGACTCAACAAAACAAAAAATTGCTGTAGGTAAAAACATGGGTTGTCTCCCACAAGCGCTTTTCTTTAACGCCTTTCAGCTAGGCGCAGAAAGTGCAAATCAAGTAACATCGAGAGTAGAAGCATCAACATCATTATTTCTCATGCAAACACAACTTGTTGCAGAGGGTACTTTAGGTGCTCCATTATCTAAATTTTCTATGGTGGTGCTAGGGGTTTTAGCAATTTTAGGCCTATAGTAATTCTTTTGTTTAGGCACTTTAGAAGCATACATGAATTTTTGCTCTTTACCCACATAAGCTTTCTCATTATACTTGAGAGAAGAAAAGGTTGAACCAAGGTTCCCATAGCTTTTTCAAGTTCATTAATCCTATTGGTTTGATTATCATGGACAAGACAAGTTCCCAGGACACTAATTCTTTCATCAATTCTTCCTAAGGATTTATCAAGTTCATAAGTTTTGTCAAATAACATTCCCAATTTAGTTTCAATACTTGGAAAATTTTTCTCTATGGTTTCCAATTTTTTCATAACATCTTCAAGAGAGATTTCAATTTTAACTTCATTAACAGGTGGTATTCCAACTAGACTCTCAATGATGCAACTAGCTTCTAAAGCGGGAGTACCTAGGAAATTACCTCCCGAAAGAGTATCAAGAACATATCTATTCCAACTAGATAAACCAACATAAAAGTTCCTAAGAAGGATAGTGGTGGAGTGTTTCTTAATGCACCTATGATGAGCATTACTAATTCTGTACCAAGCATCTTTAAAACTTTCTCCACCTTGTTGCTTAAAAGAACGAACTTCAACTTCAGGATTACTCATTTTAGTAGTAATAAAGTAAACTAGGCAAATAAAGTAAAGACAAGTAACTAAATTTTTTTGTGTGTTTTTGATATGGAGAGCAAGACAGTAAATAAAGTAAAACTAGCAACTAATTTTTTTGTTTTTGATTTAGTGCAGCAAACAAAGTAGTAAATAAAATAAAGCAAGACAAAAACAAAGTAAAAGAGAGAAGTGGAGACTCCCCTTGCAGCGTGTCTTGATCTCCCCGGCAACGGCGCCGAAAAAGAGCTTGATGGCGTGTAACTCACACGTTCGTTGGGAACCCCAAGAGGAAGGTATGATGCTGGTAGCAAGTTTTCCCTCAGAAAGAAACCAAGGTTTAATCGAACCAGGAGGAGCCAAGAAGCACGTTGAAGGTTGATGGTCGCGAAATGTGATGCGGCGCAACACCAGTGTTTCAGGCGCCAACGTGGAATCTGCACAACAAAACCAAAGTACTTTGCCCCAGCGAAGCAGTGAGGTTGTCAATCTCACCGGCTTGCTCAAGGATTAAACGTATCGAGTGGAAGATGTTTGCAAAGAAAACAGTAAAACAAATTGTATGCTATGTAAAGAATAGGACCGGGGTCCACAGTTCACTAGAGGTGTCTCTCCCATAAGATAAAGCATGTTGGGTGAACAAATTACAGTCGGGCAATTGACAAATAGAAGGCATAACAATGCATATACATGATATGGTAAATATAGTGAGATTTAATCAGGGCATTACGACATAGTACATAGACCGCCATCCAACTGCATCTATAAAAAGTCCACCTTCAGGTTATCGTCCGAACCCCCTCAGGTATTAAGTTGCAAAGCAACAGACAATTGCATTAAGTATGGTGCGTAATGTAATCAACAACTACATCCTTAGACATAGCATCAATGTTTTATCCCTAGTGGCAACAACACATCACAACCTTAGAACCTTCACGATCCCAGATTCAATGAAGGCATGAACCCACTATCGAGCATAAATACCCCCTCTTGGAGTTAAGAGCAAAAACTTGGCCAGCCTCTACTAATAACGGAGAGCATGCAAGATCATAAACAACACATAAACAATAGATTGATAATCACCATAATCATAGTACTCTCTATCCATCGGATCCCGACAAACACAACATATAGTATTACGGATAGATGATCTTGATCATGTTAGGCAGCTCACAAGATCCAACAATGAAGCACAACAAGGAGAAGACGACCATCTAGCTACTGCTATGGACCCATGGTCCGGGGGTGAACTACTCACTCATCACTCCGGAGGCGACCATGGCGGTGTAGAGTCCTCCGGGAGATGAATCCCCTCTCCGGGGTGCGGAGGCGATCTCAGAATCCCCCGAGATGGGATTCGCGGCGGCGCGTCTGTAAGGTTTTCATATCGTGGCTCTCGGTGCGGGGGTTTCGCGACGGAAGCTTTAAGTAGGCGGAGGGTCAACGCGGGGCCACACGAGGGCCGGGGGATAGGTCGGCGCGGCCGGGGCACGGGCCGCGCCGGCCCCCCCCTGGCCTCCTCGTGGCCCCACTTCGTTAGGTCTTCGGTCTTGGAAGCTTCGTGCAAAAATAGGACCCACAGGCGAAAGTTTCGTCCAATTCCGAGAATATTTCTTTACTAGGATTTCTGAAACCAAAAACAGCAGAAAACAGCAACTGGCTCTTCGGCATCTTGTTAATAGGTTAGTTCCAGAAAATGCATAAATATGACATATAATGTGCATAAAACATGTAGGTATCATCAATAAAGTAGCATGGAACATAAGAAATTATCGATACGTTGGAGACGTATCATGGAGTTACAAGTATCAACTTGGCCAGAGCCTCTACTAGCAACGGAGAGCATGCAAGAACATAAACAACACATATATGATAGATTGATAATCAACGTGACATAGTATTCTAGATTCATCAGATCCCATCAAACACAACATGTAGCATTACAAATAGATGATCTTGATCATGTTAGGCAGCTCACAAGATCTAAACAATGATAGCACAAGCGGAGAAGACAACCATCTAGCTACTGCTGGACCCATAGTCCAAGGATGAACTACTCACGCATCAATCCGGGGCTGCATGATGATGTAGAGCCCCTCGGGTGATGATTCCCCTCTCCGGCAGGGTGCCGGGGCGATCTCTGAATCCCAGAGATGGGATTGCGGCGGCGGCCTCTGGAAGGTTTCCGTATCGTGGCTCTCGGTGAGGTATTCGCGACGAAAGGCTTTAAGTAGGCGGAAGGGTAGGTCGGGGAGCGCGAGAGGGCCCACACCATAGGGCGGCGCGGGCCCCACCCAGGCCGCGTGGCCCTGTGGTGTCGGCGCCTCGTCGCCCCACTTCGTTATCCCTTCGGTCTTCCGGAAGCTTCGTGGAAAAATAGGACCCTGGGCGTTGATTTCGTCCAATTCCGAGAATATTTCCTTACTAGGATTTCTGAAACCAAAAACAGCAGAAAACAGCAACTGGCGCTTCGGCATCTTGTTAATAGGTTAGTGCCGGAAAATGTATAATAATGATGTAAAGTATGTATAAAACATTCAAGTATTGTCATAAAAGTAGCATGGAACATAAGAAATTATAGATACGTTTGAGACGTATCAGCATCCCCAAGCTTAGTTCCTACTCGCCCTCGAGTAGGTAACGATAACACAAATAATTTCTGAAGTGACATGCTACCAACATAACCTTGATCAACATTATTGTAAAGCATATGAGATGAATGGAGTGATCTGAAGCAAAAGATTGCTAACAAAGATAATGACTAAACAAATGAATCATATAGCAAAACTTTTCATGAATAGTACTTTCAAGACAAGTATCAATAAGACTTGCATAAGAGCTAACTCATAAGCAATAAATTCTTAGTAGAATGCATTGAAGCAACACAAAGGATGATTAAGTTTCAGCGATTGCTTTCAACTTGTAACATGTATATCTCATGGATATTTGTCAACATAGAGTAGTATAACATGTGCAATAAGTAAACATGTAAGAATCAATGCACAGTTAACACAAGTGTTTGCTTCTAAGATAGAAAGAAGTGGGTAAACTGACTCAACATAAAGTAAAAGAATGGCCCTTCGCAGAGGGAAGCATGGATTACTATTTTGTGCTAGAGCTTTTGTTTTGAAAACATAGAAACAATTTTGTCAACGGTAGTAATAATTCATATGTGCTATGCATAATACTTCCTACAAGTTGCAAGTCTCATGCGTAGAGTACTAATAGTGCTCGCACCTTGTCCTAATCAGCTCGGATAACACGGATTATCATTGCATGACATATGTTTCAACCAAGTGTCACAAAGGGGTACCTCTATGCCGCCTGTACAAAGGTCTAAGGAGAAAGCACGCATTGGATTTCTCGCTTTTGATTATTCTCAACTTAGACATCCATACCGGGACAACATAGACAAGAGATAATGGACTCCTCTTTTAATGCTTAAGCATTCAACAACAAATAATATTCTCATAAGAGATTGAGGTTGTATGTCCAAACTGAAACTTCCACCATGATACATGGCTTTAGTTAGCGGCACAATGTTCTTCTCTAACATATGCATACTCAAACCATTTGATCATGAAATCGCACTTACTTCAGACAAGACGAACATGCATAGCATCTCACATGATATCCAACAAAGGTAAAAGTTGATGGCGTCCCCAGAAACATGGTTACCGCTCAACAAGCAACTTATAAGAACGAAGACACATAACTACATATTCATCACCACAATAGTTTTTAAGCTATTTGTCCCATGAGCTATATATTGCAAAGATAAAGGAATGAAATTTTAAAGGTACCACTCAAGTAATTTACTTTGGAATGGCAGAAAAGTACCACATAGTAGGTAGATATGGTGGACACAAATGGCATGGGTTTTGGCTCAAGGTGTTTGGATGCACGAGAAGCATTTCCTCTCAGTACAAAGTTTGGGCTAGCAAGGTTGTTTGAAGAAAACACAAGTATGAACAGGTACAGCAAAACTTACACAAGAACATATTGCAAGCATTATAAGACTCTACACTGTCTTCCTTGTTGTTCAAACACTTTACCAGAAAATATCTAGACTTAGAGACACCAATCATGCAAACCAAATTAAACAAGCTCTACGGTAGTTCTCCATTAATAGTTTAAACTACATGATGCAAGAGCTTAAACATGATCTATGAGAGCTCAAACAATTGCCACGTTATTCCAAACCATATGCAGCATTTTCTGATTCCAACCAAATAGCAATTTAACGAAGCAATTTCAGCCTTCGCCATGAACATTAAAGCACAATTAAGAACACAAGTGTTCCATATGAAAAAGCGGAGCGTAATATATCCAATATAAGGATGATGGGATCCAACTTTATTCAAACCAAAGCAAAAATAAAAGCAAACCGACGCTCCAAGTAAAGAACATAAGATGTGATGGAATAAAAATATAGTTTCACTAGAAGTGACCTGATAAGTTGTCGATGAAGAAGGGGATGCCTTGGGCATCCCCAAGCTTAGATGCTTGAGTCTTCTTAAAATATGCAGGGATGAACCACCGGGGCATCCCCAAGCTTAGAACTTTCACTCTTCTTGATCATAGTATATCATCCTCTTCTATTGACCTTTGAAAACTTCCTCCACACCAAACTTCAAGAAAACTCATTAGAGGGTTAGTGCATAATCAAAAATTCACATATTCAGAGGTGACACAATCATTCTTAACACTTCTGGACATTGCACAAAGCTTCTGAAAGTTAATGGAACAAAGAAACTCATTCAACATAGCAAAAGCGGCAATGCGAAATAAAAGACAGAATCTGTCAAAACAGAACAATCCGTAAAGACGAATTTTGCAGGGGCACTTAACTTGCTCAAACGAAAAAACTCAAAACTAATGAAAGTTGTGTACATATCTGAGGATCACGCACGTAAATTTACAGATTTTTTTTGATTTTTTTACAGAGAGTTCTGCGCGAATTCGTAACAGACAGCAATGCTGTTTCTGCGCAGTAATCCAAATCTAGCATCAACTTTGCCATAGAGACTTTACTTGGCACAAAAACATGATAAGGAGAGGTTTCTACAGTAGTAAACAACTTCCAAGACTCAACAATACAGTAGATAAAATGAAACATGGGTTATCTCCCAAGAAGTGCTTTTCTTTAACGCCTTTCAGATAGGCGCAGAAATTGCAAATCAAGTAACATCAAGAGATGAAGCATCAACATCATTATCTGAGGAGTCGGGAGTTTTCTCAACTATGTATTGTATCTTATTTATGTATGGAACTCCCTTTTCAATACCCTTAGGCTTACTATCCTCCTCAAATAAATTTTCAGGGACAATCCAATCAAAATTCTTTTCTAATGCCTCGTGCATTCCTATGAGTTTATGAGGTATTGGTATTTTAATCTCTCCCTCATAATTGAATTTATTAGTGTATCTTAGCCTATCTTTTTCCCTTTTTTCAAGGATATTTGCAAAATTAGTACACAAGCCTAGCATCTTATATCGAATAAAGACTTTCCTAGCTTCTCTAGCTACATCACCAAATTCTCTAAGAAGGGTTTCTAGAATAAAATCTTTCTTTTCTCCTTCTTCCATATCACCGAGTGTAAGAAACATATGTTGCATTATGGGATTAAGATTAACAAATCTAGCTTCCAACATGTGCACTAGAGAGGCAGTAGCAATTTCATAATCAGGAGCAAGTTCTACCAAGGATCTATCTTCAAAATCTTCAGTCTTACTAACATGAGTGAAAAATTCTTCTATATTATCTTTTCCAATGATAGACCCACTACCTACCGGTATATCTTTCAAAGTAAACTTAGGATGAAGCATGATGAAATAAACAAAAAGTAAACTAAGCAAGTAAAGTAAAGACAAGTAACTATTTTTTTTGTGTTTTGATATAGAGCTAGTAAATAAGACAGAAAGTAAAGTAACTAATTTTTTGTGTGTTTTTGATATAAAGAAAACAAGACGATAAATAAAATAAAGTAAAGCAAGACAAAAACAAAGTAAAGAGATTGGATGTGGAGACTCCCCTTGCAGCGTGTCTTGATCTCCCCGGCAACGGCGCGAGAAAAAGAGCTTGATGCGCGTAGATGTACACGTCCGTTGGGAACCCCAAGAGGAAGGTGTGATGCGCACATCGGCAAGTTTTCCCTCAGAAAGAAACCAAGGTTATCGAACCAGTAGGAGCCAAGAAGCACATGAAGGTTGTTGGTGGAGGAGTGTAGTGCGGCGCAACACCAGTGAAACCGGCGCCAACGTGGAACCTGCACAACACAATCAAGATACTTTGCCCCAACATAACAGTGAGGTTGTCAATCTCACCGGCTTGCTAAAAACAAAGGATTAAGCGTATCGAGTGGAAGATGGTGTTTGTTTGCAAAGAACAGTAAGAACAATGATTGCAGTAGATTGTATTCAGATGTAAAAGAATGGACCGGGGTCCACAGTTCACTAGTGGTGTCTCTCCAATAAGATAACTAACATGCTGGGTGAACAAATTACAGATGGGCAATTGACAAATCAAGATTCAATACATATCAACGATGATTACTATGAGATTTAATCAGGGGATTATGACAAAGTACATAGACCGTTATCCAGCATGCATCTATGCCTAGATAATCCACCTTCGGGTTAGCATCCGCACCCCCTCTAGTATTAAGTTGTAAACAACAGATAATTGCATTAAGTATGGTGCGTAATGTAATCAACACAAATATCCTTAGACAAAGCATCGATGTTTTATCCCTAGTAGCAACAGCACATCCACAACCTTAGAACTTTCTGTCACTGTCCCAGATTAAATGGAGGCATGAACCCACTATCGAGCATAAATACTCCCTCTTGGAGTTACAAGTATCAACTTGGCCAGAGCCTCTACTAGCAACGAGAGCATGCAAGAACATAAACAACACATATATGATAGATTGATAATCAACTTGACATAGTATTCTAGATTCATCGGATCCCATCAAACACAACATGTAGCATTACAAATAGATGATCTTGATCATGTTAGGAAGCTCACAAGATCTAAACAATGATAGCACAAGCGGAGAAGACAACCATCTAGCTACTGCTATGGACCCATAGTCCAAGGATGAACTACTCACGCATCAATCCGGAGGCGGGCATGATGATGTAGATCCCTCCGGTGATGATTCCCCTCTCGGCAGGGTGCAGGCGATCTCCTGAATCCCCGAGATGGGATTGGCGGCGGCGTCTCTGGAAGGTTTCCGTATCGTGGCTCTCGGTACGGGGGTATTCGCGACGAAGGCTTTAAGTAGGCGGAAGGGTAGGTCGGAGGCGGCGCGAGGGCCCACACCATAGGGCGGCGCGCGGGCCCCACCCAGGCCGCGGGCCCTGTGGTGTCGGCGACTCGTCGCCCACTTCGTTATCCCTTCGGTCTTCGGAAGCTTCGTGGAAAAATAGGACCCTAGCGTTGATTTCGTCCAATTCCGAGAATATTTCCTTACTAGGATTTCTGAAACCAAAAACAGAGAAAACGACAAGCTGGCGCTTCGGCATCTTGTTAATAGGAGTGCGGAAAATTTATAATAATGATGTAAAGTACATAAAACATTGTCATAGTAGCATGGAACATAAGAAATTGTAGATACGTTTGAGACATATCAGTCACCACCTCTCCAACGGCAGGATCCCCTCCGGGGGTATAAATAGCTCTTCTTCCCCAATGGTCTTAGGCAACGAAATAGACCAAATCTGAGACCACCATTGCTGAGCTCAAAACGCCTAGATCTCTCTACTCCTCCACTCAAACTCCACCATACTTGAGGATTTGCTAGAGATGACCTAGATCTACTCTTCCACCAAAGGAATTTGTGTTTCATCAACATTCTTAGTGGATCTTTGTGAGGTGACCTCGAAGCTACTCTTCGTGTAAAGCTTCGTGGTTACATCTTGGGAGCCTCCAATTTGGTTGTGGATGTGTGCCCCAAGCTTTGTGTAAAGGTGCCGGTTGCGACCTCAAGGCAACCGCTTAGTGGAGCGTGGGCTAGGCCTTTGTGGCGTTGCTCACCGGAGAACTGGGTGAGCCTTCGTGGCGTTGGTTGGCCTTCGTGGCACCACACCCCTCCAAACGTAGACGTACTTCCCTTTACAAGGAAGGAACTACGGGAATCATATCGTCGTCTCTCCGTGTGCTCCACCTCGGTTACCTCTATCCTCTCACCGCCTTTACTACTTGTATCTTGTATTGTTGCTTGTAGCTTGTCATATAGGTGAATTCATTTAGTTGCATATCTAGAGAACTTACCTTTGTGTCAACCCTAATTTGAAAAAGAATTAAAATTTTAGATTACACCTATTCACCCCCCTCTAGGTGTCATACGATCCTTTCAATTGGTATCAGAGCCTCGGCTCTTATTCGGGCTTTACCGCCTAAGAGAGTATGGCCGAAGAGGGGGTTGCTAGTTCGGAGCCCGCATCCATGGAGGACATCAAGGAGTTGAAATCGTCAATCTCCTTGATGAATGACTCCATGGGTGAATTAAGGGAGATGATGATGAGCTTTATGCAAGCTAATAAACCTCCTATTCCTCCTACCACCACTACCGAGGTTGGCAATCCTAGTTTGGATAAGACCTCTCTTGGTGCCCCTACGGAGGCCGAAACCAAGGATGGAGAGGGTAGTGGTGAGTCCTTCCCAAGATATATCCTAATGCCACCGGAGTGTACTCGGCGGTTGCTCCTCCGCTCGTGTATTCTTCGGATCCTCCCATTCCTCACCCTCGAATTAATCCACGAGGAGATCCACCGTCACTTAATCCTAATGCATTTTCTTTGTGGCAAACCAAGATGAATTCTTATTTAAATTCCTCATCTATTGAACTATGGAGAATTGTTGCGGAAGAATACAAGCCTCACAATCCTAATGGTTTGTCTCGTAGGGAAGTGGTTGATTATCAACTCAATGCCACCGCCTTATATATGATTCAATAAGCCGTTAGCGAGGATGATAGACCCTACATCGAGAAACCAACAACCTCCAAGGATGCTTGGGATATTCTCGCCGAAGTATTCCTTGGAAGCTCAAGCATGAGGCAAAATAAGTTCCAAGAGGTTAGCAATAAAGCCGAAGGATTCTACATGGAAGATGGTGAACATCATCGGGATATGTACCGCCGTCTCAAGGCTCTTGCTATCTCCTTTCGAGACCTTGGTGCCACTTATGTTGATGATGATTGGATCAAGAGGAAGTACATCAATGCTCTATTGCCCTTTGAACCGGCCGATCTAAGGATTCTCAAGAACAAGCACAACTTTGAGCAAATGACCTCCAATGATGTCATGCAAGAAATGGATGCTTTCAAGGTTGAGTCAAAGATTGCGGTTGATAGTCGTGCCCGGGCCATTGGGATGAAGAGAAGTGAAAACCTTGCATTGAAGGCACATGTTTGTGTAGAGGATGATGAAGATTTGATGGAAACTAAGTATGAAGGACACTCCGAAGAACTCAAACGTGATCTACATGGTCACATTGCTCTTCTCACAAAATCCTTTTGAAGAGATCCTTCCAAGTACAAGTTAAAGGGAAACCATAGAGGAGATGACAAGGTCCCAAGAGCTAGAACTTGCTACAATTGTGGCAATCAAGATCACTTCATTGCCGAGTGCCCATATGAGAATAGAGAAGATCATGGTGGAAAGCTCATCCTCAAGGACAAGTCAAAGGCCCCTCGCAAGAAGCCATTTGTCAAGAAGAGTGGCTATGACATTTGCAAGAAGCCATCAAAGTATGTGTTGATTGCCCGTGAGGAGTATTCTTCCGGAGAAGAAGAAGATGACAAAGACGACTCAAGAAGTGAGGTGGCCGCCATTGCTATCACCTTCACACCTTCATCATCTCTCTTTGAATCTCCCAATGAGGACTCCTCCAACAATGCAAGATGTCTAATGGTCAAGACTTCTCATGTTCTCACTTCCGGAGATGAAGAAGATGTTCACGAAGACACATTAAGTGAAAAGGCCACTAGTGCCTCTACCCCTATGACATCTCTCTTCGAATCTCCCAATGAGGACCTCTCCTTCAACCTCAACAAGTGCCTCATGGCCAAGACTTCCGAGGTAACCACTTAATCCAAACCCACCTCCAAGACTATTGTTTCGAAGTGTGATGTTGAGAGTCAAACATAAAGAGATAAATTATTAGCTTGGATGAATTTATCTCTAACTTGCAAGGTGAACCCAAAAGGCATGTCCAAGTTATCTTGGATAGGCTTGCACATGCCAATGATCTCCTTGATCTCAAGGAGAGATTTGAGAGAGAAAATGCCGATGAGATTGGTGCATTATTGATGACCCACAAGTATAGGGGATCGCAACAGTCTTCGAGGGAAGTATTACCCAATTTATTGATCGACACAAGGGGAGACAAAGAATACTTATAAACCTAACAGCGGAGTTGTCAATTCAGCTGCACTGGAAAGAGACTTGCTCGCAAGAGTTTATCAGTAGCAACAGTTTTATAGCGTAGGAATAGTGAAATAACGGCGGTGAAATAAAGACAGCGAGTGATTATAGTAAACAGCAGGATTAAAATACTGTAGGCACGGGGACGGATGAACGGGCGTTGCATGGATGAGAGAATTCATGTAACAATCATGGTAGGGCATTTGCAGGTAATAATAAATCGGTATCCAAGTACTAATCAATCAATAGGCATGTGTTCCATATATAGTCGTACGTGCTCGCAATGAGAAACTTGCACAACATCTTTTGTCCTACCACCGGTGGCGGCCGGGCCTCTAGGGAAACTACTGGAAATTAAGGTACTCCTTTTAATAGAGTACCGGAGCAAAGCATTAACACTCCGTGAACACATGTGATCCTCACATCACGCCTTCCCCTCCGGTTGTCCCAATTTCTGTCACTTTGGGGCCTCGGGTTCCGGACGCAACGTGTGTATACAACTTGCAGGTAAGATCAATAAACAATGCATATCATGATGAAACAATAACATGTTCAGATCTGAGATCATGGCACTCGGGCCCTAGTGACAAGCATTAAGCATAACAAGTTGCAACAATATCATAAAAGTAACATCTACGGATACTAGGCACCATGCCCTAACAATCTTGTGACTATTACATGATCAATCTCATCCAATCCCTACCATCCCCTTCAGCCTACAGCGGGGGAATTACTCACACATGGATGGGGGAAACATGGCTGGTCGATGGAGAGGCGTCGGTGGTGATGGCGGTGAAGATCCCCTCCAATTCCCCGTCCCGGCGGAGTGCCAGAACGGAGTTTCTGGTCCCGAGGCGGAGTTTCGCGATGGCGGCGGCGTACTGGATGGTCTCTGGAAATATCGTCGAACCCCCTGGCGTTTTTAGGTCGAAAGGCGTATATAGTCCAGAGGAGAGCGTCGGGGGGCCGCCGAGGCGCCCACACAACAAGGCGGCGCGCCCCCCCTGGGCCGCGCCGGCCTAGTGTGGGGGCCTCGGGCCCCACAGCTTGCCCTTCTGGCTCCGTCAATATTCTAGGAAAATAGGGCCTTTCGCATAAATTCCGAGGATTTTCCTGAAAGTTGGATTTCTGCACAAAAACAAGACACCAGAGCAATTCTGCTGAAAACAGCGTTAGTCCGTGTTAGTTGTATCCAAAATACACAAATTAGAGGCAAAACAATAGCAAAAGTGTTCGGGAAAGTAGATACGTTTTGGACGTATCAACTCCCCCAAGCTTAGCTTATTGCTTGTCCTCAAGCAATTCAGTTAACAACTGAGTGCGATAAAAGAACTTTCACGAACACATTTGTTCATATGATGTAAATATTCTCATGATATGGCAAGTGCTTAAGCAATTCATAATAAGGTATATGCAAATAAAGTCATCTAGTAATTGTGTCAATCATAAAAGAGATACCAACAAACTAATAACAAGCATCATCAAGCACTTCAATAAGCAGGATTGCAATGTTCATAAAGGATATGATAAAGTGGTATCTCGCTTGCCTGTATTTGTAGCAAAACATAAATGCCCAGGCACCTCTGAAGTTCATAGACAGACTAGAAGTAAATTTGTCAAAGATAAAAGCATCAAAGTTATACCACAGCTGATCATATTTTGGGACAAGCATATTATACTAAGAATGACAGTCATGCTCTCAAGAAAGTGCTCAAAGAAAGGATGGTGACTCAACATAAAAGTAAAAGATTGACCCTTCGCAGAGGGAAGCAGGGATTAACATGTGCTAGAGCTTTTCATTTTCAAAAACAGAAGTAAAATTATTTTGAGAGGTGTTTGTTGTTGTCAACGAATGATAGTGGGTACTCTAACCACCTCGCCAACCAGACTCTCAAGAGCGGCTCCCATGAAGGACGTTATCTCTACCAGCAAGGTAGATCATCCCTCTTCTCTTTTGTTTACACATGTATTTTAGTTTCATTATGGATGACACTCCCCCCAACCTTTGCTTACACAAGCCATGGCTAACCGAATCCTCGGGTGCCTTCCAACATTCACATACCATGGGGAAGTGTCTATTTGCAGGTTAAGTTGCTTACTGATGAATCAGAGCAAAACACGTGAAGATAATTATTAATGAAGGTTGATTAATTGGGGCTGGGAACCCCGTTGCCAGCTCTTTTTGCAAAATTATTGGATAAGCGGATGTGCCGCTAGTCCATTGGTGAAAGTCTGTCCGGAGTAAATGACAAGGTTGAAAGATAAAACACCACATATTTCCTCATGAGCTATAAAACATTAACACAAATTGAGAAGTAGTTTGAAGGTTTAAAGGTAGCACATGAGAATTTACTTGGAATGGTTTGAAATGCCATGCATAGGTATTTATGGTGGACACTTTGGAATAACTTGGTTTTCAGGTGTTTGGAAGCACGAGCAGTGTTCCCGCTCAGTACAAGTGGAGGCTAGCAATAGACTGGGAAGTGACAATCAAGAGAGCAATAACTGTCATAATCATGCTTGCGACAAAATAAAATTAACGGAGGCATAAAAGTGATACAAGAACTCTGAAGCAAAGTAAATCATCGAGGCTTAATTGACTTTTGTTTAGTCATATGCACGCGTGAGCATGTGCCAAGTCGATTCAAGTGAATTATTCAGAGGAGGATACCACAATGTCATACCGATTTATGAATAAAACAATGCAAGCAAATATCCATGACATGCTACTCATTATTAATAAATTGGAACTAATCATGAGAGATCATAAACTACTAGACTTTCATTAAATGACATATACCTCATATGAACCAACTAAGCATGCTCACATGGATGAGTATATGTACAAAAATGAAAACAAATAGAGTTCATACCAGCCTCTCACCACAGTCAAATTGCCGTAGATCGTCATTATTGCCTTTCACTTGTGCAGCTTGAATAATAATATGAAATGAAACCAAGCTCCAACCACCGGAGACCTCTGAACTCCCTAATGAACTTTACAAAACCAAAGAAGAACAACAAATATTGTTGGTGTTTTCGGGTTAGAAACAAGAACAAAAGGAAACAAGAAAACAAAGCAAAATCTTTTTGGGTTTTCTCATAGCAAACCAACGATAGCAAATAAAGTGAAACAAGAGCAAAGAACCAAATAAGTAAATGGTGAAGAGAAACAACAGCAATATTTTTGGTATTTTTGTGTTTTAGGAAAGAAACAAAGCGAAAACAAGAGAATGCAAGCTAACAGAAACACAGAAAAGCAGGATGACAGAAATCTGCCAAAACCTGACAGCAGTATAGAAATCGAAATTAACAAAAATCTTCCATTGCTCAGCTCAAAAAGTGTTCAACTAATGAAAGTTAGATAACAACCTGGGGCACATGCTCAAAAATTTGCAACTCAAAATAATGTTCTGGCTATGCGTACGAATTTTTTTGGTAACAACCCAGAATCTGTTTTTGGAGTGATAATAAGGCCCCTGCGCAGAAGAATGTCGTGGAGGCTCCACATGACCATAATGTTGATATGAGGAGCTCGCTGCATCGGATGAAGAGTCGGGGTGCTCCTCGGCCTCCTCCGTGCCGTCCCTTGCATGATGGCCTTCCCTTTCTATGTATGCATTTAGCTCATTTTCTGTGACCGACCACCCTTTCCTGGAATCAAGGTTAAGCAGAACAGGTGCAGGCAATCGTACTAGTTTTTCAATTTTCTTAGTTATTCTCCAATTTTTCTTATAAAATTTTATCCTATAATACAGGTTGTTCAAGTTAGATGCATCTGAAATAAACTCATGTTTAATCATGGAAACAACATCAAGTTTCTCCATGGAGAGCGGAATATCTAGGTGGTGAGGTTCTACACCATGCATAGCTAATAAGCGAGAGGCGATAAGGCCTCCACAAATTCCTCCCTTCTCACGGTTAGTAGCAAGTCTACAAGCTATTAAAGCACCCAAATTATAAGTCCTATCCTGTTGCAAAGCGGCAGCTAAGAAAGCCATATCTTGGACAGACAACTTACTTGCATTCTTTCTAGCAAGAACGCACTTTGTAACGAAATAAGCAAAGTAGCGGATAGCTGGGAGTTGAATGCTACTGATCTTACCACCATCATCGGAGAAGCTTCTCCCATGACAAATCATTGTATAAAGATTCGAGAGCTCCCGCGGTTCCCCTGACCTTCTCACAGGATCCCCACTGCGGCACTCTAATTGCTGCACAAAAATCACTAAAAGGCAAGTTGATAGTTTTGTTATAAATCTTGTATCGGACCATGGGGTTAGTTTGAGACCGATGAAATTCGAAATCCTGCACAACCGACACGTTAGTTTAGCATATTGGTAAGGTTCACCAACAGTAAAACCTTCCAACCCTGCATTGGAAATCAGTGTTTGAACATCTTGCAGGATTCCTGCATTCCGCATAAAATCCGTGCATGGGTAATAAGAGGGGTATACTCCCTCTTCGCGGTGAACTCTCATGACTTGTTGCACCTCCAATTCTTGTTGGTTTAGTTGGTGCCTACTTCCTTCCATTTTCTGAAATTTTTCAACAATCATTATAAAATTTGATTTCAAGGTATATAATTGAGGGGAACTACTATAGGAACTTGCTAGAGTACTAAACATGCATCAAAACTAGTTTCTACCACTTAGAACAAGCATGAAAGCTCACTAAACATGTTACCTACAGCAGCAAAATATTCAAGATATACTCAACCAAACAAAATTCTAATTGGATAATCAAAGGAGTCACATACCGGAGAGCAAATGTGCCAAATTTCAGACAGAAATCTGGGCTGAGCAAAGAGATCGAGAAATCGCGAGTTCTTGAGCAGAAACGCGAGTGAGAGAAAGTGAGTACGAGTTTTTTCGGGAGAGAGAAGAGAATGAGTGAAAGGGATGATGAAGTGGGGCAAGGAGGGGCCCACACACCAGGGTGGCGCGCCCCCTTTGCTGGCCGCGCCGGCCTGTGGGGTGCCACCCTGGGGTGCCCCACTCATCCCAGGTGCTCCCAGGTGCTCCTTCGAAAAATAAGACTACCAGTATAATTTTTGTAAATTTTTTAGAACTTCGAAAAATGCACATTTCTGGGTGTTAAATTAATTATTACTGCGCAGGAAAATGATTTCCAAAATCTTAACAACTAAAGCATATTGCAAAACAAAAAGTGCTACAGCAAGTAAAACAAGTGGAGGAAGAAAGAAAGAAAGAAATGTTGTTTAACTCTCTTATGCATTAAAACATACTTGTTAACAAGGTTGATCAAGTCTTGCTACCAAATAAATTTTATATGACATAAGAAGAAATAAACCTCAAATCAATCATGTTACCTTATATTGAATTGATATGGATCCAATCACAAGAGTTTGATATTCTTCTTTAGGCTCATATATAGGACAATCAATGGATCCCACTTTGATAGTTTTCACATTAAAAAGTGTATTAACTCCATATACTTTATCAATCCTCTTGGGAAAATAGACAGTATGTTCCTTGTCATCAACATTGAAAGTAACCTTGCCTTTATTGCAATCAATAACAGCCCCTGCAGTATTAAGAAAGGGTCTTCCAAGAATAATGGACATATTATCATCTTCAGGCATTTCCAACACAACAAAATCAGTTAATATCAAGCAATGTTGAGTAACTTGAACAGGAACATTTTCACATACACCAACAGGAATAGCAGTAGATTTATCAGCCATTTGCAAAGATATATCAGTTGGTATCAACTTATCTAAATCAAGTCTCTTATAAAGAGAAAAAGGCATTACACTAACTCCTGCTCCCAAATCACATAGAGCAGTTCTAACATAATTATTCTTGATGGAACAAGGAATAGTCGGTATACCTGGGTCTCCCAGCTTCTTTGGAACCTTACCATTGAAGGAGTAATTAGCGAGCATAGTGGAAATCTCCTCATTGGGAATTTTCCTTTTGTTAGAGACAATATCTTTCATATACTTTGAATAAGGAGGCAATTTAATAGCATCAGTCAAAGGGATTTGCAAAAATAAAGGTTTCATCCAATCACAAAATTTATTATAATGTTCCTCCTCCTTTGATTTTAGTTTCTTAGCAGGAAAAGGCATTGGCTTTTGAACCCAAGGTTCTCTTTCATTACCATGTTTCTTTGTAATAAAATCTTCTTTAGTGTACTTTTTATTTTTATCATGCTTTTCAGGTTCTTTCTCAATTTCTTCTTTATCAGGAGTATCATTCTTATCATTATCTTCATCATGTTCATTACCACTTTCAGTTTCAGCATCAGAAATAGAAATACTATTAGGATCATTAACAGGTTCAGAGGATTCTACAACAGTTTTATGTTTCTTCTTCTTTTTCTTAGAAGGACTACTAATTTCTTTAGTTCGTTGAGAATCTTGTTCAATTCTTTTGGGGTGCCCTTCAGGATATAGAGGATCCTGGGTAGAAACACCGCCTCTAGTTGTTACTTCATAAACTTGTTTCTCTTCATGATTATTTTTTAACAAGTCATTTTGCACTTTAGTAAGTTGATCAATTTGAGTTTGAATCATATTAAAATGTTTAACAAGCATCTTAGCATCATTGGAGGTTCTCTCCACAATATCATGCAATTTACCAATAGCTTGAGAATTTTCCATTAGATGATTCTCTACTCTCATATTAAAATTATTTTGCTTAACAATATAATTATCAAATTCATCTAAACATTGATCAGGAGGTTTTGAATATGGAATATCTCCTCTATCAAAGCGTTGAAGAGAATGTACCTCGATTGTGGATGAAGGGGGAATTATCTTACATAGGTCTTCTATAGGAGGTAAATTCTTCACATCTTCAGATTTAATACCTTTCTCCATAAGAGATTTCTTGGCTTCCCTCATATCTTCATCATTTAATTCAATCATACCCCTCTTCTTCAATATTGGTGTCGGAGTTGGTTCAGGTGTAGACCAATCATCATGATTTTTGCTTATCTTTGCCAATAATTCTTCAGCTTCGTCCGGAGTTCTCTTCCTGAAAACACAATCAGCACAACTATCCAGGTATGCCCTAGACTCAATGGTTAGTCCACTATAAAATATATCAAGTAAATCGTGCTTTTCCAAATCATGTCCAGGCCGAGCTCTAATAAGAGAGCAAAATCTTGCCCAAGCTTCAGACAATTTCTCTCCATCTTCTTGATCAAAGCTATAAATTCTCTGCAGAGCCATATGTTGAGCACTAGCGGGAAAGTATTTCCGAAAGAAAACATCAAGCAAACAACTTGGACTATCAATAGAATCAGGAGGCAAATTATTATACCAAATCTTAGCATCATCCTTTAATGAGAATGGGAAAATCTTAGCAAAAAAATAAGTACGCATCTTAACATCATCAGAAAACAAGCTACTTAAAGTAGAAAGCTCATTCATATGTTCTACAGCACTCTCTTTTTCAGTACCACAAAAGGGTGTTTTCTCAACAATAGATATATGAGATAAATCAAGAGAAAAGTCATAATATTTATCCTTAATGTTTATAGGAGATGTGGCAAATTTAGGATCAGGAGACAGTTTATATCTAACAGCATGTTGTGCAATAAGCTTTTTAAGGTTACTTGTACTAGTAGTAGCATTGCATTTATCAATAAAATCATCATCAAGTTCCACATAATCTTCATCAAGATCATCAATCTCAGGTGAATTAACAGGTGTAACAGTATTTTCATTAGGAGTTTCAGTAATTTCAATTTGTCTAGACCTAGCAATTGTAGCATCTAGAAAAGGACCTAATGAACCAGTATTATCAAGCACAGTAGAAGCATCATCAAAATTATCAGAGGAATTTTCAGATTCAGCAGAAATACCAACACGTGAAGTTTGTGGTGGTGAAACAAGTTGACTTATCACAGATGGTGAATCAAGAGCAGCGGAGGTACTCAGAGTTGTACCTTTTCTTGTAGTGGATGGTAATATGGCGACTTTAGTATCGCGAGGTTTACCCATGATGGAGAATTTGTAGCGAACAATATCAATCCAAGTGAACTTGCAAATAAAGCTATGCTCCCCGGCAACGGCGCCAGAAAATAGTCTTGATGACCCACAAGTATAGGGGATCGCAACAGTCTTCGAGGGAAGTATTACCCAATTTATTGATTCGACACAAGGGGAGACAAAGAATACTTGTAAGCCTTAACAGCGGAGTTGTCAATTCAGCTGCACCTGGAAACAGACTTGCTCGCAAGATTTTATCAGTAGCAACAGTTTTATAGCAGTAGGAATAGTGAAATAACAGCAGCGGTGAAATAAAGACATCAGTAGTGATTATAGTAAAAAGCAGGATTAAATTACTGTAGGCACAGGGACGGATGAACGGGCGTTGCATGGATGAGAGAATTCATGTAACAATCATGGTAGGGCATTTGCAGGTAATAATAAAGCGGTATCCAAGTACTAATCAATCAATAGGCATGTGTTCCATATATAATCGTACGTGCTCGCAATGAGAAACTTGCACAACATCTTTTGTCCTACCAGCCGGTGGCAGCCGGGCCTCTAGGGAAACTACTGGAAATTAAGGTACTCCTTTTAATAGAGTACCGGAGCAAAGCATTAACACTCCGTGAACACATGTGATCCTCACATCACCGCCTTCCCCTCCGGTTGTCCCAATTTCTGTCACTTTGGGGCCTCGGGTTCCGGACATCAACGTGTGTATACAACTTGCAGGTAAGATCAATAAACAATGCATATCATGATGAAACAATAACATGTTCAGATCTGAGATCATGGCACTCGGGCCCTAGTGACAAGCATTAAGCATAACAAGTTGCAACAATATCATAAAAGTAACATCTACGGATACTAGGCACCATGCCCTAACAATCTTGTGACTATTACATGATCAATCTCATCCAATCCCTACCATCCCCTTCAGCCTACAGCGGGGGAATTACTCACACATGGATGGGGGAAACATGGCTGGTCGATGGAGAGGCGTCGGTGGTGATGGCGGTGAAGATCCCCTCCAATTCCCCGTCCCGGCGGAGTGCCAAAACGGAGTTTCTGGTCCCGAGGCGGAGTTTCGCGATGGCAGCGGCGTACTGGATGGTCTCTGGAAATATCGTCGAACCCCCTGGCATTTTTAGGTCGAAAGGCGTATATAGTCCGAGGAGAGCGTCGGGGGGCGCGCAGGCGCCCACACAACAAGGCGGCGCGCCCCCTCCTGGGCCGCGCCGGCCTAGTGTGTGGGGGCCTCGGGCCCCACCTGCCCCTCGGCTCCGTCGGTATTCTGGGAAAATAGGGCCTTTCGCATAAATTCCGAGGATTTTCCTGAAAGTTGGATTTCTGCACAAAAACAAGACACCAGAGCAATTATGTTGAAAACAGCGTTAGTCCGTGTTAGTTGTATCCAAAATACACAAATTAGAGGCAAAACAATAGCAAAAGTGTTCGGGAAAGTAGATACGTTTTGGACGTATCAATTATCTCAAGCTCTTGGGGAAGAACAAGAACTAAGAGAATCTCTAGAGGAAAAGTTGTCTTCCATTGAGGAAATTCACAATGAAACCTTATCCAACCTCACTAAAGAGCGTGATCATGCTATTGCCTTATCTAATGTGCTTAAAAAGGAAAAAGTTGAATTTGGTGTTGGTCATGCTAAACTAACCAAGGAGTTAGAGAAACTTGAAAAGACTCACAAGGCCTTGGAAAGTGAATTCTCTACCCTTACCAAGTCTCATGAGCAACTTCAAATTCAATTAACTAAAAATGATATGCCTAGTTCTTCTACTTCTTCTTGTGATCATGTGAATGTTATTAAGGAGAACACTAGGTTGAAGGCCAAGTTTGCTATGTCCTTTCCTCCCCAAGGTGAGAAAAATTTGGATGATCTTTTGAGCAATCAAAGATCAAACAATGGGAAGGATGGGATTGGATATAATCCGAACACAAACAAGAACAAGAAGGCCAAGCCCGCACAAGCAAAGGAGAAAAATGTTGTGGGTGGTGATGTCACTAGGGACAATACCACTCATAATAATTTTGCGGGAAAATATAACCCTCATTATGTGCTATTCCGTGATTACTATGGAGATGTCTATGCTAAATATGTTGGTCCATATGATGGTTATATTTCTTGGCCTATTTGGGTTCCTAAGACCTTTGTTACTGACAAAAGAGGACCCATTGCGAAATAGGGACCTAAAACAAAGCATTGATATCATGTAGGATCAATGGTTCTTGATAGTGGATGCACAAGTCATGTGACCGGCGGCAAGGACCTCGCTACTGAGTTGAAGCCTAACTTGGACATGTGGACTGTTACCTTTGGCGACAATTCCAAATCCGAGGTATTGGGTATTGGCAAGGTTGTGGTTGCACACAACATTACTCTTGTGGACGTCATGCTTGTCAAGACTCTTGGTTACAATTTAGGGATTTCTATTTTCGTGCCCCTGGTTCGTTAGTTGTACTCAGTTTTTCCCAGCCCCTTAGTTTTTCCTCAGTTTTCCCCTCCCTCTAGTTTGAAACCCGTCGCAGACGCTCAGACGGGAGGGTTGCCGTCTGGTCAGAGGCCTTCACCGTTACCGGTGACGGCTAGGGAGCCGCGTTGGTGTTGAATTGACCGTTTCTTTCGAACTATGTTGACTGTTGACTCGAGGAGCTCACCCAAAGCTTTCCACTCCGCCCGATACTGGAGGAGCTCACACACCGCCCCTCCGCCGCCACGCCGTCCTGCCCTCCTACCTTATGGCGTCGTCCGCCGCCGAGCCGCCCCCGCCCCCACCACCACCCCCGGGAGGCGGAGAGGGATCCGCCTCCACCAGATCTAGATCTACCCCTGTCGCGGTAGAGTTTGTATATCCGTCTGGTGTACCGACTCTTCCCGCCAGCCGCGGAGAAGATTGGGAATCGGAGGGATCTAACGCATGGATTCCATCTGGGTAAGCATCGTCTGCCTATGTGAATTAACAGTAGGCAGTTTTTGAGCGCCAATCGTTGTTGCTCAACTAACTGCGTTGCTTTTCGAATAGGATTGATCCAGCGCTGGCTTTTCGGCTGGTGGTTAGGCTGGATTCTAGCTTTACGCGTGATTCTAAACGCCTAATGAATGGGTTTTACTTCCCTGCGGTGGTTGCAACCACCATCTCGTTGAGGGATTTGAAAGCTAACATCTTCGATAAGTACTCCTGGAGCTCTCTCGATGCAGTTCATTTCGAATATTTCAACAGCACGGAGCGAAGATTGGTTCCACTAATTTCCGACGATGATCTGGGAATTCTTTTTGCTTTGAATGCTTCTTGCCATTTCGGTAAAATTCGTGTCCACGTGGACAGGGGCCAGGCATCATCTGGTGTTGGGGCATCATCAGGTGGTCGGGCATCATCAGGTGGTCGGGCATCATGTCTCTCTACTGCTGCTGCCTCTGCTAATAGTGTGCGCCGCGGCGATCCTTGTAGGTCCACAGCAGCACCATCTGTCCCCAGTGCGAGTGGTAGCCAGATCGTTCCTGTGGTCAATGTGGAGGACGATGCAGAGATTGGGGATCAGTCTCCTGAAGATGATGAGGATGAGTTAATGTTTCCTGAATTGGTAGATCGATGCAGTAAGCAGGCAATGGAGGATCAATACATGGAAGATATTGCTTTTGGTGCCAGATTTGATGAGACTGATGATGAAGAGAAGAATGAGAACGATGACAGCCTCGTTTTAGCCGATTACGAAGGTGAAGACTTGCCAACAATTGAGTGGAACAGGGAGGATCCTCAGCTTGCAAAAGGCACCGTGTTTCAAACGATGATGGACTGCCGTAATGCAATTACTACATATCACATTCTCACTAAGAATAATTATGAGGTTATTAAAAGTGAGCCAGGTAGGTTCACAATTAAATGCCCATACCCAAGGTGTAGGTTTAGGCTGCATGCATCCACAATGCGCAGAAGCAGCTTGGTTCAGGTACTACGCCAACCAGTTGTGTATTTAGATCACGGTGTAAAATTTGTTATCTATTACTGACATCCCTTATCATTATGTTTCAGATAAAGGTTAATAAGGAGATCCATAGGTGTCCACCTCTAGGGGGAGAGCCAGACCTGAAAACAAAGCTAGCGAAGACTAGGTGGTTGGCAGATATAATCCTAGATTGGCTGAGAGAAACTCCTTCACTTGGTCCAACGGCACTCCAGAAAAAGGTGGCTGAGAAGTATAAAGGGATGAAAGTACCTTACATGAGGATGTTCTATGCAAAGGAAATGGCTCTTGACAAGATCAATGGTCCATGGAATGAAAGCTTTCAGTTGCTTTACACTTTCAAAGCTGAAGTGGAGATGGCTAGTCCAGGCAGTGTTGTAGCAATAGACAAGCATACAGTTCCCTACAAATTGAAAAGCGGGAAGGTAATGCACAAGGAATGTTTTAGAAGGGCTTTTGTTTGTTTCAAAGCTTGCTGGAAAGGCTTTTTGGACGGTTGCAGGCCTTATTTGGCCGTGGATGCATCAGCTCTTCATGGTAGGTTTAAAGGACAGCTAGTTGCTGCTACTGCAGTTGATGGACATAATTGGATGTTCCCTGTTGCTTATGGAGTTTTGGAGGTTGAGTCAGAGGAAAGTTGGACTTGGTTTCTGCAGAACTTGCGCGACCTTATAGGTCATCCACCAGGACTTGTTATCCACACAGACGCTTGCAAAGGTTTGGAGAGTGCGGTAGAAGCAGTATTCCCTGGAGTGGAGCATAGGGAATGTATGCGACACTTGGTACAGAATTTTACAAAGAAATTCAAGGGTAAAGTTTTTACTGACAACCTATGGCCAGCTTCATACACATGCAGCTCTAGGAAGCATATGTTTCATTTGGATGTGTTGTATAAACAAAAACCTGGGGTGAAGGAGTACTTGGATGAACATCATGGTAGGGTGTGGTCAAGAAGCCAATTCAATGAAATTTGCAAGGTAGACTATGTAACAAGTAACCTTGCGGAGAGTTTCAACTCAAAGGTCAAGTCATTGAAAGGGCTTATGCTGTGGCAAATATTTGATAAGATTAGGCAGATGATCATGATAAAGATCGATCTGCGTCAAAGAATTGCATCCACAAATTATGTTGGCCATCTCATGCTCCCATCTTTGATTAAGTCTTTGCATGAGAGGGCAAAACAATTGAGGATGCAATGCGTCAGAAAAGGAATGGAGGCTGAGGTAACCTACACTGACAGTAAAAACATGCAGTGGAGGTATCCAGTGAGTTTGGTTGATAGGACATGCCATTGTAGGGGATGGCAGATCCGTGGGATACCCTGCATACACGCATTGTTTTTCATGAGTGTTATAGGGGTGAAGATGGTGAAGTTGATCAGTATGTGTCAGAGTATTTCTCTGTTGCAAAATTTAGGGCTGCATATGCTATGAATGTTCCTACCTTGTTGGGAAAAGACCAATGGATGAAAGTCGATCCAGGCTTCAAACTGTACTCTCCAGTATTGACTAGACCGGCAGGTAGGCCGAGGAAGAATAGGATCAGAGCTAGTGCAGAGGGTGGTGCACCGATTCGAAAACGTAAGTGCAAACGTTGTGGAATCCCTGGACACATTGCTAGGCTTTGTAAAAATGGAGTTGATCCGGCTTTTGGAATGGAAGATCAGGCGGGAGCAGAAAATGCAGAGGAGAATGAAGCAGCAATTCAACTTGAGATTGAAGCAGCAGTTCAACATGAGGAGATTGAAGCAGCAAATGCAGAGGAGATTGAAGCAGCAGTTCAACATGAGGAGATTGAACCGATGGATCGAGAGCAAAGGGAACAGATGGATGTAGAAAGGCTTCAACCGATGAGTCCAGAGGAGAGTGAACAGTATTATCGAGATTGCCTCGATAGTTGTAAGGCCATGTGTGATGCTAACTTCGAAGAGCTCATGGCAGAAGAAAAAGCAGAAGCTTCGCAGAAGAAGAAGAACAAGAAAGAGGGCAAAAGGAAGGTAGACACCGGTAATATCCCTGGTAGGGTTACCCGGAGTAAGGTGGTGGCCCCGGCGAGTCACACCAGGAGCAAGAAAAAGATTTTATTCTGAACAACTAATTTGAATTTGTATGAACAATTTGTATTGGGGTTCCCTTTGTATTGGGGATCCCTTTGTGTTGAACAATTTGAATTTGTATGAACAATTTGTATTGTGGTTCCCTTTGTATTGGGGATCCCTTTGTGTTGAACAATTTGTATTGGGGATGCCTTTGTGTTGAACAATTTGAATTTGTATGAACAATTTGTATTGTGGTTCCCTTTGTATTGGGGATCCCTTTGTGTTGAACAATTTGAATTTGTATGAACAATTTGTATGCCACATTTAAGCCACATTTATCATTTTAGGGTTTTAGGGTTTTAACATTTTAGGGTTCAATTCAAAATAATTCAAAACATGGTGGAACCTTCCCATGGAGCCTTGTTATGTTACCTACAACCTAGAGAAATAATAATGGAAAAGGAAATATAGAGATATGAAGTTTTTATGCCAAAAGCTTCAAAACCACTTCCTAGTCCATGAAGATGCAGGGCTTTCTGCTCAATACACCTCCCAAATACCCACTATGCTTACAAACTTTGTCCAAATGAGTCCAAATTCGTCACACTTGTGTATCTTTGAGTTGCAAACAATATCTAGTCGGCCAAAATGTAATATATTGTTCAAATAACACAATTTTACAATTTTTATGCCAAAAGCTTCAATTTCCCTTAGTCCGTTTATTATTTGGGTGCCCCTGTTTTACTTAGTGTTACTCAGTTTTCCCCTCCGGGCCCACTTGTCTTACTCAGTCATACTCAGTTTTGCCCTTCCGATAAACATTTCCTCACTTTTCCCCCTCTCAGTTCTACTCAGTTTTCCTAACTTGTACTCACTGGCTGATCTCTGATTGGTCGAGATGTATGTCACACGGATCTTGGTTGGATGAAAGCTCAACGAACGCTTGCACCGTTCGATCATTTATGATCGGACGGCCTGTATCTATGGACCACGATGGACGCATACGGAGACAAGAGCAGAGCACATACCTACCAACCCTGCAGTCGCATATTCCAGTCGCATCCTCCTCTCTCTAACCGTGCGTGCGGCGGCGCAGATCTAACCGTCGTCGTGGCGGCGTGCGCGGATCTAACCGTGCGTCGGCGCTGGATCTAACCGTGCGTGCGGCGTGCGGCGCAGATCTAACCGTGCGTGCGGTGGCGGCGGCGGCGGATCTAACCGTGCGTCCGGCGCGGATCTAACCGTCGGCGGCGGCGCGCGCAGATCTAACCGTGCGTCGGTGGCGTCGGCGCGTGCGGCGGCGGGCGCAGATCTAACGTGCGTCGGCGCGCGGATCTAACCGTGCGTGCGGCGGTGCATCTAACCGTGTGTGCGCCATGGATCTAAGAGTGCCGGTGAGGATCTAACCGTCAGAAATAGTTGAAATGTCTCTCTCTGTCTCACTTTCGATTCTATTCTCAGATCTGTTGAATGATGAAGAACACCAAGACGGCGGCCGTGCCGACAGTGGTCATCGATGCCACGAACATTGAAGCCATCGCCTACAACATCGCTTCGACGGCGCAGACCCAGCCTGTTGATGTCTCACTTCCGGTGCCGAGAGTGCGAATCGATGCCAAGACGATTGAAGCCATCGTCTACAACCGCGCTGCAAAGCCGCCGATCCAGCCCTCCGCAGATCCGTCGCTGATGAAGTACACCAAGACAGCGGCGGTTCCGACACTGGTCATCGATGCCACGAACATTGAAGCCATCGCCGATAACATCGCTTCAACGTTTGATGGCGCAGATGACCACCCCTCAGCCGCCCGTCGTCCCGGCCTTTCTTGCCCATCGCTGCGCGGCCGTGTTCGACGCCGCAAATTGGGATAAATTATTATAAATTTGTATTTTTCAATTTCCAAATGGGATAAAATTGTTCGAACTACTACCTCCGTCTCAAAAAAAGCTTCTTCACGTTCTTGATGTGTCCATGTACATCCGTATGTATGATTTGAATTCTATCCCAACTTGATTGGGAAGATATTGATATGTATTTGATCCGGAGGCTGGTACATGCATTCACTTTTGGGATCCCTTCACTTTTATAAAATGTTCATGCATGCTAAAATTATCGTGCGCATTACTTAGCACAAGTAGGAAATTGTACACCGAAATACAGTGCTTAGAGCCACAACAAAATACAGTGGTTAGAGCCATCTACTGAATAACAATTCTATACTATATCGTCTACCAGAACCACATAACTGCTAGGACAGGGATGACACCTAATAAAACTGCACAGATGAATCTACTTTTCTCCTCTCCCATCACTTTAAGTTCATGTTCTAGATTTTCTACCACTTGATCAAATACGGCAAGTTCTGTCTCAACTCTCAACTTCTCCTTGCGAATAAGCTCTGAATTCTTCTTTTCTTCCTCCACAATACGCTTCAGCTCGAATATCATCAGGTTTTTATGGGCCAATTCATCACCTAAATTGGCCACCTTCTCCTCCAAATCCATCCTCTGGCTACACCACTGGGTTGATTCATCTTGGTATGCAATGTACCATGGATCATCGGCTTGCCTGGCTAACTGTAACAATAATGGAAAAAAGAACAACTGAAATCACCCCAACAAGCCATGGCGGAACTTCAAATTCAACGGTAGTACAGAGAGCTGAAGCTATATACCTGCACTTCCGACGAGGTAGGAGAAGTAGAACGTGGCCACGACATGATCGAATCCCCACCCTCGCCGGTGTACCCGCTACGACGAGACATTGAGGACTATTTCGTACCTGCAAACTCCAATAAATTACGGGAACCGAATCGATTAGGGGGCGGGGGAGGCAGAAGCGGAGGTCTTACCAAGCTATGCCAATTGGTGCGCGGAACAAATCCCGGTCGTCGTGGGCGGCGGATCTGCTTGCGGCGGACTTTCCTGCGGTGGGTACAATGCGTGCGGACGAAACAAGTGCTGGAGCCGTGGTTGACGTGCAGCGCCGCAGTTCGTCCGACGCCGCCGGGGGACAGAGCCGGCGGCGCGACGAGGCGCCGCGATGGCTGCTCCGTCCGACGGTGGGGAACGAGCTGCCAGCGGTTCTCCGGTCTAGCTTAAGAATAATTAATTAGCGAACTTGTTGCTTCTCTCTATGATATTCTCTAAAGACATATATCAGAGCGGCAATATATGATTTTTTCTCTCTAAATAAATAGACGACCCCACTGGTCATTGGCTGCGGCAGCCCCACAGAGCGGCAATATATGTCTTTTCCTGAAAAATAGACGACCCCACTGGTCATTGGCTGCGGAGGCCCCACAGAGCGGCAATATATGAGTTTCTCTAAATAAATAGACGACCCCACTGGTCATTGGCTGCGGCAGCCACAGAGCGGCAATATATGTCTTTTCCTGAAAATAGATGACCCCACTGGTCATTGGCTGCGGAGGCCCCACAGCGGCAATATATGAGTTTCCCTAAATAAATAGACGACCCCACTGGTCATTGGCTGCGGCAGCCACAGAGCGGCAATATATGTCTTTTCCTAAAAATATACGACCCCACTGGTCATTGGCTGCGGCAGCCCTATAGAGCGGCCCCATTTGTCATTGGCAGCACCGCGTATAAAATCATGAAATAAAACGGCCCACACGTCAGCGATAGATGGATGGCTGCTCCGACATGTCTCCTGACCCTACCCGTCAGCACGAGACGGTCAGGGAGGAGCTGCCCCTGTGCGGCCCCACCCGGTCAGACTAACGGTCAAGGCCTCTGACCTGACGGCTACCGGCCGTTCCAGCACTTGTGCGTGTTTCAAACTATAGGAGGGGAAAACTGAGGAAAAACTAAGGGACTGGGGAAAACTGAGTACAACTAACGAAGCAGGGGCACGAAAATAGAAATCCCTACAATTTATTGTCCGTTCATGCCCTAGGCAAGATGGGTTTCGCCGTCTTCATTGATATTGATATTGTGGTTCTCTTGTGGAGCAAGACTCTAAAAGTCGCTTTTGTTGGGTACGTCGAAAACAACTTGTATGTGGTTGACTTTTCGGGGAAAACCACTACAAATGTGATGTGCTTATTCGGAAAGGCGGATGTGGGTTGGTTGTGGCATCGCCGCTTGGCCCATGTCAACATGAGGACTTTGCAAAGTCTCCACAAGGGAAACCATATTGTGGGACTAAAGGACAATGTTTGTTTTGCCAAAGATCGTGTTTGTAGGGCTTGTGTTGAAGGTAAAATGCATGATTCTCCACATCCAAGCAAGACCATCATCTCTTCCAAGAGAATATTTGAACTCCTTCATGTGGACCTTTTTGGTCCCACTTCTCATGCAAGTCTTGGTGCGAAGAAACATTGTTTAGTTATTGTTGATGATTATTCAAGATATACTTGGGTTTTCTTTCTCAAGAAGAAGGATGAGACTCAACAAATCTTCATCGACTTTGCCACCGAGGTGCAACGTCAACACAACCTCACTATATTGGCAATAAGAAGTGACAATGGCTCCGAGTTCAAGAACTACACACTCAATGACTTCCTTAGTGATGAGGGGATAAGACATCAATATTCCGCTGCATACACCCCTCAACAAAATGGTGTTGCAGAGAGGAAGAACCGGACTCTCATGGATATGGCAAGGTCTACGTTGTCGTAGTATAAATCTCGCTATGCCTTTTGGGCCGAAGCCATCTCCACCGCATGTCATTCCTCAAACCGGCTTTATCTCCGCAAGGTCTTGAACAAGACTCCTTATGAAATCCTCACCGGAAACAAGCCCAATATCTCCTACTGCCGAGTATTTGGTTGTAAGTGTTTCTATAAAATCAAAGGAGTTTGTTTGTCTAAATTTTCACCTAAAGCTTTGGAGGGTATTTTTGTTGGTTACGGTGCCGAATCTCACACTTATAGAGTCTTTGACAAAGTCTCGGCTATTGTCATTGAATCTTGTAGTGTGACATTCGAAGAAAATGATGGCTCCCAAGTGGGGCAAGTTGATGTTTGTGCAGATGATGAAATACCTCAAGACGCCATAGTAAGAATGGGGACGGGATTTCACCTCCCCATTGAGGGACACGGTGTGGCGCCTCGGGAAGGACTATGCTCTACTCAAGTGGAGCCCTCATCCTCACAAGCTCAACAAGCTCCGGATCTTGTGGACAATGTTACACCAACCGAAGAACAAGCTCAAGACCCTCCCTCTCATGAGCAAGATCAAGGACAAGATCAACCTAATGAGATTGATGGAGAAGCACCAAGTGTTGAACAAGAACAACCCAATGATGATGGTGCAACCCCAAATGATGTCCAAGATCAACCTCATGATACACAGAGCAAACTCAAGAAGTTGAGCAAGCTCAAATTGATGGTCAAGACGAAAGACCAAGTGATGTCTCAAAGCTCTTTTGAAGACATTGAAGCCCATCGCAAAATAAGAGTTGCAAGAACTTTGGAACTTCGAGGTCACACTATTGACAAAGTTATTGGTGACTTGAGGAAGCAAATGACCACCCGGAGACAACTAGCCAACTTTAGTGATCATCAAGCTTATATCTCCATGGTGGAACCAAAGAAAGTCTTTGATGCACTTGAAGATCCAGATTGGTTGGATGCTATGCATGAAGAACTCAATAACTTCAAGCGCAACAAAGTATGGAGATTAGTAGAGAAGCCCAAAGATTGTTGCAATGTTATTGGCACGAAGTGGATATTAAAGAACAAGCAAGATGAACATGGTATTGTCATTCGGAACAAGGCAAGATTGGTGGCTCAAGGTTTCTCTCAAGTGGAAGGAATTGACTTCGGTGAAACCTATGCTCCCGTGGCTCGCCTTGAGTCCATCTGTATCCTTCTTGCATATGCTTCACACCATAACTTTAAATTGCAACAAATGGATGTTAAAAGTGCATTTATTAATGGACCTCTAAAAGAGTTGGTCTTTGTTAAGCAACCTCCCGGGTTCGAGGATCTGAAGTTCCCTAACCATCACTATCAACTCGACAAGGCACTCTATGGCCTTAAGCAAGCCCCACGTGCGTGGTATGAGCACCTTAAAGAGTTGTTACTAGACCGTGGATTTCAACTCGGACTAATCGACCCCACTCTTTTTACTAAGAGGGTTGATGTGGAGCTTTTCATTTGTCAAATATATGTTGATGATATTATCTTTAGCTCTACTAATAAAGCTTTCAATGAAGAATTTTCAAAGCTTATGACCGGCAAGTTTGATATGTCCATGAGGGGTGAATTGAGGTTCTTTCTTGGATTTGAGATCAAGTAATTGAGAGAAGGAACATTCATTTTCCAAGCCAAGTACATTCAAGACATGCTCAAGAGATTCAATATGAAGGACTTGAATGGCGCAAAGACTCCTATGGCAACCAATTGCCATCTTGCACTTGATCCCAGTGGTAAGGACGTGGATCCAAAGGTATATCGCTCCATGATAGGCTCCTTGCTTTACCTTTGCGCACCTAGACCAGATATTATGTTGAGTGTAGGTGTATGTGCAAGGTATCAAGCCGCTCCTAAAGAAATCCACTTAGTGGCGGTCAAAAGAATCTTTAGATATTTGGTTCATTCCCCAAGACTTGGATTATGGCACCCAAAGGGTTATGGATTCTCACTTGTTGGCTATACGGACTCGGATTGGGCGGGAGATAAGGATGATAGGAAATCAACCTCCAGGGCATGCCAATTTCTTGATAGGTCCTTGGTGTGTTGGTCTTCTAAGAAGCAAAATTGTATAGCTCTCTCTACCGCTGAATCCGAGTACGTGGCAGCCACTAGTGGGTGCACACAACTCTTATGGATGAGGCAAACTTTAAAGGATTATGGTGTCACTTGTGATAAAGTGCCTCTTTTATGTGACAACCAAAGTGCCATCAAGATCGCATAAAACCCCGTCCAACACACAAGAACGAAGCATATTGAGATTCGCAATCACTTCATTCGAGACCATGTCTCCAAGGGTGATATTGAGTTGTCATTCATTGGTACCCATGACCAACTTGCGGATATATTCACGAAGCCTCTTGATGAAGCAAGATTTTTTTACTTGAGGAATGAGCTAAATATCATAGATTCAAGTAGCTTGACTTGAACACTTTGCATACATACCTATTCCTCAACTTCTATTTGGTTTAGGTGTGGGCATGGAAATAGGGGGAGTGCAGTTTAAATTATTGAGCTATCCCTTCCCCCATAATGACAACATTAAGAAATCATTCTCTTTATATCAATTAATGATATGTCAGCTTCAATGATGAGTATTGGTTTTGGGCCCAAGATATATCTTCGCGGTGCCATACCATAACACTCATATATGGTGGCCTAGGCCACCGACCTCTTCTTGTGAAGAATTGTTGTTAGTTGGATTAATGAGTTGTTTTTATTTGTCTTACATGTCCTTATGGGAATTGGCTCAATGTTTGCCTTTTTTCTTGTTTGATCCTTGCAAAATTGAGTCCATAGTACCATATCCTCTCTTAATATATAGTGTCTATCCTAAGCCATTCACTCATCCCTAAAACCTTCTATCTATGCACAAGCTCATTTCAAAAATTGCATATCAAAATTCTTGTTGTCAAAGTCCCAATTTTTTAAAAAAGGGGGTGTCTTTCTCAAAACCTTTGTTTTTACAACAACAAAAAATAGCCCAAATTTTGGTAAAAAAGGGGGCAAGGTGGCTGGCCGACCCGGGGCTGTTGCCGGGGCCTGGCCGGTACTACCGCCGACCTCGAGCCGGTACCTCTACACGGGGCAGGCTGGGGTCGAGCCTAGCTCTTCCTCACAGCTGCCCCCAACATGCACACACTCACCTGCCGCCCGACCGGTCGCCCCCGCCGGCTCTCCGGCCACCCTCCGGCCATATCGGCACCGTGGGGGCCTTCCCCATCCCCACCTCCTCCATGGCCTCCGGTATCGGCCCCTTTCCCCAAGTATTTTTGTTGTATTTTGTGCTCATACGTTTTTGGTTCTAGGTGCTACATGCTCAGATTTTTGGCTAAATCTTGCAATAGAGCTAGTATCACTTGTTGATCTATGTCTCCTCTAGTATGTAGTACCCCTAACCTATAATTTGTGGCCAAATTTTTTTTATCATCATCATGATTTTTTTTTTGGTCAAGCAAATTTTTGTTTTTCATATAAATGAGCTTGTGCACTTATCCCATATGCCCCTCTACGCTGTTCTACTAATTCACAGGTGCTAGTGGATCGGGTTCGGCGAGATCGCGCAAGAGAAGAGGGGATCCGTCTGTTGAGGACGAGCTTGTTGAAAACGATGAAGTTTTGCCCCGTGCCACTACTGCTCTTGGTGCTTCTATGGCCAATAAGAAGAAGGGGAAGAAGGCTATTGAGTCCTATGCCAAGATACGTCTTCATGAGTACATGGCTCTTCGCTCCACTAACCCCTAAGGGGGGCCACGGGCTCCTCGAGTCCGCAATCGTCACTTCTACACCGAAGCTCAAGAGCAGATATTCAATGAAGTCTATCCTTCCAAGGTAAAAGTGGTTGATCAACGGTATATCAACATTGACCATATGAGGAAGGAGGCATACTTTCATGAAGCACTCGGGATTTGCCAGGAGTTTGGTTTGCTTCCCATTATGTCTCTCCAATGCAACTATGATGCTTATCTTGTGACTCAGTTTTATGCCACGGTCTATTTTCATGATGATAAAGCTCGCTCCATTACTTGGATGACTCGTGATGAGGTACTCACTACCACTTGGAGCAACTTTGGATAGACTCTTGGCTATCCAATTCCGGAAAATTGTGAGGACCGAACTAGTGGTTGGAGGTTCCACGGAGACAATAATGAAGCACCATGGATGTTCTTGAGCCACTCTATATGCCTGGTAGATGCAAGCTTGGGTTCATTTCCGGTCTTCATCCCGTCTATCATATCATGCTTCGCATCTACTGTGAGAACGTTGCCGTCAAATTAGGTAATGTTGATGAGATTCACTCATTTGTCACTGACTTGCTGCTTCAGACACACCTCCGGAGGGGCAAGGGTGTGCAGATGGATGTCATGGATTTCTTGTGGAACCAGATTTATCTGCGTATGGTGGAAAAGAGGTCTCCTTCATTTGCTCCCTATATCATGAAGCTCATTTCTGAGGTGTGGCCTCAAAAATTTGATGGTGCAATTCTTGAACCAATTTCACCCCTTACCGAGCATCCTCGCAAGAACCTCCTTATCAAAGATCATGGGCTCCTAGCTTCTGCCACATCCACAACAGCACCTACAACAGGTCCTTCAAGTGCTCCCGCTTGCAAGATCGATGGATTTACTGCTCATATGGCACTTGGGGAAAATCCCAACTCCATATATGACCCTCTACTCGAGCCATCTTGGTACACCAAGCTCAAGATCAAGGTGAAGAAGACCTTCTGTCTCCAGCTGGATATCCAGGAGCGTATGTATGACTCCTATGTTGCCGAAAAGAAAGCTCAGCGCCGCCAGAAGAGCATCATGAGCAAGCTTGGTGTGGAAGTGTCTCCTCCATGATCTGAAGAGAATATCATTCCGAAGCCCCAGTGGATTTCTTCTCACAGCTAGTGGTCTGATGGTGAAGATGGACCCTCCTACAGTGTCGACTCAGACATTGGTGGGGACTTCCTTCGAGTCTCTCGGGACGATAGCAACGGTCTTCAACCTTTTTGGAATCTTGATGACAAAGGGGGAGAAGAGTTCTATTAGGTTCGTACGGGATTTGCATGGGAAGTCACAAAGCTTGCGATTTCTTTGACTCTTTATGCTTGTGACTTATGGCTATTAGTTGTTGTGAACTATCTTGTTATGTTTTATGGACGTTATCTATGTGTGTGAGACATATGGGCTATCTATTTATGTGTGAGACATTTGCTATCTATCTAGCTATCTATGGTAAAGACTAAGTGGACTACTGATGGTATGATCTCTAAACTCAACCCTTGTCTTTACTCACATATGCTTTGTCTCTTCTCAAGTGCAAGTGATGGATTTGATTGCTTACCCCTTGCACCTTGCACTTGTTGGTTAGTCTATAAAATGTTAGAGTATATTGATCCTAGATTATGTGCTTCTTATTCAAATGCAATGTTAATTGGATGCACATGTCTAGGGGGAGCTTATATCCATTTTATAATTTTTTGCTCAATACTCAATTCTTATGCAAATCTTATGTTGTCATCAAGAAACCAAAAAGGGGGAGATTGAAAGGACATATCTCCTTAAGTAAGTAGTTTTGGTGTTGATGACAATCATTTATTTAACTAATCTTTGTGTATAAGAATTGAAGGTTTAGCAATGATCATTGTGGCCAAAAGTTGAAGAGCTCGAAGTAATTTTTGGGGAAATGAAATGATCTTCATATTTGAGGTTAGATGGAAGAGAGAAAAGAAAGGAAGAAAGAAGAAAGAAAAGAAGAAAGAAAATAAGAAGAGAAGAAGAAAAGGAAATGGAGAGGAGGGAGCAGCGGCCGGAGGTGCATGCGGTACCACCGGCCTGCCCACGGCCGAAGCCTCTGGGCGTGGTACCGTCCGCGGTACCGGTAATGAGATCTTGCTCACAGAGATGGACCAGGGAGCTGGGGCGCTTCGGCGGTACCCGAGCCGGTACCGTGGTCGGAGCCTCCGGTCTGCCCTCCCGGCCCGCGGCTCCCTCGCCCGTCTCGCCACGTGGCCACCATCCCAGCGCGCCGCGTCGACCCTGGCCGGTAGTACCGGCCCAACCTGGCCGGTACAACCAGTAACCACCTTTCCAACGACAGGATCCCCTTCCGGGGTATAAATATATAGCTCTTCTTCCCCAATGGTTCTAGGCAACGAAATAGACCAAATCTGAGGCCACCATTGCTGAGCTCAAAACGCCTAGATCTCTCAAATCCTCCACTCAAACTCCATCATACTTGAGGATTTGCTAGAGATGACCTAGATCTACTCTTCCACCAAAGAAATTTGCGTTTCATCAACATTCTTAGTGGATCTTTGTGAGGTGACCTCGAAGCTACTCTTTCTGTAAAGCTTTGTGGTTACATCTTGGGAGCCTCCAATTTGGTTGTGGATGTGTGCCCCAAGCTTTGTGTAAAGGTGCCGGTTGCGACCTCAAGGCAATCGCTTAGTGGAGCGTGGGCTAGGCCTTTGTGGCGTAGCTCATCGGAGAACTGGGTGAGCCTTCGTGGTGTTGGTTGGCGTTCGTGGAACCATACCCCTCCAAACGTAGACGTACTTCCCTTTACAAGGAAGGAATTACGGGAATCATATCGTCGTCTCTCCGTGTGCTCCACCTCAGTTACCTCTATCCTCTCACCGCCTTTGCTACTTGTATCCTGTATTGTTGCTTGTAGCTTGTCATATAGGTGAATCCACTTAGTTGCATATCTAGATAATTTACCTTTGTATCAAACCTAATTTGAAAAAGAATTAAAATTTGAGATTACACCTATTCACCCCCCTCTAGGTGTCATACGATGCTTTCAGAGAGCTCCATAATAAGATGCGCCCAGAAAGCCATCGGTCATCGAATCTCTAAATAAATACATCAACTAGTCTTCTGCCAGCCACATGTTGACTATTTCTATTAAGGGTTTTACCCCGTGGTTATCGATATGAGCTTAGTGAATCCCTCTTACCCCCCTTATTCATGTGTCAAATCACCGATATGATAATGTCACTTCCCCGTTCACTTTACCACTCTTTAAAGGGTAGTTCCCTCTCAAGACCATAAGGCGAATATTACATGGTGCACAACACATAATATCAAGAGAGAGAACTAACACACATTAATGTTTAAAACCATAGATCATCTTAGATTCAACTCATATTCACGCTAGGGTTTCTCCATCTCTCCAAGAACTAATATGACTACTTACACATGGAGACAATCAAGAACATCATCATAATCTTATGGAGGGGATTAAATGAATGAAACGGATTCGAATACAAATCCACAATAGCAATCAAGATTACAACTATGGTTGGAGGATGATGATGGTGATGGTGTAGCGGTTGATGATTATCAAAGGGATGATGCCATGTCTTCCGAGGATCCATGTAGCAGCCCGGATGTTGTCTTCTCCAAAGTTCCTTCTTGAGATCTGATCTGGGGTGGTGTTTCTCTATTTCGCAGAGATGTGTGTCTCTGATCTCTGATTCGTCTGCGGGAGGTGAAAGTACTTGACGAGGCGGTGCTTTTGGAGGGTGGTACGGGCGGGCCTTGTCCATGCCGATGCCCGTTAAAGGTATTGGAAGTTGTCCTTGCATTGTCCTTTCGCCTAGGTGCATAATTAAGTGCTAAAATGATTTCTATCACGTCAAAATGCCATAAAATGATAGTTTTCATTGATATTTCATCATTGAATTATTATTTCAAGATCCTTTGTAGACAAGCATAAAAGGGCGCGGCAGCGCGGTGAAATACAAAAATCCTACTACTACTCAATGATAACTTGATAAAATAATGATATAAAAACATGCTAAAATGCACTCGTCGTGCTACTCATGCTCGATTCAACTCTTGCAACCTCGAGTGCTCTCCCTCAACCCTAACCCTAACTAGGGTTTCACGGGGTTAGTGCTTGTTGTGCCCTCGTCTTTGTCTATAGTGCTTGGTGGCTGCGGTGCTCCTTCTAGACGTCGTCGACATGGTGTTGGACGCGGTTGGTGGTCGTGCAATGCGTTGCCAGGTACGGTGCCGTCGTACCATCTTCATCGACGACTCCGTCAATTCTCCACGAAGGTATGGCCGTCCGTCTCTCTCTGCTGTTGTGCTACCTCTTGACTGTCCTAGAACTTTTCTAGTTCCTCACTTTCGACATGAGTGATGCAATGTAAATCTCTCTGTCACCCTGTCGTGTTCCTTTACTCTCAATACTATCTTCATCTCATTTATGATATTAGCTTCTTTGATTATTGTGTATAATCCTGCTCTAGTTCATTTGTTTGATGAATTAAATCATATGCTCCAACTATATGTGCTTGCTATTCCTGGTAAGTGTGAACTGAAAAAATAATCTTCTGTTTCACCAACTAACTGCCTTTGTGTTATTTACCTCTATGCTTAGCTACATCTCCTATTAAGCTACCTGCTAATGCTTAAATTGATAGATTATTACTATGTTAGCTTCACAATTAAAGCTTAACAGTTATTCTTATACCAACCGCATCTCTGTAGCGATACTTGTGTTTCCTCAATGTTTCTATAACTTTTCCTTTATATGCATGGTCTATTGAATTTCATTGAGTGGACTATGCAATGAAGGAAAACTTGTGGTATTTTTTTTAATGAAATGGTTCTCTTTGAGATGTTTGGGAATCTATATCCAGATTTCCTTTGCTTGTCCATCCAAGATCATTATCCCTAGATGGTGCAACGAAGGAAAAGTGTGGTGTTTATTTCAATGAAGTGTTGAACATGATCAGCTGACTTTCATGTGCCTAAATTCATTGTTGTGCCAATGATACTTGTATCACTAGGTATAAACCGTTTTGTAGGATATTAATAACTCTATGATGCCTATTTTAATAGTTACACATTTGTTCATCCATGTTGATGAAGATATTCTTTTAAATAAGCTTTTGCTGATTATTTTAAGATGTCCTAGCTTTGAACTGCTCGAGTTTGTGCCTTTATTCCTTTATTTAGTGTAGCTTCTATTACCCGTGAGGCCTCCATTGGAATTACACAGTGAATCTTGTAATCTATACTTGGATTAGCATTCATGGTCTTTTTCATAGCTTCTATTACTTGTGAGGCCTCCATTGGAATTACAAAGTGAATCTTGTAACCTATACTTGGATTAGCATTCATGGTCTTTTTCTTCAGTAGATCTTTCCCCTATAGATCCAATGATATTCTTGTAACAACCAAAAATGTTGGAATGAGTTCTAGTGGCTATGTTCCTGGAACTTGATCCTTTGGATCAATCCAAGTGCCTCTATCTTATTTGGTGGAGTATCAACCTTCTATATGAAGAGTATTGATGGTATTCTAGCTCTGCACAACCTGCTTCTTGTGGATAGCCTCCTCCTCCTAGTTGCTTGACCTGTTCATAGATTTCAAGTCACCAATTTGGCTAGTGGTTTGTCTTTGGTTCTTGGATTATAATACTACTACATATACAAGCTGAGAGCTTTTGCTCTCACCTCATGCATGTGAGCACTCTTCACGTGCATGAACGGTGCACCTTTTTTTCTTCTTTTTTGGACTTCTAAAAATTTCTCATACTATTTTTCAAAGAATCTTATGGCAATTTCTCGCAGTAGATCACCGGTTTTCCTAATAATTTGTCGTGTTAACAATGTTTAAAGACTCTGGTGGTGATTTCTCACAGTAGATCGTCGGTTGAAATAGTTAGCTTTCGTAATAATTTGTCGTGTTAACAATATAGCAATTATTTTTTCAAGGCGGTAAGTACCTATAATTTCCGTAAAACAATTTATCGGTGCAATCCTTGAACGTCAACAGTAATTTTCCGGTGTAAACTATGAAATAGACCGTTGATTACCTAATATTTAATTATTTGAGGGCGCATATTCCAGCGACGAAAATTTCTCAACGGTGCAGCAACATGGTAATTTCAACCTCAAGTTTAGTTTCGACAGTAATTTTTCGCGAGGCGGCAACTATCTATATTTTTTTTGTAGAAAGCAATTTCTCAGTAGACATCTTGAACACGCCGTTAACTACCTACTATTAATTATTTAAGACCGCATATTTCTCTGCCGGTCATTTTGCAACGACGCATAAGGGTAGTAATCTTTACACAAACCTTCAACCTCAACTGTGGTTCTGGATAGTAATTACTCGCTGATATTTTTTTTAGTATTGCATAATTCTTCGACGGTGATTCAAAACAGATCCAACATCCGCCCCTCTTTTACTCGGGGAAAATAATGTTGTGTTCCTCTACGGTAACATCGAAAAAATATACTTACTCCAGCATCCGTTAAATTTTCACCTTGGATGACCTTCTTCTACGGTAACTTTAGAAAGATAGATTTAGTCCATCACCTTTTGCCTCTTTCGGCCGGAGAAATACTACCATTTTCTTTTGTAGCAACACCGAACACTAAAGCACTCCACCATCCGCCGCCTATTTCACTGGCACTTCCACGGTATTTCAGCAACCCAGATATTGTTTTATTTCTACAATATTTTAACCAACGGTCTAGAAACAAAAGCACTCCACCATCCGCCGCCTATTTCACCGGCACTTCCGCGGTACTCAAGCAACCCAGATATTGTATTATTTCTACAAAATTATAACCAACGATCTTGATACCAAGGGCGTTGTCAAGTTTTAGATGTTTCTTCAGCTGTTTTTTAAAAGGAGTCCCGCACTTTTAAGCCTAAAAACGTTTTTAAAAATTAATGCCGCATCATAGACAACACGGACGCAACGTGCGCCGCGCCGCAAACTTCCTACTGACTTATGAATCTCAAGTGGTTCTTCTCTATGTTCTTTGATTTCTCTGTCAAAGAATTTGTTTCCTGGTAATCTTGCAAAGCAAGTTGTGGTGGTAAAATGGTTTTCGCTTTCTCAACTTGGCCAGCTACTGCCTTTCATATGACCCTAACTGCTTCTGGTTACTTACACCTACACACATGTAACTGATGTATGTGATGCTTACAAATGGGACCCTCCTTCGTTCAAGTTTCAACTTGTCAAATGCTTCTCCCCTTGTAGATCAGCTTGACGGCCTCCAAAAATATCCATGCCTAGATATTTTGTATGTGCTGCAAGAGTATTTCATTCCCTACATGAATTATTGTTAAATATATAGCTTAATTAGTGAATATTGAAAATAATCTTGATTGTTAGTGTCAATGTTATTTTCCATTGCCCTGCTTACCCTTTCTTTCATATTAATGCGCTTGGCATTGCTTCCTGAACCTTGATCGATTATTCTGTAATTTAATGTTCATCTCATGTTACTCCCTCCATCTTAGTGTTACCCTCCAAAACCCCCCAACGGGCAATGGTTAAGCAACACGAAGAGCCGGGAGGCTCCCAAGGCCGCTTAGTGGACCCTGGCACCTCGCGTCGTCCCGCAAATCTTCCAGCCATGTCCTGGCGGTTGCTAGGGCGTGCCACCTGACCTAGACCCGATCAGGAAGGTGTTAGAGTGTTTCGATTGTTCCAGCATGGTAGACACGTAAACATTAAATACGAGCCCTATCGGCTCTCAGGTTTCCCTGTGGATCGGCTCAAAGAGCCGATCGCCCCATGGTTCACGTTGGATTTGCAATGACATGGGGATCCTGCTTGATCAAAACAAAGCTAAAACGATCCACGACAGTTTAGGGTTTTCACCGCATAACCGGAACGTCCTACGTGTGATCGGGCCTAGCAGCTACGGAAGATGATGCAAACTACCCTTACGAGAGGCCTAAAAACCAACATAACGTTGATTCCCGGAACATCCCTTGCAGGGACGGTAAACAACACCTAACGCACTACCGGATCGTCCGACCCCAGCATAAGGCCTAACTATGCAGATATTAAAAATTGCGGAGCAAGGAGCAACTATAACGGATCGGATCTACTAAGTAACGAACAAGCAAGATGCTGCCCTTACACCCGTAAAGGTGTAAGGGCAGCTAGGTGTCGAGGGACGGCATTGCCACGCAGATATGCACGAGAAAGCATCAATGCATAAACACCTAATACTGCTCGCCATCAATAACGCTTCAGCACGAGCAGTACAAGGTAGACGAATAAACGTATACTGCCTAGATCGCTAGATGCGATCTAGGCAGCATGGTGCTTACCCGGAAGAAAACCCTCGAAGGAAGGGGTGGCGATGCGCCTGATTTTGTGTTTGTTGAACGATGATTGTCCTCCTTTCTCGATAACCCTAGATACATATTTATAGTCCAAGGGACTTTCTAATTGAGGCGTGCACCTAACCGTGCACGGGCCAGACTCTATCTTTTAATTCTAAGTTACAATGCGACCTACTATATTACAGATACACGGGCAATTTAGCCCAAACTCTTAGCGCAAGGCCGCTTTAAAGACGCTTCACGGATAATCTTCAAAGCCCATCTTCACTTACGGCCCATCTCCTGATTTGGCCAAAATCGGGTGGTAACACTTAGTTTATTAGTCTTCTCCGTATCTCTAGGTTGCCAATTTGACCTACATAATTTAAAAATATATAATGCAAAAATTATATCATTAGAAAATAGAACATCTAAACTTTCTAATGATATAATTTTTGATAAATAACTAATGCTAACTTGATTAAATTTGCGACCTAGAGGTACACGCACGCCTAATAAACTGTGAGAGAGGGAGTATAATTATTTGTCTCGTTGGCCAATGTGTGGTATGGTTCCAATTATTGTGAGTTTTCTATATTGCTAATCATCTATCAGTCTTGTCTTAATACTTGGTCACTCCAGTTCACTGTTAATTGCCTCTCATTTGTCACCCTTCTCCAATTGTAAATTCTAGGACTTCTCGTAGAATCAATTTGTCCAGCTCAAAATTAATATGCCTCACCCTTGGGGTGTTGGCAACATTTTTACCCTAATCTCTCTCCTAGTCTTTGTATTTATGCAGGTACAAGACCCAAGTTTGAAGATTTAATATAGGTTTTCATCTTAGAGTTTCTTACTTGTAATATTGCTTGTATTCATTCAAAATTTGTAAAGACAATGTAATTTCCATACTATCAATAAAGTGTGTATTTACTCTATTTTAAACGATCTTCCTCCTTTGGGTTTGAAATATGATGTAGTTTGAATTCAAATTTGAATGTATGATTTATATTCTAGTTTTGAATTCAAATGTTGTCTTTTATATCTCTTTTCCATGTTTCACCTTTTTAGCTGAAATATCAGAAAGATTATCGAAATCAAGCATAATCCTTGATGATAACTCCTAAATCATCGGGAACTACATTATGATTTCAATAACTTTGGTTTAAAACAACGAAAATTTTCCCCTGAATTTCTGATGTATGCACAAATCCTAAATCTGCCCGTTCATCGCCTATAAACTTGGGGTGTTACAGTGGTGCATAGAGGTGAAAAAGAAAGATATGCCCTTCCTCCTTAAAAACGGCTATGTGGATGGGATTAAGCATAAAAGGGAAGTGGTAAGAAGACAATAGTCCAGAAACTGATATCTAATGGAACCGTGTCCTGCCGGTCATCATCTCTTGGTAGAGGTGCTTCCTGGTTCGCGTCGAGTCCTCTCCAAATTGTTGCCCCGTTTTGCAATGATACTCCTATAATATATCTGTTAAATTTATTTGATATACATGAAACGATAATGAAATATTGTTATTTAAAAAAAATATACTCCCTCCGATCCAAATTACTTATCAAACGAGGCTTGGGAGATTTTGTGCAAGATTTTGACTAAATTAGTGGCAAGCAATGGATCAGACTGAGAACATATTTTCCCCGCATAGTTGTATAATTTTTAGTTAGTTGTCATTTATATTATCGCGAGTTTTGGCTCATACAAAAGTTCTAGGAGATTTCACTAAAATTTCGTCTAGACTCGAGAGATATGCCAACTAAATATATATAGAGAGAGCCTAGCACGAAATCGTGAGAAGCCGAACTAGTGAAGGGTGGATGCTAACCCGGTAAGACGTGGATGTGCGTCCGTTCCACAATAGTCTCTATAAAATCAGTACCAAAACAACTTCTTCTATATCCTCCGTTTAAAAATAAGCGACTTGAACTATCTAGATTCATATGTATCTAAACACTAAAACGATCATGCAAATCTACACAAATTCAAGTCACCTATTTGTGGATAAAGACCACACTTATAAAAAGGGAAAACTGGATGCACCGATGCATTTCCGGCCGGCTGCTAGGCCCGTTGACAAGTAGTAGTACCCATTAATCGATTAATTTGCATGCATGCCATGCATGACCGATAAGCCACTTGCATAACCACGCAGGTGAAGCCTTAAAAGTTGCTTTGGCGCCCGATGCATGCATGAATAATGCATTGATATGTTTTCGTACCTACGTGCCGCCGTTGATGATGAACGTACGCATGCATGATATCGTGTCGTGCTTAACCACAAGGTCTTTTGGTGATGCAGTGAAAGCTACCAGTTAGCTGATCATGTTGGCAGATGCGTCATGGTCGATCGATCGACCGTGCCCATGTGATGGTCAGCCCGTGTCATCGAGCGTGCACGGTCCATCGTCCGTGACTATGTTTCTCGATTAGCAAAGTACTAGCAAGTAAAGCATGTCTGCGATTCAAACGTAGCTAGTCTAATATATAGGTTGAACTCCCAAAATTTTGCAATTCAGTGATATGGGTTCAACTAAATAGAAACTACTAGTTCCCAATTTTGAGGAGAAGTTCAAAGATAGTACGGGGTACTACATTTTGTCAATTTGGACATTTCAAACCAGTAACTAACTCGAGGGTGGTGTCGACTTCCGGTTTAATTAGGGAGAATATATACCATAGATAGATGATCTGGTTTTCAAGGAAGCAAGCATGACATAATTGCGCCGGTGACAAGCGCTAGTTTTGTTAGAATTCCATCTATGGAGATCCATTGTTATTGGACAAAAATTGGTTCGGAAACAACTTTGCGGAACATCTATGGCATTGCTTATCTTTGTATTGAAGGATCATCATAGAAATTTCCAAAGGATTCCAATCAACACAATATTTTCTTAAGGAAGCTCACTGGATCCCTAATTTTTTTATGAATTGCATTCCTACAACTGAATTTCACAGGAATGTTGTAACATCCAGTCTATTATGTGATTATTCGCATAGGTTCGACATATTATTCTGTGATTTCTCTGATTTCATCCAAATGACTATTATTGCAATTTCCGTGGGTTTTGTAATCCTCAATTTTATACCTCAAATCCTTTCAAGCTCCTGTGTTTTCTTTTTCTTATTCCTCGTTGTGCAATCCTCTGATCCAGGAAAGGCATAAATATTTTAATTTTTTTTGTGTTAAATTTTACCTTCCAACAAAAGAGTCCCATCGGGCTTTAAATTCAGGTCTCGATAAGCACTTCTGATCTTAGCACGCAGTGACGAACTGACGACCCCAAGTACTGAAAGTAGCATGCGGACGTATGGAAAGTGCCAAGTAAAGCACGTCATGCATGCATGGACGCAAGGATTCATTGGATCGCAGAGCCCGAGAGATAGGGAGAGAGACGGGGTGGAGATGTAATGGGGACATCAGTGTGTTCCCTAAACGGGTGTGGGGCGACAGAGTATTAGTAGATGTTTTTCCTCCTTTGGAGTGGTAGTCTTTCTCGTCGCCCAACCGATGGATGTTCCAAGCATAGATAGTGTCGTGTGTTCTTGGGGCAGGATCATGGCCTAGCCTTCGCCATGCCCCGGATGTCTACAACATGCGTCCTTAATTAAAGCGTGCCGCGGCAGGCCGGACGCAGATACTGTGCTATGGAGTACTGGCTAGGCCTATGATGTGAGGCATCGATCCGTCTTTTTTGGAACAAAGATCGTTCCGGTAAAGTCATTTTTTGTTGGGTTATGTGATGATGTTCCCTTGTCTCCTTCGATCAACCCTGTGATCTAGGCATGCAATGCAACACCAGTACGTTTATGTGCGTCTGCTTGTTTGCGACCAAATGTTTTTGCCACTCGTCCTTGAAAACAAAAACAGAAGAAAGTTAAAATTCGCCCCAAGAAAGAACAAATTAACTAGTCCCTCCGTCCATAAAAGATGTCAAAAATTTATCTAAATTCAGGTGTATCTAATTATCTATACAAAAAAGTGTCTACATGCATATAAATTTAGACAACTTGTGACATCCTTTTGTGGACAGATGTAGTAGTAATAAGGGCATCTTGAGTGGGCTGACCCATTTCGGAACCAAATGTGGCCGTTTGGGTCAGGCAGCAGACACAAAATGGGCGTCTCTTTGTTTGCGTCGAGGCATGCCCTAGAAGCCCAAGGCAACTACAAAACCTTATTACAAAGTCCAAAACAATAGAAAACAACTAAAATATAAATAGACAAAAACCATAGGCAACTAGGGTTAGCACAATGGCCTCCTAGTTCTCATCACCGAGGTCGATGAAGGAAGGAGGCGCCTATGGCCATGACCAGTAAGGCGCCGAAGGAGGGCCATCCGTCGGTGCTGGAGAAGGGGAGCAGGCGATGGCTTTGGAGGAGGGCACTGGTATGGGAGGAGGTGGCGGCACGCCACGGGGTAGGAGTGACTAGCGGTGTGACGGGCCTACCCTCCAACAGTGTGCACTCACGATGAGCTCGCTTTGGGCGATTTCGAGCTCCATGGCCTCCTCGGTCACCTCTGGTGGCTGGATTCAGGGTTGATGATATGCACATCTCTCTTCCAACATGCTGGTCGTTGTTGTCGAAGAGGACTACACCTTCGTCTTCCTCCTCCTCCTCCTCGCCGCCATTGTTGTCGAGGAGCAAGGCGTTGAAGTAGGCCGCATTACCCCGGTAACTCGCTCGGTGCCGCGGGTCGAATTCCCAGGTGACTAACGAGCGTTGGTTGTAACTTTCTAACGCGTCGGCCGGGTCTTCCCACATATCAGGCGGGAGGATGAAGCAGCGACGGTGGATGCCATCGCATTGCTCGCGGGCCACCCATGGCACGGGTAGCATAGGTACCCGCCGCGAATTCAGAAGCCAACCTCCAGGGATGTTGACATATGGCCACCAACACATAGCGGTCGTTTGCTCTCCTTGCAGTCGCAGGAAGATCCGGCCTCATGGTCATTCTTCGTCTTCCGGAACGGCCATGACTTTCCACATTGCGACACTTTTGGTGGTACGTGGAGGGAGGGGAACTGGTAATGGCGTGTGCGACAAATGACCGCGGTCGCAGTTTAAAAGCAGCAGAACACGCGGCAACATAAATGCCCTAGCGCGGAAGTCCAACGCCGCACGCCAACGCTGGCGCAAAGAAGCCGAAGTAAGGACATTACCATTCCGTGGAAGGCCGTACCGGCGTGGAGGACGAGGATGTGCATAAGGCAAAGCGGGCGCAAGACGCTGGCAGATTAACCAGGGCCGGCCCTAAACTGTCAGGGGCCCTGGTGCAAGACAAAGAAAAGGGCCCCCATTGCTACAGATGTCAGCTGGAGATATTTAACGCTCAAGCTGCGAGGGCCGAGGAGAGAAGTCAATGCAGTCGTTCTTTCATTTCTTTCACGGTTCACGATGAAGTTTAGCTGCGTTTTTTTTTGCGAATAAGTTTAGCTGCGTTTGTTTGTCTACACGTACAAGCAAAAGGGCTGATTCTTTTCGTTTTCTCCAAACGAGCCTAGCTGCATATATACCCAGCATTACCAAGCTAAGGGGCCCCTGGTGATCGGAGGCCCAGTGCAACTGCACCGGATGCACCGGCTCAGCGCCGGGCCTGAGATTAACCCACGGGAAGTTGGCGGGGATACACAAGCAATCACAGTTGTGTCCGTGTCGTCACAATTGCAACCCAAATTCGGGTCACGAATGGGTGAACATAAACATCTCGATATGTATGCGTCGGGCTACTAGGTTAGAGTTTTTCCCTCATATAGTCTACATGCCGACACACGTTGGGCCGCTGAAGACGGGTTAAGTGTTCTTACTTGCCTCAGTTAGAGAAAAGAAATTCCTGGCGATTTTGTACAGTAGATCAACCTGTGTACTCGATTCTCAAACAATGGAAAAAAGAAATCAGTGCAATTGATAGTTAACTGGAGCATAGTGCACTGTAGACGGATCACGCCTGTACGTACGTGTCCAGTACGTAGCCTGCAGCCGCTGTGCGTACGTGCAGGCTTTACGCACCCTGATCCAGCTCCGGCCGGTTTAAAGCCTACGCACCCCACTGAGAGTCTACTACGTGGTTAAAGCCCACACCCTGATCAGGGTTGTGCTAGCCTTTGCTTCAACCTGGCTCAGAAGGCATGCAGGTGCACGCGGGCGCTCCTCGATTCTTCAAAATGCATGCATGCGTACATGGCCATGTCTGGTAAGTTTATTGCATACTTCCTTTTAAACACACGGGGTATGAATTAATTTAAAAGTCAAAATTTACTAAGTTCAACCAATCTATAAACAAAGGAATATCAATAACTGCAATATTGAGTGATACAATATTAAAGTTTATCTAACAGCGGTGGAACTGTTGATATTGATTTAGTACTATGCCTTCAAACTTTTTTTATATACACTTTATCATACTAAAAAAGCTTTGAATTTTGATTAAATTCATACGCCATGTATTTATGGACCTAGGAAGTATATGTTAAGTCAACAGACTTTGCAATGTCAAATATAGACGGACCTAGACGAACAATAAAGCGACTTTTATCTCTCATTCAAAGTAATAATATGACTTCATTAATATAGTTAAAGTAGTAGTAGAGCCATCCGAAGGTGACCGAAACACCTGCAATGGGGACTGCCCGAGCTAATGATGCAATAGGTTGAAGAAATTAAAATGGTGAAGAGTACAAAAACATTTACAGAAAACAAAAGTTATGTTATAACGCTAGGACTTCCATAGTCTTCTTAATATCTTCTCTTCACATATTCGTATAATGAAACGACCTGATTGATAGAGTAAAAGCATTGTAATCTATTGAAGAAATAAAATGAAGCAGATAAAAACTTTTGGAAAAACAAATGTTAAGTAAGTTTTTTCATAGTGTTCTTTACCTTCCCTCTTTCCATTCCAACCGACCCAATCTAAATCTTCAAACTTAAATCTAGGAAATGTTGCGATTTGATGTAATTACATGTTGGGATTCGTAGCATAGAAAACAAAAAAATTCCTACCGCAAGAACGAATAACAAGCCAAGATCTAATCTAGTAGATGGTAGCAACGAGGTGAAGATCAACATACCCTCGAAGATCGCTAAGCGTTAACGAGATAAATCTCGTGGTGGATGTAGACGATCACTTGCCGCTTTCAAAAGCGCGTAGAAGATCTTGACCGTGCCACAATCGGGCAGCACCTCCGCACTCGGTCACACGTACGGGGTTGATGACGACGTCCTTCTCCCCGTTCCAGTGGGCAGCGGATATAGTAGATCCTCCTCGGAATCCCGCCAGCACGACGGCATGGTGACGGTGGTGGTGGAGATCTCCGGTAGGGCTTCGCCGTACGCTTTGCGGGAGAAGAAGGAGGAGGAGGTAGCTAGGGTTTGGGAGAGGGGTGCTAGTTGGGCGCCGGCCTGGGTGCCCCTTGGGTGGTGCGGCCAAGTGGTGGTCAGCCCCCTCCCTCTCCTCCTCATTATATAGGTGGAATCCCTAGGGTTTGCCCAAAGGTTCGAATAAGACCCCAATTCAAATCTTTCCATATGAGCGAAACCTAGGGGGACAGGGACTCCTCCCTTTCCTTCTCCCTTGGCCGGCCAGGGTGGTGGAGTCCACCATGGACTCCATCTTCCCTCTTGGTTGGCTGGTTAGGGTTGGTGGAGTCCAACCGGGACTCCACCTTCCATGGTGATTTCTTCCGGAAGGTTCTAGAACATTCTAGTGCCTTCCATAAATGCACCGGATCATTTCCAAACTTGGAAAGTGACTTCCTATATATGAATCTTATTCTCCGGACCATTCCGGAACTCCTCGTGATGTCCTGGATCCCATCCGAGACTCCGAACAATATTCGAACTCCATTCCATATTCCATATCTACTTAAAACAACATCAAACCTTAAGTGTGTCACCCTACGGTTCAAGAACTATGCGGACATGATCGAGACTCCTCTCCGATCAATAACTAATAGCAGGACCTGGAGATCCATAATAGCTCCCACATATTCAACGATGACTTCGTGATCGAAAGAACTATTCACATACGATACCGATTTCCTTTATCACGCGATATTTTACTTATCCGAAGTTTGATCGTCGGTATCTCCATACCTAGTTCAACATCGTTACCGATAAGTACTCTTTACTCGTACCGTGATATGATATCCCTTGTGAACCAGTCACATGCTTGCAAGCTAATTAGATATCATTCCACCGAGAGGGCCCAGAGTATATCTATCCGTCATCGGGATGGACAAATCCCACTCTTGATCCATATGCCTCAACTCATACTTTTCGAATACTTAATCCCATCTTTATATCCGCCCATTTACGCAGTGGCGTTTGATGTAATCAAAGTACCCTTCCGGTGTAAGTGATTTACATGATCTCATGGTCGAAGGACTAGGTAACTATGTATCGAAAGCTTATAGCAAGTTTGAACTTAATGACTTGATCTTATGCTACGCTTATTTGGGTGTATGTCCATTATATCATTCACCCAATGACATAACCTTGTTATTAACAACATCCAATGTTCATGATCACGAAACCATGATCATCTATTAATAAACAAGCTAGTTATACAAGAGGCTTACTAGGGACTCTTTGTTGTTTACATAACACACATGTATCAATGTTTCGGTTAATACAATTATAGCATCGGATGTAAACATTTATCATGAAAACTAAGATATAACAATAACTAATTTATTATTGCCTCTTGGTCATATCTCCAACAATCTCCCACTTGCACTAGAGTCAATAATCTAGTTTACATTTGTAAAGATATAACACCTTGGCCTTCCGGTGCTTATCATGTTTTGCTCACGGGAGAGGTTTCAGTCAACGGATCTGACACGCTCAGAAACGTATGTATTTTGCAATTCATTTGCGTCTCAACGCATCACTCATTTTCCAAATGATTCGGCATTAATCATATATGTTCAGTCTTCTGGTGGAACCTTAATTCCGCGGTCTAAAATATGTCACTAATATTGCCACACACAATATAGCTTCAAAGTTCTGACACTATCGCAACTACACCAAGTTCTCAAAGAACTCCTCGACTTAAACATCCTCAGTCATTGTCAAAACAATGACATACTCTGATAAGGGCTAAGCCCAAGGATGTGCCCGATCTTCACGGATTTGAAGGGATTCGTGGGGGGTGGTGGATGAACGCGATGAACACGTGGGGGATTCGCGGGGATACAACACACACACACACACAAATCAAGCTTTCCCTCGTTGGCCTGAAACACCAACTCGATAGATGTTGCGAGAAAAGACCTTCCGGTAGAAGTCCCGCAAAGAGATCGACAAATCGAAGCTCAGGAGAACTAGAAGGGTGAAAAGACCGGAAGCTTTGATAGAAGTGCAAGCAAAAGACCAAATAGGTAGAAGTGCAAGCAAAAGATCAAACAAACGGTAGAAGTCACCAAAGAGATCTTCACGAGTCGATAAGGAGCCCGGGTGGGTACAAGATCAAGGATCTAGGTAGGGTTCCCACAAGGGTGAGCTATGCTCAGGTTTTAATTTCACATCAAGTCTAATCTCAGATCTGAGCCAACTAGGCTACTTATAGTAGGGGGGCGAAGGGGTAAGTTACACGCAGAAAAGTACTGCTGTGCTAAAGTTAGATGGGGCGGAAGTTCCGGCCGTCTTGGGCGGAAGTTCCGGTCAGGGGCGGAAGTTCCGGTCTTGGGGGCCGGAAGTTCCGGTCCGGCCGGAAGTTCCGGCCTAGTTCCGGAAATGGTCCATTGCCTCGCAGTAACATCCAGTGTTGTTTTGGCGCAATTCCGGAAGTAGGGCGGAACTTGGGCGGAAGTTCCGGTGGGCGGAAGTTCCGGTCCCTCGGGGCGGAAGTTCCGGCTCGATCCATTTCTCTGGGCACTGAAAGGCATCTTGAGGGCATCTGGGAGGCATCGGCGGAAGTTCCGGTCTGGGGCGGAAGTTCCGGCCTGGGCGCTGTAGCTCCATCTTCATCATTTCCAGCTCTCTCTCCATTGGCTTGGTCTCCATGGCTTGTGTCTTGACCGATGTACCTGATTGAACACAAGGTATTGGCATGAAGTAGCATACCATCCAAAAGAGGTGTCAAAGTTATATGAGGAAAGGAGCGAATTCACCTCTTGGCGTAGTGCTTGGGCTCGAGCTCGTGTCATTGGACCACGAGGAGGGCTTGTCGGTCTTGAGGCGGCGGTGTCCAAAGGCCACCCCGTATCATCTCCTTGGGAAAGAGTCATCCTCGACTCTATGTTCTCCTCATCGCCATGATATGGTGAAAGGTCGGACACATTGAATATGTTGCTCACCAAGTACTTGGATGTTGGTATGTCGATGACGTAGGCGTTGTCGTTGATGCGCTTGAGTACCTTGAAGGGACCATCGCCTCGGGGCTTGAGCTTGGAGTTTCTTGCTTGAGGGAAGCGGTCCTTGCGAAGGTGTATCCACACTAGGTCTCCTTCATTGAAGATCCGTGCCTTTTTCTTCATGTTTAGTCTAGTGGCTTGATGCGAAGAACGTGTTGCTCGAAGAGGAAGGTGTGATGCACATGGCAAGTTTTCCCTCATTAAGAAACCAAGGTTATCGAACCAGTAGGAGCCAAGAAGCACGTGAAGGTTGTTGGTGGAGGAATGTAGTGCGGCGCAACACCAGTGAAACCGGCGCCAACGTGGAACCTGCACAACACAATCAAAGTACTTTGCCCCAACGTAACAGTGAGGTTGTCAATCTCACCGGCTTGCTGAAAACAAAGGATTAAGCGTATCGAGTGGAAGATGGTGTTTGTTTGCAAAGAACAGTAAAAACGGTAGAATGTATTCAGATGTAAAAGAATGGACCGGGGTCCACAGTTCACTAGAGGTGTCTCTCCAATAAGATAACTAACATGCTTGGGTGAACAAATTACAGGCGGGCAATTGACAAATAAAGATTCAATATATATCAATGATGATTACTATGTGATTTAATCAGGGCATTACGACAAAGTACATAGACCGCTATCCAGCATGCATCTATGCCTAAATAATCCACCTTCAGGTTATCATCCGAACCCCTTTCAGTATTAAGTTGTAAACAACAGATAATTGCATTAAGTATGGCGCGTAATGTAATCAACACAAATATCCTTAGACAAAGCATTGATGTTTTATCCCTAGTAGCAACAGCACATCCACAACCTTAGAACCTACTGTCACGATCCCAGATTCAATGGAGGCATGAACCCACTATCGAGCATAATTACTCCCTCTTGGAGTTACAAGTATCAACTTGGCCAGAGCCTCTACTAGCAACGGAGAGCATGCAAGAACATAAACAACACATATATGATAGATTGATAATCAACTTAACATAATATTCTATATTCATCGGATCCCGCCAAACACAACATGTAGCATTACAAATAGATGATCTTGATCATGTTAGGCAGCTCACAAGATCTAAACAATGATAGCACAAGCGGAGAAGACAACCATCTAGCTACTGCTATGGACCCATAGTCCAAGGATGAACTACTCACGCATCAATCCGGAGGCGGGCATGATGATGTAGAGCCCCTCCGGTGATGATTCCCCTCTCGCAGGGTGCCGGAGGCGATCTCCTGAATCCCCGAGATGGGATTCGCGACGGCGGCGTCTCTGGAAGGTTTTCCGTATCGTGGCTCTCGGTACGGGGGTTTCGCGACGAAGGCTATTTGTAGGCGGAAGGGTAGGTCGGGGCGTCACGAGGGGCCCACACAACAGGCCGGCGCGGCCAGGGCTGGGGCCGCGCCGCCTGGTGTGTCGCCACCTCGTGGCCCCACTTCGTCTCCCTTTCGGTCTTCTGGAAGCTTCGTGTAAAAATAGGCCCTGGGGCGTTGATTTCGTCCAATTCCGAGAATATTTCCTTACTAGGATTTCTGAAACCAAAAACAGCAGACAGCAAGCGGCACTTCGGCATCTTGTTAATAGTTTAGTGCCGGAAAATGTATAATAATGCTGTAAAGTATGTATAAAACATTCAAGTATTGTAATAAAAGTAGCATGGAACATAAGAAATTATAGATACGTTTGAGACGTATCAAGCATCCCCAAGCTTAGTTCCTACTCGCCCTCGAGTAGGTAAACGATAACACAAATAATTTCTGAAGTGACATGCTACCAACATAATCTTGATCAACATTATTGTAAAGCATATGAGATGAATGGAGTGATCTGAACAAAAGATTGCTAACAAAGATAATGACTAAACAAATGAATCATATAACAAAACTTTTCATGAATAATACTTTCAAGACAAGTATCAATAAGACTTGCATAAGAGCTAACTCATAAGCAATAAATTCAAAGTAGAATGCATTGAAGCAACACAAAGGATGATTAAGTTTCAGCAATTGCTTTCAACTTGTAACATGTATATCTCATGGATATTTGTCAACATAGAGTAATATAACAGTGCAATAAGTAAACATGTAAGAATCAATGCACACAGTTAACACAAGTGTTTGCTTCTAAGATAGAAAGAAGTGGGTAAACTGACTCAACAATAAAGTAAAAGAATGGCCCTTCGCAGAGGGAAGCATGGATTACTATTTTTGTGCTAGAGCTTTTGTTTTGAAAACATAGAAACAATTTTGTCAACGGTAGTAATAATTCATATGTGCTATGCATAATACTTCCTACAAGTTGCAAGTCTCATGCATAGAGTACTAATAGTGCTCGCACCTTGTCCTACTTAGCTCGGAAGACACGGATTATCATTGCATAACATATGTTTCAACCAAGTGTCACAAAGGGGTACCTCTATGCCGCTGTACAAGTGTCTAAGGAGAAAGCACGCATTGGATTTCTCGCTTTTGATTATTCTCAACTTAGACATCCATACCGGGACAACATAGACAACAGATAATGGACTCCTCTTTTAATGCTTAAGCATTCAACAACAGTTAATATTCTCATAAGAGATTGAGGTTGTATGTCCAAACTGAAACTTCCACCATGATACATGGCTTTAGTTAGCTGCCCAATGTTCTTCTCTAACATATGCATACTCAAACCATTTGATCATGAAATCGCACTTACTTCAGACAAGACGAACATGCATAGCATCTCACATGATATCCAACAAAGGTAAAGTTGATGGCGTCCCCAGAAACATGGTTACCGCTCAACAAGCAACTTATAAGAATTAAGACACATAACTACATATTCATCACCACAATAGTTTTTAAGCTATTTGTCCCATGAGCTATATATTGTAAAGGTAAAGGAATGAAATTTTAAAGGTAGCACTCAAGTAATTTACTTTGGAATGGCAGAAAAATACCACATAGTAGGTAGATATGGTGGACACAAATGGCATGGGTTTTGGCTCAAAGTGTTTGGATGCACGAGAAGCATTTCCTCTCAGTACAAGGTTTGGGCTAGCAAGGTTGTTTGAAGCAAACACAAGTATGAACAGGTACAGCGAAACTCACACAAGAACATATTGCAAGCATTATAAGGCTCTACACTGTCTTCCTTGTTGTTCAAACACTTTACCCGAAAATATCTAGACTTAGAGAGACCAATTATGCAAACCAAATTAAACAAGCTCTACGGTAGTTCTTCATTAATAGATTAAACTACATGATGCAAGAGCTTAAACATGATCTATGAGAGCTCAAACAATTGCCAAGTCGCCAAACCATATGCAGCATTTTCTGATTCCAACCAAATAGCAATTTAACGAAGCAATTTCAGCCTTCGCCATGAACATTAAAGCACAATTAAGAACACAAGTGTTCCATATGAAAAAGCGGAGCGTAATATCTCCAATATAAGAATGGTGGGATCCAACTTTATTCAAACCAAAACAAAAATAAAAGCAAACCGACGCTCCAAGTAAAGAACATAGGATGTGATGGAATAAAAATATAGTTTCACTAGAAGTGACCTGATAATGTTGTCGATGAAGAAGGGGATGCCTTGGGCATCCCCAAGCTTAGATGCTTGAGTATTCTTAAAATATGCAGGGATGAACCACCGGGGCATCCCCAAGCTTAGACCTTTCACTCTTCTTGATCATACTATATCATCCTCTTCTCTTGACCCTTGAAAACTTCCTTCACACAAACTTCAAGCAAACTCATTAGAGGGTTAGTGCATAACCAAAATTCACACATTCAGAGGTGACACAATCATTCTTAACACTTCTGGACATTGCACAAAGCTTCTGAAAGTTAATGGAACAAAGAAACTCATTCAACATAGCAAAAGCGGCAATGCGAAATAAAAGACAGAATCTGTCAAAAACAGAACAGTCCGTAAAGATGAATCTGGCAGGGGCACTTAACTTGCTCAAATGGAAAAACTCAAAACTAATGAAAGTTGCGTACATATATGAGGATCACGCTCGTAAATTTGCAGATTTTTCGATTTTTTACAGAGACTTCTGCGAGAATTCGTGACAGACAAATGCTGTTTCTGCGCGATCCAAATCTATCATCAACTTTAACATGGAAACTTTACTTGGCATAAAAACATGATAAGGAGAGGTTGCTACAGTAGTAAACAACTTCCAAGACTCAACAATACAGTAAATAAAATAAAAATGGGTTATCTCCCAAGAAGTGCTTTTCTTTAACGCCTTTCAGCTAGGCGCAGAAAGTGCAAATCAAGTAACATCAAGAGAAGAAGCATCAACATCATAGCTTGTTCTAATAATAGAATCAAAAGGAAACTTCATTCTCTTTCTAGGGAAGTGTTCCATACCTTTCTTGAGAGGAAATTGATATTTAATATTACCTTCCCTCATATCAATAACAGCACCAACAGTTCGAAGAAAAGGTCTTCCCAACACAATAGGACAAGATGCATTGCATTCGATATCCAAGACAACAAAATCAACGGGGACAAGGTTATTGTTAACCGTAATGCGCACATTATCAATCCTCCCCAAAGGTTTCTTTTTAACATTATCGGCAAGATTAACATCCAAATAACAATTCTTCAATGGTGGCAAGTCAAGCATATCATAAATCTTCTTAGGCATAACAAAATACTTGCACCAAGATCACATAAAGCATTACATTCAAAGTCATTGAATTTCATTTTAATGATGGGCTCCCAACCATCTTCTAACTTCCTAGGGATAGAAGCTTCAAGTTTTAATTTCTCTTCCCTAGCTTTAATGAGAGCATTTGTAATATGTTTTGTAAAGGCTAAATTTATAGCACTAGCATTGGGACTTCTAGCAAGTTTTTGTAGGAACTTTATAACTTCAGTAATATGACAATCATCAAAATCTAAACCATTATGTTCTACAGCAATGGAATCATTGTCACCAATATTTTGAAAAATTTCAGCAGTTTTATCACAAACAGCAGTTTCAGCAGTTTCAGGCAATTTTGTACGCTTTGCACTAGGAGTAGAAACATTGCCAACACCAATTATTTTACCATTGATAGTAGGAGGTGCAGCAACATGTGAAGAATCAACATTACTAGTGGTGGTAATAGTCCATACTTTAGCTACATTATTCTCTTTAGCAAGTTTTTCTTTTTCTTCTCTATCCCACCTAGCATGTAATTCAGCCAACATTCTAACATTATCATTAATTCGAACTTGGATGGCATTTGTTTTAGCAAACCTAGCATCTTTAACTTCCTCAGGCATAACTTTCAATTTTAAAAGATCAACATCAAGAGCAAGACTATCAACCTTAGAAGCAAGAACATCAATTTTACCAAGCTTTTCTTCAACGGTTTTATTGAAAGCAGTTTGTGTACTAATAAATTCTTTAAGCATGACTTCAAGACCAGAGGGTACACTCTTATTATTGTTGTAAGAATTACCATAAGAATTACCATAACCATTACCATTATTAGAAGGATATGGCCTATAGTTGTTGTTACCATAATTATTCCTATAAGCATTGTTGTTGAAATTATTATTCTTAATGAAATTCACATCAACATTTTCTTCTTGAGCAACCAATGAAGCTAAAGGAACATTATTAGGATCAATATGAGATCTACCATTTGCAAGCATAGACATAATAGCATCAATCTTATCACCCAAAGAAGAGGTTTCTTCAACAGAATTTACCTTCTTACCTTGAGGAGTTCTTTCAGTGTGCCATTCAGAGTAATTGATCACCATATCATCAAGTAATTTAGTTGCGGCGCCCAGGGTAATGGACATAAAAGTACCTCCAGCAGCTGAATCCAATAGGTTCCTCGAGGAAAAATTCAATCCTGCATAAAAGGTTTGGATGATCATCCAAGTAGTCAGTCCATGGGTTGGGCAATTCTTTACCAAAGATTTCATTCTCTCCCATGCTTGAGCAACATGTTCATTATCAAATTGTTTAAAATTCATTATGCTACTTCTCAAAGATATAATCTTAGCAGGAGGATAATATTTACTAATAAAAGCATCTTTACATTTAGTCCATGAATCAATACTATTCTTAGGCAAAGAAAGCAACCAATCTTTAGCTCTTCCTCTTAAGGAGAAAGGAAACAATTTCAGTTTTATAATATCACCATGTATATCCTTATACTTTTGCATTTCACTAAGTTCAACAAAATTATTAAGATGGGCAGCAGCATCATCACTAACACCAGAAAATTGCTCTCTCATAACAAGATTCAGTAAAGCAGGTTTAATTTCATAGAATTCTGCTGTAGTAGCAGGTGGAGCAATAGGAGTACATATAAAATAATTATTATTTGTGCTAGTGAAATCACACAACTTAGTATTTTCAGGAGTACCCATTATAACAGTAGTAAAGTAAACCAGGCAAATAAAGTAAAGACGAGTAACTAATTTTTTTGTGTTTTGATATAGAGCTAGTAAATAAGACAGTAAATAAAGTAACTATTTTTTTGTGTTTTTAATATGAAGCAAACAAGACAGTAAATAAAATAAAGTAAAGCAAGACAAGAACAAAGTAAAGAAATTGGAAGTGGAGACTCCCCTTGCAGCGTGTCTTGATCTCCCCGGCAACGGCGCCAGAAAAATAGTCTTGATGCGCGTAGATGTACACGTCCGTTGGGAACCCCAAGAGGAAGGTGTGATGCGCACAGCAGCAAGTTTTCCCTCAGTAAGAAACCAAGGTTATCGAACCAGTAGGAGCCAAGAAGCACGTGAAGGTTGTTGGTGGAGGAATGTAGTGCGGCGCAACACCAGTGAAACCGGCGCCAACGTGGAACCTGCACAACACAATCAAAGTACTTTGCCCCAACGTAACAGTGAGGTTGTCAATCTCACCGGCTTGCTGAAAACAAAGGATTAAGCGTATCGAGTGGAAGATGGTGTTTGTTTGCAAAGAATAGTAAAAACAGTAGAATGTATTCAGATGTAAAAGAATGGACCGGGGTCCACAGTTCACTAGAGGTGTCTCTCCAATAAGATAACTAACATGTTGGGTGAACAAATTACAGGCGGGCAATTGACAAATAAAGATTCAATACATATCAATGATGATTACTATGTGATTTAATCAGGGCATTACGACAAAGTACATAGACCTCTATCCAGCATGCATCTATGCCTAAATAATCCACCTTCAGGTTATCATCCGAACCCCTTCCAGTATTAAGTTGTAAACAACAGATAATTGCATTAAGTATGGCGCGTAATGTAATCAACACAAATATCCTTAGACAAAGCATTGATGTTTTATCCCTAGTAGCAACAGCACATCCACAACCTTAGAACCTACTGTCGATCCCAGATTCAATGGAGGCATGAACCCACTATCGAGCATAATTACTCCCTCTTGGAGTTACAAGTATCAACTTGGCCAGAGCCTCTACTAGCAACGGAGAGCATGCAAGAACATAAACAACACATATATGATAGATTGATAATCAACTTAACATAATATTCTATATTCATCGGATCCCGCCAAACACAACATGTAGCATTACAAATAGATGATCTTGATCATGTTAGGCAGCTCACAAGATCTAAACAATGATAGCACAAGCGGAGAAGACAACCATCTAGCTACTGCTATGGACCCATAGTCCAAGGATGAACTACTCACGCATCAATCCGGAGGCGGGCATGATGATGTAGAGCCCCTCCGGTGATGATTCCCCTCTCCGGCAGGGTGCCGGAGGCGATCTCCTGAATCCCCCGAGATGGGATTCGCGACGGTGGCGTCTCCGGAAGGTTTTCCGTCGTGGCTCTCGATACTGGGGGTTTCACGACGAAGGCTATTTGTAGGCGGAAGGGTAGGTCGGGGGCGTCACGAGGGGCCCACACAACAGGCCGGCGCGGCCCAGGCCGCGCCGCCCTGGTGTGTCGCCACCTCGTGGCCCCACTTCGTCTCCCTTTCGGTCTTCTGGAAGCTTCGTGTAAAAATAGGCCCCTGGGCGTTGATTTCGTCAATTCCGAGAATATTTCCTTACTAGGATTTCTGAAACCAAAAAACAACAACTGGCACTTCGGCATCTTGTTAATAGGTTAGTGCCGGAAAATGTATAATAATGCTGTAAAGTATGTATAAAACATTCAAGTATTGTAATAAAAGTAGCATGGAACATAAGAAATTATAGATACGTTTGAGACGTATCATGGCTTGACGGAGATCTTGTTGCTCGATCGTTGCCCTTGTGTCTTCATGGAGTTTCTTCATGTATTGTGCTCGCTTGTCGATGTCCATGTTCACTTGCTCATGTAGCGGAAGAGGAAGGAGGTCAATCGCCGTAGGTGGTTCAAACCCGTAGACGACCATGAATGGGCTTCTCAATGTTGTAGAGTGCTTGGCGCGGTTGTAGGCAAACTCCGCATGTGGGATGCAATCTTCCCATGCTTTCAAATTCTTCTTGACAAGGACTCGTAGTAGTGTGGAGAGGCTTCGGTTCACCACTTCGGTTTGCCCATCGGTTTGGGGGTGCGAGGATGATGAGAACAAAAGCTTGACGTTGAACTTGGCCATTAGTGTCTTCCAAAGATAACTCATGAACTTGACATCTCGGTCGGAGACAATGCTTCTTGGTACACCGTGGAGTCTCACAATTTCCCTAAAAAACAAGGAGGCAATGTGTGAAGCATCATCCGTTCGGGAACATGGTATAAAATGAGCCATTTTTGAGAATCTATCCACTACCACAAAGATTGAATCATGACCATATTTAGTTCGAGGTAATCCTAGTACAAAGTCCATGCTTATATCGGACCAAGGAGCATAAGGAATAGGCAACGGTGTATAAAGACCATATGGATTGGAAGTGGACTTAGCTTGTAAGCATGTTGTGCACCGGCGGCAAAGGCGTTCCACGTCGCGGTACATTCTTGGCCAATAGTAGTGAGTTGAGAGCATGGCATATGTCTTCTCTCGTCCAAAGTGACCCATGAGACCACCACCATGCGATTCTTGTAAGAGCAAAAGGCGAAGCGAAGACATTGGAACACAAAGTTTGTTGCCCTTGAACAAGAATCCTTGGTGCAAATAGAAATCATCGATGCCCTTTTCAATGGAACACTTTTCAAAAATTGGGCCAAAGAAGGTATCGGAGGCATATTGGTCTTTGATTTCATCAAGACCCAACACATGGAAATCCAAACGAGTGAGTAAAAGGGTGAGCTTGCGGGAAAGGGCATCCGCAACGACATTGTCCTTGCCCTTCTTGTATTTGATTACATATGGAAAGGACTCAATGAACTCAACCCATTTTGCATGTCTTTTATTCAAATTGTGTTGACTTTTCAAATACTTCAAAGATTCATGGTCGGAGTGAATAATGAACTCTTTTGGCCAAAGATAATGTTGCCAAACTTCAAGAACACGAACCAAAGCATAAAGTTCCTTGTCATATATAGGATAGTTGAGGCGTGCGCCATCCAACTTCTCGCTATAGTATGCCACGGGTTTTCCATTTTGCATGAGGACACCACCAATTCCAAGGCCACTCGCATCACATTCTATCTCAAATTTTTTAGCAAAATCGGGAAGAACGAGTAGTGGTGCCTCGGTGAGTCTCTTTTTCAATTCATCAAAAGCGTTTTGTTGTGCTTTGCCCCAAACAAACGGAACATTCTTTTTAGTAAGCTCATTTAAAGGGCAAGCGATGGTGCTAAAATCTTTCACAAAGCGGCGGTAGAAACCGGCAAGTCCATGAAAACTTCGAACTTGACCAACATTTGTGGGAGTGGGCCAATTGTGGATGGCCTCAACCTTGGAAGAATCAACTTCAATCCCGTTGGCGGAAACCACAAAACCAAGAAAAACCAATTTGTTTTGAGCAAAGGTGCATTTTGGGAGGTTGGCATAGAGCTTCTCGTGGCGCAATATGCATAAGACTTCTCTCACATGTTGAACATGGTCCTCGAGAGTTTTGCTATAGATGAGAATGTCATCAAAGTAAACAACCACGCTCTTGCCAATGAGCGGTCTCAAAATGTGATTCATAAGACGCATAAAAGTCGAAGGAGCATTTGAAAGACCAAATGGCATGACGAGCCATTCATATAGACCAAGCTTGGTCTTGAATGCCGTCTTCCATTCATCACCAATTGCCATGCGAATTTGGTGGTAGCCACTACGCAAATCAATCTTAGAGAAAATGGTGGCACCACTCAATTCATCAAGCATGTCGTCTAAACGCGGTATGGGATGGCGATAACGGACGGTAATGGCATTGATGGGGCGACAATCCATACACATCCGTTGCGTCTCATCCGGTTTAGGCACAAGAATCACGGGAACGGCACAAGGGCTAAGGCTTTCTCGAACATACCCTTTAGCGAGGAGGTCTTGTATTTGGCGTTGAATCTCCTTTGTGTCTTCGGGGTTGGTGCGGTAGGCGGCGCGGTTTGGAAGGGGAGCGCCGGGTATGAGGTCGATGCGGTGCTCGATGCCCCGAAGCGGTGGTAGTCCATGAGGTAGCTCGTCGGGGAAGACGTCTTGGAACTCCTTCAAAAGAGACAACAAAGACGAAGGAATGTTGGTTAAGTCGTTAGTCTCCGAGGGTGGTCCCTTGCAAATGAGCACATAGTGCAATTTGGTGGATGGGTTGTGGTGCACTTCTCTCATCTCACTCTTGGTAGCTAGGAGGACACTCTTCATCTCACTCACATATGGTTTGTGGCGCTCACTCTCTTTTTGGTGGATCACTCTCTCACCTCTCAACTCACTAGTGATAGTGGCTTCCTTAGCCCTCGCTAGAGCCTTTGCATTGTCCGCAATTACTTGGCTAGGAGTCATTGGGCGTAGGATGTAGGTCTTGTCGTTGACCTTGAAGCTATAGGCATTTGTGTAGCCATCATGGTTTGCTTTCTTGTCATATTGCCAAGGGCGACCAAGTAACATATGGCACACCGTCATAGGCACGACGTCACAATCAACGGTGTCTTCATAGGCGCCAATCTTGAAGGATATCGTGACGGTGTGTTGGATCTTCACATTTCCATTGTCACTTAGCCATTGCACATGGTAGGGATGGGGGTGTTTCCGGAGCGGAAGGTTGAGCTTGGTGCATAGTTTGGTGCTTGCAAGATTGTGGCAACTCCCTCCATCGATGATAACCTTTATTGACTTGCCATTGATTCCGGCTCTTGTTTGGAAGATATTGCACCTTTGGTCTTCATTGGGAAGTGCATGGGTTGTCAACACTTTGGTCACCACAAGTGATGGGCTTGCATCATGCACACATAGGACTTGCTCTTGGTCTTCCAAGTCATCATCTTCATGAGTGGTTGCGGCTTGTACCAAGGCTTCATATTCACCTTCACTCAAGTACTCCACATCTCCATCATCTCGAGTGATCATAACTCTTGTGTTCTTGCATTCAAAGGATTTATGTCCTTGAGCACCACACTTGAAGCAAGTGATGTTACTAGATCCGGTGGAAGCTTTGGAGGACATGGTTGATTGCTCCGGCTTGAAGCTTGTTGTCTTGATGGCACTTCTTGCTTGCTTTGGAGGATCCTTGGAGGCAAGTGTACTTGTGTTCTTGATGCTTGAGGAGGCATTCATTGCATTTCTTGCGGCGAAGAAGGTCTTTGTCTTTGCACTTGCTAAGTCTTCTCGCACTTGGCGCTCGGCCCTTGTTGCTTGGTGGAGTAACTCAACCATGTTTTTGTAAGGCAAGAATTCCACTATCCTCTTGACGGGGATGTTCAAGCCATTCAAGAATCTTGCCATAGTTTGCTCTTCTCGCTCATCCACATTTGCACTCATCATGGTCATGTGCATCTCCTTGTAATATTCCTCAACGGACTTGTAGCTTTGCTTGAGTTGAGTGAGCTTGTTGAAGAGGTCACGTTTGTGGTGAGTTGGTACAAAGCGGGTGTGCATGACTTCTTGCATCTCTTCCCATGTGTCAATGGGTGCTAAGTCTTCCTTCTCATGCTTCTTGTTTACCTCTTCCCACCAAACATTTGCATATCCTTCAAACTCAAGTGATGCCATGGCAACTTTCTTTGCTTCGGAGAAGTTGTGGATGCGGAAGATCTTGTCAACCTTGAGGACCCAAGACAAGTATGCGTCGGGATCTTCCTCTCCTTGGAACTTGGGCATGGTGAATTTGAGCTTTCCAAAGATTTCTTCCTCATTGCGGTCATTGCGTCGAGGAGGTGGTCTTGCTTCACCATGATCTTGACGTTGTTGAGGTTGAGGTTGTGGACCTTGAGCATCTTCATTGTTGTTTCTATGTTGTTGAGGAGGAGGTGGTCTTCCATGACCTTCATCTTGATCATCATTGTTGTGGCGTTGATGAGGCCTCACACTTTCTTCACTTGATGCTTGGTGATGACTTGAGTCTTCATCTATCTCAACATCTCGTGCTTGATGAGGTGGTCTTCTACCATGAGGGCGATCATCATGATGTTGACGGTTGTCTTGACCTTGACGGCGTGGTGCCCTATCACGTGGAGGTTGATCAACATTGATGATTTGGCGTTCTTGGTTCACTTCTTGTTCGGCATGATGTGGGTGCCTTTGAGCATTGGCCACTTGAGATGGGCGAGGTTGCCCTTGATGATGACGTGCCTCTTGCTCTTGGCGACGACGTTCTTGCTCACGTGCATGAAGGAGATCTTGATCATGACGAAGACGTTGTTGTTCCTCTTGGAATTGAGCATGGAGATTCTCTTGTTGAAGGCGTTCTTCTTCAAGGCGTAGACGTTCTTGGACAAGTCGAAGTCGTGCTTGCTCCGCTTCTTGAGCTTGTTGGTGAAGCACTTGAGCATCCACATTATGGTGGCGTGGGTCTTGATTGGAATCATGATGCGACGGTGTAGGAGCTCGTGACCTTGAGCTATGAGAGTGCGAAGACCTTGAGTGTTGGCTTCGATTGTTGGCGATGGTGGCAATAGCTTGCTCAAGGCGTGCCAACCTTTCTTCTTGTCTTCTCATGCTTTCCATGTTTTGTTGACCTTGAATAGCGAGCGTGGCCTTCATCTCATGGCCTTGAGCATCAAGCTTGTCATGGAGGTCTTGCACTTGGACATTGAGGTCCCTTCTTTGTACTTGAGCTCGTTCTTCATAGCGTAAGACGGTCTCATCTATCCTTGCCGTGAGGTCATGTATACTCTTGTTGACGGCTTGAGTAGCGATCCAATGTTGGTGCCGCGTCATGGGTAGTTGGTTCCCTTCTCCACTAGACATGGTTACAAACTAAAACAAGAACTATGTTGTGGGGGTTAGGAAAACTACCAAAAGTGTCAAAACTTGCAAACCAAAATCGAAAAGGTGTTTCAAGTCGGAGGAACAACCGATATGTATGCACACACACAAAACAAAACTCTATATGGTGTTAGGTATGGATGTGGAAAGCCAAATGGAAGAACCAAACGAAAAGTCTATTGTCAAAAGTGGGTAAGATCCAAAAGTCACAAGTCAAAGGCGGTGATCACAAAAGGCATACACAAGGTGGAACACACACGTGGGACAAAATGGGGTTAGCGCGACGGAAAATGAGCACGAACAAAAATTGGTCCTAACGAAGACTACTAGCTCGGTGTCACGCTAACGCAAGAGAGACCGTGGCTTGGTTGCAAAATTGAGAAGCAACAAGATTTGCGCAAGACGCCTCTCTTCTCTTTTCTCTCTTTTGCTTATAAGCTTTGGACTCTTTTGTGTATAGGTGTCACTCACACTCTTTTTCTTTTTGTATTTTTCTTTCTTTTTCTCACTATGCAAGGATACTACTATCTATGTAAGTATGTCACACTTCTTTTGCTTATCTTTTCACACGAGCTTGCTTCGTAGCTTTGCTCAACACACGCACACCCTCACGGTCGGGACGCTTGCGCAATGCTTCGCAACACTAGAAAGCCACTCTCGATAGGAAAGGTACGCAAAGGAAGCTAGGGCTACAAGTTAGGGGCAAGTTATACCACTTGATGACGGTGGCCGACGATCTTGAACTTGCTATGGTGGAAGGTGTCAAATGAACCGCTTGGATCCTCGGGGTGCCGTCGTCGTTGTCGATGTTGCGGAAGCTTTGTGGTAGCTGAAATGGCACACAAACCAAAGTCCAAACACAAGGGGTTAGTGCCAAAACGAAAAACGAAGGATGCTGTCAAAATTTCGGCTGGCGGAACTTCCGGTCCTGAGGGGCGGAACTTCCGGTCCCGGGCGGAACTTCCGGTTCGGCCGGGCGGAACTTCCGGTCGCAATCAGATCTGCGGGCTGTTCTTCGATTTGGGCGGAAATCCGGGCCGAAATCCTTCGAATTCGAGGAAAATTTGGCACTAGAAGCTGTGGGAAGGTGGGGGAAGTGCAGATCAACACCAAAGACAAGTTTCTATTGGACCAAAACCACCAAAAACTCAACAAATCGCGAGATCCAACCAAGGCCAATTTGGGGCTATTTTTTGGGAAAATTTTTTTTTTTTGGACGAAATTGGTGGAATTGGGGGTTGTGGGGGTCAAATCCGTGTCAACCAAAGAGCTGCTGATACCATATGATAAGGGCTAAGCACAAGGATGTGCCCGATCTTCACGGATTTGAAGGGATTCGTGGGGGGTGGTGGATGAACGCGATGAACACGTGGGGGATTCGCGGGGATACAACACACACACGCACACAAATCAAGTTTTCCCTCGTTGGCTCGAAACACCAACTCGATAGAGGTTGCGAGAAAAGACCTTCCGGTAGAAGTCCCGCAAAGAGATCGACAAATCGAAGCTCGGGAGATCTAGAAGGGTGAAAAGACCGGAAGGTTTGATAGAAGTGCAAGCAAAAGACCAAATAGGTAGAAGTGCAAGCAAAAGATCAAACAAACGGTAGAAGTCACCAAAGAGATCTTCACGAGTCGATAAGGAGCCCGGGTGGGTACAAGATCAAGGATCTAGGTAGGGTTCCCACAAGGGTGAGCTATGCTCAGGTTTTAATTTCACATCAAGTCTAATCTCAGATCTGAGCCAACTAGGCTACTTATAGTAGGGGGGCAAAGGGGTAAGTTACACGCTGAAAAGTACTGCTGTGCTGAAGTTCGATGGGGCGGAAGTTCCGGCCGACTTGGGCAGAAGTTCCGGTCAGAGGCGGAAGTTCCGGTCCTGGGGCCGGAAGTTCCGGTCCGAGGATTCCGGCAAGTTCCGGCCTAGTTCCGTAAATGGTCCATTGCCTCGATAACATCCAGTGTTGTTTTGGTGCAATTCCGGAAGTAGGGCGGAACTTGGCGGAAGTTCCGGTGGGCGGAAGTTCCGGTCCCTCGGGGCGGAAGTTCCGGCTCGATCCATTTCTCTGGGCGCTGGAAGGCATCTTGAGGGCATCTGGGAGGCATCGGCGGAAGTTCCGGTCCGGAAGTTCCGGCCTGGGCGATGTAGCTCCATCTTCATCATTTCCAGCTCTCTCTCCATTGGCTTGGTCTCCATGGCTTGTGTCTTGACCGATGTACCTGATTGAACACAAGGTATTGGCATGAAGTAGCATACCATCCAAAGGGGTGTCAAAGGTATATGAGGAAAGGAGCGAATTCACCTCTTGGCGTAGTGCTTGGGCTCGAGCTCGTGTCATTGGACCACGAGGAGGGCTTGTCGGTCTTGAGGCGGCGGTGTCCAAAGGCCACCCCGTATCATCTCCCTTCATTTGTAGAATCCGTCACAATATTTAGAACTTATCTAAATCTAGCATATACATCTTCTAGCTCATTGTGCTACCTTTTAAATAACACTTAGCCTAATTGAGATTGAAATTTTATTTTTATATGTGACCAAACTAATATCGGTGCAACACCTTACAGCGATTTGTTTGTCATTACCCATACAAAACTATATATATATCCTTGGTTCTTCTAAAGCACTCAGGGATATTCTTACTGTTGTCCAATGATCATTACATGAATCATTCTGGTATATGCTCGTAACACTTTAGAGCATAGGACATCTGATCTTGTACATATTATTCGTGATCTAAAATCACTCATGTGTTTTTACTCATCGAGTGTCAAATACACTCAAGTCTTGTTAAACCTTCACATGAAAAGAACACCTTCTTAATATTTTTATATTTGAACTATTTCAATATTCATTCTATGTACTTTGACTTAAACTTATTATGTGTTTCAATCTATCATCATAGATCTTTACACTAAATATGTTTCAGTCCATATCCTTTCATTGAAGTTAATTCTCAATGAAACCTTTTAATCACATCAAGTATATAATTACATTATTTATAATCAATGATATGTCATCCACATATAATATTATAACTATGTCTCAGCGCTCCCACTTAATTTCTTGCAAATGCAAGCATCTTCATCGTTTCTGATGAAATCAAAACTCTTTGATTATTTCATCCGGTGAAGATTCCAACTCCGTGATACTTACTTCATCCAGTGAAGTTTGTATACCTATCTAGTATTCCACGGACTAGCAAAACTCTTTGGTTTGTATCTAGTATACATCCTTCATACACACTTCTGGTAAGGAATGTATTTCTGCCATCCTACTATCATATCTCATAAAAGAAATATGTAGCGATTACTAGAATAATCCACATAGACTATAAACATCGCTACAGAAGATCTAATCTTATCGTTGTCAACTCTTTGAACTTTGTTGTAAACAACTTTTCGACAAGTCAAACTTCTTCAAGGATATTCCATCCAACTCCATCTATTTTATAGATCCATTTACTTTCAAAAAGTATTCACCTATCTTGGATTTCATGGCGCATAGCCATTTTAACGGAGTCAGGGCCCATCATAACTTCTTTGTATGTAGTTGGGTTATCATTGTTCAAAATCAATCCTTTGTCCACAAGTCATTTATTTGATCACAAAGTAAACCATATCTACAAGGTTCAATAGGTACTTTGATCTCCATGACTATAACACTTTGTAGACATGGGAGCCATGATCGTCGTGGCCGCTTCCGGAACCATTTCCGATGCTGCGCTACTCTGATCATCATGCTCAGGTTCATAAACCTTATCAAGTTCCATTGTCCTCCCACTCAAATACTTCGCTAGAAAACAATTTCTTGGAAATAAGTAAGAAACATCGACAAACACTTTTGTCTTTGACTTCATAGTGGAAAGAATTCCCAATCAATTCTCTGGGATAACCAACAAAGACATTCATCCGATTTTGGTTGTAAAATCATTTACTTATGCTACACATACCAAAATTTAAGAAAAGACTATTAGGGTTTATACTCATGCCATAAATCATATGGTGTCATTTCAACGGATTATGATGGCGCTCTATTTAGTGTAAAAGTGGTAGTCTCTAAAGCATAATCCACAAAAATATAATGGCGTCATATTATTTTATCTCATCATTAATCCAACAAGGTTTGGATACGTCTCTCGGATACTCCATCATCATTATGATACTCCAAGAAACGTGAGTTGTAGAACAATTTCATAACTCTCTTAGATGTTCGCTAAAACTCGTAATTCAAATATTTCCACCATGATCAAATCATAGATATTTGACTTTTCTATTACGATGATTTCCACTTCATGCTGAAATTTATTTAAATCTATTCAAATGTTTCAAACTTCTTCCTTATCGAATAAATATATCCACATATATATACTCAATTCATTGTTGGAAGTTTTCATGAAGTAGAAGAATCTCCCGCACACAACTATGCCCAGTGAACCACATACATCATCATGTATGTTTCCACTAAGTTAGTTGCCGTTCAACTCTTGGCCTATGAACGGTATTTCAGTCATTCTCTTTAGAAGAGATTTGCAAGCGCCAAACGATTCAAAAATCAAATGACTCCAAAAATCCATTTGCATGGAGTTCCTTCATGCATTCCTTTCTAACATGACCTAAATGGCGGTTCCACTAATGAGTGGAATTCACATCATTTGCCTTATGGCATTTTAGCGTCAGTGTTATGCATGTGTGATTCACCATAAACTTATAATAACTTATCCATCGTACATGGAATACTGTCAAAATTTGAACAACTCATTGTTTTCATTTGACCAGAACAAAACAACAATTATAAAGTTCTTTATTATAAATCTGAAGGGCTAGGTAGAATGCCAACGACGAACACAATAACACTTTATTTTGTTCCAGACGTGCATTCCTACCATATTCCTTGTCAGTCACTTAGGCCATTGTATTCTTGTATTGCGTTGTTTCGTATGACATCTCATACCAACCAATATGGTACAAATACCCAAGAATTTCATTATGTAACCAAACAAAGAATACATTCAACATGTATATCATCTATATACACCTGAGCTAGACTTTCTAGTCTTTTCTTTCTTTCTGCCAAAATCTTTTGTAGTTTCTCTTTTAGCTTTCCTCATTCTCAGAAAACACTTCACCTTCAATAACTTCTAGGTCCATTGGTCAAATACTAATAACCTTGAGGTTCTTACTTTGAAGTTGATCATCACATGACAAGTGTTCTGGATTTCACTATTAGTAACCTTTTAATGTGATGAACAATTTCACTCATAATTTTTATCCATCAAATCATGACGACTTTCCGAGACCATGTCTGTACATGCTAGGCTCGTAAAGTTTAACCTTAGTACTCGTATGTGCAAAAATTGGCTTGCACCCGTTGTATGCACACGTAGAATCTATAACACCCGATCATCACGTGATGCTTCGAAACGACGAGTCTTAGCAACGGTGCATACTAAGGATGATCACTTCATGGATATGCGAATATCGTTAGTGCCCAACTAGTTGGAGGATCGGGACGCCTAGCGTCTTCAACCTTCGTACATTCCCATAAAACTTATGAGTTTATGTAGTCTCACTAACTTATATTCTATCATATTGCAATAAGGTCTTAGATATCACATATATCTCATACCTCGCTTATTTCTGAAAAATTTTCAGCTCCTTACTTTTCAAACGGATTTAAACTTCAAGTTTCACGGAGACAAGATGATTTTAGGTACTAATTGAAACCATTGTTCTTTGAATCAGCAATGTGAGGTTTACTAAAAGTTTGCAATAGGACTTAATCATTTCTTGATTCTTTAACAATACGGTACCAGTCCGTAAAGTTACTTGTCAGACTTAACAATATTTCTATCTCAATTACAAGACTAGCGCATGATAGAAAACGGATGCCAATTCTACAAATTTAATTCAAAATACTATTCAGACTATGTTCATGATAATTAGTTCAAGTTTTAATCTAATTACTAATGAACTCCCACTTAATACAACATCCCTCATAGTTGTTAAGTGGCACACGATCCACATCCACTACACCAAAACCGATCATCACGTGAGATGATGTAGCTTCAATGGTGAACATCAACATGTTATTCATATCATCCATATGACTCGTGTTCAACCTTTCGGTTTCCGTTGATCCGAGGCCATGTCTGTACACACTAGGCTCATCAAGCAAACCCAAGTATTTCCGTGTGTGCAACATGGCTTACACCTGTTGTATGTCAACGTAGAATCTATCACATCCGATCATCACGAGATGCTTCAAAACGATGAACTGTAGCAACGGTGCATACGAGGGGAGAACACTTTATTATCTTGATATTAATGTGAGCGATCATCTTATAATGCTACCGTCGCGATCTAAGCAAAATAAGATGCATAAAGGATTAACATCACATGCAATTCATATGTGATATGATATGGTCCTTTAGTCTTTGCGCCTTTGATCTTCATCTCCAAAGCATGGACATGATCTCCATCATCAACGGGCATGATCTCCATCATCGTCGGCTTAGCGTCAAGGTCCATGGCGCCGTCTTCATGGTTGTTCACCGTGTGTAGCAACTATTACAACTACTTTGAAATAATACTACAACATGAAATATAAAGACAACCATAAGGCTCCTGCCAGTTGCCACAATACAATAATGATCATCTCATACATATTCATCATCACATCATGGCCATATCATATCACCAAACCCTGCAAAAACAAGTTAGACGCCTCTAATTTGGTTTGCATATTTTACGTGGTTTAGGGTTTTCGAGTAGGATCCAATCTACCTACGAACATGAACCACAACGGTGATACTAGTGTTGTCAATAGAAAAAGTAGATTGAATCTTCACTATGGTGAGAGAGACAGACACCCGCAAAGCCACTTATGCAATACAAGTTGCATGTCAAGCGTGGAGCAAGTCTCATGAACGCGGTCATGCCCGGGCCGCTTGATCACACCATCCCGCAAGATGCAAAGTACTCATAACTAAAAACAACAAAAGAATCAACGCGCACAAAACCATTGTGTTCTACTCGTGCAACCAATCTATGCATATACACGGCTCTGATACCACTGTTGGGATTCGTAGCATAGAAAACAAAAAAATTCCTACCGCAAGAACGAATAACAAGCCAAGATCTAATCTAGTAGATGGTAGCAACGAGGTGAAGATCAACATACCCTCGAAGATCGCTAAGCGTTAACGAGATAAATCTCGTGGTGGATGTAGACGATCACTTGCCGCTTTCAAAAGCGCGTAGAAGATCTTGACCGTGCCACAATCGGGCAGCACCTCCGCACTCGGTCACACGTACGGTGTTGATGACGACGTCCTTCTCCCCGTTCCAGCGGGCAGCGGATGTAGTAGATCCTCCTCGGAATCCCGCCAGCACGACGGCGTGGTGATGGTGGTGGTGGAGATCTCCGGCAGGGCTTCGCCGTAAGCTTTGCGGGAGAAGAAGAAGGAGGAGGTAGCTAGGGTTTGGGAGAGGAGTGCTAGTTGGGCGCCGGCCTGGGTGCCCCTTGGGTGGTGCGGCCAAGTGGTGGTCTGCTGACATAGGCATCCCCAACGGGCCTGCCGAAGATGGTACCCGGGGTTTATTGAAGGCCCAGAACTCGAAGAATAAGAAGACTCGGAAGCCCATTTAGTGATTAGGAAAGATAGTTTGTATTAGGAAAGATAGAGATTTGTAATCTTACAGGTTGGATACGAAACCCTCCCGAACTCTGTAACTTGTGTATCACGAAACCCTCGGCTCCGCCTCCTATATAAGGGGAGTCGAGGGACAAAGAAAGGATCGAATCTGTCAACATAACCCTAGTTTTCATAATCGTCGAGTACTTTTCTGAACCTTCGAGATCTACTTGCCCTCTACTTCTAGCAAAACCCTAGTCTACAATCTGTAGGCATTGACAAGTTAATCCTTTGTCAATTGGCGCCGTCTGTGGGAATTAGAGGTTGCAAGGAGCTGATCTCGATGGCACGTTCAAGATCGTCGACTTCGTCGGTGGCAAGCAACGCGATGGATCGAGGTAACAAGGGAAAAACTGATCTAGTCAATTTTATTCCTCACCCGCCCTCCCGTATGGATGCATGTGCCTATCTGGAGGAGCCCATCATCATGACGTTCGGAGAATTCCGATTTGGCGTCAACAAGGAAGGATCCTACCGTCTCGAAGTTCCGATCTCGTCGGAATTTTCAGCGGTCGATTCTAACTTTTCGTCGAGTGACGAGGAGTTTCGTCGCCACGCTTCGTCGACAACAAGGCAAGCGGAAAGCTCGCCAAGATCTTCAGCAACACATCCTTCGAGTCGTCTGCGGACTCCTTTATAAGCAGCGACTCCGACAGCGTCGACAACTTCAACTTCATCGACAAATCTGCTGCCATCGGAAAGGTCTTCACCACTCTATATGATGGTGTCACCAATCTTGACAAAAATCAATACACAAAATACCACCAAATCTGTGCAGTAGAAGAAGCGGGTCCATCAGAACCACAAACGTCAGAGGCTTTCGACGATTTGGGAAATCCATACGTCGATCCCGCTGATCTCAGAACAGGCCTAGGCACTAAATATGCCGGATCTTCAACTCGCGCAAAAGTCCAACTCCCGCAAGCAGCGTGGGATAGGGCTGCGAGAGCCATGGATGGATCAGAACCAATGAATACTACTGCTACCGTACAAGAGTTACAAGCATATCAATATAGACTTGCTCGGGTAAGCAGAGAGTTGGAAAAACAGACAACATCCCTGAATAGGAGAAAAGAAGCAGCTTCTGCATCAAGCAGACGCCGAGCAGAGTTAAGTCGCCTTTCAGGAACTTCGGGAGATAGTCACGGAGAAGCTCGGAGGAGAGCAATGTCTCGGCTGCAAAACATACCCGAAGCAGAAAGAGGAAACATAATCCAAAATCTCAACATGTCCTTTATGTCGATTGATGAAAGAGGAAATATCATCCCAAAAACGCCAGAAGCAGGTTACATGGCAACACAAGCTTACATCCTAGCGTCCAGACCACCTCCTGGGGACCCGAGAGAACCATTGTTCAATATGGCGATGGCTGGAGTAGGAGTAATGGGAACAGCGTTTGCAACAACGCCTCCCGAAGAAAATCCTAGGCAAAATAGTCCACGACCCAACACAACAGTTCAAGACCCCCCAAGAACAAGTGGAGCAAGAGACACAGCAGTCCAAGTAAGGGTGGACAGAGCGCGACAAGAAAGAAGGGAGCGTCAGCACTCACCAGAAGTTGCCGACGAAGATATGTGTGGGCTCCCATGTTTCACGAGAAGAGTTCGAAAGACTCGAGTCCCAAAAGGGTTCAAGCTACCCAAAAATTTCAAGAAATTCGACGGCAAGATCCCGAGGATTGGCTCGTAGATTATCTCGAGATGGTGAAGCTGGTAGGAGGAACCAGAGCAACAGCTATGCAAAGTATCCAAGTTCACTTGAGCGGCGCTGCAAGATCTTGGATAAAGAAACTCCCGCCAAGTTCCATCGATAGCTGGGATAACTTTGAGGACATCTTCGTGAAAAATTTCCGATCCACCTGCAAGAAACCTGCGTCATTGGAAGAATTGAGAGCGTGTCGACAAAAACATGACGAGTCGATGAGGAAATATATACAGCGGTGGAACATCATAAAGAACTCGGCGAAGATATATCTGACGAGAGGGCAATAGATGCGTTCGTGGCAGGAATTCGGCGAGGAGATTTTGTCGAAGACTTAGGGAGAACTAACCCTAAGACCATATCAGCACTCATGGAGATAGCCAATAAATGGGCAGATGGAGAAGACGCAATATACAACAAGCAACACAGGTCGCCAGAGGAGGATCATGGTCGAAATTATCAAAATAGAAGGTGATTTTCTCGCCAGTTCTACAACAACGATGCTCCCGGCCATATATCGGCTGGTTTTCGAGGAAATCCTGGAGGAAACAGTCGAGACGACTACAAAGGAGTAACGAGCATCAAGGCGACAATAGAGGTGATTCTCGCGGCAACAGACAAAACAATGGACCAAGGTTTCAAAGACCTTATGTGTCCCCCGAAGAGATGATGAACGGTCCGTGCCAGATGCATTTTTATCTTGACAACAATGGAAAGAGGCAGTCAGGGCATCTCCAGAAAGATTGCCGAAACTTTCAGACAATGTTGCGAGCCGCAGGAATCGCAAATGCCCAGCCACGAACAGAAACCCCCAGGGGCCAAGGAGCGAAATCCATCTTCCACCTCCTCCCGCAATTACGGACGAAAATCGGCACCAGCTCAGAATAGCGGCAGCACCACATCCACCTCCATACGTAGACCCCAACTCTAATGGTGCGGTCTCGATGATTCAGAAAGCTAGGCCATCAAACAGGCACGAAGGTAATCTCGCGACAGTGTTCATGGAGAGAAGATGCCTCCACCAACAGTCGAGTACTTAAATTGGTCGGGGCAAGACATCGGCTTCACAATCGCAGACCATCCGCAGCAAGTTCCTCGACCAGGACAATCATCACTCATCTTACCCGCAGTAATCGCTGGTTTTGACGTGTCGAGAGTTTTCATAGATGGCGGCAACAGCTTAAACCTCATGTATGCAGATACATTGAGGAAGATGAACATATCCCTAGCAAACTTGAAACCAACTGCACACGTTTCCATGGGATTACACCAGAGAAGCCAAGTTACCCATTGGGCAAAATTAACCTCGACGTTCAGTTTGGAACCCGAGAAAACTACAGGATAGAGAATTTGGAGTTCGAAGTTGTGGATTTCCCGTCGCAATATCACGCTTTGTTGGGACGACCAGCGTATGCTAGGTTCATGGCAGTGCCGCATTATACATATCTGTTGTGGAGGTTGCCTGGCCCAAGGGACCTATCACAATCAAAGGAAGTTTCGCGTTATCTGATAAATGCGACAAGGATTTTCATCGACTGTCAGAAACTTTCGGGATGCAAGCAGAATATGCGGCGCCAAGGTTCACCGATTATGATGTGCTGCCAGAGGTAGGGAGATCTTCTAAGGAGCCAACTTTCAACACAACCAAGGATTCAAAAGAGGTACAGATCCACCCGACAGATCCAAAGAAAACGACGTCCATTGCAAACATGGATGTCGCATAGGAAAGCGCGCTCATCGAGTTCCTCCGTGAGCACTGGAAAATCTTCGCATGGTGTCCAGCTGACATGCCAGGAGTACCAGGGAACTTGCCGAGCACCACCTCAATTTGGATCCTCTCGCAAGACCAGTAAAGCAACCTTTGCGGCGTTTTTCGGAGCCCAGCCGCAAAGCCATGTTATCTGAAATAGATCGACTCAAAGATGCTGGTTTCATCAGGGAAATATCTACCGAAGCCACGTGGGTAGCTAACCCAGTGATGGTGCCGAAAAAACACACAATAGTCCTTCGCATGTGCGTCGACTTCACGTGTCTCAACAAACATTGCCCCAAGGATCACTTTCCCCTCCCAAGGATCGATCAAATCATCGACTCCACGGCAGGATGCGAACGTCTTTCCTTCCTGGACGCATATTCTGGTTATAACCAGATAAGATTAAAAGAAGAAGATGAAGCCAAGACAGCGTTCATCACACCTTATGGCGTATTTTGCTACAAAACAATGCCCTTTGGTCTGAAAAACGCGGGAGCAACATATCAGCGGATGATGCAGAAGTGCCTAGCAACACAGATTGGAAAAAATGTACAAGTCTACATTGACGATGTCGTAATAACATCAAAGAAAGGGTCGACTCTGATCGAAGACTTGAAGGAAACCTTCGACAACCTCGACAAGTTCTGCCTCAAGCTGAACCCGACAAAGTGCTCTTTTGGAGTTCTGCAGGAGAACTTCTCGGGTTCTTAGTATCAGCAAGGGGGATTGAAGTTAATCCCGAAAAAATACAGGCCATCGTTACTATGAGAAAGCCAACAAAGCTGAAAGAGATACAACAGTTAACGGGGCGAGTCGCAGCTTTAAGTAGATTCGTCGGCAGGCTAGGAGAAAAGGCGTTGCCGTTTTATGCATTGATCAAACAAGGGGAAAAATTTCAATGGAACGAGGAAGCAGATAGAGCCTTCGAGAACCTCAAGCGAGCAATTTCGACACCACCGATATTAGTGGCACCGAAAGAGAAAGAACCTCTCCTCTTGTACATTGCAGCCACACCTCAGGTGGTCAGCACGGCCTAGTAGTCGAGAGAGAAGAAGAAGGCAAGCTTCATGGAGTTCGAGACCATTATATTTCATCAGCGAATCGTCGCCCTCAAAACAGCGGTACCCGCAATATCAGCGGCATATGGAGTATTCAGACAACAAGAAAATTGCGACACTATTTTTCGGCGCACACCGATAATAGTGGTCAACGAGGCTCCCTTATCAAATATACTAAACAACCCAGAAGCTACGGGTCGTGTCTCCCTTTGGGGAATAGAACTTTCCTCCTCGGGACATCACGTATGAAAAAGAAAAGCAATAAAATCACAGGTCTTACCGATTTCATTGCAAGTGGATGGAGCTACAAAACACGGGACCCCGATTTATCGAGAACTTGGACCATGAACGACGGGTCCAAAAGCGGAAGGTGCTGGAGCAGGCGTGATATTGGTATCACCTGAAGGCGACAAGTTGAAATACGTTTTGCGGATGACGTTCCCAAACGCGTCTAACAATGAAGCAGAATATGAAGCTCTCATACACGGGATGAAGATGGCGAAAGCTTGCGGTGCAACCCGACTGAAAATTTTCGGCGACTCACAATTGGTGGCACAGCAAGTCATGAACCAATGCGATGCAGTCAACGAAAGTATGGTAGCATATAAAGAGGTGTACAACGAGCTGGAAAAATTATTTGATGGTTGTGAGGTAAACCACATCAGCAGGATGAGCAACGATGAAGCCGACGTTCTTGCAAACATCGGGTCACAGTGTCTCGCGATACCTCCAGGTGTGTTTTGGGAAGAGATAAGCGAGAGATCAACAAAGCCAGCAAAAACAAAGAAGGAGAAGAAAGAGAAACCCTCGAGTATCACCAAAGACACAGCAGAAGAAGAAGAAGAACAAGAGCTAGTCATGATGGTGCAAGTTCCATGGATGCAGGCTTACATATCATATATCCTAAGGAAAACGATACCCGACGACCCAGTCGAAGCAAGGCGAATAATCAGGAGATCAAAAGCTTTCTGTGGTAAAAGGGGTTGTACAAACGAAGTATTTCGGCGTGCTACAGAGATGCGTTACACCCGAAGAAGGAAGAATTATCCTGAAAGATGTGCACGAAGGAATATGCGGGCACCACGCGAGCAGCCGGGCTATCGCGGCTAAGGCTTTCAGAGCAGGATTCTATTGGTTAACGGCAATCGAGGACGCGAAGGAAATAGTGAGAACTTGCGACGCGTGTCAAAGATTTGCCGCCAAACCTCACTCTCCGGCAGCAGAACTCATGCCAATCCCACTATCTTGGCCCTTTGCTCAATGGGGTCTCGATATGGTGGGAAAACTACACAAAGCTTCGCCAGGAGGTTATGAGTATATGCTTGTTGCTGTCGACAAATTTACAAAATGGATCGAAGCAAAGCCGATAAATTCACCGGACGGTGCGTCGGCGATTAAGTTCGTGAAAAGCATCGTCTTCAGATTTGGAGTCCCTCATAGCATCGTCACAGACAACGGCAGCAACTTTACGTCCAAGGAGTTCAAAGCATACTGCGCAGAAGTGGGCATTAAGTTGAGCTTTGCGTCTGTCGCACATCCACAAACCAACGGTCAAGTCGAAAAAGCTAATGGCATCATCTGCAATGGCATCAAGAAACGCCTGCTAGGCCCACTGGAAAAAGCTCGGCACACTTGGCCGGAGGAGCTGCCAAGTGTGTTGTGGAGTATCCGCACAACACCAAATACGGCGACACAGGAAACGCCGTTTTTTCTGGTCCATGGAGCCGAAGCAGTCCTGCCGATAGAAATCGAGCATGATTCCCCAAGAGTTACAGAATATAATGAAGAAACCTCGAGAAAAGCTTTGGAGGACGACGTCGATGCACTTGACGAAGCTCGAGACGAAGTCCTGTCACGAGTCGCTAAATATCAACAGGATCTGAAGAATTACCACAGTCGACGATTGCGTCCAAGATCTTTTCAAGTTGGTGATTTAGTCTTGCGACTCAACCAAAAAAGCCATGAAAAACTCGAGTCACCCTGGCTTGGACCCTACATCGTCACAGAAGTAATCGAAGGAGGAGCATACAGAATCAAGGACAAGAAGACGGGGAACGTGGAGCCAAACCCTTGGAACGTGGCGCAGCTCAGGCGTTTTTACGCTTAGATGCCGAAATATAATCTCCTCTGTAAACATACAATGTACTGAAACGCCCGCGAGTTTTCAGACGCACTCTTTTCCTTTTCGGGGCACCGAGTGGGGCAGGAAAGGTTTTAATGAGCGGGCTCGCGGTGCTGCAATATAATAAAGATAGTGGAATTATATATCTTTTTCTCGACAGGCTCGGGGGCTTCCCCCTAAATGATACAATATATATATATATATATATACAGTGTCGATAAACGCAAAAGAAGCATCCTGCCTTGGTAAAAAAATACCTCGCCAAAATAAAAAGAGATATCGACAAAATAGTGATCAACAAAAAGCTCGGGGGCTTGCACCCGCAAAAATAGTACACAGTGTATATTATCTTGCCTTGGGACAACCTCGCATTATAATAAACAAAAATATTGCAATCAAAACGCCCGGGGGCTTGGCGACAAAAATAAAAATATAATGACTTTACAATATAGATCGTATACACAGGATACAAACTTTGGAACAAGTTCGTCTTCAAGGATTTCCCAATATATTGTCTATGGTTAAGCGCTCATTATTTACAGCACGAGTGCTATGCTCAGCGTAGCTACCCTTCACGAAGAATTCGGAATCCATCCGAAGAAGTTCATCCATCATATCTTCGGCAACAGGAGTAACAATGTCATCATATTTGCCGAAGTTTCTTTTCCTCTTCGACATCTTCTCCAAGCACTTTGGAACAATCTGCCCCACGTCTAACTTCGGGTAGCAGATTTTTATCATGATCATCGCAAACCTTGCGCCAGCAGCTAGTTGGGCTCGTACAAAGCCGTGGATGCGAGGAGCATCTCGAAATTTGTCCATCAACGCAGGAAGGGTCTCTGGCATCTTATTGCGAGGAAACATGGTACCATAGACCAGAGACAAAGTCCTTGTACAGAAGTCAAGATACTCGCGAACCTGAAGCGCGCGATCTTGAAATCTCACGATTTGGCGAGTCCGTTCAGGCGTGCCCCAAAAAGTCGACCCATGTTCACGTGCAAGCCGAAGAAGAACATTGGAACGAGCCTCGACACGTTCATCTTCAGTTGCAGTATCCAAAAAAGCACCTATTGTTTCTTAAAACAAGTCAGTGGGTAATAAGGAGGCAAGCAGCAAAGAAAAAGAAGAAGCACGACAAAGATAATGAAACATACCTGCCATATCCAAGCTAGCATCTATTAGCAGCTGGAGCATAGAATTTTCCCGAGACGTAGCTGCAGCAGCTTCAGCAACAGCAGAGTCCTTTTCAGCAATGGCAGTTTGAGCTTGTTGGAGTGCAATTTTTTCTCTTTCAGAAGACTCTCGAGATTGTTCCATGAGCATAAGTGATTGCTTCTTCACGGATTGAAGTTGTCCTCGAAGTTCTTTCAATTCTTCTGTCAGCTCCTTACTCGCAGAATCATCAACAAAATTAACAGGGACAGAGAACTTCTTCGGAAGGGACGAAGGAAAAACTTCGGAAGGACCAGGGATGGACGTATAGTTGTCAAAAATTAACTGAAAAAATAGAAAAACGTCGACATCAATCATTGAGACAGATAGATTTCCATTGATTCTCATAATATATACATGTCTGTTACAAAAGAAGGATCCCTAGAAGACCTAATCACCGCCAGGAGGACTAAGGCGCTAGCATCAAAAGATAGAAATAAAAAAAAGACAAGGTGGTCTACTTGACCTCCGGCTTGGATGCGCTTGGAGCAGGCGCTGGTTTAACACCAAGGAAGGAGAGGATGGGTCTTGCAGAAGGTTTGGCAGCTCTAATTAGAGATTGCCATTTCTTTGTCTCCATCTCCCCTATGTTGCCAACCTTGGCCCAGTCGACGTCTTGTTGACTATCAGCAGTTAGCGCAGATGCCTATTATGCCATTCCTCGCAATCCCAGGAATATTGTTTTTGCGAGACATAATAGCTTGATATCACAACACATCATTTATTACAACCCATAATCGTCTTACAACAAAGGATCACATGATCCAGTCTTAATACAACATAGTGGATCTAGAGATCCTATTACAAAACACATAGCGGAAGCGAAGTAACGGTCGTGGTCCATTTGTTCCACAGCAACTGTTGACGTCAGGAGCGGTCCTAGTTGTCGTAGACGCTCTGCTGTCCATCTTCCTCGTACAGCTGTTCACCTTCATAGTCTGGCCATTTGAATAGCCAGGGACAAAGCCATGAGTACTTTTAAAGTACTCGCAAACTAATACTAGTGTAAGCATTATCAATTTGGGGGTAAAGGGATACTGAGCTCTAGGTTTATTTGCATAAAGCCAAGTTTATTTCATAAACATTTAGTAAAGATGCTTAAATCAAATAGACTATCTCAAGTGGGAACATTAGTGTCATTCCCACAACTCAGTTGTGATTTAATCCCAAATCACCATTCAACTTGCAACAGCAAGTCACCAGTCATATGTCACATTTTTGAAAATGGTCTGATGACGGAACAGTATGGCCTTTTCAATCGTCCGTAACCGTGGACACGGCTATTCGAATAGTTCTACACTCTGCAGAGGTCGTACACTTGTGCCACAATATTTGCAATAATCCGTCAGGGTTAACTGGCCCTGATTTATCATACTCCGTATGCGGACTACCAACCATAACCTTTCACTTATATACTCTAGTACAGGCACCTCTCCCCATGAGCTTGGCCTCCCGGTGAAAACCAACTGTTAACCCGGGAACTGCACAGGGCTTGGGCCGGACAATTCACCTCAATCACGTCACATCATCTCAGATGTCTTTGGAGGCAGCCCTTGGCATAACCCCGATGACGCTTGTTTAGAGGGAACCCATACTAAAGCACATAAATTTCTAGTTACGCCCTTACCCATTTTGGGTATTGTGGGGGTACTTTCAAAATTGGAATGGTATCGCATCCGAACCCAACCATCAGTTTTATATCAAAAATCACTATCTTCTCTTGGTCATATTCACCATCAAAGTCATTCAATGGAATGAACCATCATTCCAAGGTTTCAACTTCATTTCAAAGTCATATGTTCCCATCTAGAGTAGTCCAGTTTTAATTGATTAGCACTAGCAACTATTTCATGAGGGGTGCTAAGTATCTTGGAGCTTGCTAGGCTAAGTGTGATTCTCTGGTACTATTCTATATTTCAACCAAGTGAATCATAAATCAAAAAGTATCTTTGATAAATAAAAGCAGGTAAAGCTTGTAAAGTAAAAACTTTGGGATAGGTTCAGGAAGTAAAATGTAATGATGCCTTGCTCTGGTAGAGCTTTGCACCCTGATGGTTAGCAAGTTCATTAGCTTGCATTGGTAATAGCTGGCATTAATATTAGCTTGCAAGAGTATTATCTTGCTTGTAGGGGTCTAATAGCTTGCCTTGATTGGTGAAGTGATCAAAGTATTCTTCTTCTTCCTCTTGGTAGAATACTTCCTCCTCTTGATAGTCTCCGGTACTAGCGTCTATAAACGAATACGAGAATACAATCACCAAACAATACTTAAGTACTCTTAATTAGCCTTAGTGGCTCACACAATGATCTAGCATTACTACTTAGCATTTATCATAAGATTCTGCTAGGGTTTCCTTATTCAGTAATAGGAAAATAATTTCCTCTCATTGAAATATGGAGTTAGGGTTTCTCTTTAGTATGTGAGAAAATAATTTCCTATCATTGAATCTTCTTAAGATTTAATTTCTCCCATGAATAATATATGACCTAGGTTGACCAAAGTCAACCTCTTCATACCTATCATTTGGGAAAATGATTTAAATGAGGTTCCATCCCTCATGTAATTTAATATTAACCTAATAATGATTTAATGCCACCAAATAATTCAATATGAGGTTACTTAGATTATGATCACTACCTCATATTGTATTACTTGAGAACAAGATTTAAATGAGAGGAGTATCTCTCATATGATTTAACACATAGTGTAACAATTTAAAGGTTTATTATTGAGGTGTTTTAATATTCTTAAAATAACCAGGGATGATCCCATGTTGACTAAGGTCAACACTTCACACTTAGTATTTTGAGAAAGTGAGTTAAGTGAGGTTCATCACCTCATGTGATTTAATTAATTTAAATATTATTTAGATTTAAGATTTATAAGGGAGCAAGTATGAGCCTAGGAATTTAAAGGTCAATACCTTACTTCATTTTATTTGAGAAGGATGATTTAAATGAGGTGAGCACCTCATACTATTTTAGTAACACCTTGTAATGGTTTAATATTATTAATTAATTTAAAAGTGAATTTTAATTGACCATGGGATCTACTTCATATTAATTTGGTTGAGGTAAGATTTAAATGAGACCAAAGTCTATTATATGATTTAATAAATAGGTTTGAAATATTTAAATACTACTTATGAGAAGGATTAAGTATTTTCAAATATAAACCTATGGGTCATTACTTATGTGTTATTAATTCTTATTGAATTATTTGGACTAATGGTTTATATGAGAGGCTACACCTCATATAAGTTAAACTATCATCTAAATGATTAACCTCTCTAATTAACCAAGCATGAGACTTATTTGATCAAGGTCAGTACCTCTATGTGAATTACTTAAGATCACAATCTAAATGAGAGAGAAGCCCTCATACTATTTAAATAATTCTATGTGTATGTAATACATGAACTAAAATGGCTCCATAGTCATTATTTAACTTTAGTCCATGATCATGCAAAACAACCATGCTATATTTTTGTATAATCAATTATATTATGTCAAATGTGATTTATTAGAGTTGGAATCAACTTAAAATCATTTCTAGATAATTTCTAATATTTATTTGAAGTCAGAAAAGTCCCTGCCTTGTTATTTTTATCATTTAAATTTAGTTTCGAATTTGGACATGAGGTCAGTGCCATGATTTAGACAATTTCATGAGCTTTCTAAATATATAAAATTTGCTAAATTTGGTTTAGTAGAATTTAAACTATTTAAATTTGAAGTAGACACCAGTATTTGAATTCAGCTAAATTAATTAAACGACGTTTGAATTTGTGGGCCGCGCGGGAAAAGAACTTGGGCCGAAAGGATTTGAATGGAGGGAAACGGCCCAGTAACGGGCTGGGTTTAAATTCGCGGGCAGCAGGCGGGGCGACGTGGCGCTATCTGGGACGTTCACGTGATCGAGCGGCGTACCTTCTCCGGCGAGTCGTCGGAAACCTAGGTTGCAGGAGGGTCTGGCGACGGCGATGCAGGGGCTCTCCTAGGCTGGCGAGGCGGGCGTTCGACGTGGAAGACGACGGCGAGGCAGAGGGTGGTCGCGGCAGGTGCTGCGGTGGTCGGAATCGTCGTCCTCGTCGAGCTACCGTGGCGGCAGACTCCGATGAAATTCCGGCGAGCTGCTGTCTAATTGAGGAGGGGAGGTGGTCGAGGAGAACAAGGGGAAGGAGGTGAAGCTAATGGTGTGAAGGAATCGTCCAGAAGGGGTCTCCTTTTATAGGGGCGCGAGGTGCCGTGGTGTGCTGGGAAGGGGCGGCCATGGCGCGGCGGCTACGGTGAGCGAAGGGGCAAGCTAGGGTGCGCGCGGTGTAGGCGACGGCTAGGCGATGCTAGCGCGCTTGATGGCGAGCCAAATGATGGCCTGTGGCGTCCTGGCGACAGTGGTGTACGCGCAGTACCGGCGCGGCAGGTCGGCGATCATGGCGACGGCTAGGGTGCGCGCGCAGGCGTTCGAGCATGTCTAGGTGCTAGCAGACGCGTAGAGGTGTGCGCGTGTGAGGGGAGAGAGCTAGGGAAGGACGGGGCTAACGGGCGACGAGGTGTACTGGCGCGTCCAGAGCGTCGTCTGGGCGCGCTCACCGCGTGCCTGGCACGTTCTGGGCGCGTCTGGGCTCGCCTCGTGCGGCCAATGTGGTGCGTTTCCTCGGCCAGGGAGGGTACCAGTAGGTTCATGGAGGAGTGGACTACCTAGTTGACATGGTGTAGGGGAGAGGGAAGGGCTAGAGAGGTTGAGTGCTTGGGTGGCCGGCATGGTACTTGACATGGCCACAACTTTGATCATTGCACCAATTTGGTAGGGCTGCAGTGCATAGGAGGATGCAGAGGGGGTACAAGGAGGTTGATGATCACAAACCAAAAGGAGTGTAGGCTAAAAACCAGTGGGTATAAGCATGTAACACAATTCTGGAACACTGCCTGCCATGTGTTCGATGAAATGGCCGCATGAAGAAAATGTTCGAATTTTGGAATTCTTTTTGGTGGAGCTCAAACATATAAATAATGTGAAAGATTGGTGGTGGTGGTGGTGGATTTGGTTAAGGTTTGTGAGATTTCAAATTTGGTATGATCTTCCTTTTGTTTCAAAGTCTCCACTTGTCAATCTTATTCTGGTCAACCTAGTCAATATTATCCATGATGGTCAACATGAAAGTTGTTGACCTTCATGTGGTCTTGGATGACATGGTCATAGTTGACCAAGTTTAGTTGAAGAAAAGTCAAAGCCAGAGGGGTAAAGAGGGGAACATTTTATAAAGTGACAAAATGACCATTATCACATGTATGTTGAATTTGAGTTTTGCTTTGATTTAATTCTTGATCCAATGATGCAATTGTGTTAGTTTATCATATTGAAGTATTTTAGAAGCAATGGGGCAAGCAAATTTGGCCTTGGTGAAGGATTTGCATTTTGGCATATGTGTATGTGAGTGAATTTTGGGAATTCTCTCCCTATTTGATTTCTATCCATTTGATTTGACTTTGGTTGACTCTAATGTGGTTCTTATGAGTTTAGAAACATTTTAAGAGCATTGAAACTAAATCAAATGGTCTTGTTCAAAGATTTGCAAAATTGGCCTTAATACATAAGAGATGAGGTGTCAAATTTTAATAAACTTGTACTAGGGTTGTTCTTGACTCACTTGAACATGGGTTAGGGTCCATTTAGTGTTATAATAGGTTTAGAGATGGTGTCACACTCTTTGGTCAAGGTTTAGAGACATAGGTCAAGTTTGGTGAAATGCCCATGTGTCACATATGCTTTTATGCATATGTGGTATTTTATTTTTAATTTGACTTGATTTGATCTACAATGGTTTGTGAATTGTTGAAAAGATATATGGAGGTGATCCCTCCATTCACACAAGTCCTAGGGTTAGTTTTCTTCAATTCACATATTTGCTATTTAGCTCTCATATGCCTCTCTGGCATTTTTAGTTTTCTTTTTATTCTTTTTGGTTTCAACCTAGAGATGATTTAAGAAGTACTATATAAGGTTTATAAAGCTTTTCCAATCCTTTAAGTAAAGTGAAAAGGTCTAGGGTAAATATTTATAATTGTAGCCATAGGCACATATGCCTTTTTCCTATTTAATTTCCTTTTATTTTATTTTCACTAGAATGATGAGAAGAGGGGTGAGTATTTAGGGTTTATGATTATTTCAATTACTCATAACAAGCAATCATGGCAATAGCACAAGAATTAAGCAAGATTATTATGTACCAATCTTAATTTAATAAAAGTTTTTGTTGGTTCCAAAATTTGGAACTAGGGAGATTCGTTTGTTTTGTTTTGAAATTTTGGGATGTTACAAACCCTTCCCCCTTAAACAAATCTCGTCCCGAGATTTTAAGAGGAGTTAGGTTCCTAAGAGAGATTGAGCATTTTGATTAACAGGAAGGCGTACTTGTCAGGGTCTGGGGTGCTTCCTGGGCTTCAGTGGCAGTCATGTGGTAGAAACGTCCGTTGTTGTTATTCTGGTTCCTTCTTCCTACGAAGCGACGCTGTTGCTGGGCAGGTGCAGCGGTGTTGGCGGCAATCTTGGCAAGCTTCTTGGGGCATTCTTTGGAAAAGTGGCCTACAACTCCACATTCGTAGCAGTTTACAGTTGACTTGTCCTTCGGGGTGACGGGGATGGCATTACTTCCAATTCTTGGGCCAGTGTTGGTGTTGGTGTTGTTCCCATTGTTGTGGTGGCTGTTGGGGTTGCGGTTGTTATTGTTGTTGCCTCCGGGCTTCGGGGTCCTCCGTGGTTGTTGCTGTAGTTAGGGCGATAAGTCTGAGTAGGTTGCCTGTTGTTTCTGGGGGTGAATCCTCTAGAGGAGTTATTGCGGTGCTTCTGGGTATGATGGGGTCCACTCTGGTTCATCATTCTACGCTTGCGGTTCTCATTGGCCTGATGCAGCTTTCCTTCCATCTGTATGGCTGAGTCTACGAGGGCTTCGAGGTCAGCGAACGGAATATTCACTAACACCGTTTGCATCTCGTCGTGCAGTCCGTTCAGAAATCTTTCCTTCCTCTTCTCATTGGTGTCGGTCTCATCCGGGGCGTACCTTGACAGTGGAAACCTGTCGCGGTATTCCACTACAGACATTCTTCCTTGCTTGAGTTCACGGAACTCGTCTCTCATTTTCTTGATTAAACCTTGGGGCACATGGTACTTGCTGAACTTCAGCTTGAAGTCTTCCCATGTCATCATTTGTCCTGCATTCATTGCACGGGCACTAGTCCACCAGCTCTTGCAGGTCCTGACAGGTAGTGGGTGGCAAACAGTACTTTTTCTGCGGCTTCAACTCCCGCAACTTCAAGGTTGTTCTCTATTGTCTGCAGCCAGTCATCGGCGTCAAGTGGTTCTTCAGTCTTGCTGAACATTGGAGGGTTGGTGTTCTGAAAGTTCTTCAGCTTTGATCCAGGGTGATCGTGGTTTCCATGGCCTTGATTATTCTGAGATATTTGTTGCAGTGCAGCAAGGTTTGCTTGGCGTTCCGCTCTTTCGGCTTCCCGGTCTGCCATCATTGTCTGCAGTAGTTGCATCATGGCATCCTGATTTGCGTTGCGGTTTGGTGGGGCCATCTAAACATGTAGATAGATCATGAGATAAGAGGGAAATTTTCTATGGCTTATTTTGAGTTAAGTTTAAACTTAAACTTAAGATATTTTCAGGATGAACATAACACATATTTTATTTATTTACACAAACATCACACATTACAAACTATAGCACTAAAGGTTTTAAGAACCCTTTTTCCACAATCTACGATACATGGTGCGGGATACAACTCACACCTACGTAAGTGAAGCTAGTGAAACTATTCCTCAGGGTCTTCATCTACATCGATGGGAATGATCCCATCCTCGGCAGACTCCAGAAACTCGTAGTCTTCCTCATCGGTGAACTCGTCATCCTCAAAGTCGTTGTCGTCACTCAGGAAGTCATCTCCTCCTTGGATGTCTTCTCCATCCTCCTCCATCTCCTGAATCTGGTCCTGCTGTGTCCGGACAGTCACCTCTAAGGTGCGAATCTTCTCACGAAGACGGGTGATAGTAGCGACATTCTTGGCGCGCTGCAGGCGAAGTGACCGGCGGTCCTTGGCGAGTAGCCTGATGGCGTCAGCATGATGAGCCAAAGCCATCTGGGCACGGTGGGAGTGGACACGTGTCAGCTCCAGATCCTTCCGGGTCTCATGAAGCATAAAGTCCAGATACTCCACATGAATCTTGAGCACCGGGTGCGAAGAGAGTGCCATGGGTTCCCCCATGGTGTCGTGCCTCGCGAAGTGAGCGAAGCGGCTTCCCCGGAGTGCGGCGATGTTCTGTCCACACACCCGAGCAAGTCCCTCCTGAAGGGCGTGAGCAAGACCGTCCACCCAGCTGTAGGCCTTGAAGGAGAAAAGGATCCTCTCCGAGATGGGAGGTTCCGAGCTTCCCTTCAAGTCAGCGGTGATCATCCACTGCTGCTCCCCAGTGGGGGTGTTGTGGATCCGGACTCCGTGGAACTGGGGAGGTGGGCGTTCGAGCCTCTCGGACACTAGGTACAAGTCGCGCTCAAACACCAGACTTCCTCCGTTTTCCAGATCGTAGGTCTCCGTCTGGACGTAGGGCTCCATCTGAAAGTGAGATGGATGAGTAGGTTAGAGATATGAACAAGTGTGGCAAAATTTTAAATAGATTTATAAGGAGGTGCATGGCTCATTATTTTTAAGAAGATCTGGTAGAGAAGAAAATGAATAAGTTTTTCACAAATACTCACTTCATTTGTTTTAGAAACTAAACTTTTCCGAACGCCCATTCTAACTAGGGTCTCCTAAGGTCAAACAATGGCTCTGATACCAACTTGTCAACACCCGGATTTTAAGTCCAGATGCCTATTATGCCATTCCTCGCAATCCCAGGGAATATTGTTTTTGCGAGACATAATAGCTTGATATCACAACACATCATTTATTACAACCCATAATCGTCTTACAACAAAGGATCACATGATCCAGTCTTAATACAACATAGTGGATCTAGAGATCCTATTACAAAACACATAGCGGAAGCGAAGTAACGGTCGTGGTCCATTTGTTCCACAGGCAACTGTTGACGTCGGGAGCGGTCCTAGTTGTCGTAGACGCTCTGCTGTCCATCTTCCTCGTGCACTGTTCACCTTCATAGTCGGCCATTTGAATAGCCAGGGACAAAGCCATGAGTACTTTTAAAGTACTCGCAAACTAATACTAGTGTAAGCATTATCAATTTGGGGGTAAAGGGATACTAAGCTCTAGGTTTATTTGCATAAAGCCAAGTTTATTTCATAAACATTTAGTAAAGATGCTTAAATCAAATAGACTATCTCAAGTGGGAACATTAGTGTCATTCCCACAACTCAGTTGTGATTTAATCCCAAATCACCATTCAACTTGCAACAGCAAGTTACCAGTCATATGCCACATTTTTGAAAATGGTCTGATGACGGAACAGTATGGCCTTTCCAAATCGTCCGTAACCGTGGACACGGCTATTCGAATAGTTCTACACTCTGCAGAGGTCGTACACTTGTGCCACAATATTTGCAATAATCCGTCAGGGTTAACTGGCCCTGATTTATCATACTCCGTATGCGGACTACCAACCATAACCTTTCACTTATATACTCTAGTACAGGCACCTCTCCCCATGAGCTTGGCCTCCCGGTGAAAACCAACTGTTAACCCGGGAACTGCACAGGGCTTGGGCCGGACAATTCACCTCAATCACGTCACATCATCTCAGATGTCTTTGGAGGCAGCCCTTGGCATAACCCCGATGACGCTTGTTTAGAGGGAACCCATACTAAAGCACATAAATTTCTAGTTACGCCCTTACCCATTTTGGGTATTGTGGGGGTACTTTCAAAATTGGAATGGTATCGCATCCGAACCCAACCATCAGTTTTATATCAAAAATCACTATCTTCTCTTGGTCATATTCACCATCAAAGTCATTCAATGGAATGAACCATCATTCCAAGGTTTCAACTTCATTTCAAAGTCATATGTTCCCATCTAGAGTAGTCCAGTTTTAATTGATTAGCACTAGCAACTATTTCATGAGGGGTGCTAAGTATCTTGGAGCTTGCTAGGCTGAGTGTGATTCTCTGGTACTACTCTGTATTTCCACCAAGTGAATCATGAATCAAAAAGTAACTTTTATAAATAAAAGCAAGTAAAGCTTGTAAAGTAAAAACTTTGGGATAGGTTCAGGAAGTAAAATGTAATGATGCCTTGCTCTGGTAGAGCTTTGCATCCTGATGATTAGCAAGTTCATTAGCTTGCACTGGTAACAGCTGGCATTAATATTAGCTTGCAAGAGTATTATCTTGCTTGTAGGGGTAATATTACTAATAGCTTGCCTTGATTGGTGAAGTGATCAAAGTATTCTTCTTCTTCCTCTTGGTAGAATACTTCCTCCTCTTGATAGTCTCCGGTACTAGCGTCTATAAACGAATACGAGAATACAATCACCAAACAATACTTAAGTACTCTTAATTAGCCTTAGTGGCTCACACAATGATCTAGCATTACTACTTAGCATTTATCATAAGATTCTGCTAGGGTTTCCTTATTCAGTAATAGGAAAATAATTTCCTCTCATTGAAATATGGAGTTAGGGTTTCTCTTTAGTATGTGAGAAAATAATTTCCTATCATTGAATCTTCTTAAGATTTAATTTCTCCCATGAATAATATATGACCTAGGTTGACCAAAGTCAACCTCTTCATACCTATCATTTGGGAAAATGATTTAAATGAGGTTCCATCCCTCATGTAATTTAATATTAACCTAATAATGATTTAATGCCACCAAATAATTCAATATGAGGTTACTTAGATTATGATCACTACCTCATATTGTATTACTTGAGAACAAGATTTAAATGAGAGGAGTATCTCTCATATGATTTAACACATAGTGTAACAATTTAAAGGTTTATTATTGAGGTGTTTTAATATTCTTAAAATAACCAGGGATGATCCCATGTTGACTAAGGTCAACACTTCACACTTAGTATTTTGAGAAAGTGAGTTAAGTGAGGTTCATCACCTCATGTGATTTAATTAATTTAAATATTATTTAGATTTAAGATTTATAAGGGAGCAAGTATGAGCCTAGGAATTTAAAGGTCAATACCTTACTTCATTTTATTTGAGAAGGATGATTTAAATGAGGTGAGCACCTCATACTATTTTAGTAACACCTTGTAATGGTTTAATATTATTAATTAATTTAAAAGTGAATTTTAATTGACCATGGGATCTACTTCATATTAATTTGGTTGAGGTAAGATTTAAATGAGACCAAAGTCTATTATATGATTTAATAAATAGGTTGGAAATATTTAAATAATACTTCTGAGAAGGATTAAGTATTTTCAAATATAAACCTATGGGTCATTACTTATGTGTTATTAATTCTTATTGAATTATTTGGACTAATGGTTTATATGAGAGGCTACACCTCATATAAGTTAAACTATCATCTAAATGATTAACCTCTCTAATTAACCAAGCATGAGACTTATTTGATCAAGGTCAGTACCTCTATTTGAATTACTTAAGATCACAATTTAAATGAGAGAGAAGCCCTCATACTATTTAAATAATTCTATGTGTATGTATTAAATGAACTAGAAATGGCTCCATAGCCATTATTTAACTCTAGTCCATGATCATGCAAAACAACCATGCTATATTTTTGCATAATCAATTATATTATGTCAAATGTGATTTATTAGAGTTGGAATCAACTTAAAATCATTTCTAGATAATTTCTAATATTTATTTGAAGTCAGAAAAGTCCCTGCCTTGTTATTTTTATCATTTAAATTTAGTTTCGAATTTGGACATGAGGTCAGTGCCATGATTTAGACAATTTCATGAGCTTTCTAAATATATAAAATTTGCTAAATTTGGTTTAGTAGAATTTAAACTATTTAAATTTGAAGTAGACACCAGTATTTGAATTCAGCTAAATTAATTAAACGACGTTTGAATTTGTGGGCCGCGCGGGAAAAGAACTTGGGCCGAAAGGATTTGAATGGAGGGAAACGGCCCAGTAACGGCGCGGCTGGGTTTAAATTCGCGGGCAGCAGGCGAGGCGACGTGGCGCTATCTGGGCGTTCACGTGATCGAGCGGCGTACCTTCTCCGGCGAGTCGTCGGAAACCTAGGTTGCAGGAGGGTCGGCGACGGCGATACAGGGGTCCCGAGGCTCGGCGAGGCGGGCGTTCGACGTGGAAGACGACGGCGAGGCAGAGGGTGGTCGCGGCAGGTGCTGCGGTGGTCGGAATCGTCGTCCTCGTCGAGCTACCGTGGCGGCAGACTCCGATGAAATTCCGGCGAGCTGCTGTCTAATTGAGGAGGGGAGGTGGTCGAGGAGAACAAGGGGAAGGAGGTGAAGCTAATGGTGTGAAGGAATCGTCCAGAAGGGGTCTCCTTTTATAGGGGCTCGAGGTGGCCGTGGTGTGCTGGGAAGGGGCGGCCATGGCGCGGCGCTACGGTGAGCGAAGGGGCAAGCTAGGGTGCGCGCGGCGTAGGCGACGGCTAGGCGATGCTAGCGCGCTTGATGGCGAGCCAAATGATGGCCTGTGGCGTCCTGGCGATGGTGTACGCGCAGTACCGGCGCGGCAGGTCGGCGATCATGGCGACGGCTAGGGTGCGCGCGCAGGCGTTCGAGCATGTCTAGGTGGCAGACGCGAGAGGTGCGCGTGTGAGGGGAGAGAGCTAGGGAAGGACGGGGCTAACGGGGCGACGAGGTGTACTGGCGCGTCCAGAGCGTCGTCTGGGCGCGCTCACCGCGTGCCTGGCACGTTCTGGGCGCGTCTGGGCTCGGCTCGTGTGGCCAATGCCGTGCGTGGCTTTAGCCAGGGAGGGTACCAGTAGGTTCATGGAGGAGTGGACTACCTAGTTGACATGGTGTAGGGGAGAGGGAAGGGCTAGAGAGGTTGAGTGCTTGGGTGGCCGGCATGGTACTTGACATGGCCACAACTTTGATCATTGCACCAATTTGGTAGGGCTGCAGTGCATAGGAGGATGCAGAGGGGGTACAAGGAGGTTGATGATCACAAACCAAAAGGAGTGTAGGCTAAAAACCAGTGGGTATAAGCATGTAACACAATTCTGGAACACTGCCTGCCATGTGTTCGATGAAATGGCCGCATGAAGAAAATGTTCGAATTTTGGAATTCTTTTTGGTGGAGCTCAAACATATAAATAATGTGAAAGATTGGTGGTGGTGGTGGTGGATTTGGTTAAGGTTTGTGAGATTTCAAATTTGGTATGATCTTCCTTTTGTTTCAAAGTCTCCACTTGTCAATCTTATTCTGGTCAACCTAGTCAATATTATCCATGATGGTCAACATGAAAGTTGTTGACCTTCATGTGGTCTTGGATGACATGGTCATAGTTGACCAAGTTTAGTTGAAGAAAAGTCAAAGCCAGAGGGGTAAAGAGGGGAACATTTTATAAAGTGACAAAATGACCATTATCACATGTATGTTGAATTTGAGTTTTGCTTTGATTTAATTCTTGATCCAATGATGCAATTGTGTTAGTTTATCATATTGAAGTATTTTAGAAGCAATGGGGCAAGCAAATTTGGCCTTGGTGAAGGATTTGCATTTTGGCATATGTGTATGTGAGTGAATTTTGGGAATTCTCTCCCTATTTGATTTCTATCCATTTGATTTGACTTTGGTTGACTCTAATGTGGTTCTTATGAGTTTAGAAACATTTTAAGAGCATTGAAACTAAATCAAATGGTCTTGTTCAAAGATTTGCAAAATTGGCCTTAATATATAAGAGATGAAGTGTCAAATTTTAATAAACTTGTACTAGGGTTGTTCTTGACTCACTTGAACATGGGTTAGGGTCCATTTAGTGTTATAATAGGTTTAGAGATGGTGTCACACTCTTTGGTCAAGGTTTAGAGACATAGGTCAAGTTTGGTGAAATGCCTGTGTCACATATGCTTTTATGCATATGTGGTATTTTATTTTTAATTTGACTTGATTTGATCTACAATGGTTTGTGAATTGTTGAAAAGATATATGGAGGTGATCCCTCCATTCACACAAGTCCTAGGGTTAGTTTTCTTCAATTCACATATTTGCTATTTAGCTCTCATATGCCTCTCTGGCATTTTTAGTTTTCTTTTTATTCTTTTTGTTTCAACCTAGAGATGATTTAAGAAGTACTATATAAGGTTTATAAAGCTTTTCCAATCCTTTAAGTAAAGTGAAAAGGTCTAGGGTAAATATTTATAATTGTAGCCATAGGCACATATGCCTTTTTCCTATTTAATTTCCTTTTATTTTATTTTCACTAGAATGATGAGAAGAGGGGTGAGTCTTTAGGGTTTATGATTATTTCAATTACTCATAACAAGCAATCATGGCAATAGCACAAGAATTAAGCAAGATTATTATGTACCAATCTTAATTTAATAAAAGTTTTTGTTGGTTCCAAAATTTGGAACTAGGGAGATTCGTTTGTTTTGTTTTGAAATTTTTGGGATGTTACAGACGTCTTGTTGACTATTAGCAGTCAGCGCAATGGTGCCTTCAACGCCAATTTTCAGGCCTTCTTGGCGAAGTTTCAGCCCAAGATCTTCGGGTCCATTGAAGGTTTTTGCGAGCTCTACAAAGGTAGAGGGAGTCTCTTTCTTCGGAAAGAAATAGGGGAAAAGCTTCAGCAAGCCAGCTTCAGCATTTTCAAGCCCGTCGCGTGCTTCATCCCCATGAATTTCGGCAAGGGTCAGCGCGTCGAGAAGCTCGTCACCCACAGGACCGTCAACCTCATATTCTTGATGCGTCCGCCCTACAAACAATCAGACAGCCGTATAAAAAATAAAGACTACAGGTGAAACGCAAGATAATCCGAGGCAAATCAAAGATTCGAGAACTTACTAACAAAACGCCGACACTGCGATTCCAAGCGGGAAAGAATCTCTGCCTCTCGAGCTGATTGCTGAGTTATGTTATCACTCAATGAAGTTTCAGCTTTGTGAAGCCTCTCTCGAAGATCTTGAACGGTGGCAGCATCCTTTTCAGCTTTTTGGCGATTTTCTTCGCTCTGCTTCAACTTAACAGCAAGAGCGTCCGCACGTTTGTTGCTTTCCGCAAGATCTCCTGGAAAAATTGCGGCAGATAAATACTATGATGAAATCATGGTATACATGCAGCAAAAGAACAAGACAATAATACCTTCGAGCTTCTTGGTGTAGTCACGATACCCGACAAATTGGGTACCAAGGCGAATAAATTCTTTCATCAAAGGCTGAAAAACGATCAAGGAGGAAAACGAAGTCAATATAACCAATATATATACGGCAAACATTCAGTATGATTGAAGTATTGAAAGATTTAAGGTTTACATCATCCAATGAAGGTGTCGAAGATCCACCAGGGAATTGGATAGAATCTCTCGATGGTTCAATTCTCGCTCCTTTTAATGGAGAGGCTCGGGGGCTCTCCACTGGCGATGGTTGCACGATGTCTTGTTGGGGAGGAGAAGATTCATCCCCATCATGTTGAGCTTCCGACACAATCAAAGTACGCGACGTACTCGTTCGTGCAGTAGCATCAACAGCTTGTTCTTCCTCCTCATCACTACAATAAAATGGCGGCAGTATAAGAAGCAAGAGACAAGAAACATCAAAACAGGAATAGTAAAGAGCAAGGAGTAACTCACGAGCTGACGAGGGCATCAGTGTATGGGTTAAAAGCTGCCTTTTTATGTGAAGGCTCAGCTTCTTCGGCTTTGGAAGTGCCGGAATCTTTTACGTCGTCTCTCTTCCTCTTTGAAGCATGAGGAAGAGAGTGTGTCGAGGCAGTGGCCTCTGACTCAGCAGAAGCCGCGGATTTGTGAGAACCCGCGATTTCAGTGGCAGGGCGAGTGGTGCTTTGGTTGTCATCGTCGACAACGGCACGCTCCTCCACGTCTCCACCTTCAGGAAGAGGAGGAAGAGAAGAAAGAACAAGGTGGCCCTGAGAAAAGAAAAAATGTCGAGAAAAAGGCGTTAACAAAATAGTAATCGACAAAATAACAAAGCCCGAGGAAACAAATACAGCTACAAAAAAGAAATTACCTCGGGGAGGGGGTTGGCGCTACTAAATGGCGCGACACGGCAAGAAGTAGGAATTAAATCCTTCTTGTTCAGCGATGAGATTTTGCGGATAAGTTTCTCAAAGTCCTTCAAGGGAAGATCCTTCGAGAGCCTGTCAGCATCTTCTTCACCAGCGTATTTCCAGAAGGGGTTTTTGCGAGCCTGGAGAGGCTGCACTCTAGTCCTAAGGAAATAGGCGGTAATCTCAATACCCGAAAGTTCTTTCCCGCGGGTGTTCTGTAGCTCGTGAATGCGAGTCATCAGCGCCTCTGTCGCCAATTTCTCCGCTTCAGTAGCTTCAGCATCCCAAGAACGGCGACGAAAGATTTTAGCTTCTCCGTCAAAAGGGGCGATGTTCTCTTCCGCCGGGTTGGAGCTTTCTTCATGGACGTACAGCCACTTTTTCCGCCAGCCTTGGACGGAGTCGGGAAATTTGACATCAAAATAGTCGACTTCCGACCGAACACATATAACAACGCCGCCAATATTGTAGGCGACGTTGTGGTGGCTATTGCGGCGAATGCAAAAGATGCGTTTCCACAGGGCCCAATTGGGTTGGACCCCGAGAAAGCACTCACAGAGTGTGATAAAAATCGAAATGTGGAGGAGAGAGTTGGGCGTCAGATGATGCAACTGAAGACCATAGACAAACAGGAGACCACGCAGAAATTCGTGGATTGGGGGAGAAAGTCCTCGGATGAGGTGGTCAACGAAACTGACCCGATAGTTGATTGGAGGCTTTGGGTAGCTCTCCTCCTTGGGGAACTAGCGCGTTCTCTTTCTTGCTGAATCCCATCTTCTTCAGCATGTTGATGTCTTGGCCTGAGATCTTGGATCTCTCCCACTCGGCACTTCCCAGATCTGTTGATGTCATCTTCGATTCTGGTGTGCTGTGTCTAATCAAACGAGCGCGCGGCGGCATCAACGGAGCTAGCAGAGAAAGGAGAAAAGTGCTCGAGCGCTAGAGCTAATGGGAGCAAGGGGGCAGTTGCAGCGGAGAAGCAGAGGTGCGGCGTGAGCGAAAGTGCTCAAGGAGGAAGACGATGGCTTTATATAGCAGTGTGCCAGATCGTCGCAACCGTTGGATTGGCAAAAGAAAGGATGCAGATGACAACCACGTGGACAAGGGGTAAAAGGGTATTTTTACCGAGAAGTGAACAGGCAGGAGATACAGTAATAGTGCCAGAAAAAGCGGAGGACGTGTGTCCCCCACTTGCACGACGTGTCAACTGGATAGGAAAAAGGGACCCACATGACAGTGACACATAGCGGTTTTCGCGTATTTCCAACACATAAATTGTGGCTATCATCAGCAACTACGTCATCAAGGTAAAAGAAAAGCTCGACTATGAAGCTCGAAAAAATTTATCGACAACGCAAGATTATTTCGGGAGCCTTGGATCAAACACAAGTTCTTGCCCAAATGCTCGGGGGCTACTTTGGAAAAATAGAAAATTCCGAGTACAAGATAGAAATGGCGAGAGCCTATGATCAAATACAAGCATTTGTTCATAGCCTCGGGGGCTACTCCCATCGGGAGCGCTGGTCGCGCACCCGATAGATATAAAAATATCGAGAAGGATTATAAATATAGCGGCAAAGGATACTAATCTGTGGAGCCTACATCCAAGCACAAGTTCTTGGCTGTAGCCTCGGGGCTACTCCCATCGGGAACGCTGTTCGCGTGCCCGATGAAATTTTCGGTGAGTATATTTCAAGTTACACGATAACTCTACATATACTCCCATCGGAAGACAAAATAAGTCATCAAATATGACTCGATAAAATGTGCTATTCCAACTGCCGAAAAGCACTCGACAATATATTCTCGAGAGCGCTAAAAGTCGCGAATAAATCTCTGAATGCCGCAAAACTTTGCGAAGGTAAGACCCCAGATCCGTTCTGCGGGGCGTCTCGACGGCGGATTGCTGCTATTTTCCGTATCAACAGATACGAAGAAAATCCTAACGGACGCGTTAGTACCCGATAAATATGACCGGGACTCGACAATGGTAAGACCTTAAGCGGCACCTGTCGAAGTTTACACCAGTATCCCGAGATCATGTCCAGGGACGTGATCTTGAAGTAGGTTTTTGCGGATTGCCACTAGAGCAGTTAACTAGTACCTGATCCGTCGATGAACTAGCCCCAACTACCGTTATCCCTGTACAAAATAGTGTTTGCATATCGAAAGATTATGTGATGAGTAAAGTTGGAGATTTTCCTGATTCTTCGATTCAAGAAAAATCTCGGGGGCTGACATAGGCATCCCCAATGGGCCTGCCAAGATGGTACCCGGGGTTTATTGAAGGCCCAGAACTCGAAGAATAAGAAGACTCGGAAGCCCATTTAGTGATTAGGAAAGATAGTTTGTATTAGGAAAGATAGAGATTTGTAATTTACGGGTTGGATACGAAACCCTCCCGAACTCTGTAACTTGTGTATCACGAAACCCTCGGCTCCGCCTCCTATATAAGGGGGAGTCAAGGGACAAAGAAAGGATCGAATCTCACAACATAACCCTAGTTTTCATAATCGTCGAGTACTTTTCGCCTGAACCTTCGAGATCTACTTGCCCTCTACTTCTAGCAAAACCCTAGTCTACAATCTGTAGGCATTGACAAGTTAATCCTTTGTCATCTGCCCCCTCCCTCTCCTCCTCATTATATAGGTGGAATCCCTAGGGTTTGCCCAAAGGTTCGAATAAGACCCCAATTCAAATCTTTCCATATTAGCGAAACCTAGGGGGACAGGGACTCCTCCCTTTCCTTCTCCCTTGGCCGGCCAGGTGGTGGAGTCCACCATGGACTCCATCTTCCCTCTTGGTTGGCTGGTTAGGGTTGGTGGAGTCCAACCGGACTCCACCTTCCATGGTGATTTCTTCCGGTTCTAGAACATTCTAGTGCCTTCCATAAATGCACCGATCATTTCCAAACTTGGAAAGTGACTTCCTATATATGAATCTTATTCTCCTGACCATTCCTAACTCCTCGTGATGTCCTGATCCCATCCGAGACTCCGAACAATATTCGAACTCCATTCCATATTCCATATCTACTTAAACGACATCAAACCTTAAGTGTGTCACCCTACGGTTCGAGAACTATGCGGACATGATCGAGACTTGATACGTCTCCAACGTATCTATAATTTCTGATGTTCCATGCTAGTTTTATGACAATACCTACATGTTTTGTTCACACATTATATCATTTTTATGTATTTTCTGGAACTAACCTATTAACAAGATGCCGAAGTGCCAGTTCCTGTTTTCTGCTATTTTTGATTTCAGAAAAGTTAGTTTACAAATATTCTCGGAATTGGACGAAACAAAAGCCCACGGCCCTATTTTCCACGGAGTCTTCCAGAACACCGAAGGAGAGACGAAGGGGGGCCACGAGGCGGCCACACCATAGGGGGCGCGGCCCCACCTCCTGGCGCGCCGCCCTATGGGGTGGGCCCCTCGTGACTCCACCGACGCCGCCCTTCCACCTATATATTCTCCCAGATGCGAAAACCCTAAGGGAATCGGTCTTCCTCCACGAAAAGTTACGTAGCCGCCGCCATCGCGAAGCCAAGCCCGGGGGACAGGTCTCTGTTTCCGCACGCCGGGACGGGGAAGTGCCCCGGAATCCATCTCCATCGACACCACCGCCATCTTCATCGCCGCTGTTGTCTCCCATGATGAGGGAGTAGTTCTCCCCGAGGCTGAGGGCTCTACCGTAGCTATGTGGTTCTCTCTCTCCCATGGTGTCATCTTTATGTGATCATGAGCTTTGTAATCTAGTTGAATATGTAGATGTACTCTTGTCTATTATGCACTCTAGAGGTTACTTTAATATGAACTCGGAGTCACTCTCCACGGTGTGATGGTGACAGTGTGCGCATCGTGTGTGATTCCTTTATGAAGTTGTGGAGCTTGTTTACTCCGGCTTGAGGGTGCTCTTGTAGCCCTACACAATGAATGGTGTTTGTTATCCAACAAGAGAGTGTTTGAGAGTAGCATTTATTTATTCAATTATGTGATCATTGGTGAGAGTGTCCACTAGTGAAAGTATGATCCCTAGGCCTTGTTTCTAAGCATTGAAACACCGTTTCCAACAAGTTCTGCTACATGTTCGCTTGCTGCCATTTTTATTTCAGATTGCAATTACTACTTATAATCATCCATATTACTTGTATTTCACTATCTCTTCGCCGAACTAGTGCACCTATACATATGACAAGTGTATTAGGTGTGTTGGGGACACAAGAGACTTCTTGTATCTTAATTGCAGGTTGCTTGAGAGGGATATCTTTGACCTCTACCTCCCTGAGTTCGATAAACCTTGGGTGATTCACTTAAGGGAAACTTGTTGCTGTTCTACAAACCTCTGCTCTTGGAGGCCCAACACTTTCTACAGGAATAGAAGCGTGCGTAGACATCAAGACTCCTCTCCGATCAATAACTAATAGCGGGACCTGGAAATCCATAATTGCTCCCACATATTCAACGATGACTTCGTGATCGAAAGAACCATTCACATACGATACCGATTCCCTTTGTCACGCGTTATTTTACTTATCCGAAATTTGATCGTCGGTATCTCCATACCAAGTTCAACCTCGTTACCGATAAGTACTCTTTACTGATATCCCTTGTGAACCAGTCACATGCTTGCAAGCTAATTAGATATCATTCCACCGAGAGGGCCCAGAGTATATCTATCCGTCATCGGGATGGACAAATCCCACTCTTGATCCATATGCCTCAACTCATACTTTAATACTTAATCCCATCTTTATAACCACCCATTTACGCAGTGGCGTTTGATGTAATCAAAGTACCCTTCCGTTGTAAGTGATTTACATGATCTCATGGTCGAAGGACTAGGTAACTATGTATCGAAAGCTTATAGCAAGTTTGAACTTAATGACTTGATCTTATGCTACACTTATTTGGGTGTATGTCCATTATATCATTCACCCAATGACATAACCTTGTTATTAACAACATCCAATGTTCATGATCACGAAACCATGATCATCTATTAATCAACAAGCTAGTTATACAAGAGGCTTACTAGGGACTCTTTGTTGTTTACATAACACACATGTATCAATGTTTCGGTTAATACAATTATAGTATGGGATATAAACATTTAGGGATTTCTATTTTCGTGCCCTCGGGTCGTTAGTTGTACTCAGTTTTCCCCAGCCCCTTAGTTTTTCCTCAGTTTTTTTTTTTGAAATCTCTAACAGTAGGAAAGGCTCCTACTGCTTTATATATTAATCAATTATAAAAGTGACCTGTGTATGGTCATCTGTACAGTTTATTTACAGATCTATGGACTTTGCCATAGTGGGGAAAGGGGTCTATCTATGAGGATTACAATGTAGCAATAAAGCTGTTTATAAAAGGATGCAGGTCCTCTTTTGTTCTATATATTAGCAGGGAGAAATCTTCTTTGAAGCGTGCTAGCCATCTTTGGGTGTCTGGTCTCACATTGTTGAATAACATATTGTTTCTCTCTTTCCAAATACTCCAGGAACCCAGTATTAATACCTCCATGTACATTGGCTGCTTCCACTTTTTTCTGTTGTCTTCAATGAGTTGCAGTCTGTCTCCTGAGGCAGGCCAGGATATATTCAGCTCTGTCCAACATTGTCTGCTGAATGGACATAAGAAGATCATGTGTTCAATTGTTTCTTCAGGTGGGGACGAGCACATGAGGCAATTATATGAGGAATTGATGGAATAGTTTCTTCTTCTGAGCATGTTCCTGGTGTTGAGCCGATCAACTAGTACCAGCCACCAAAAGAATTTCAGTTTCGCCGTACATTTGGACTTCCATAGCCAGGTGAATGATATATGAGAATTGAAATCCTTGAAACAGAATTTGTAATAGAGGCTGGAAGAATATTTTGCAGTACCCCATTCATAGGCCCATGAATCATGAGTCATATCTGTTAAAACAATGTGACTGGAAAGATGTTGTAGTGATCTTACTTCAGCAAGTGCTTGTGGTGTGAGTGGTAATGAGAAGTTCTGTGATAGCTGGTTTGATGATAGGAAATCTTTGACTGAGACATCCTCATTGGTGGTGAAGGAGAAGGCCCTTGGGAATTCTTCAGAGTTAATATTGTCTAGCCATTTGTCTTTCCAAAAAAGAGTAGATCTTCCATCTCCAATCTTGCTGCAGGCAATCCCCCTAAAAATGGGTACAAGCTTGAGAATATCCCTCCACCATGGAGAACCACAAGGAGCCATGTTGTGAGGAATTTTATTATTATAGTAAGAGTTCCATATCAGATGTACCCAGGGTGTGTCCACTCTATTATAGAATTTATGTAGATACTTGAGGAGTAGTCCTTCATTCTGTATTTTCAAGTTTAGAACCCCCAATCCACCACTTTTCTTTGGGGTACAAACCATGTCCCATGCAGCTAAAGAATTACATTTTTCTCCATCTTCTGTTTTTTTGTTCCATAAGCAATGCCTTCTAATCTTCTCTACATGCTCTAGAATCTTGGGATTGATGTGAATTGAGCACATTGTGAAATTAGCTATGGATGTGAGAAGAGAATTTACAACAGTAACTCGTCCACTATAATTCATCATCAAGAATGTAGCAGAAACTTTGCGTTCAATTCTGTCCACCAAAGGCATTAGATCTTGAACAGTGGGTTTAGTAGTACCAAGTGGCAGTCCCAAATATGTGAAGGGCATAGTAGCTATTTTGCATCCCAATAATCCAGCAATAGATATTGCTTTCCCATCAGATAGGTTTATGGGAATGAGAGAAGATTTGTGAAAATTTATTTGTAGCCCAGTAGAGGTTGCATATTTCTCTAAAATACTTTTCATTGTCATGACTTGATGGCTGCAAGCTGGCATGATAATTAAGGTATCATCTGCATATTGGACTACTGGAAAATCCATATCAAAATCCGGTGAAAATGGTGCTTGCAAGAGACCATCTCTAAAAGCTTTGTTGATTGCTGATTGTAGGAGATCTGCTGCTAGAACAAAAATCAAAGGGGAGAGAGGGTCTCCTTGTCTAACACCTCTTTTGCAGAAAAATTGTCTTCCAGGGACTCCATTAAGCAATATTGCTGATTTGCCTGTCCCAAATATTATCTTGATCCAATTCAACCATCTGTCATCAAAGCCCATTTGTTTCATGATATTAATCATGGCTGTATGATTGATAGTATCAAATGCTTTGGCAAAATCTAGTTTGAGTAATAGGATTTCTTTATTTGATTTTTCACATTGATATAGAAATTCAAATGCCCATGCAATACAATCCTGAATTGTCCTGCCCTTGAGAAACCCATATTGATTTTTGTGAATGATCTTAAGAACAATTTTTTGCAGTCTGTTGGCCAGAAGTTTGGTAAGAATTTTCTGAACACAGTTAAGCAGGGTGATGGGTCTGTAATCATTAACTCCTGTAGGGCAGGCCACTTTGGGGATGAGAGTGATGTAACCCATATTAATACTTTCCAGGTCTAGATTCCCTTCATAAAATTGAAAGCATAAGTTATAGATATCCTCTTTGATAGTATTCCAACAACATTTCAAGAATAGGCAAGTAAATCCATCAGGTCCAGGTGCTTTATCAGGTGGCATATGCTTGACTACCTCATCAATTTCCTCCTTGGTGAATGGAACAGAGAGTTCTTCCAGACCAGGGGTAGGTGTGATTAATGATGCTAAAACAAATTGCATTTGAGGTGTGGAGGAAGATCCAAGTCTCTCCTTATAGGTTTGATATATAATGTTCTCCTTATCAGAATGTTCAGTAACAGTGGTTCCATCAGGTAGTGTAATGGAGGCAATAGAATTTCGTCTATGTCTCTCTGTTGCGATGGATTGGAAAAATTTAGAATTCTCATCACCAAACTTTGTCCAACGAATGGTACATCTTTTTTTCCAATAAGCATTTTGGTATTCAAGAAGTCTAGCAAGATGTGCTTTGAGGATTTTCCTGAAATTTATTTCTGGCACAGAAAGGAGACGCAAGTCTTCTATTTTATCAATTTCTGCAAGTGCTTTATTTGTGTTCTCTATGCAAATAGATAGCTTAGAGATAGATTTGCTCCAAAATTTGAGGTCATAACGTAGCCGTTTGAATTTAGCATTCAGATTGGCAGCACTGTTCTGTTTATAAGTAGGCTTGCTCCAGCTTGCAGAAACAATTTGTTGGAAACCAGGGTGAGCTGTCCAGAAAGACTCAAATCGAAATATCTTGCTGGCTGGGATAGAGGTTTCAATGGTCACTACACAGGGAGTATGATCAGAGGTTGGCTTGCCTTGAGTGGTGACTGAGGTAGCAGGATCGAAAATCTGTTTTTCCTCAGTTTTCCCCTCCCTCTAGTTTGAAACCCGCAGAAGGAGCTCAGACGGAAGGAATCCGTTTATTTGGACGTTCTGTGCTGGCATGTTGCGCCGCGTCGTGTGGGGGTCGGCCGCGTCGCGTGGCCGCGCCGCGTGGGGCTGGTAGAAAGGGACCGCGTGGGACAGGACGAGAAGCGTTTGGTTGCACGTGAGCAGGAGCTGGGTTTTGTCTCTCTCGGCCCAAATTGGCATTTTTAAGAGCACCTTTTCCCCTCTTTCTCTCTCTGTCTTTTTCACCAAATTAGTATCAAATCTAGAGAAGCTTCTATTTCTGTCTTTCTTCAATATGGCAGCAAATCTCTGGGGTTATTTATGCCTTTTGGCCCTCGTTTTTTGCCCAATATGGCAGCAAATCTAGTAGCAAATGTAGAAGCTAGTATATGATAAATTGACAACTGCATAATCAGAAAACTAAGTATAATACATAGGGAAACTGCATACAGCAGCCAAAAGCAGCCAATAACGTTGTAATATACAAGACGCACGCAATGTATGGACAACAAGAAGATTAGGATGAATGAATTTGTTCTTCATTCCTCCTCATATATTTCGTCGTTGCTCCAATCGTGCATTACCCGAAGGAAATATTCATTGAACTCCTCCGTCTGCAGTGTGCGGCCAATACATCCTCCAAACGGTATGGCTTGTGTTCATTTCTCATACCGTAGTTTCCTATTCTATCCACACGTTCTGGCCACTCATCCCAGGCCTTTGTATCATGAGAGTACTCTCTGATATAACCCAAATCCGTGTAGTAGATGCAGCCAGGTCGAAGTGTCGGGTACACTCTGGTGTCGACGGAGATACACCGGATATAATTCACGAAGAAGGCATTACTGCCAATGTTACTGACCGGATGGAGAGAGCGGCTCTGAGTGTCCACACGGTACACCAATGGTCTGCCCGCCAAAGCCACGCTGACCAACAACACAAGCAGCAGATCACCATCCGACTTCACGAGGTAGAACTTCTGATGTCCAAGTTCTGGAAATGAAATTAGTGTCTCCATCTTGACAGTGCTCGCGCGCTGCTGCAACTGTACATTGGTGCACACTATTCTTCCGTGCTCTAAATTGTCCACAGCTAGTGCATACAGTTCACCATTGAACGGTGTAATGCAACGCAGACAATGGTTCTTGATCGAAAATCTGTTTTCCCAATCTTTATCTATATCCTTAGTTGGAGTGCTCTCATCGACCCAACCAATTTCCGACGGGTAATGTGCGGTAACGAAGACCATAGTCGGGGATTTGATCACAGACTGATTTCAGGAAAACAGATGGCATCTGCGCCTCAAACATAGTGTTCGATTTCTTTGTGAGTGGGTTCAGAAGCCGTATCTTGTGCGGCGGGTTCTTCTGGGCAAGCACGATGACGCCACGGCAAAATCCGACGAAGTAGTATCTGGGCAAGCACGATAACATTCAGCACTAAGATGTTTAAGATTGAAAATAAAGAGGTAGATATGGAGGAAGTTGAACCTTGTATGAACTTCCGATAGATCTATGGTGACGTAGCGTGATGTGCCGAGTTGGAGGAAGGTGAACTCAGCGACGTGTGGAAGGGCGTGGTCTAGCATGATCCATTCGTCTAGGTGCACGTCGGGCTCAGGCAAACCTGAGCGCCAATTTCTACGACTTGCCTCATGGCAGAGTAGGTGTCGGCGTACTCCTCGTTCACCAGCAAGCATTCGCCGATCTTGTGAAGTGGTCCATCAGCCGAGAGAGAGGCCAGTTCACGAGGAGCCGCGTCGATGCGCCGCCCTCGGAGGCGACGCGCCGGCCGATCGGCTCGGCGGCGACGGGCTCGGCGGCGACTGGCTCGGCGGCGACGGGCTCGGCGGCGATCGGCTCGGCGGCGACGGGCGCGGAGGCGACGGGCTCGGAGGCGACGGCCGCCGGCGCATTCTTCTTCTCCATCGTCGGCAGGGTAGCGCGACGGCGGTTGGGGTTTTTTCGATTTGGAGAAGTTGATGGGACGTGAGAGGGGTGGTTTCGTGCGTGAGCGAGAATGAGACGACCGTGTGCAGAGGGAGGGAGGGAGGGAGGGGCTTACGCGTCCTAAATGCGACCCGCGTCCTACGCGTCCACTATTTTCACGTCTGCACCGCGACACGCGTCAACAATGGCACGTCTTCCACTTCTGCACCGCAACACGCGTCCTCGAGTCTAACCCTGGAAATTTAGATATACTCAGGTATACCCTCGAGTCATATACTAGCATTTTTTGTGTGCTCAGTTTTCTCCTTGAGTGCTAATACTGGCTAGTGCAATATACTCAGTTTTACCCTCAAGTGGCTGGTCAACAGAGAGTCAACAAATGGGATTAACTAGTTAAATGAGTTATTTAATGTGCAAAAAATCCGAAAAAGAGTGGCACTTACTCATGGAGTCTTTACCACAAATTGCCACTTCTCAAATCATAGATAAATCATAGATAAATCAAGTTTCACCACAAATTGCCACTTCTCAAATCACCTAGTAGCTATGAAGGTGCATGGTTTTCCATAATAAGCCCTACCCAAAACAGCTTTCCCCAAAACATACTTTGTCTGAATGAGGCCATAATTTTCACACTCGTGTAGATTTGTATTACAGATAGTTTGAGGTAGGCCAAGATAGTTTCATTGTACAAAATACGCATTTTCCAATTTTTAAATCTCATATTTCAATCCCTTAGTCTGTTTACTACTCACTTGCCCTTGGTTTCTTGATACTACTCAGTTTTGCCCTCTCCCTTCACACACTCTCACAGACGCCGAACATTGCCCTGATTGGTCTAGCCCATGTCACGCGGATCATGCCCGATGACCGTTGATCGTATGATCTAACGGGCAGGATAATCCCTATCTCTCTCTCTGGTCGGGGCCACCACCCTCTCTCTCTCTCTGTCGTCGGTTAGCTTCCACCCTCTATGTATGCGAAAGGGCGGTTACCCAGTACGCTAAAGTTTGGTTTTCTGCATTATTTTTCACGAGCTAAATTATAAACCTTTTTAGGCATTATTTTTCACGAGCTAAATTATAAACTCTTTTTAGGCATTACTTTTCACGCAAAAAACGATAAACCATCGCCGATTTGTTGTAGCCATTACTTTCCACGCAAAAAACGATAAACCATCACCGATTTCTTGTAGCCATTACTTTTGTTTTAGCCATTACTTTCCACGCAAAAATGATACACCATCACCCATTTCTTGTAGCCATTACTTTCCACGCAAAAAATGATAAACCATCACCGATTTTGTTGTAGCCATTACCTTTCACGCAAAAAAATGATACACCATCACCCATTTCTTGTACCCATTACTTTCAACGCAAAAAACGATAAACCATCACCGATTTTGTTGTAGCCATTACTTATCACGCAAAAATATGATACACCATCACCCATTTCTTGTACCCATTACTTTCCACGCAAAAAACGATAAACCATCACCGATTTTGTTGTAGCCATTACTTTTCACGCAAAAAATGATACACCATCACCCATTTCTTGTACCCATTACTTTTCACGCAAAAAACGATAAACCATCACCCATTTCTTGTAGCCATTACTTTTCTTTTAGGAATTACTTTTCACGGTAAAATGATAAACTATATCACGAAGTTCCATTTCCGTCAACATAGTCCGCATTACTTTTTTGTTGAGATATATACCCCCACAACGGTCGTCTCCTCCTTAATTTATTGTGTATAAACCCCCACAACGGTCATCTCCTCCTTATTTTATTGTGTAAACCCCTACAACGGTCATCTCTCCCTTATAAACACCCACACGGCCATCCCTTGTGTCAATAGGTTCTGCCTCTCTCTTCTTCGTTCACATACACTTTATCCATTGCCATGGCTTCCACGTCTCGGACGCGGACCGGAAGAGGAAGGGGAAGGGGAAGGGGAAGGGGAAGGGGAAGGGAAGGGGAAGGGGAAGTGGATCATCATCATTGCCACCACCACCGTCAACACTGCCATTGATCATAGAGGAGTTCTTCATCGTCGTCTATGAAGACCCTTTGGTCAAGAAGGTACGTACGCGTTCCCACATATATGATGCATGTGATTAATTATGCGCATGTTCTAAAAACCTTTAATTTCAAGGGTTTCCTAATTTCAAACGATCGGCGCTCGATCTCTTTGCAGGAACTCCCAAAAAAATTTGCGGACTATCTTGACGGCAAGGAGCCGCTAAGGTGTATCTGCGAGCAGCTGACTGCGGTCCTCGTCTCTCGACCGTGGAGGTCCTATTTGACGGACAAGGCCGGATGTACCTCGACAAGGGCTGGGAGAAATTCGCCATCGCGCACGGTGTGGATTTCGGCTGGTTCGTACACTTCAAATATGAAGGCGATGATGTGCTCACAGTGAAGGTGTTTGACGGAACAATGTGCAGGAGGTACTACTACTCAGACGACGAAGATACTGATGATGAAAGCGACGACGACGTGAAGCCATGCATCCATCCCCTTTAGATAATTAAGGGGATCATGACCAAGAATATATATGTAGCTTCATATGCATCGATTTAGAGATCTAGCTATTTTCTATATATTATGCATGTAAAAAATAATATCGCATTTCCACTATTATTCGAGCACCACATCCTCGCCGCCACTGCTAGGTCAACGCCGGGATGCACAATGTTTAGCATAAAAGTCACTTTAGATTAAGCTGCGAAAATAGTCACCTGCCATGGGCTGAGGCGGCCCCTACAGAGCGGCTCTATATTATATTCTCTAAATAAAATAGACGACCACAGCGGTCATTGACTGGGAGGCCCCACAGCGGCAATATATAATTTTCTATAAATAAATAGACGACCCACTGGTCATTGGCTGCGGCAGCCCCATAGAGCGGCCCCATTTGTCATTGGCAACACCGCGTATACAATCATGAAATAAAACGGCCCACGCGTCGGCGGTAGATGGATCCACCCGTCAGCACGAGACGGTCAGCGAGGAACCGACCTCACGGTAACGGTAAGGCCCTCGGACGGCAACCCGCGTCTTCGATGGGTTTCAAACTAGAGGGAGGGGAAAACTGAGGAAAAACTAACGAGCTGGGGAAAACTGAGTACAACTAACGAAGCAGGGGCACGAAAATAGAAAACCCAAACATTTATCATGAAAACTAAGATATAACAATGACTAATTTATTATTGCCTCTTGGGCATATCTCCAACATTACAGTGCTCGGGTGGGAAGAAAGGGTGCCATTGGAGGTGGAGAAAACGTTGTCGTCTGGCTGCTGGTAACATTGACTCTGGCTCCGTTGTCCCGATCAAAGTGGTTGCGGTCGTGGCGGTACTCGGCCTCACTATCGTGAGGGGGAGTTATCACCGAGTCCCCGGGACTCCTGCGCTTCTTCCCATTTGCAAATCTGTCAGATATTGCGCTCGCTGGAGCCTGGCTCCACAAAAATGGGTGAATTCACAATTAATGCACTAGAGATACAAGTGGGTTACCACCACTAGTGGAGAAGAGGCCTTTGGTCCTCAGCAAATAACCCAGTGCAGAACCAAACCGGGACCATTGGGGGCATTAGGCCCGGTTCGTTTTGCCCTGGCGGCCCCACCGGAGCCTGTCCTGTAGTGGCCTTTGGACCTGGTTTGTATTACAAACCGGGCCTAAAGGGTGGCCGGCAGGGTCTCCTCCGCGTGATGAGTCTCCTCCGCGTGATGATTCTCCTATGCGCGATGATGATTCCCCTGTGCATGAGCAGTCTCCTCCGCGTGAAAACACTCCGCCGCCTCCTCCTCCTCGTCAGGAGACTCCGCCGCCTCCACCTAAGCAAAAGAGGAAGCTAACCGGCACCTCCTGCTCCGAAGAGATCATCAACTCCGATGAGGGCACAGACTCAGAGTTGTTACCACATCAGCAGACTGAAGAGCAAAAGGCGTTTCTTGCGCCGAAGAAGATGTTTATTAAACCGCAAACAATGAAGCACTTTGCCGAGACGAGAATGAAGAGACCTGAGCTGAGATCTGATCATGACCGCTCTCTTGGACAGTCCTATAGAGCGAGCAAAGAAGCAAAAAAAGTCGCCCAGCTTGGACAGCAGGACAATCAGACCATACCCCACTTCGTCGTGCAGCCCTATGATGATCCAGAGACGGCATCGATGATCGAACGGGAGGCTAGAGCTCAGGGAGCATCAGTTGATTACGAAGATTACTATCCCACGGCTCAAGTGGTAAACACGTATAGATACGGAAAAGATCTCGTCAAACCTGGCGAGCTCGCGCGTCTAGGTACTCAGATGCGAAGGTTGCATGACTGGTACCTGAAAGCCTGTCGAAGAGGTGATCGCTACCTCACGGTGTATCTTAGAGATGAGCATTACTTCCGGGGGAACGAGGAGATAAACCTTGAGTTAGAAGAACTGTTTCAGTTATTCAATCAAGACGCCCTCGACAAAGCTGTCATCAGTTGCTACTGCCTGTAAGTGATTTATTTATGTAATTAAGTCTGTAGCTCAGCGCTCATTCATTTGCACTAACAATTATCCTCACTATATTCTTTGTGTACGCTATATATTTAATTATGCAGAATGAAGAAGCTCGAATGCAAAAGAGGCAAGCTCCTACCGCTGGGGTTCATAGACCCAGACACAGTTCATGAAGTTACGGTTCGAGACTTCGCCAAGGACACAGAGGACAATATGGTAATGTTTTTAGTGAAGCAAGCAGACAAAGAGGAAATATTTTTTCCCTACAACTTCAAGTGAGTGTTATATATAACATACATTATGCTTGTGCAGCTTCCACTTTATTCTCCTAATCATTGAGCTATGCTTGTGCAGTTTCCACTTTATTCTCCTTATCATTGATCTTCACAAAGGAGTCGTAAAGGTCATGGACTCGAAACGTAAAGAACATGCGGAATGGGCGGACATGGCTGTCATCCTTCAGAGGTAATTTCAATCAATTTCGTATTGGCATCTTCATCTGTTCTAATTCGACGATATCATCAACTAATCAATAACTCATTTACTCATTATTTTTTGCCGGGCAGGGCTTGGAAACGGTTCATCACTACTGTTCCGGGTAAATGGAAACCGGAGCTTACATTTGAAGATTACCCTGTAAGTAGTACTATATATATAGCTATGTCCGTGAAACTCTATGTATGATATTTACTTTCAATACGATGCTTGATTAATTATTAGTTTGATCGAACTATTTTTTCGTAAAGTGTATGTGGCAGGAACGCGGGAATAACTTATGTGGATACTACGTCTGCACCTTCATTCGTGACATGACCTGTCCCAAGGGTGGGGATGCCCAAATACATGCCACTCGTGTATGATAACAAATTCTCACAATTATCTTAATTAGTACCATCTATTGTATGATTTCCATTCATATATTGATCTCCTTTTTTAAATATAGATGATACGCCTGCGGGACAGTCTCATAACGGCGGATCAAATACGAGCAATTCAAGAGGAAATCGCGGGATTCTTTCTTACCGAGTGCATAACCCCAGGTGGAGAGCACTATGTGAAGGTCATAGCTAGGTGTTGAGCAACTTTGTAGAAGCTAATAGATTTAGTAAAGAGATCCGACTTGATATGCATGCATTACGTGTACTGTTGACGATGTCTATATATATTCACGACGATTTGTTTGTGGTTTCTTGAATGATATATATGCATTGCTGAAATTCAGCCGCGGCACGAAACGCCTGTTTTTCTGCCGCGGCAGAAACGCTGCTGCACCCTAAACCCGTGCCGCGGCAGAGAAATAGGAATTCTCTGCCGCGCAGAGCCAGGCCGGTTCGTACCACGAACCGGGACCAAAGGCCTTCCACCGCGAGCTCCCTGGCCGCACCACGTGCGCAGCTTTTAGCCCGGTGCCTTTTTGAACCGGGACTAAAGGGGTGGGCCTTTAGTCCCGCCTAATTGGTCCCGGTTTGGAAACCGGGACTGAAGGCCCAAACGGACCGGGCCTGTAGCCCCGTTTTCCACTAGTGCACCAGGCTACTTTCTATCCACTTTATCCTTAAATGAACTAACATTTCCCAAATAATGAGATCGCTGAAAAGGTACTCCCTTCGTATCAGTTTATTGGTCCTACGTGTAACTCTAAGTTATCAATTTGATCAACTTAATATAAATTATATATTGCAGTAAATATATCACTAGAAACGTTGCATATTTTTAATGGTACTTTTGTTATATATAGTTTATAATATGTAGGTCAAATTGGTAACCTAGGTACAGCGTAGGACCAATAAACCAATATGGAGGGAGTGGTTCAATTTTTTAAAAAGAAGAGGGCAGATGGTATTCGAATGATTGATTACCCACTTCCATGTCTACCATGCAACCACTGCCATGGCGCGAGGAAGCATATATAGTTCGACGGGCGACATACTAGAACTACTGCCCTTGGTTTGCCGGTTTTCATCACTGCTGCATCAGCATTATTTTAACTACTCACTGACAGCACCGGTGCCAGTTACCTTGATTCTTTTTTACTTGCCAACACATCATGCTCTAGATCACGCAGAAATGAGTCCGCAAAGGCATATGCCCTTGAACGTATTTATTTATAAATATATGCCCTTGTGCGCAGGTTATTTATCTGAAATTTTCTAGAAACTTATGGATATGATTTTCGGGAATATTTCCTTCACGGGTTCATAGGTACCCGAGAACCTATGAAAATCCATTGTGGCGGCCATTTCTGAATTTGGCCCAACGATTAACATCTAGGCAGTTACATGGCTCCAAGTTGAGGCTGTATTGTTTGTGGATTGAGGCCCATCCTCGGGTTGCAACTTAGAATTATCTTTTTTTTTAGAGGAATAGGCTGCATCTTTATTTAAGCATCAATCAAGTCATCAGACAACGCCGAGACAATACAATCCGGCACCTGATTAACCCAAGTCTTACACACCTTATTACTACAGCCTTCCCTTGCTAGCTTGTGAGCTACTACATTTGCTGTGCGTCGCACTGCCTGAATCTTCACCTGATCGAAGTCACGAAGTGTAGACTTCAGGTCTTCAATTAGAGGTCCCATTACTGACATATCTCTTCCTTCCTCGTTCAGTTTCGTCACTAAGTTGGCGCAGTCTGTCTCGAGTACGAACCCTCGGCACCCAATCTCCTTGGCCAGATCTGCCGCATGTTTACAAGCCATGACTTCAGCTCCCTCTGGATCAATAGCATTGGGGAAAAAATGAGATGCCCCTGCAACAAAGCATCCATTGTGGTTTCTTACCACCACGCCACCACCGCCATATTTTCCAGTGAGAGAGTATGAACCATCAGTGTTAAACTTGAGCAAACCTTCCTCCGGTGGGCACCAACGCTCCCTTGGTCTGGCGGTAGGTACATTCAGCTGTTTAGCATGGACCTCGTGCCATTCCTCAGTCAGGGCGAGCGTTCGTCTAGCAATAGATTCAGGTCCCTCTATCATGACTGCGTCCCTGGCATCGTTGTGTGCCAGCCATAACTGGTACAACATGGTGCACATTAGTTCCAACTCCTTCGAGCTTGTGATGTTGAAACAATCCAACAGCCACCATTTTAAATCCTCATGGCCGCGTATAGGATCTGGTGGTCTGGGGAGAAAAGACCCTGACAACTGCGACAAAATCTCCCAGAAGCGATGAAGAGCTGTCTCTTCCCTGCCACATGCAATGCACAATACCCCTTGCTTCACCTTGCGTCGCCGCAAGTCATCTCCTACCGCAAGACCATTCCGGGCTAGCCTCTACACATGGATTTTTACCTTGTTTGGGATGTCTGCACCCCAAAGGCTGAGCCAGCCCTTATGAGAGCTACACGTATTTGAGCACTCTGCACGCCCAACTGAAACTCTCTTCAGTTGAACTTTCAGATGGTAGGCAGATTTGACTGAAAACAAGCCTTGTTTTGTATAGTTCCATGCAAGATAGTCATCGGTTCCGGCACCACTAACAGGGACTTGTAGTATATCTGCAACATCTTCATCAAAAAAATCTCCCGAAGTTTACTTTCATCCCAGCTCTTTCCATTACTGTCCAGGAGGTCAGCAACCGTCTTGGCTCTTCCTTCTGGCTTACGACCAATGGGACATTGAGCACCAGCCCGCGGAATCCATTTGTCCTTGTCAATCTGGATGTTCCTCCCACTACCAACACGCCATATCAGGCCTTCTTTGAGAAGGTTTCTACCATGAATAATTCCCCTCCAAGTAAAAGAGGCACGACGTGGGCAGGTAGCCTGAAGAAAACCCCCGTTTTTGAAATACCTTGCCCGAAGAACCCGTGCGCACAGGGAGTCCGGTTGGGTTAAAATCCGCCAACCCTGTTTAGCGAGCAAGGCTTGGTTGAAAATCTCCAAATCTCTGAAGCCCATACCTCCCTCCCTCTTCCCTACGCACATCTTCTCCCATCCAATCCAGTGAACCTTCCGTTTCCCTTTCTGTGCACCCCACCAGAAACCAGCCGAGATCAATCTAAGCTGGCTACACATTTTCTTTGATAGCTGAAAACAAGACATAGTATAGGCAGGCACATCTTGCAGTACTGATTTGATCAGCACTTCTCGTTAGATAGGCCCTGCCCCTTAAAACCTGTCACTTTAGCCCCTGATCTTTCGCGCAAATGTTTAAAACAACCCTCCTTAGATCGACCAACCACCGTAGGTAGTCCCAAGTAGCGCTCAGAAAGCGCCTCCTGCTCAATATCAACTATCTTCTTAAGGGCATCCTTTCGATCATCCTTGCAGCCCAGACCAAAAAAGATCGATGATTTTTGCAAGTTTACCTTCTGGCCCAAGCTGGCTTCATACTGTTGGAGTACCCTCTTGAGCGCTCGCAAGCTGTCATCTGATGCTTCCAAAAACACAATGCTGTCATCTGCAAACAGCAAATGTGTGATGTGAGGACCTTGAGCACCAAAATTAACACCCTTGAGTGCATTTTCAGCTTGTGCCTTCCGCAACAAAGATGAGAAGCCCTCAACACAGAAGAGAAAGAGGTAGGGGGACATTGGATCCCCCTGTCTTAGTCCCCTTGAAGGTCGAAACATGTCCGAGGTACCACCATTAAGCTTGACCGAGAACCTCACAGAATGGATACATCTCATGATCACCTGCACCCAAGACTCAGAAAACCCCATCTTAACCATCATCCGTTCCAAGAAAGACCATTCAACTCGGTCGTAAGCCTTCATCATGTCTAATTTTACAGCACATAGTGGCTTTTTACGCTTCCTTGTTCTGATGGAGTGAATGCACTCATAGGCAATGAAAACATTGCCCGAAATTAAGCGCCCCGGGACAAACGCACTTTGCTCTTCAGAAATCAAGATAGGTAAAATCCGCTTCAGTCTATTAGCCAATACCTTGGAAGCGATCTTGTAAAGGACATTACAGAGACTAATTGGTCGAAATTGTGTCATGGTTTCTGGGGAGGCCACCTTAGGGATCAAGACTAGCACCGTGTCATTAAAATCCGGTGGGAACTCACCCCCATTCAAAAAGTCTCTCACAGCCCGGCATACATGCTCCTTTAGAAGGAAAATAGGGCGGGCAGCCCATCCGGCCCAGGGGCCTTAGTAGGTCCCATTTGGAATAGGGCCACTTCGATCTCTATATCAGAGAAAGCTGCTGTCAGCTTCTGGTTCATGTCCTCGGAGACCGAAATAGGTATAGTCTCGAGTAGTGCTTCAGTAGCATGGTCATTTGACCCCTCAGAGGAGTATAGATCACGGTAAAAGGCCAGTGCCATTTGCCGCATCTCATCATTTGTGTTACACCAACTACCATCATCCTTCTGAAGAGCCCGAACTGTATTTTTGCGCCTCCTGTGAGATGCTCGATTTTGGAAGTATTGCGTATTTCGATCACCCGCTTTTAGACACACCACTTGAGAACGCTGGCGATACATCACTTCTTCACGTTCGTACAGATCGTGGAGTTTTTTCTCAGCATCCCGGACCTCCTGTGAGCATCCAGTCGCCAGCGCCGTCGCTTTGGCATCCTGCAGTTTGCTTTTCAGTCTCTTTATCTCCCTTCTCACCGAGCCAAAAACTTCAGAGCTCCACCCCTGCATACTTTTGGACATGTTCTTGAGACAGTTCCAGAATCCATTTGTATCAGTAGCTTCAACTTCGTGTTGTTGCCATGAACTCAGAAACATATTCTCATAATCATCATGTTTAGTCCACATTTCCTCATACTTAAAACCCCTCGGTTCAACTTGTGCCCGAACGGTTTCCTCCTCTTGCACATTAACAATCAGGGCTAAATGATCTGATACCTCTGTCATCACATGTTGCACCGAGGTGTTAGGGAACCATTCCAGAAAAGAGTCAGAACAAAGCGCTCTGTCCAGCCGAACTTGGACGTTGTCATCGCCAGCTACGATTGTCCCATGTGAATGGATAACCAGTATAACCCAAATCAGCAAGCTGACAATCATTTAGACACTCTCTGAATGCCTCCATTTGTGCCTGGCTGCGCTCATTCCTTCCAAACTGCTCCTCCTGTCTGGTAATTTCATTAAAATCACCAGCGCAAAGCCATGGAAGATTGTCTTGGGATCGGAGATACCGCAGTGTTTCCCATGTTTTACATCTAAGCTCGGTCCGTGGTTCACCGTAGACTCTAGTGAGCCTCCAGGTTTTGTTCTCAAAAGAGACACTAACATCAATGTAGTATTGACACCATGGTCTGACCGAAACCTCCACCCCATCTCTCCACCAAAGAGCTAGTCCCCCGCTACGGCCGCTACAGTTTACCGCCACACCATTCGAAAAGCCGATGCTCCACCTCAATTTATCCATCGCCTTGTCCCTTTTCTTCGTTTCACAAAGGAACACCACCACTTAGAATTATCTGATCGAGCTTGTTGTGCTAAACAAAACTTCTGATGGAGCTAGTTCAGAAAGCAAAACAAAAAGTCGGATCGAGCTAGTCTGCGTTCCATTTTTGTGCATTCTGCTCTCCATGGACGATCGTACGAACTTGTCAACGAGGATCTTCTTCCCGTAAGATGCACTGTGAAGATTTTATTACGCTTAGCAGTGAGGAAAGTCGGCTTCTCAAAGGTGCCTTCCGGTGGTGAGTGGAGGCGAGTGTAAGCTGTCAAAATCCTTCAGTTCACATAATCTACGACTATGTAAGATTACATGAAAACACGCTCGATATTCAGCTTAATCACCTTCCTTGTGATGCTATTTTTTGAGTATTAAAGAAACCTAGACAGCGAAAGCTTCAGAACATTCTATTCTTGTGACAAATACCCAACACCAGAACTGAAGATTAAGGACATCTCGGGTACATTCCGTTGCAGCAGGTATGCAGTCGCTGTGCTGCATCTTGCTTGCATCGATGGATGCGTATAACTATGTGGCAAGTATTCTTTTTTTTTTTTTTTTGAAACCGAACACTGAGTTTCCTCACTGCATATTTTATTTATTTTAATTTTAAAAAGAGTTTATGTACATGCATAGTGCTAGAGAACAGCACCAAAGAGAACTAAACTAGCTAAAGAGCTATACAAAGTCTTCTCCATTCATTTCGTCCGTGGCGAATAGAGAAATCGTGACAAATTATTGCATCACAACAAGAAGAATCGACATCTCTGCAAGCTGGCTTCTTTGGTATTGCATTTTGGTGAGATGAACACATCAAGAGAGGACACACACCTCAGTGGAGTGGACAGTGTCCCTTTCCTTTATCTTTTGATGATTGATGGAATCCAGACACGAAAGTATAGACGTTCAAGCCATCAAATCTTAATTTTCCCAAGTGTTGCAGTCTTCAGTTGTCAATCCAAGGACAGCGGACTGAGGCTTCTGGAGTAGTCTTCATTGCTCGTTGTCTCAGTTTTTGTGTGCCGACCTAGAGTTGTGTGTGTGCGTGTTTCCATCACATTGCCACAAAGCACTTAAGACGGGCTTAGCGCACATCACATTGCCACAAAGCACTCTCTTAAGAACATCTAGTATGCTTCATATGTTTGGCCAAATAAATCACCATCATAATGTACTCAGAACAGCTTGTTTTTAACCACAAACTTTGCATTAAGAAGCCCAGCATGCATCTCAGTTAAATACTGAAGGATAAAATAGGGGAAAGAGGAATTTTTAGAAACACATGAGACACAACACTACTTCATCTTACGACTATTATTGGGCATAGTTCAACACGTTATACGCTAAGAAACGCACACCTCATCGCACCTGAAAGTAAAGCACAGAAAGTCGCAAACAAAGTAGTCTATCTCGCCAGTTAGCCTTGTATCATCACATCAGTATAAGAAAATTACGTCAAGCTAATGATAGAGGAACATGACATCAGTTTTTCGTTGTTTTCAGCAGCTCTTCGAGATCAAAAAAGCATGGCACATAAAGAAGTTCACAGAAATAGACAGATCAAGTGTGTTAGCATCTGCGCCGATAACTATTGTCGACTCTAGCAGTCTCCTTTGATCATAGTCCATGCAGAGCCTTTGATATGCCTCTTATCGTGTCTGGGCTTGTTCTACAGCAACCCCCTATAAGGGAGGCTCCAGCCTCGTGCCATTTTCTCACGTATGAAACGAAATCTTCGTTTGAAACACCTGAGCAAGCCTGTGTAAAATATCCAAGAGGTTGTGGTTATGTACTGCGTATTGACATACTTTCTTCTTTTGTAATTTGACTAGATAACTTATTCTCATGTAACAGCATTGGGAATACAGATGTTTTCTCGGTAAAAACAGAGGCTGGTCTTTTTTCCCCATTAACTTTTCTATAACAGTTGCAGGCCAATAACACAGATTAAGAGTACGCAAACTTATCATGATTTTTTTTAGCTGATACTTACCACCCATTCCTTCCTTACAGGATCATAGCTCTCACCACTATTAGGATATATCAATATTGGTTTGTTTGTAACCTGCATAACAGAACATTAGAAATTCGTCAGCATAACATGCACACTTGTACAGTGACATTTACAGGTCAATGCAGCCATGACAGGAAGTTACCTTTCGGATGGATAAGACTAATGCATGAATAAATCTGGGTGGAGTGCAATTGATACCAACTGCACCAACCTCCTTGCATGAATTAGCAATAGAAACACACTCCGTGAGGGAATCGCCACTTACTACATTAATTCCATCCTTTGAAGGGAAAGCAAACCATGCTGGAATATGTAAATTACACTCTTCTAGTAACTCAACATATGCCTGGAAAAGACCATAAGATGTTACTTCTTATGACTAGGTTGATCAGGCCAGAGGTGCTCAACAATTTGATTTAGGATGTTTTGGAAAAATAAACTCGTAACTGATATGTGCATTAAGCACATATTTATTTGTTAAATATATTCCATAAACATTACCAGAGCATAAGGAAGGGATTATTAGCTTTGGTTTATCAAATGTACAATGTGGTACAAATTTTTCCTTGCACTAACATTCTAATCATATAGGATCACTTTTAAAGCAATTATGCAGTGTCAATGAAGCAAATCGTAGTGCTATGTTCATTGAGACCAGTGCACAATCTGAGCATAGCTTAGCATCATTTGCATATGTCTTTTATGTGTTCTGTTTCAATCTGCATCACACTGTTCAAATCCAATTCCAGTTTCCAAACATACCTGTGTCTCAATTTTATTTGGAATAGTTTCGAAAACAAGAATATCAGGTCCTGCTTCAGCAAGCACTTGAAGCCTCCTCCTATGAAAGTTTTTCAGATATTCCAAATTACCCTCCTTTCCGTAGTCGCCACTGCAAGCACAGTCAGATGTAAACTATCACGAAACTCTAACAAAAACGAGAACATATAATCATTCCCAGAATAAGTTGTATTCTGAACCATTATTGAGCATGCTGATATCATCTTTTATTACTTCCAAAATAAGGAACCAACCTATACTCAGAACCATCAGCCAGATATGCTCCATAACTTCCAATGGATGCTGCGATTAGTATAGGGCGCTGCCTAAGTCTTGCTCCATCTTTGGGCTCATCAGAACTATTAGACCATTTTCCTAGATATGTATCCCGTGCTTCACATGCTAGTTGAACACTTAGTTTCAGAAATGATTCACTTTCGTCCTGGGAAAATCCCCGAGAAAGATAGCCCTGAATCGTTGCCTGCGATAACAATGTTACAAGCCATGGAGTTCATTTGCTTGAGAGTTCACATCAACACTTTTGCTCGAAAGATGTCAGAGTAACCAATAATACCTGGTATGATCCTGTCATCAAAACGCTTGCCCCAGCTTCGAGATACTCTAAATGAACCTGTTGAAATGAAAATGCATTGTTATTTATTAAGAACGTACTAGATGTGCTCAGGGACGCCACTTGTGAAATGTGTATGGACATCAATCTACTGTAACACGGTGTTCATAGAAATAATGCACTGCAGTTAAGCACAAGTGTTGTGAGAAAGAAATAAGAGGTGATGCAATGCAACAGCCTCTTGAGACACCTCTAGTACCGATCTTATTTCCTTTAAAATGTAGATAATAATTTCCCATAAACCTGGCTAGAGAAGGCAAGAACCATACAAATCTAAACTACATCACAAAATGCAATCAGGTTTCCAATGTATAATGTCACAGACCATGATTTGGGAATTAAATGTCATGGATATCAAAATAATATTAGCACATTGCTCTGAAGATGCCCAAATAGTCAAATACTTCTACCGCTCACTTACAGCGAGCCCTGACTTCGTTATACACTAAAGTAAAGCTTGTGCATCCTGAACTCCTTATACCTAGCTCCCTAGCCTAAGTATAACACCCCTGAAGGCTGAAGTAAACAAGGTACTGTACATACATAGCAAAATAGCACAGGTCAAAAGATTTACTCAAACCGACAGACATTGCGCATTCGCTGCCCCTCACAAAGGGATACGAATCAACCTAGAAGCGAACGGGAGGGAGAAGGAAAAGACCTTCTTGATGAGGTGGGGGCAGGTGAATAGGCACTTGGCGCTCCAGAGGGTGTCCTTGAGATCGGCCCCGTGAGCCTCCAGCTCTGTCGCCAGACCGCCGTCCATCACCACCGCGCCGCCGCTCGCGCGCAGGAACTCCGCCATCATGTCCGTGTGCACAGCTTCCCCCATCTCCGGCGATGTCGGCGGCGCGGGAGGAGGAAGAGGAGTTGGTGGTCGACTGAGGAAGGGGGCGAGCTGGGGTTTAAGACAGAGTGGATTGTGTGGGTCCCAATTGTCGGCAGCTCAGATTTTGGAGGGCCGTCAGATTCATTGTGTCTGGACGTGCGAGGCAAGAAAATTAGGTTTTCCTGCAACGGGCTTTCAACTGAACTAGGTTCACCCGTTGCGGTTGTGAGGTGCGGCTTGAGGGATTTTGAAAAAAAAAACACTATTTAAAACCTTACAATCGTAAAGATTTAGGAAAATGAACATAAATAAACTTTAACTATACTACTCCCTCCATCCATTAATAGATGTCCGATGGTTCGTCAAAATTTATGTGTATCTATGCACTAAAGAGTGTCTAGATACATTTGAATTTAGACAAACTTTTGACATCAAAAGATGAACAGAGGTAGTAGGAAATTAGGCGCACGGCAAGCCACGCCCGTAAATTTGGTACATTTTCAGAAATTGTCAAACACTGTAAACTCATATTAATAATGTAAGTACAGTCTCTGGCTAGTAAAATTAATCACATATTATTGAACATACGAAGCAATTACTTTCTCCGTCCCAAAATTAACTTTACATCCATATCTAGATAAAGTTCTTGCTGGGTCTGGCCTTAACTGGTTGTGTCTGGCAATATTTTTGTTCGAGGCATTGTTTTGAGAATGGGGACTATTTTCAGGGTGAAAACCTAAGACCTTTGGTCGGGCGACGACGGCGCTGGTGCACTGTTTCCTTGGAGACGTCGCTTTTGGAGAGTCTGTACTTCAGGTGTTGTCACGGTGGTGGTTGTATTGCTGTTGCTAGGTCTAGAAGGCTGTAGCGGGACTTTTATTTCTTAGTTTTCATTACTCTTTTTTAGCTGTGCGCATCCGTACTGCCATTAGGGTGGGCGTTGTGGTGACCCGACATAACACTGCATGATGTAGTATGCAAGTCTGACATAACACCAATGAAACACTGTTCCACTAGTATTACATCACTCAGAGTGGTACAACAAAAACATATGCGGGTCCAAGGTATGTCTATAGAATTACATATTCTAGAAGATCAGCACAGCCTCCAACTTTACAATGAGGTAAATCTGCAAATAAACTCCAGAAGAACGACTCATGGTCTAAGCCTACCACGAACTCTATTTGTAGAGGTTTTGACTAGTGATATAGGCTATAATAGGATTCTAGCTAATTAGGAGCTAGGATTAGGAAGCTAGTTTCCTTCTATGGCTAATCTAGGTTTTCTTCTTGTTGGATGTGGTGTTTGACTCTTCTGACAGGTTCCTGTCCCTTGAAGTAGTTGTTGACTTCTCGGTCTTCGAGTTGCACTGTAGATCCTCCTTCGATGCCTTCACATCTAAGCAGAGGATTTAAGAGTGGGATGAGTACGAGCATACTCAACAAGTTCATTATAGGAAAGAGGTGTTTAATGCACTAGCTACAGCCATACCCCAGAAAGTCCAAGACGATGCAGGTTTTTGTAATCATTTCTTCAAAAGGTTGCTTTTATTCTGAAGAGCTATGACCGTCAGCCTTCACCGGTTGACTAGAACTTCATGGAGTTCCTTTCCCATTGTGATTCCATATCCCGGAACAGGGAGTGACAGGTCACGATTCATTACACTCTGCAGAGGTGTGTTGCTTTACCCATAAGAGATCTTAACCTTGCTGCCAACCGGGCAATTTCCCCGTTCACACTTCCTTTGGTGTGAGGCCCGGTATAAGGTCCTAGCCAAAATTGCATTCTCCCGCGACCTCGCACACCCACCCTTTGTTGCAATCCCCGACCCTGGGTCCTCGCCGGTGCATACCTCTCTGGATAGCCCCCGACCACGATGACAATTCAGGGCTCTACCATAAATTCCTTCGCCGGTAGATGCAACCCATCATACACCGCATTACCGTGGAGACTTTATTGGGACCCCCACCCTACCACTTGTCCTTCTCTGGATCAAGTGTCTACGGTAAGCGCATCCGTTGATGAACGAGAGGAGAGAACACACTTGACTACTCCGTCTCATTCCAGATCTTATGGTTAACACGGGTATTACGGCACAAGAATCACTGGACGACATTTGTTGTTAATCCTAGATGGATATAAACCCTTGCAATGGAACCTCCACCAAACTCATACCATGGTTCCATTGCCCACCACTTAGTCATATTCATAATTATGAAGATAACAATTTTACTTTTCATGCAAGAGTGATGAGTATAGTACTTTGCAAGTGCTTTGGTAAAAATACTCAAATGACATGAGCAAGCGATGAACTTGCCTTTCTTGACTGCGAGATTATGCAGGCAAGGTCTTCGATACGCAATAACTCCAAATTCTGAAATAGCATCATCGTCCGGTAAGGACGATGTTTAAAAGATTGGTAAGGATGCAATAATGCATAAGTGTGAGATGCAATCACTCTAAGCGTGACCTAACCCCGATGATTTAGGATTAGTGAGTTGTGATGATTAGTTCAAGGTGTGTTGCACTTTTAGAGTGATTCCACAAATAAGGTTCTTATTAAGGGTTGGTTACTTTGTATCATAAGTAATGCAATACATCACAATAATAATATTAATGGCGCACAACAATAGGATATGGTATAATCCTAACATGTAATAAACAATGGTTGGTCTTGGTACTATATGGCATGGTTAATGGTTACTTGTTATATTCTTCAAAAGAATAACTTTTGAAGAACATGTTCTTTAATAAAGAACAAGTATGACAATTGGGTTTGTGGGGTTCTATGGTTTTCTATGGTTCCAATAGGTTTCTGGAGTAAGTATTAGAGGGATCCCAACAAAGTTGGATTCATCAACAACTAGGGCTTGTATGGTTTTAGTGAAGCATAAGTATGTTAAGCAATTAGTGGTTGCTATCATGGTGGTATATCTTACTGGTAATAGATAGCTAGGGTTTATAGGTCCTATTAGGCAAGGTTGATGACTACTCTTTATTTTCTTCAAAAGAATAACTTTTGAAGAACATACTTCTTAAGGAATAAGAAGTATTACAATTAGGGTTGAGGTTTTCTAGGATTTGCTATTGGATCCACTAGGTAAGGAATAATGGATTCCTAAATAGGATGGTTCATAAGTATTTAACACTAGCAGGGTTTAGTGGAATATGGTTAGGTAATGCACAATATTTGGCATAGTTGTTATTGGAATTCATCACAATGGTGTGATGTTAATCAAGGGTAATTAAGGATGAGATCCTTGGTAATAGGGACTAGGGTTGATCCTATTTGATCATCTAGATTCTATTAGGTTGAACTCATGGAATACCATTTTATTAGTGATAGGGTCTCTATTATTTTATGAGGACATGAGATGTATTTAGTTGTTTCTATGGATCTATGAGTCAAAAGGAAGTACATGATCACATGTAATATCCTAGGCATTGGTTAAAAGTAGACTAGGGTTTACCTGAATTAATGGAGCTAGGGTTCCTAATGGAATTAGGGTTTTAGAATTCCACATAAAATCATGAACTACTATTTTATGTATAATGGAACTAGGGTTTTCTAATCTACCATATAATTCTTAAGGTAATAACCTCATTATAAAGTTGAAGTTATTAATAACTTTGAAATAGAAAATAATATTGGATTTGGCATTTTATTATTTTTAAAGAATTAACAATTAAGGTAATTATTATTTGGGATTTCTATTTTCGTGCCCCTGCTTCGTTAGTTGTACTCAGTTTTCCCCAGCTCGTTAGTTTTTCCTCAGTTTGCCCCTCCCTCTAGTTTGAAACCCCTCGAAGACGCGGGTTGTCGTCAGGTCAGAGGCCTTACCGTTACCGTCAGGGCAGTTCCTCTCTGACCGTCACGTGCTGACGGGTAGCCATCCATCTATCGCGACGCGTGGGCCGTTTATTTCCTGATTGTATACGCGGTGCTGCCAATGACAAATGGGGCCGCTCTATGGGCTGCCGCAGCCAATGACCGTGGGTCGTCTATTTATTTATAGAAAATTATATATTGCCGCTCTGTGGGGCCTCCAGCCAATGACCGTTGGGGTCGTCTATTTATTTAGAGAATATAATATAGAGCCGCTCTGTGGGGCCGCCTCCCATGGCAGGTGACTATTTTCGCAGCTTAATCTAAAGTGACTCTTATGCTAAACATTGTGCATCCCGTTGACCTAGCAGGGGCGGCGAGCATAGCCGTTCTGACCATGCCGGTATCGGCATCGGCATCGTTTGGAGGATGTGGTGCTCGAATAATAGTGGAAATGCGATATTATTTTTTACATGCATAATATATAGAAAATAGCTAGATCTCTAAATCGATGCATATGAAGCTACATATATATTCTTGGTCATAATCCCCTTATCTAAAGGGGATGGATGCATGGCTTCACGTCGTCGTCGCTTTCATCGTCAGTATCTTCGTCGTCTGAGTAGTAGCACATTGTTCCGTCGAACACCTTCACTGTGAGCACATCATCGCCTTCATATTTGAAGTGTACGTAGCAGCCGAAATCCACACCGTGCGCGATGGCGAATTTCTCCCAGCCCTTGTCGAGGTACATCCGGCCTTGTCCGTCAAATAGGACCTCCACGGTCCAGACGAGGACCGCAGTCAGCTACTCGCAGATACACCTTAGCTGGCTCCCGGCCGTCAAGATAGTCCGCAAATTTTTTGGGAGTTCCTGCAAAGAGATCGAGCGCCGATCGTTTGAAATTAAAGGTTTTTTTAGAACATGCCCATAATTAATCACATGCATCATATATGTGGGAACGCGTACTTTCTTGACCAAAGGGTCTTCATAGACGACGATGAAGAACTCCTCTATGATCAATGGCAGTGTTGACGGTGGTGGTGGCAATGATGATGATCCACTTCCCCCTTCCCTTCCTTCCCCTTCCCCTTCCCCTTCCCCTTCCCCTTCCCCTTCCGCCGCGTCCGAGACGTGGAAGCCATGGCAATGGATCAAGTGTATGTGAACAAAGAAGAGAGAGGCAGAACCTATTGGCACAAGGGATGGCCGTGTGGGTGTTTATACGGGAGAGATGACCGTTGTAGGGGTTTACACAATAAAATAAGGAGGAGGTGAACGTTGGTGGGGGTTTACACAATAAATTAAGGAGGAGATGGCCGTTGTGGGGGTTTACACAATAAATTAAGGAGGAGATGACCGTTGTGGGGGTATATATCTCAACAAAAAAGTAATGCGGACTATCTTGACGGAAATGGAACTTCGTGATATAGTTTATCATTTTACCGTGAAAAGTAATGCCTAAAAGAAATGGTAATTCGTGATAGTTTATCATTTTACCGTAATGGCTACAACAAATCGTTGATGGTTTATCATTTTTTGCGTGAAAAGTAATGGCTACAAGAAATGGGTGATGGTGTATCATTTTTTGCGTGAAAAGTAATGGCTACAACAAATCGGTGATGGTTATCTTTTTTGTGTGAAAAGTAATGGCTACAAGAAATCGGTGATGGTGTATCATTTTTTGCGTGAAAAGTAATGGCTACAACAAAATCGGTGATGGTTATTATTTTTTGCGTGAAAAGTAATGGCTACAAGAAATGGGTGATGGTGTATCATTTTTTGCGTGAAAAGTAATGGCTACAAGAAATGGGTGATGGTGTATCATTTTTTGCGTGAAAAGTAATGGCTACAAGAAATGGGTGATGGTGTATCATTTTTTGCGTGAAAAGTAATGGCTACAACAAAATCGGTGATGGTTATCATTTTTTGCGTGAAAAATAATGGCTACAAGAAATGGGTGATGGTGTATCATTTTTTGCGTGAAAAGTAATGGCTACAAGAAATGGGTGATGGTGTATCATTTTTTGCGTGAAAAGTAATGCCTAAAAAGAGTTTATAATTTAGCTCGTGAAAAATAATGCAGAAAACCAAACTTTAGCGTACTGGGTAACCGCCCTTTCGCATACATAGAGTGTGGAAGCTAACCGACGACAGAGAGAGAGAGAGAGGGTGGTGACCCCGACCAGAGAGAGATAGGGGTTATCCTGCCCGTTAGATCATACGATCAACGGTCGGCGGGCACGATCCGCGTGACATGGGCTAGACCAATCAGGGCAATGTTGGGCGTCTGTGAGAGTTTGTGAAGGGAGAGGGCAAAACTGAGTAGTTTCAAGAAACCAAGGGCAAGTGAGTAGTAAACAGACTAAGGGATTCAAATATGAGATTTAAAAGATGGAAAATGCGTGTTTTGTACAATGAAACCCATCAGTGTGAGAATTGTGGCCTCATTTAGACAAAGTATGTTTTGGGGAAAGCTATTTTGGGTAGGACTTATTATGGAAAACCATGCACCTTCATAGCTACTAGGTGATTTGAGAAGTGGCAATTTGTGGTAAAACTTGATTTATCTATGATTTATCTATGATTTGAGAAGTGGCAATTTGTGGTAAAGACTCCATGAGTAAGTGCCACTCTTTTTCGGAATTTTTTGCACATTAAATAACTCATTTAACTAGTTAATCCCATTTGTTGACTCTCTGTTGACCAGCCACTTGAGGGTAAAACTGAGTATATTGCACTAGCCAGTATTAGCACTCAAGGAGAAAACTGAGCACACAAAAAATGCTAGTATATGACTCGAGGGTATACCTGAGTATATCTAAATTTCCAAGGTTAGACTCGAGGACGCGTGTTGCGGTGCAGAAGTGGAAGACGTGCCATTGTTGACGCGTGTCGCGGTGCAGACGTGCAATAGTGGACACGTAGGACGTGGGTCGCATTTAGGACGCGTAAGCCCCTCCCTCCCTCTGCACACATTACGTCTCATTCTCGCTCACGCACGAAACCACCCCTCTCACGTCCCATCAACTTCTCCAAATCGAAAAAACCCCAACCGCCGTACGCACGCTACCCTTCCGGCGATGGAGAAGAAGCGAGCCGTCGCCTCCGAGCCCGTCGCCGCCGAGCCGGCTGCCGAGCGTCCTCTCCGAGGGCGGCGCACCCAAGCGCGCGCCGTGAACTGGCCTCTCTCTCCGATGGACCACTTCACAAGATCGGCGAATTCTTACTGGCGAACGAGGAGTACGCGGACACCTACTCTGCTATGAGGCAAGTCTGTAGAAATTGGCGCTCAGGTTTGCCTGAGCCCGACGTGTACCTGGACGAATGGATCATGCTAGACCACGCCCTTCCACGCGTCGCTGAGTTCACCTTCCTCGAACTCGGCACATCACGCTACGTCACCATAGATCTATCGGAAGTTCATACAAGGTTCAAATTCCTCCATATCTACCTTTTTATTTTCAATCTTAAACATCTTAGTGCTGAATGTTATCTTCATCAATATATTTTAGATACTACTTCGTCGGATTTTGCCGTGGCGTCATCGTGCTTGCCCAGAAGAACCCGCCGCACAAGATACGGCTTCTGAACCCACTCACAAAGAAATCAAACACTATGTTTGAGGTGCAGATGCCATCTGTTTTTCTGCATTCAGTCGTTGTAATCAAATCCCCGACTATGGTCTTCGTTGCCGCACATTACCCGCCGGAAATTGGTTGGGTCGATGAGAGCACTCCAACTAAGGATATACATGAACATTGGGGAGAAGAAAGATTTTCGATCAAGAACCATTGTCTGCGTTGCATTACCCCGTTCAATGGTGAACTGTATGCAATAGCTGCGGACAATTTTGAGTCCGGAAGAATAGTGTGCACCAATGTACAGTTGCAGCAGCGCGCGAGCACTGTCAAGATGGAGACACTAATTTCATTTCCAGAACTTGGACATCAGAAGTTCTACCTTGTGAAGTCGGATGGTGATCTGCTGCTTGTGTTGTTGATTAGCCAGGCTTTGGCGGGCAAACCATTGGTGTAACATGTGGACACTCAGAGCCGCTCTCTCCATCCGGTCAGTAACATTGGTAATAATGCCTTCTTCGTGAATTATGTCCGGTGTATCTCCGTCGACACCAGAGTGCACCCGACACTTCGACCTGGCTGCATCTACTACACGTATTTGGGTTATATCAGAGAGTACTCTCATGATACAAAGGCCTGGGATGAGTGGCCACTACGTGTGGATAGAACAGGAAACTACAATATGAGAAATGAACACATGCCATACCGTTTGGAGGATGTATTGGCCGCACACTGCAGACGAAAGGAGTTCAATGAATATTTCCTTGGGGTAATGCACGAATGGAGGGACGAAGAAATATATGAGGAGCAATGAAGAACAAATTCATTCATCTTGGGGTATCCTAATCTTCTTGTTGTCCATACATTGCGTGCGTCTTGTATATTTTTCAGCTTAGTTTGTCGTGAACATTAACAACGTTATTGGCTGCTTTTGGCTGCTGTATGCAGTTTATGTATTATACTTAGTTTTCTGATTATGCTGTTGTGAATTTATCATATACTAGCTTCTAGATTTGCTACTAGATTTTCTGCCATATTCGGCAAAAAACGAGGGTCAAAAGGCATAAATAATTGAAGAAAGACAGAAATAGAAGCTTCTCTAGATTTGATACTAATTTGGTGAAAAAGACAGAGAGAGAAAGAGGGGAAAATGTGCTCTTAAAAATGCCAATTTGGGCCGAGAGAGACAAAACCCAGCTCCTACTCACGTGCAACCAAACGCTTCTCGTCCTGTCCCACGCGGTCCCTTTCTACCAGCCCCACGCGACGCGGCCACACACGACGAGGCCCCACAGACGACGCGGCGCAACACGTCAGCACAGAACGTCCAAATAAACGGATTCCTTCCGTCTGAGCTCCTTCTGCGGGTTTCAGACATAGGCTTGGGGAAAACTGAGGAAAAACTAAGGGGCTGGGGAAAACTGAGTACAACTAAGGACGCGAGGGCACGAAAATAGAAATCCCTTATTATTTAGGGTTTAAATCCCTCTAATAAGGATTTATTAAGTTAACAATAAAATAAAACTAGTATTAATGTTTTCTTTATTTATTCACTGGTTTATTTATTTATTTTAGAAACTTTTCTCAATTTCTGAATTTCAATTGAATTTAGAATTAACATAAAAGGCTTAAATAGTAAGTATTAAATATTTAAATTTTTAATAAAAAATAAAGATTTCATATTATATTTTTATTGGATAGATTTTATTTTTATAAGAATTTTGATATCTCAACTATATTTTTTTGAGTTAGAATGTATTTTCTATAATTTGGCAAAGTTTCAGATATTATTGAATTTGTATTAAACAAGAAAATCACTAAACCTACCTGGGCTATTCTACTCTCAGTCACTGATAGGTGGGCCTTGGCCACGTCAACTGCCACGTTGGCGATTGACTGTGTCAAAATTGGATACGTGGCAAAGGACACGGTGGCCGGCTGGCAGACGTCGCCGGCGGCGACGATTTCGGCCACACGCGGACGAGCGACCGGTCCCATACGAACCAGCGCGTTGCAGGGAACTTACTGGTTGCAGCGCCGCCTCCTAATGGTCGCCGGAGCAAGCTCGACGGCGAGGCCGAGCGGCAGCGCTCGCAGGTGATCGGTGCGACGGCGATGTAGGGCACTAACGAGAGGGCTAGGATGTGCAGGAGGTTCAGTGACTCACCTTGAACACGATGGGCTTGTCGGCGAGGCGAGGGGAGGGCTTGTTCGCCGGAATTTGTCGGTGCCGGTGTCAGAGAGGACGAGCTCGTCGGAGGCGCTCCGGGGCTTCTCAGCTCGATTCCTTCCGGATGCTGGGCATGTCGAGGGTGGCGGTGACGATGGCATCAACGGCGAGGTACGGGGATGTCTCCGTCGTCGGCGACGAGGATCGGCCGGGCAGCTAGGGTTTCTGTCTGGGGAAGAAATTGAGCAGAGGAGAGGGAAAACGACGCCAGGGTTCGTCTTGGAGCCTTTTATACCGCGCTGTGGTGCGCCTCGTCACGAAGTCGAGCACTGGGAGGTCGCCAGCATCGAGGAGAAAGGAGCACGTCGTCGTGCTGTCCAGCATGCGTGCTGGAGAGGATGAGGACGACCCCCCCCCTCTCGTTGATATTTCAACGAAGGGTTATGGTGGGCTGGGCCAGGCTGCCATGGTGATGGTGTTGGGCCTGGATGCTGGGCTGCTTCACGGGCTACACGGCCACGTAAGGTCCAGGTGAGGCTTCTCTCCTTTTTCTCTTTTATTGATTTTCTGTTTTATATTTCCTATTGTGTATTCTGCTTTTAATTCAAATTTTAATTGCAGGTTTCTTATTTTGTTAATTCCATTAAGTTGTACATCAGTGATTATTAAACCATTCTTTCCTTTTGGAACAAGTATTTTATATTGGAGTATATTTCATATTATTGGGCTTATTCAAAATATCAATTAAGTATGAATATAGGTGTTCTTTTTAAGTTTCTTTTTCATTTGGAATGCAACTCTTTTTTTTAATGATTAGAGTTGATTATTTCTACTCTAAGTGTTTTTGAAGTTATCATTAGGGCTTGATCTCTTAATTGAGAATTTAGTCACTTGCATATGATTTTATGTGAGCACCTATTTGTTAGGGTATTATAATTATTATTATAATCCTATTTCAATGTTATCACTATTCTGATCTTTGAAAATATCTAGAGTAGATATTGTTTCCAGAATGGTTTGTCTTATTTATAAGGTTAAGTGGTTGATCACTACCTGATAAGGGATTAACTTGTCAATGCCTACAAGTTGTAGACTAGGGTTTTGTTAGAAGTAGAGGGCAAGTATATCTCGAGGGTTTCAGCCGGAAAAGTACTCGACTGCTATGAAAACTAGGGTTATGTTGACAATGATTCGATCCTTTCTTTGTCCCTCGACTCCCCCTTATATAGGAGGTGGAGCCGAGGGTTTCATGATGTACAAGTTACAAAGTCCGGGCGACTATTTGAGTCTATCCCGTAATAGTTATAAGTCGATATTCCTAATACAACTCTATCTTTCCAAAATATCTCCTGACTGGGCTTCCAGGCTTCATAAACTTTGGGTCGTGGACCTTCAGTAAACCCCGGGTACCATCTTCGACATGCCCATTGGGGATGCCTATGTCAGTAGCCCCCGATATTTTACTTGAATCGAAGAGTTAGGGAAAATCTCCCTTTTTACAATTACCATATGATTTCTTCGACTCGATAAATAACCTTTATAAAGCAATTATATTGTACAAGGATAACGGTAATTGGGGCTGGTTCATCTGACGGATCAGGTACCCGTTAACTTCTCTTGTGGCAATCCGCAAAAACCTACTTCAAGATCACGTCCCTAGACATGATCTCGGGATACTGGCGTAATTCGACATGTGCCGCTTAAGGTCTTACTAGATGCCGAATTCCAGTTATGTTTTATCGGGTACCTAACGCGTCCGTTAGGATTTTTCTTTGTATCTGTTGATACGGAAAAAGTAGCGAAACGCCGTCAGAGGCGGTGCCACGCCACGCAGGACGGATCCCGGGGACTTACCTTCGCAGAGTTTTGCGGCATTCAGAGATTAATTCGCGACTGAGGCGCTCTGAGAATATATTGTCGAGTGCCTTTTTCGGCTGCTGGAATAGCATATTTATTCGAGTCAACGGATGACATGTATATTTTTATCTTATCCTCCCGATGGGAGTATATGAAGAGTTACTTGATAACTCGGAATATGCTCATCATTCTTCAATTTCATCGGGCACGCGGACAGCGTTCCCGATGGGAGTAGCCCCCGAGGCTACATCCAAGTGCTTGTACTTGGTTGTAGGCTCACCATTTTAGTATCTTTGTCGCTATATTGTCATTTCTTCTGCCTCTCTTATCTTTATCGGGTGCGCGACCAGCGCTCCCGATGGGAGTGGCCCCCGAGGCTACAGTCGAGTATTTATACTTGGCTGTAGGCTCAACTTTGTCTTTGTCGCAATTTTTGAAATATCCCCTGATGAATCAACTCCTCCATCAAACTTCCTCAATCTCCTTTAAAAAGTAGCCCCTGAGCATTTGAACAAAAACTTGTATTTGATCAAAGGCTCTCGAGCTTATTAATATTACACCTGCTGTCGACGATCTTCAAGAATACTTGCATCCGCAGTTTTCTTTATAATGACGTCATTGCTGACGATAGCCATGACCACTGTATCGGGAAGACGCGACTGCTGTCCGGTCGCTGACATGTAGACCCAAGAATCCGCAGAGTTTGACACGTTACGCAAGTGGGGGACACACGTCCTCCACTTTCCCTGGCACGCGCGCTGTAGCGCCTGTCCAGTTCCATCGTGGTAAAAATACCTTTTTACCAAAGGTGACACGTGCAAGGCATCAAATCCATTCTCCCATCATCCAACGGCGCGGTGCGGTTCGCGAATTTACTATAAATTACCGTATTCCACCTCCAGATTTCCCCTTCGCCGCGCCGCTGAAAACCAGAGCCTCTCTCCTCCTCTGCCATAGCCAATCTCTCTGTGCACTTGCTCTCTCCACCACCGCAATCCACCGAGTGAATGCCACCATGGGCGAGGCTCTCCAAACACACCTCTCCCATGGCGACGGAAGACCTGAAACTTTCCGAGTGGGAGAGATCCAAGATCTCGAACCAAGATGTGAACCTGCTCAAGAAGCTTGGGCTCATGAAGAAGAAAGAGGCACTGATCTTCCCCAGCAAGGAGAGCTACCCGTCGCCCCCTATCGAATATCGGGTTAGCTTTGTTGACCACCTCATTCGCGGCCTCTCTGCTCCTATCCATGATTTTCTTCGTGGATTGCTTTTCGTCTATGGGTTGCAGCTACATCAGCTGACTCCCAACTCCATCCTCCACATTTCTATCTTTATCACCCTTTGCGAGTGCTTCATCGGGGTCCAACCTAATTGGACTCTATGGAAGCGCATTTTCTGCCTTCGCCGCAACGGCTCCCACAACATTACCTACAACATAGGTGGTGTTGTTATCTGTGTCTGCCCTGACGTCGAGTATTTCAACGTTAAATTCCCCGACTCCGTTCAAGGGTGGCAAAAAAGATGGCTATACGTCCGCGAGGAATGTTTTGACTCGCTGGAATACAACATCGCCCCCTTTGACGGTAGCGCAAAAATCCTTCGCCGCCGATCCCGGGATGCAGAGGCCACCGAAAGAAGAAAAACGGCGACAGAGGCAGTAATGAAGCGTATTCATGAACTGCAGAATACCCGAGGCAAAGAATTGTCGGGTATCCAAATTACCGCCTATTTCCTTAGGATTAGGGTGCAGCCTCTTCAGGCTCGCAAAAACCCCATGTGGCTGTACGCTGGCAAAAAAGATGTCGACCGCCTCTCCAAGGATCTTTCAGTGAAGGACTTGGAAAAGCTTGTCCGAAAAATCTCGTCGCTGAGCAAGAAAGACGCCATTCCAACCTCTTGTCGCGTGGAGCCATATAGCGGCACCAACGCCCTCCCCAAGGTAAATTATTCTTGTCCTCGCCGAATTTAACTTTTTCGACTGCTATTTTGCTGAATTCACTGGTGTAATTTCTTTTCGATATATCTTTTCCTTTTGTAGAAGCACCAAATTGTATTCTCTCTACCTCCCCTTCCTGAAGGTGGAGAAGTCGAGGAACGAACCATCATGACCGACGAAAACCAGGGTATTTCTCGCCCTGAGAGTGAAGTTGCGAGATCTCAAAAATCCGCAGCTTCCTCTGAAAGAGAAACTGAATCCGAAGCCTCCGGGTCAGCCCATTCTATCCCTTCCGTTGTTTCTCCAAGGAACAAAAGAAAAAGGGGCGATGCGGAAGGCTCCGGCACCTCCAAGCCTAGCAGTCCTCCTACCAAGGAAACTGCTCCAGAAGAATCTTCTCCCGAAGAGGAGGAGCCCTTCAACGCTTATGATGCTGCCCTTATCAGCTCGTAAGTTACCTTGTCGTCTTTTTCTCTTTTCTTACTATGTGACGAATATTCTCATGCTATCTTTTGTATACAGTGGCGACGAAGAAGAAGAACCCACTGTCAATGTGACTGCTCCGATGAGCACGTCACAAACTTTGGCGTTGTCGGAGACTCCCCGTACGGCGGAGGAAACCTCGCCTCCTCACCATGATCTGCAAGGATCAACTCCTGCCGCCAGCCCCCGAGCCTCCTCGCCAAAGAGGGCGAGGATTGAGCTTGGCAAAGAATACGACATGGCCGGGAGTTCAGCGACTCCTCCCTTGGATGATGTAAGAAGCTTTGCCACTTCGCGATATTTCTTGTCGAGTTTTTCGTCGTCCTAATCTTGTTCTGTCGTCTTTTTTTATAGCCTCTTATGCAACACTTCATCAGCCTTGGCACTCAATTTATTGGGTAAAGTGATACTGTCAATGGTTTGAAAGGTACATCATCACTTAAATAAGCTATCTTGCTTTTCGTTGAGTAAACTTCATCGCTATCTTTATCTTAAACTCCTGTCATGTTTTTTTCCGCTAGAGGCTCTTCCTAAGGCGAACAAGCGTGCCGATGATCTCTCCATTAAACTGGAGCAAAGTGATCAGGCTCGCAAGAAGGGTGAACAAGATGCCGCTTCCATTGGAGATCTTCGAAAGAGACTCCACGAAGCTGAAACTGCCTTGAGCGAGAAAATCACTCCACAAATTGCCCAAGAAGAAGATGTCATTGGCCGTTTGGAGCCGCAAAATCGTCTTTTTGCGAGTGAGTCTGGAGATCCCTATACTCTGGTTTTCTCTAACATTTGCTTCTCCTCAGGCTTGCCCATAACTCGAACTTTTGCTTCAGCAGAAAAGATGGGCCAAGATTTTGAGCTAGAGGAACCTGAAGGGAATCGTCTTCGCGACGCCCTCTCCCTACTGGAAATTCATGGGGATTTGGCGCGTCGTACTATTGTCGACGTGAAAACTGCCTTCACGCGCCTCTTCCCTTACTTCTTTCCGAAGAAAGACCCGCCAAGCACCTTCGCTGCTCTTACCAAGTGCTTTATCCCCGAAGAAGATCTTGGGCTGGTGTAACATCCCAAATTTTAAAACAAAGAGAAAATGAATTTCCTTTTTCCAAAAATGAGAACCAACAAAAACTTTTCTTACATAGAGTGCTATGCATAGTGCTCATACCTAATACTTGTGTATTTCCATGATTGTTTGTTTATTACTTTGAACCTATTTCCAAAACCCTAAAACCCTAACCATCTCAAAACAAAGTGGATCAAATATGAGAAACTAAGATAAAATAAAAAGACATATGTGGGCATATAGCCCTAATATGTAAATCCTGACGCCTACCATTCTTACTTTTCTAAATGGTGGTGAACCATGGTAAACCCCACTAAACCCTGAACCTCCCCCCTCTTATCACATCCATTAAAAACAAAATGAAAAGAGATGATATTAAATAAGAAAAAGGCCTATGTAAGCCTATGGCTATTTTTTTTGCAAATGATGAACTTTGCTTTGTCTACCTTGAGTAGATGATTTGAAATACCTTAACAAACCTAACCTAGTACTTACCAACAAATCAAAGTGAGAAACAAAAATAAAATAAAACATATGCATAGAGGCATATGTGGCACCTAGCCATAATATCAAATCTTAACCTAGGCACCTACACTTTCCCCAAATGGTTTGAAACTCTTATCAAACTCAATCTAACCCTAAAGATATCGTCACACATGCCTAATTGGATCAAGAGAACCAAAATGGAAAAATAAGAAAAATCCAATTCCACACACCCATGTGCTTATGGACATTTTGCAAATCTTTGATCTAGACCAATTTGGCCTTCACCATTAGTTGTATTATGTCACTAAACACTTATTACAACTTTTGGAATCAAAGAAACTCAAATCAAATCAAATTTGAACTCAAAATTTTGATCACATGCAATGATGGTCAATTCTGCCAATTACAATCTGGTCACTACTTTGAGCCCCTGGATTTCAAGATTTCCAAACCAAACAATTCCAATTCTTTGCACCTCATCCAAGTACACATCAAGGTGAACAACTTTTGTAAAGGCCACCATATCAAATTCATCTTGGATCAAAAACTGTGCTCATGCAAAGTTGAGACTTTTTAACATTGTCAACATTCTCACACTTTGCAAATTTTGCAATTCTTTTATTTTTAAAATTCCACCACCACATTTGAGTGTCTCTGGTCATTTGCAACCAAACCAAACCATCCATTTTCAAATTTTGGAACTACATTGCATAGACCAAATTTGGCAAGAATTTGAAATTTGCAAATAGGCATCAATCTCAAACACTATTTGCAATAGTGTATGGCCCAACCTTGAGCACCACTTGACCCTCTCATGTCCCCTGGTCCCCTCCAGCACCAGTGCACCTAATTGGAACCCTAGCAATAGCCAAACCTAGCCATGGCAAGGCCATGCCGACCATGTCACCTTTGGACATGCCAACCCTAGATCCTCCCCTCTCTAGCTCGACCAACCCTGTCCCTCTGCTCCCCTGGCTCCCCTCAACACGCCTGTGCCCGCCATTTCCGGAGAGGAGGTCCCCAGTGTTGGCATGCGTCGCGCCCAGGAGTGCCCATGCCATGCTGATCACGGCGTGGGCGCGCCCACAGACGCGCCACGGCCACCTGTCGCCCTGACGAACGGCGCCTCCCCCGGACCCCATTCCTGCACGTTGAGCTTCGCCGCCGCACTACCAACCCGCTGGACACGTGCTCGTGCCCTCGCGCAGGCTGTCGCCATCGACATCGTCGCCGTTTCACCGCGCCCGTGCCGCACGGCATCAACGCCGTTAGCACTCACCCGACCGTCCCCTACCTCGCTAGCAGGCTCCATAGCTTCGCCTCGACCTCACCTACCTAGCGCCGCCCTCGCCTACCCCTCTCGCTCGCCGGAAACGCCGCGCCCTTGTCGACATAGCCGCAGACACCAGGCCACCTCGAGCTTCTATAAAAGGAGAGCCCCTCCTCCTGAATTGAGCACACCAGTCGCCTCCTCTCCCTCCTCTGAGCCTCCTCGCACCTTCTCCGCTCCACATTGCTCGCCACCGCTGCCCAATTCCAACCTCACTGCCCGTGCTCCGCCGCAGAAGCCGCCGGAGCTAGACGCCACCCCTGGACCTGCGGTTTGTTCGAGGAGCTCCGCCGTCGTCTACAACGTCGCCCTGCATCAACGTCGCCGCTCGCCGGAGTCCCTGATCGCGGTCAACCCCCCAGCCTCGCCGCGCCCGTAAGTCCCTCTCGCCGGAGAAGACGACGCGCCTCGCTCGTCCGATCGCCTCTTAATCCAACGATCCACAACATCCCGTACCGCTTCGGGTTTTAAAACCCACTGACGTGTGGAGCCCCTTGTGAGGCGGCCCGTTGCGCGCTGCAGCGTAGCTGGGCCGGCCCGTTGGGCTTTTCCGCGTGGCCTGTTAATTCAAAATTAGTTTAAATCAAATCTGTTAAAATGCAAACTGGTGTCCAATTCAAATTCAAATGGTTTCAAATCTACTGCACCAAATTCAACAAACTTTATATCTTTGGAAAGCCTATGAAATTATCTAAACAACCACACTGGTCTCACATTGAATTTCTTTGTAGAATAAATATGACAAAAATAACAAGTCAGAGACTTTTACAGCTTCAAACAATTACTAAAAATCAACCAAAAATGCTTTTGAGTTGATTTCAACTCTCATAGCTCACATTGTAGACTAGGGTTTTGTTAAATGATATTGTCCAAAATTATTAAGTAAATTGTATGAGAGACTTGCTCTCATTTAAATCTTGTCCCAAGTACTTTCATATGAAGTTGTGACCCTGGTCTAAATACTCTCACATGAAATTACTTGGTGATATTAATTCATAATTGGTATTGTTAAATGGTGACAAGGGATTAACTTGTCAATGCCTACAAATTGTAGACTAGGGTTTTGTTAGAAGTAGAGGGCAAGTAGATCTCGAAGGTTTCAGCCGAAAACTCGCTGATTGTAAAACTAGGGTTATGTTGACAATAGATTCGATCCTTTTTTGTCCCTCGACTCCCCCTTATAGGAGGTGGAGCCGAGGGTTTCGTAATACACAAGTTACAGAGTCCGGGAGGGTTTCATACCCGTCCCGCAAGATTACAAGTTATACTTCCTAATACAACTCTAGCTTTCCTTACTAGCATCTTGGGCTTCCGAATCTTCTTATTCTTCGAGTCTTGGGCTTTCAGTAAACCCTGGGTACCATCTTCGGCAGGCCCATTGGGGATGCCTATGTCAGTAGCCCCCGAGATTTTGCTTGAATCGAAGAATCAGGAAAAATCTCCAACTTTAATCATTCAATAATCTTGTCGAATTTATCGCATATCTTTTGGATACGCAAATACTATATTGTACAGGGATAATGGTAGTTGGGGCTAGTTCATCTGACGGATCAGGTACTAGTTAACTGCTCTAGTGGCAATCCGCAAAAACCTACTTCAAGATCACGTCCCTAGACATGATCTCGGGATACTGGTGTAAACTTCGACAGGTGCCGCTTAAGGTCTTACCATTCTATCGAGTCCCAGTCATATTTTATCGGGTACCTAACGCGTCCGTTAGGATTTTTCTTCGTATCTGTTGATACGGAAAAAGTAGCAAACCACCGTCAGAGATGGTGCCACGCCACTCAGAACGGATCTGGGGTCTTACCTTCGCAAAGTTTTGCGGCATTCAGAGATTATTCGCGACTTTTAGCGCTCTGAGAATATATTGTTGAGTGCTTTTCGGCTGTTGGAATAGCACATTTTATTGAGTCATATTTGATGACTTACTTTTCCTTCCCGATGGGAGTATATGTAGAGTTATTTTTATAACTCGAAATATACTCACTTATTTTTTCTTTCTCTATATTTGTGTGTAACTTCATCGGGCACGCGAACAGCGTTCCCGATGGGAGTAGCCCCCGAGGCTACAATCAAGGACTTGTGCTTGGTTGTAGGCTCAACAAATTAATCTCTTCTGTCGCTATATTGTTATTCCTTCTCGAGATTTTCACATCTATCGGGTGCGCGACCAGCGCTCCCGATGGGAGTAGCCCCCGAGGCTATGAACAAATGCTTGCATTTGGTCATAGGCTCTCGCTATTTCTATTTTGTCATACTTGAATTTTTCCTTCATTTTCCAAAGTAGCCCCGAGCATTTGGGCAAAAACTTGTATTTGATCAAAGGCTCTCGAAAAAATCAATAATCTTTTGCTGTCGATGTTCTTATCAAGCCTCATAGTCGAGTTTTTCTCTTGCCAAGGTGACATCATTGCTGACGATAACCACAATCATCATATCGGGAACAAAGCGAAACTGCTCTCTCTCGACTCATGGGCCCAAATTTCCTATCAAATAGACACGTCGTGCAAGTGGGGGACACACGTCCTCCGCTTTCTGGCGCACACCTCTATGTCGCATGTCCCTTCCTTTCTCAGTAAAAGTCCATTTTTACCCTTTGTCCACGTGTTCGCCATCTACCTCACAATTTCTCCATCCAACGGTTGCGTCGATTCACCGCACCGCTACTTAAGGTCATCTTCTTCTTCCTTCGTGCACTTTCGCTCGCCGCACCTCTGCTCTTCTTCTGCAAAAATTCTCCACTGCACCCCAGAGTTCTTTGTGCTCCACCGCTCTTGCGCTCTTCTCCTCCACGCTTGTTGATGCCACCGCGGAAGCTCACCAGGCACAGCGCTCCCGTTTCGAAGATGGCGACCACGGATCTGGGGAACAATGAATGGGAGAGATCCAAAATCTCCCAACAAGACATCAACCTGCTGAAGAAGCTTGGGATCAGCAGTAAGCAAGACTCGCCGCGCTTCCCCAAATAAGAGAGCTATCCATGCCCTCCAATGGAATATCGGGTCAGTTTTGTTGACCATCTCATCCGCGGTCTTTCTTCTCCCATCCATGATTTCCTGCATGGGTTGCTTTTCATGTATGGATTGCAACTTCACCATCTTACTCCCAACTCCATCCTCCACATTTCTATCTTCATCACATTGTGCGAGTCTTTCCTTGGAGTCCAGCCTAACTGGTCCCTATGGAAACGTATTTTTCTCTGTCACCGTAATGGCTGCCGCCGCCTATAACATTGGCGGCGTTGATTGCATGCGTCATACCGCGTCGAATACTTCGACGTCAAATTCCCTGACTCAGTTCAAGGGTGGCGCAAAAAATGGTTATACACTCATGAGGAAAACCATAGCTCAGTAGAAGATAACATTCCTCCTTTTTGTGGTGCCGAAAAATCTGTCGCCGCCGATCCTGGGATGCGAGGCTGCACGAAGAAAAAGCGACAGAGAACCGATGACACGCATCCACGAGCTCCAAAATACCCGTGGACAAGAATTGTCGGGTATTCAAATCACGGCGTACTTCCTTAGGATTAGGGTGCAGCCTCTACAAGCTCGCAAAAACCCCTCTGGATATATGCATGGAGATGTAGATCGCCTGTCGACAGATTTATCGGTCAAGGACTTGGAAAAACTTGTCCGAAAGATCTCGTCGTGAGCAAAAAGACACCGTCCCGACATCTTGCGGTGTGACGCCGTATAGCGCCACCAACGCACTCCCGCAGGTAATATGCTTGTTATGTTTTATTTTCTTTTTCTTTGCCTTTTTCATACCGCTTTTCCTTCGATCGCTTTTCGATAGAGATCCATGCCGATATATTTTCTATCTTGAATAGAACCATGTGACTGCGTCGCCGCTTCCTCCCCTTCCCGAAGGTGGGGAAATCGAAGAAAGGGCTATTGTCACCGACGACAACCAGGGTGCGTCTCGCCCTGAGAGTGAAACCGCGGGTTCTCGAAAATCCGCGGCATCCTCTGAAAAGGACGCTGAAACTGAGGCAACCGCATCGACACACTCTCCTCCTCCAGCTGGCTCTCCGAAGAACAAGAGGAAAAGGGATGAGGTTGTTGATTCCGGCACCTCCAAAGCCGGTGCGGCCCGTGCCGGAAACTGGCCTGTGCTGGGAAAGAGCTTTGGACCCATACGAGTGCTCTTGTGGTTCGTAAGTTCCTGGGGCATTATATTTGTCTGTTCTCGATACTTTTCCAAATTGCTTTCTTATCTTGTCGCTTTATTTATTGTAGTGGGGATGAAGAGGAGGATGCACCTATTGACGCGACTGCTCGAACGAGCACGTCCCGTACTTTAGTTGTTTCTGAAGCGCAACCCGATGCGGACGAAACTTCGCCTCCTCAACAAGACACAGAGCATCCAACTCCTTCAGGCCGAACCTCTTCACCAAAGAGAGCTAGGGTGGATCCAGCCAAGGAGCCTGCCTTGTTGATTGGTTGTTCCACGACTCCTCTAATGGAAGAAGTAAGTTGTTTCTTTTCCCTGTACTGATTTCATTGCTTTGAACTTCCCTCTCTTTATTTCTTGGTGATGTCGAACTTTTCGCTTCCTATATTGATCCTCTTTTTTATGGTCTTCTCTTCAGCCTTTCATGAAGGAGCTTATCCGCTTCGGTACCCAATTTGTCGGGTACCGTGAGTATGCCGCCAAACTTGAAGGTGTCCCCTTATTTCCATATCTGTCTTTCTTTAACGAGTATATTATGTCGCCATGTTTTGCTGCAATGTTTCACTTGTCTTCTTATTATGGCAGAAACTCTTGCGGAGTCCAACAAACACGCTGACGCTCTACCTCATTATGGTATGAGGTATTCTACCTCATTTAAATCATTTTCCCAAATGATGAGGATGAATGGTTGACCTTGGTCAACAATGGTTCATGTATTATGCATTTGAGGAGATTAAAGCTTAACAAGATTCAATGAGAGGAAAATATTTCCTCAAGGACTTAAATAAAAACCCTAAAGTAATAATTGTAATGAGAGGAAATTATTTTTCTCTTAATAAGAAAACAAAGCCAACTCACATGCTAGTAAGTGTGGAATGCTAGGATAGTTGTGTGAAACCTTTGTGTGTGCTTAGTATAGTTCTTGAACCTTGTGGGGTGATTGTATCTCGTATTCGTTTTTAGACGCTAGTACCAGAGAATACCAGGAGGAGGAGGTCTACCATCAAGAGGAGGAAGACCACTTTGACCAATACACCACTCAAGGCAAGCTAATATTCTTGCAAAGTGCAAAGCTCTACCAAGAGCAAGGCACACTCATCTTTTCTTATGCTTCATGAACCCATCCCAAGTTTTACTCTTACAAGTTTTCACTTTGAATATTTAAGTTTCCTTTTATAGTTAACTTTGGTCTAAGTATAGACTACTACAAGAGTATCAAACTTAGCCTAAAAAGCATTACAAGTTAGTTAGCACCCCTCATGACTAGTTGCTAGTGCTAACAACTAAAATTGACTACTCTAGATGGGAACATGTGAAATGAAATGACTTTGAAAAGTTTTGAAGGTGAATATGACTTGAAGGATATGATGAATTTGATAAAAACTGATGGTGTGGTCGTATGCGATACCATTCCAATTTACAAGTACCCCCACAATACCTGATTATGGGTAGGGCTTAGCTGGAAGTTTATGTGTCTTAGTATGGGTTCCCTCTAAACAAGCGTCATAGGGGTTATGCCGAGGCTGCCTCCGTTGAAAGTGAAATGATGTGAAATGACGTGAAATGAGGTGAATGTCCGGCCCAAGCCCTGTGCAGTTCCCAGGCTGACGGTTTGTCTTCACTGGGAGGCCAAGCTCATGGGGAGAGGTGCCTATACTAGGATATGTAAGTGAAAGGTTAGGGTTGATGATCCGCGTATGAGTTACGATTATTCAGGGTTATTCCTGATGGATGTAATCAAATGTTGTGGCACAAGTGTGCAACCTCTGCAGAGTGTAAATCTATTCGGATAGCCGTGTCCACGGTTACGGACGGTTGGAGAGGCCATATGTTTCCATTGTCAGATGATTTCTGTACTGAATGGTGAAATGAATGTTGAACTTGAATTGAATCACAACTGAGTTGTGGGAATGACACTAATGTTCCCACTTGAGTTAGTTAGCAAATGAAGAGGCTTTTACTAAATGCTTATGAACTAAAATTGGCTTTATGCAAATAAACCTAGAGCTTAGCACCCCCTTAATAAAATTGATAGTACTTACACTAGTATTAGTTTGCGAGTACTTTAAAGTACTCATGGCTTTGTCCCTGGCTATTCAAATGGCCAGACTATGAAGAGGAGTACCAGAACCCAGAAGATGGACAGCAGGACGTCTACGACAACTAGGACTGCTCCTGACGTCAAGCGTTGGCCTGTGGATTAGATAGTCCACTTCTATTACGCTTCCGCTATTTGTGTTGTTCGTTGATCAATAGATCAACTATTGTTGTAATATTGGATCATGTGATCTAATTTTGTAAGACGATTACACTTGTAATGAATGATGACTTATGATATCAACTGTTATGTCTCGCAACAACAATATTCCTGGGATTGCGATGTATGACATAATAGGCATCTGGACTTAAAAATCCGGGTGTTGACAGCTGGCTCTTCGGAAAGAGAACTTGAAGATTGGCGTTGAGGGCACCATAGATTTGGTGGCCGAAAGCCAATAGAACGTCGACTGGGCAAAGGCCGGCGAGACGAAGAGGATAAAGACGGAGAAGTGGCCCTGATCAGGGCTGCCAAACCCCACTCGAAGAAGATCCTCTCCTTCCTCGGATACAAGCCCGCCCCTTCCTCCAGTTCCGCCAAACCGGAGGTCAAGTAGATCACCTTGTCTTTATCTTTTTATTTTCCTTTCTTTTGACGCTATCGCCGTGGTTTAGCTTGCGACAACGTACCATTGGGTCACTAGGATCCGATCTTTTGTAATGACCATGTAAATATTTTAAGAATAAATGGAAATCTATTTTGCTTGATGATTGATGTCGAGATTCTCTTTCCAGTTGGTTTTTGACAACTTTACTACGACCCCTTATTCTTCGGATGCTTTGCCCGCTTCCTCCTACTCGAGGAAAGCTTCCTCTGATGATTTCGTTGAAGATTCTTCGAATGCGGGTTTAGTACATGATTTGGAAGAACTTCGACAACAACTTCAATCCATGAAGAAGAAAGCACTTGTGATAATGGAGCAGTCTTGAAAATCATCTGAACGGGAAAAAGTTGCGCGACAACAGGCTCAGGATGCTGTAACTTCAAAAGAGGCTGTGGTTGCCGAAGCTGCGCAAGCTACTTCTCGAGAAAATTGTATGCTGGAATTGATGACTGACGCCAGCTTGGATATGGCGGGTATGCTTCCCAAGCTTAAAATTCCTCTATTGTTTTCTTTCTTTCCATCTCTGACTATTATACTTCTGTCGAATAGGTTCCTTTTTAGATGCTGCTGCCGAGGATCAGCGGGTTGACGCGAGATCAAACTTACTTATCAAGCTTGCCCTGGACCATGGCTCCGACTTTTGGGCGACACCTGACCGTACCCGACAAATCGTCAGATTTCAAGATCGCGCAGGCCAGGTTCGGCAGTACCTTGAATTTTGCACCAACACATTGGCCATGGTCTATAATGCTATGTCCCCTCGAAATATTCAGCCCAAAACACTGCCTGAGCTGATGAACAAATTCAAAAAAGAAATCCATGGCTTTGTGAGATCCCGGTAGCAAGCGAGATTTTCCCTGATTATGTCGCAAATTTGTCACTCAAAGTTGGAAATGACCAAAGTTGTTGAGACCCATTCCGCTGTTGAGGAAGCGACGGAGGTTAAATCGACAAAATTAATGACAGGGTTACACCAGTAGCCGAGGAAATGATCGATGACCTCCTTCGGATGGATGCTGAGTTCTTCATGGAGGGCCATTATGCTGATTTCATGGGTGCTCCTGTCGATGAGGACAGAGTAAACATTCATGACCTAATAAGTCATGACTGAAAACCTGTTTCTTCGATAGTTATTTTTCTCGACGAAAGGATCCTGTAAACCACAAGCACTGTGTATATTGTAAAACAATTGTACGTTCTTTCTTTTACTTAGCCCTCGAGTGTTTCGATGGCTATTGCCTTTGTTTTCGTTAGTTTGCGAGGTGTTTTAAACCAAGCCAAAGAACTTATGAATTTGTATGTTGTATGAATTTCTGTGTTGTGACGAATTTTGTCGGGTGGTAAGCCCCCGAGCCTGTCGAAGAAAAATATGTGTATCACCAATATCTTTACTATATTGCAGCACCGCGAGCCCGCCTCATTAAAAACCTTCCAGCCCCACTCAGTGCCCTGAAAGGAAAAGTGTGCGTCTAAAAACTCGCGGGTGTTTCAGTACATTGTATGTTTACATATATATTTTAAGTCAAGGGTTTAGCATTAGGTTATTCCTAAGTTCCATAAGTAAGCATAGGATTTAATTAGAGTGCAACACTAGGGTTCTATTTATATTTACCTATTGACACATGAGTTGAAACTAAACTGTTGCCTAGGTTTTCATTGTAATCACCTAAGTGATACACAAACTAGGGTTGAGGTATAATTCTAAGTTGTAGAGATGAGATGACACCATCTGGCATTGGCTAGGGTTTAATATCATCTATCCTTAATAAGGTGGTTACTTGCTTGAGAATGTATGTTCTCCTTTAGTTACTAACACTACAAGAAAAGTTGCCATGGCCGACGAAGTTGAAGTCGCGCCGTGGTTGGTGGTGCACCAAGGCCGACGATTTTTGGTCCCTCCGTGGTTCATGTCAAAACTTTTTTTCTCGTTTTTGAGGCCACCTAGCCCGACGAAAGCGGCCAAAACGTCGCGTATGGTGGCCCGGGACGTGGTGCATCGCGAATTCTCGGGTTCGCCGGCCGAGTCAACGCAAATCCGCACCGCCCAGGGATGTAGGGCCCACATGGCAGCCTCTCTAGCATTGTTTTTTTCTCGATCGCGCCATCTCGTTCAACGCTCTCCGATCGAGCCGTTTACGATGCAGGATCATGGGTCCCGCTTGTCATCCTCTATGAACCAAATTTCTTTCTTTTCTTGGATTTTTTTGACCCCCTGATTTCTGGCTACTTCCTTTTTCTTGTGATCCCTTGCCGCCTTGGAAACATTGAGACCGCTGCAGCTAAATGGGACCCGCATGTCATCCTCTATGAGCTATCAACTTTCTTTTCTTGGAGTTTTTTTGGCACCTCATATTTGGTCACTTGCCTTTTCTTTCGATCCCCTGCCGCCTCTCAAACGGTGATACCGCTGATGCTAAATGGGACCCGCATGTCATCCTCTATGTACTATAAAACTTTCTTTTCTTGGATTATTTTTGGCTCCGATATTTCGTTACTTGCATTTTTCTTTCGATCCCCTGCCGCCTCTCAAACGGTGATACCGCTGCTGCTAAATGGGACCCGCATGTCATCCTCTATGTAAAACTTTCTTTTCTTGGATTATTTTTGGCTCCTGATATTTGGTCACTTGCCTTTTTTCTTTCGATCTCATGCCACGTTTGAAACGTTGAGGAACCTGCTGCTAAATGGGACCCGCATGTCATCCTCTATGTACTATAAAACTTTCTTTTCTTGGATTATTTTTGGCACCTCATATTTGGTCACTTGACTTTTTCTTCGATCCCCTGCTGCCTCTCAAAAAGTGATACCGCTGCTGCTAAATGGGACCCGCATGTCATCCTCTATGTAAATCATGTTTCTTTTCTTGAATTATTTTTGGCTCCTGATATTTGGTCACTTGCCTTTTTCTTTCGATCTCATGCCACGTTTGAAACGTTGAGGAACCTGCTGGCTCATGGGACCCGCATGTCATCCTCTATGTGCTATAAAAGTTTCCTTTGTTGGATTTTTTTTCACCCTCTGATTTTTGGCTTGCCTTTTTCTTTTGATCCCCTGCCCCCTTTGAAACGTTGAGTAAGCTGCTGGCTCAAGGGACCCGCATGTCATCCTCTATGTCCATCAACTTTCTTTTCTTGGATTTTTTTGACCCCCTAATTACTAGCTACTTTCTTTTTCTTTTGATCTCAAGCCGCATTTCAAACATTGAGACCGCTACTGCAAAATGGGACCCACGTGTCATCCTCTATGTACAATAAATCTTGGATTATTTTTGGCTCCCGATATTTGGTCACTTGCCTTTTTCTTTCGATATCATGCCATGTTTGAAACGTTGAGGAACCTGCTGGCTCATGGGACCCGCATGTCATCCTCTATGTGCTATAAAAGTTTCCTTTGTTTTCACCCTCTGATTTTTCGCTTGCCTTTTTCTTTTGATCCCCCTGCCCCAAACGTTGAGTAAGCTGTGGCTCAAGGGACCCGCATGTCATCCTCTATGTCCATCAACTTTCTTTTCTTGGATTTTTTTGACCCCCTAATTACTAGGTACTTTCTTTTTCTTTTGATCTCAAGCCGCATTTCAAACATTGAGACCGCTGCTGCAAAATGGGACCCACATGTCATCCTCTATGTACAATAAATCTTGGATTATTTTTGGCTCCTGATATTTGGTCACTTGCCTTTTTCTTTCGATCTCATGCCACGTTTGAAACGTTGAGGAACCTGCTGGCTCATGGGACCCGCATGTCATCCTCTATGTGCTATAAAACTTTCCTTTGTTGGATTTTTTTCACCCTCTGATTTTTGGCTTGCCTTTTTCTTTTGATCCCCTGCCCCCTTTGAAACGTTGAGTAAGCTGCTGGCTCAAGGGACCCGCATGTCATCCTCTATGTCCATCAGCTTTCTTTTCTTGGATTTTTTTACCCCCTAATTACTAGCTACTTTCTTTTTCTTTCGATCTCAAGCCGCATTTCAAACATTGAGACCGCTGCTGCAAAATGGGACCCACATGTCATCCTCTATGTACACTAAATCTTGGATTATTTTTGGCTCCTGATATTTTGTCACTTGCCTTTTTCTTTCGATCTCATGCCGCCTTTGAAACGTTGAGTAAGCTGCTGGCTCATGGGTCCCGCATGTCATCCTCTACGACCAATAAAAGTTTCCTTTCTTGGATTTATTTTTGACCCCTAATTTCTGGCTATTTGCCTTTTTCTTTTCATCCCCTGCCCCCTTTGAAACGGTGAGGACGCTGTTGGCAGGTCGGTCCCACATGTCATCCTCTATGAACAATAAAAGTTTCCTTTGGTGGATTTATTTTTGACCCCTAATTAATTTCTGGCTATTTCCTTTTTTCTTTTGATCCCCTGGCGCCTTGGAATCGTTGAGGATGCTGCTGCCTCATGGGTCCCGCATGTCATCCTCTCGAGAAAGGTTAATGTTTCTTTTATTGGATTTTGTTTACCAACTGATTTTTGGCTTTTTTTCTTCTTTCGATCTCCTGCCGCCTTTAAAACGTTGACTGCTGGCTCACGGGTCCCACATGTCAGCCTCTATAAACAATAAACATTGAGGATGCTGCTGCCTCATGGGTCCCGCAGGTCATCCTCTCAGAATGATAAATGTTTTCTTTTCTTGGATTTTTTTAACTTATTTTTGGTTTTTTTTTATTTCGATCCCCGCGCCTTTGAAACGTTGACGACGCTGCTGGCTCATGGGTCCCCGATGTCAGCCTCCCCGTACAAGAAACATGTGATATCTTATTTTGCAGACAATAAACATTGTATTTCGCTCTGAGCTATTGCAAACTGATAAATTAAATCTTTATATTTACATAAACAAACTTATATGTTGAATCTCCTTGTTTTTTGTTTTTGCGAAGCATAGGACTTTCCTGTTTTTTTAGAAAAATCCGAACTTTCCTGTTTTGGAGTGGGCTGAAATTGTACGAGTCAAAAGGCCCAGAAAGATAGTTCGAAGGCCAGATGTCCAGATGCAGCCCAATTGAAATCTTTCTTTTCTTGGATTTTTTCAACCCCTGATTTCTGGCTACTTCATTTTTCTTTTGGTCCTGTGCCGCCTTGGAAGCGTTGAGACCGCTGCTACAAAATGGGACCCGCATGTCATCCACTATGTACTATAAAACTTTCTTTTCTTGGATTTTTTTGGCACCTCATATTTGGTCACTTGCCTTTTTCTTTCGATCGCCTGCCGCCTCTCAAACGTTGATACAGCTGCTGCTAAATGGGACCCGCATGTCATCCTCTATGTACATTCAAGTTTCTTTTCTTGGATTATTTTTGGCTCTTGATATTTGGTCACTTGCCTTTTTCTTTCGATCTCATGCCACGTTTGAAACGTTGAGGAACCTGCTGCTAAATGGGACCCTCATGTCATCCTCTATGTCCATCAACTTTCTTTTCTTGGATTTTTTGAGCCCCTAATTTCTAGCTACTTTCTTTTTCTTTTGATCTCAAGACGCATTTGAAACATTGAGACCGCTGCTGCAAAATGGGACCCGCATGTCATCCTCTATGTACAATAAATCTTGGATTATTTTTGGCTCCTGATATTTGGTCACTTGCCTTTTTCTTTTGATCACCTGCCTTTGAAACGTTGAGGATTCTGTTGGCTCATGGGTCCCACATGTCAGCCTCTATGAACAATAAAGTTTCTTTTCTTGGATTATCTTTGGCTCCTGATATTTTGTCACTTGCCTTTTTCTTTCGATCTCATGCCGCCTCGAAACGTGGAGTAACTGGCTCATGGGTCCCGCATGTCATCCTCTACGAACAATAAAAGTTTCCTTTCTTGGAGTTATTTTTACCCCTAATTTCTGGATATTTGCCTTTTTCTTTTGATCCCCTGCCCCCTTTGAAACGATGAGGACGCTGTTGGCAGGTCGGTCCCACATGTCATCCTCTATGAACAATAAAAGTTTCCTTTGGTGGATTTATTTTTGACCCCTAATTAATTTCTGGCTATTTCCTTTTTTTATTTTGATCCCCTGCCTTCTCAAACGGTGATACCGCTGATGCTAAATGGGACCCGCATGTCATCCTCTATGTACTATAAAACTTTCTTTTCTTGGATTTTTGGCACCTCATATTTGGTCACTTGCCTTTTTCTTTCGATCCTTGCCGCCTCTCAAACGTTGATACAGCTGCTAAATGGGACCCGCATGTCATCCTCTATGTACAATAAAGTTTCTTTTCTTGGATTATCTTTGGCTCCTGATATTTGGTCACTTGCCTTTTTCTTTCGATCTCATGCCGACTTTGAAACGTTGAGGCTGCTGGCTCATGGGTGCCGCATGTCATCCTCTATGAACAATAAAAGTTGGGGATGTCTATTTGTCAGCTGACTGATTTTCAATTCAGCGTAAGTCAGTTTTTCTTCAAATTATAAGACGGCACATGGCATAGGCAAAAATCAGTCAAGCCCATAAAAAAAGAATTTTACCAAGCCTTGTATGTGGGCTAAATCCCTATAATTAGCAACAGACAAACAAGTTGCAAACAGAAAAAAAATCCATAATACATGATTTAAAGACCTTAAAACGTTGTTTGGCGAAAATTACATGTTTTGTATTATGTAAACATAGTTGTAATGGACTGTAAACTGTGAGATGGGGAAACTGAAAGAAAATCGTCTACATGATTTGAAAGTAAAATTACAGACTTGTTTGCCTAATTTTACATGTTCCAAATCATGTAAATACCAGTGTAATGGACTGTAATTCGTCATATACAAATTTACACAAAAAGTTCAGTAAATATCTATCCGCTGACTTAGTCATGCACGCGTTTTACATCCAAAACCTCCCCACACAAACGTGTGCAGCTATAGCAGATGGCTAAGTACGGTACACAGTGGCTCAGAGAAACACGTGCAAGTCCACAATCGCGATGCCTAATTGGTTGGACAGAAATTCGACTGATGGCCAAAAAAGAATAAGTCGACTGTTTCTTAGCAAATCCTAAAAGTTTCCTTTGTTGGATTTATTTTTTACCCTCTGATTTTCGGCTATTTCCTTTTTCTTTTGATCCCCTGCCGCCTTAGAATAGTTGAGGATGCTGCTGCCTCATGGGTCCCGCATGTCATCCCCTCAGAAAGGTAATTGTTTCTTTTCTTGGTTTTGTTTACCAACTGATTTTTGGCTTATTTTTTCTTTCGATCTCCTGCCGCCTTGAAAACGTTGACGACGCTGCTGGCTCATGGGTCCCCAATGTCAGCCTCCCCGTACTGCAAATCCTCTTTATGCAAAGGTTGAGGATGCTGCTGCCTCAAGGGTCCCGCATGTCATCCTCTTAGAACGATAAATGTTTATTTTCTTGGATTTTTACCAACTGATTTTTGGTTTATTTTTTCTTTCGATCCCCTGCCGCCTTTAAAACGTTGACGACGCTGCTGGCTCATGGGTCCCCGATGTCAGCCTCCCCGTACAAGAAACATGTGATATCTTGATTATTTTGCAGACAATAAACAGTGTATTTCGCTCTGAGCTATTGCAAAGGGATAAATTAAATCTTTGTTTTTACATAAACAAACTTATATGTTGAATCTCCTTGTTTTTTGTTTTTGCCAAGCATAGGACTTTCCTGTTTTGGAGTGGGCTTAAATTGTACGAGTCAAAAGGCTTCCAGCACGATAGTTCGAAGGCCCAGATGTCCAGATGCAGCCCAATTGAAATCTTTCTTTTCATGGATTTTTTGACACCCTGATTTCTGGCTACTTCCTTTTTCTTTTGATCCTGTGCCGCCTGGAAACTATGAGACCGCTATTGCAAAATGGGACCCACATGTCATCCTCTATGTACAATAAAAGTTTCTTTTCGTGGATTATTTTTGGCTCCTGATATTTGGTCACTTGCCTTTTTTCTTTCGATCCCGTGCAAAATGGGACCCGCATGTCGTCCTCTATTTACAAAAGAAGTTTCCTTTCTTGGAGTTATTTTTTACCCTAATTTGTGGCTACTTCATTTTTTTTTGATTCCCTGCCGCCTTTGAAACGTTGAGGACTCTGCTGGCTCATGGGCCCCACATGTCAGCCTCTGTGAACAATAAACCTTTCCTCTGTGAACACTAGCATTGACGAACTGAATGTGAACATGCGTTACAGGCTTTTTTTAGTAAATTTTGTCAACCAATTGCTAGCTTCTGTAAATATCACTAGTAGTACATACATCGCGAAAGCATTAGAATATTAGACCATGTTCACAAGAATAACATCAAGTCTGAACTACATTAACAGAGTGATAAAATATATTGTTCAGACCAGTACAAAATATAGGGAGTTAAACTAACACTATGCAGAAATTGGCCCTTCTCTTGCATATATCCCTCTAGCAAAGGGATCAGCCACTGACAAGTCATGTACCAACCAGCTAAGAACACCGTCCGAGCTGAACTTATCTAAGGATGGTAAATATCCAAACTGAAAATCAACATCTCTATAAGCGGTGTTCTTCAGGTCTAGCTGCTTGAACTGGGTATCCCACCAGATCTTCTTGTGATGATATCTTACACCAAAATTCATTACTTTGAGCATTCTAGTGTTCTGTATAAAGAACCTGGAGACAATAACATCATTTCTCCTTCCTCGGTAGTCAGAAATCGAAATTTCTTTGAGGTGGAGATCAAGGCATTCAATGGGACAGGCTGGCTCATTATGCAGCACATGAACCTTATTGCCGGTTCTATAAAACTGCAAAGAAGTCAAATTAAGTAGTCAGTACAATAACAAAGTACTTCATAGCTATCAACTAATGAATATCTCAGGTGAGTTGAATCATGTGTTAATTGAGGACCGTGGAACAACATAATCCCCTGACACGTTCCAATTTGATAGATGCACTTTTTTACATCTGTTATTGTCATTGTAAAGTTGGGGAAAGGTTACCAACATGGGAAACTCCAATCCGCAACTAGTTGCGGGTGCACCCCATTTTTCTTTTGACACTTCCAAGTTTCCAAAAAAAATGTAAACTAAAAGTCTGGACATACATTGTGTTCTATCATGTGCTTCTGTGAAGTTTCATCCAAAAATATGATAATATGTGATCTACACAAAAAAAGAACAAATGATGTGTAAATAGTAAGTCACACTATTTACATATGTCTTCTCTTTTTTACACAGATCACATATTATCATGTGTTTATATGAAACTTCACAGATGCACAAGATACAACACATTGTATGACAAGAAGTTTAGTTTTGAACCAACATAATATAACTCCATTGTGGATGTTCTTCTAGTACAATTGTTCAACTGATCTAGGCTAATAAGTAATAACAGGTTAACTCCATGTAACTCTACAGTTTTTGCTCATAGTGGTAAACAGTTAACAACAACGAATTTACCTGGATATATAGCTTCTCCGTGCAGGGAAAGCATCTAAGAAATGCAAGTAGTTGATCCAGACGAGGGCCGTCAGATTTTAGAACCAAGTTCTTCACTGTGCACAGAGAATTTTCCAAGCTTATGGGCATCATCCTCTACAGGACAATGGTACATATGTCAAAAAAAATAACAAAAATGTGAGTTAATTCAACAAGAAGAAGGCTGTTCTACCAAAAAGTTTATGCGTCCAATAACAAGTTGGCAGCCAGGGTACGACGCAAAGCCCAACACCATCAACTTTGGTGCGTTGGCGACCTGGATTAGTAGTGGAACATCATCAACGCATATGACCAATCTCTCGAGGCAAGATGCATCCATAATTTGCACCGTGTCTAACTGAATAAGTTCGGTGGTGTTGCGTTTCCAATAGCTAGCCACACTAATTGTACGAAGATTTGGCATTTGAATGTTGAGTTGGGTGAACCCGTGGACCCCCTCAAGGTGAAGTGCCTCGAGCACAATACAGCGGGTGAACAGGCGGTCGATGTTCGTCGCCTTACAGATGTAGACGTCATAGAGCAAGAGCCTTTTGAGTTGGGGGAAAAGAAGCATGGAGTTGGCATGAATCTCGGGCAAATAGCAAGTAGAAATGCTGACAATGCGCAGCGTGGGCGCGCAGCGGAACGCGGACAGCGGGAAGGAGCGCATCACAGTTCCAGCATCGAATCTGAGGTTCTCGACGCAAGATAGGGTGCTGGACCGGAACCAGCTGTCGAGCGTGGTGTCGACCTTGCAAGTGGTTCTGAAGGGGTCGATTGACACGCTTCTGGCGGGGCCAGGGTGAGCGGCGAGGATACTGGAGACCGCGGCGATGCGTTTGTGGTTTTGCTTGGCGAGTTCGTCGTCGATCTCGAGGTTAAGTGGGACGGAGTGCCAGAGGTGGCGCCACCGTTTGGAGACCAAGGTTGTGCTTACAGCGGATACAGTGGGCAGGTGGGAGATGATGATGTGGAGAATCTGGTCCGGTAGGCGGCTGATGAGGTCGTTGTCGCCGACGAGGAGGTTAAGTGGGACGGAGCGCCAGAGGTGGCGCCACCGTTTGGAGAGCAATGTTGTCCTTACAGCGGATATCATGGGCAGGAGGGAGATGATGATGTGCAGCATCTCGTCGGGGAGGCGGCTGATGAGGTCGAGGCTCGACGGAGGCTCTTCCCGATCTGGCTCGACCCGCCTTCGGGAGTTGAGCGGCTCCGCCTCCATCTGACACGGCGGCGACACACGCAACGCCGCAGTCGTCTGCTGGACAGGGGAATAGGCGCAGCGGCGGTGGTGAGGACAGAAAGGTACTCGGCGGTGGATTTAGGTGGATGGCGGATGCAAGTGCGCTGGGGGTTTTTGGAGGAGACGGCAAGCGCTATGCAAGGAACTATTGCGGCGGGCGGCCAGCCGGGGTGCCTGAGGAGAGAAAGGTATACTACTGTACTACTAATGATGCGGTGCGGCGTTTGCGTCTCCCTTCCCCACGCGTGCAGCCTTCACATTTCACAAGACGTGCGAGTTTTTCAACAGAGATTATCAAGTGGAGAGACTTTCCCAATGCAATTGTCTCTCCACTTGATAATCACTCTTGAAAACACCGAGAAGATGGCGGTGAAGAAGACGGAGAGGCAAGGAAAAAAACAATATGAATTGAAATCAAATATAATACGGGCGTTCCTTCTCTCTCTGGTCTCTGCTGCACTTACTGCACCTGTGGTGCAGGCGTGTGACCCGAGAAGAAGCTAATGTACTGTATAGCCGTCCCTTGCACGCCGTGTAGCTGTATTTTGTCTCGTCAAATCAGCTCGGGACAGTTTCAGCAGAGAAAACATCATTTTTTCTTGCCATCATCATAATAGGCGAACATTACCACGGGCACACGGTAGTGCACATCCAACTTGTACTACTCAATCCTCCATATGCTGCACAAACCACCACTTTAACTTTTTCTTCGCAGTTTTCATGATTTTTAGCAGTTTCCACCATGTGGTGGTCTAATCTGTTGCAATTTTTACCACTTGGTCATCTGATCAGTTATTTTGTCATGTCGATAGCAAAATCAACAAGTGGATGCCAACTTTTTTGAAGGGCTACTCTCTAAAACACAGTTTGCATTATGGCATGTTTGGTATTTTCCCTAGGTAGTACATCCAAAAAAAATTGACTACATGCTTTTATTTGCCTATTTTAAGCACCTTTTACCATGATTTCAAATTTAGGTCAAACTCACGGGGGCCATAGGATGCACGGCATTTATTTGGCAATTGTTTCAGTATGGCCAACTAGTTAGGCCTCCTTTGGTTCATAGGAAATGGAAAGTATAGGAAAAGGAAAATCATAGAATTGGGATGTCATGTCTACTTGAATCCTATGGGAATCGTGCTCCTTTGATTCATATGATTGTCATAGGAATTATGTTGGATTCGGTTCTTATGGGAAAAATTCCTATACAAGTCATTTGATTCATAGGAACTATTCATATAGGAATCTTGTAGTGCAAATCTTATAGGAAAAAACCATTAGCTAATACCTCATGGAAAAGTTCCTTTGCCACAATCAAAGACACATCATGTTCCTATAGGATTCAACTTGGCATAACATTCCAATCATGCACCTTTCATATTCCTACGCCCTCCATATTCCTTTGAATAAAAGGAGCCCGAAGTTTATTTGATTGTAGCAAAGGAATTTTCCATGTATCGACAGTTTGACATGGTATTTTAATAACCAATCAAGAAGGCATGCAAACGTACTTAAAAACACACATGGTGCCAAAATCGGTGAAAGGGAATATTCTCAAGAACATAGGTAGGTCATGTTTGGCATTGTTCCTAGGTATTTCATCACAAATGATGAATCCATGATAAATTACTAACATTCGGAAGTTTGCCATGGTTCTAGCATTAACCAACTCACCTCTCACTTCGGAAGAGAGCCATGCGAACTCCAAGATGGATTCTGTCAAAAAAAAACTCCAACATGCATGGTGCCAAAATCTGGTAAGTTCTTCTAAAAAATATTTTGGTGTGCCATGTTTGGTATTTTGATATATATGTAGATTACTTACATCACAAACAACTACTCAATGCTTTCGTTTGCCATATGGGTGTTACGTACTTGGATGCAACGCATATGTTTGGTCATTTTTTGGGGGGTACCACACATTTAGTGCACATCACGTATATATAGTTTCCCCTTTTTTAATTGTACTTCGTGTACTTCGCGTTGAAATTTCAAATTAAATGGAAATGAGCCCAGAACTAATTTAATATATGGTCACAAACCGAAATAATTCGTGAAATTTTGGAAATGTCCATCCTACCATATCAACCACATGAAAAAATTGCATTGGCGGCAATCTGCCACTACAAATTTTAACCATTTCACGCAAAACACTCATGTAGTAATTTGTTCCCTTCTAGCACTTCATAAATCTCCCCGGTCTTGTTTGAAAAGGAGCCCCCGTCCGAAGAGTCCCTGTTTATAACTAAAACTAATTATTTCAGTACCGCATAAATCGCAATTACCATTAGATAAACAAGATTAAGATAGAGCATGTACCACCTGTCAATTACCGGTTCGCAATCTCCATATGCTCGCAATGATCGGTTCCACATTATACTTGGTCGAATTCAATTAAACATACAAGTACATCATGCCGAAGTTTTGTTCTAGGACATGGACACGTTCAAACTAATCACGGTAATAGATGATACAACATCGCACACATAAATAGACGACATGTCTAAAATCATACATTTTTTGAACACAGAAATGTCCCGAAGGACCTCGCGACACTGCTTTTATATTATGATGACGGTGGGATTACAGACTGCAAGCTAGGAGGACCCTCCAAGTAAAAGGAAACTACAGACAAGACATCCAAAAGTACAAAAAGAACTCTAGTTCTAGAAAAGGAAACTCCATCCGGTCCTTCTCCACCGAGCTCAGATTAGCCTCAAAGCGCGATCATCTTCTCCATCGAGACCGGCAAGATCAACCACCTACCGTCTCGTTGGCGCATGCGGGCACGTCGCCTCATGTTGAAAGTATTCGAGCAAGTCGCCGCTCATGTCGCAACCATCGTTGCTGCAATCCACCTTAAACAAGGAGGCAAATCTACTTAAATCCTCATCCTCTTCGTAGATGCCGTCGCAGTTCGGGCACACGAGACTGGGCAGGTTTCTTAAGCAGCTTCCGCATGCAATGTGATGTCCCTCCCCCATGCGAATGCACTGCTTAATACAAGGAAATTTACATGACTGTTGGCCCAAAGAAAAATACAGTTGGGTGGAACCTAGTGAAGAAAGTACTAACCCGTTATAGTGGACGTCGTGCGATTTGAGAGCACAAACCGCAGATGAACGTTCTTCTCACCACATTCTTTTCCATAACACATTCACGGGAAAAGTACATGCTTTCAGATGGAGGACTTTCACCTTGGAAGACGCCCTGGCATCCCGGGCACGCGCCACCGGGCAGGTTCCTAGCGCAGCTGTCGCATGCAACCTTCTTGCACGAACAGCACTGCTTAATACAAGGAAATTAACACGACTGTTAGCCCAAATTAAAATACATCTTGATGAACCTAGTGAAGAAAGTACTAACCCGCCAAAATGGAGGTTGTGCGGATTGAGAGCACAAACCGTAGGTGAGCAGTCTTCTCAAATTAGCATCGTCGACAAAAGCTCTAAAGCTACCAGGGGGAACCTCCATGCCCAACGATTCTAAATGGGAATATGAATTTAGAGGATGTGAAGGAGATAGGGATAGAGGGTCGTAGTCTTCGACTTGTATAGTATATATAGGGGAGGGAATTGCAGATTCCACCAAGGAACGAGATCCAGTGACTTCACTGGCGACTTGTACGTGAGTCATTCGATCAAGATCCAACGCACATGGTTGATCCAAATTTTAAACTTAAAATTAAACTCAATTTTCAAATGAAGTAAAACTTTACCAGAATACTTAAGAAAGATATATATCTTACTGTAATGTTTTCGATTTTTTTCGAGCAACTTAAAATGTGACTACAAATTCTGGATCAACTGTGTCCGTTGGATCTTGATCCGATGGCTCATGTACGTAAAGTTGCATTTTGGAGTAAGTAAAGTCACTGGCCTCAAGTTCCACCACCTCATACTTCGTATGTTGCACAAAAACACCATTTGGAAGGATATTTTGCGGTTTCCACCATGTACTGCTCCAATCTGTTGTGATTTCACCACTTAATCTTCTAATCAACCAATTATACTGGTAAATATTCTCTTACTTTGCATCTCAAACATTTCCCTGACTTTGAGTCCCTGAGGCTGGCCATAGTGCTAGTATCATAGGTAGTATCATGCATCTTAGGCCCACAAAAATGCTGATGTGGCATCTAATTAATGAGGAGAGATAAGATTAGAGTAACATAGCTGGATACTGTATCATAATGCACGTTACGAGAAAAGCTAATGCTAAATAGATCTTGTACACATATTTTGTATTGAGATTCTACAAAACAATAAATTTAGAAGATTATGATACTACTCTATAATACCACCCACTATAGTAATAGTATCATAGACAAGTATCATATGCATGATATTACAATATGATACTATGCACTATAATCAGCCTGAACGCGCGCTAGTACACTCAATAAAGACAGAGAGAGAGGAGAGACGCTGAGGAGGACTTTGAGTTCTAGTACCTCACCTGCCCGGAATAAGTACGCTGGCAGCCTGACCTGCCCTAAGTACGTCCGGTCAAATCGATGCCTTGCCTTGCACGCCGTCTGCGCGCATCCATGTCTTCCCGATGAAATTGTCAGTCCAAAAAAATCGGAAATTTAATTCGGCTATTGGGCGGATATGCTACCTCGACCCAAAAAAACATATTTTTAATTTTCAAAAAATTCTAACAAAAAAATCCGCATGTACTTCTCGATAATCTATGTGTGTTCGTGTAGTTTCGTGAAAAGCCGATATTTTTTGTGGTTGATGTAAGAAGACAAAAGCAAGTACTCCGTATTACAAACAGCTTTATTTTTAGCAATAAATTTTATCTTTTTTACATAGCCCAAACGACAATTTAGTTTTTTATGGAAAGACTTTATGCGCTCTTAGCATGTGAAGATGAAAAGATTAATTTTTTGTTTGGATTTTTTTTACATTTCAAAATATATAGATGTTGCAGTTCAAACTAAAGGGAGCATACGCAACCAGGAGCCAAAACATCCTCCCCCAAAAAATATGATTTGTTTTCTATTTGCGACGCTTCCGCGATGCCTATCACATGTCTGTATAGCCGCAGCTAGCACCATCGAGCACGCCCCAATGCTCTGTGTATTGTCTTGTCAATTCAATGGTCAAGGTAATCTGACCAAAAGATACGTCTTGGAGTACGCGTGCGCCTTATTCCTTGAAATGGAGGTAGTACTTTATATTTGGCCCAAATGCGAAAAGTGTTACTCCTCCTATTCTAGTATACCATACTACGTATTACTCAAAACAAGTTAGAAGTTATGTCAAGTATGACTAGTGCAAATAAACCCTCTGGCATTAAGAGTATGAGAAGTTCGGATCATGATGAACAAGTTAATCTTCAAAACGTACAGCTATGTCAAGTATGACTAGTGCAAATAAACCCTCTGGCATTAAGAGAAACATCAAATAGTACAAAACACCTGAACAAAAACGAAATTACAACAAAATCCTTGAGATGCCCTTCGTCTTCAACCTCCAGACCGTGTCGACAGCACCATGGCCGACACTAATCCAACCCAGGAAGCCAGAATCCTAGGATAAGCAAGCTCGGAAGGTAGGTGGCCACGGAAGCTCTAGCACGTACCAATTCAGCACGCGCGAGGGCCCGCCCAGCATCTCAATCGGCACGGTGTGAAGCCAGTCCTCGTCTCGAGCTCTCTCGAAGCGTGAGAGCTCGCCGGATTCTCTGTCGAGAGCAAGAATGAAGTTTCCGAGCCCACCGAACACGTACCACTGGAAGAAACGGGCGTTGCACCCCACAAAGAGGATATCCGACCGGCCTGTGTGCGTGGCGTGGAGACGTCTCCAACGTATCGATAATTTCTTATGTTCCATGCTACTTTATTGATGATACCTACATGTTTTATGCACATTATATGTCGTATTTACGCATTTTGGAACTAACCTATTAACAAGATGCCGAAGTGCCGGTTCCTGTTTTCTGCTGTTTTTGGTTTCAGAAATCCTAGTAACGAAATATTCTCGGAATCGGACGAAATCACCGCCCAGGTTCCTATTTTTCCCGGAAGCTTCCGGAGCACCGGAGAAGGATGAGAGGGGAGCCGGGGGGCCCACCACACCCCGGCGCGGGCCAGGGGGGGCGCGCCCATGGTGTGGGCAGCCCGTGGCCCCTCCGACTCCCTCTCTTCGCCTATTTAAGCCTCTCTGACCTAAAACCACCGACGGAGAGCCACGATACGGAAAAAACCTTCCAGAGCCGCCGCCATCGCGAAATCAAGATTCGGGGGACAGAAGTCTCTGTTCCGGCACGCTGCCGGACGGGGAATTGCCCCCGGAGTCATCTCCACCGCCGTCTCCACCGCCATCTTCACCGCCATCGCTGCCTCCATGATGAGGAGGGAGTAATTCACCCCTGGGGCTGAGGGCTCTACCGTAGCTATGTGGTTAATCTCTCTCTCTGTACTTCAATACAATGATCTCATGAGCTGCTTTACATGATTGAGATCCATATGATGAGCTTTGTATCGCTACTAGTTGTGTGCTACTCATGTGATGTTATTAAAGTAGTCTATTCCTCCTCCACGTGTGTAAAGGTGATTAGTGTGTGCACCGTGTGGTTCTTGTCGTAGGCTATGATCACGATCTCTTGTAGATTGTGGAGTTAATTATCATTATGATAGTATTGATGTGATCTATTCCTCCTTCATAGTGTAATGTGGACAGTGGGTGCACTATGTTAGTTCTTGGTTTATTTTGCAATGATCTATTATGCTCTAAGGTTATTTAAATATGAACATTGAATTGTGGAGCTTGTTAACTCCGGCATTGAGGGTTCGTGTAATCCTACGCAATGTGTTCATTATCAAACAAGAGTGTATGTAGCGCATATGAGAAGAAGTATTTATTATGCGATCAATGTTGAGAGTGTCCACTAGTGAAAGTATGATCCCTAGGCCTTGTTTCCAATACTGAAAACACCGTTTACTTACTGTTCTGTTGCATGTTTACTCGCTGCCATATTTTATTCAGATTGCTATTACCACTCATATACATCCATATTACTTGTATTTCACTATCTCTTCGCCGAACTAGTGCACCTATACACCTGACAAGTGTATTTGGTGTGTTGGGGACACAAGAGACTTCTTGCTTTGTGATTACAGGGTTGCTTGAGAGGGATATCTTTGACCTCTTCCTCCCGAGTTCGATAAACCTTGGGTGATCCACTTAAGGGAAACTTGCTACTGTTCTACAAACCTCTGCTCTTGGAGGCCCAACACTGTCTACAAGAATAGAAGCACCCGTAGACATCAAGCACTTTTCTGGCGCCGTTGGGGAGGAAAGGTAAAAGGTACTCACACTCCGGTTCCAGGTGATACTTTTCTGGCGCCATTGTGTGTACTCGAAGCTATTCCCTTTAGACTCTGCAATCGCATCTTTTTGTTTCTTGTTTTTATTTTCACTAGTTAGGCATAATGGAAAACAACAAAAAAATTAGTGAGCTTTTTAATCTTTTTCCTAATTTAGAATTGTTTGATACAAAAATTAAAAAACCTATGGAACCTTATTTACATGATAGTAGCAATGTTATTAGTATGAATGCAATTACTGCTAATGCTATGAAGAAGTCTAAGCTTGGGGAAGCTAGTTTACATAAAAATAATCTTTTTAGCTCCTCCGCTTTGGAAGAAATATTTTGCTCTGATAATGCTTTATCTCCCATATGCGATAACTCTAATGATGCTTCTGATATTTTAAATCCACCTGCTGAAAGTATTCCGTATAAAATACCTATGGAAATTATTGAACGTGTTATGGATAACCGCTATGAAGGGGATGGAACTGTCCATCCTGGAGATCATTTACTGTTTTTGCATGAATTATGCGGGTTATTCAAGTGTGCAGGTATCTCTATGGATGAAGTGAAGAAGAAACTATTCTCTATGTCGCTGTCTGGTAAAGCGGCGCATTGGTATAAACTATTGAAGGACGGGCGCTCTCTTGATTGGAAGGATATTGTGCCTCTATTTTATTCCAAGTTCTATCCTCCAAGTGAAATTCACAAAGATCGAAACCATATATATAATTTTTGGCCTCATGATGGAGAGAGTATTGCCCAAGCATGGGAGAGATTGAAGACTTTAATGCTCAAATGCCCCAATCATGAGCTTCCAGGTAATATCATCATTGATAATTTCTATGCAAGACTTTCTTTTCAAGATAAGACCTTGCTGGATACTACTTGTTCTGGATCATTCACGAGCAATAAAGAAGAGTTTAAAAGGGACCTTCTTGATCGGATTAAGGAGAACGCTGAAGATTGGGAGAACGACAAAGGTAAAGAGTCAGGTATAAACTATGATTATGAATGCATTGAAACTTTTATGAATACTGATAAATTTCGAAATATGAGTGCTACTTATGGTCTTGACTCTCAAGTTGCTGCAAATCTTTATAAAGCTTTTGCTTCTCACATTGAATTGCCTAGGAAGAATTTTGATAAGTATCATGAACCTTTTAAAGACGCTTGCATGAAGAATGAAATTGTTGTTAATGATTGCAATAAGCATGCTCAAACTCCTAAGAATGCTATTTCCTATAAGCATGTTAATTTTTGTGGAATACATAGACCTTGTGGAATTAATCAAATAGAAGATGAATATTGTATCCATCACAGGAATGAAAAAACTAGAAAGTGGTCTAGAGCTCTAGATGATCTTGGAGAAAAAGTGTGTGCCCTCTATCCTTTTATTTGTGAACTTTGCCATAGAGTTGGTCATTTTAATTTTCAATGCTCCTCCAATGATAATTCAAACCCCATGAGTGCTGCAAATTTGTATTGTGATGATGAAATTATTCCTAATCAGCATGATGAACTTACCTTATTTTTGAAGTGTGAAGAGTTATCAAGAAAAATTTCTTTGTTAAATATTAACGATCTTGATATTGATGATGTCCTGCATGGTTGTCTTTCTTACTGCATTAATAATTGCCATACAAATACTTACATACAGAATATTTTAGAAGATGACACCTTGCCAAAATATGATAGGACCGCTGTGTGTTTTCAATTAATTAATGAAAAGGAGGGATCCTCCCAAGTTTCTTCTATTGTTTCTAAAAGTAAATCAGGTTATGCGGACAAGCCACCCTTCAAGCCTCTTCCTCCTAAAGAAGGGAACGAGGAGAAGGAAAAGAAGAAGAAGAAGAAGAAGAAGAAGAAGAAGAAGAAGAAGAAGAAGAAAGAGAATAAAGAGAAAGAGGCAATGGCATATCCCCGCGTGTATGAGGTAACAATAGGTAACTGTAAGTATGTTGCGCCTAATGATTATTATGATAATGAATCTGAGTACGATGATCTTCCTATACCCTTTACCCATATTAGTGATCATGATTTGGATGAGCACACTGCCTTTGATATTGAAAATCTCTTTGGTACTGATTATGAAAGTAATGATGATAGCATTATTCATGTCCCCTTAAACGATGATATTGAAAGCTCTAAGCTTGGGGATGTTGTGCTTGAAGATCCTATATTTGAGACCTCTACTTTTAGTGAAAATGATGATATTACATATTCTGGTTTAGATAATTGCTATAGAGATGTATATGACACATGTTACAATTATCCTTATGAAACTTGTCATAATTATGATGGGCTTGCCAAAAACCATTCCCTTAGTATGCAACTTGTTTACCATGTTCAAATTCTTGATAATAATCTTGCTCCAATTACTATTAATGAGAATAACTCTTCTTATGCCAAAATTAATGATACTTCTATGCATATGAACCATGATAAGAATGTTTTAAGTGACGGGTATATTGTGGATTTCATCAATGATGCTACTGAAAGTTATTATGAGAGAGGGAAATATGGTTATATGCATCTTAATAATATTAAGTTTCCCCTCTTTATGTTGAGAATCTTTAAGTTACTCGTGTTTTATCCTCTTATGCTTGTTACTTTGCTCTTCATGAATTCATTTGTGTATAAGATTCTTCTGCATAGGAAGCATGTTAGGCTCAAATGTGTTTTGAATTGCCTCTTGAAGCTCTCTTTTGCTTCAAATACTATTTCTTGCGGGTGCATCACCAAAATTGCTGAGCCCATCTTAATGGCTATAAAGAAAGAACTTCTTGGGAGATAACCCATGTGTTATTTTGCTACAGTACTTTGTTTTATATTTGTGTTTTGGAAGTTGTTTACTACTGTAGCAACCTCTCCTTATCAAGTTTTTGTGCCAAGTAAAGTTTCTATGCTAAAGTTGATGTTATATTTGGGATCGCTGCGCAGAAACAGCATTGCTGTCTGTCACGAATCTGGGCACAGGCCTCTGTAGAAAATTCGAAAAAATCTGCCAATTTACGAGCGTGATCCTCAGATATGTACGCAACTTTCATTAGTTTTGAGTTTTTCCATTTGAGCAAGTCTGGTGCCAGCTTTAAATTCGTCTTTACGGACTGTTCTGTTTTTGACAGATTCTGCCTTTTATTTCGCATTGCCTCTTTTGCTATGTTGGATTCATTTCTTTGATCCATTAATGTCCAGTAGCTTTATGCAATGTCCAGAAGTAAAAGAATGTTTGTGTCACCTCTGAACATGTGAATTTTGATTATGCACTAACCCTCTAATGAGTTTGCTTGAAGTTTGGTGTGAAGGAAGTTTTCAAGGGTCAAGAGAGGAGGATGATATACTACGATCAAGAAGAATGAAAAGTCTAAGCTTGGGGATGCCCCGGTGGTTCATCCCTGCATATTTCAAGAAGACTCAAGCATCTAAGCTTGGGGATACCCAAGGCATCCCCTTCTTCATCGACAAAGTATCAGGTTCCTTCTCTTGAAACTATATTTTTATTCGGTCACATCTTATGTACTTTACTTGGAGCGTCTGTATGTTTTTGTTTTTGTTTTTGTTTGAATAAATGATTGTTTGGGAGAGAGACACGCTCCGCTGGTTCGTATGAACACATGTGTTCTTAGCTTTTAATTTTCATGGCGAAGGTTGAAACTGCTTCGTTAATTGTTATATGGTTGGAAACGGGAAATGCTACATGTAGTAATTGGTGTAATGTCTTGAATAATGTGATACTTGGCAATTGTTGTGCTCATATAGATCTTGTTTAAGCTCTTGCATCATGTACCTTGTACCCATTAATGAATAATTACATAGAGCTTGTTAAAATTTGGTTTGCATGATTGGTCTCTCTAAGTCTAGATATTTTCTGGTTGAGGTGTTTGAACAACAAGGAGACGATGTAAAGTCTTATAATGCTTACAATATGTTTATATGTGAGTCTTGCTGCACCATTTTATACTTGAGTTTGCTTCAAATAACCTTGCTAGCCTAAACCTTGTATAGAGAGGGAATACTTCTCATGCATCCAAATACTTGAGCCAATATTCATGCCATTTGTGTCCACCATACCTACCTACTACATGGTATTTCTCCGCCATTCCAAAGTAAATTGCTTGAGTGCTACCTTTAAACCATTCAAAATTTATCACCTCTGATTTGTGTCAATGTTTTATAGCTCATGAGGAAGTATGTGGTGTTTATCTTTCAATCTTGTTGGACAACTTTCACCAATGGACTAGTGGCTTCATCCGCTTATCCAATAATTTTGCAAAAAGAGCTGGCAATGGGATTCCCAGTCCCAAATTAATTAACAAAAATAGACACTCCTCCATGGTATGTGATTGTTGGACGGCACCCGAAGGATTCGGTTAGCCATGGCTTGAGAAAGCAAAGGTGGGGAGGAGTGTCATCATAATAAAACTAAAATAAAAGGGCACTCCTTCATGGTATGAGATTGTTGGCAGGCACCCGAGGATTCGGTTAGCCATGGTTTGTGAAAGAAAAGGTTGGAAGGAGTGCCACCCAAAAATAAAATAAAATGGGAGCCGCTCTTTGAAGGTTTGTCTGGCAAGGGGGTTAGAGTGCCCACTACCATTCGTTGACAACAACAAACACCTCTCAAAACTTTACTTTTATGCTCTCTATATGTTTTCAAAATCAAAGCTCTAGCACAAATATAGCAATCGATGCTTTCCTCTTTGAAGGACCATTCTTTTACTTTATTGTTGAGTCAGTTTACCTATTCTTTCTATCTTAGAAGCAAACACTTGTGTAAATTGTGTGCATTGATTCTTACATGTTTACCTATTGCACTTGTTATATTACTTTGTGTTGACAATTATCCATGAGATATACATGTTAAAGTTGAAAGCAACCGCTGAAACTTATATCTTCCTTTGTGTTGTTTCAAAGCTTTCTACTAAGAATTTATTGCTTATGAGTTAACTCTTATGCAAGACTTATTGATGCTTGTCTTGAAAGTATTATTCATGAAAAGTCTTTGTTATATGATTCATTTGTTTACTCATTATCTTCATCATTGCTTCGAATCTCTGCATTCATCTCATGTGCTTTACAATAGTATGATCAAGGTTATGATGGCATGTCACTTCAGAAATTATCTTTGTTATCGTTTTACCTGCTCGGGACGAGCAGAACTAAGCTTGGGGATGCTGATACGTCTCCAACGTATCGATAATTTCTTATGTTCCATGCTACTTTATTGATGATACCTACATGTTTTATGCACATTATATGTCGTATTTACGCATTTTCTGGAACTAACCTATTAACAAGATGCCGAAGTGCCAGTTCCTGTTTTCTGCTGTTTTTGGTTTCAGAAATCCTAGTAACGAAATATTCTCGGAATCGGACGAAATCACCGCCCAGGTTCCTATTTTTCCCGGAAGCTTCCAGAGCACCGGAGAAGGATGAGAGGGGAGCCAGGGGGGCCCACACCACACCCCGGCGCGGGCCAGGGGGGGGGGCGCCCCCCTATGGTGTGGGCAGCCCGTGGCCCCTCCGACTCCCTCTCTTCGCCTATTTAAGCCTCTCTGACCTAAAAACACCGACGGAGAGCCACGATACGGAAAAAACCTTCCAGAGCCGCCGCCATCGCAAATCAAGATTCGGGGGACAGAAGTCTCTGTTCCGGCACCCTGCCGGACGGGGAATTGCCCCGGAGTCATCTCCACCGCCGTGTCCACCGCCATCTTCACCGCCATCGCTGCCTCCATGATGAGGAGGGAGTAATTCACCCCCGGGGCTGAGGGATCTACCGTAGCTATGTGGTTAATCTCTCTCTGTACTTCAATACAATGATCTCATGAGCTGCTTTACATGATTGAGATCCATATGATGAGCTTTGTATCGCTACTAGTTGTGTGCTACTCATGTGATGTTATTAAAGTAGTCTATTCCTCCTCCACGTGTGTAAAGGTGATTAGTGTGTGCACCGTGTGGTTCTTGTCGTAGGCTATGATCACGATCTCTTGTAGATTGTGGAGTTAATTATCATTATGATAGTATTGATGTGATCTATTCCTCCTTCATAGTGTAATGTGGACAGTGGGTGCACTATGTTAGTTCTTGGTTTATTTTGCAATGATCTATTATGCTCTAAGGTTATTTAAATATGAACATTGAATTGTGGAGCTTGTTAACTCCGGCATTGAGGGTTCGTGTAATCCTACGCAATGTGTTCATTATCAAACAAGAGTGTATGTAGCGCATATGAGAAGAAGTATTTATTATGCGATCAATGTTGAGAGTGTCTGATGGCGTGTAACTCACACGTTCGTTGGGAACCCCAAGAGGAAGGTATGATGCGCACAGTAGCAAGTTTTCCCTCAGAAAGAAACCAAGGTTTAATCGAACCAGGAGGAGCCAAGAAGCACGTTGAAGGTTGATGGTCGCGAAATGTGATGCGGCGCAACACCAGGGATTCCGGCGCCAACGAACCTGCACAACACAACCCAAGTACTTTGTCCCAACGAAACAGTGAGGTTGTCAATCTCACCGGCTTGCTGTAACAAAGGATTAAACGTATCGAGTGGAAGATGTTTGCAAAGAAAACAGTAAAACAAGTATTGCAGTAGATTGTATGCTATGTAAAGAATAGGACCGGGGTCCACAGTTCACTAGAGGTGTCTCTCCCATAAGATAAAAGCATGTTGGGTGAACAAATTACAGTCGGGCAATTGACAAATAGAGAAAGGCATAACAATGCATATACATGATATGATAAATATAGTGAGATTTAATTGGGCATTACGACAAAGTACATAGACCGCCATCCAACTGCATCTATGCCTAAAAAGTCCACCTTCAGGTTATCATCCAAACCCCTCCAGTATTAAGTTGCAAAGCAACAGACAATTGCATTAAGTATGGTGCGTAATGTAATCAACAACTACATCCTTAGACATAGCATCAATGTTTTATCCCTAGTGGCAACAACACATCCACAACCTTAGAACTTTCTGTCACTGTCCCAGATTCAATGGAGGCATGAACCCACTATCGAGCATAAATACTCCCTCTTGGAGTTAAGAGCAAAAACTTGGCCAGAGCCTCTACTAATAACGGAGAGCATGCAAGATCATAAACAACACATGAACAATAGATTGATAATCACCATAATCATAGTACTCTCTATCCATCGGATCCCGACAAACACAACATATAGAATTACATATAGATGATCTTGATCATGTTAGGCAGCTCACAAGATCCAACAATGAAGCACAACAAGGAGAAGACGACCATCTAGCTACTGCTATGGACCCATGGTCCAGGGGTGGACTACTCACTCATCACTCCGGAGGCGACCATGGCGGTGTAGAGTCCTCCGGAGATGAATCCCCTCTCCGGCAGGGTGCCGGAGGCGATCTCCTGAATCCCCCGAGATGGGATTCGCGGCGGCGGCGTCTCTGTAAGGTTTTCCGTATCGTGGCTCTCGGTACTGGGGGTTTCGCGACGGAAGCTTTAAGTAGGCGGAGGGTCAACGCGGGGGCCACACGAGGGGCCCAGGAGGTAGGTCGGCGCGGCCAGGGCCTGGGCCGCGCCGGCCACGCTGCCTCGTGGCCCCACTTCGTTATCTCTTCGGTCTTCTGGAAGCTTCGTGCAAAAATAGGACCCTGGGCGAAAGTTTCGTCCAATTCCGATAATATTTCTTTACTAGGATTTCTGAAACCAAAAACAGCAGAAAACAGCAACTGGCTCTTCGGCATCTTGTTAATAGGTTAGTTCCAGAAAATGCATAAATATGACATATAATGTGCATAAAACATGTAGGTATCATCAATAAAGTAGCATGGAACATAAGAAATTATCGATACGTTGGAGACGTATCAGCATCCCCAAGCTTAGTTCTGCTCGTCCCGAGCAGGTAAAACGATAACAAAGATAATTTCTGAAGTGACATGCCATCATAATCTTGATCATACTATTTGTAAACATATGTAATGAATGCAGCGATCAAAGCAAAGGTAATGACATGAGTAAACAACTGAATCATAAAGCAAAGACTTTTCATGAATAGTACTTCAAGACAAGCATCAATAAGTCTTGCATAAGAGTTAACTCATAAAGCAATAAATCAAAGTAAAGGTGTTGAAGCAACACATAGGAAGATTAAGTTTCAGCAGTTGCTTTCAACTTATAACATGTATATCTCATGGATATTGTCAACATAAAGTAATATAATAAGTGCAATATGCAAGTATGTAGGAATCAATGCACAGTTCACACAAGTGTTTGCTTCTTAAGGTGGAAGGAGATAGGTAAACTGACTCAACAATAAAAGTAAAAGAATGGTCCTTCAATGAGGAAAGCATCGATTGCTGTATTTGTGCTAGAGCTTTTATTTTGAAAACATGAAACAATTTTGTCAACGGTAGTAATAAAGCATATGAGTTATGAAAATTATATCTTACAAGTTGCAAGCCTCACGCATAGTATACTAATAGTGCCCGCACCTCGTCCTACTTAGCTTGGACTACCGGATCTTTGCATGCCATGTTTCAACCAAGTGTCACAAAGGGGTACCTCCATGCCGCCTGTACAAAGGTCTAAGGAGAAAGCTCGCATTTCGGATTTCTCGCTTTTGATTATTCTCAACTTAGACATCCATACCGGGACAACATGGACAACAGATAATGGACTCCTCTTAAATGCATAAGCATGTAGCAAAGTTATTATTCTCATATGAGATTGAGGATATATGTCCAAAACTGAAACTTCCACCATGATTCATGGCTTTAGTTAGCGGCCCAATGTTCTTCTCTAACAATTTTGCATGCTCCAACCACTAAAATGATAGACCTTCAGACAAGACGGACATGCATAGCAACTCACATGATATTCAACAATAGTTGATGGCGTTCCCCAGAAGCATGGTTATCGCACAACAAGCAACTTAATAAAATATAAAGTGCATAAGTACATATTCAATACTACGATAGTTTTTAAGGCTATTTTGTCCCATGAGCTATATATTGCAAAGGTGAATGATGGAATTTTAAAGGTAGCACTCAAGCAATTTACTTTGGAATGGCGGAGAAATACCATGTAGTAGGTAGGTATGGTGGACACAAATGGCATAGTAGTTGGCTCAAGGATTTTGGATGCATGAGAAGTATTCCCTCTCGATACAAGGTTTAGGCTAGCAAGGTTATTTGAAGCAAACTCAAGGATGAACAAGTGCAGCAAAACTCACATAAAAGACATATTGTAAACATTATAAGACTCTACACTGTCTTCCTTGTTGTTCAAAACTCAATACTAGATATTATCTAGACCTTAGAGAAACCAAATATGCAAATCAAATTTTAGCAAGCTCTATGTATTTCTTCATTAATGGGTGCAAAGCATATGATGCAAGAGCTTAAACATGAGCACAACAATTGCCAAGTATCACATTATCCAAGACATTTTTAGAATTACTACATGTAGCATTTTCCAATTCCAACCATATAACAATTTAACGAAGAAGAAACTTCGCCTTGAACATTATGAGTAAAGCCTAAGGACACATGTGTCCATATGCAACAGCGGAGCGTGTCTCTCTCCCACAAAGTGAATGCTAGGATCCATCTTATTCAAACAAAAACAAAAACAAAAACAAACCGACGCTCCAAGTAAAGAACACAAGATGTGATTGAATAAAAATATAGTTTCAGGGGAGGAACCTGATGATGTTGTCGATGAAGAAGGGGATGCCTTGGGCATCCCCAAGCTTAGACGCTTGAGTCTTCTTAAAATATGCAGGGGTGAACCACGGGGGCATCCCCAAGCTTAGAGCTTTCACTCCTCTTGATCATAGTATATCATTCTCCTCTCTTGACCCTTGAAAACTTCCTTCACACCAAACTTCAAGCAAACTCATTAGAGGGTTAGTGCACAATTAATAATTCACACATTCAGAGGTGACACAATCATTATTTTTACTTCTGGACATTGCATAATGCTACTGGACATTAGTGGATCAAAGAAATAAATCCAACATAGCAAAAGAGGCAATGCGAAATAAAAGGCAGAATCTGTCAAAAACAGAACAGTCCGTAAAGACGAATTTAGAAATGGCACCAGACTTGCTCAAATGGAAAAACTCAAAACTAATGAAAGTTGCGTACATATCTGAGGATCACGCTCGTAAATTGGCAGATTTTTTCGAATTTTCTACAGAGAATTGTGCCCAGATTCGTGACAGACAGCAATGCTGTTTCTGCGCAGCGATCCCAAATATAACATCAACTTTGACATAGAAACTTTACTTGGCACAAAAACATGATAAGGAGAGGTTGCTACAGTAGTAAACAACTTCCAAGACTCAACAAAACAAAAAATTGCTGTAGGTAAAAACATGGGTTGTCTCCCATAAGCGCTTTTCTTTAACGCCTTTCAGCTAGGCGCAGAAAGTGCAAATCAAGTAACATCGAGAGTAGAAGCATCAACATCATAGCTTGTTCTAATAATAGAATCAAAAGGCAACTTCATTCTCTTTCTAGGGAAGTGTTCCATACCTTTCTTGAGAGGAAATTGATATTTAATATTACCTTCCCTCATATCAATAATAGCACCAACAGTTCGAAGAAAAGGTCTTCCCAATACAATAGGACAAGATGCATTGCATTCGATATCCAAGACAACAAAATCAACGGGGACAAGGTTATTGTTAACCGTAATATGCACATTATCAATCCTCCCCAAAGGTTTCTTTTTAACATTATCGGTAAGATTAACATCCAAATAACAATTCTTCAATGGTGGCAAGTCAAGCATATCATAAATCTTTTTAGGCATAACAGAAATACTTGCACCAAGATCACATAAAGCATTACATTCAAAGTCATTGAATTTCATTTTAATGATGGGCTCCCAACCATCTTCTAACTTTCTAGGAATAGAAGTTTCAAGTTTTAGTTTCTCTTCTCTAGCTTTTATGAGAGCATTTGTAATATGTTTTGTAAAGGCTAAATTTATAGCACTAGCATTAGGACTTTTAGCAAGTTTTTGCAAGAACTTTATAACTTCAGAGATGTGGCAATCATCAAAATCTAAATCATTATGAGCTACAGCAATGGGATCATTGTTCCCAAGGTTGGAAAAAATTTCAGCAGTTTTATCACAAGCAGTTTCAGCAGTTTTAGCAATTTCAGGCAGTTTGTACGCTTTGCACTAGGAGTAGAAACATTGCCAACACCAATTATATTACCATTGATAGTAGGAGGTGCAGCAACATGTGAAGAATTAGCATTACTAGTGGTGGTAATAGTCCAAACTTTAGCTACATTATTCTCTTTAGCTAGTTTTTCATTTTCTTCTCTATCCCACCTAGCACGCAGTTCAGCCATTAATCTTATATTCTCATTAATTCTAACTTGGATGGCATTTGCTGTAGTAGTAATCTTATTATCAATATCATTATTAGGCATAACTTTCAACTTTAAAAGATTAACATCGGAGCAAGTCTATCAACTCTAGAAGCAATAGTATCAATTTTATCAAGCTTTTCCTCAACAGATTTGTTAAAAGCAGTTTGTGTACTAATAAATTCTTTAAGCATGGCTTCAAGACCAGAGGGTACATTCCTATTATTATTGTAAGAATTCCCATAAGAATTACCATAACCATTACCATTAGCAGAAGGATATGGCCTATAGTTATTACCAGAGTTGTTCCTATAAGCATTGTTGTTGAAATTATTATTTTTAATGAAATTCACATCAACATTTTATTCTTGAGCAACCAATGAAGCTAAAGGAACATTATTTGGATCTACATTAGATCTACCATTCACAAGCATAGACATAATCACATCAATCTTATCACTCAAGGAAGAGGTTTCCTCAACAGAATTTACCTTCTTACCTTGTGGAGCTCTTTCCGTGTGCCATTCAGAGTAATTTATCATCATATCATCAAGAAGTTTTGTAGCCGCCCCCAATGTGATGGACATAAAGGTACCTCCAGCAGCTGAATCCAATAAATTCCGCGAAGAAAAATTTAGTCCTGCATAGAAGGTTTGGATGATCATCCAAGTAGTCAGTCCATGGGTTGGGCAATTTTTTACCAAAGTTTTCATTCTCTCCCATGCTTGAGCAACATGTTCAGTATCTAATTGCTTAAAATTCATTATGCTACTTCTCAAAGATATAATTTTAGCGGGAGGATAATATCTACCAATAAAAGCATCCTTGCATTTAGTCCATGAATCAATACTATTCTTAGGCAAAGATAGCAACCAATCTTTAGCTCTTCCTCTTAATGAGAAAGGAAACACTTTCAATTTAATAATATCACCATCTACATCTTTATACTTTTGCATTTCACAAAGTTCAACAAAATTATTGAGATGGGCAGCAGCATCATCAGAACTAGCACCAGAAAATTGTTCTCTCATGACAAGATTTAGTAAAGCAGGTTTAATTTCAAAGAATTCTGCTGTAGTAGCAGGTGGAGCAATAGGTGTGCATAGGAAATCATTATTATTTGCATTTGTGAAGTCACACAATTTGGTATTTTCAGGGGTATTCATTTTAGCAACGGTAAATAAAACAAACTAGATAAAATAAATGCAAGTAACTAATTTTTTTGTGTTTTTGATATGGAGAGCAAGACAGTAAATAAAGTAAAACTAGCAACTAATTTTTTTGTGTTTTGATTTAGTGCAGCAAACAAAGTAGTAAATAAAATAAAGCAAGACAAAAACAAAGTAAAGAGATTGAGAAGTGGAGACTCCCCTTGCAGCGTGTCTTGATCTCCCCGGCAACGGCGCCAGAAAAAGAGCTTGATGGCGTGTAACTCACACGTTCGTTGGGAACCCCAAGAGGAAGGTATGATGTGCACAGTAGCAAGTTTTCCCTCAGAAAGAAACCAAGGTTTAATCGAACCAGGAGGAGCCAAGAAGCACGTTGAAGGTTGATGGTCGCGAAATGTGATGCGGCGCAACATTCCGGCGCCAACGCGGAACCTGCACAACACAACCCAAGTACTTTGTCCCAACGAAACAGTGAGGTTGTCAATCTCACCGGCTTGCTGTAACAAAGGATTAAACGTATCGAGTGGAAGATGTTTGCAAAGAAAACAGTAAAACAAGTATTGCAGTAGATTGTATGCTATGTAAAGAATAGGACCGGGGTCCATAGTTCACTAGAGGTGTCTCTCCCATAAGATAAAAGCATGTTGGGTGAACAAATTACAGTCGGGCAATTGACAAATAGAGAAAGGCATAACAATGCATATACATGATATGATAAATATAGTGAGATTTAATTGGGCATTACGACAAAGTACATAGACCGCCATCCAACTGCATCTATGCCTAAAAAGTCCACCTTCAGGTTATCATCCGAACCCCCTCCAGTATTAAGTTGCAAAGCAACAGACAATTGCATTAAGTATGGTGCGTAATGTAATCAACAACTACATCCTTAGACATAGCATCAATGTTTTATCCCTAGTGGCAACAGCACATCCACAACCTTAGAACTTTCTGTCACTGTCCCAGATTCAATGGAGGCATGAACCCACTATCGAGCATAAATACTCCCTCTTGGAGTTAAGAGCAAAAACTTGGCCAGAGCCTCTACTAATAACGGAGAGCATGCAAGATCATAAACAACACATGAACAATAGATTGATAATCACCATAATCATAGTACTCTCTATCCATCGGATCCCGACAAACACAACATATAGAATTACATATAGATGATCTTGATCATGTTAGGCAGCTCACAAGATCCAACAATGAAGCACAACAAGGAGAAGACGACCATCTAGCTACTGCTATGGACCCATGGTCCAGGGGTGGACTACTCACTCATCACTCCGGAGGCGACCATGGCGGTGTAGAGTCCTCCGGGAGATGAATCCCCTCTCGGCAGGGTGCCGGAGGCGATCTCAGAATCCCCCGAGATGGGATTCGCGGCGGCGGCGTCTCTGTAAGGTTTTCCGTATCGTGGCTCTCGGTACTGGGGGTTTCGCGACGGAAGCTTTAAGTAGGCGGAGGGTCAACGCGGGGGGCCACACGAGGGGCCCAGGAGGTAGGTCGGCGCGGCCAGGGCCTGGGCCGCGGCCACTGGCTGCCTCGTGGCCCCACTTCGTTATCTCTTCGGTCTTCTGGAAGCTTCGTGCAAAAATAGGACCCTGGGCGAAAGTTTCGTCCAATTCCGAGAATATTTCTTTACTAGGATTTCTGAAACCAAAAACAGCAGAAAACAGCAACTGGCTCTTCGGCATCTTGTTAATAGGTTAGTTCCAGAAAATGCATAAATATGACATATAATGTGCATAAAACATGTAGGTATCATCAATAAAGTAGCATGGAACATAAGAAATTATCGATACGTTGGAGACGTATCAGTGTCCACTAGTGAAAGTATGATCCCTAGGCCTTGTTTCCAATACTGAAAACACCGTTTACTTACTGTTCTGTTGCATGTTTACTCGCTGCCATATTTTATTCAGATTGCTATTACCACTCATATACATCCATATTACTTGTATTTCACTATCTCTTCGCCGAACTAGTGCACCTATACACCTGACAAGTGTATTTGGTGTGTTGGGGACACAAGAGACTTCTTGCTTTGTGATTACAGGGTTGCTTGAGAGGGATATCTTTGACCTCTTCCTCCCTGAGTTCGATAAACCTTGGGTGATCCACTTAAGGAAAACTTGCTACTGTTCTACAAACCTCTGCTCTTGGAGGCCCAACACTGTCTACAAGAATAGGCCTGTGTGCGTGGCGTGGAGAGGCACGATGGCGCCGGAGGAGGTCCAAGCGTGGCCACCAGGGCCAGGCGAGAACACGCAGGTCTTGCAGATGCCGTCATGATAGATCAGGCACGTCACCCTGTAATTTGACAGACTGATGCGCGCCGCAGCGTCCTCGCCATGGAGGGCGGCGCCCAGGAACAAGCTTACGAATGTTGTGTGCGAAACAGCAGGGGGTGGAGGGACCGTCACGTACTGACCTGCCAGGGGATCGCAGACGACGAGACGTGAAGGCTGCTCGAAAGGCTTTCCGTGTTCGGTGTGGTCGAAGTCCGCAAGGAGTAGGAGGCCGCCCCGAGAGTCGGCGAGCTCCAAACTGAGGTCGCCGTTTGGCGCCCGTGGGAGGAAGTCGAGCGCGAGATTATTTGCGGCGACCCCGGCCCAACATGACGAGGAAGAGGGAACGAAGTGGGGCAGCAAGCCAGACGGCCGATAGTGACAATGGGAGAAGCTGATGTGGTAGTGGCCGGCGACTATGGAGGATGGCGCGCCGTGGCGAGCGGAGAGGACACGGAAGTCCTCCGCCGCGATGACCTTGCGCCAGCTCCTGCAGGCGAACGCGGCGCGGACGAGATCCAGAGGCGAGGTGAGGCGCAGGAACACCAGCCCGAGAAGTTCATCCGGGATGGCGTCACCCTTGTCCTCCTGCCCGGACTTCCTCTGAGCATTCTTCCAGCGGGGGCGGCTGTGCCCCATCTCCGGCTGGACCTAGCTCGCGTACGGGGGCGAGGTGTGCTGTAGGGAGGAAGCTAGGGAAGTAGCGAGGCGGCCGGCTTGGTAGAGACTAGAGGAGTTAAGGAGGAGACTTATGTACTGAAAAAGTTCCGTGGAATCAAATTCCTATATTGGTTAATTACATGCAAGGATGAGCAGAGTAGTTGGTTGTGTAATTGAAACGAGATTACGAGCTTGATCCCCACACACGAACCACATCGTAAAGCTTCATGAAAGAAAAATAGGAAAACAACAAAATTGTGTGGCACAACAGTTGCTTTCTCCAAGTTCCTATAGAGGGAGTACTATGTACATATTCAAACTAGACAAATCATGTATCTACCCCCTAACCCCTAAAACTCAGTCTTATGAAATCTAGCATAAAGAGATCGAAGTCGTTTTGGGTTTCAAACATGGAAATTTCAAGAACATCCCAAAAGCTTCATTTTAGAGTGACTAAGAAGGATCCATGCTTACCTTTTCATTTTCATGTTTTAAACTTGTTTAAATCATGGTCAAACCTAGGATTTGACCAAGATTCAAATGGGCCTAAAAAATCAGAAAAAATCAAAAGAATGAAAAACCAAAGCACATATATAGCATTCTTATGTCATATATATAGTAAGCATTCAAGTTGATAAACAAGGTCTAGACATATATATTCAAACCAGAAAAATCATGTATATATCTACCCCTAAAACCCTAAACTCGTCTTATGAAGTCAATCATGAAGAGAAGTGGTTTTGGGTTTCAAACATGGAAATTTCAAGAACCTCCCGAAAGCTTCATTTTAGAGTGACTAAGAAGGATCCAGGCTTATCTTTTCATTTCATGTTTTAAACTTGTTTAAATCCTGGTCAAACCTAGGATTTGATGAAGATACAAATGGGTGGGCACGTACAATATTCAAAAAAATCAGAAAAATGAAAAACCAAATCACATTGTCTTCTTATGTCATATCGTAAGCATTCAAGTTGATAAACAAGGTCTAGATATATCCAAACCAGACAAATCATGTATCTACCCCCTGTCGATCTTATGAAGTCTAGCATGAAGGGAAGTCGTTTTCGGTTTCAAACATGGAAATTTCAAGAACATCCCAAAAGCTTCCATTTTAGAGTGACTAAGAAGGATACAGACTTCCTTTTTATTTTCATGTTTTAAACTTGTTTAAATCTTGGTCAAACCAAGGATTTGACCAAGATTCAAATGGGCCTAAAAATTTAGAAAAAAATCAAAAGAGAATGAAAAACCAAAGCACATAGCATTCTTATGTCATATGTATAGTAAGCATTCAAGTTGATAAACAAGGGCTAGACATATTCAAACCAGAAAAATCATGTATATATCTACCCCTAAAACCCTAAACTCTGTCTTATGAAGTCAATCATGAAGAGAAGTGGTTTTGGGTTTGAAACATGGAAATTTCAAGAACCTCCCAAAAGATTTATTTTAGAGTGACTAATAAGGATCCATGCTTACCTTCATTTTCATAATTTAAACTTGTTTAAATCTTGGTCAAACCTAGGATTTGACCAAGATTCAAATGGGCATAAAATAAAAAAAAACAGAAAAATGAAAAACCAAAGCACATAGTCTTCTTATGTCATATAGTAAGCATTAAAGTTGAGAAACAAGGTCTCTAGCTAGACATATTCAAACTATGCAAATCATGTATCTATGTACCCCCTAACCCCTAAACTCTGTCTTATGAAGTCAAGCACGAAGAGATGTGGTTTTGGGTTTCAAACATGGAAATTTCAAAAACCTCCCAAAAGATTCATTTTAGAGTGACTAAGAAGGATACATGCTTCCCTTCTCATTTTCATGTTTTAAACCTGTTTAAATCTTGGTCAAACCTAGGATTTGACCAAGATTCAAATGGGCATAAAAATTCAGAAAAAATCAAAAGAATGAAAAACCAAAGCACATAGCATTCTTATGTCATATATAGTAAGCATTCAAGTTGATAAACAAGGTCTAGACATATTCAAACCAGAAAATCATGTATATATCTACCCCTAACCCTAAACTATGTCTTATGACGAAGTCAAGCATGAAGAGAAGTGGTTTTGGGTTTCAAACATGGAAATTTCAAAAAAAAACCAAAAGCTTCATTTTAGGGATACTAAGAAGGATCCATGCTTACCATTTTATTTTCATGTCTTAAACTTGTTTAAATCTTGGTCAAACCTAGGATTTGACCAAGATTCAAATTAAAAAAAAAAAATCAAAAAATGAAAAACCAAAGTACATAGTCTTCTTATGGCATATAGTAAGCATTCAAGTTGTTAAACAAGGTCTAGACATATTCAAACCAAACAAATCATGTATCTATACCCCTAACCCCTAATTAAACTCTATATATCTTATGAAGTCAAGCATGAAGAGACGTGGTTTTGGGTTTCAAACATGGAAATTTCAAAAACCACCCAAAAGCTTCATTTTAATTAGAGTGACAAAGAAGGATACAGGCTTCCCTTCTCATTTTCATGTTTTAAACTTGTTTAAATCTTGGTCAAACCTAGGATTCGACCAAGATTCAAATGGGCATAAAAATTCAGAAAAAATCAAAAGAATGAAAAACCAAAGCACATAGCATTCTTATGTCATATAGTAAGCATTCAAGTTGATAAACAGGGTCTAGACATATTCAAACCAGAAAAATCATGTATATATATATATATATATCTACCACTAACCCTAAACTCTGTCTTATGAAGTCAAGCATGAAGAGAAGTGGTTTTGGGTTTCAAACATGGAAATTTAAAAAAAACCCAAAAGCTTCATTTTAGGGAGACTAAGAAGGATCCATGCTTACCATTTTATTTTCACGTCTTAAACTTGTTTAAATCTTGGTCAAACCTAGGATTTGACCAAGATACAAATTGGCAGAAAATTTTAAAAAATCAAAAAAATTAAAAACCAAAGTACATAGTCTTCTTATGGCATATAGTAAGCATTCAAGTTGTTAAACAAGGTCTAGACATATTCAAACCAAACAAATCATGTATCTATACCCCTAACCCCTAATTAAACTCTATATATCTTATGAAGTCAAGCATGAAGAGACGTGGTTTTTGGTTTCAAACATGGAAATTTCAAAAACCTCCCAAAATCTTCATTTTAATTAGAGTGACTAAGAAGGATACATGCTTCCCTTCTCATTTTCATGTTTTAAACTTGTTTAAATCTTGGTCAAACCTAGGATTCGACCAAGATTCAAATGGGCATAAAAATTCAGAAAAAATCAAAAGAATGAAAAACCAAAGCACATAGCATTCTTATGTCATATATAGTAAGCTAGCATTCAAGTTGATAAACAAGGTCTAGACATATTCAAACCAGAAAAATCATGTATATATCTACCCCTAACCCTAAACTATGTCTTATGAAGTCAAGCATGAAGAGAAGTGGTTTTGGGTTTCAAACATGGAAATTTCAAAAAAAACCAAAAAGCTTCATTTTCGGGAGACTAAGAAGGATCCATGCTTACCATTTTATTTTCATGTTTTAAACTTGTTTAAATCTTGGTCAAATCTAGGATTTGACCAAGATTCAAATGGGCAGAAAATTAAAAAAAGTGTGTTTGCCCGTCGAGTGAAACTCGGAGGAAGAGGGATCACTCGGAAGGAGAGAAGAAGGGAGAGAATTATGGTGTCTCCCCTTTTTCGGGTGATGATGTTGACTTTTGTGCAGGGTTTGTCAGTGAGCAGGAGGTGCGAGCGAGCGAGTCGAGCGAGGCCGAGAATGAGAGAGATTTGTTTTTTTGTGAGAGGGACAACCGAAGGATCTAGAAGGACCCACATACTTCCAATACGCATCCTGATGCGTCTTCTCTTGACAAAGAAGATGGCTGGGAGTTTGCGTACCTATTGCACGTGACTTGTGCTCACTGAAGTGTGGGACCTCACGCGTGGGCACCACACGTAAGTGACAGACCTGTTGGTGTAAAAACTCGGTTGATTATTATAGTGCATTAGAACAAAGTTTCCTATGGATTCAAGGGTAGGAAATCCAAGTTAACTCATTTACATGACATTATTTTTCTTATGTCATATAGTAAGCATTAAAGTTGATAAACAATGTCTAGACATATTCAAACCAGACAAATCATGTATCTATACCCCTAACCCCTAAACTCTGTCTTATGAAGTCAAGCATGTGAAGAGATGTGGTTTTGGGTTTCAAACATGGAAATTTCAAAAACCTCCCAAAAGCTTCATTTTAGAGTGCCTAAGAAGGATACATGCTTCCCTTTTCATTTTCATGTTTTATAAAACTTGTTTTAATTATCTTGGTCAAACCTAGGATTTGACGAAGATACAAATGGGTGGGCAAAAAATTAAAAAAATCAGAAAAATGGAAAACCAAATCACATAGTCTTCTTATGTCATATCGTAAGCAATCAAGTTGATAAACAAGGTCTAGATATATCCAAACCAGACAAATCATGTATCTACCCCCTTTCGATCTTATGAAGTCTAGCATGAAGGGAAGTCGTTTTGGGTTTCAAACATTGAAATTTCAAGAACATCCCAAAAGCTTCATTTTAGAGTGACTAAGAAGGATACAGACTTCCCTTTTCATTTTCATGTTTTAAACTTGTTTAAATCTTGGTCAAACCAAGGATTTGACCAAGATTCAAATGGCCCTAAAAATTCAGAAAAAAATCAAAAGAATGAAAAACCAAAGCACATAGCATTCTTATGTCATATGTATAGTAAGCATTCAAGTTGATAAACAAGGTCTAGACATATATATTCAAACCAGAAAAATCATGTATATATCTACCCCTAAAACCCTAATTAAACTCAGTCAATCATGAAGAGAAGTGGTTTTGGGTTTCAAACATGGAAATTTCAAGAACCTCCCAAAAGCTTCATTTTAGAGTGACTAAGAAGGATCCAGGCTTACTTATTCGTTTTCACGTGTTAAACTTGTCTAAATCTTGGTCAAACCTAGGATTTGACCAAGATATGATTCAAATGTGCAGAAAATTTAAAAAAATCAGAAAAATGAAAAACCAAAGTACATAGTCTTCTTATGTCATATAGTAAGCATATTCAAGTTGATAAACAAGGTTTGGACATATTCAAACCATACAAATCATGTATCTATACCCCCTAACCCTAAACTTTGTCTTATGAAGTCAAGCATGAAGAGAAGTGGTTTTGGGTTTCAAACATGGAAATTTCAAAAACCTCCCAAAAACTTCATTTTAGAGTGACTGAGAAGGTTACATGCTTCCCTTTTCATTTTCATGTTTTAAACTTGTTTAAATTATCTTGGTCAAACCTAGGATTTCATGAAGATACAAATGGGTGGGCACAATATTCAAAAAAATCAGAAAAATGAAAAACCAAATCACATTGTCTTCTTATGTCATATCGTAAGCATTCAAGTTGATAAACAAGGTCTAGATATATCCAAACCAGACAAATCATGTATCTACCCCCTGTCGATCTTATGAAGTCTAGCATGAAGGGAAGTCGTTTTCGGTTTCAAACATGGAAATTTCAAGAACATCCCAAAAGCTTCCATTTTAGAGTGACTAAGAAGGATATACAGACTTCCCTTTTTCATTTTCATGTTTTAAACTTGTTTAAATCCTTGTCAAACCAAAGATTTTGACCAAGATTCAAATGGGCCTAAAAATTTAGAAAAAAATCAAAAGAGAATGAAAAACCAAAGCACATAGCATTCTTATGTCATATGTATAGTAAGCATTCAAGTTGATAAACCAGGTCTAGACATATTCAAACCAGAAAAATCATGTATATATCTACCCCTAAAACCCTAAACTATGTCTTATGAAGTCAATCATGAAGAGAAGTGGTTTTGGGTTTCAAACATGGAAATTTCAAGAACCTCCCAAAAGATTTATTTTAGAGTGACTAATAAGGATCCATGCTTACCTTTTCATTTTCACAATTTAAACTTGTTTAAATCTTTGTCAAACCTATGATTTGACCAAGATTCAAATATATGGGCATAAAATTCAAAAAAAATCAGAAAAATGAAAAACAAAAGCATATAGTCTTCTTATGTCATATAGTAAGCATTCAAGTTGATAAATTAACAAGGTTTGGACATATTCAAACCATACAAATCATGTATCTACCCCTAACCCTAAACTCGGTCGATCTTATGAAGTGTAGCATGAAGAGAGGTCGTTTTGGGTTTCAAACATGGAAATTTCAAGAACATCCCAAAATGCTTCATTTTAGAGTGACTAAGAAGGATCCAGGCTTACTTATTCGTTTTCACGTGTTAAACTTGTCTAATCTTGGTCAAACCTAGGATTTGACCAAGATTCAAATGCGCAGAAAATTAAAAAAATCAGAAAAATGAAAACCAAAGTACATAGTCTTCTTATGTCATATAGTAAGCATATTCAAGTTGATAAACAAGGTTTGAACCTTGATCTGTAGTACTGGGCAAAACCCTAGTTTAACCTATTTAATTATAGATTCGTAGGTTGATTTTTCTACCTTTTTATTATTACTAACCTATTTAATTATAGATTCGTAGGTCGATTTTTCTACCTTTTTATTATTACTATGCAACACAAGTGTGTTTGCCCGTCGAGTGAAACTCGGAGGAAGAGGGATCACTCGGAAGGAGAGAAGAAGGGAGAGAATTATGGTGTCTCCCCTTTTTCGGGTGATGATGTTGACTTTTGTGCAGGGTTTGTCAGTGAGCAGGAGGTGCGAGCGAGCGAGCGAGTCGAGCGAGGCCGAGAATGAGAGAGATTTGTTTTTTTGTGAGAGGGACAACCGAAGGATCCAGAAGGACCCACAGACTTCCAATACGCATCCTGATGCGTCTTCTCTTGACAAAGAAGATGGCTGGGAGTTTGCGTACCTATTGCACGTGACTTGTGCTCACTGAAGTGTGGGACCTCACGCGTGGGCACCACACGTAAGTGACAGACCTGTTGGTGTAAAAACTCGGTTGATTATTATAGTGCATTAGAACAAAGTTTCCTATGGATTCAAGGGTAGGAAATCCAAGTTAACTCATTTACATGACATTATTTTTCTTATGTCATATAGTAAGCATTAAAGTTGATAAACAATGTCTAGACATATTCAAACCAGACAAATCATGTATCTATACCCCTAACCCCTAAACTCTGTCTTATGAAGTCAAGCATGTGAAGAGATGTGGTTTTGGGTTTCAAACATGGAAATTTCAAAAACCTCCCAAAAGCTTCATTTTAGAGTGCCTAAGAAGGATACATGCTTCCCTTTTCATTTTCATGTTTTATAAAACTTGTTTTAATTATCTTGGTCAAACCTAGGATTTGACGAAGATACAAATGGGTGGGCAAAAAATTAAAAAAATCAGAAAAATGGAAAACCAAATCACATAGTCTTCTTATGTCATATCGTAAGCAATCAAGTTGATAAACAAGGTCTAGATATATCCAAACCAGACAAATCATGTATCTACCCCATGTCGATCTTATGAAGTCTAGCATGAAGGGAAGTCGTTTTGGGTTTCAAACATTGAAATTTCAAGAACATCCCAAAAGCTTCATTTTAGAGTGACTAAGAAGGATACAGACTTCCCTTTTCATTTTCATGTTTTAAACTTGTTTAAATCTTGGTCAAACCAAGGATTTGACCAAGATTCAAATGGCCCTAAAAATTCAGAAAAAATCAAAAGAATGAAAAACCAAAGCACATAGAATTCTTATGTCATATGTATAGTAAGCATTCAAGTTGATAAACAAGGTCTAGACATATATATTCAAACCAGAAAAATCATGTATATATCTACCCCTAAAACCCTAATTAAACTCAGTCAATCATGAAGAGAAGTGGTTTTGGGTTTCAAACATGGAAATTTCAAGAACCTCCCAAAAGCTTCATTTTAGAGTGACTAAGAAGGATCCATGCTTACTTATTCGTTTTCACGTGTTAAACTTGTCTAAATCTTGGTCAAACCTAGGATTTGACCAAGATATGATTCAAATGCGCAGAAAATTAAAAAAATCAGAAAAATGAAAAACCAAAGTACATAGTCTTCTTATGTCATATAGTAAGCATATTCAAGTTGATAAACAAGGTTTGGACATATTCAAACCATACAAATCATGTATCTATACCCCCTAACCCTAAACTTTGTCTTATGAAGTCAAGCATGAAGAGAAGTGGTTTTGGGTTTCAAACATGGAAATTTCAAAAACCTCCCAAAAACTTCATTTTAGAGTGACTGAGAAGGTTACATGCTTCCCTTTTCATTTTCATGTTTTAAACTTGTTTAAATTAGCTTGGTCAAACCTAGGATTTCATGAAGATACAAATGGGTGGGCACAATATTCAAAAAAATCAGAAAAATGAAAAACCAAATCACATTGTCTTCTTATGTCATATCGTAAGCATTCAAGTTGATAAACAAGGTCTAGATATATCCAAACCAGACAAATCATGTATCTACCCCCTGTCGATCTTATGAAGTCTAGCATGAAGGGAAGTCGTTTTGGGTTTCAAACATGGAAATTTCAAGAACATCCCAAAAGCTTCATTTTAGAGTAAATAAGAAGGATACAGACTTCCCTTTTCATTTTCATGTTTTAAACTTGTTTAAATCTTGGTCAAACCAAGGATTTGACCAAGATTCAAATGGCCCTAAAAATTCAGAAAAAATCAAAAGAATGAAAAACAAAGCACATAGCATTCTTATGTCATATGTATAGTAAGCATTCATGTTGATAAACAAGGTCTAGACATATATATTCAAACCAGAAAAATCATGTATATATCTACCCCTAAAACCCAAATAATTCAATCATGAAGAGAAGTGGTTTTGGGTTTCAAACATGGAAATTTCAAGAACCTCCCAAAAGCTTCATTTTAGAGTGACTAAGAAGGATCCAGGCTTACTTATTCGTTTTCACGTGTTAAACTTGTCTAAATCTTGGTCAAACCTAGGATTTGACCAAGAAATGATTCAAATGCGCAGAAAATTAAAAAAATTAGAAAAATAAAAACCAAAGTACATAGTCTTCTTATGTCATATATATATAGTAAGCGCATTAAAGTTGATAAACAAGGTCTGGACATATTCAAACCATACAAATCATGTATCTATACCCCTAACCCTAAACTTTGTCTTATGAAGTCAAGCATGAAGAGAAGTGGTTTTGGGTTTCAAACATGGAAATTTCAAAAACCTCCCACAAACTTCATTTTAAAGTGACTGAGAAGGTTACATGCTTCCCTTTTCATTTTCATGTTTTAAACTTGTTTAAATTATCTTGGTCAAACCTAGGATTTCATGAAGATACAAATGGGTGGGCACAATATTCAAAAAAATCAGAAAAATGAAAAACCAAATCACATTGTCTTCTTATGTCATATCGTAAGCATTCAAGTTGATAAACAAGGTCTAGATATATCCAAACCAGACAAATCATGTATCTACCCCCTGTCGATCTTATGAAGTCTAGCATGAAGGGAAGTCGTTTTCGGTTTCAAACATGGAAATTTCAAGAACATCCCAAAAGCTTCCATTTTAGAGTGACTAAGAAGGATATACAGACTTCCCTTTTTCATTTTCATGTTTTAAACTTGTTTAAATCCTTGTCAAACCAAAGATTTTGACCAAGATTCAAATGGGCCTAAAAATTTAGAAAAAAATCAAAAGAGAATGAAAAACCAAAGCACATAGCATTCTTATGTCATATGTATAGTAAGCATTCAAGTTGATAAACCAGGTCTAGACATATTCAAACCAGAAAAATCATGTATATATCTACCCCTAAAACCCTAAACTCTGTCTTATGAAGTCAATCATGAAGAGAAGTGGTTTTGGGTTTCAAACATGGAAATTTCAAGAACCTCCCAAAAGATTTATTTTAGAGTGACTAATAAGGATCCATGCTTACCTTTTCATTTTCACAATTTAAACTTGTTTAAATCTTTGTCAAACCTATGATTTGACCAAGATTCAAATATATGGGCATAAAATTCAAAAAAAATCAGAAAAATGAAAAACAAAAGCATATAGTCTTCTTATGTCATATAGTAAGCATTCAAGTTGATAAATTAACAAGGTTTGGACATATTCAAACCATACAAATCATGTATCTACCCCTAACCCTAAACTCGGTCGATCTTATGAAGTGTAGCATGAAGAGAGGTCGTTTTGGGTTTCAAACATGGAAATTTCAAGAACATCCCAAAATGCTTCATTTTAGAGTGACTAAGAAGGATCCAGGCTTACTTATTCGTTTTCACGTGTTAAACTTGTCTAATCTTGGTCAAACCTAGGATTTGACCAAGATTCAAATGCGCAGAAAATTAAAAAAATCAGAAAAATGAAAACCAAAGTACATAGTCTTCTTATGTCATATAGTAAGCATATTCAAGTTGATAAACAAGGTTTGAACCTTGATCTGTAGTACTGGGCAAAACCCTAGTTTAACCTATTTAATTATAGATTCGTAGGTTGATTTTTCTACCTTTTTATTATTACTAACCTATTTAATTATAGATTCGTAGGTTGATTTTTCTACCTTTTTATTATTACTATGCAGCACAAGTGTGTTTGCCCGTCGAGTGAAACTCGGAGGAAGAGGGATCACTCGGAAGGAGAGAAGAAGGGAGAGAATTATGGTGTCTCCCCTTTTTCGGGTGATGATGTTGACTTTTGTGCAGGGTTTGTCAGTGAGCAGGAGGTGCGAGCGAGCGAGTCGAGCGAGGCCGAGAATGAGAGAGATTTGTTTTTTTGTGAGAGGGACAACCGAAGGATCCAGAAGGACCCACAGACTTCCAATACGCATCCTGATGCGTCTTCTCTTGACAAAGAAGATGGCTGGGAGTTTGCGTACCTATTGCACGTGACTTGTGCTCACTGAAGTGTGGGACCTCACGCGTGGGCACCACACGTAAGTGACAGACCTGTTGGTGTAAAAACTCGGTTGATTATTATAGTGCATTAGAACAAAGTTTCCTATGGATTCAAGGGTAGGAAATCCAAGTTAACTCATTTACATGACATTATTTTTCTTATGTCATATAGTAAGCATTAAAGTTGATAAACAATGTCTAGACATATTCAAACCAGACAAATCATGTATCTATACCCCTAACCCCTAAACTTGTCTTATGAAGTCAAGCATGTGAAGAGATGTGGTTTTGGGTTTCAAACATGGAAATTTCAAAAACCTCCCAAAAGCTTCATTTTAGAGTGCCTAAGAAGGATACATGCTTCCCTTTTCATTTTCATGTTTTATAAAACTTGTTTTAATTATCTTGGTCAAACCTAGGATTTGACGAAGATACAAATGGGTGGGCAAAAAATTAAAAAAATCAGAAAAATGGAAAACCAAATCACATAGTCTTCTTATGTCATATCGTAAGCAATCAAGTTGATAAACAAGGTCTAGATATATCCAAACCAGACAAATCATGTATCTACCCCTGTCGATCTTATGAAGTCTAGCATGAAGGGAAGTCGTTTTGGGTTTCAAACATTGAAATTTCAAGAACATCCCAAAAGCTTCATTTTAGAGTGACTAAGAAGGATACAGACTTCCCTTTTCATTTTCATGTTTTAAACTTGTTTAAATCTTGGTCAAACCAAGGATTTGACCAAGATTCAAATGGCCCTAAAAATTCAGAAAAAATCAAAAGAATGAAAAACCAAAGCACATAGAATTCTTATGTCATATGTATAGTAAGCATCAAGTTGATAAACAAGGTCTAGACATATATATTCAAACCAGAAAAATCATGTATATATCTACCCCTAAAACCCTAATTAAACTCAGTCAATCATGAAGAGAAGTGGTTTTGGGTTTCAAACATGGAAATTTCAAGAACCTCCCAAAAGCTTCATTTTAGAGTGACTAAGAAGGATCCATGCTTACTTATTCGTTTTCACATGTTAAACTTGTCTAAATCTTGGTCAAACCTAGGATTTGACCAAGATATGATTCAAATGCGCAGAAAATTAAAAAAATCAGAAAAATGAAAAACCAAAGTACATAGTCTTCTTATGTCATATAGTAAGCATATTCAAGTTGATAAACAAGGTTTGGACATATTCAAACCATACAAATCATGTATCTATACCCCCTAACCCTAAACTTTGTCTTATGAAGTCAAGCATGAAGAGAAGTGGTTTTGGGTTTCAAACATGGAAATTTCAAAAACCTCCCAAAAACTTCATTTTAGAGTGACTGAGAAGGTTACATGCTTCCCTTTTCATTTTCATGTTTTAAACTTGTTTAAATTAGCTTGGTCAAACCTAGGATTTCATGAAGATACAAATGGGTGGGCACAATATTCAAAAAAATCAGAAAAATGAAAAACCAAATCACATTGTCTTCTTATGTCATATCGTAAGCATTCAAGTTGATAAACAAGGTCTAGATATATCCAAACCAGACAAATCATGTATCTACCCCCTGTCGATCTTATGAAGTCTAGCATGAAGGGAAGTCGTTTTGGGTTTCAAACATGGAAATTTCAAGAACATCCCAAAAGCTTCATTTTAGAGTAAATAAGAAGGATACAGACTTCCCTTTTCATTTTCATGTTTTAAACTTGTTTAAATCTTGGTCAAACCAAGGATTTGACCAAGATTCAAATGGCCCTAAAAATTCAGAAAAAAATCAAAAGAATGAAAAACCAAAGCACATAGCATTCTTATGTCATATGTATAGTAAGCATTCATGTTGATAAACAAGGTCTAGACATATATATATTCAAACCAGAAAAATCATGTATATATCTACCCCTAAAACCCAAATTAAACTCAGTCAATCATGAAGAGAAGTGGTTTTGGGTTTCAAACATGGAAATTTCAAGAACCTCCCAAAAGCTTCATTTTAGAGTGACTAAGAAGGATCCAGGCTTACTTATTCGTTTTCACGTGTTAAACTTGTCTAAATCTTGGTCAAACCTAGGATTTGACCAAGAAATGATTCAAATGCGCAGAAAATTAAAAAAATTAGAAAAATAAAAACCAAAGTACATAGTCTTCTTATGTCATATATATATAGTAAGCATTAAAGTTGATAAACAAGGTCTGGACATATTCAAACCATACAAATCATGTATCTATACCCCTAACCCTAAACTTTGTCTTATGAAGTCAAGCATGAAGAGAAGTGGTTTTGGGTTTCAAACATGGAAATTTCAAAAACCTCCCACAAACTTCATTTTAAAGTGACTGAGAAGGTTACATGCTTCCCTTTTCATTTTCATGTTTTAAACTTGTTTAAATTATCTTGGTCAAACCTAGGATTTCATGAAGATACAAATGGGTGGGCACAATATTCAAAAAAATCAGAAAAATGAAAAACCAAATCACATTGTCTTCTTATGTCATATCGTAAGCATTCAAGTTGATAAACAAGGTCTAGATATATCCAAACCAGACAAATCATGTATCTACCCCCTGTCGATCTTATGAAGTCTAGCATGAAGGGAAGTCGTTTTCGGTTTCAAACATGGAAATTTCAAGAACATCCCAAAAGCTTCCATTTTAGAGTGACTAAGAAGGATATACAGACTTCCCTTTTTCATTTTCATGTTTTAAACTTGTTTAAATCCTTGTCAAACCAAAGATTTTGACCAAGATTCAAATGGGCCTAAAAATTTAGAAAAAAAATCAAAAGAGAATGAAAAACCAAAGCACATAGCATTCTTATGTCATATGTATAGTAAGCATTCAAGTTGATAAACCAGGTCTAGACATATTCAAACCAGAAAAATCATGTATATATCTACCCCTAAAACCCTAAACTCTGTCTTATGAAGTCAATCATGAAGAGAAGTGGTTTTGGGTTTCAAACATGGAAATTTCAAGAACCTCCCAAAAGATTTATTTTAGAGTGACTAATAAGGATCCATGCTTACCTTTTCATTTTCACAATTTAAACTTGTTTAAATCTTTGTCAAACCTATGATTTGACCAAGATTCAAATATATGGGCATAAAATTCAAAAAAATCAGAAAAATGAAAAACAAAAGCATATAGTCTTCTTATGTCATATAGTAAGCATTCAAGTTGATAAATTAACAAGGTTTGGACATATTCAAACCATACAAATCATGTATCTACCCCTAACCCTAAACTCGGTCGATCTTATGAAGTGTAGCATGAAGAGAGGTCGTTTTGGGTTTCAAACATGGAAATTTCAAGAACATCCCAAAATGCTTCATTTTAGAGTGACTAAGAAGGATCCAGGCTTACTTATTCGTTTTCACGTGTTAAACTTGGCTCTGATACCACTGATGGGGTTCGTTGCATAGAAAACAAAAAATTTCCTACCGCAAAGCGAATAAAACCAACAGATCTAATCTATGGAACACCCAAGATCCAATCTACTAGATCTAAGCAACGAGATGGAGATGAGACTAACCCTCGAAGATTCCAAAGCCTACGAGATTAATCTCGTTGTTGGTGTAGACGATCGTCCCGGTGCTGCAATCCGGCAGCACTTCCGTACTCGGTCGCGCGTACGGTGTCGATGAAGCTCCTTCCTCTCCCGTTCCAGCGGGCAGCGGAGGTGTGGTAGATCTCCTCCAACGTCCAGCAGCACGACGGCGTGGTGGTGGTGGTGGAGGAAGAAAACTGCAGGGCTTCGCCTAAGCCCGGACAGCGTATGGTGGAGGGAGAGGCGGCCAGAGGAGGAGGCAATGGGGGGATGGTGTGGCCGGCCACCCCCTCCCCTCTTTATATAGGGGGCTGGCCGGCCAAGGTGGCCCCCTTTCCCATCTAGGGTTGGGGGGGCGGCGGCCAAGGGGGGAGAGGGGCTTTCCCCTCCCCCAAGTTGATCCCCCCAGGGAAACCCTAGGGGGTTGGCCGGCCTGGGCCTTGGGGGCCAAGTGCCCCTGGCCCATTAGGCCAGGGAGCATCCCCTCGGCCCACGGTGGGCCTCCCGGGTCGTGGGCCCCATGGTGGACCCTTCCGGAACCTTCTAGAACCTTCCAGTCAACACCGGAACAATCCCGAACATTTCCGAAAACCCAGAAATCAACTTCCCTTATATGAATCTTATTCTCCGGACTCTTCCGGACCTCCTCGTGACATCCTGGATCACATCCGAGACTCCGAACAAACTTCGTCTCCATACCATACTCAAATCTACTTATGCGACATCGAACCTTAAGCGCGTCACCCTACGGTTCGCGAACTATGCAGACATGGTCGAGACTCCTCTCCGAGCAATAACCAATAGCGGGATCTGGAGATCCATAATGGCTCCCACATATTCAACGATGACTTAGTGATCGATTGAACCATTTACATACGATGCCAATTCCCTTTGTCTCGTGATATTTTACTTGTCCGAGGTTTGATCATCGGTATCTCCATACCTTGTTCAACCTCGTTACCGACAAGTACTCTTTACTCGTACCGTGGTATGTGATCTCTTATGAACCATTCATATGCTTGCAAGCTAATCAGATGACATTCCACCGAGAGGGCCCAGAGTATATCTATCCGTCATCGGGATGGACAAATCCCACTGTTGATCCATATGCCTCAACTCACACTTTCCAAATACTTAATCCCACCTTTATTGTCACCCATTTACGCAATGACGTTTGATGTAATCAAAGTACCCTTTCGGTGTAAGTGATTTACATGATCTCATGGTCGAAGGATTAAGACAACTATGTATTGAAAGCTTATAGCAAATGAACTTAATGACTTGATCTTATGCTACGCTCATTTGGGTGTGTGTCCATTATATCATTCAACTAATGACATAACCTTGTTATTAATAACATCCAATGTTCATGATCACGAAACCATGATCATCTATTAATCAACAAGCTAGTTATACAAGAGGCTTACTAGGGACTCCTTGTTGTTTACATAACACACATGTATCAATGTTTCGGTTAATACAATTATAGCATGGTATATAAACATTTATCATAAACACAAAGATATTATAATAACAACTTTATTATTGCCTCTTGGGCATATCTCCAACAGTCTCCCACTTGCACTAGAGTCAATAATCTAGATTATATTGTAAGGTACCTAACACCCATGGCATTCTGGTGTTGGTCATGCTTTGCCCTTGGGAGAGCTTTAGTCAACGGATCTGCAACATTCAGATCCGTGTGTACTTTGCAAATCTCTACTTCACCATCTTCGATGTACTCGCGAATCGAATGAAAACGCAGCTTGATATGCTTCAGCTTCTTGTGTGACCTTGGTTCCTTTGCATTGGCGATGGCACCCGTGTTGTCACAATAAATGACTAGCGGGTCCAATGCACTAGGAACCACACCAAGCTCAACAATGAACCTCTTCATCCATACCGCTTCCGATGAAGCCTCTGAAGCCGCTATATATTCAGATTCTGTTGAAGATTTCGCCACCGTGCATTGCTTGGAACTGCTCCAGCTTACTGCCGCACCATTCAATATAAACACGTACCCAGACTGAGACTTAGAGTCATCAGGGTCGGTGTTCCAACTTGCATCGGTGTAACTGGTTACAACGAGCTCTTGGTCACCGCCATAACAAAGAAACATATCCTTAGTCCTTTTCAAGTACTTCAGGATATTCTTGACCGCTGTCCAGTGTTCCATCCCTGGATCACTTTGATATCTGCTGGTCAAACTAACAGCATGTGCGATATCCGGTCTAGTACACAGCATGGCGTACATGATAGAGCCTACTGCCGAAGCATAGGGGATTTTGCTCATCCTCTCTCTTTCATCTGCCGTAGCCGGACCTTGAGTCTTACTCAAGACCTTACCTGGCAACATAGGCAAGAACCCTTTCTTGCTTTCATCCATTCTAAACTTCTTTAGAATCTTGTCCAGATATGTACTTTGTGAAAGGCCTATTAGGCGTCTTGATCTATCTCTATAAATCTTGATGCCTAAAATGTATGCTGCTTCACCAAGGTCTTTCATTGAAAAAGACTTATTCAAATAACCTTTAATGCTGCTTAAAAGTTCTATATCATTCCCAATCAATAATATGTCATCTACATATAATATCAGGAACGCTACAGAGCTCCCACTCACTTTCTTGTAAATACAGGCCTCACCATGAGTCCGTATAAAACCAAAATCTTTGATCACTCTATCAAAGCGTAGGTTCCAACTCCGGGATGCTTGCTTCAGTCCATAAATGGAACGCTGAAGTTTGCATACCTTGTCAGCATTTTTAGGATCGACAAAACCTTTGGGTTGTACCATATACAACTCTTCCTCAATGTCACCATTAAGGAACGCCGTTTTGACATCCATCTGCCAAATCTCATAATCGAAAAATGCAGCTATTGCTAACAAAATCCTCACAGACTTTAGCTTCGCTACAGGTGAGAAAGTCTCATCGTAGTCAACTCCTTGAATTTGTCGGAAACCCTTTGCGACAAGTCGAGCTTTATAGACAGTAATATTACCATCAGCATCTGTTTTTCTCTTGAAGATCCATTTATTCTCGACAGCCTTGCGGCTATCAGGTAAGTCTACCAAAGTCCATACTTTGTTATCATACATGGATCCCATTTCGGATTTCATGGCTTCTTGCCATTTGTTGGAATCTGGGCTCATCATCGCTTCTTCATACGTCGCAGGGTCCTCATCATTGTTGTCCACAATCATGACATTTAGACAGGGATCATACCAATCAGGAGTGGTACGTTCCCTCGTCGATCTGCGAGGTTCAGTAGCTTCCTCGTTCGAAGTTTCATGATCATCATCATTTGCTTCCTCTCCTATCGGTGTAGGCTGCACAGGAACTTCTTCCGGCACTGCGCTACTCTGATCTATGAGAGAAGGTTCATCAACCTCGTCGAGTTCTACTTTTCTTCCAGTCACTTCTTTAGTGAGAAACTCCTTCTCAAGAAAGGATCCGTTCTTGGCAACAAAGATTTTGCCTTCGGATCTGTGATAGAAAGTATACCCAATTGTTTCTTTAGGGTATCCTATGAAGACGCATTTCTCCGCTTTGGGTTCTAGCTTGTCAGGTTGTAACTTCTTTACATAAGCATCGCAACCCCAAACTTTAAGGAACGACAGCTTAGGTTTCTTCCCAAACCATAATTCATACGGTGTCGTTTCAACGGATTTAGATGGTGCCCTATTTAAAGTGAATGCGGCTGTCTCTAAAGCATAGCCCCAAAACGATAATGGCAAATCGGTAAGAGACATCATAGAACGAACCATATCTAAGAGAGTTCGATTACGACGTTCGGACACACCATTGCGCTGTGGTGTTCCCGGCGGTGTCAATTGTGAAAGTATTCCGCATTTCTTCAAATGCATGCCAAACTCATAACTCAGATATTCGCCTCCGCGATCAGAACGCAGAAACTTAATCTTCTTGTTACGTTGATTTTCTACTTCACTTTGGAATTCCTTGAACTTCTCAAAAGTCTCGGACTTGTGTTTCATAAAGTAAATATACCCATATCTACTCAGATCATCCGTGAAGGTTAGAACATAACGATAACCACCGCGCGATGCTACACTCATTGGTCCGCACACATCGGTATGTATGATTTCCAATAAGTCTGTAGCTCGCTCCATTGTGCCAGAAAATGGAGTCTTAGTCATTTTTCCCATTAGACATGCTTCGCATCTGTCAAGTGACTCAAAGTCAAGTGACTCAAGAAGTCCATCGGAATGGAGTTTCTTCATGCGCTTCACTCCAATATGACCAAGACGACAGTGCCACATATAAGTAGAATTATCATTCAATTTAATTCGCTTAGCATCAATGTTATGAACATGTGTATCACTACTATCGAGATTTAACAAGAATAAACCATTCATCTCAGGTGCATGGCCATAAAAGACATTACTCATATAAATCGAACAACCATTATTCTCAGACTTAAACGAATAACCGTCTTGCATCAAACAAGATCCAGATATAATGTTCATGCTCAACGCAGGTACCAAATAACAATTATTAAGGTTTAAAACTAATCCCGAAGGTAGATGTAGAGGGAGCGTGCCGACGGCGATCACATCGACCTTGGATCCATTTCCAACGCGCATCGTCACCTCGTCCCTTGCCAGGCTTCGTTTATTCCGCAGTTCCTGTTTCGAGTTACAAATGTGAGCAACCGAACCAGTATCAAATACCCAGGCACTACTACGAGAACCAGTAAGATAGACATCTATAACATGTATATCAAATATACCTTTCTTCTTGGCGTGGCCGCTCTTCAGATCGGCCAAGTATTTGGTGCAGTTCCGCTTCCAGTGCCCCTTCCCCTGGCAGTAGTAGCACACAGTCTCAGGCTTGGGACCAGCCTTAGGCTTCTCAGGAGGCGCTGCAACTTTCTTGCCGCCCTTCTTGAAGTTGCCCTTGTTAGGCTTGCCCTGCTTCTTGAAACTGGTGGTCTTGTTGACCATCAACACTTGGTTCTCCTTCTTAATTTCTACTTCAGCAGACTTCAGCATGGAGAAGAGTTCAGGTAACTCTTTGTTCATGTTCTGCATGTTGTAGTTCATCACGAAGTTCTTGTAACTTGGTGGCAGTGATTGGAGGACACGATGAATACCCAGCTTGTTAGGGATCACAATCCCCAAGTCACTGAGCTTCTTCGCATGTCCGGACATGGCGAACATGTGCTCACTAACGGAGCTGCCCTCTTCCATCATGCAGTTAAAGAACTGTTTCGAGGCCTCATAGCTCTCCACGGCTGCATGAGTCTCAAAGATAAGTTTGAGCTCACGCATCATCTCACATGGGTCGTGGTGCTCAAAACGCTTTTGGAGCTCTGCCTCTAAACTGCACAAGATGGCACACTGAATTTCGGAGTACCGAGTTACCCGAGTCTCATAAACATTCTTTATGTCCTCGGACACTGCAGGAGGTGGTGGGGGACCTAGCGGTGCTTCGAGCACATATTGCATGCTCACGCCAGTGAGGAAAATCCTCACATGACGGGACCAGTCAGTGAAGTTGCTACCATTGCCCTTAAGCTTTTCTTTCTCTAGGAACTGGTTAAAATTGATGGAGGGGGCGCCATGATCTACAACATATTTGCAAAGAGTTTAGACTAAGTTTATGATAAAATGAGTTCAGTTTTAATTCTTAAATTAACTAGGTGAACTCCCACTCAAAACAACATCCCTCGCATTGTCTTAGTGATTACACGAACCAAATCCACTACACCAAGTCCGATCTTCACGAGAAAAGATGTAGTTTCAAAGGCGAACACTCAAAGTGTTCATCATATCATTCATATGACTCATGCTCTACCTTTCGGTATCCCGTGTTCCGAGACCATGTCTGTACATGCTAGGCTCGTCAAGGCAACCTTAGTATCCGCGTGTGCAAATCTGGCTTGCACCCGTTGTATGCACATGTAGAGTCTATCACACCCGATCATCACGAGATGCTTCGAAACGACAAGTCTTAGCAATGGTGCATACTAAGGATGAACACTTTATTATCTTGATATTTAGTGAGAGGGATCATCTTATAATGCTATCGTCGCGATCTAAGCAAAATAAGATGCATAAAAGGATTAACATCACATGCAATTCATAATGTGTGATATGATATGGCCTTTCTTCTTGTGCTTTTGATCTCCATCTCCAAAGCACGGACATGATCTCCATCATCACCAGCATGGCGTCAAGGTCAGTGGCGCCGCTTCATGGTTGTCCATCACTTATAGCTACTATAACAACTACTTGGAATAAAGCTATTACATGATGAATAGACACGCAGGTCTTTAACAAAAATTAAAAACAACCATTAGGCTCCTGCCGGTTGCCATAATACATCAATGAACATCTCATACATCGAATATAATCATCATCACATTATGGCCATATCACATCACCAAACCCTGCAAAAACAAGTTAGACGCCTCTAATTTGGTTTGCATCTTTTACGTGGTTTAGGGTTTTCGAGTAAGATCCAATCTACCTACGAACATGAACCACAACGGTGATACTAGTGTTGACAATAGAAGTGCAAATTACAATCTTCACTATGGTGGGAGAGACAGACACCCGCAAAGCCACTTATGCAATACAAGTTGCATGTCAAGCGTGGAGCAAGTCTCATGAGACGCGGTCATGTAAAGTTAGCCCGGGCCGCTTCATCCCACCATCCCGCAAGAAGCAAAGTACACAAACTAAAGCAACAAAAACATCACCGCCCACAAACCATTGTGTTCTACTCGTGCAACAGATCTATGCATAGACGTGGCTCTGATACCACTGATGGGGTTCGTTGCATAGAAAACAAAAATTTTCCTACCGCAAAGCGAATAAAACCAACAGATCTAATCTATGGAACACCCAAGATCCAATCTACTAGATCTAAGCAACGAGATGGAGATGAGACTAACCCTCGAAGATTCCAAAGCCTACGAGATTAATCTCGTTGTTGGTGTAGACGATCGTCCCCGGTGCTGCAATCCGGCAGCACTTCCGTACTCGGTCGCGCGTACGGTGTCGATGAAGCTCCTTCCTCTCCCGTTCCAGCGGGCAGCGGAGGTGTGGTAGATCTCCTCCAACGTCCAGCAGCACGACGGCGTGGTGGTGGTGGTGGAGGAAGAAAACTGCAGGGCTTCGCCTAAGCCCGGACAGCGTATGGTGGAGGGAGAGGCGGCCAGAGGAGGAGGCAATGGGGGGATGGTGTGGCCGGCCACCCCCTCCCCTCTTTATATAGGGGGCTGGCCGGCCAAGGTGGCCCCCTTTCCCATCTAGGGTTGGGGGGGCGGCGGCCAAGGGGGGAGAGGGGCTTTCCCCTCCCCCAAGTTGATCCCCCCAGGGAAACCCTAGGGGGTTGGCCGGCCTGGGCCTTGGGGGCCAAGTGCCCCTGGCCCATTAGGCCAGGGAGCATCCCCTCGGCCCACGGTGGGCCTCCCGGGTCGTGGGCCCCATGGTGGACCCTTCCGGAACCTTCTAGAACCTTCCAGTCAACACCGGAACAATCCCGAACATTTCCGAAAACCCAGAAATCAACTTCCCTTATATGAATCTTATTCTCCGGACTCTTCCGGACCTCCTCGTGACATCCTGGATCACATCCGAGACTCCGAACAAACTTCGTCTCCATACCATACTCAAATCTACTTATGCGACATCGAACCTTAAGCGCGTTGACATAGGCATCCCAAATGGGCCTGCCAAAGATAGTACCCGGAGTTTATTGAAGGCCCACTACCCGAAGAATAAGAAGATTCGGGAGTCCAAGATATGTTAAGGAAAGCTAGAGTTGTAATAGGAAGAGTTATTTGTAATCTGGCGGGATGAGTTAGAAACCGTCCCGGACTCTGTAACTTGTACAAAACGAAACCCTCGGCTCCACCTCCTATATAAGGGGAGTCGAGGGACAAAGAAAGATCGAATCTACTGTCAACATAACCCTAGTTTTCGTAATCGAGTACTTTTCGCCTAAACCTTCGAGATCTACTTGCCCTCTACTTCTAGCAAAACCCTAGTCTACAATCTGTAGGCATTGACAAGTTAATCCTTTGTCAATTGGCGCCATCTGTGGGGATTAGAGGCTGCAAGGATCTGATCTCGATGGCACGTTCAAGATCTTCGACTTCATCAACAGCAAGCAACGCGATGGATCGAGGTAACAAGGGAAAAACTGATCTATTCAATTTTATTCCTCACCCGCCCTCCCGTATGGATGCATGTGCCTATCTGGAGGAGCCCATCGTCATGACGTTCGGAGAATTCCGATTTGGCGTCAACAAGGAAGGATCCTACCGTCTCGAAGTTCCGATCTCGCCGGAATTTTCAGCGGTCGACTCCAACTTTTCGTCGAGTGACGAGGAGTTTTCGTCGACATACTTCGTCGACAACAAGGCAAGCGGAAAGCTCGCCAAGATCTTCAGCAACACATCCTTCGAGTCGTCTGCGGACTCCTTTATAAGCAGCGACTCCGACAGCGTCGACAGCTTCAACTTCATCGACAAGTCTGCTGCCATCGGAAAGGTCTTCACCACTCTATATGATGGTGTCACCAATCCCGACAAAAATCAATGCGCAAAATATCATCAGATCTATGTGGTAGAAGGGGCAGGCACATCAGACCCGCAAACATCAGAGGCTTTCGACGAATTGGGAAATCCATACGTCGATCCCGCTGATCTCAGACATGGTCTAGGCACCAAATATCCTGGATCTACAACTCGCGCAAGAGTACAGCTCCCGCAAGAAGCGTGGGATAGGGCTGCGAGAGCCATGGACGGTTCAGAACCTATGACCACCACTGCTACTGCACAAGAACTTCAAGCATATCAATATAGACTTGCTCGAGTTAGCAGAGAATTAGAAAAACAAACAGCATCCCTGAATAGAAGGAAGGAAGCAGCTTCTGCATCAAGCAGACGCCGGGCAGATTTAAGTCGCCTTTCAGGAAATACAGGAGATAGTCACAGAGAAGCTCGGAGGAGAGCAATGTCTCGACTGCAAAACATACCTGAAGCAGAAAGAGGAAACATAATCCAAAATCTCGACATGTCCTTTATGTCGATCGACGAAAGAGGAAATATCATCCCAAAAACGCCAGAGGCAGGCTACATGGCAACACAAGCATACATCTTGGCGTCCAGACCACCTCCTGGGGACCCGAGAGAACCATTGTTCAATATGGCAATGGCCGGAGTAGGGGTTATGGGAACAGCGTTTGCAACAACGCCTCCCGAAGAAAATCCCAGACAAAATAGTCCACGACCCACCGCAGCAGTTCAAGACCCACCAAGAGCAAGTGGAGCAAGAGATACAGCAGTCCAAGTAAGAGTGGACAGAGCGCGACAAGAAAGAAGGGAGCGTCAGCACTCGCCAGAGCTTGCCGACGAAGATATGTGTGGGCTCCCGTGTTTTACGAGAAGAGTTCGAAAAACTCGAGTCCCTAAAGGGTTCAAGTTACCCGAGAATTTCAAGAAGTTCGACGGCTTGCAAGATCCCGAGGATTGGCTTGTGGATTATCTCGAGATGGTAAAACTGGTAGGAGGAACCAGAGCAACAGCTATGCAAAGTATCCAAGTTCACCTGAGTGGTGCCGCAAGATCTTGGATAAAGAAACTCCCCTTGAACTCCATCGACAGCTGGGAAACCTTTGAGGACATCTTCGTGAAAAACTTCCGATCCACCTGCAAGAAACCTGCGTCGTTGGAAGAATTACGGGCGTGTCGACAAAAACATGACGAGTCGATGAGAAAATATATACAGCGGTGGAACATTATCAAAAACTCGGCAGAAGACATATCTGACGAGAGGGCAATAGATGCGTTCGTGGCAGGAATCCGACGAGCAGATTTCGTCGAGGACTTGGGAAGAACTAATCCTAAGACAATCTCAGCGTTGATGGAAATCGCTAATAAGTGGGCAGATGGAGAAGACGCAATATACAACAAGCGACACAGGTCGCCAGAGGAAGATCGTGGTCGAAATTATCAAAATAGAAGGCGATTTTCTCGCCAGTTCTACAACAACGATGCTCCCGGCCACATATCGGCTGGTTTTCGAGGAAATCCTGGAGGAAATAGTCGAGATGATTATCAAAGGAGCAATGAGCAACAAGGCGACAATAGAGGTGATTTTCGCGGCAACAGACAAAATAGCGGACCAAGGATTCAAAGACCTTATGTGTCTCCCGAGGAAATGATGAACGGTCCGTGTCAAATGCACTTTTACCTCGACAACAATGGAAAGAGGCAGTCAGGACATCTCAGAAAGACTGCCGCAATTTTCAGGCAATGCTGCGAGCCGCAGGAATCGCAAACGCTCAAGCAAATAACAGAAATCCTCGGGAGCCAAGGAGCGAGATTCACCTCCCACCTCCTCCCGCAATTACCGAAGAAAATCGACACCAGCTTAGAATTGCGGCAGCACCACATCCACCTCCATATGTTGACCCCAACTCTAACGGTGTGGTCTCGATGATTCAGAAAGCTAGGCCATCCAACAGGGCGCAGAAGGTAATATCTCGACAAGTGTTCATGGCAGAGAAGATGCCTCCACCAACAGTCGAGTACTTAAATTGGTCGGGGCAAGATATCGGCTTCACAATCGCAGACCATCCGCAGCAAGTCCCTCGACCAGGACAATCGGCGCTCATCTTACCCGCTGTAATCGCTGGTTTCGACGTGTCGAGAGTGTTCATAGATGGCGGCAGCAGCTTAAACCTCATGTATGCAGATACATTGAGAAAGATGAACATATCCCTAGCAAATCTGAAACCAACTGACACACGTTTCCACGGGATTACACCAGAAAAGCCAAGTTACCCATTGGGCAAGATCAACCTCGACGTTCAGTTTGGAACCCGAGAAAACTACAGGATAGAGAATCTGGAGTTTGAAGTGGTGGATTTCCCGTCACAGTATCATGCTTTGTTGGGACGACCAGCGTATGCCAGATTCATGGCAGTGCCGCATTATACATATCTGTTGTGGAGGTTGCCTGGGCCTAAGGGACCTATCACAATCAAAGGAAGCTTTGCACTGTCCGATAAATGCGACAAAGATTTTCATCGGCTGTCAGAAACTTTCGGGATGCAAGCAGAATATGCGGCACCTAGGTTCACTGATTATGATGTGCTGCCAGAGGTAGGAAGACCTTCTAAGGAGCCAACTTTCAATATAAATAAAGATTCAAAAGAGGTACAGATCCACCCGACAGATCCAAAGAAAACGACGTCCATTGCCGCAAACATGGATGTCGCATAGGAAAGCGCGCTCGTCGAGTTCCTCCGTGAGCACTGGAGAATCTTCGCATGGTGTCCAGCTGACATGCCAGGAGTACCCAGGGAACTTGCCGAGCACCACCTCAATTTGGATCCTCTCGCACGACCAGTAAAGCAACCTTTGCGGCGTTTTTCGGAGCCTAGCCGCAAAGCCATGTTATCAGAAATAGATCGACTCAAAGATGCTGGGTTTATCAGAGAAATATCTACAGAAGCCACATGGGTAGCTAACCCAGTGATGGTGCCAAAGAAACACACAATAGTCCTTCGCATGTGCGTCGACTTCACGTGTCTTAATAAACATTGTCCCAAGGATCACTTTCCCCTCCCAAGGATCGACCAAATCATCGACTCCACGGCAGGATGCGAACGTCTTTCCTTCCTGGACGCATATTCTGGTTATAACCAGATTAGACTAAAAGAAGAAGACGAAGCCAAGACAGCGTTCATCACACCTTATGGCGTGTTTTGTTACAAAACAATGCCCTTTGGTTTGAAAAACGCGGGAGCAACATATCAGCGGATGATGCAGAAGTGCCTAGCAACACAGATCGGAAAAAATGTATAAGTTTACATCGATGATGTCGTAATAACATCCAAGAAAGGGTCGACTTTGATTGAAGACTTGAAAGAAACTTTCGACAACCTCGACAAGTTCTGCCTCAAGCTGAACCCGACAAAGTGCTCTTTTGGAGTTCCCGCTGGAGAACTTCTCGGGTTCTTAGTATCAGCAAGGGGGATTGAAGCTAATCCCGAAAAAATACAGGCCATCGTTACTATGAGAAAGCCAACAAAGTTGAAAGAAATACAACAGCTAACGGGGAGTCGCAGCTTTAAGCAGATTCGTCGCCAGGCTAGGAGAAAAGGCGCTGCCGTTTTATGCGTTGATCAAGCAAGGGGAAAAATTTCAATGGAACGAGGAAGCAGACAGAGCTTTCGAGAATCTCAAGCGAGCAATTTCGACACCACCGATATTGGTGGCGCCAAAAGAGAAAGAACCTCTCCTCTTGTATATTGCAGCCACACCTCAGGTGGTCAGCACGGCCCTAGTAGTCGAAAGGGAAGAAGAAGGCAAGCTTCATGGAGTTCAAAGGCCAGTATATTTCATCAGCGAAGTACTGTCGCCGTCAAAACAGCGGTACCCGCAATATCAAAAGCTAGCATATGGAGTATTCACGACAGCAAGAAAATTGCGACACTATTTTTCGGCACACCCGATAATAGTGGTCAATGAGGCTCCCTTATCAAATATACTGAACAACCCAGAAGCTACGGGTCGTGTCTCCCTTTGGGGAATAGAACTTTCCCCTCGGGACATCACGTATGAAAAAAGAAAAGCAATAAAATCACAGGTCTTACCAGATTTCATTGCAGAATGGATGGAGCTACAAAACACGGGACCCCCAGATTTATCGAGAACTTGGACCATGAACTTCGACGGGTCCAAGAGATTGGAAGGTGCTGGAGCAGGCGTGATATTAGTCTCACCCGAAGGCGACAAGTTGAAGTATGTTCTGCGGATGACGTTCCCAAACGCATCTAACAATGAAGCAGAATATGAAGCTCTCATACACGGGATGAAGATGGCGAAAGCTTGCGGTGCAACTCGACTGAAAATTTTCGGCGACTCACAGTTGGTAGCACAGCAAGTAATGAACCAATGCGACGCAGTCAACGAAAGTATGATAGCATACAAGGAGGTGTACAATGAGCTGGAGAAGCTATTCGATGGTTGTGAGGTAAACCACATCAGCAGGATGAGCAACGATGAAGCCGACGTTCTCGCAAACATCGGGTCACAATGCCTCGCAATCCCTCCAGGTGTGTTCTGGGAAGAGATTAGCGAGAGATCAACAAAACCAGCAAAAATAAAGGAGAAAAAAGAGAAACCTTCGAGTATCGCCAAAAACATAGCAGAAGAAGAAGAAGAGCAAGATCTAGTCATGATGGTGCAAATTCCATGGATGCAGGCGTACATATCATATATCCTAAGGAAAACCATACCCGACGATCCAGTCGAAGCAAGGCGAATAATTAGGAGATCCAAAGCCTTTACGGTGGTAAAAGGGGAGCTGTACAAACGCAGTATCTCGGGTGTGCTACAACGGTGTGTTACACCCGAAGAAGGAAGGATCATCTTAAAGGACGTGCATGAAGGAATATGTGGGCACCACGCGAGTAGCAGAGCTATCGCGGCAAAGGTTTTCAGAGCAGGATTTTATTGGCTCACAGCAATCGAGGATGCAAAGGAAATAGTGCGCACTTGCGACGCGTGTCAAAGATTTGCGGCAAGACCTCACTCACCAGCAGCGGAACTTATGCCAATCCCACTGTCTTGGCCCTTTGCTCAATGGGGTCTCGACATGGTGGGTAAACTGCACAAAGCTTCGCCAGGAGGATATGAGTACTTGCTAGTGGCTGTCGATAAATTTACCAAGTGGATAGAGGCGAAGCCAATAAATTCACCAGATGCAGCATCCGCAATAAAGTTTGTGAAGAGCATTGTCTTTCGCTTCGGAGTACCTCACAGCATCGTCACAGACAACGGCAGCAATTTTACGTCCAAAGAGTTCAAAGCATACTGCGCAGAAGTGGGCATTAAATTGAGTTTTGCGTCTGTTGCGCATCCTCAGACCAATGGACAAGTCGAGAAGGCCAATGGCATCATCTGCAACGGCATCAAGAAACGTCTGCTAGGCCCACTGGAAAAAGCTCGGCATACTTGGCCGGAGGAGCTGCCAAGTGTATTGTGGAGTATTCGAACAACACCAAATACAGCGACACAGGAAACGCCGTTTTTCCTGGTCCATGGAGCTGAAGCAGTCCTGCCGATAGAAATCGAGCATGATTCTCCACGAGTCGCAGAATATGACGAGGAAACTTCGAGAAAAGCTTTGGAAGATGATGTCGACGCACTCGATGAAGCTCGAGACGAGGTCCTGTCACGAGTCGCTAAATATCAGCAGGACCTGAAAAACTATCACAGTCGACGATTGCGGCCAAGATCTTTCCAAGTGGGTGACCTGGTTTTACGACTCAATCAAAAAAGCCATGAAAAACTCGAGTCACCCTGGCTAGGACCATACATCGTCACAGAAGTAATAGAAGGAGGAGCATACAGAATTAAAGACAAGAAGACAGGGATCGACGAGCCAAATCCCTGGAATGTGGCACAGCTCAGGCGTTTCTACGCCTAGACGCCGAAATATAGTCTCCCTTTGTAAAGCTACAATGTACTGAAACGCCCGCGAGTTTTCAGACGCACTCTTTTCCTTTTTCGGGGCACCGAGTGGGGCCGGAGAAGGTTTTTAATGAGGCGGACTCGCGGTGCTGCAATATAATAAAGATAGTGGAATTATATATCTTCTTCTCGACAAGATCAGGGGTTTCTCCCCTACATGATACAATATATATATAAACACAGTATCGACAAAAGAAGCACCTTGCCTTGGTAAAAATACCTCGCCAAAATAAAAAGAGATATCGACAAAATAGTGATCGACAAAAAACGCGGGGGCTTACACCCGTACAAAATAGTACACAATGTATATTATCTTGCCTTGGGACAACCTCGCATTATAATATACAAGATATTGCAATCAAAACGCCCGGGGGCTTGGCGATAAAAATAAAATACAATGACTTTACAATATAGCTCGTCTATACAGGATACAAATTTCGGAATAAGTTTCGTCTTCAAGAATTTCCCAATATATTATCTATGGTTAAGCGCTCGTTATTTACAGCGCGAGTACTATGCTCAGCATAGCTACCCTTCACGAAGAATTCGGAATCCATCCGGAGAAGTTCATCCATCATATCTTCGGCAACAGGAGTAACAATATCATCATATTTGCCGAAGTTTCTTTTCCTCTTCGACATCTTCTCCAGGCACTTTGGGACAACTTGCCCTATGTCTAACTTCGGGTAGCAAATTTTTATCATGATCATCGCAAACCTTGCACCAGCAGCTAGTTGAGCTCGTACAAAGCCGTGGATGCGAGGAGCATCTCGAAATTTGTCCATCAATGCAGGAAGGGTCTCTGGCATCTTATTGCGAGGAAACATGGTACCATAAACCAGAGACAAAGTCCTTGTACAGAAGTCAAGATATTCGCGAACCTGAAGTGCACGATCTTGAAATCTCACGATTTGGCGGGTCCGCTCAGGTGTACCCCAAAAAGTCGACCCATGTTCATGTGCAAGCCGAAGAAGAACATTGGAACGAGCCTCGACACGTTCATTTTCAGTTATAGTATCCAAAAAAGCACCTATTGTTTCATAAAACAATTCAGTGGGCAATAAGGAGGCAAGCAGCAAAGGAAACGAAGAAGCAAGATAAAGACAATGAAACTTACCCGCCATATCCAAACTAGCATCTGTTAGCAGCTGGAGCATAGAATTCTCTCGAGATGCAGCTGCGTCAGCTTCAGCAACAGCAGTATCCCTCTCAGATATGGCATCCTGAGCTCGTTGAAGTGCAATTTTCTCCTTTTCAGAAGATTCTCGAGACTGCTCCATAAGTATAAGCGACTGCTTCTTCACAGACTGAAGTTGCACTCGAAGTTCTTTCAATTCTTCTGTCAGATCCATACTCGAAGAATCATCAAGGTTAATAGGGACAGAAGACTTCTTCGAAAGGGACGAAGGAAAAACTTCGGGAGGATCAGGAATTGACGAATAATTGTCAAAAATCAACTGAAAAATAGAAAAACGTCGACATCAATCATTGAGACAAAAGTTCGACTTCCATTCATTCTTGTAGTATATACATATCTATTACAAAAGAAGGACCTCTACAAGACCTAATCATCGCTAGGAGCGTTACAGCGACAGTACCAAAAGGAGGAGGTAAACTAAAACAAAGCAAAAGAATATGAAACTAGACCTCCGGCCTTGATGAGCTGGGAGTCGAGGGTGGCTTGATCCCGAGATATGCCAAGATTTTCTTTGTGTTGGGTTTGGCTGCCTTAATCAGCGACCTCCACCTCGACTGTTCTATTTGATTGGTGTCGCCAACCTTCATCCAATCAATAGTTTGTCGGCTGTCAGCAACCAGGGCAACAGTACTTTCGACAGCAACCTTCATGTTTTCTTGGCGCATTTTCAGTCCAAGGTCTTCTGCTGAATTGAAGCTCTTGGCGAGATCAAGGAAAGTTGCGGGTTCCTCTTTCTTTGGGAAAAAATAAGGAAAAAGCCGCGACAACCCTGCTTTGGCCTGATCAATGCCTTCGCGTGCCTCTGATCCATGAACCTCGAGAAATGACAGGGCGTCAAGAAGAGGATCATTGACGGGTTCTTCAAGTTGAAACTCTTGAGCTGTTCTAGCTGTCAAAAAAGAAACTTATTGAGCAACAAACAAACACAGAAAAGGAAATACAAAAAATGATAAGTGATACTTACCGACGAAGCGGCGACTTTGTGTCTTTAAACGTTTAAGGATCGCCTCTTCGCGAGCAGATTGAGCGGTTATATGTTCACTCAGCGAAGTTTCGGCATCATGAAGTCTCTTCCGGAGATCTTCGACACCAGCAGCATCAGACTTGGCCTTATCAGCCTCTGCACGAGCACCAACAGCATCTGACTCAGCCTTTTTGCGAGCCTGTTCACTTTGCTCTAACTGTTGAGCAAGTGTGTTGGCACGATCATTGGCTTCCGCCAGTTTTTCTGGCAAGGAAGAAAAATATAGTTAAAAACTTCGACAACAGAGGAGCAAAAGGGCAGAAGCAAAAGGAGTAAAGCATTACCTTCAGTTTTATTAGCATATTCACGGTACCCAACAAATTGGGCACCGATGCGGAGAAGATCCTTGATCATAGGCTGTTCAAAAAAGAGGACAAAGAGAAAATGGGGGTATGAGAAAAATATAATGATACACAGAAGTAAACAGAGAAAACATAAACAATGACAAAAAAGTGGAGAGCTTACATCTTCCATGAGAAGGTTCGAGGAGCTACTCAATTGGAGAGTAGGTTCCGCGATAATCTCCGTCCTTGCCCTTTTCGGTGAAGAGGCTCGGGGGCTTGTCGGAGGAGTCGAGGTGTCGACATTTTGTCGAGGAGGCGACGTTTCTTCCCCTTCGACTGGCGTTTCCGAGGCGACTAATGTATGTGACGTACTCGTTCGAGTAGCCACATCAACAGTTGGTAACACTTCATCATCACTACGAGTACAAGTCGACAGTATAAAGGCAAGATAGACAAAAAATCTTCAAAGCAAAACAAAACAGGAAGATGGTACTTACGAACTGATAAGAGTTTCGAGGTATGGATCATAAGCCGACCCCGGATGAGAAGGAACAGTTTTTTCGGGTTTGGAGGTGCCGGAAGCTTCGGCGTCATCCCTTTTCCTTTTGTTCTTTGGGGAAACAGCAGGAGGAAGGGATTGCGTCGACTCGCTGGCTTCAGATTCAACTTCCTTTTCATGGGAAGCCGCAGATTTGTGAGAACCTGCGACTTCACTTTCATGAAGAGAGGAACCTTGATTGTCTTCGGCAACGACAGCTTGTTCTTCGACTTCTCCATCCTCAGGAAGGGGACTGAAGGAAGAACTCGAAGAATACGAAGACTCGGAAGCCCATTTAATGGTTAGGAAAGATAGTTTGTATTAGGAAAGATAGAGACTTGTAATCTTACGGGTTGGATACGAATCCCTCCCGAACTCTGTAATCTCTGTATCACGAAACCCTCGGCTCCGCCTCCTATATAAGGGGGAGTCGAGGGACAAAGAAAGCATCGAATTTACTGTCAACAGAACCCTAGTTTTCGCCGAGTACTTTTCGCCTAAACCTTCGAGATCTACTTGCCCTCTACTTCTAGCAAAACCCTAGTCTACAATCTGTAGGCATTGACAAGTTAATCCCTTGTCAATTGGCGCCGTCTGTGGGAACTAGAGGCTGCAAGGATCTGATCTCGATGGCACGCTCAAGATCTTCGACTGCAAGCAACGCGATGGATCGAGGTAACAAGGAAAAAACTGATCTATTCAATTTTATTCCTCACCCGCCCTCCCGTATGGATGCATGTGCCTATCTGGAGGAGCCCATCATCATGACGTTCGGAAAATTCCGATTTGGCGTCAACAAGGAAGGATCCTACCGTCTCGAAGTTCCGATCTCGTCGGAATTTTCAGCGGACGATTCTAACTTTTCGTCGAGTGACGAGGAGTCTTCATCGACACGATTCGTCGACAGCAAGGCCAGCGGAAAGCTCGCCAAGATCTTCAGCAACACATCCTTCGAGTCGTCTGCGGACTCCTATATAAGCAGCGACTCCGACAGCGTCGACAGTTTCAACTTCATCGACAAATCTGCTGCCATTGGAAAGGTCTTCACCACTCTATACGATGGTGTCACCAATCCCGAAAAAAATCAATGTGCAAAATATCATCAGATCTATGCGATAGGAGAGGCAAGCCGATCAGATCCAGAAACATCAGAGGCTTTCGACGATTTGGGAAATCCATACGTCGATCCCGCTGATCTCACAAGAGGTCTAGGCACCAAATATATCGGGAACCCTCCCCGCAACAAAGTCCAACTCCCGCAAGAAGCATGGGATAGGGCTGCGAAAGCCATGGATGGTTCAGAACCTATGACCACCACTGCTACTGTGCAAGAACTTCAAGCATATCAATATAGACTTGCTCGAGTAAACAGAGAGTTGGTAAAACAGACAGCTTCCCTGAACAGAAGAAAAGAGGCGGCATCCGCGTCAAGCAGACGTCGAGCAGAACTCAGTCGACAATCAGGAAATACAGGAGATAGTCACAGAGAAGCTCGAAGGAGAGCAATGTCTCGACTACAAAACATACCTGAAGCAGAGAGAGGAAACATAATTCAAAATCTCGACATGTCCTTCATGTCGATTGATACAAGGGGAAATATCATCCCAAAAACGCCAGAAGCAGGATACATGGCAACACAAGCTTACATCCTAGCGTCTAGACCACCTCCTGGGGACCCGAGAGAACCATTGTTCAATATGGCGATGGCTGGAGTAGGAGTAATGGGAACAGCGTTTGCAACAACGCCTCCCGAAGAAAATCCTAGGCAAAATAGTCCACGACACAACACAGCAGTTCAAGGACCCACCAAGAGCAAGTGGTGCAAGAGACACAGCAGCCCAAACAAGGGTGGACAGAGCGCGACAAGAAAGAAGAGATCGTCAGCACTCAAGAGCTTGCCGACGAAGACATGTGTGGGCTCCCGTGTTTTACGAGAAGAGTCCGAAAAACTCGAGTCCCAAAAGGATTCAAGTTACCCGAGAATTTCAAGAAATTCGATGGCCTACAAGATCCCGAGGATTGGCTAGTGGATTATCTCGAGATGGTAAAGCTGGTAGGAGGAACCAGAGCAACAGCTATGCAGTATCCAAGTCCACCTGAGCGGTGCCGCAAGATCTTGGATAAAGAAACTCCCCATAAATTCCATCGACAGCTGGGAAAGCTTTGAGGAAATCTTCGTAAAGAACTTCCGATCCACCTGCAAGAAACCCGCGTCGTTGGAAGAGCTGAGGGCATGCCGACAAAAACACGACGAGTCGATGAGAAAGTATATACAGAGGTGGAACATTATCAAAAACTCGGCAGAAGATATATCTGACGAGAGAGCCATAGATGCGTTCGTAGCAGGAATCCGACGAGCAGATTTCGTCGAGGATTTGGGGAGAACTAACCCCAAGTCAATCTCAGCATTGATGGAGATAGCTAACAAGTGGGCAGATGGAGAAGACGCAATATATAACAAGCGACACAGGTCGCCAGAAGAGGATCGTGGTCGAAATTTTCAAAATAGAAGGCGATTTTCTCGCCAGTTCTACAACAACGATGCTCCCGGCCATATATCGGCTGGTTTTCGAGGAAACTCTGGAGGAAACAGTCGAGATGATTATCAAAGGAGTAACGAGCATCAAGGCGACAATAGAGGTGATTCTCGCGGCAGCAGACAAAATAATGGGCCAAGGTTCCCAAGACCTTACGTGTCCCCCGAGGAAATGATGAACGGACCATGTCAGATGCACTTTTATCTCGACAGTAATGGCAAGAGGCAGTCAGGACATCTCCAGAAAGATTGCCGCAATTTTCAAGCAATGTTGAGAGCCGCAGGAATCGCAAACAATCAAGCTATGAACAGAAATCCTCAAGGGCCAAGAAGTGAAATTCACATCCCACCTCCTCCCGCAATTACCGACGAAAATCGGCATCATCTCAGAATAGCGGCAGCACCACAACCACCTCCATATGTTGATCCTAATTCCAACGGTGCGGTCTCGATGATTCAGAAAGCTAGGCCGTCCAACAGGGCGCAGAAGGTAATCTCCCGACAAGTGTTCATGGCAGAGAAGATGCCTCCACCAACAGTCGAGTACTTAAATTGGTCAGGGCAAGATATTGGCTTCACAATCGCGGATCATCCGCAGCAAGTTCCTCGACCAGGACAATCAGCACTTATTCTACCCGCAGTAATTGCTGGTTTCGACGTGTCGAGAGTCTTCATAGATGGCGGCAGCAGCTTAAACCTTATGTATGCAGATACGTTAAGGAAGATGAACATCTCCCTGGCAAACTTGAAACCAACTGACACACGATTCCATGGGATCACACCAGAGAAGCCAAGTTACCCATTGGGTAAAATCAATCTCGACGTTCAGTTCGGAACCCGAGAAAACTACAGAATAGAGAATCTGGAGTTCGAAGTTGTGGATTTCCCATCGCAATATCACGCTCTGCTGGGACGACCAGCGTATGCTAGGTTCATGGCAGTACCACATTATACATATCTGCTGTGGAGGTTGCCTGGGCCCAAGGGACCTATCACAATAAAAGGAAGTTTTGCGTTATCTGATAAATGCGACAAGGATTTTCACCGACTGTCAGAAACTTTCGGGATGCAAGCAGAGTATACGGCGCCAAGGTTCACTGACTATGATGTGTCGCCAGAGGTAGGGAGATCTAAGGAGCCAACTTTCAATACAGCTAAGGATTCAAAAGAGGTACAGATTCACCCGACAGATCCAAAGAAAACGACGTCCATTGCCGCAAACATGGATGTCGCATAGGAAAGCGCGCTCGTCGAGTTCCTCCGTGAGCACTGGAAAATCTTCGCATGGTGTCCAGCTGACATGCCAGGAGTACCCAGGGAACTCGCCGAGCACCACCTCAATCTAGATCCTCTCGCAAGACCAATAAAGCAACCTTTGCGGCGTTTTTCGGAGCCTAGCCGCAAAGCCATGTTATCTGAAATAGATCGACTCAAAGATGCTGGATTCATCAGAGAAATATCTACCGAAGCCACGTGGGTAGCTAACCCAGTGATGGTGCCGAAAAAACACACAATAGTCCTTCGCATGTGCGTCGACTTTACGTGTCTCAATAAACATTGTCCAAAGGATCACTTTCCCCTCCCAAGGATCGATCAAATCATCGACTCCACGGCAGGATGCGAACGTCTTTCCTTCCTGGACGCATATTCTGGTTATAACCAGATCAGATTAAAAGAAGAAGACGAAGCCAAGACAGCGTTCATCACACCTTATGGCGTGTTTTGTTACAAAACAATGCCCTTTGGCCTGAAAAACGCGGGAGCAACATATCAGCGGATGATGCAGAAGTGCTTAGCAACACAGATTGGAAAAAACGTACAAGTATACATCGACGATGTCGTAATAACATCAAAGAAAGGGTCGACTTTGATCGAAGACTTGAAGGAAACCTTCGACAACCTCGACAAGTTCTGCATCAAGCTAAACCCGACAAAATGCTCGTTCGGAGTTCCTGCAGGAGAGCTTCTCGGGTTCTTAGTATCAGCAAGGGGGATTGAAGCTAATCCCGAAAAAATACAGGCTATCGTTACTATGAGAAAGCCAACAAAGTTGAAAGAAATACAACAGTTAACGGGGCGAGTCGCAGCTTTAAGCAGATTCGTCGCCAGGCTAGGAGAAAAAGCGTTGCCGTTCTACGCATTGATCAAGCAAGGGGAAAAATTCCAATGGAACGAGGAAGCAGACAGAGCCTTCGAGAACCTCAAGCGAGCAATTTCGACACCACCAATATTGGTGGCGCCTAAAGAGAAAGAATCTCTCCTCTTGTACATTGCAGCCACACCTCAGGTGGTCAGCACGGCCTTAGTAGTCGAAAGAGAAGAAGAAGGCAAGCTCCATGGAGTTCAAAGGCCAGTATATTTCATCAGCGAAGTACTGTCGCCTTCAAAACAGAGGTATCCGCAATATCAGAAACTGGCATATGGAGTTTTCACGACAGCAAGAAAACTGCGACACTATTTTTCGGCGCACCCGATAATAGTGGTCAATGAAGCTCCTTTGTCAAATATATTGAACAACCCAGAAGCCACGGGTCGTGTCTCCCTTTGGGGAATAGAACTTTCCCCTCGGGACATCACGTATGAAAAAAGAAAAGCAATAAAATCGCAGGTCTTACCAGATTTCATTGCAGAGTGGATGGAGCTACAAAACACAGGACCTCCAGATTTATCGAGAACTTGGACCATGAATTTCGACGGGTCCAAAAGATTGGAAGGAGCTGGAGCAGGCGTAATCTTGGTATCACCCGAAGGCGATAAGTTGAAATATGTCTTGCGGATGACGTTCCCAAACGCGTCTAACAATGAAGCAGAATATGAAGCTCTGATACATGGGATGAAGATGGCGAAAGCTTGCGGTGCGACACGACTAAAAATTTTCGGCGACTCACAATTGGTGGCACAGCAAGTCATGAACCAATGCGATGCAGTCAACGAAAGTATGATGGCATACAAGGAGGTGTACAACGAGCTGGAAAAACTATTTGATGGTTGCGAGGTAAACCACATCAGCAGGATGAGCAATGATGAAGCCGACGTTCTTGCAAACATCGGGTCCCAATGCCTTGCGATCCCTCCAGGCGTGTTCTGGGAAGAGATTAGCGAGAAATCAACAAAGCCAGCAAAAACAAAGGAGAAGAAAGAGAAACCCTCGAGTATCGCCAAAAACACAGCAGACGAAGAAGAAGAGCAAGAGCTAGTCATGATGGTGCAAATTCCATGGATGCAGGCTTACATATCATACATCTTAAGGAAAACACTACCCGACGATCCAGTTGAAGCAAGGCGAATAATCAGGAGAACAAAAGCTTTCACTGTGGTCAAAGGGGAATTGTACAAACGAAGTATCTCGGGAGTGCTACAGAGATGCGTCACACCCGAAGAAGGAAGAATCATCCTGAAAGATGTGCACGAAGGGATATGCGGGCACCACGCGAGTAGCAGAGCTATCGCAGCTAAGGTTTTCAGAGCAGGATTTTATTGGCTCACAGCAATCGAGGATGCAAAGGAAATAGTGCGCACTTGTGACGCGTGTCAAAGGTTTGCGGCAAGACCTCACTCACCAGCAGCGGAACTTATGCCAATCCCGCTGTCTTGGCCCTTTGCTCAATGGGGTCTCGATATGGTGGGCAAGTTGCACAAAGCTTCGCCAGGAGGATATGAGTACTTGCTGGTGGCTGTCGACAAATTTACCAAGTGGATAGAAGCGAAGCCGATAAATTCACCAGATGCAACGTCCGCAATAAAGTTCGTGAAGGACATTGTCTTTCGCTTTGGAGTACCTCACAGCATCGTCACAGATAACGGCAGTAACTTTACATCCAAGGAATTCAAAGCATATTGTGCAGAAGTGGGCATAAAGCTAAGTTTTGCGTCTGTCGCACATCCACAGACCAATGGTCAAGTCGAAAAAGCCAATGGCATCATCTGCAATGGCATCAAGAAACGCCTGCTAGGACCTTTGGAAAAAGCTAGGCACACTTGGCCAGAGGAGTTACCAAGTGTTTTGTGGAGTATTCGAACGACACCAAATACAGCGACGCAGGAAACGCCGTTCTTCTTGGTCCACGGAGCTGAAGCAGTCTTGCCGATAGAAATAGAGCACGATTCTCCACGAGTCGCAGAGTATGACGAAGAAACTTCGAGAAAAGCTTTGGAGGACGACGTCGACGCACTCGACGAAGCTCGCGATGAAGTCCTGTCGCGAGTCACCAAGTACCAGCAGGACCTGAAAAACTATCACAGTCGACGATTGCGGCCAAGATCTTTCCAAGTCGGTGACCTGGTTCTACGACTCAATCAAAAAAGCCATGAAAAACTCGAGTCACCATGGCTAGGACCATACATCGTCACAGAAGTGATAGAAGGAGGAGCATACAGAATCAAAGACAAGAAGACAGGGATTGACGAGCCAAATCCCTGGAACGTGGCACAGCTCAGGCGTTTCTACGCCTAGGTGTCGAAAATATAGTCCTCCTTTGTAAAGCTACAATGTACTGAAACGCCCACGAGTTTTCAGACGCACTCTTTTCCTTTTTCGGGGCACCGAGTGGGGCCGGGAAAGGTTTTTAATGAGGCGGGCTCGTGGTGCTGCAATATAATAAAGATAGTGGAATTATATACTTTCTTCTCGACAAGATTAGGGGTTTTCCCCTACATGATACAATATATATATAAACACAGTGTCGACAAATGCAAAAGAAGTATCTGGCCTTGGTAAACATACCTCGCCAAAAACAAAAAGAGATATAAACAAAATAGTGATCAACAAAAGACTCGGGGGCGTGCACCCGCAAAAAATAGTACACAGTGCATATTATCTTGCCTTGGGACAACCTCGCATTATAATAAACAATTGCAATCAAAAAACGCCCGGGGGCTTGGCGACAAAAATAAAATGACTTTACAATATAGTTCGTATACAAAGGACTCAAACTTCGGAATAAGTTCGTCTTCAAGGATTTCCCAATAAATTGTCTATGGTCAAGCGCTCATTATTTACAGCACGGGTACTATGCTCAGCGTAGCTACCTTTCACAAAGAATTCGGAATCCATCCGAAGAAGTTCATCCATCATATCTTCAGCAACAGGCGTAACAAGGTCATCATATTTGCCGAAGTTTCTCCTCTTCTTCGACATCTTCTTCAGGCACTTTGGAACAATCTGCCCTACATCCAACTTCGGGTAGCAAATCTTTACCATGATCATCGCAAACCTTGCGCCAGCAGCTAGTTGGGCTCGTACAAAGCCGTGGATACGAGGAGCATCTCGAAATTTGTCCATCAATGCAGGAAGAGTCTCTGGCATCTTATTACGAGGAAACATGGTACCATAAACCAGAGCCAAAGTCCTTGTACAGAAATCCAGATACTCGCGAACCTGAATCGCACGGTCTTGAAATCTCACAATTTGGCGAGTCCGTTCGGGTGTGCCCCAAAAAGTCGACCCATGTTCACGCGCAAGCCGAAGAAGAACATTGGTACGAGCTTCAACACGCTCATCTTCAGTTGTAGCGTCCAAAAAAGCACCTATTGTTTCTCAAAACAATTCAGTGAGCAATAAGGAGGCAAGCAGCAAAGGAAAAGAAGCAAGATAGACAATGAAAACTTACCCGCCATATCCAAGCTAGCATCTGTTAGCAGTTGGAGCATAGAATCCTCTCGAGACTTAGCTGCAGTGGCTTCAGCAACAGCAGAATCCTTTTCAGCAATGGCAGCTTGTGCTTGCTGGAGTGCAATTTCCTCGGCTTCAGATGATTTACGAGCCTTCTCCATCAGTACAAGTGATTGCTTCTTCACGTACTGAAGTTGGTGGCGAAGTTCATCCAATTCTTGCGGCAAGGAATCTTCGACAGGCGAAACATCAGCAGGAGTTTTCTTTGTGGGAGAAGAAGGCGAAATATTGGAAGGACCAGGAGCTGGCGTATAATTGTCAAAAATCAACTGGCAAAGAGAAAAATTTCGACATCAATCAATGAGCAAAGATAGATTTCCATTCATCTCCATAAATATATACATGTCTATTACAAAAGGAAGGACCTCCTAAAGGGATAAAGAAGCAGTTCTCGACACTACGGCGACAAAGCCAAAAGACAGAGGTACGCTAAAAACAAAAAGCAGAGGCATTCAACTAGACCTCCGGCTTTGACGAGCTAGGAGTTGAAGATGGCTTGATCCCGATGTAAGCCAGGATTTTCCTCGTGTTGGGCTTGGCTGCCTTAATCAAGGATCTCCACCTCGACTGTTCTATTTGCTCCGTGTCGCCAACCTTCGACCAGTCGATAGACTGTTGGCTATCAGCAACTAAGGCGACAGTGTTCTCCACGGCAACCTTCATATTTTCATGGCGCACCTTTAATCCAAGATCTTCCGCCGGATTGAAGCACTTGGCGAGGTCAAGGAAAGTTTCGGGTTCCTCTTTCCTGGGGAAGAAATAAGGAAAAAGCCGCGACAACCCTGCTTTGGCCTGATCAATGCCTGCGCGTGCCTCACATCCATGAACTTCGAGAAGTGAAAGGGCATCAAGCAGAGGATCATTGACAGGCTCATCAAGTTGAAACTTCTGAGCTGTTTTAGCTGTCACGAAAGAAACTTATTGAGTAAACAAAAGAAGTTCAGAGAAGGAAATACACAAGATATTGAAGTGGTACTTACAAACGAAGCGGCGACTTTGCGTCGTTACACGCTTAAGGATTGCCTCCTCGCGAGCAGATTGGGCAGCTATGTGATCGCCCAGAGAAGTTTCGGCAGTGTGAAGCCTCTTTCGAAGATCTTCGACACCAGCAGCGTCAGCCTTGGCCTTGTCGGCCTCTGCTCGCGCATCAACAGCATCCGACTCAGCCTTTTTGCGCGCCTTTTCACTCTGCTCTAATTGCTGAGCAAGTGTGTTGGCACGCTCATTGGCTTCCGCCAGTTTCTCTACAATAAAAGATAAATATAGTTACAAATTTCGACAACAAAGAAGGAACAAAAGAACAGAGGCAAAAAGAAGCAGAGCATTACCTTCAGCTTTACTCGCATAATCACGGTACCCAACAAATTGGGCACCGATGCGAAGAAGATCCTTTATCACAGGCTGTTAACAAAAAAGAGAAGAAAAAGAGAAAATGCAGGTATGAGAAAAATATGGTGACAGATAAAAGAAAACAAAGGAAGTATAAAACATCGACAAAAAGTTAAGAACTTACATCTTCCATGAGAGGATTAGAAGAGCTACCCAATTGGAGAGTAGGCTCCGAGATAATCTCCGTCCTTGCCCTTTTCGGTGAAGGGGCTCGGGGGCTCGACGGAGGAGTAGAGGCGCCGAGGTTTTGTTGGGGAGGCGAGGATTCTTCTCCCTCAACTCGTGGCTCTGAAATAACTAGGGTACGTGACGTACTCGTTCGAGCAGCCACGTCCAAAGTTGGCGTTTCTTCGTCCTCATCACTATTGAAAACGAGCGGCAGTATAGAGAGCAAGGCAAGCAAAAATTCTTCGAATAGGAAAATACAAAAGACAGGGAACTTACGAGCTGATGATACTCGCAAGATATGGGTCATAAGCTGCCTTTTTCGGTAAAGGAGCAGCTTCTTCGGGTTGAGAGGTCCCGGAATCCTCGTCGACATTTCTCTTCCTTTTGCCCTTCGGAGAAACAGCAGGAGGAGGAGATTGGGCCGACGTAGTCTCTTCAGAAGCAGTACCCGCAGATTTCCTGGATTCTGCGGGTTCATTCACAAACGAGGGGGCCTCCTGATTGTCATCAGAGACAATGGCCCTTTCGTCGACATCTCCACCTTCAGGAAGAGGAGGAAGCGAATCCATAGAAGGATGGTTCTGTCGAAATATAAAGACATAAAAGAAAAATATATATGAGCGAAATATCAAAACAATGAGGTGCAGGAAAAGAATGGAGCAAGGAATAATATCGTGAAGACAAAATACCTTGGGTAGAGGATTGGTGGAGCTATATGGTTCCACGCCGCAAGATGAAGGAATAGGATCCCTCTTGTTCAGCGAAGTAATTCTTCGAACAAGTTTCTCCAAATCCTTCACAGAAAGATCCTTCGACAACCTGTTGGCGTCCTTCTCGCCAGCATACGTCCAAAGGGGATTTTTGCGAGCCTGAAGAGGCTGTACTCTAATCCGAAGAAAGTAGGCGATAATTTGGACACCAGAAAGTTCTTTTCCTCGAAGATTCTGCAGCTCATGAATGCGAGTCATCAGCGCTTCTGTCGCCTTTCTCTCTTCTTCGGAAGCTTCAGCATCCCAGGAATAGCGGCGCTGAATTTTGGCGTTTCCGTCAAAAGGAACTATGTTGTGCTCAACAGAGTTGGCATCTTCCTCGTGAATGTAGAGCCACCTTCTGCGCCATCCTTGGACAGAATCAGGGAATTTGACGTCGAAGTAATCAACGTCATTCCGGACACAGATAACAACTCCACCTATGTTATAAGTGGTGTTGTGGGAGCCATTGCGGCGGAGGCAGAAAAGGCGTTTCCAAAGAGCCCAATTTGGAGCAACTCCAAGGAAACACTCGCACAATGTGATGAAAATAGAGACGTGAAGGATGGAATTGGGGGTCAGCTGGTGTAGCTGAATCCCATAGACAAAGAGAAGACCGCGAAGGAAATCATGAATTGGGGCGGAAAGGCCGCGGATGAGATGATCAACAAAACTAACCCGATACTCCATTGGAGGGTTGGGGTAGCTCTCTTCCTTGGGGAAGCGGATGGCGTTCTCTTTCTTCATCAAGCCAAGCCTCTTGAGCAGGTTGACGTCCTGGTTCGAAACCTTGGATCTTTCCCACTCCGCGTTTCCCAGATTCGCGGCGGCCATGGATGAATCAGGAGTGCTGTGGCGAGTGAGACGTGTGCGTGGTGGCATCGACCGCGGACAAAGCAAGGCTTGGGTGTGCGGAAGATCAGAGTTGGGCGCAGGAGAATTTTTTGCAGAGGAGAACAGATGTGCGGCGCAAGCGAAGAACTGGACCGAGGTTGAAGAAAGGTTTATATAGGGTTCAGATGCAGCAGTGCACCGTTGGATGAAGAAATCGTGTGATGAAAAATGATCTTATCAATAGAAGGGTAAAAACGTATTTTTACTGGAAAGTAATGGAACAGGCGTTACCATACGTGCGCCAGGAAAAGCGGAGGACGTGTGTCCCCCACTCGCACGACGTGTCAACGTGGTGCGAACAATGGACCCACAGTACAGGAAAAATTTCGACTATTGATAGAGATGAAGAGAATTTGACAAGGGACAGTATGTCGACAAGAAAAATAAAAAGAGAATGGCGACAGGACAAATCATTCGACATACTCTTGGAGCTTTTGATCAAATACAAGTTTTTGCCCAAATGCTCGGGGGCTACTTTGGAAAAATAAAAAAAAAAAAAAAAAATTTCGAGTATGACAATATAGAAATGGCGTGAGCCTATGTTCAAATGCAAGCATTTGTTCATAGCCTCGGGGGCTACTCCCATCGGGAGCGCTGGTCGCGCACCCGATAGATATGAAAATATCGAGAAGGATTATAAATATAGCGACAAGATGCAATAAAATGTTGAGCCTACAACCAAGCACAAGTTCTTGGCTGTAGCCTCGGGGGCTACTCCCATCGGGAACGCTGTTCGCGTGCCCGATGAAATTTGTAAAGAAAAAGAAAGAAAGATAGAAAGGCAAGAGAGTATATTTCGAGTTATACCTAACTCTACATATACTCCCATCGGGAAGACAAAATAAGTCATCAAATATGACTCAATAAAATGTGCTATTCCAAAGGCGAAAAGCACTCGACAATATATTCTCAGAACGCCAAAGTTGCGATCAATTTCTGAATGCCGCAATTTAAGGTAAGACCCCAGATCCGTTCTGCTGGGCGTGGCATCGCCAAAGACTGCGCTCTGCTACTTTTATCCGTATCAACAGATACGAAGAAAAATCCTAACGGACGCGTTAGGTACCCGATAAATTTGACTGGGACTCGACAGAATGGTAAGACCTTAAGCGGCGCCTGTCGAAGTTTACACCAGTATCCCGAGATCATGTCCAGGGACGTGATCTTGAAGTAGGTTTTTGCGGATTGCCACTAGAGCAGTTAACTAGTACCTGATCCGTCAGATGAACTAGCCCCAACTACCGTTATCCCTGTACAAAATAGTGTTTGCATATCGAAAGATTATATGACGAGTAAAGTTGGAGATTTTCCCTGATTCTTCGATTCAAGAAAAATCTCGGGGGCTACTGACATAGGCATCCCCAATGGGCCTGCCAAAGATGGTACCCGGGGTTTACTGAAGGCCCAGAACTCGAAGAATAAGAAGACTCGGAAGCCCATTTAATGGTTAGGAAAGATAGTTTGTATTAGGAAAGATAGAGACTTGTAATCTTACGGGTTGGATACGAATCCCTCCCGAACTCTGTAATCTCTGTATCACGAAACCCTCGGCTCCGCCTCCTATATAAGGGGGAGTCGAGGGACAAAGAAAGCATCGAACTCCTGTTCATAATCAACTTACTTTTCGCCTAAATCGAGATTTGTTGAACCTGCGACTTCTACTTTCATGAAGAGAGGAACCTTGATTGTCCTCGGCAACGACAGCTTGTTCTTCGACTTCTCCATCCTCAGGAAGGGGAGGAAGAGAAGACATAGTAGGATGGTTCTGCAAAAATAGCGACAAAAGAAAAAATAGCGAGATATCAATACAGTAAGATGCAGGGAACATTTGGAACAAGATAAAAATTCGAGAAGACAAAAATACCTCGGGGAGAGGATTGGTGGAGCTGTATGGTTCCACGCGGCAGGAAGAAGGAACAGGATCTTTCTTATTTAAACGAGAAATTCTTCGAATCAGCTTCTCCAAGTCCTTTGCAGAGAGATCACTGGAGAGCCTATTGGCGTCGTTTACACCAGTATATGTCCAAAGGGGATTTTTGCGAGCCTGAAGAGGCTGCACCCTAATTCTAAGAAAGTAGGCAGTGATTTGAACACCAGATAGCTCTTCGCCTCGAGTATTTTGAAGCTGACGAATACGAGACATAAGTGCTTCTGTCGCCTTTTTCTCTTCTTCGGAAGCTTCAGCATCCCAGGAGCGGCGGCGTTGAATTTTGGCATTTCCGTCGAAGGGGACTATGTTGTGCTCCACAGAGTTGGCACTTTCTTCGTGAATGTAGAGCCACTTTTTGCGCCACCCTTGGACAGAATCGGGAAATTTGACGTCGAAGTATTCAACATCAGTTCGGACACAAATAACAACGCCGCCTATGTTATAAGTGGCGTTGCGAGAGGCATTGCGACGAAGAAGGAAAATGCGTTTCCAAAGAGCCCAATTGGGAGGAACTCCAAGGAAACATTCGCACAGCGTGATGAAAATAGAAATATGGAGGATGGAATTGGGGGTCAACTGGTGTAGTTGAATCCCATAAACAAAGAGAAGGCCGCGGAGGAAATCGTGAATAGGGGCAGAAAGGCCGCGGATGAGGTGATCAACGAAACTAACCCGGTACTCCATTGGAGGGTTGGGGTAGCTTTCTTCGCTGGGAAAGCGGATGGCGTCATCTTTCTTCATCAGGCCAAGCTTCTTCATCAGGTTGAGGTCTTGGTTGGAGATTTTAGATCTCTCCCAGTCAAGATCTTCGGCGGCCATTGCGGATTCTGGAGTGCTGTGGCGCGTAAGTCGCGTGCGTGGTGGCATCAACAGCAATGGACAAAGCAATGCTTGAGCGTGCGGAAGATCAAACAGAATTGGGCGCAAGGGAAGTTTTTGCAGAGGGGAACAGATGTGCGGCGCAAGCGAAGGACTGGACCGAGGTTGAAGAAAGGTTTATATAGGGTTCGGGCGAAGCAGTGCACCGTTGGATGAAGAAATCGTGTGGTGAAAAAGGATCTCGCAGATACAAGGGTAAAAAGGTATTTTTACGAAGAAGGAATGGAACAGGCGTTACCGTACGTGCGCCAGGAAAAGCGGAGGACGTGTGTCCCCCACTTGCACGACGTGTCAACGTGGTGGGAACAATGGACCCACAAGGCAGAAAAAATCCCAATTATTGACAGAGATGAAGAGAATTTGACAAAGGAAAATATGTCGACAAGAAAAATAAAAAGAGAATGGCGACAGGGTAAAACATTCGAATACTCTTGGAGCCTTTGATCAAATACAAGTTTTTGCCCAAATGCTCGGGGGCTACTTTGGAAAAATAGAAAATTTCGAGTATGACAATATAGAAATGGCGAGAGCCTATGACCAAATTCAAGAATTTGTTCATAGCCTCGGGGGCTACTCCCATCGGGAGCGCTGGTCGCGCACCCGATAAATATAACAATATCGAGAAGGATTATAAATATAGCGGCAAAGGATATTAATCTGTGGAGCCTACACCCAAGCACAAGTTCTTGGCTGTAGCCTCGGGGGCTACTCCCATCGGGAACGCTGTTCGCGTGCCCGATGAATTTTTTCCAAAATAGAGAAACAGAAGTGAGTATATTTCGAGTTACACAGATAACTCTACATATACTCCCATCGGGAGGACAAAATAAAGTCATCAAATATGACTCGATAAAATGTGCTATTCCAAAGGCGAAAAGCACTCGACAATATATTCTCAGAACGCCAAAGTTGCGATCAATTTCTGAATGCCGCAAAATTGCGAAGGTAAGACCCCAGATCCGTTCTGCTGGGCGTGGCATCGCCAAAGACTGCGCTCTGCTACTTTTATCCGTATCAACGATACGAAGAAAAATCCTAACGGACGCGTTAGGTACCCGATAAATTTGACTGGGACTCGACGAATGGTAAGACCTTAAGCGGCACTGTCGAAGTTTACACCAGTATCCCGAGATCATGTCCAGGGACGTGATCTTGAAGTAGGTTTTTGCGGATTGCCACTAGAGCAGTTAACTAGTACCTGATCCGTCAGATGAACTAGCCCCAACTACCATTATCCCTGTACAATATAGAATTTTATGTGAAGAAGCATAAATAAAAGCTCTCGAAAAAATATAAACAGATGAGATTTCCCTTGACTCTACAATTCAAGCAAAATCTCGGGGGCTACTGACATAGGCATCCCAAATGGGCCTGCCAAAGATAGTACCCGGAGTTTATTGAAGGCCCACTACCCGAAGAATAAGAAGATTCGGGAGTCCAAGATATGTTAAGGAAAGCTAGAGTTGTAATAGGAAGAGTTATTTGTAATCTGGCGGGATGAGTTAGAAACCGTCCCGGACTCTGTAACTTGTACAAAACGAAACCCTCGGCTCCACCTCCTATATAAGGGGAGTCGAGGGACAAAGAAAGGATCGAATCTGTCAACATAACCCTAGTTTTCGTAATCGCCGAGTACTTTTCGCCTAAACCTTCGAGATCTACTTGCCCTCTACTTCTAGCAAAACCCTAGTCTACAATCTGTAGGCATTGACAAGTTAATCCTTTGTCACGCGTCACCCTACGGTTCGCGAACTATGCAGACATGGTCGAGACTCCTCTCCGAGCAATAACCAATAGCGGGATCTGGAGATCCATAATGGCTCCCACATATTCAACGATGACTTAGTGATCGATTGAACCATTTACATACGATGCCAATTCCCTTTGTCTCGCGATATTTTACTTGTCCGAGGTTTGATCATCGGTATCTCCATACCTTGTTCAACCTCGTTACCGACAAGTACTCTTTACTCGTACCGTGGTATGTGATGAACTATTCATATGCTTGCAAGCTAATCAGATGACATTCCACCGAGAGGGCCCAGAGTATATCTATCCGTCATCGGGATGGACAAATCCCACTGTTGATCCATATGCCTCAACTCACACTTTCCAAATACTTAATCCCACCTTTATTGTCACCCATTTACGCAATGACGTTTGATGTAATCAAAGTACCCTTTCGGTGTAAGTGATTTACATGATCTCATGGTCGAAGGATTAAGACAACTATGTATTGAAAGCTTATAGCAAATGAACTTAATGACTTGATCTTATGCTACGCTCATTTGGGTGTGTGTCCATTATATCATTCAACTAATGACATAACCTTGTTATTAATAACATCCAATGTTCATGATCACGAAACCATGATCATCTATTAATCAACAAGCTAGTTATACAAGAGGCTTACTAGGGACTCCTTGTTGTTTACATAACACACATGTATCAATGTTTCGGTTAATACAATTATAGCATGGTATATAAACATTTATCATAAACACAAAGATATTATAATAACCACTTTATTATTGCCTCTTGGGCATATCTCCAACAGTCAAACCTAGGATTTGACCAAGATTCAAATGCGCAGAAAATTAAAAAAATCAGAAAAATGAAAACCAAAGTACGTAGTCTTCTTATGTCATATAGTAAGCATATTCAAGTTGATAAACAAGGTTTGAACCTTGATCTGTAGTACTGGGCAAAACCCTAGTTTAACCTATTTAATTATAGATTCGTAGGTTGATTTTTCTACCTTTTTATTATTACTAACCTATTTAATTATAGATTCGTAGGTTGATTTTTCTACCTTTTTATTATTACTATGCAGCACAAGTGTGTTTGCCCGTCGAGTGAAACTCGGAGGAAGAGGGATCACTCGGAAGGAGAGAAGAAGGGAGAGAATTATGGTGTCTCCCCTTTTTCGGGTGATGATGTTGACTTTTGTGCAGGGTTTGTCAGTGAGCAGGAGGTGCGAGCGAGCGAGCGAGCGAGTCGAGCGAGGCCGAGAATGAGAGAGATTTGTTTTTTTTTTGTGAGAGGGACAACCGAAGGATCCAGAAGGACCCACAGACTTCCAATACGCATCCGCGTCTTCTCTTGACAAAGAAGATGGCTGGGAGTTTGCGTACCTATTGCACGTGACTTGTGCTCACTGAAGTGTGGGACCTCACGCGTGGGCACCACACGTAAGTGATAGACCTGTTGGTGTAAAAACTCGGTTGATTATTATAGTGCATTAGAACAAAGTTTCCTATGGATTCAAGGGTAGGAAATCCAAGTTAACTCATTTACATGACATTATTTTTCTTATGTCATATAGTAAGCATTAAAGTTGATAAACAATGTCTAGACATATTCAAACCAGACAAATCATGTATCTATACCCCTAACCCCTAAACTCTGTCTTATGAAGTCAAGCATGTGAAGAGATGTGGTTTTGGGTTTCAAACATGGAAATTTCAAAAACCTCCCAAAAGCTTCATTTTAGAGTGCCTAAGAAGGATACATGCTTCCCTTTTCATTTTCATGTTTTATAAAACTTGTTTTAATTATCTTGGTCAAACCTAGGATTTGACGAAGATACAAATGGGTGGGCAAAAAATTAAAAAAATCAGAAAAATGGAAAACCAAATCACATAGTCTTCTTATGTCATATCGTAAGCAATCAAGTTGATAAACAAGGTCTAGATATATCCAAACCAGACAAATCATGTATCTACCCCCTGTCGATCTTATGAAGTCTAGCATGAAGGGAAGTCGTTTTGGGTTTCAAACATTGAAATTTCAAGAACATCCCAAAAGCTTCATTTTAGAGTGACTAAGAAGGATACAGACTTCCCTTTTCATTTTCATGTTTTAAACTTGATTAAATCTTGGTCAAACCAAGGATTTGACCAAGATTCAAATGGCCCTAAAAATTCAGAAAAAATCAAAAGAATGAAAAACCAAAGCACATAGCATTCTTATGTCATATGTATAGTAAGCATTCAAGTTGATAAACAAGGTCTAGACATATATATTCAAACCAGAAAAATCATGTATATATCTACCCCTAAAACCCTAATTAAACTCAGTCAATCATGAAGAGAAGTGGTTTTGGGTTTCAAACATGGAAATTTCAAGAACCTCCCAAAAGCTTCATTTTAGAGTGACTAAGAAGGATCCAGGCTTACTTATTCGTTTTCACGTGTTAAACTTGTCTAAATCTTGGTCAAACCTAGGATTTCACCAAGATATGATTCAAATGCGCAGAAAATTAAAAAAATTCAGAAAAATGAAAAACCAAAGTACATAGTCTTCTTATGTCATATAGTAAGCATATTCAAGTTGATAAACAAGGTTTGGACATATTCAAACCATACAAATCATGTATCTATACCCCTAACCCTAAACTTTGTCTTATGAAGTCAAGCATGAAGAGAAGTGGTTTTGGGTTTCAAACATGGAAATTTCAAAAACCTCCCAAAAACTTCATTTTAGAGTGACTGAGAAGGTTACATGCTTCCCTTTTCGTTTTCATGTTTTAAACTTGTTTAAATTAGCTTGGTCAAACCTAGGATTTCATGAAGATACAAATGGGTGGGCACAATATTCAAAAAAATCAGAAAAATTAAAAACCAAATCACATAGTCTTCTTATGTCATATCGTAAGCAATCAAGTTGATAAACAAGGTCTAGATATATCCAAACCAGACAAATCATGTATCTACCTCCTTTCGATCTTATGAAGTCTAGCATGAAGGGAAGTCGTTTTGGGTTTCAAACATTGAAATTTCAAGAACATCCCAAAAGCTTCATTTTAGAGTGACTAAGAAGGATACAGACTTCCCTTTTCATTTTCATGTTTTAAACTTGTTTAAATCTTGGTCAAACCAAGGATTTGACCAAGATTCAAATGGCCCTAAAAATTCAGAAAAAATCAAAAGAATGAAAAACCAAAGCACATAGCATTCTTATGTCATATGTATAGTAAGCATTCAAGTTGATAAACAAGGTCTAGACATATATATTCAAACCAGAAAAATCATGTATATATCTACCCCTAAAACCCTAATTAAACTCGTCAATCATGAAGAGAAGTGGTTTTGGGTTTCAAACATGGAAATTTCAAGAACCTCCCAAAAGCTTCATTTTAGAGTGACTAAGAAGGATCCAGGCTTACTTATTCGTTTTCACGTGTTAAACTTGTCTAAATCTTGGTCAAACCTAGGATTTGACCAAGATATGATTCAAATGCGCAGAAAATTAAAAAAATCAGAAAATGAAAAACCAAAGTACATAGTCTTCTTATGTCATATAGTAAGCATATTCAAGTTGATAAACAAGGTTTGGACATATTCAAACCATACAAATCATGTATCTATACCCCTAACCCTAAACTTTGTCTTATGAAGTCAAGCATGAAGTGGTTTTGGGTTTCAAACATGGAAATTTCAAAAACCTCCCAAAAACTTCATTTTAGAGTGACTGAGAAGGTTACATGTTTCCCTTTTCGTTTTCATGTTTTAAACTTGTTTAAATTATCTTGGTCAAACCTAGGATTTCATGAAGATACAAATGGGTGGGCACAATATTCAAAAAAATCAGAAAAATGAAAAACCAAATCACATTGTCTTCTTATGTCATATCGTAAGCATTCAAGTTGATAAACAAGGTCTAGATATATCCAAACCAGACAAATCATGTATCTACCCCCTGTCGATCTTATGAAGTCTAGCATGAAGGGAAGTCGTTTTCGGTTTCAAACATGGAAATTTCAAGAACATCCCAAAAGCTTCCATTTTAGAGTGACTAAGAAGGATATACAGACTTCCCTTTTTCATTTTCATGTTTTAAACTTGTTTAAATCCTTGTCAAACCAAAGATTTTGACCAAGATTCAAATGGGCCTAAAAATTTAGAAAAAAATCAAAAGAGAATGAAAAACCAAAGCACATAGCATTCTTATGTCATATGTATAGTAAGCATTCAAGTTGATAAACCAGGTCTAGACATATTCAAACCAGAAAAATCATGTATATATCTACCCCTAAAACCCTAAACTGTCTTATGAAGTCAATCATGAAGAGAAGTGGTTTTGGGTTTCAAACATGGAAATTTCAAGAACCTCCCAAAAGATTTATTTTAGAGTGACTAATAAGGATCCATGCTTACCTTTTCATTTTCACAATTTAAACTTGTTTAAATCTTTGTCAAACCTATGATTTGACCAAGATTCAAATATATGGGCATAAAATTCAAAAAAATCAGAAAAATGAAAAACAAAAGCATATAGTCTTCTTATGTCATATAGTAAGCATTCAAGTTGATAAATTAACAAGGTTTGGACATATTCAAACCATACAAATCATGTATCTACCCCTAACCCTAAACTCGGTCGATCTTATGAAGTGTAGCATGAAGAGAGGTCGTTTTGGGTTTCAAACATGGAAATTTCAAGAACATCCCAAAATTCTTCATTTTAGAGTGACTAAGAAGGATCCAGGCTTACTTATTCGTTTTCACGTGTTAAACTTGTCTAATCTTGGTCAAACCTAGGATTTGACCAAGATTCAAATGCGCAGAAAATTAAAAAATCAGAAAAATGAAAACCAAAGTACATAGTCTTCTTATGTCATATAGTAAGCATATTCAAGTTGATAAACAAGGTTTGAACCTTGATCTGTAGTACTGGGCAAAACCCTAGTTTAACCTATTTAATTATAGATTCGTAGGTTGATTTTTCTACCTTTTTATTATTACTAACCTATTTAATTATAGATTCGTAGGTTGATTTTTCTACCTTTTTATTATTACTATGCAGCACAAGTGTGTTTGCCCGTCGAGTGAAACTCGGAGGAAGAGGGATCACTCGGAAGGAGAGAAGAAGGGAGAGAATGGTGTCTCCCCTTTTTCGGGTGATGATGTTGACTTTTGTGCAGGGTTTGTCAGTGAGCAGAGGTGCGAGCGAGTCGAGCGAGGCCGAGAATGAGAGAGATTTGTTTTTTTTTGTGAGAGGGACAACCGAAGGATCTAGAAGGACCCACAGACTTCCAATACGCATCTGATGCGTCTTCTCTTGACAAAGAAGATGGGAGTTTGCGTACCTATTGCACGTGACTTGTGCTCATTGAAGTGTGGGACCTCACGCGTGGGCACCACACGTAAGTGACAGACCTGTTGGTGTAAAAACTCGGTTGATTATTATAGTGCATTAGAACAAAGTTTCCTATGGATTCAAGGGTAGGAAATCCAAGTTAACTCATTTACATGACATTATTTTTCTTATGTCATATAGTAAGCATTAAAGTTGATAAACAATATCTAGACATATTCAAACCAGACAAATCATGTATCTATACCCCTAACCCCTAAACTCTGTCTTATGAAGTCAAGCATGTGAAGAGATGTGGTTTTGGGTTTCAAACATGGAAATTTCAAAAACCTCCAAAAAGCTTCATTTTAGAGTGCCTAAGAAGGATACATGCTTCCCTTTTCATTTTCATGTTTTATAAAACTTGTTTTAATTATCTTGGTCAAACCTAGGATTTGACGAAGATACAAATGGGTGGGCAAAAAATTAAAAAAATCAGAAAAATGGAAAACCAAATCATATAGTCTTCTTATGTCATATCGTAAGCAATCAAGTTGATAAACAAGGTCTAGATATATCCAAACCAGACAAATCATGTATCTACCCCCTGTCGATCTTATGAAGTCTAGGATGAAGGGAAGTCGTTTTGGGTTTCAAACATTGAAATTTCAAGAACATCCCAAAAGCTTCATTTTAGAGTGACTAAGAAGGATACAGACTTCCCTTTTCATTTTCATGTTTTAAACTTGTTTAAATCTTGGTCAAACCAAGGATTTGACCAAGATTCAAATGGCCCTAAAAATTCAGAAAAAAATCAAAAGAATGAAAAACCAAAGCACATAGCATTATTATGTCATATGTATAGTAAGCATTCAAGTTGATAAACAAGGTCTAGACATATATATTCAAACCAGAAAAATCATGTATATATCTACCCCTAAAACCCTAATTAAACTCAGTCAATCATGAAGAGAAGTGGTTTTGGGTTTCAAACATGGAAATTTCAAGAACCTCCCAAAAGCTTCATTTTAGAGTGACTAAGAAGGATCCAGGCTTACTTATTCGTTTTCACATGTTAAACTTGTCTAAATCTTGGTCAAACCTAGGATTTGACCAAGATATGATTCAAATGCGCAGAAAATTAAAAAAAAGTCAGAAAATGAAAAACCAAAGTACATAGTCTTCTTATGTCATATAGTAAGCATATTCAAGTTGATAAACAAGGTTTGGACATATTCAAACCATACAAATCATGTATCTATACCCCTAACCCTAAACTTTGTCTCATGAAGTCAAGCATGAAGAGAAGTGGTTTTGGGTTTCAAACATGGAAATTTCAAAAACCTCCCAAAAACTTCATTTTAGAGTGACTGAGAAGGTTACATGCTTCCCTTTTCATTTTCATGTTTTAAACTTGTTTAAATTAGCTTGGTCAAACCTAGGATTTCATGAATATACAAATGGGTGGGCACAATATTCAAAAAAATCAGAAAAATGAAAAACCAAATCACATTGTCTTCTTATGTCATATCGTAAGCATTCAAGTTGATAAACAAGGTCTAGATATATCCAAACCAGACAAATCATGTATCTACCCCCCTCGATCTTATGAAGTCTAGCATGAAGAGAAGTCGTTTTGGGTTTCAAACATGGAAATTTCAAGAACATCCCAAAAGCTTCATTTTAGAGTAAATAAGAAGGATATAGACTTCCCTTTTCATTTTCATGTTTTAAACTTGTTTAAATCTTGGTTAAACCAAGGATTTGACCAAGATTTAAATGGCCCTAAAAATTCAGAAAAAAATCAAAAGAATGAAAAACCAAAGCACATAGCATTCTTATGTCATATGTATAGTAAGCATTCATGTTGATAAACAAGGTCTAGACATATATATATTCAAACCAGAAAAATCATGTATATATCTACCCCTAAAACCCAAATTAAACTCAATCAATCAAGAGAAGTGGTTTTGGGTTTCAAACATGGAAATTTCAAGAACCTCCCAAAAGCTTCATTTTAGAGTGACTAAGAAGGATCCAGGCTTACTTATTCGTTTTCACGTGTTAAACTTGTCTAAATCTTGGTCAAACCTAGGATTTGACCAAGATATGATTCAAATGCGCAGAAAATTAAAAAAATCAGAAAAATAAAAACCAAAGTACATAGTCTTCTTATGTCATATATATAGTAAGCGCATTAAAGTTGATAAACAAGGTCTGGACATATTCAAACCATACAAATCATGTATCTATACCACTAACCCTAAACTTTGTCTTATGAAGTCAAGCATGAAGAGAAGTGGTTTTGGGTTTCAAACATGGAAATTTCAAAAACCTCCCACAAACTTCATTTTAAAGTGACTGAGAAGGTTACATGCTTCCCTTTTCATTTTCATGTTTTAAACTTGTTTAAATTATCTTGGTCAAACCTAGGATTTCATGAAGATACAAATGGGTGGGCACAATATTCAAAAAAATCAGAAAAATGAAAAACCAAATCACATTGTCTTCTTATGTCATATCGTAAGCATTCAAGTTGATAAACAAGGTCTAGATATATCCAAACCAGACAAATCATGTATCTACCCCCTGATCTTATGAAGTCTAGCATGAAGGGAAGTCGTTTGGTTTCAAACATGGAAATTTCAAGAACATCCCAAAAGCTTTCATTTTAGAGTGACTAAGAAGGATATACAGACTTCCCTTTTTCATTTTCATGTTTTAAACTTGTTTAAATCCTTGTCAAACCAAAGATTTTGACCAAGATTCAAATGGGCCTAAAAATTTAGAAAAAAATCAAAAGAGAATGAAAAACCAAAGCACATAGCATTCTTATGTCATATGTATAGTAAGCATTCAAGTTGATAAACCAGGTCTAGACATATTCAAACCAGAAAAATCATGTATATATCTACCCCTAAAACCCTAAACTCTGTCTTATGAAGTCAATCATGAAGAGAAGTGGTTTTGGGTTTCAAACATGGAAATTTCAAGAACCTCCCAAAAGATTTATTTTAGAGTGACTAATAAGGATCCATGCTTACCTTTTCATTTTCACAATTTAAACTTGTTTAAATCTTTGTCAAACCTATGATTTGACCAAGATTCAAATATATGGGCATAAAATTCAAAAAAATCAGAAAAATGAAAAACAAAAGCATATAGTCTTCTTATGTCATATAGTAAGCATTCAAGTTGATAAATTAACAAGGTTTGGACATATTCTGTCACATCCCGAAATTTTTTAAATTTTGGAATGTAAAATAAAAATAAATTTAATGCTTGATTGTTTGAACTCGATTGAAATTTCACAAAGAATTAAAACTTTTTAAATTTATTTACAAGTTAATTCCAAAATAGTGTTTTCAAAGACTTTTGGTTTTAAAGTATTTTCAAAATCAAACATATAGGCCAAATGTATATAATGATTATTTTATTTTCACAAAGGGATATTAAAAAGGTTTTTGCAAAATATAGAGTTTTCATAAACCTTGGTTTTAAAAGATTTTCTAACAATACTCTATTTTGTTCGGAGGTTTTGAAGCTTATAAAATATTTTGTTTGAGAAAACATTAAACCCTAAAAAGGCACTATAGCCACATAGACATGTATGTCAAATTTTGGTTTTATAAAGTTTATATTTTTGTTCCAAATTTAGTCTCATATTGAAGTATTTTTCATGACGAATCCAACGATACCTTATTTGCATTTTTCCAATTTTTTTTTGAAGCCCCAAAATGTATTTTCATTTTCTGAAAAAAAAAAAAAAAAAGAGAGAGAGAAAGGACGCGGCCAGGCCGAACGGCCCAGCCCGCGCAGCCACTCGGCCGGTCGCCCCCGCCCAGGCCACCCCGAGCCCCCGACCCAGCGCCCGCCGCGGCCCAGCCCTCCCCGCTCCCCGCGTCCCGCCCCGGCCCAACAACCCCGCGCGGCCTAGCTTGCCTCCAGCGCGCGCGCCCAGCTGGGCCAAGCCAGCGCCGCACGAACTGACCCAGCGCCTGGTTTCTTTTTCTTTTCGTTTAGTCCCACCTCCCCTCTCTGAGAAAATTCGCTCCAGCTTACGCCTATAAAAAGGACCCCTGCCAGCCCCAAACACACACGCCCCCAGCGCCTCCTCTCCCTTTCTCCCCGCGCCACGCGAGCTGCTCTTTCCTCGCACGCGACGCTGCAATCGCGACGCAACATCCGCAACGCTATTTGGGGAAACGCCGCGATTCGACGCATCCTTCGTCCGGTAATAATTTTGTTTCCGCTCTTTCACGTAGATTTTCGTACGTAACTTCGTAATTTTATTTTTGATCTACACCTCTTTAGAATAGTGGTTTCCGTTAAGTTTCTTATTAGATCCTCTATAACTTTCGTGTAGGAAGTTTTTCCATCCGACCAACTTGTTTGGACAACTTTTCGTACACCATTAGAACTATAACCACTTCTATCTAGTTTTGTAAAATTCATATCTTAAGTTTTATCCGCCGGATTTCGACAAACCCTATGCCGTTGAAATCAGCAAATCACGTAGATCATGCTAGACATGTTGCGTGGCAGTTTCGCCCACTTTATTTTCGCGGTACCCCTTTGTTCCGCAACATCGTCTATGAAATAAATCCTACAAACTTTTTCCGAGAGATTCTTTTGGCGATACGCTTGTAATGGAATTCTCTACAACTTCCGTGTAGAAAGTTCTTCCATCCGGAAAACTTCTTCTAATGACTTTTCGCGAAAAGTGCAGTCCTATGACTGGCTTCAACATAGTTCCTTTAGCCAAATTGATCCTTATGATCATACCCATCTTCCAGGATAAGTTATAATTCTTTATCATGTTCATAGATAATGCATATCCTACTCTTAGTTGTCTAGTTCACCTTATTCAAATGACAATTGAGCTATTTGAGTAAATGGTGACCAATCTTAGCTATAGATTTTCCCATGTGCAAGTGTTATGTTGAGTCACTATACTACATAGCAAATGTTTTGAACCCTTGATATCCATTAGCATCTTTGACCCACATCTTCAATATCGTTCATACATATTCAACCTTATTGGCTTATATTGAACTATTCAATTTACAAATGAGTTAATTGAGTAATGCAATATATCACAAGTCCATACCCAAGCCTATGTGTAATTCATACTATTTTGAGTAATTGTTGTCACACTTATTCAGTAGTATTGTTGTTGCACTATTTGTCACTTATGTGATTCAATTCACATAAGCCGTTCCGAATTCTTTTCATGCTTTTGTAAAGCATAAATATTCTTCATTTATATCTTAGATTATCCAATTCTTTCTAATCATGTGACTTTCCATCCAAACTCTCACCGCCATATCTTGCAAGCCAAACCTCATGCCACACCTTAGTACCATAGAGCGATTATCGATTGTTGTCTTGTTTGATTTTGTTGTTGTTGTTGAATGGTATGTTTATGTTGTGCTATATTTTATATTATAGTTTGTACGGAGAGGCACGTATTTTGATTAAGAGAAGTGAACGCGCTTCGACTACCAAAAAGGCAAGTGACACTCAAATCCTACTTATTTTAATTATGCATTAGTGTTTTTGAAACTAGTATGCATGGTAGGATTTTGTTTTCAAAAGTAAAGTATTATGCTATGCTTAGCAAACCCTAGTAGTGTGTAGCTACTCCTGAACCCATTGCTAGGATGCTTTAATTTTTGCTTTGCAACATCAAATGCCAAATGTTGTTTCGTTATTGGATGTGAGTGTTTGAAAATTTAAAATTAACAACCCTAATGAAACACCTGGGTGGATTGGTTGATTGGTGGGCGGCTGCTCAGGTCCACGCCCCGAGTGGGCTAAAGTGGTGAATCCCTGAGAGTGCGCAAGTTGTAGAGTGGTCGCTTTTGACTGCACACCTGGTTTTCACCAGGGGATCGTGTGGGGGTTTACTACCTGTGAGGGGTTTTAAGCTTGTGAGTTCCACTTGTGGTTGGCCACCCAGGATTAAAGAGATTACTATGTCGTCCATGTTTTAGTTAGCTTCCAGTGCAGCCTTATGGTATTATGGGCTCTGCCGGGATTAAGTAAGTTGTGAGGGTTCAACTTGTGGCTAGACAGCGGGTGGAGGCGACGGCCAAGGGAACGGGTCTAGTTTGTATGGTTGAATTCTTCTTCTGAAAGATCTTGTCTCATTCTTCTCTTGGGAAGGGTGGGTCGTAAGGTGAAAGTGCACAACCTCTCGAGAGTTAAACCTAAGATCTTAGCCGTGTCCTCGGTTATGGACAATTTGAGCTTCTAGGCAAGGAATGTACGGAAGAATCTCATCATTGTTTTATGAATGTATTTGAAATTTTGTATCAACCTTTGAAAACTCATGGGAGATGTAACCATGTGATTATTCTAAAACCCATGGAGGATTTAACCATGGTGTGATTTCATAATGTCATTCAAAGATTTTCAAAATGTTTTGTTTTAAATAAAATGTAGGATAAAATTGGCTTTATGCAAATTTTCCTAAACTCCACTAGCCAAATATCATGTAGATAGTCATGCCTAAAAATGCCACCATATAAGTGTCATTTGCCAGTATATCATTGTACTGACCTCCATTCGTGGGGCTGCATATTCAAACGTGCAGGTGACCCACTGTGTTTGGCCGCCCACTTTCTTGTTGGGCCACCCGTTTGATCTATTGTGGACCCCACGTACTAAATGGGCCCGATAGCAGGAAAGTGGGACCCACATGCTAATGGGCCGGCCCAATAACTTCTTGGGCCGCCCAGTTGTTTTAAGGTGGACCCACTAGTTAAATGGGCCGGCCCGATAACAGGAAAGTGGGTCCCACATGTCTTGTGGGCCGGCCCTTTTGCCTGTTGACCGGTCAAACGAGTGCATTCGGTCCGCCCACATGCTTAGTGGGCCGCCATTAAAGTTTTGACCTCAACCTTAGAGGTCGGCCCGCCCACGTAACTAATGGACCAGCCCAGCTATATAGTTGACCGGTCAAACTAAGTCAGCTGGCCCGGCCCGCAAACTTAATGGGCCGGCCCGCTTAAGACGTGGCGGCCTCGTGTGGGCCTACCATCTACCACGGGGTTTCAGCCGGTTAACGCCGAATCGCCGTAACGGCGTCGCACGTGTCGGTTGCATGACGTCGCAGTCAACGGGCTCTCGGAAACACTTGGGCAACGGTCCGATTTTCCGTGGCGGAAGGGCGCCCAAGCGACGGACCGAAAAATCGTCGTTGGACTTTGCCGACGCAGTTTCCAACAACCCATATCGTCGGGTTAGGCCCATAGGCGACGAAAAATACCCCTTAGTGGACGATTTTGGGACGTTGTCTATCAGAACTTTTCTTGTAGTGTAAGGACTTGAGGATTGGTTTTATTTTCTACCAAGATACTTCTATTGTTATCCTTAATTTATCATTAAAGTAACTAAAGTGGTTCTGGTTCTTTTTATAGTTAACTTTGGTTATATGGATGAATGGTTTCTCACCATATAAAGTATATAGTTTAGGTTTTCTTAGGTTCTTTAATTGAAGAATAATTGGAATATAGATGTGGTAAGATTCTACTTATGATCACTAAATGATTCACAAGTGAGGATTGAGATATAAGCCTAGGGTTGCTTACTAGTGATCTCCCTATAATTTCATGTGGTGAATGATATATACTTATCATATAGGGTTTAACTTATGGCTTATTCTTGTATTTCTCCAAAGCATTATCATGGCATTTTTCAAGCAACTTCTCAATGGTTTCTACTCCCAATTCTTAGAGTATATGATCATTGAAAGAACATGTCCATTGCCCATGTGTGGTTTTGGTAATTGATGACAATCCCTATGGACTAACGGTTGCATTGAGAATATATCTTAGGTCAAGTCCATAGCCATGTGTTGGACTCAAGGTTGCAAGATGGAGAAGACGGAGTACAATGACGAAGACGGTGTCAAAGAGAGATGAAGACGGTGTAGAAGATGAAGAGAGAAGACGGCGTAGAAGATGAAGAGAGAAGACGGCGTTGAAGATGGATGAAGACGGTGGCGTGCGTACAAGATGGAAGAAGACGGTGGCGGGTATGTTGAAGGAAGACGGTGGCATGTACAATCATGAAGAGGATGAAGACGGAGCTTGCCGACTCGAGAAGAACGCGCAAGGACTAGGTTTGTGCTCGATAGGATAGTGAGTCGCATCATCGGAGAGAGCTCAAACCTTGCATGCATTGCATCGTGTTCTTGGTTCTTCTTGGTTCTTATGCATGAAACGGATTTCGGTTGCATCGCATGTTGCATATGCGAGAGTGATGATTTTCCCGATATACCGTATTGAGAGGTTACACCTCTATGACCATGAGAAAATCATCACTCACTCTTTTGCATGATTTCATCATGTGAGTAGGTAGCTCTTGTCGCCCTCTTTCCAACAAAACTGGTTTCATGTCATTCCGATCTTCCTAGCTCAAGATATGATTTTTCTAGTTGCATATTTAAAAAGAAAAAGAAAAATCATTTTGGGCCGGCCGGTACTACCGCTGGAAGTACCGGCCCAACTTCCGCATCAGCTTCCCGAGCCCACTGGATACCAACCGGTACTAGGCCGGTACCGGGCCGGTACTGCCGTATTTTTATTTACGGTACCGGGCCGTGCACTGCCGTGGCGCCCGCCTTCTTCCGCGCCTTCCACCACCCGCACCTAACGGGCCGCCGCCCTCACCGGCCCAGCCCTCCCGCGCCAGCCACTCGGGCCGTCGCAGCCCACCGCTCCTCAGCCCAGCCGCCTCCGCCGGCCTCGATCGAGCGAGATGCTCGTCGCTGCTCGACCCCGCGAGAGAAGTCCGTTGTGACCTCCACGCACCGCCTTGTCCCGATTCACACGGGCGGGAGATCTGTGTTACGGCAGCCCGCTTCGTCCGCTGCGGTACCGCTTCTCTCCTCTATTTGCAGCTCCATTCTCTACCTCGAGCGGTACCCGAGCGGTAGTACCGCTTTGGCCACAGGACTTTTTGGGGATTTCGCGCGAGCGGTGGTACCGCTTACAAGCGGTAGTACCGCTCGGGCGCGAATCTGACCGTTTTTCAGCCCCAACAGGTATATTTTGGGCCCCTATTTATACCTCTCTTCCACCTCCGGCCAAATCACTTCTGCCCCTCCATTCTCTCTCCTCCATTGTTGACCTTGAGTTGCTTGATCCTCCTCTTGATCCCCCCACTACTTGTTGCATATTTTTGGGGGAAAGGAGAGAGGAGATCTAGATCTAGAGCTTCACCAATTGAATCCCTCTCCAAGTGAGGGGATCTTGCTAGATCTAGATCTTGGAGTTGCTTGGTGTTTCTCCTCATATTTGTTCTTCCTCCCTTATTCCCCCAATAGCTTTTGTGGCTTTGTTGGAATTTGGGAGAGAAGAACTTGGGCATCTTAGTGGTGTTCTTAGCCATTGCATTAGGTGCATCGGTTTGGGTTCTCTCCGGGGTTTCGATCTCGTAGAGGGCATGTTCCCTTAGTGGTGTTCTTGCCTTAGTGGCCATCTTGCCTTAGTGGCCATCTTGCCTTTTGTGGCCATATTGCCTCTTGTGGCACCGTGACTCCTTTGTGGCCTTGTAGCCTTAGTGATCTTATCGTCTTAGTGGCGTGGTGGTCTTTGTGGCGGTGTGGCCTTTGTGGAGTGTGTTAGCCTCTTGTGGCGCATTAGCATCTTGGTGGCTTGGTGGTGTGTGGTGCCTCTTGTGGCCGTGTACTTGAGAGCCTCCGTGTTGTGGAGTTGCCTCAAGCTTGATACTTGGCGTTTGCCCAAGCTTGTACGGGTTCGGTGACCACCCTCAAGTGTCCCTTAGTGGATCGAGGCTTTCCTTTGGTGGAAAGGCTCGAGGAGAATACGGTGGCCCTAGTTGGCTTCTTGGAGTGCCTCGTGCCTCCACACCGCTCCAACGGAGACGTAGCACCCTTGGGTGTGAACTTCGGGATACATCGTCGTCTCCTCGTGCACCGGTTACTTCTCAACCCGAGCTCCTTTACCTATGCGCTTTACATTGTGATATCTATCATGCTTGATGCTATACCTATCTTGTTATCACCTTGTTGCTCATCATGCTAGCATAGGTTGTTGGAGCACTTAGGCAAACTCCTAGTTGATAGGCCTTGAGCTAAACTAGTAAACACATGTGTAGTTTTATTCCGCCTAGTTTAGCTCTCAAGTAGAAGTTTTTATACACCGCCTATTCACCCCCTCTAGGCGACGTCCTAGTACATTCAATTGGTATCAGAGCTAGGGCTCTCTTATCTTGTTGGGCTTCACCGCCTAGAGAGTATGACGTCGACTAGAGGATTAGTGCACATTTCCTCTTATATATTTGATGGCACTAATTATGATGCTTGGAAATTCTACATGCTTGATTATTTTAGGGGCATGCACCCACATGTGGAGCAAATTCTTGATATGGGTTTTTCTCCTCCTAAGGATCCACAAAATCCAACTTTTGAGGAGAAGAAAAACTCTTATCTAGATGCTCAAGCTACTAAAGTGCTTTGCCGTGTTGTGAGTCATGTAGTGATTTCCTCCATCGCGCCTTTCCGGAGTGCTCATGAGTTTTGGACAAAGCTTCGAGATACATATGGTGGGTCCAAGACCATTGAGGATGATCGCACTCCTTCCACTTCACCAATGTGTGGTAAGACACAAGGTAATGCTATGGTGAGTGGTGATGAACATTGCATTGTTGATGGTGAGCCTTCTCTTGATGATTCTTCATCCCTATCCCATTGCAATGTTTCATCTATGGACTTGAACACTTATAGCACTATAAATGCTTTACATGCTAGTGTTGATAGTCCTTGCATGTCTTCATCCCATGATGATATGCTTGCCTTGTCTTGTTGCCATAATGAACATACTTTGCTTTCCTCTAGTATTTGTGTGACTAACAATGTAGAGGGAACCAAGGATACTATGGGCCAAGACAAGATATTGGATGGAGCTTCAATTACTTCGTCCTCTTCATCATCTCATGGTTCCCACACTTGCCTTATGGCTAAGGCTTCTAAGGTATCTCCTTCCTTGGAACCTTATATATCTAGTGATGATGAGGATGATGATATGGAAGAACTTAATGTTGCTTCCTTAAACATGATGGGTGAGTTGGTTTTTCATGCTCTTCATAAGAAGAAATTTGCTTGCTCTAACTTCATGAAAATCTTGGCTTTTGCCATTGAGAGCACAAAAATTATTGAGAAAAAGGAAGAGCATGAGCGCGAGTATGCAAACGAGATTGCAACTCTTAGTGAAGCTCTTGAAGAACAACAAACCACCAATGAATCTCTTGAGGAGACCTTTACTCTAGAGCTATCTATGGTAAAGGAATCTCGTGATAGAGCTTTAGAGGTGGCACATGATTTTCAAATTAAAAATGGTGAGCTAGTAATTGCTCATGCTAAACTCCTTGAGGATTTTGAGCTTCTCAAAAATGGCTCTAGGGCTATTGAGAGTGAGCTCATCAAACTCACCGAGTCACATGAGCAATTTAAGGCTCTCAACCTAATAGAGCTTGCTAAGTTGCCTTCTCCTTGTGCTATAATTGATAATGCTTGTGCTACTAACTCTACCTCTTGTGAAGCATCCATCTTGAAGGAGAATGTTGAGCTAAGGGCTCAACTTGCTTTGCTAACAAGCAATTATGAGAAATTGGAAGAAAGTCATGGAAAGCTTTCTAGCTCCCATGATGATCTTCTAGTCTCTCATGATTTGCTAAAGTTAGCTCATGAGGCTATCATGTCAAAGGTAAAATCTTGTGAGCCTCATGTGAGTACTAGCACTACCTCTCAAAATGCTATTTTGCCATGTGCTAGTGCTTTTAGTTCACCCACACATGCTATTGATTTATCTTGTGGTGAACTACCTTCTATGCCTTGTTGCTCTACAATTCCATGTGCTAGTGCTAGTAATTCACCCACCCATGCTATTGCTATATCTTGTGGTGAATTACATACCTTGCCTTGTTGCTCTAACAATGAAGCTTCCACTTCCTCTAGTACTTGTGTTGCTACTAACCATGTAGGGGAAATCGAAGAGCTCGAGGCCCGAGTCACTTCTTTGAAGAAGGACTTGGTAAAGGGTCATGAAGGGAAGCAATCCCCCAATGACAAGAGTGGACTTGGATTCAACTCCAACAACAAGAACAAGTCCACCACGCACAAGCGGAAGAAGGGCCATGGGCATGTGAAGGACCCCGCCAAGATTGTGTGCTTCAAGTGCAAGATTGAAGGGCATCATGTTAGATCGTGCCCCTTGAAGAAGAAGCCACTTGGCGAGAAGAAACAAGGGAAGCGGCCTCAAGATGGAGCTCATGGTCTACCTCAAGGCCAAGCTCAAGGTCTACCTCGACTTGAAGAAAGGCCGCTACCCAAGAAGGATCAAGCCAAGGCTCCCGTTGTGGAGAAATCAAGTGAGAAGAAGGAGAAGAGAAGGACATGCTACATATGCCGTGAGAAGGGCCACATCTCCTCCTTTTGCACTATTGGTAACTCATCCAACCCTATCTTGATCGATGGTGCTTATTCTCTTTGCAAGGATAAGGTTGGAAATGTGTTTGCCAAATATATGGGCACTCAATGTGGTTTCTCAAAAAGAACCATTTGGGTTTCCAAGCCTATTGTGACTAACTTCTTAGGACCCAACTTGGTTGGGGACCATCAAGCCAAAATTTGATCAATAGGTACAAGTGGAGGGCATGGAGGCTTGACTAGTTCATGAAGACTTGGGGGATCTTCATCATTCTCACTTCCTCAAGTCAAGTACTATTCCTTTCATCCTTTACCCATGCACCTCCTTGCGGTAACGAGTCCTCAACTCCTTTACATTGAAAGTTACTCGCTCCCCTTTTACATGTGTTGGTTTTGTACCTTGCATGTGGTTGTGTATGTTGTGTCTCCTACTTGCTTATCTTGCTATCATGCTTATATATGTTGGGTGGCACATCATGTACAATTGTTCTTTGTTGAGCCTATTGCATCTTATTGATATCTTAGTTGTTGGCTCATGTGAGAAATTAATGGACTATCCCATTTTGGGGGAGTGATATGCTTTGTGCATTTCACAATCCTAAAATGTGCGACATGATGAATTAAAATTCTATAATGTCCATTAATTATCTCACTTGGTTCTTATTTGCCTCTTGCACGAAAAATGTTTTAATCACATTATGGGGGAGTATTATGCTTTGTGCATCTTACAAGCCTAGAAAATGTGAACATTTGAGGTTGTGTCACATAGAATTGATATTATAGATTATCTTGTTCCTATGTGACATGTTTGCTCAAACAAATCCCACTTTACCAAATGCTTTCTTTGTTGTGAAGATAATCTTGGACATACTCACAAACTACCATATGGATATTTCCTAAATACCTCTTGTCCTTGGACAATTGGTAATAAATTGTGTGGTATTGTTCCGGATCATCCTCACACTTGGCTCATGTGCTCAATTGCTTCATTTCTTGCCAAGAATTTGTTGTTGTGGGTTTGACTCCCATGTGTCTTCCTTGCTTCTTATGTATCTCCTCTTTTCACTTGAACCTTGTTAGTGTTTTGATAAACAATGGTAGAGCGATGATCCCGCATTTGTGCATTTTGTATTCAAATGCAAAAACCTAAATGGTGCACTAATCTTGGGGGAGCTCTCCTATGTTTGCTAGAACACTCTCTTGTTTCAAGAATTTGACTTTGGAAGACAAACCTTTTCTTTTCGGTACTTTTGTGCCATCATGAAAAGTGTTGAGGGTTTGGTTTATTTGGAACCTTGCTTTCTTTGGGAGGTGGTTATTGATACGTCCATTTTGCATCACTATTTTATATCATAAATTGCTGTTATTCATTGATATATTTCATATTTAGAGATGATACTTATGTTATTTCATCTATTTTGCATGTTTCATGATTATTGGAGAATTATTCACCGGAGTCAGGATTCTGCTGGAAAAAGCACCATCAGGACACCATATTTCTGAAGATCAAACATTGACGAAAATTATACAGAACTTCCTATTTTTCCAGAAGACGAAGCCAGCCAAAAGGAGGGGCCGAGGAGGGCCGCCATGGCCCCCCCCATAGGCCGGCGCGGGCCCAGGCCTGGTCACGCCGCCTTGTGGGGAGGGCCCACAGCCCCCTCGGCCGCCTCTCCTTCGCGTACTTCTTCGTCCCGAAAACCTAAGGCATGGGGAGTTACGGAGAATAGAAATAGCCGCCTCTGCGGGGCGGAGAGACACCAGAGAGAAAAAGAGCTCTCCGGCGGGCAGGAATCCACCGGGAAATTCCCTCCCGGAGGGGGAAATCAACGCAATCGCCACCGTCATCGAGCTGGACATCATTGGGATCATCATCATCATCATCTCCACCATCTACACCTCCATCTCCACCGCTGCATCTCGTCACCGCTGTAACATCTAGGGTTAAATCTTGATTGTTTGATAGGGAAACTCTCCCGGTGTTGATTACTACTTGTTATTGATGCTATTGAGTGAAACCATTGAACCAAGGTTTATGTTCAGATTGTTATTCATCATTATATCACCTCTGATTATGTTCCATATGATGTCTCGTGAGTAGTTCGTTTAGTTCTTGAGGACATGGGTGAAGTCTAAATGTTAGTAGTGAACTATGTTGAGTAATATTTAATGGTTTGATATTTAAGTTGTGGTGTTATTCTTCTAGTGGTGTCATGTGAACATCGACTACATGATACTTCACCTTTATGGGCCTAGGGGAGTACATCTTGTATTCGTTTGCTAATTGTGGGGTTGCCGGAGTGACAGCAACCTAATCCCCGTTAGTATATCGGTGCAGGAGGGATAGCAGGATCTCAGAGTTTAAGGCTGGGTTAGATTTATCTTAATTACTTTCTTGTATTTGCGGATGCTTGCAAGGGGTATAATCACAAGTATGTATTAGTCCTAGGAAGGGCGGTGCATTAGCATAGGTTCACCCACACAACACTTATCAAAACAATGAAGATTAATCAACTATATGAAGTGAAAGCACTAGACTAAAATCCCCGTGTGTCCTCAAGAACGTTTGGTCATTATAAGTAAACAAACCGGCTTGTCCTTTGTGCTAAAAAGGATTGGGCCACTCGCTGCAATTATTACTCTTGCATTTTATTTACTTGTACTTTATTTATCTGCTATATCAAAACCCCCTGAAAACTTGTCTGTGAGCATTTACAGTGAATCCTTCATCGAAACTTGTCAACACCTTCTGCTCCTCGTTGGGTTCGACACTATTATTTATCGAAAGTACTACGATACACCCCCTATACTTGTGGGTCATCAAGACTATTTTCTGGCGCCGTTGCCGGGGAGTGAAGCGCTATTGGTAAGTGGAATTGGTAAGGAAACTTTTACTGTACGTGCTGATTTTGTTTCTGCCTGCTGCTATAAGTCATTATGGAGAGATCTTCTCTTGAATTTCTATTTGGGAAATCTACTACTACTGCAACGGTAGTGGATGAGGTGCCAGGTGAGGAAGTAATACCATATAAAATACCTATGAAAATTATTGAACGTGTTGTGGATAACCGCTATGAAGGGGATGGAACTGTTCATCCTGGAGATCATTTACTGTTTTTACATGAATTATGCGGGTTATTCAAGTGTGCAGGTATTTCAATGGATGAAGTTAGGAAGAAATTATTTGTTATGTCGCTATCTGGTAAAGCGGCGCATTGGTATAAACTGCTGAAGGATGGGCGTTCTCTTGATTGGAAAGATATTGTGCCTCTATTTTATTCCAAATTCTATCCTCCAAGTGAAATTCACAAAGACCGAAAATGCATATATAATTGCTGGCCTCATGATGGAGAGAGTATTGCCCAAGCGTGGGGGAGATTGAAGTCTTTAATGCTCAAATGCCCCATTCATGAGCTTCCTGGTAATATTATCATTGATAATTTCTATGCAAGACTTTCTTTTCAAGATAAAACCTTGCTGGATACTGCTTGTTCTGGATCATTCACACGCAATAAGGAAGAGTTTAAATGGGACCTTCTTGATCGAATCCAAGAAAATACTGAAGGATGGGAGAATGACAAAGGTAGAGTGTCAGGTATAAATTATGATTATGAATGCATTGAAACTTTTATGGATACTGATGAATATCGTAATATAAGTGCTACATATGGTCTTGACTCTCAAGTTGTTGCAAATATTTATAAAGCCTTTGCCTCTCATTTTGAATTGCCTAGGAAGAATTTTGATAAGTATCATGAACCTTATAAAGATAAAACTGATTCACCTAAAGGTAAATGTATTGAAATTAAAACTGTTGATCATGTTCTTCCTGAAGCTTATATTGAAAAAACTCCTTTCCCTGCTAAAATGAAGGAGTATTCTGTTATAACTAGTGTAGTTAATAAAAGTGCAAAGAAACCTATAGAACCTGAAGAACAAATAAAGGTTGAACCTGCTGTTGCAATAGTTAAAGATCTTGTGACTGAAAATGTGGAAGATGGTCATATTATTTTCTGTGAAGATGCTTCTAATATTGTTTCGCATCCTAATAAGTCTAGGAAAGCCAGTGTTCCTGTGCTCTCTGTTCGAATTGGTGATCATTGCTATTATGGTTTATGCGATATTGGTGCAAGTATTAGTGCCATTCCTTATGAGCTCTACACGGAAATCATGCATGAAATTGGTTCTTGTGAACTTGAAGATATTGATGTGGTTATTCGGCTAGCTAATAGAGAAACTATCTCTCCCATTGGTATTGTTCGAGATGTTGAAGTTCTATGTGGTAAGATTAAATATCCTGCTGACTTTTTGGTACTTGGTTCTGCTGCTAGTAAGTCTTGTCCTATTATTTTTGGTAGACCTTTTCTGAATACTTGTGGAGCTATTATAGATTGCAAGAAAGAGAAAATTGTTACTAAATTTGCTGGTGAATCTTATGAGTTTAACTTCTCTAAATTTGCCAAAACTCCTTATAAAGCTGATTTGCCTAATGATGATTTTAGAGTTGAACAGTGTGCATCTATTGCTCTTGCTCCTAATAATCCTTTGCAGCAACATTTGGAGGATAGTGAGAGTGAAGTTTTTAGGGAAGAAAGGGATGAGCTTGATGAAATTTTCCTTCGTCAACCTATTCTTAAACATGACTTACCGGTTGAAGATTTAGGTGTAACACCACCACCAAAGGAAGATCCTGTATTTGATTTGAAACCATTACCTGATAATCTTAAGTATGCTTATATTGATGATAAGAAAACATATCCTGTTATTATTAGTGCTAAGCTTTCAGATATTGAAGAAGAAAGGTTATTGGAAATATTGAAGAAACACCGAGGAGCTATTGGCTATACTCTTGATGACTTGAAGGGGATTTCTCCCGCTATTTGCCAACATGCCATTAATATAGAAGATGATGCAAAACCTGTTGTTGAACATCAGCGTCGTCTAATTCCCAAGATGAAGGATGTGGTAAGAAATGAGGTATTAAAACTTCTTGAAGCAGGTATTATATATCCTATTGCTGATAGTAGATGGGTTAGTCCTGTGCATTGTGTTCCTAAGAAAGGAGGAATAACTGTTGTACCTAATGATAATGATGAGCTCATTCCTCAAAGAGTAGTTGTAGGGTATAGAATGTGCATTGATTTTCGAAAAGTTAATAAAGTTACTAAGAAAGATCATTACCCTTTACCTTTTATTGATCAAATGTTAGAAAGGTTGTCTAAGAATACTCATTTCTGCTTTCTTGATGGTTATTCTGGGTTTTCACAAATTGCTGTTAGAGCTAAAGATCAAGAGAAAACAACTTTCACTTGTCCCTATGGAACTTATGCTTATAGGCGTATGCCTTTTGGTTTATGTAATGCTCCTGCTACTTTTCAAAGATGCATGTCTGCTATTTTTCATGGCTTTTGTGAAAAGATTGTTGAGGTATTCATGGATGATTTTTCTGTCTATGGGAATTCTTTTGATAATTGCTTGCGGAACCTTGATAAAGTTTTGCAGAGATGTGAAGAAACTAACCTTGTTCTTAATTGGGAGAAATGCCACTTTATGGTTAATGAAGGAATTGTATTGGGACATAAAATTTCCGAGAGAGGTATTGAAGTTGATAGAGCTAAAGTTGAAGCAATTGAGAAGATGCCCTATCCTAGGGATGTTAAAGGTATTCATAGTATTCTTGGTCATGCTGGTTTTTATAGGAGATTTATTAAAGATTTCTCTAAAATTTCAAAGCCTCTTACTAATCTTCTTCAAAAAGATGTACCTTTCGTTTTTGATGATGATTGTAAGGAAGCCTTTGAAACTCTAAAGAAAGCCTTAACAACTGCTCCTGTAGTTGAACCTCCTGATTGGAATTTGCCTTTTGAAATTATGTGTGATGCTAGTGATTTTGCTGTAGGTGCTGTCCTTGGACAGCGAGTAGATAAAAAATTGAATGTTATTCATTATGCTAGTAAAACTCTAGACGCTGCTCAAAGAAATTATGCTACAACTGAGAAAGAATTATTAGCCGTAGTTTTTGCATGTGACAAGTTTAGATCCTATATTGTTGATTCAAAAGTCACAATTCATACTGATCATGCTGCAATTAGGTACCTTATGGAAAAGAAAGATGCTAAGCCAAGGCTTATTAGATGGGTACTTCTTTTGCAAGAATTTGATTTACATATTGTAGATAGGAAAGGTGCTGATAATCCTGTTGCTGATAATTTGTCTAGATTGGAAAATATTGCTTATGATCATGTTCCTGTTAATGATAGTTTTCCAAATGAACAATTGGTTGTAATAAAGGTGAGCTCGCGAGATAGTCCTTGGTATGCTGATTATGCTAACTTTATTGTTTCGAAGTACTTGCCTCCAACCTTTTCAGCTCAGCAAAGGAGGAAATTCTTTTATGATTTGAGGCATTATTTTTGGGATGACCCACACTTATATAAAGAAGGAGTGGATGGTATTATGCGAAGATGTGTCCCAGAATATGAACAACAAGAGATATTGAGTAAGTGTCATGGTAGTGTTTATGGAGGACATCACGCCGGAGATAGAACCGCACAAAAGGTTCTACAATCAGGTTTTTATCAAGGAAAAAAATAGCTGGCTATAGCTTCGCTATAGCACCGCTATAGCTTCTCAGACATCCTTCCGCGACGCTACGCCTGTTTTTTCTGCTATAGGCGCTACGTCCGCTAAAGCGCCACTAATTACTGCTAAATAGTGTAGCCGCTAGAGGAGCTATAGCGCCGCTAACATAATTGTCCCATGCCACTAGAATTTGAAGCCCAATACATGTTTTCGTTGGGCTGATGCGCCAAGGACACGACGCCTTGGCTTGGGAGTCACAGCTGAATCGAGACGACCGACCACGTCTGAAACCTAGGCTGGATTGTTTCTACACCTTTTTCATTTACTCTTTGTTCGACGCTGAATTGTTTCAGCTGTCAGAGATTATAATCACCAAAAGTAATTTGTATATAGAAACTTGATTGTCTGTTCAAACACTAGAACTATTACGTCTTTCCTTCCTGTTACATACTTCCCTGCCTATTCAATTCCATTTCATTCCATCCCATGTAATTTTTTTAGAAATAAGGATTGTAGATAAATAGAATTGGCATATCTAGCTTAGGTCCGTACATTTATAAGCAATGCAATAATCATGAAGACAAAGCAAAATATTATTTCCCATGATATGTATTCTGCAGATTTTTTTTGTTTCTATGACATATATTGCATTTATAGAGCAAACCGCTAAATGGTTTAGCTTCCGCTATAGCACCGCTATAGCTTCAATGGCTTCTGGACGAGGTGTCCGCTAAATCAAATAGCCCGCTATTTTTTTCTTGGCTTTTATTGGCCAACGCTTTTCAAAGATGCAAGGAAGTTTATCTTATCTTGTGATGAATGTCAAAGAGTTGGTAATATCTCTAGACGCAATGAAATGCCTATGAATTATACTCTTGTTATTGAACCATTTGATTGTTGGGGATTTGACTTCATGGGTCCTTTCCCTTCTTCAGAAGGTAACACTCATATACTTGTCGCTGTTGATTATGTTACTAAATGGGTAGAAGCTATACCTACAAAAAGTGTTGATGGTGAGACCTCTTTAAAAATGCTTTTAGATGTTATTTTTCCTAGATTTGGAGTACCTAGATATATTATGACTGATGGAGGTTCTCACTTTATTCATGGTGGTTTTAGAAAAACTCTTGCCAAATATGGTATTAATCATAGAATTGCTTCAGCTTATCATCCTCAAACTAGTGGGCAAGTAGAATTATCAAATAGAGAAATTAAATCTATCTTGGGAAAGACTGTTAATAAATCTAGAAAGAATTGGGCTAGTAAGTTAAAGGAAGCATTGTGGGCTTATAGAACTGCTTATAAAAATCCTATGGGAATGTCTCCTTATAAAATGGTTTATGGAAAAGCTTGTCATTTACCTTTAGAACTAGAGCACAAAGCTTATTGGGCTGTAAGAGAACTTAATAAAGATTTTAAACTTGCCGGTAAGAAGAGGTTGCTACAATTGAGTTCTTTAGATGAATGGAGAAGTGAAGCTTATGAAAATGCTAAACTTTTTAAGGAGAAAGTTAAGAAGTGGCATGATAGAAGAATTATTAAAAGAGAATTTAATGTTGGAGATAAAGTCCTATTGTATCGGTCTCGTCTCAGATTTTTTGCAGGGAAATTACTCTCAAAATGGGAAGGACCATATGTTATTGAGGAGGTGTATCGTTCAGGGGCAATTAAAATTAGTTCTCTGCAAGGTAATGCCACACAAGTAGTGAATGGACAAAGACTCAAGCATTATATTTCTGGAGATTCTTATAATGAAGATATTGATGTTATTCAAGTGATGACTCCGGAAGCTTTCATCAAAGACCAAATTGACAGTTCTGCAGAGTTCGACTTTGAATAGGTAACAATTTTAGTAATAAAAAGTCCGCGTTTAACTTTCCGAACAATATTTCTGCTGTTTATGGAAAATATGAAAAATTACGAGATCGAAACGGAGTGGAGGCGACGCACGAGGGCGTGCCCCCATAGGCCGGCGCGGCCCCACCCTGGCCGCGCCGCCCTATGGGGACAGCCCCTCGGCGTCCCGTTTCCACTCGTTTTCGGCCTGGAACCTTCCTTTTGTCGTAAAAATATTTGCTATATAATCCCCCGGATCCCTGGAGGTCCGTATATCGTTTTCTCGTCGTGTTTTGTTTCGAGCTGTTTTCTGCCAGGATCTGTTTTGATCTAGAAGCACCATGGTCTCCAACAACAAAGACAAGGGGCCTTGGGAGGAAGAGATGGATGAAGGTGTCAATAAGGAAGTGAAGAAGATAGCATCAGCAAAAAGAGAGCGGGAAGCTATGGAGAGTAAGCCAATCTTGGTGGGATCGGTTAACACTGGACGTTCTTTTTCTCATAACTTGCAGGGACTTCTTCCGCCTGCTCTTAGCCTCAACTCTTTCCCTTGTGTGGAGGAAGCAATACGGGTTACCGATGAGTTTTGTGATCAATACCGTGCTCTAAGAAGGGAAGTGGAGATACTTCAGGAGGAGAACAAGCGACTTCGCAGAATGCTGGAATATTACTCGATTCCCATCACAAGGCCATGATACGTCTCCAACGTATCGATAATTTCTTATGTTCCATGCTACTTTATTGATGATACCTACATGTTTTATGCACATTATATGTCGTATTTACGCATTTTCTGGAACTAACCTATTAACAAGATGCCGAAGAGCCAGTTGCTGTTTTCTGTTTTTGGTTTCAGAAATCCTAGTAACGAAATATTCTCGGAATGGACGAAATCACCGCCCAGGGTCCTATTTTTGCACGAAGCTTCCAAGACCGAAGGGGAGTCGAAGTGGGGCCACGAGGTGGCCAGGGATAGGGCGGCGCCCAGGCCCCGGCGCGCCGCCTGCCCCCGGGCCCTCGTGCCGCCTCTTGACCTACCCTTTCGCCTACTTATAGCCTCCGTCGCGAAACCCCCACCGAGAGCCACGATACGGAAAACCTTAGAGACGCCGCGCGAATCCCATCTCGGGGATTCAGGAGATCGCCTCCGGCACCCTGCCGGAGAGGGGAATCATCTCCCGGAGGACTCTTCATCGCCATGATCGCCTCCGGAGTGATGAGTGAGTAGTTCACCCCTGGACTATGGGTCCATAGCAGTAGCTAGATGGTTGTCTTCTCCTTATTGTGCTTCATTGTTGGATCTTGTGAGCTGCCTAACATGATCAAGATCATCTATATGTAATTCTATATGTTGTGTTTGTCGGGATCCGATGGATAGAGAATACTATGTTATGGTGATTATCAATCTATTGTTTATGTGTTGTTTATGATCTTGCATGCTCTCCGTTATTAGTAGAGGCTCTGGCCAAGTTTTTACTCTTAACTCCAAGAGGGAGTATTTATGCTCGATAGTGGGTTCATGCCTTCATTGACACCTGGGACAGTGACAGAAAGTTCTAAGGTTGTGATGTGCTGTTGCCACTAGGGATAAAACATTGATTCTATGTCTAAGGATGTAGTTGTCGATTACATTACACACCATACTTAATGCAATTGTCTGTTGCTTTGCAACTTAATACTGAATGGGGTTCGGATGATAACCTGAAGGTGGACTTTTTAGGCATAGATGCAGTTGGATGGCGGTCTATGTACTTTGTCGTAATGCCCGGATTAAATCTCACTATATTTATCATATCATGTACATGCATTGTTATGCCCTTCTCTATTTGTCAATTGCCCGACTGTAATTTGTTCACCCAACATGCTTTTATCTTATGGGAGAGACACCTCTAGTGAACTGTGGACCCCGGTCCTATTCTTTACATAGCATACAATCTACTGCAATTGTTCTTTACTGTTTTCTTTGCAAACATCTTCCACACAATACGGTTAATCCTTTGTTACAGCAAGCCGGTGAGATTGACAACCTCACTGTTTCGTTGGGGCAAAGTACTTGGGTTGTGTTGTGCAGGTTCCACGTTGGCGCCGGAATCCCTGTTGTTGCGCCGCATCACATTTCGCCACCATCAACCTTCAACGTGCTTCTTGGCTCCTCCTGGTTCGATAAACCTTGGTTTCTTTCTGAGGGAAACTTGCCACCGTGCGCATCATACCTTCCTCTTGGGGTTCCCAACGGACGTGTACATCTACGCGCATCAAGCTCTTTTTCGGCGCTGCCGGGAGATCAAGACACGCTGCAAGGGAGTCTCCACTTCTCAATCTCTTTACTTTGTTTTTGTCTTGCTTTATTTTATTTACTACTTTGTTTGCTGCACCTAAACAAAACACAAAAAAATTAGTTGCTAGTTTTACTTTATTTACTGTCTTGCTCTCTATATCAAAAACACAAAAAAATTAGTTACTTGCATTTACTTTATCTAGTTTGTTTTATTTACTGTTGCTAAAATGAATACCCCTGAAAATACTAAGTTGTGTGACTTCACAAATGCAAATAATAATGATTTCCTATGCACACCTATTGCTCCACCTGCTACTACAGCAGAATTCTTTGAAATTAAACCTGCTTTACTGAACCTTGTTATGAGAGATCAATTTTCTGGTGTTAGTTCTGATGATGCTGCTGCCCATCTCAATAATTTTGTTGAACTTTGTGAAATGCAAAAGTATAAAGATGTAGATGGTGATATTATTAAATTGAAAGTGTTTCCTTTCTCATTAAGAGGAAGAGCTAAAGATTGGTTGCTATCTTTGCCTAAGAATAGTATTGATTCATGGACTAAATGCAAGGATGCTTTTATTGGTAGATATTATCCTCCCGCTAAAATTATATCTTTGAGAAGTAGCATAATGAATTTTAAGCAATTAGATACTGAACATGTTGCTCAAGCATGGGAGAGAATGAAAACTTTGGTAAAGAATTGCCCAACCCATGGACTGACTACTTGGATGATTATTCAAACCTTCTATGCAGGACTAAATTTTTCTTCGCGGAATTTATTGGATTCAGCTGCTGGAGGTACCTTTATGTCCATCACTTTGGGGGCGGCTACAAAACTTCTTGATGATATGATGATAAATTACTCTGAATGGCACACGGAAAGAGCTCCACAAGGTAAGAAGGTAAATTCTGTTGAAGAAACCTCTTCCTTGAGTGATAAGATTGATGTGATTATGTCTATGCTTGTGAATGGTAGATCTAATGTTGATCCAAATAATGTTCCTTTAGCCTCATTGGTTGCTCAAGAAGAAAATGTTGATGTGAATTTCATTAAAAATAATAATTTCAACAACAATGCTTATAGGAACAACTCTGGTAATAACTATAGGCCATATCCTTCTGCTAATGGTAATGGTTATGGTAATTCTTATGAGAATTCTTACAACAATAATAGGAGTGTACCCTCTGGTCTTGAAGCTATGCTTAAAGAATTTATTAGTACACAAACTGCTTTTAACAAATCTGTTGAGGAAAAGCTTGATAAAATTGATACTATTGCTTCTAGAGTTGATAGACTTGCCTCTGATGTTAATCTTTTAAAATTGAAAGTTATGCCTAATAATGATATTGATAATAAGATTACTACTACATCAAATGCCATCCAAGTTATAATTAATGAGAATATAAGATTAATGGCTGAATTGCGTGCTAGGTGGGATAGAGAAGAAAATGAAAAACTAGCTAAAGAGAATAATGTAGCTAAAGTTTGGACTATTACCACCACTAGTAATGCTAATTCTTCACATGTTGCTGCACCTCCTACTATCAATGGTAAAATAATTGGTGTTGGCAATGTTTCTACTCCTAGTGCAAAGCGTACAAAACTGCCTGAAATTGCTAAAACTGCTGAAACTGCTGTGATAAAACTGCTGAAATTTTTTCCAACCTTGGGAACAATGATCCCATTGCTGTAGCTCATAATGATTTAGACTTTGATGATTGTCACATCTCTGAAGTTATAAAGTTCTTACAAAAACTTGCTAAAAGTCCTAATGCTAGTGCTATAAATTTGGCCTTTACAAAACATATTACAAATGCTCTCATAAAAGCTAGAGAAGAGAAACTAAAACTTGAAACTTCTATTCCTAGAAAGTTAGAAGATGGTTGGGAGCCCATAATTAAAATGAAATTCAATGACTTTGAATGTAATGCTTTATGTGATCTTGGTGCAAGTATTTCTGTTATGCCTAAAAAGATTTATGATATGCTTGACTTGCCACCATTGAAGAATTGTTATTTGGATGTTAATCTTGCCGATAATGTTAAAAAGAAACCTTTGGGGAGGATTGATAATGTGTATTACGGTTAACAATAACCTTGTCCCCGTTGATTTTGTTGTCTTGGATATCGAATGCAATGCATCTTGTCCTATTGTGTTGGGAAGACCTTTTCTTCGAACCGTTGGTGCTGTTATTGATATGAGGGAAGGTAATATTAAATATCAATTTCCTCTCAAGAAAGGTATGGAACACTTCCCTAGAAAGAGAATGAAGTTGCCTTTTGATTCTATTATTAGAACAAGCTATGATGTTGATGCTTCTACTCTTGATGTTACTTGATTTGCACTTTCTGCGCCTAGCTGAAAGGCGTTAAAGAAAAGCGCTTATGGGAGACAACCCATGTTTTTACTACAGTACTTTGTTTTATATTTGAGTCTTGGAAGTTGTTTACTACTGTAGCAACCTCTCCTTATCATGTTTTTGTGCCAAGTAAAGTCAATTCGGCTCCCGGGTGCGTATGATCCCTCTACCATAAAAACATATTTCCAAGTGTTAAAAAATTTTGACAAAAAAATTTACATGTACATCTCCATAACATATGTGTATTCGTCAAGTTTCACGAAAAAATGATATTTTTTGTAGTCTAAGCGAAAAAGAGAAAATTTATCTTGTGACAAGTCTTTGTTTCAGCACCGAATTTTGTCTTTTTTACACACGCCACATGACATGTCGATTTTTCATGAAACGACTTTGTGAGCGCGTAGCACATGAAGATGTACGTGCGAAATTTTTGTTTCAATTTTTTTGACATTTTAAAATGTGTCTAACATGTATTTCAAGATAAAGGGAGCATACGCTCCCATGTGCCAAAACATCACTCCCGTAAAGTTTCTATGTCAAAGTTGATGTTATATTTGGGATCGCTGCGCAGAAACAGCATTGCTGTCTGTCACGAATCTGAGCACAAGTCTCTGTAGAAAATTCGAAAAAATCTGCCAATTTACGAGCGTGATCCTCAGATATTTACGCAACTTTCATTAGTTTTGAGTTTTTCCATTTGAGCAAGTCTGGTGCCACTTTAAAATTCGTCTTTACGGACTGTTCTGTTTTTGACAGATTCTGCCTTTTATTTCGCATTGCCTCTTTTGCTATGTTGGATGAATTACTTTGATCCATTAATGTCCAGTAGCTTTATGCAATGTCCAGAAGTGTAAAGAATGATTGTGCCACCTCTGAACATGTGAATTATTAATTGTGCACTAACCCTCTAATGAGTTTGCTTGAAGTTTGGTGTGAAGGAAGTTTTCAAGGGTCAAGAGAGGAGTATGATATACTATGATCAAGAGGAGTGAAAGCTCTAAGCTTGGGGATGCCCCCGTGGTTCACCCCTGCATATTTTAAGAAGACTCAAGCGTCTAGCTTGGGGATGCCCAAGGCATCCCCTTCTTCATCGACAACATCATCAGGTTCCTCCCCTGAAACTATATTTTTATTCAGTCACATCTTGTGTTCTTTACTTGGAGCGTCGGTTTGTTTTTGTTTTTGTTTTTGTTTGAATAAAATGGATCCTAGCATTCACTTTGTGGGAGAGAGACACGCTCCGCTGTTGCATATGGACAAATATGTCCTTAGGCTTTACTCATAATGTTCAAGGCGAAGTTTCTTCTTCGTTAAATTGTTATATGGTTGGAATTGGAAAATGCTACATGTAGTAATTCTAAAATGTCTTGGATAATGTGATACTTGGCAATTGTTGTGCTCATGTTTAAGCTCTTGCATCATATGCTTTGCACCCATTAATGAAGAAATACATAGAGCTTGCTAAAATTTGATTTGCATATTTGGTCTCTCTAAGGTCTAGATAATATCTAGTATTGAGTTTTGAACAACAAGGAAGACGGTGTAGAGTCTTATAATGTTTACAATATGTCTTTTATGTGAGTTTTGCTGCACCGGTTCATCCTTGAGTTTGCTTCAAATAACCTTGCTAGCCTAAACCTTGTATCGAGAGGGAATACTTCTCATGCATCCAAAATCCTTGAGCCAACCACTATGCCATTTGTGTCCACCATACCTACCTACTACATGGTATTTCTCCGCCATTCCAAAGTAAATTTCTTGAGTGCTACCTTTAAAATTCCATCATTCACCTTTGCAATATATAGCTCATGGGACAAAATAGCCTTAAAAACTATCGTAGTATTGAATATGTACTTATGCACTTTATCTCTTATTAAGTTGCTTGTTGTGCGATAACCATGCTTCTGGGGAACGCCATCAATTACTCTTTATTGAATATCATGTGAGTTGCTATGCATGTCCGTCTTGTCTGAAGGATCTATCACCTTAGTGGTTGATACGTCTCCAACGTATCGATAATTTCTTATGTTCCATGCCACATTATTGATGTTATCTACATGTTTTATACACATTATATGTCATATTTATGCATTTTCTGGAACTAACCTATTAACAAGATGCCGAAGTGCCGCTTCGTTTTCTGTTGTTTTTGGTTTCAGAAATCCTAGTAACGAAATATTCTCGAATCGGACGAAATCAAGACCCGATTCCTATTTTTCCGAACCATCCAGAACACACGAGAACCGCCAGAGAGGGGCCACAGGCCCCAGATGATACCTTGGCGCGGCCGAGGGGGCGCGCCGCCCTATGGTGTGGCCCCCTGCCCTCCTGCGCCGCCTCTTCGCCTATATAAAGTCTCCGTCGCGAAAACCCTATTGCGTACGACGAAACCCACAAACCTCCTCCGAGCCGCCGTCATCACGAAGCCAAGATCCGGGGACAGAGTCTCTGTTCCGGCACCGCCGAGCGGGGAAGTGCCCCGGAAGGCTTCTCCATCGACACCGCTGCCATCTCCACCGCCATCTTCATCACCGCTGCTGCTCCCATGAGGAGGGAGTAGTTCTCCATCGAGGCTCGGGGCTGTACCGGTAGCTATGTGGTTAATCTCTCTCCTATGTACCTCAATACAATGATCTCATGAGCTGCTTTACATGATTGAGATTCATATGAGTTTTGTATCACTACTATCTATGTGCTACTCTAGCAAAGTTATTAAAGTAGTTCTATTCCTCCTGCACGTGTGTAAAGGTGACAGTGTGTGCACCGTGTTAGTACTTGGTTTATGCTATGATCATGATCTCTTGTAGATTGCGAAGTTAACTATTGCTATGATAATATTGATGTGATCTATTCCTCCTACATATGCATGAAGGTGACAGTGTGCATGCTATGTTAGTACTTGGTTTAGTCTTTTGATCTATCTTACACTAAAGGTTACTAAAATATGAGCATTATTGTGGAGCTTGTTAACTCCGGCATTGAGGGTTCGTGTAATCCTACGCAATGTGTTCATCATCCAACAAAAAGTGTAGAGTATGCATTTATCTATTCTGTTATGTGATCAATGTTGAGAGTGTCCACTAGTGAAAGTGTAATCCCTAGGCCTTGTTCCTAAATACTGCTGAGTTACTACTGCTTGTTTACTGTTTTACTGTGTTACTACTGCTGCAATACTACCACCATCAACTACACGCCAGCAAGCTATTTTCTGGCACCGTTGCTACTGCTCATACTTATTTATACCACCTGTATTTCACTATCTCTTCGCCGAACTAGTGCACCTATTAGGTGTGTTGGGGACACAAGAGACTTCTTGCTTTGTGGTTGCAGGGTTGCATGAGAGGGATATCTTTGACCTCTTCCTCCCCGAGTTCGATAAACCTTGGGTGATCCACTTAAGGGAAAACTTGCTGCTGTTCTACAAACCTCTGCTCTTGGAGGCCCAACACTGTCTACAGGAAAGGAGGGGGGCATAGACATCAAGCTATTTTCTGGCGCCGTTGCCGGGGAGGAAAGGTAAAAGGCACTCATACTTCGGTTCCAGGTAACAGTACTTTTCTGGCGCCATTGTGTGTGTGCTCGAAGCTATTTCCTTTAGACTCTGCAATTGCGACATTTGGTTTCTTGTTTACACTAGTTAGGCATAATGGACAACAATGAGCTTCTTATTCTATTTCCTGATTTAAGACATGGATGGTTTGATGCGAAAATTAAAAAACCCATGGAACATATTAATATGAATGCTTTGAACACTATTGTTGCTAATGCTATGGAAAATTCTAAGCTTGGGGAAGCTGGCTTTGATGAGCATGATATTTTTAGTCCCCCGGGCAATGAGGAGGAAATTTACTTTGATGATACTTTGCCTCCTATTTATGATGATTATAATGATAGTAGTCTTTTGTTACCACCTGTTATGGAGGATAAATTTGATTATGATTACAATATACCTCCTATATTTGATAGCTACTTTGTTGAATTTGCTCCCACTACAATTAATAAGAATGACTATGCTTATGTTGGGAGTAGTAATTATTTTATGCATGAGACTCATGATAAGAATGCTTTATGTGATAGTTATATTGTTGAGTTTGCTCATGATGCTACTGAAAGTTATTATGAGAGAGGAAAATATGGTTGTAAAAATTTTCATGTTACTAAAACACCTCTCTATGTGCTGAAATTTTTGAAGCTACACTTGTTTTATCTTCCTATGCTTGTTACTTTGCTCTTCATGAACTTGTTTATTTACAAGATTCCTATGCATAGGAAGCATGTTAGACTTAAATGTGTTTTGAATTTGCCTCTTGAAGCTCTCTTTTGCTTCAACTTCTATTTCTGAGAGCATCATTAAAACTGCTGAGCCCATCTTAATGGCTATAAAGAAAGAACTTCTTGGGAGATAACCCATGTGTTTTTTTACTACAGTACTTTGTTTTATATTTGTGTCTTGGAAGTTGTTTACTACTGTAGCAACCTCTCCTTATCATGTTTTTGTGCCAAGTAAAGTTTCTATGTCAAAGTTGATGTTATATTTGGGATCGCTGCGCAGAAACAGCATTGCTGTCTGTCACGAATCTGGGCACAATCCTCTGTAGAAAATTCGAAAAAATCTGCCAATTTACGAGCGTGATCCTCAGATATGTACGCAACTTTCATTAGTTTTGAGTTTTTCCATTTGAGCAAGTCTGGTGCCAGCTTTAAATTCGTCTTTACGGACTGTTCTGTTTTTGACAGATTCTGCCTTTTATTTCGCATTGCCTCTTTTGCTATGTTGGATTCATTTCTTTGATCCATTAATGTCCAGTAGCTTTATGCAATGTCCAGAAGTGAAAAGAATGTTTGTGTCACCTCTGAACATGTGAATTTTTGATTATGCACTAACCCTCTAATGAGTTTGCTTGAAGTTTGGTGTGAAGGAAGTTTTCAAGGGTCAAGAGAGGAGGATGATATACTATGATCAAGAAGAATGAAAAGTCTAAGCTTGGGGATGCCCCCGTGGTTCATCCCTGCATATTTCAAGAAGACTCAAGCATCTAAGTTTGGGGATGCCCAAGGCATCCCCTTCTTCATCGACAAATTATCAGGTTCCTTCTCTTGAAACTATATTTTTATTCGGTCACATCTTATGTATTTTACTTGGAGCGTCTGTGTGCTTTTATTTTTGTTTTTGTTTTGTTATCTTAGTTCTCTGAATAAGTTCATCCTTGTGTGGGAGAGAGACACGCTCCGCTGGTTCGTATGAACACATGTGTTCTTAGCTCATAATATTCATGGCGAAGTTTCCTCTTCGTTAAATTGTTATATGGTTGGAATTGGAAAATGCTACATGTAGTAATTGGTAAAATGTCTTGGATAATGTGATACTTGGCAATTGTTGTGCTCATGTTTAAGCTCTTGCATCATATGCTTTGCACCTATTAGTGAAGAAATACATAGAGCATGCTAAAATTTGGTTTGCATAATTGGTCTCTCTAAGGTCTAGATAATTTCTAGTAAAGAGTTTGAACAACAAGGAAGACGGTGTAGAGTCTTATAATGTTTACAATATGTCTTTTATGTGAGTTTTGCTGCACCGGTTCATCCTTGTGTTTGTTTCAAATAACCTTGCTAGCCTAAACCTTGTATCGAGAGGGAATACTTCTCATGCATCCAAAATCCTTGAGCCAATATTCATGCCATTTGTGTCCACCATACCTACCTACTACATGGTATTTCTCCGCCATTCCAAAGTAAATTGCTTGAGTGCTACCTTTAAACCATTCAAAATTTATCACCTCTGATTTGTGTCAATGTTTTATAGCTCATGAGGAAGTATGTGGTGTTTATCTTTCAATCTTGTTGGGCAACTTTCACCAATGGACTAGTGGCTTCATCCGCTTATCCAATAATTTTGCAAAAAGAGCTGGCAATGGGATTCCCAGTCCCAAATTAATTAACAAAAATAGACACTCCTCCATGGTATGTGATTGTTGGACGGCACCCGAAGGATTCGGTTAGCCATGGCTTGAGAAAGCAAAGGTGGGGAGGAGTGTCATCATAATAAAACTAAAATAAAAAGGCACTCCTTCATGGTATGAGATTGTTGGCAGGCACCCGAGGATTCGGTTAGCCATGGTTTGTGAAAGAAAGGTTGGAAGGAGTGCCACCCAAAAATAAAATAAAATGGGAGCCGCTCTTTGAAGGTTTGTCTGGCAAGGGGGTTAGAGTGCCCACTACCATTCGTTGACAACAACAAACACCTCTCAAAACTTTACTTTTATGCTCTCTTGATGTTTTCAAAATAAAAGCTCTAGCACAAATACAGCAATCGATGCTTTCCTCTTTGAAGGACCATTCTTTTACTTTTATTGTTGAGTCAGTTTACCTATCTCCCTCCACCTTAAGAAGCAAACACTTGTGTGAACTGTGCATTGATTCTTACATACTTGCTTATTGCATTTGTTATATTACTCTATGTTGACAATTATCCATAAGATATACATGTTACAAGTTGAAAGCAACCGCTGAAACTTCATCTTCCTTTGTGTTGCTTCAATGCCTCTACTTTGAATTATTGCTTTATGAGTTAACTCTTATGGAAGACTTATTGATGCTTGTCTTGAAGTACTATTCATGAAAAGTCTTTGCTTTATGATTCAGTTGTTTACTCATGTCATTACCATTGTTTTGATCGCTGCATTCATTACATATGTTTACAATATGATCAAGTTTATGATGGCATGTCACTTAAGAAATTATCTTTGTTATCGTTTTACCTGCTCGGGACGAGCAGAACTAAGCTTGGGGATGCTGATACGTCTCCAACGTATCGATAATTTCTTATGTTCCATGCCACATTATTGATGTTATCTACATGTTTTATACACATTATATGTCATATTTATGCATTTTCTGAACTAACCTATTAACAAGATGCCGAAGTGCCGTTCGTTTTCTGCTGTTTTTGGTTTCAGAAATCCTAGTAACGAAATATTCTCGGAATCGGACGAAATCAAGACCCAGATTCCTATTTTTCCCGGAACCATCCAGAACACACGAGAACCGCCAGAGAGGGCCACATGGCCCCCAGATGATACCTGGCGCGGCCGAGGGGGGGCCGCCGCCCTATGGTGTGGCCCTGTCAGCCCTCCTGCCGCCTCTTCGCCTATATAAAGTCTCCGTCGAAACCCTATTGCGCGACGAAACCCACATAAACCCTCCAGCCGCCGTCATCACGAAGCCAAGATCCGGGGACAGAGGTCTCGGCACCCCGAGCGGGGAGGTGCCCCGGAAGGCTTCTCCATCGACACCGCTGCCATCTCCACCGCCATCTTCATCACCGCTGCTGCTCCCATGAGGAGGGAGTAGTTCTCCATCGAGGGGCTGTACCGGTAGCTATGTGGTTAATCTCTCTCCTATGTACCTCAATACAATGATCTCATGAGCTGCTTTACATGATTGAGATTCATATGAGTTTTGTATCACTACTATCTATGTGCTACTCTAGCAAAGTTATTAAAGTAGTTCTATTCCTCCTGCACGTGTGTAAAGGTGACAGTGTGTGCACCGTGTTAGTACTTGGTTTATGCTATGATCATGATCTCTTGTAGATTGCGAAGTTAACTATTGCTATGATAATATTGATGTGATCTATTCCTCCTACATATGCATGAAGGTGACAGTGTGCATGCTATGTTAGTACTTGGTTTAGTCTTTTGATCTATCTTACACTAAAGGTTACTAAAATATGAGCATTATTGTGGAGCTTGTTAACTCCGGCATTGAGGGTTCGTGTAATCCTACGCAATGTGTTCATCATCCAACAAAAGTGTAGAGTATGCATTTATCTATTCTGTTATGTGATCAATGTTGAGAGTGTCCACTAGTGAAAGTGTAATCCCTAGGCCTTGTTCCTAAATACTGCTGAGTTACTACCGCTTGTTTACTGTTTTACTGTGTTACTACTGCTGCAATACTACCACCATCAACTACACGCCAGCAAGCTATTTTCTGGCACCGTTGCTACTGCTCATACTTATTTATACCACCTGTATTTCACTATCTCTTCGCCGAACTAGTGCACCTATTAGGTGTGTTGGGGACACAAGAGACTTCTTGCTTTGTGGTTGCAGGGTTGCATGAGAGGGATATCTTTGACCTCTTCCTCCCCGAGTTCGATAAACCTTGGGTGATCCACTTAAGGGAAAACTTGCTGCTGTTCTACAAACCTCTAGTCTTGCAGGTCCAACACTGTCTGAAGGATCTATCACCTTAGTGGTTGGAGCATGCAAAATTGTTAGAGAAGAACATTGGGCCGCTAACTAAAGCCATGAATCATGGTGGAAGTTTCAGTTTGGACATATATCCTCAATCTCATATGAGAATAATAATCATTGCTACATGCTTATGCATTTAAGAGGAGTCCATTATCTGTTGTCCATGTTGTCCCGGTATGGATGTCTAAGTTGAGAATAATCAAAAGCGAGAAATCCAAAATGCGAGCATTCTCCTTAGACCTTTGTACAGGCGGCATGGAGGTACCCCTTTGTGACACTTGGTTGAAACATGGCATGCAAAGATCCGGTAGTCCAAGCTAAGTAGGACAAGGTGCGGGCACTATTAGTACACTATGCATGAGGCTTGCAACTTGTAAGATATAATTTACATAACTCATATGCTTTATTACTACCGTTGACAAAATTGTTTCATGTTTTCAAAATAAAAGCTCTAGCACAAATACATCAATCGATGCTTTCCTCTTTGAAGGACCATTCTTTTACTTTTATTGTTGAGTCAGTTTACCTATCTCTCTCCACCTTAAGAAGCAAACACTTGTGTGAACTGTGCATTGATTCCTACATACTTGCATATTGCACTTGTTATATTACTTTATGTTGACAACTATCCATGAGATATACATGTTATAAGTTGAAAGCAACCGCTGAAACTTAATCTTCCTTTGTGTTGCTTCAACACCTTTACTTTGATTTATTGCTTTATGAGTTAACTCTTATGCAAGACTTATTGATGCTTGTCTTGAAGTACTATTCATGAAAAGTCTTTGCTTTATGATTTAGTTGTTTACTCATGTCATTACCATTGTTTTGATCGCTGCATTCATTACATATGTTTACAAATAGTATGATCAAGATTATGATGGCATGTCACTTCAGAAATTATCTTTGTTATCGTTTTACCTGCTCGGGACGAGCAGAACTAAGCTTGGGGATGCTGATACGCTCCAACGTATCGATAATTTCTTATGTTCCATGCTACTTTATTGATGATACCTACATGTTTTATGCACATTATATGTCGTATTTACGCATTTTCTGAACTAACCTATTAACAAGATGCCAAGAGAGCTGTTCTGCTTGGTTTCAGAAATCCTAGTAACGAAATATTCTCGGAATTGGACGAAATCACCGCCTGGGTCCTATTTTTGCATGAAGCTTCCAGAAGACCGAAGGGGAGTCGGGCCACGAGGTGGCAGGGGATAGGCGGCGCGGCCCCCGGCCGCGCGGCGCCCCCTAGGCCCCTCGTGCCGCCTGACCTACCCTTTCGCCTACTTATAGCCTCCGTCGCGAAACCCCAGTACCGAGAGCCACGATACGGAAAACCTTCCGAGACGCCGCCGCCGCAATCCCATCTCGGGGATTCAGGAGATCGCCTCCGGCACTGCCGGAGAGGGGAATCATCTCCCGGAGGACTCTTCATCGCCATGATCGCCTCCGGAGTGATGAGTGAGTAGTTTACCCCTGGACTATGGGTCCATAGCAGTAGCTAGATGGTTGTCTTCTCCTTATTGTGCTTCATTGTTGGATCTTGTGAGCTGCCTAACATGATCAAGATCATCTATATGTAATTCTATATGTTGTGTTTGTCGGGATCCGATGGATAGAGAATACTATGTTATGGTGATTATCAATCTATTGTTTATGTGTTGTTTATGATCTTGCATGCTCTCCGTTATTAGTAGAGGCTCTGGCCAAGTTTTTACTCTTAACTCCAAGAGGGAGTATTTATGCTCGATAGTGGGTTCATGCCTTCATTGACACCTGGGACAGTGACAGAAAGTTCTAAGGTTGTGATGTGCTGTTGCCACTAGGGATAAAACATTGATTCTATGTCTAAGGATGTAGTTGTCGATTACATTACGCACCATACTTAATGCAATTGTCTGTTGCTTTGCAACTTAATACTGAATGGGGTTCGGATGATAACCTGAAGGTGGACTTTTTAGGCATAGATGCAGTTGGATGGCGGTCTATGTACTTTGTCGTAATGCCCGGATTAAATCTCACTATATTTATCATATCATGTACATGCATTGTTATGCCCTTCTCTATTTGTCAATTGCCCGACTGTAATTTGTTCACCCAACATGCTTTTATCTTATGGGAGAGACACCTCTAGTGAACTGTGACCCCGGTCCTATTCTTTACATAGCATACAATCTACTTGTTCTTTACTGTTTTCTTTGCAAACATCTTCCACACAATACGGTTAATCCTTTGTTACAGCAAGCCGGTGAGATTGACAACCTCACTGTTTCGTTGGGGCAAAGTACTTGGGTTGTGTTGTGCAGGTTCCACGTTGGCGCCGGAATCCCTGTTGTTGCGCCGCATCACATTTCGCCACCATCAACCTTCAACGTGCTTCTTGGCTCCTCCTGGTTCGATAAACCTTGGTTTCTTTCTGAGGGAAAACTTGCCACATGCGCATCATACCTTCCTCTTGGGGTTCCCAACACACACGCGCATCGCCACCGCCACATTTGGATAATGAATCTCTTCGAGTTTTGGTGCAGAATTGCCAAACTGAGAAGCTGAAGCTGAAGGAGATCTTTAAGAAGCGCGAGAAGCCATCACCACCAAAGGAGTAATTCGTCATCGGTATTGGCATCCCCTTGGTTTATTCCAAGCTTGGGGGAGTGCCGCGGTATCACATCATCACTATCTTTATTATTTTTATTATCAAGTAGTGTCATATCATGAGTAGGGAAGTTATCATATAAGATGGTTTGCAGTGTGGAAGTATCTCTCTCTTAGTTGGTTATCTATGTATCCGTTGGTGTGAGTTATCGTTATGGAATATTAATGAGAAGTCTTATCATTTACTTTTTGCACACCTTATTTTAGTTTGCAATTTCTATTATATGATCACTCTTGACATTAGTATTGATATCACTTTGGGAGCATCAAGTAAATCTATTTGGTTTTGGCAAACTTAGCATTGGTCAATAGCAACAACACCTTGATGTTTAAATAGAAAAGGGAAATACATGTAGATATATTACTTTATTATCTTTCTGCTAATGAGTTTAGTATTCTGAAGTTAAAATTGCTTGTGCTTATGAGAAAGATGCATGATTGTTTCTATCACATGTATATTTGTTTGTTTCCCTCAACCTTTATGCTTGCTACCCAACCTTGCTAGCCAAAGACCTGTATTGAGAGGGAATGCTTCTCATACATCCATAACCTTAGACCAAACCCATGCCATTTGTGTCCACCATAACTACCTACTATGTGGTATTTTGCGCCACTCCAAGTAAATACTTCATGTGCTACCTTTAAATAATTCAAACTATATTACTCCTTATTTGTGTCAATGTTTTATAGCTCATGAGGAAGTATGTGGTGTTTTATCTTTCAATCTTGTTGGGCGGACTTTCACCAATGGACTAGCGGCACATCCGCTTATCCAATAATTTTGCAAAAAGAGCTGGCAACGGGGTTCCCAACCCCAATTAATAACTTTCATTAATAATTCTCTTCACATGTTTTGCCCTGATTTATCAGTAAGCAACTTAATTTTGCAATAGACACTCCTCCATGGTATGTGAAATGTTGGAAGGCACCCGAGGATTCGGTTAGCCATGGCTTGTGTAAGCAAAGGTTGGGGGGAGTGTCATCTATAATAAAACTAAAATACATGTGTAAACAAAAGAGAAGGAGGGATGATCTACCTTGCTGGTAGAGATGACGTCCTTCATGGGAGCCGCTCTTGGAAGGTCTGTTTGGCAAGGGGGTTAGAGTGCCCACTACCATTCGTTGACAACAACAAACACCACTCAAAATCTTACTTTTATGCTCTTTATATGATTTCAAAACTTGAAAAGCTCTAGCACATGATTTAATCCCTGCTTCCCTCTGCGAAGGGCCTATCTTTTACTTTTATGTTGAGTCAGTAAACCTATTTCCCTCTATCCTAAGCAAGCAATCGAGTTGTTGTGAACCAACCATTTATGCTATGATTTAGTTAGTCATGCCTTTTATGCTTTCTTGTTTAGTACAAATTTTATCTGAATGAATATGACTTTGAAAGTTATCAATGATTATGAGGAGATTGTTATGATTAAGGATGAGAGCCCTGCCATATAAATTCTGATATGAAAGCTTTGTTTAGAATATAAGTACAATATGTTAATAGTTCTCTGACCAAGAACAAAGTTTGCCATAACCGTTTATGATTTCCTATGCACCTCTATTTGTGATTTCTCTTTACTTATTTCAAGTTGAGTTATATGAGGAGGATGTTTACTAGAATATCTTGTGTGAATCAATATGATGCTTCTTGTCCGTATTTTATTTATCGACTCTTCACTCCGAAAACCTAAGGCACTTGTTACGGAGCATCGCCTCTGCGGGGCGGAGAGACACCAGAGAGAAAAGAGCTCCGGGGCAGGAATCCGCCGAGGAAATTCCTCCCGGAGGGGGAAATCGACGCAATCGCCACCGTCATCGAGCTGGACATCATTGGGATCATCATCATCATCATCTCCATCATCTAGACCGCCATCTCCACCACTGCATCTCGTCACCGCTGTAACATCTAGGGTTAAATCTTGATTGTTTGATAGGGGAAACTTTCCCGGTGGATTACTACTTGTTATTGATGCTATTGAGTGAAACCATTGAACCAAGGTTTATGTTCAGATTGTTATTCATCATCATATCACCTCTGATTATGTTCCATATGATGTCTCGTGAGTAGTTCGTTTAGTTCTTGAGGACATGGGTGAAGTCTAAATGTTAGTAGTGAACTATGTTGAGTAATATTTAATGGTTTGATATTTAAGTTGTGGTGTTATTCTTCTAGTGGTGTCATGTGAACGTCGACTACATGATACTTCACCTTTATGGGCCTAGGGGAGTACATCTTGTATTCGTTTGCTAATTGTGGGGTTGCCGGAGTGACAGAAACCTAAACCCCCGTTAGTATATCGGTGCAGGAGGGATAGCAGGATCTCAGAGTTTAAGGCTGTGGTTAGATTTATCTTAATTACTTTCTTGTATTTGCGGATGCTTGCAAGGGGTATAATCACAAGTATGTATTAGTCCTAGGAAGGGCGGTGCATTAGCATAGGTTCACCCACACAACACTTATCAAAACAATGAAGATTAATCAACTATATGAAGCGAAAGCACTAGACTAAAATCCCCGTGTGTCCTCAAGAACGTTTGGTCATTATAAGTAAACAAACCGGCTTGTCCTTTGTGCTAAAAAGGATTGGGCCACTCGCTGCAATTATTACTCTCGCATTTTATTTACTTGTACTTTATTTATATCAAAATTTGCTTGAAAACAAACCTTTTCTTTTCGAAACTTTGTCCATCATGAAATCGTTGGGTTTGGTCTTATTTATCGAACCTTACTTATCTTTGGGAGTTGGCTATCTCATTACTTGATATTTGGTTTTACTTTCCTAAAATGAGATAAGTCCTTGAGCATGCTTGTTTTGGATATCTTGCTCTATTTCTCTTGTACCTATCTTGTGTGTGCATGTTTCTTTGTGGATAAATATCTTTGTGATGTTGTCCACTTAGAGAAACTTATATACATGAGAGATGGTACATATCTTTTGATATCCCTCTTTGTTGGAGTCCATTCCTTTATTCTTATTTGACTCTTTGATGACTCCACAAAGAATTTGGCTATGAGTGCTCATTTTATCCTATTTGCATCTCCAAGCACCCATAGTTGACTTTGGCACAAGCTTTGAGTGATATTGTGAGAGTGATGATGCCATTCTTGTGCACCTTATTCTTCAATGCAAATTGTTTATCTTGTGCACAAACTTTGGGGGAGCTTCCACACATTACTTAGAGCATTTTGTTGGTTCATTGATTGCTTGCTTCATTTGTCGAAGCTTTCTCACCTTCACATCCTCTTGCAATCTTTGATCCTCAATATAGTTTGATTTCCTCCGAATATTCGTCATTGAATATGTGCATTTGATTTCACTCACAATTATGAGAAATGCACAACTTATGGAGGAACGCTCACTATATTGGCCTTCCAAACCTTTCGTCCATTTTGGCAATCGATGCCAATGGGGGAGAAGTTTGGAGGGTTTAAGGGAATTGCTTTTGTTGGTTCTTAAGCATTTGCCTTTCATGCCTTGCATTTGTTGCTTTGCATGGTTGAATATTTAGAGGATACTCCGCTAGGCTTTAATTGCCGGTATATGCAATGAAATTCAAGTTCATTCACACATGCATATATTATGGGGGAGTTTGTTCTAAATATTCAACTTGGGTTGTTCGCTAAATTCCATATTTAAACCCTCTCAAAGAGATTGTCATCAATTACCAAAATGGGGGAGATTGAAAGAACATGTCCATTACCCCATGTGTGGTTTTGGTAATTGATGACAATCCCTATGGACTAACGGTTGCATTGAGAATCAATCTTAGGTCAAGTCCATAGCCATGTGTTGGACTCAAGGTTGCAAGATGGAGAAGACGGAGTACAATGACGAAGACGGTGTCGAAGAGAGACGAAGACGGTGTTGAAGATGAAGAGAGAAGACGGCGTAGAAGATGAAGAGAGAAGACGGCGTTGAAGATGGATGAAGACGGTGGCGTGCGTACAAGATGGAAGAAGACGGTGGCGTGTATGTTGAAGGAAGACGGTGGCATGTACAATCATGAAGAGGATGAAGACGGAGCTTGCCGACTCGAGAAGAACGCGCAAGGACTAGGTTTGTGCTCGATAGGATAGTGAGTCGCATCATCGGAGAGAGCTCAAACCTTGCATGCATTGCATCGTGTTCTTGGTTCTTCTTGGTTCTTATGCATGAAACGGATTTCGGTTGCATCGCATGTTGCATGTGCGAGGGTGATGATTTTCCCGATATACCGTATTGAGAGGTTACACCTCTATGACCATGAGAAAATCATCACTCACTCTTTTGCATGATTTCATCATGTGAGGAGGTAGCTCTTGTCGCCCTCTTTCCAACAAAACTGTTTTCATGTCATTCCGATCTTCCTAGCTCAAGATATGATTTTTCTAGTTGTTGCATATTTAAAAAGAAAAAGAAAAATCATTTTGGCCAGCACTACTACTGTAAGTACCGGCCCAACTTCCGCATCAGCTTCCCGAGCTCGGATACCAACCGCAAGGTCTGATCGGGGTAGTATTTTTTATTTACGCCGGGCCGCACCTGGCGTAGTACGGCCCGCCTTCCTCCGCAGCCTTCCACCACCCCGCACCCGCAAACGGGTCGCCGCCCCTCACCGGCCCAGCAGCCTCTCCCGCGCCAGGCCACTCTGGCCCGCCGCAGCCCACCGCCGCTCCTCAGCCCAGCTTCGCCTCAGCCGCCAGGCCTCGATCGAGCGAGATGCTCGTCGCTCGCTGCTCGACCCCGCGAGGGAGAAATTCCCGTGGCGTTGACCTCCACGCAAACCCGCGCTGCTGTCCTCGATTCACACGGGCGGGAGATCCCTGCTGTTCGCCGCCGCTGCATGCCGCTGCGCCCTGCCCCGACACGCCGCCGTCCCGCTCCTCTCTCTCTATTTGCAAATCGCCGCTTTTTCCTATCTGAACACGAGCGGTAGTACCGCTCCCAGAGTACTACCGCTTGGGCCTACTTTTTGACTGATTTCTGCACAGTTTGCGCGCGAGCGATGGTACCGCTTTGACAAGCGGTAGTACCGCTCGGCGCGAATCCGACCGTTTTTCAGCCCCCAACATCATATTTTCGCCCCTATTTATACCTCTCTTCCACCTCCGACCAAACACTTCTTCCCCTCCATTCTCTCTCCTCCATTGTTGACCTTGAGTTGCTTGATCCTCCTCTTGATCCCCCCACTATTTGTTGCATATTTTTGGGGGAAAGGAGAGAGGAGATCTAGATCTAGAGCTTCACCAATTGAATCCATCTCCAAGTGAGGGGATCTTGCTAGATCTAGATCTTGGAGTTCACTACAAGAAAAGTTCTGATAGACAACGTCTCAAAATCGTCCGCTAAGGGGTATTTTTCGTCGCCTATGGGCCTAACCCGACGATATGGGTTCCGTTGTGGAAACTGCGTCAGGCAAAGTCCAACGACGATTTTTTCGGTCCGTCGCGCTTGGGCGCCCTTCCGCCACGGAAAATCGGACCGTTGCGGAAGTGTTTTCGGGAGCCCGTTGACTGCTGACGTCATGCAAACTGACACGTGGCAGACGCCGTTAACGCAGTTAACGGCGTTAACCGGCTGAAACCCCGTGGTAGATGGTAGGCCCACACGAGGCCTGCCACGTCTTAAGCGGGCCGGGCCAGATGACATAGTTTGACCGGTCAACTATATAGCTGGGCTGGTCCATTAGTTACGTGGGCCGGGCCTAACCTCTAAGGTTGACTGGTCAAAACTTAAATGGGCCGGCCCATTTAACATGTGGGGTCCACCTTACAGCAACTGGGCCGGCCCAAGAAGCAAGTGGACCGGGCCAAAACACAGGTGGGTCCCACTTTCCTGTTAAAGGGCCGGCCCATTTAGTGTGTGGGGTCCACCGTATAGCAAGTGGGCCGGCCCAACAAGCTAGTGGGCCGGGCCAAAAACACAGGTGGGTCCCACTTTCCAGTTAAAGGGTCGGCCCATTTCGTTTGTGGGGTCCACCATACAGCAAGTGGGCCGGCCCAACAAAATAGTGGGCCGGGCCAAAAACACAGGTGGGTCCCACTTTCCGTTAAAGGGCCGCCCATTTAGTATGTGGGGTCCACCATATAGCAAGTGGGCTGGCCCAAAGAAGATAGTGGCCGCCAAAACACAGGTGGGTCCCACTTTCCTGTTAAAGGGCCGGCCCAATTAGTATGTGGGGTCCACCATATAGCAGTGGCCGGCCCAACAAGATAGTGGGTCGGCCAAAAACACAGGGGTCCCACTTTCCTCTTAAAGGGCCGGCCCATTTAGTATGTGGGACCACCATATAGCAAGTGGGCCGCCCAACACGATAGTGGGCCGGGCCAAAACACATGTGGGTCCCACTTTCCTGTTAAAGGGCCGGCCAACTAGTATGTGGGGTCCACCATATAGCAAGTGGGCCGGCCCAACAAGATAGTGGGTCAGAAAAACACAGTGGGTCCCACTTTCCTCTTAAAGGGCCGGCCATTTATTATGTGGGGTCCACCAAAAAGCAAATGGGCTGGCCCAACTAATTAGTGGGCCGGCCCAGTAGTTGGTGGGGTCCACCTTAAAGCAAGTGGGCCAGCCCAATTAGTGTGTGGGGTCCACCGTAAATCAAATGGGCTGGCCCAAGAAGTAAGTGGGCCAGCCCGTTTAGTTGTTGTTTATATGCCGGCATAATATGCGCTTTAGGATTTTGCGGGCAGGCACATATGTGATTTCGCTTAATTGGGCCGTTTAAGGGATGGGAATTCGTGATTTAGATACTGAGAATATTTACGCAGCATTGATTTCTGTCGGATAGCCTCACTTACCACAAGCACCAAAGAAAAAATGCGCGAAAGAACTATAAAAACTAACTAAATATTACATCAGCTGCAAGGCATTGAAAAAAATATTACAGAACCCAGAGAAATTGAATGGTAATTAAACCTAGCAATACAATGAAGCGATCCGGCAATCTTTTAAGTTGTCCATGCAGCACCTATATCTGAAACAAAGACATTACAAGTTAAGACAGCAACAATGGAAAGGCAAAGACACTACAATATTGTTTGGCAAAGAATTTGGAACTCATCATTTCGTCGTTATAACAAGATCATTGTAATGCGCACAATAAGCAAACAAAGAGTGCATGCCGCATACCAACAGCCAATATAACAGAGCATGTTAGAATGAAACAGCAGACTTACTACTGTCGAGTCCCATGCAAACCAACATGTTCAGGGAGTACAAAATTGGCATGAACAACATAGTAGCAGGCTATAAATTTTGTAACAACGACTGAGCAAGATGAAGTTATGATGGCTACATCTACAGAGCAGGGAATGTAAACCAAAAATAGAAGTTACGATGGCAAAAGCTAAAGAGGAGGGAATGTGAACCAACATGTGCCAAGTGCAATTACTTCATTTTGGCCGTGAACTAAATAATACTCCTGAACTTATAGTGAAGGGGATGCAAATCAAGATGTTTCGGGATATAAACTTGTAATGAGCAACACATGGAGGATAGTTAATGCTGGAGCTTAGGATGGACCAGATACAGAATATAGTGGGATCACCTGTGAACTTGTATAAGAGGGAATGCAAACCAATATGTTCAGCTTTCCATATGTGAGCGTCATGCCAAGTCAGAGAAACAAGTCAATAATGCAGCTTTTGAAGAACAAGATGGCACGCAAAATTATTATCTAGTAGTATGACAAGTTTATTTGTACTACAGGCTAGATAGCAGAGTGATAGCATGCCAAACTAAGTCCTTACTTTGTTAGCTTACAATGAACTAGATACAAAACAATGGCATCACCTGTAGTACAGGGAATGCAAGCCAACATGTTCATGGAGTAAAAAATTGGCACAAACAACATAGTAGCAGGCCATAATTTTTGTAACAACGACTGAGCAAGATAAAGTTATGATGGCTAGATCTACAGAGCAGGGAATGTAAACCAAATATAGAAGTTACGATGCCAAAAGCTATAGAGCAGGGAATGCGAACCAACATGTGCAATTACTTAAAATTGGCCATGAACTAAATAATAGCAGGATGTTACTATAATACCTACAGTATAATTTTTGTAACAACGACTGAGCAAGATAGAAGTTATGATGGCTACATCTACAGAGCAGGGAATGCAAACCAAAATGTTCAATCGCTTAAAGTTAGCAATGAAGTAGAAAATAGCAACGTGTTACGGTCATAGCTAGGAATGAACTAAAAGAGCTTCAGACAAACAAGCATCTGAACCCAGAACATGGCGCTAAAACAAGGGACTTACATTAGGAGAAGCACTCTGTGGGAGTCACAGCAGATCTTCCTGGGGTTGATAGATCCGGTGATGAAGTACGCTACATGTGCTACTTGGGGTTGGAGAGACGGCCATTACACTTCATGGTTACTCATCTAATCTGCAAAGACGTAACGGCGCGTCGTTAGCACAAACAGGTTCCCCCAAGATTAAACAAGAACTTGCAGGCAAGCAATAGAAAAGCGACAGTAGAAGAGTTTAGATCATGGACGGCGCCGGTGAAGCAGATTCGGTTCATGCACATCGGTGTCGGTGAGCAAGATCCGATGCGGTGGACGATGCCGCAGCTGAAGCGACTGCGGTAGGCTGCTGGATGAGCATATGGTTTCGAGGTTCGGCGGGGATGATCCGGTCCGGTTGATGACGGCGTCGATGAAGCGGCTCCGGCAGGCAGCCGGATGACGAGGATCGCGAGGGCTCGGGTAGGCCAGGGAAGTCCGGCGGGGATGTTCCGGTGCGGTGGTCGTGGAGGTGGTAGAGAGAGGGACTTGGGAAGTTCCGGTGGGTGGTCTGAGGGAAATGAATTTTTTTGGGAGGGTTTCCGGGCTAGGGAGGTGGTGATCCAAAAAATGACGGGCAGACCCCCCCACCAACCGACTTTCTGTCATCTCCACAAGGGTAGAATGGGAATTTGAAAGCGTGTGAATTTTTTGTATTTTGTGGGCGGGAAGTTTTGCCGCTATGAGATTTTGAATTTGGCTAAGGTCCAAGTATAATGATAAAAAATTGTGAGACCGTACTAGTACCTCTGTTCAAGGCCGAGTGCAAAATCAAATCATCATCACCTTGAATATCGGTTACTATCATCGTGTTCTATCTTCTTATCCCATTCAAAAACACGCCTGAAATATTTCTAGATTGGCGGGAGATTTTGCCGCCCGACTGAGATTTGATTTTGAATATGGCTATGGTCAAGTAATATAATATAATACTAATATAAAGACGGTACACCTGGTTAAGTACTAATTGCTCTGCTTCGGCAGTTAAGGCCAGCAGCCACATCAAGCCATCATCATTACAAACAAAATCAGTCAAATCTAGAAGCTAGTATAGGATAAATTCACAGCAGCATAATAAATCCAGAAAACTAATATAATACTACATAAACTGCATACAAGAGCCAAAAGCAGCCAATAACAATGTTAATGTTCACGACAAACTAATCTGAAAATAATACAAGACACAATGTATGGCCAACATGAAGATTAGGATACCCCAGGATGAACGAATATGTTCTTCATTCAGCATATATTTCTTCGTCACTCCATTGAAGGAAATTTTCATTGAACTCCTTTCGTCTGCAGTGTGCAGCCAATACATCCTCCAAACGGTATGGCCTTTGTTCATTTCTCATACCGTAGTTTCCTAATCTATTCACATGTATTGGCCACTCATCCCAGGCCTTTATATCATCAAAGTACTCTCTGATATAACCAAAATCTGTGTAGTAGATGCAGCCAGGTCGAAGTGTCGGGTGCACTCTGGTGTCGACGGAGATACACCGGATATAATGGACGAAGAAGGCACGACTGCCAATGTTATTGACGGCATGGAGAGAGCGGCTCTCAGTGTCCACACGGTACACCAATGGTTGACCTTCCTCCAAATGCTTGTTGTCCAACAACACAAGCAGCAGAGCACCATCCGACTCCACAAGGTAGAACTTGTTATTTCCAAGTTCTGGAAATGAAAATAGTGTATCCATTTTGACAGTGCTCGCACGCTGCTCCAACTGGACATTGTTGGTGCACACTAATTTTCCGAACTCAAAATTGTTCACAGCTATTGCATACAATTCACCATTGAACGGGGTAATGCAACGCAGACAATGGTGCTCGATCGAAAATCTTCCTTCTCCCCAATCTTCATCTATACCCTTAGTTGGAGTGCTCTCATCGACCCAAGCAATTTCCGCCGGGTAATCTTTGGAAACGAAGACCATAGTCGGGGACTTCATCACAGCGACTGACTTCAGAATAACGTTTGGCATATGCGCCTCAAACATAGTATTCAATGTCTTTGTGAGTGGGTTCAGAAGCCGTATCTTGTGCGGCTGGTTCTTCTGGGCAAGCACGATGACGCCACGGCAAAAGCCGACAAAGTAGTATCTAAAATATATTGATGAAGATAACATTCAGCACTAAGATGTTTACGATTGAAAATAAAAATAGATTAACTCTATAGATATGGAGGAATTTGAACCTTGCATGAACTTCCGTTAGATCGATGGTGACGTAGCGGGATGTGCGGAGGTGGAGGAAGGTGAAATCAGCAGCGCGTGGAAGGCCGTGGTCTAGCATGATCCATTCGTGCAGGTGCACGTCGGGCTCAGGTAAACCTGAGCGCCAATTTCTACAGACTTGCCTCATAGCAGAGTAGGTGTCAGCGTACTGCTCGTTCGCCAGTAAGCATTCGCCGATCTTGTGAAGTGGTCCATCAGCCGAGAGAGAGGCCCAGTTCACGGAGGCGACGGCCGCCGGCGCATTCTTCTTGTCCATCGCCGGCAGGGAGCGCGCGTGGGCGGTTGGTGTTTTTTCCTTCGATTTGGAGAAGTTGATGGGACGTGAGAGGCGTGGTTGCGTGCGTGAGTGAGAATGAGACTGTGTGCAGAGGGAGGGAGAGAGGGGGCTCTGGCAACGTGACGGTTGGTCTCGGCAGTTTCTCAAAAAAGCTAGACGTTTGGTCTCAACACGCGCACCGCCTAACCGCTGTGCACCGCGACACGCGTCCGTGGTACTGCACGTCTGCACCGTTACGTGTACTCAGTTAGCCTTACACTGGAAAAATATCTGCACTCAGTTTTCCCCTCGAGTACTAATACTGGCTAGTGCATTACCTCATAAAAAAAATACTGGCTAGTGCAATATACTCAGTTTTACCCTCAAGTGGCTGATCAACAGAGAGTCAACAAATGGGATTAAGCTATCTAATTGAGTAATTTCATGCGCAAAAAAAAATCATAGTGCCTCCTACTCATGGAGTCTTGTTAAGAAGAGGAGGTCTAATACGTGGAAAACAGAATAGCACACCACAGGTCCGAAATGATGGAAAGGGCTAGGCAATCCACTTATTATAGAACTCAACAAAAACCACATGGAACTATATTAAACTTATGCAGTAGCCAACGCAACCAAAAGTCAGAAGTGCAGGCTGAATCCCAAAGGCACAACACAAAAAGGAAACTTGCAACCTTATATAAAAGGGGCTATGCAACCCACTTATATACACATTAACAGCCATCCTCGTGTGTGACAAGAGAAATTCAACACTGGATTCGGAGGTAGGCACATGAAGCTTTACAAGGGCCAATGGGGCACCAACAATTTAAGGATGAATTGAACCACACCGTCAACAATTCAAACTCGAGACCTTGGCTCTAATACCATTTAAGTTCGAACGGATTGAAAAGGCTAGGCAACCAATTTCTAAAACATCCACAGGAACAACTACCAAGTTGATCCCAGCCGTAGATAAATGCATCCACCAACAAAATAGGAACAGTGCCTCAGTCTCAGTAAACATTTCACAATACCAAGGTACTCACATGTCAATGTCAGTGTTTTCATCTCCAATTATCTATGGCATTTTATTAGTCTTTTGAGAGATTATAACAAACTTGATTGGCCTCCTGCAGTAGGGCATCACATGCTTCTGATCTCGATCTCAACATGTCAACTTGGTTTCTTAACACATCTGCTGCAGCTCGTTCTATTTGGATTTGTTCCTCCAGAACTTGTGCAGAGAAAGACTTGGACTTGGACTTGGACTTGGACTGCAAAAACCCAGCATTTCGCAGGAAAGTGTTTTTGGTGATATCTTTATTTTTAAGTACCATGGTAAATGTCTCCATACATTCTTCTAGAGTTTTTTCCATACCATCTTTCCCGGGTTTTGCCATCTCCAATTTCATATTTGCCTGAAAAGTTTTGAGTCGTGTAAAAATAAAAGTTATTACAGAGAAACATGCAGACGGTAGATTTAATGTGTATGAACTACTTCTAATCCTACAAGTTGGTATGCCTGATTACACATCAAATGCATTTTCACAAAAACGCCTACAAGATCATATTGACATATTGCTCCTACAAATTGGCAAGTGTGTAGTTAAAAAATTTAAATCATAAAGAAGACTTACAATAACACTTTCTGCAAGTTCTCCTATCACATTATGTTTGTTCTTCTGGCATGCCTCGAACTGCTCTGCCAGAGTCATCTCTTTGTCTGGTTGCATGTTGTTTGCATGATCTACTTTCTGCATTTTTGTACAATCATATGGAGATCAAATAACGTGGTTGAAATGGAGGATGGAAATATAACATGCACACGGAGTTCTACACAATTTACGAGTAACATATGTAGCAGTACAGACCAGCGGGGCATTACTTTTTGCCAGAGATGCCCAACCAAGTGACGAGATCCTGTACGGCTTGGTAAACGTTGTTTCAAGCGGTTAGCCTGGTTCCTTTTAGACAACGTCTGCAAAAGGAGACTAGTGAGACACTGGCGCAAAATAAGTATTCGGAATTTAATCTGGTTTCACGGTCCTCATAAGCCATACCACATTCTTTGGATCAGACCAATGCTTGACAAGATCTCCCCACTGCTCGTCAGTCATACAGGGTGCAGGAGACTTTGTTCGAACATTGGCAGTAATCTGGCCAGTGAAGTATGTCGCCTTAAGCTTATAGCGGTGCTGGCGCAACAATTCTTTGAATATGGAAGCGATGACAAACTTTACATCCTCATTATCCTCATCGAATTCAAACCTTAACTGCTCACAACGGTGGAATGATTGGTGAGTTATATAGCATAGAAACAACAGTAAGCTACAAGAAATGGGACAGATCAATGTGGAATAATTTATCATTACCAGGAGAAGCATGACTTACGTGTAAATTATGCACTAAACTCTCGAACTGTGAAGGGGTGTCAACGTGCTGCTTCCACAATGGGAAGGTAGGAAGTTCATTCCTGATAAAATGGCCAACCTGTGATACAAGATATGAAGATTCATGCGGATGAAGTGGCCTTCTGCCACCTACAATAGATGTGATGCGAAATCTTGAACCCATTCCGGAAATCTTAGCTGCAAGTTTTTTTCCTACCGTTGGCCCCCTCGTTTTTATTGATCGTGGCGAACCTACCAAGTTAAGCATTACATCAAGCTATCATGGTATATAGATACATAAGGGAGCATTAAACTACAAGTCTTGAAAAAAGTATTACCTTTTTTGGCGTGGGTCTCATCATCGGGAGAGGAGTTGTCTTTCGCAGGACTAAGGGTCGGAGGGAGATCATCACCAGTTTGCTGGTGTTGTGGCAGCACTGTTTGGACATTTGAGGCTGTATCATCTGGGACTAGCATCATGTGTCCTTGGCCATTATTACCTACCACCACTCCTGATGGTGCCAATTCTTGGCTAGAATTTGCTGTGGAAACTGGTTCTGTTGGCAATTGTTGCTGAGAATCAGTATTGGCAACTGGTGGTTGTGGAATGTGTGGGCTGGTACATGCTGGGGCTACTTCTGTCTGATTCGATGGTTTGTGGTTTTTACGAGACCTTTTACTGTTATCATTCTTGGCCTGTTCGCCACCTCGTGTCAGTCTCTTGTTAGACCTTGTAATAGGAGGAGCAGCACGAGCATCAGGCTTAACTCTTTTTTTATTACGCACTGTCACCCATCCTCCGGTATCAGCCTGAGGTTCCTGTTGAGTGTTCTTCCTCCTATTCGTTCTTGAAAAGTTCTTTCCCGAATCTGCAGATGCCTGTCACACATAAATGATATTTCAATGTACAATATTATATGATGATGATATGCAGATGGAATGGAAAAACAGTCAGGCAACATATGCCAAAACATATATGAGGCGTTAACTAAGCAGGAAAAATTGTAGTAATGAGATTGAACATGGCATGGGTAACATATTTGGTAGGACTGGGATACAACAAATGGAAGTTGGGACAAATAATTCGATGACAGGACAGAGAAAACTCACCTTGTTGTGTTGCAGACGATAGTCGACCAGGGCATCTTCCTGAGTCAGCTCGCCATCACAATCAGCAGGATCAAATTCTGAATCAGAGGAATGTTCCGTATCCTTTGTGAGGGAGGTGGGTGGCGTTTTTGCACTAGACCTTGTAGAAGGATGTAGTGTTAGGCCCAACGAGGCTGCAACTCGGCTATTATGCAGAATAGTTTGCCTCCGTTGCTCTTCGTACTCATTCTCGAGTGGAAGACCTAACATGCATTGGCGAGAAATGCAGATGAGATTTATCATGGAACTGTGCATATAAGAACAAATTAATAGTAGCAGTGAGACTGCTCAAAAGGTGTAATGACAAACAAACTATGGCTCAAAAATAATTGATGTTCATATTGTCAAGCTTCATGCACTAGCCAACGCAACCGGAAGTCCGGACTGATGGAAAGGGCAAACAAATTATGGCTCAAAAATAATTTATGTTGGGCAACAAAGGGCAGCAGCAACAATTTTTAGGATAAGTATGATGTCAAGCTTCATGCAGTAGCCAACGCAACCAAAAGTCCGAACTGATGGAAAGGGCTAAGCAATCCACATATAGACTCAAACACATATAAGTGTCATTTTCATGCCAATGGTTAACCATATGGAATGGCGTGTGCTTAATATAATTGCCTAGGGTCTTCCAAATTCCAACAGATCGATCTATTGGATGAACTTGCTAGAGCATGCAATTCGAAATGGTATCAGACCTACAAGGTCCTGAGTTCAAATCCTAGCAAGTAGCAACGCAGTATTCAAAATAAATATTTGCAGCCTTCCTAAAAAAATATCTAATGATACATGCCTAAGGCTCGGTCTATTGAATGAGTGGTTTTATCACTTAGCACCACAAGTTGGGGATTTTTAATCACAAAACACCAACATTTGGGGAAATTATTTCACATAACACATTATTTGTCATTAGTCGGCTTGACAAGAGCATGACCCTACAGCGTGACACCAATTTACAGTACGTGAGCATGTTTGCTACAAACAAATGAATTTTGGTGTGAAATTTTGTAGACACTCTGTGGAAATGAGAATATGAGTCACACTTGTTACATATGCTACACACAAATGAATTACCATATGACAAATATCCACAAGAAATTATAACCACACAAGAACATGAGATTTGGGTAATATATTCTGTACCAGCATAAGGTTTTGATAATGTTTACCAATACAACTACCCTGGACATAAGATTTTATTTTGAACTGTCTGGACTTAAGATTTAACAACTAGTGTTGACAAACAGCTTTGTATTTGCGTTTAACAGCAAATACCACAAAATAAAGTCTAATTGTCTTTCTCCTGCGGTCACTCTTAAACTGACGGTGGCCGGAGGTCACTAATGGGCTATCAAACAGAGATCGTGTATTCTGCGAAACAATTACCCCAAATGTTAGTGTTTTGTGATACAAATTTCTAGGGTTGTGGTTCTGTGATAAAAAAAATCCTGAACTTCTGGTGTTAAGTGATAAAACCTCATTGGATGAACTGGCTAGAGCATGCAATTCCACATGGCGCACACAGAGTTGCAAATAGAAAAAAATACAGGCAGTTTAATACTATCAATAAATTGCTCTCCTAGCTTGACTGCTATCATAACCTTTGTAATACGTACTACCACCATCCCGAAGTTTTTATCAAAAATCATTAACATGCAAAATACAAATTTAATATCATTAAATAGATAACGAATATATTTTCGTACGGTATCTACAAAATATTATATTTCTTGATAGATTGTTCTGAAAGTTTGGTCAAACTTTACTTGGTTTGACTTTTATAAATAAGCCTTCAGGTTTGGGGTGGAGGTAGTAATGTACTATCCTCCGTCCTAAATTAGTTGTCTCAAGTTTGTTAAAATATGGATGCATCAAGACACTAAAACATGTCTAGATACATTCATATTTAAAAAAATTTGGGACAACTAATTTGGGACGTTCAAACCCCAAAAAAGTACCGCACAGAAGTGATATTTGGAAAAGAAATGCGTAACGAAAGCGGACATAAGCTCTGCCTCTCCATCAGCAGATGTAAGGTTACGATCAGCAGAGTTCCGAGATAAAAAAAATACAGGCAGTTTAATACTATCAACAAATTGCTCTGCTAGCTTGACTGCTATCATAACCTTTGTAAAATGCATACTTCAAACCCCCAAAACATATCACACAGAAGTGATTCTCGGAAAAGAAATGCATAACGAAAGCGGACATAACCTCGATCTTCCTCTCGATCAGCAGATGTAAGGTTAAGATCTCATATAGCTACGCGGCAAACAACTATCTACACTGATCTAATATCAGCAAGAATGCATTGCAAGAAAGCAACGAAAACTAGTGTAAGAAATCAAATGCATATAACAAAAGCGGACATGTAAAGTATTCATCAACCTTCGTCTGAGGCCCGGGCGGATTTACTCTTTGGTTGGGGGTGGTCGACTTTGGGGCCGCGTTTTTTGCCCATCTCGATCTCCGGTGAGGTGGACTACAGAGTCGGGGAAGCAGATCCGGAGGAGATATGGCGCGGTGAACGTCGGCGTCGAGGAAGCTAATCCGGCTTGCTAGGCAGCAAGGGAGCCGGTAAAACGTGGTCGGTCACTACGGTGGCCGGTGAGAAGGCAGTGATGGTGAGGAGGGGCGGTGGGGCACGGCCGTCGTCGTGGGAGTGTGCCTGGTAGAAGCATGAGAAAGATGTGGTGTTCGAATTGTGCTCTACAGGGAAATATCCTCTGTGGACCGATGTTTATAGGCCGACGGGCAAACCGCAGGTTTTGGGGTAGCTTGAAAATGGGACGCGCCAACAATTTCGGCGCGTGTTTTGCGGCAGAGATGAAAGTCACCCATAAGAAACTTTCCTCATGGATGCTTGTTGCTTGGTCGTGTGGACAACATATATAGTGGGAGATGCCCATAGCTAGCTAGGCCATTCATATCAAACTCGAGTGATTATCACTAAGTTTACAATGAATATATTTCATGACACTTGATATTGGCCGGATAGTAGAAAATATATTTCATGACTATCGATCCCATATTAGTTAATTTATATTATTTCAATTGCTAAAATATTTTCATATTCTTTTAGAGTTCTAAAAAACACACTACACAAGGGATATCACTACCTTCTAGGTCCCGGTCATCAGATTTAGAGTAAAGTAGCTTAGCGACAGATTTAGACCTTTGTGCAACAAATACATGAGTTGGTGATATGTGCAAAAGAACAGGTTAAGTGAGTGTTTTGTGCAACAATGACAACAATAAGTGGAGTTTCGATCGTGCAAAGGATAAAAGGTGGAAGAGGGATCACACGGAAGGAGAAATTAAGAGAAAGGGAGAGCAGTGCCTCACGGGGCCGCTGTTATTTATGGTGAAAAGAAATGCTTCACTTTTTTCGGTGAGTGATGTTGACTGGCACACAGGGTTTCAGTTATGTAGACCTGCAGTGCAGGCTACGCGCCCGTCTAATATTCATTTTTTTCAGCGACAAAAGGGAGAGAGAGAGAGAGAGAGAGAGAGAGAGTCTTGACGACGAGTCTTTACTTGACAAAGAAGATTGCTGGGAGTTTGCCTACCTACCGCACGTGACTTGTGCTCACTGATGTGTGGGACCTACACGCATGGGACCACACGTAAGTGACCGACCTACTTTATTCTAGGGGTGCCCCTCAAGCTAATACATAATCTGCAACATGAAACTATATTCGCTTATAAAATCTGAACTTTGAAATCCAATTTAATTTAAGTCTATTATTGGTCATATCAACTATCAAGTCTAAAATTACATTCTGAAACTTGTTCAACGCTTTCTCATGAATTATTATGGTAGTTTTTTAAAATCAAATGCTAATTGATTTGAGATAATAAAAAACATATATTATTGCACAACAATGGGATATTAAAATATCTATTTGTAAATAAAAATAAGAAGTCAATGTTGTGGTAAGTTAGGAGGTTCAAAGGGTAAACCAAATATAACGTTTTGTTCAATCTCATAGTTCATATTACCAAGTTTGATTATCCCTGGACAACATTGTTTGTTATAGTGTTCCCTAATTGGGCATGGTGGTGCATCTTGCCATTTCTAACAATGTTGATGACTAGACTTTTCAAGTTTTCGGTATAAAAAATCGTTTTTCATTTTCTAGATGATAAAATATGTTTTTTTGTGCATGGGGTAGAAAAGATATGGGTCAAAATGGCGCATCTACATTTTTTAAATAAATTACGCCATATTTTAATGACAAATCCCAAATTTACGGTTTTTAGTGCTTTCTAGCTAGTTTCGCACATTTAAATGACTTTATGCTGATTTATTGAAAGTAATTCAAATTTGAATTGTAGATATGTTATAACTTGGTCCTACAAGTCCCCATAAATAATTTTTATATACATATTACTTACTATATATAGAAACCAGCGATAGTACTGAAATATTCAACCCCTTTGCAGGATAATCATGTAAAACATTTTGACCTGGTTTTGAAATAAATAAATGAAACTGAAGAAAACCTGAAAAATGAAACCCTTCTACATGGAGTGTGCTTGTATGTGTTAGTTGACAGGGAAAATAAGAAACATGTGATAGGGTAGTGAAAAACAAAATGTCTTCACAAAGCGGACTATCGTGTATGAAGATTCATGGTTTGCAAGCCAAATGATATAGTTATGGCCATATTTGTGGCACAGTTTGTTACAATGTGCCCAAATTGGGCATGGTGGTGCATCTTGCCATTCCCAACAATGTTAATGACTAGACTTTTCAACTTTTCGGTATAAATTTTTTTTTTCATTTTCTAGATGACAAAATATGTTTATTTTGTGAATGGTGTACATATAAGATACGGGTCAAACTGGCAACTCTACATTTTTTAGATAAATTACGCCATATTTTAGTGCCAATTCCCAACTTTTACGGTTTTAGTACTTTCAAGATAGTTTCGCACATTTAAACGACTTTATGCTGATTTACTGAAAGTAATTCCAATGTGAAATGTGGGGGTGTTATAACTTCGTCAAAGAAATCCCCCAAAAACATAGTTTAGGGTTGGGGGTAGATACGGAGTACATGATTTGTATGTTTTGAATATGTCTATACCTTGTTTATCAACCTGAATGCTTAATTACTATATATATGACGTAAGAAGGCTATGTGCTTTGGGTTTTCATTTTTTTTGATTTTTTCTGAATTTTTATGCTCATTTGAATCTTGGTCAAATCCTAGGTTTGACTAGGATTTAAACAAACTTAAAACATGAAAATGAAAAGGTAAGCCTGGATCCTTCCTAGTCACTCTAAAATTAAGCTTTTGGGAAGTTTTAGAAATTTCCATGTTTGAAACCCGAAACCACTTCTCTTCATGCTTGACTTCATAAGACAAAGTTAAGGGTTAGGGGTAGATACATGCCTTTTCTGTTTTGAATATGTCTAGACCTTGTTCATCAACTTGAATGCTTACTATATATATATATATATATATATATATGACATAAGCTATATATATATGTGCTTTGGTTTTTGGTTTTTGTTTTTTCTGAATGTTTATATATGCCCATTTGAATCTTGGTCAAATCCTAGGTTTGACCAAGATTTAAACAAGTTTAAAACATGAAAGTGAAAAGGTAAGCATGGATCCTTCCTAGCTAGTCATTCTAAAATGAAGCTTTTGGGGGGTTCTTGAAATCTCAATGTTTGAAACCCAAAACCACTTCTCTTCATGGTTGACTTCATAAGACATGTAGAGTTTAGGGTTAGGGGGTAGATACATGATTTGTCGGGTTTGAATATGTCTAGACATGCTTGTTTATCAACTTGAATGCTTACTATATGACATAAGAAGGCTATATATGTGCTTTGGTTTTTCATTTTTCTAGTTTTTTGAATGTTATATGCCCATTTGAAGATTTTGGGTGGTTCTTGAAATTTTCATGTTTGAAACCAATACGACTTCTCTTCATGCTAGACTTCATAAGATCGACCGAGTTTATGGTTAGGGGCTAGATACATGATTTGTCTGGTTTGAACATGTCTAAACCTTGTTTACCAACTTGCAAGGCTTACTATATGACATAAGAAGACTATGTGCTTTTGTTTTTCATTCTTCTATTTTTTTATTTTATGCCCATTTGAATCTTGGTCAAATCCTATGTTTGACCTGGATTTAAACAAGTATAAAATATGAAAACGAAAAGGTAAGCCTGGATCCTTCTTAGTCACTCTAAAATGAAGCGACTTTTGGGATGTTCTTGAAATTTTCATGTTTGAAACCCAAAACCACTTCTCTTCATGATTGCTTCATATATAAGACAGAGTTTAGGGTTAGGGGCAGATATATACATGATTTTCTAGTTTGAATATGTCTAGACCTTATTTATCAACTTGAATGCTTACTATATGACATAAGAATGCTATGTGCTTTGGTTTATCATTCTTTTGGTTTTTTCCTGAATTTTTATGCCCATTTGAATCTTGGTCAAATCCTAGGTTTCACAAAGATTTAAACAAGTTTAAAATCTGAAAATTAAAAGGTAAGCATGGATCCTTCTTAGTCACTCTAAAATGAAGCTTTTGGGAGGTTTTTGATATTTCCATGTTTGAAACCCAAAACCACTTCTCTTCATGCTTGACTTCATAAGACAGAGTTTAGAGTGTTAGGGGTAGATACATGATTTGTCTAGTTTGAATATGTCTAGACCTTGTTTATCAACTTGAATTCTTACTATATGACATAAGAAGGCTATGTGCTTTGGTTTTTCATTTTTCTGGTTTTTTTGAATATTATGCCCATTTGAAGATTTTGGGAGGTTCTTGAAATTTTCATGTTTGAAACCAATACGACTTCTCTTCAGGCTAGACTTCATAAGATCGATCGAGTTTATGGTTAGGGGGTAGATACATGATTTGTCTGGTTTGAACATGTCTAAACCTTGTTTATCAACTTGAAAGCTTACTATATGACATACGAAGACTATGTGCTTTTGTTTTTCATTCTTCTATTTTATTTTATTTTATGCCCATTTGAATCTTGGTCAAATCCTATGTTTGACCTGGATTTAAACAAGTATATAATATGAAAACGAAAAGGTAAGCATGGATCCTTCTTAGTCACTCTAAAATGAAGCGGCTTTTGGGATGTTCTTGAAATTTTCATGTTTGAAACCCAAACCACTTCTCTTCATGATTGACTTCATATATAAGACAGAGTTTAAGGTTAGGGACAGATATATACATGATTTTCTAGTTTGAATATGTCTAGACCTTGTTAATCAACTTGAATGCTTACTGTATGACATAAGAATGCTATGTGCTTTGGTTTATCAATCTTTTGGTTTTTTCCTGAATTTTTATGCCCATTTGAATCTTGGTCAAATCCTAGGTTTCACAAAGATTTAAACAAGTTTAAAATCTGAAAATTAAAAGGTAAGCATGGATCCTTCTTAGTCACTCTAAAATGAAGCTTTTGGGAGGTTTTTGAAATTTCCATGTTTGAAACCCAAAACCACTTCTCTTCATGCCTAATTGACTTCATAAGACAGAGTTTAGAGTGTTAGGGGTAGATACATGATTTGTCTAGTTTGAATACGTCTAGACCTTGTTTATCAACTTGAATTCTTACTATATGACATAAGAAGGCTATGTGCTTTGGTTTTTCATTTTTCTGATTTTTTTTGAATTTTATGCATGCCCATTTGAATCTTGGTCAAATACTAGCTAGGTTTGACCAAGATTTAAACAAGTTTAAAACATGAAAATGAAAAGGTAAGCCTCGATCCTTCTTAGTCACTCTAAAATGAAGCTTTTGGGGGGTTTTTGAAATTTGCATGTTTGAAACCCAAAACCACTTCTCTTCATGCCTTACTTCATAAGACGGAGTTTAGGGTCGTTAGGGAGTAGATACATGATTTGCCTGGTTTGAATATGTCTAGACCTTGTTTATCATCTTGAATGCTTACTATATGACAGAAGAAGACTATGTGCATTGGTATTTCATTTTTTTTTGAATTTTCATGCCCATTTCAATCTTGGTGAAATCCTAGGTTTGAGCAAGATTTAAACAAATTTAACACGTGAAAACGAATAAGCATGGATCCTTCTTAGTCACTCCAAAATGTACCAATTGATAGATGTGTTAACTTTGCTTCATGGAAAAAATAATGTCATGTAAATGAGTTAACTTGGATTTCCTGCCGTTGAATCCATAGGAAACTTTGTTCTAATGCACTATAATAATCAACCGTGTTTTTACACCAACATTGCCAACAGGTCTGTCACTTACGTGTGGCGCCCATGCGTGAGGTCCCACACTTCAGTGAGCACAAGTCAAGTGCAGTAGGTACGCAAACTCCAAGCCATCTTCTTTGTCAAGAGAAGACGCATCAGGATGCGTTTTGGAAATCTGTGGGTCCTTCTGGATCCTTCGGTTGTCCCTCTCACAAAAAAAAACTCTCTCATTCTCGGCCTCGCTCGACTCGCTCGCTCGCTCGCGCTCGCACCTCCTGCTCACTGACAAACCCTGCACAAAAGTCAACATCATCACCCGAAAAAGGGGAGACACCATAATGCTCTCCCTTCTTCTCTCCTTCCGAGTGATCCCTCTTCCTCCGAGTTTCACTCGACGGGCAAACACACATGTGCTGCATAGTAATAATAATAAAAAGGTAGAAAAATCAACCTACGAATCTATAATTAAATACGTTAAACTAGGGTTTTGCCCAGTACTACAGATCAAGTTCATAAAAAATCCAACTACGGGGTTCGAACAACCCCATTTCTAATCCAAGATTTTTTCGACCTCATCCAAATGGCCTCAAACTATAGGGTTAATTAGCATCTAGTGCAGAATGTGTGAACATGTATGCACTATGTGTGCTATAACTTGTATGTCTTTCAAATTTGAACCAAATTTGAAATATATGAAATGGGGCTTTTGGCTTAAACGTTTGAAACCCAAAACGACTTCTCTTCATGCTAGGCATCATAAGACCGAGTTTAGGGTTAGGGGGTAGATACAGGATTTGTCTGTTTTGAATATGTCTATACCTTGTTTATCTACTTGAATATGCTTACTATAGATATATATGACGTAAGAAGACTATGTGCTTTGGTTTTTTTTTATTTTTCCAGAATTTTTATGCCCATTTGAATCTTGGTCAAATCCTAGGCTTGACCAATATTTAAACAAGCTTAAAACATGAAAATGAAAAGGTAAGCTTGGATCCTTCTTTGTCACTCTAAGATGAAGTTTTTGGGAGGTTTTCAAAATTTCCATGTCTGAAACCCAAAAACACTTCTCTTCATGCTTGACTTCATAAGACAAAGCTAGTTTAGGGCTTTAGGGGGTAGATACATGATTTGTCTAGTTTGAATATGTCTAGACCTTGTTTATCAACTTCAATTCTTACTATATGACATAAGAAGACTATATGTGCTAGCTTTGGTTTTTGATTTTTGTTTTTTCTGAATGTTTATATATGCCCATTTGAATCTTGGTCAAATCCTAGGTTTGACCAAGATTTAAACAAGTCTATAACATGAAAATGAAAAGGTAAGCATGGATCCTTCCTAGCTAGTCATTCTAAAATGAAGCTTTTGGGGGGGTTCTTGAAATCTCAATGTTTGAAACCCAAAAACCACTTCTCTTCATGGTTGACTTCATAAGACATGCAGAGTTTAGGGTTAGGGGGTAGATACATGATTTGTCGGGTTTGAATATGTCTAGACATGCTTGTTTATCAACTTGAATGCTTACTATATGACATAAGAAGGCTATATATGTGCTTTGGTTTTTCATTTTTCTAGTTTTTTGAATGTTATATGCCCATTTGAAGATTTTGGGTGGTTCTTGAAATTTTCATGTTTGAAACCAATACGACTTCTCTTCATGCTAGACTTCATAAGATCGACCGAGTTTATGGTTAGGGGCTAGATACATGATTTGTCTGGTTTGAACATGTCTAAACCTTGTTTACCAACTTGCAAGGCTTACTATATGACATAAGAAGACTATGTGCTTTTGTTTTTCATTCTTCTATTTTTTTATTTTATGCCCATTTGAATCTTGGTCAAATCCTATGTTTGACCTGGATTTAAACAAGTATAAAATATGAAAACGAAAAGGTAAGCCTGGATCCTTCTTAGTCACTCTAAAATGAAGCGACTTTTGGGATGTTCTTGAAATTTTCATGTTTGAAACCCAAAACCACTTCTCTTCATGATTGCTTCATATATAAGACAGAGTTTAGGGTTAGGGGCAGATATATACATGATTTTCTAGTTTGAATATGTCTAGACCTTATTTATCAACTTGAATGCTTACTATATGACATAAGAATGCTATGTGCTTTGGTTTATCATTCTTTTGGTTTTTTCCTGAATTTTTATGCCCATTTGAATCTTGGTCAAATCCTAGGTTTCACAAAGATTTAAACAAGTTTAAAATCTGAAAATTAAAAGGTAAGCATGGATCCTTCTTAGTCACTCTAAAATGAAGCTTTTGGGAGGTTTTTGATATTTCCATGTTTGAAACCCAAAACCACTTCTCTTCATGCTTGACTTCATAAGACAGAGTTTAGAGTGTTAGGGGTAGATACATGATTTGTCTAGTTTGAATATGTCTAGACCTTGTTTATCAACTTGAATTCTTACTATATGACATAAGAAGGCTATGTGCTTTGGTTTTTCATTTTTCTGGTTTTTTTGAATATTATGCCCATTTGAAGATTTTGGGAGGTTCTTGAAATTTTCATGTTTGAAACCAATACGACTTCTCTTCAGGCTAGACTTCATAAGATCGATCGAGTTTATGGTTAGGGGGTAGATACATGATTTGTCTGGTTTGAACATGTCTAAACCTTGTTTATCAACTTGAAAGCTTACTATATGACATACGAAGACTATGTGCTTTTGTTTTTCATTCTTCTATTTTATTTTATTTTATGCCCATTTGAATCTTGGTCAAATCCTATGTTTGACCTGGATTTAAACAAGTATATAATATGAAAACGAAAAGGTAAGCATGGATCCTTCTTAGTCACTCTAAAATGAAGCGGCTTTTGGGATGTTCTTGAAATTTTCATGTTTGAAACCCAAACCACTTCTCTTCATGATTGACTTCATATATAAGACAGAGTTTAAGGTTAGGGACAGATATATACATGATTTTCTAGTTTGAATATGTCTAGACCTTGTTAATCAACTTGAATGCTTACTGTATGACATAAGAATGCTATGTGCTTTGGTTTATCAATCTTTTGGTTTTTTCCTGAATTTTTATGCCCATTTGAATCTTGGTCAAATCCTAGGTTTCACAAAGATTTAAACAAGTTTAAAATCTGAAAATTAAAAGGTAAGCATGGATCCTTCTTAGTCACTCTAAAATGAAGCTTTTGGGAGGTTTTTGAAATTTCCATGTTTGAAACCCAAAACCACTTCTCTTCATGCCTAATTGACTTCATAAGACAGAGTTTAGAGTGTTAGGGGTAGATACATGATTTGTCTAGTTTGAATACGTCTAGACCTTGTTTGTCAACTTGAATTCTTACTATATGACATAAGAAGGCTATGTGCTTTGGTTTTTCATTTTTCTGATTTTTTTTGAATTTTATGCATGCCCATTTGAATCTTGGTCAAATACTAGCTAGGTTTGACCAAGATTTAAACAAGTTTAAAACATGAAAATGAAAAGGTAAGCCTCGATCCTTCTTAGTCACTCTAAAATGAAGCTTTTGGGGGGTTTTTGAAATTTGCATGTTTGAAACCCAAAACCACTTCTCTTCATGCCTTACTTCATAAGACGGAGTTTAGGGTCGTTAGGGAGTAGATACATGATTTGCCTGGTTTGAATATGTCTAGACCTTGTTTATCATCTTGAATGCTTACTATATGACAGAAGAAGACTATGTGCATTGGTATTTCATTTTTTTTTGAATTTTCATGCCCATTTCAATCTTGGTGAAATCCTAGGTTTGAGCAAGATTTAAACAAATTTAACACGTGAAAACGAATAAGCATGGATCCTTCTTAGTCACTCCAAAATGTACCAATTGATAGATGTGTTAACTTTGCTTCATGGAAAAAATAATGTCATGTAAATGAGTTAACTTGGATTTCCTGCCGTTGAATCCATAGGAAACTTTGTTCTAATGCACTATAATAATCAACCGTGTTTTTACACCAACATTGCCAACAGGTCTGTCACTTACGTGTGGCGCCCATGCGTGAGGTCCCACACTTCAGTGAGCACAAGTCAAGTGCAGTAGGTACGCAAACTCCAAGCCATCTTCTTTGTCAAGAGAAGACGCATCAGGATGCGTTTTGGAAATCTGTGGGTCCTTCTGGATCCTTCGGTTGTCCCTCTCACAAAAAAAACAAATCTCTCTCATTCTCGGCCTCGCTCGACTCGCTCGCTCGCTCGCTCGCACCTCCTGCTCACTGACAAACCCTGCACAAAAGTCAACATCATCACCCGAAAAAGGGGAGACACCATAATGCTCTCCCTTCTTCTCTCCTTCCGAGTGATCCCTCTTCCTCCGAGTTTCACTCGACGGGCAAACACACATGTGCTGCATAGTAATAATAATAAAAAGGTAGAAAAATCAACCTACGAATCTATAATTAAATACGTTAAACTAGGGTTTTGCCCAGTACTACAGATCAAGTTCATAAAAAATCCAACTACGGGGTTCGAACAACCCCATTTCTAATCCAAGATTTTTTCGACCTCATCCAAATGGCCTCAAACTATAGGGTTAATTAGCATCTAGTGCAGAATGTGTGAACATGTATGCACTATGTGTGCTATAACTTGTATGTCTTTCAAATTTGAACCAAATTTGAAATATATGAAATGGGGCTTTTGGCTTAAACGTTTGAAACCCAAAACGACTTCTCTTCATGCTAGGCATCATAAGACCGAGTTTAGGGTTAGGGGGTAGATACAGGATTTGTCTGTTTTGAATATGTCTATACCTTGTTTATCTACTTGAATATGCTTACTATAGATATATATGACGTAAGAAGACTATGTGCTTTGGTTTTTTTTTTATTTTTCCAGAATTTTTATGCCCATTTGAATCTTGGTCAAATCCTAGGCTTGACCAATATTTAAACAAGCTTAAAACATGAAAATGAAAAGGTAAGCTTGGATCCTTCTTTGTCACTCTAAGATGAAGTTTTTGGGAGGTTTTCAAAATTTCCATGTCTGAAACCCAAAAACACTTCTCTTCATGCTTGACTTCATAAGACAAAGCTAGTTTAGGGCTTTAGGGGGTAGATACATGATTTGTCTAGTTTGAATATGTCTAGACCTTGTTTATCAACTTCAATTCTTACTATATGACATAAGAAGACTATATGTGCTAGCTTTGGTTTTTGGTTTTTGTTTTTTCTGAATGTTTATATATGCCCATTTGAATCTTGGTCAAATCCTAGGTTTGACCAAGATTTAAACAAGTCTATAACATGAAAATGAAAAGGTAAGCATGGATCCTTCCTAGCTAGTCATTCTAAAATGAAGCTTTTGGGGGGTTCTTGAAATCTCAATGTTTGAAACCCAAAAACCACTTCTCTTCATGGTTGACTTCATAAGACATGCAGAGTTTAGGGTTAGGGGGTAGATACATGATTTGTCGGGTTTGAATATGTCTAGACATGCTTGTTTATCAACTTGAATGCTTACTATATGACATAAGAAGGCTATATATGTGCTTTGGTTTTTCATTTTTCTAGTTTTTTGAATGTTATATGCCCATTTGAAGATTTTGGGTGGTTCTTGAAATTTTCATGTTTGAAACCAATACGACTTCTCTTCATGCTAGACTTCATAAGATCGACCGAGTTTATGGTTAGGGGCTAGATACATGATTTGTCTGGTTTGAACATGTCTAAACCTTGTTTACCAACTTGCAAGGCTTACTATATGACATAAGAAGACTATGTGCTTTTGTTTTTCATTCTTCTATTTTTTTATTTTATGCCCATTTGAATCTTGGTCAAATCCTATGTTTGACCTGGATTTAAACAAGTATAAAATATGAAAACGAAAAGGTAAGCCTGGATCCTTCTTAGTCACTCTAAAATGAAGCGACTTTTGGGATGTTCTTGAAATTTTCATGTTTGAAACCCAAAACCACTTCTCTTCATGATTGCTTCATATATAAGACAGAGTTTAGGGTTAGGGGCAGATATATACATGATTTTCTAGTTTGAATATGTCTAGACCTTATTTATTAACTTGAATGCTTACTATATGACATAAGAATGCTATGTGCTTTGGTTTATCATTCTTTTGGTTTTTTCCTGAATTTTTATGCCCATTTGAATCTTGGTCAAATCCTAGGTTTCACAAAGATTTAAACAAGTTTAAAATCTGAAAATTAAAAGGTAAGCATGGATCCTTCTTAGTCACTCTAAAATGAAGCTTTTGGGAGGTTTTTGATATTTCCATGTTTGAAACCCAAAACCACTTCTCTTCATGCTTGACTTCATAAGACAGAGTTTAGAGTGTTAGGGGTAGATACATGATTTGTCTAGTTTGAATATGTCTAGACCTTGTTTATCAACTTGAATTCTTACTATATGACATAAGAAGGCTATGTGCTTTGGTTTTTCATTTTTCTGGTTTTTTTGAATATTATGCCCATTTGAAGATTTTGGGAGGTTCTTGAAATTTTCATGTTTGAAACCAATACGACTTCTCTTCAGGCTAGACTTCATAAGATCGATCGAGTTTATGGTTAGGGGGTAGATACATGATTTGTCTGGTTTGAACATGTCTAAACCTTGTTTATCAACTTGAAAGCTTACTATATGACATACGAAGACTATGTGCTTTTGTTTTTCATTCTTCTATTTTATTTTATTTTATGCCCATTTGAATCTTGGTCAAATCCTATGTTTGACCTGGATTTAAACAACTATATAATATGAAAACGAAAAGGTAAGCATGGATCCTTCTTAGTCACTCTAAAATGAAGCGGCTTTTGGGATGTTCTTGAAATTTTCATGTTTGAAACCCAAACCACTTCTCTTCATGATTGACTTCATATATAAGACAGAGTTTAAGGTTAGGGACAGATATATACATGATTTTCTAGTTTGAATATGTCTAGACCTTGTTAATCAACTTGAATGCTTACTGTATGACATAAGAATGCTATGTGCTTTGGTTTATCAATCTTTTGGTTTTTTCCTGAATTTTTATGCCCATTTGAATCTTGGTCAAATCCTAGGTTTCACAAAGATTTAAACAAGTTTAAAATCTGAAAATTAAAAGGTAAGCATGGATCCTTCTTAGTCACTCTAAAATGAAGCTTTTGGGAGGTTTTTGAAATTTCCATGTTTGAAACCCAAAACCACTTCTCTTCATGCCTAATTGACTTCATAAGACAGAGTTTAGAGTGTTAGGGGTAGATACATGATTTGTCTAGTTTGAATACGTCTAGACCTTGTTTGTCAACTTGAATTCTTACTATATGACATAAGAAGGCTATGTGCTTTGGTTTTTCATTTTTCTGATTTTTTTTGAATTTTATGCATGCCCATTTGAATCTTGGTCAAATACTAGCTAGGTTTGACCAAGATTTAAACAAGTTTAAAACATGAAAATGAAAAGGTAAGCCTCGATCCTTCTTAGTCACTCTAAAATGAAGCTTTTGGGGGGTTTTTGAAATTTGCATGTTTGAAACCCAAAACCACTTCTCTTCATGCCTTACTTCATAAGACGGAGTTTAGGGTCGTTAGGGAGTAGATACATGATTTGCCTGGTTTGAATATGTCTAGACCTTGTTTATCATCTTGAATGCTTACTATATGACAGAAGAAGACTATGTGCATTGGTATTTCATTTTTTTTTGAATTTTCATGCCCATTTCAATCTTGGTGAAATCCTAGGTTTGAGCAAGATTTAAACAAATTTAACACGTGAAAACGAATAAGCATGGATCCTTCTTAGTCACTCCAAAATGTACCAATTGATAGATGTGTTAACTTTGCTTCATGGAAAAAATAATGTCATGTAAATGAGTTAACTTGGATTTCCTGCCGTTGAATCCATAGGAAACTTTGTTCTAATGCACTATAATAATCAACCGTGTTTTTACACCAACATTGCCAACAGGTCTGTCACTTACGTGTGGCGCCCATGCGTGAGGTCCCACACTTCAGTGAGCACAAGTCAAGTGCAGTAGGTACGCAAACTCCAAGCCATCTTCTTTGTCAAGAGAAGACGCATCAGGATGCGTTTTGGAAATCTGTGGGTCCTTCTGGATCCTTCGGTTGTCCCTCTCACAAAAAAAAACAAATCTCTCTCATTCTCGGCCTCGCTCGACTCGCTCGCTCGCGCGCTCGCTCGCACCTCCTGCTCACTGACAAACCCTGCACAAAAGTCAACATCATCACCCGAAAAAGGGGAGACACCATAATGCTCTCCCTTCTTCTCTCCTTCCGAGTGATCCCTCTTCCTCCGAGTTTCACTCGACGGGCAAACACACATGTGCTGCATAGTAATAATAATAAAAAGGTAGAAAAATCAACCTACGAATCTATAATTAAATACGTTAAACTAGGGTTTTGCCCAGTACTACAGATCAAGTTCATAAAAAATCCAACTACGGGGTTCGAACAACCCCATTTCTAATCCAAGATTTTTTCGACCTCATCCAAATGGCCTCAAACTATAGGGTTAATTAGCATCTAGTGCAGAATGTGTGAACATGTATGCACTATGTGTGCTATAACTTGTATGTCTTTCAAATTTGAACCAAATTTGAAATATATGAAATGGGGCTTTTGGCTTAAACGTTTGAAACCCAAAACGACTTCTCTTCATGCTAGGCATCATAAGACCGAGTTTAGGGTTAGGGGGTAGATACAGGATTTGTCTGTTTTGAATATGTCTATACCTTGTTTATCTACTTGAATATGCTTACTATAGATATATATGACGTAAGAAGACTATGTGCTTTGGTTTTTTTTTATTTTTCCAGAATTTTTATGCCCATTTGAATCTTGGTCAAATCCTAGGCTTGACCAATATTTAAACAAGCTTAAAACATGAAAATGAAAAGGTAAGCTTGGATCCTTCTTTGTCACTCTAAGATGAAGTTTTTGGGAGGTTTTCAAAATTTCCATGTCTGAAACCCAAAAACACTTCTCTTCATGCTTGACTTCATAAGACAAAGCTAGTTTAGGGCTTTAGGGGGTAGATACATGATTTGTCTAGTTTGAATATGTCTAGACCTTGTTTATCAACTTCAATTCTTACTATATGACATAAGAAGACTATATGTGCTAGCTTTGGTTTTTGATTTTTTGTTTTTTTGAATGTTTATATATGCCCATTTGAATCTTGGTCAAATCCTAGGTTTGACCAAGATTTAAACAAGTCTATAACATGAAAATGAAAAGGTAAGCATGGATCCTTCCTAGCTAGTCATTCTAAAATGAAGCTTTTGGGGGGTTCTTGAAATCTCAATGTTTGAAACCCAAAAACCACTTCTCTTCATGGTTGACTTCATAAGACATGCAGAGTTTAGGGTTAGGGGGTAGATACATGATTTGTCGGGTTTGAATATGTCTAGACATGCTTGTTTATCAACTTGAATGCTTACTATATGACATAAGAAGGCTATATATGTGCTTTGGTTTTTCATTTTTCTAGTTTTTTGAATGTTATATGCCCATTTGAAGATTTTGGGTGGTTCTTGAAATTTTCATGTTTGAAACCAATACGACTTCTCTTCATGCTAGACTTCATAAGATCGACCGAGTTTATGGTTAGGGGCTAGATACATGATTTGTCTGGTTTGAACATGTCTAAACCTTGTTTACCAACTTGCAAGGCTTACTATATGACATAAGAAGACTATGTGCTTTTGTTTTTCATTCTTCTATTTTTTTATTTTATGCCCATTTGAATCTTGGTCAAATCCTATGTTTGACCTGGATTTAAACAAGTATAAAATATGAAAACGAAAAGGTAAGCCTGGATCCTTCTTAGTCACTCTAAAATGAAGCGACTTTTGGGATGTTCTTGAAATTTTCATGTTTGAAACCCAAAACCACTTCTCTTCATGATTGCTTCATATATAAGACAGAGTTTAGGGTTAGGGGCAGATATATACATGATTTTCTAGTTTGAATATGTCTAGACCTTATTTATCAACTTGAATGCTTACTATATGACATAAGAATGCTATGTGCTTTGGTTTATCATTCTTTTGGTTTTTTCCTGAATTTTTATGCCCATTTGAATCTTGGTCAAATCCTAGGTTTCACAAAGATTTAAACAAGTTTAAAATCTGAAAATTAAAAGGTAAGCATGGATCCTTCTTAGTCACTCTAAAATGAAGCTTTTGGGAGGTTTTTGATATTTCCATGTTTGAAACCCAAAAACCACTTCTCTTCATGCTTGACTTCATAAGACAGAGTTTAGAGTGTTAGGGGTAGATACATGATTTGTCTAGTTTGAATATGTCTAGACCTTGTTTATCAACTTGAATTCTTACTATATGACATAAGAAGGCTATGTGCTTTGGTTTTTCATTTTTCTGGTTTTTTTGAATATTATGCCCATTTGAAGATTTTGGGAGGTTCTTGAAATTTTCATGTTTGAAACCAATACGACTTCTCTTCAGGCTAGACTTCATAAGATCGATCGAGTTTATGGTTAGGGGGTAGATACATGATTTGTCTGGTTTGAACATGTCTAAACCTTGTTTATCAACTTGAAAGCTTACTATATGACATACGAAGACTATGTGCTTTTGTTTTTCATTCTTCTATTTTATTTTATTTTATGCCCATTTGAATCTTGGTCAAATCCTATGTTTGACCTGGATTTAAACAAGTATATAATATGAAAACGAAAAGGTAAGCATGGATCCTTCTTAGTCACTCTAAAATGAAGCGGCTTTTGGGATGTTCTTGAAATTTTCATGTTTGAAACCCAAACCACTTCTCTTCATGATTGACTTCATATATAAGACAGAGTTTAAGGTTAGGGACAGATATATACATGATTTTCTAGTTTGAATATGTCTAGACCTTGTTAATCAACTTGAATGCTTACTGTATGACATAAGAATGCTATGTGCTTTGGTTTATCAATCTTTTGGTTTTTTCCTGAATTTTTATGCCCATTTGAATCTTGGTCAAATCCTAGGTTTCACAAAGATTTAAACAAGTTTAAAATCTGAAAATTAAAAGGTAAGCATGGATCCTTCTTAGTCACTCTAAAATGAAGCTTTTGGGAGGTTTTTGAAATTTCCATGTTTGAAACCCAAAACCACTTCTCTTCATGCCTAATTGACTTCATAAGACAGAGTTTAGAGTGTTAGGGGTAGATACATGATTTGTCTAGTTTGAATACGTCTAGACCTTGTTTGTCAACTTGAATTCTTACTATATGACATAAGAAGGCTATGTGCTTTGGTTTTTCATTTTTCTGATTTTTTTTGAATTTTATGCATGCCCATTTGAATCTTGGTCAAATACTAGCTAGGTTTGACCAAGATTTAAACAAGTTTAAAACATGAAAATGAAAAGGTAAGCCTCGATCCTTCTTAGTCATCACTCTAAAATGAAGCTTTTGGGGGGTTTTTGAAATTTGCATGTTTGAAACCCAAAACCACTTCTCTTCATGCCTTACTTCATAAGACGGAGTTTAGGGTCGTTAGGGAGTAGATACATGATTTGCCTGGTTTGAATATGTCTAGACCTTGTTTATCATCTTGAATGCTTACTATATGACAGAAGAAGACTATGTGCATTGGTATTTCATTTTTTTTTGAATTTTCATGCCCATTTCAATCTTGGTGAAATCCTAGGTTTGAGCAAGATTTAAACAAATTTAACACGTGAAAACGAATAAGCATGGATCCTTCTTAGTCACTCCAAAATGTACCAATTGATAGATGTGTTAACTTTGCTTCATGGAAAAAATAATGTCATGTAAATGAGTTAACTTGGATTTCCTGCCGTTGAATCCATAGGAAACTTTGTTCTAATGCACTATAATAATCAACCGTGTTTTTACACCAACATTGCCAACAGGTCTGTCACTTACGTGTGGCGCCCATGCGTGAGGTCCCACACTTCAGTGAGCACAAGTCAAGTGCAGTAGGTACGCAAACTCCAAGCCATCTTCTTTGTCAAGAGAAGACGCATCAGGATGCGTTTTGGAAATCTGTGGGTCCTTCTGGATCCTTCGGTTGTCCCTCTCACAAAAAAAAACAAATCTCTCTCATTCTCGGCCTCGCTCGACTCGCTCGCTCGCTCGCACCTCCTGCTCACTGACAAACCCTGCACAAAAGTCAACATCATCACCCGAAAAAGGGGAGACACCATAATGCTCTCCCTTCTTCTCTCCTTCCGAGTGATCCCTCTTCCTCCGAGTTTCACTCGACGGGCAAACACACATGTGCTGCATAGTAATAATAATAAAAAGGTAGAAAAATCAACCTACGAATCTATAATTAAATACGTTAAACTAGGGTTTTGCCCAGTACTACAGATCAAGTTCATAAAAAATCCAACTACGGGGTTCGAACAACCCCATTTCTAATCCAAGATTTTTTTCGACCTCATCCAAATGGCCTCAAACTATAGGGTTAATTAGCATCTAGTGCAGAATGTGTGAACATGTATGCACTATGTGTGCTATAACTTGTATGTCTTTCAAATTTGAACCAAATTTGAAATATATGAAATGGGGCTTTTGGCTTAAACGTTTGAAACCCAAAACGACTTCTCTTCATGCTAGGCATCATAAGACCGAGTTTAGGGTTAGGGGGTAGATACAGGATTTGTCTGTTTTGAATATGTCTATACCTTGTTTATCTACTTGAATATGCTTACTATAGATATATATGACGTAAGAAGACTATGTGCTTTGGTTTTTTTTTTATTATTTTTCCAGAATTTTTATGCCCATTTGAATCTTGGTCAAATCCTAGGCTTGACCAATATTTAAACAAGCTTAAAACATGAAAATGAAAAGGTAAGCTTGGATCCTTCTTTGTCACTCTAAGATGAAGTTTTTGGGAGGTTTTCAAAATTTCCATGTCTGAAACCCAAAAACACTTCTCTTCATGCTTGACTTCATAAGACAAAGCTAGTTTAGGGCTTTAGGGGGTAGATACATGATTTGTCTAGTTTGAATATGTCTAGACCTTGTTTATCAACTTCAATTCTTACTATATGACATAAGAAGACTATATGTGCTAGCTTTGGTTTTTGGTTTTTGTTTTTTCTGAATGTTTATATATGCCCATTTGAATCTTGGTCAAATCCTAGGTTTGACCAAGATTTAAACAAGTCTATAACATGAAAATGAAAAGGTAAGCATGGATCCTTCCTAGCTAGTCATTCTAAAATGAAGCTTTTGGGGGGTTCTTGAAATCTCAATGTTTGAAACCCAAAAACCACTTCTCTTCATGGTTGACTTCATAAGACATGCAGAGTTTAGGGTTAGGGGGTAGATACATGATTTGTCGGGTTTGAATATGTCTAGACATGCTTGTTTATCAACTTGAATGCTTACTATATGACATAAGAAGGCTATATATGTGCTTTGGTTTTTCATTTTTCTAGTTTTTTGAATGTTATATGCCCATTTGAAGATTTTGGGTGGTTCTTGAAATTTTCATGTTTGAAACCAATACGACTTCTCTTCATGCTAGACTTCATAAGATCGACCGAGTTTATGGTTAGGGGCTAGATACATGATTTGTCTGGTTTGAACATGTCTAAACCTTGTTTACCAACTTGCAAGGCTTACTATATGACATAAGAAGACTATGTGCTTTTGTTTTTCATTCTTCTATTTTTTTATTTTATGCCCATTTGAATCTTGGTCAAATCCTATGTTTGACCTGGATTTAAACAAGTATAAAATATGAAAACGAAAAGGTAAGCCTGGATCCTTCTTAGTCACTCTAAAATGAAGCGACTTTTGGGATGTTCTTGAAATTTTCATGTTTGAAACCCAAAACCACTTCTCTTCATGATTGCTTCATATATAAGACAGAGTTTAGGGTTAGGGGCAGATATATACATGATTTTCTAGTTTGAATATGTCTAGACCTTATTTATCAACTTGAATGCTTACTATATGACATAAGAATGCTATGTGCTTTGGTTTATCATTCTTTTGGTTTTTTCCTGAATTTTTATGCCCATTTGAATCTTGGTCAAATCCTAGGTTTCACAAAGATTTAAACAAGTTTAAAATCTGAAAATTAAAAGGTAAGCATGGATCCTTCTTAGTCACTCTAAAATGAAGCTTTTGGGAGGTTTTTGATATTTCCATGTTTGAAACCCAAAAACCACTTCTCTTCATGCTTGACTTCATAAGACAGAGTTTAGAGTGTTAGGGGTAGATACATGATTTGTCTAGTTTGAATATGTCTAGACCTTGTTTATCAACTTGAATTCTTACTATATGACATAAGAAGGCTATGTGCTTTGGTTTTTCATTTTTCTGGTTTTTTTGAATATTATGCCCATTTGAAGATTTTGGGAGGTTCTTGAAATTTTCATGTTTGAAACCAATACGACTTCTCTTCAGGCTAGACTTCATAAGATCGATCGAGTTTATGGTTAGGGGGTAGATACATGATTTGTCTGGTTTGAACATGTCTAAACCTTGTTTATCAACTTGAAAGCTTACTATATGACATACGAAGACTATGTGCTTTTGTTTTTCATTCTTCTATTTTATTTTATTTTATGCCCATTTGAATCTTGGTCAAATCCTATGTTTGACCTGGATTTAAACAACTATATAATATGAAAACGAAAAGGTAAGCATGGATCCTTCTTAGTCACTCTAAAATGAAGCGGCTTTTGGGATGTTCTTGAAATTTTCATGTTTGAAACCCAAACCACTTCTCTTCATGATTGACTTCATATATAAGACAGAGTTTAAGGTTAGGGACAGATATATACATGATTTTCTAGTTTGAATATGTCTAGACCTTGTTAATCAACTTGAATGCTTACTGTATGACATAAGAATGCTATGTGCTTTGGTTTATCAATCTTTTGGTTTTTTCCTGAATTTTTATGCCCATTTGAATCTTGGTCAAATCCTAGGTTTCACAAAGATTTAAACAAGTTTAAAATCTGAAAATTAAAAGGTAAGCATGGATCCTTCTTAGTCACTCTAAAATGAAGCTTTTGGGAGGTTTTTGAAATTTCCATGTTTGAAACCCAAAACCACTTCTCTTCATGCCTAATTGACTTCATAAGACAGAGTTTAGAGTGTTAGGGGTAGATACATGATTTGTCTAGTTTGAATACGTCTAGACCTTGTTTGTCAACTTGAATTCTTACTATATGACATAAGAAGGCTATGTGCTTTGGTTTTTCATTTTTCATGATTTTCTGTTATTTTTTTTGAATTTTATGCATGCCCATCATATTACGGGTCTCATGGTATATCTCAGTATAGAAGATGGAATTAGTGATATTTTTTTGTTTATAAACTCCCCAGGTGGGTGGTTAATCTATATTGAAAAGAGGATAGCCAATTTTTTCTGATTTTTTTGAATTTTATGCATGCCCATTTGAATCTTGGTCAAATACTAGCTAGGTTTGACCAAGATTTAAACAAGTTTAAAACATGAAAATGAAAAGGTAAGCCTCGATCCTTCTTAGTCATCACTCTAAAATGAAGCTTTTGGGGGGTTTTTGAAATTTGCATGTTTGAAACCCAAAACCACTTCTCTTCATGCCTTACTTCATAAGACGGAGTTTAGGGTCGTTAGGGAGTAGATACATGATTTGCCTGGTTTGAATATGTCTAGACCTTGTTTATCATCTTGAATGCTTACTATATGACAGAAGAAGACTATGTGCATTGGTATTTCATTTTTTTTTTTGAATTTTCATGCCCATTTCAATCTTGGTGAAATCCTAGGTTTGAGCAAGATTTAAACAAATTTAACACGTGAAAACGAATAAGCATGGATCCTTCTTAGTCACTCCAAAATGTACCAATTGATAGATGTGTTAACTTTGCTTCATGGAAAAAATAATGTCATGTAAATGAGTTAACTTGGATTTCCTGCCGTTGAATCCATAGGAAACTTTGTTCTAATGCACTATAATAATCAACCGTGTTTTTACACCAACATTGCCAACAGGTCTGTCACTTACGTGTGGCGCCCATGCGTGAGGTCCCACACTTCAGTGAGCACAAGTCAAGTGCAGTAGGTACGCAAACTCCAAGCCATCTTCTTTGTCAAGAGAAGACGCATCAGGATGCGTTTTGGAAATCTGTGGGTCCTTCTGGATCCTTCGGTTGTCCCTCTCACAAAAAAAACAAATCTCTCTCATTCTCGGCCTCGCTCGCTCGCTCGCTCGCTCGCACCTCCTGCTCACTGACAAACCCTGCACAAAAGTCAACATCATCACCCGAAAAAGGGGAGACACCATAATGCTCTCCCTTCTTCTCTCCTTCCGAGTGATCCCTCTTCCTCCGAGTTTCACTCGACGGGCAAACACACATGTGCTGCATAGTAATAATAATAAAAAGGTAGAAAAATCAACCTACGAATCTATAATTAAATACGTTAAACTAGGGTTTTGCCCAGTACTACAGATCAAGTTCATAAAAAATCCAACTACGGGGTTCGAACAACCCCATTTCTAATCCAAGATTTTTTCGACCTCATCCAAATGGCCTCAAACTATAGGGTTAATTAGCATCTAGTGCAGAATGTGTGAACATGTATGCACTATGTGTGCTATAACTTGTATGTCTTTCAAATTTGAACCAAATTTGAAATATATGAAATGGGGCTTTTGGCTTAAACGTTTGAAACCCAAAACGACTTCTCTTCATGCTAGGCATCATAAGACCGAGTTTAGGGTTAGGGGGTAGATACAGGATTTGTCTGTTTTGAATATGTCTATACCTTGTTTATCTACTTGAATATGCTTACTATAGATATATATGACGTAAGAAGACTATGTGCTTTGGTTTTTTTTTATTTTTCCAGAATTTTTATGCCCATTTGAATCTTGGTCAAATCCTAGGCTTGACCAATATTTAAACAAGCTTAAAACATGAAAATGAAAAGGTAAGCTTGGATCCTTCTTTGTCACTCTAAGATGAAGTTTTTGGGAGGTTTTCAAAATTTCCATGTCTGAAACCCAAAAACACTTCTCTTCATGCTTGACTTCATAAGACAAAGCTAGTTTAGGGCTTTAGGGGGTAGATACATGATTTGTCTAGTTTGAATATGTCTAGACCTTGTTTATCAACTTCAATTCTTACTATATGACATAAGAAGACTATATGTGCTAGCTTTGGTTTTTGATTTTTTGTTTTTTTTGAATGTTTATGCCCATTTGAATCTTGGTCAAATCCTAGGTTTGACCAAGATTTAAACAAGTCTATAACATGAAAATGAAAAGGTAAGCATGGATCCTTCCTAGCTAGTCATTCTAAAATGAAGCTTTTTTGGGGGGTTCTTGAAATCTCAATGTTTGAAACCCAAAAACCACTTCTCTTCATGGTTGACTTCATAAGACATGCAGAGTTTAGGGTTAGGGGGTAGATACATGATTTGTCGGGTTTGAATATGTCTAGACATGCTTGTTTATCAACTTGAATGCTTACTATATGACATAAGAAGGCTATATATGTGCTTTGGTTTTTCATTTTTCTAGTTTTTTGAATGTTATATGCCCATTTGAAGATTTTGGGTGGTTCTTGAAATTTTCATGTTTGAAACCAATACGACTTCTCTTCATGCTAGACTTCATAAGATCGACCGAGTTTATGGTTAGGGGCTAGATACATGATTTGTCTGGTTTGAACATGTCTAAACCTTGTTTACCAACTTGCAAGGCTTACTATATGACATAAGAAGACTATGTGCTTTTGTTTTTCATTCTTCTATTTTTTTATTTTATGCCCATTTGAATCTTGGTCAAATCCTATGTTTGACCTGGATTTAAACAAGTATAAAATATGAAAACGAAAAGGTAAGCCTGGATCCTTCTTAGTCACTCTAAAATGAAGCGACTTTTGGGATGTTCTTGAAATTTTCATGTTTGAAACCCAAAACCACTTCTCTTCATGATTGCTTCATATATAAGACAGAGTTTAGGGTTAGGGGCAGATATATACATGATTTTCTAGTTTGAATATGTCTAGACCTTATTTATCAACTTGAATGCTTACTATATGACATAAGAATGCTATGTGCTTTGGTTTATCATTCTTTTGGTTTTTTCCTGAATTTTTATGCCCATTTGAATCTTGGTCAAATCCTAGGTTTCACAAAGATTTAAACAAGTTTAAAATCTGAAAATTAAAAGGTAAGCATGGATCCTTCTTAGTCACTCTAAAATGAAGCTTTTGGGAGGTTTTTGATATTTCCATGTTTGAAACCCAAAAACCACTTCTCTTCATGCTTGACTTCATAAGACAGAGTTTAGAGTGTTAGGGGTAGATACATGATTTGTCTAGTTTGAATATGTCTAGACCTTGTTTATCAACTTGAATTCTTACTATATGACATAAGAAGGCTATGTGCTTTGGTTTTTCATTTTTCTGGTTTTTTTGAATATTATGCCCATTTGAAGATTTTGGGAGGTTCTTGAAATTTTCATGTTTGAAACCAATACGACTTCTCTTCAGGCTAGACTTCATAAGATCGATCGAGTTTATGGTTAGGGGGTAGATACATGATTTGTCTGGTTTGAACATGTCTAAACCTTGTTTATCAACTTGAAAGCTTACTATATGACATACGAAGACTATGTGCTTTTGTTTTTCATTCTTCTATTTTATTTTATTTTATGCCCATTTGAATCTTGGTCAAATCCTATGTTTGACCTGGATTTAAACAACTATATAATATGAAAACGAAAAGGTAAGCATGGATCCTTCTTAGTCACTCTAAAATGAAGCGGCTTTTGGGATGTTCTTGAAATTTTCATGTTTGAAACCCAAACCACTTCTCTTCATGATTGACTTCATATATAAGACAGAGTTTAAGGTTAGGGACAGATATATACATGATTTTCTAGTTTGAATATGTCTAGACCTTGTTAATCAACTTGAATGCTTACTGTATGACATAAGAATGCTATGTGCTTTGGTTTATCAATCTTTTGGTTTTTTCCTGAATTTTTATGCCCATTTGAATCTTGGTCAAATCCTAGGTTTCACAAAGATTTAAACAAGTTTAAAATCTGAAAATTAAAAGGTAAGCATGGATCCTTCTTAGTCACTCTAAAATGAAGCTTTTGGGAGGTTTTTGAAATTTCCATGTTTGAAACCCAAAACCACTTCTCTTCATGCCTAATTGACTTCATAAGACAGAGTTTAGAGTGTTAGGGGTAGATACATGATTTGTCTAGTTTGAATACGTCTAGACCTTGTTTGTCAACTTGAATTCTTACTATATGACATAAGAAGGCTATGTGCTTTGGTTTTTCATTTTTCTGATTTTTTTGAATTTTATGCATGCCCATTTGAATCTTGGTCAAATACTAGCTAGGTTTGACCAAGATTTAAACAAGTTTAAAACATGAAAATGAAAAGGTAAGCCTCGATCCTTCTTAGTCATCACTCTAAAATGAAGCTTTTGGGGGGTTTTTGAAATTTGCATGTTTGAAACCCAAAACCACTTCTCTTCATGCCTTACTTCATAAGACGGAGTTTAGGGTCGTTAGGGAGTAGATACATGATTTGCCTGGTTTGAATATGTCTAGACCTTGTTTATCATCTTGAATGCTTACTATATGACAGAAGAAGACTATGTGCATTGGTATTTCATTTTTTTTTGAATTTTCATGCCCATTTCAATCTTGGTGAAATCCTAGGTTTGAGCAAGATTTAAACAAATTTAACACGTGAAAACGAATAAGCATGGATCCTTCTTAGTCACTCCAAAATGTACCAATTGATAGATGTGTTAACTTTGCTTCATGGAAAAAATAATGTCATGTAAATGAGTTAACTTGGATTTCCTGCCGTTGAATCCATAGGAAACTTTGTTCTAATGCACTATAATAATCAACCGTGTTTTTACACCAACATTGCCAACAGGTCTGTCACTTACGTGTGGCGCCCATGCGTGAGGTCCCACACTTCAGTGAGCACAAGTCAAGTGCAGTAGGTACGCAAACTCCAAGCCATCTTCTTTGTCAAGAGAAGACGCATCAGGATGCGTTTTGGAAATCTGTGGGTCCTTCTGGATCCTTCGGTTGTCCCTCTCACAAAAAAAAAACAAATCTCTCATTCTCGGCCTCGCTCGACTCGCTCGCTCGCTCGCTCGCACCTCCTGCTCACTGACAAACCCTGCACAAAAGTCAACATCATCACCCGAAAAAGGGGAGACACCATAATGCTCTCCCTTCTTCTCTCCTTCCGAGTGATCCCTCTTCCTCCGAGTTTCACTCGACGGGCAAACACACATGTGCTGCATAGTAATAATAATAAAAAGGTAGAAAAATCAACCTACGAATCTATAATTAAATACGTTAAACTAGGGTTTTGCCCAGTACTACAGATCAAGTTCATAAAAAATCCAACTACGGGGTTCGAACAACCCCATTTCTAATCCAAGATTTTTTCGACCTCATCCAAATGGCCTCAAACTATAGGGTTAATTAGCATCTAGTGCAGAATGTGTGAACATGTATGCACTATGTGTGCTATAACTTGTATGTCTTTCAAATTTGAACCAAATTTGAAATATATGAAATGGGGCTTTTGGCTTAAACGTTTGAAACCCAAAACGACTTCTCTTCATGCTAGGCATCATAAGACCGAGTTTAGGGTTAGGGGGTAGATACAGGATTTGTCTGTTTTGAATATGTCTATACCTTGTTTATCTACTTGAATATGCTTACTATAGATATATATGACGTAAGAAGACTATGTGCTTTGGTTTTTTTTTATTATTTTTCCAGAATTTTTATGCCCATTTGAATCTTGGTCAAATCCTAGGCTTGACCAATATTTAAACAAGCTTAAAACATGAAAATGAAAAGGTAAGCTTGGATCCTTCTTTGTCACTCTAAGATGAAGTTTTTGGGAGGTTTTCAAAATTTCCATGTCTGAAACCCAAAAACACTTCTCTTCATGCTTGACTTCATAAGACAAAGCTAGTTTAGGGCTTTAGGGGGTAGATACATGATTTGTCTAGTTTGAATATGTCTAGACCTTGTTTATCAACTTCAATTCTTACTATATGACATAAGAAGACTATATGTGCTAGCTTTGGTTTTTGGTTTTTGTTTTTTCTGAATGTTTATATATGCCCATTTGAATCTTGGTCAAATCCTAGGTTTGACCAAGATTTAAACAAGTCTATAACATGAAAATGAAAAGGTAAGCATGGATCCTTCCTAGCTAGTCATTCTAAAATGAAGCTTTTGGGGGGGTTCTTGAAATCTCAATGTTTGAAACCCAAAAACCACTTCTCTTCATGGTTGACTTCATAAGACATGCAGAGTTTAGGGTTAGGGGGTAGATACATGATTTGTCGGGTTTGAATATGTCTAGACATGCTTGTTTATCAACTTGAATGCTTACTATATGACATAAGAAGGCTATATATGTGCTTTGGTTTTTCATTTTTCTAGTTTTTTGAATGTTATATGCCCATTTGAAGATTTTGGGTGGTTCTTGAAATTTTCATGTTTGAAACCAATACGACTTCTCTTCATGCTAGACTTCATAAGATCGACCGAGTTTATGGTTAGGGGCTAGATACATGATTTGTCTGGTTTGAACATGTCTAAACCTTGTTTACCAACTTGCAAGGCTTACTATATGACATAAGAAGACTATGTGCTTTTGTTTTTCATTCTTCTATTTTTTTATTTTATGCCCATTTGAATCTTGGTCAAATCCTATGTTTGACCTGGATTTAAACAAGTATAAAATATGAAAACGAAAAGGTAAGCCTGGATCCTTCTTAGTCACTCTAAAATGAAGCGACTTTTGGGATGTTCTTGAAATTTTCATGTTTGAAACCCAAAACCACTTCTCTTCATGATTGCTTCATATATAAGACAGAGTTTAGGGTTAGGGGCAGATATATACATGATTTTCTAGTTTGAATATGTCTAGACCTTATTTATCAACTTGAATGCTTACTATATGACATAAGAATGCTATGTGCTTTGGTTTATCATTCTTTTGGTTTTTTCCTGAATTTTTATGCCCATTTGAATCTTGGTCAAATCCTAGGTTTCACAAAGATTTAAACAAGTTTAAAATCTGAAAATTAAAAGGTAAGCATGGATCCTTCTTAGTCACTCTAAAATGAAGCTTTTGGGAGGTTTTTGATATTTCCATGTTTGAAACCCAAAAACCACTTCTCTTCATGCTTGACTTCATAAGACAGAGTTTAGAGTGTTAGGGGTAGATACATGATTTGTCTAGTTTGAATATGTCTAGACCTTGTTTATCAACTTGAATTCTTACTATATGACATAAGAAGGCTATGTGCTTTGGTTTTTCATTTTTCTGGTTTTTTTGAATATTATGCCCATTTGAAGATTTTGGGAGGTTCTTGAAATTTTCATGTTTGAAACCAATACGACTTCTCTTCAGGCTAGACTTCATAAGATCGATCGAGTTTATGGTTAGGGGGTAGATACATGATTTGTCTGGTTTGAACATGTCTAAACCTTGTTTATCAACTTGAAAGCTTACTATATGACATACGAAGACTATGTGCTTTTGTTTTTCATTCTTCTATTTTATTTTATTTTATGCCCATTTGAATCTTGGTCAAATCCTATGTTTGACCTGGATTTAAACAACTATATAATATGAAAACGAAAAGGTAAGCATGGATCCTTCTTAGTCACTCTAAAATGAAGCGGCTTTTGGGATGTTCTTGAAATTTTCATGTTTGAAACCCAAACCACTTCTCTTCATGATTGACTTCATATATAAGACAGAGTTTAAGGTTAGGGACAGATATATACATGATTTTCTAGTTTGAATATGTCTAGACCTTGTTAATCAACTTGAATGCTTACTGTATGACATAAGAATGCTATGTGCTTTGGTTTATCATTCTTTTGGCTTTTTCCTGATTTTTTATGCCCATTTGAATCTTGGTCAAATCCTAGGTTTCACAAAGATTTAAACAAGTTTAAAATCTGAAAATTAAAAGGTAAGCATGGATCCTTCTTAGTCACTCTAAAATGAAGCTTTTGGGAGGTTTTTGAAATTTCCATGTTTGAAACCCAAAACCACTTCTCTTCATGCTTGACTTCATAAGACAGAGTTTAGAGTGTTAGGGGTAGATACATGATTTTTCTAGTTTGAATATGTCTAGACCTTGTTTATCAACTTGAATTCTTACTATATGACATAAGAAGGCTATGTGCTTTGGTTTTTCATTTTTCTGTTTTTTTTTGAATTTTATGCCCATTTGAATCTTGGTCAAATACTAGCTAGGTTTAAAACATGAAATTTAGCCCCCAAAAATTGTACATATATGGATTCACTTTGAGATAATTCATGAAACTTTGGAAATGGCCATCTCGTGTCATGTTTCCCCACAAATGAGAATTGGATTAATTGGTGGCAGACAAGTAAACACACATTTATGTGCGACAACCCAAAATGCACATATTTTGCAAAGTTTTCATGCGTGCATGAAAAGTTGCAAATATATACATAAAATGGGCCATGATTCAAAAGTTTGACATGGTTCTTGTGTAGTAGTAGTACCAAAGCTCACACGTGGGAAGAAATTAAGATGGTCGAATTCCAACATATATGTTGCCACACTTTTTTGAAGGGCTCTTTTCTAAAACATTGGTATGGCATGTCTGCTATTTTCCCTAGCTATATAGAAAAATGATGAACAATCCATGATTTCCGATTGCCGTTTTTGAACCACCTTTGGCTTGATTTCAAATTTAGGTCAAAATCATGGGGGGGTAGGGGACAAGATCGTGTTTCTTTGGCTTGATTTGCAAGTTTTTTGGGGTCCCACAAATTTAGGGTAGCATCACAAGGTTTTTTTTCTAAATTTTTCGACACTTAGAATTCAAATATTATGAAGTGGTATCATGGTATCATGTAAGGGATGGTATCACTAGATATTTTCCCCCTATCCGGGAAGTGATGTTGACTGGCACGCAAGGTTTTTCAGTGCTGCAAACCTGCAGTGCGGCGATTTTGACAGAAATAACCCTTTTGGCAAAGAAAATTACGGACTGACCCTCTGAGCAATCTATTTCACTGGACTAACCTTTTTGTGTGGCTTTCTGTGTTTTTCTTCGCCAAAAGGATTACTTTTGTCAAAATCGCCCCCCTGCAGTGCAGGCTACGCGCCCGTCTAATATTCTTTTTTTTTCAATGACAAAAGGGGGGAGAGAGAGAGAGAGTCTTGACGACGTGTCTTCACTTGACAAAGAAGATTGTTGGAAGTTTGCCTACCTAAAGTGTGGGACCTGCACGCATATGGGACCCTGCAGCCCTCTGAGGGCAGTCCGTGTGAGACGCAAAATAGGGTTTTTAGTTTAGTAAGGCAAAAAAATTAAGCCTTGGAGGGCCGAGGCGGGGCGGCCGTCCGCCATTTTATACCTTTTACGCCCCCCACACCTCGTTTCATTTGTCATGTCTACCAAGGAAGAGCTCGGAGGAGAAGATGCAGTCCTAGCTTCTCGACCCCCTGGCGCCCCACGCATAAATACTACTACCAGAAGTACACTGTCTCTAACAATCCTGCCTGCGAAGGGAGATCTCGGAGGAGACGATGCGGGCTCAGCGTCCCCGCCGTTGATTAGCCAGGACACAAGGGTTACTACGCCTCTTTTAATTACCTTCGTTTTGCTGGTAATACTCGGACTTATATCTGTTATCTTCCGCAGGAGAGGGTCGATATCGCCGGAGAAGATGATGTGAGGCAGATGATCAAGCTCGCAGGAGAAGATGATGTAAAGGAGATGGTCAAGCTCGGAGCAGAAGATGATGTAAAGGAGATAGTCAATGTCGGAGAAGATGATGTAAAGGAGTTAGTCAATCTCGGAGAAGATGTGGTGGCATTGGACCAACCGCGGTCTTTGGGCGAGATCCCGGAGATTCACTTACCTCGTTTGCACTGGTAATGATATGCCTGATCTGTAACATTTTGAACATTTTTCGTCGGCTTACACAGGAGCTATCTCGGCTTAGGGTCAACAAGGCCCCGGGAGCGGAACTTCCGCATCTCGGCGCGGAGAACTCCGAGTTACGCCAGAAGCGCCCTGGGGAATCGCACGCGCAGGCGCAGCACATCCGTTCGCAGGATCTCTCATCCTTCGACGTCAGGTTCCAGCGAGAGGTCGTAGAAGAAGATAAGTTGCCAGCTTCCCCGCCGTTCAAGAGGATGAAGGAGCTGAAGACGGAGGTTAATATTACTAGCTGACTTTGGGTTGCTGGTTTTTGGGTACTTCGAGTCACTGACATGTAGACACCACTTAAGTCTGTCCTACATGTTAGTGACCATATTCGTTAATCAGCCAATTTGTGCCCTTCGTTTGCCGGTAACGCTCGATATGTTTGTTGTTACCTTTGGCAGGATCACTCCCCTTGCTTATCTTGTCGGAGGATGAAGTTGGATCTTGCCAGCATGCGGGAGGAGAACAGAGAGTTAGGGATCAAGATATTTCGGTACAGGCAGGCGGTGTCTTTCCTAGAAGTGGATGAGATCACGGCCTGTGCTCGTAGGAGTTGTGACGAGGCCATTCATCTGGGAGAACGGATCAAAGCTCAGCTTGTCTCTTTGATGGAAGTCGCAGAACGCGTGATTTTCAATGCTAGAGAGGCGCGGGAACGACTTCTGGTGGCTGAAGATCTCGCATAGCAGTTTAATCATGTGCGCTTATTAGCTGCCTACTACTTTTGTAATTATTCACAATTATATATGTATCAATGGCTTGCCTTTTGTGTGATGGAGGAAATTGCACATACCACCACTTCTTGGTGCAGTTTTTGCACATAACACAATTTGAGATTCTTTTTACACAAATAACCAGATTTTGACGTAAACTTTTGCACAAAAAACAACCTTACTCCATGTTTTCTTTTGTCTTCTAAAGACAAGTAGGTGCTTCGAAAAATACCTCCGTTCCAATGCTTAAAGCTTTGTATATTTTTCTTGAAAAGTCAAACCAAGTAAAGTTCGACCAAACTCTTAGAAGAATCTATCAGCACATATAATATTTTGTAGACACCATATGAAAATATAATTTATTTTCTATCTAATAATATTGATTTTGTATCTTGCATATTAATGCTTTTGGTAAAAACTTAGTCAAACTTAACATAGTTTGACTTTCTAAAAATCAATATAATCCTTAAGCTTTGGGAAGTGGTTCTAGACGTGGTCTAGACGTGTTTCTACATATTGCCTTCGCATTTGCTAAACGCATGGAGTTTCTTACGAAGTACAAAGTTTATTTTTCGAAATATTTTCGACTTTGTATTATTTTTATTCATTTTCCCCCTGGTTGTCATGTTTTCTGTCCGGCTTCCCCAGCCATGCGCGCGTGACACGAGTAGTGGGAGACATGGTGCCCAAAGGGATAGCTTTTATTAATGGTGGCGACGGTTCCCTAGGCCAATGCTGGCGATACGTCTCATCGTCGCTAGCTGTGCCTTCCCCATGCGGCCGTATTAATGCACACCACTGCTCCTTTGCGCCTCCGCGGCTGATCAAGTAAGTTTGATCATAAAAGATGATCACATAAGCTCGACGATTACCTATAACCTAAAAATTATCTTAATTTGTAAACGAAGACATAAAATAACTAGTTGTTTGATTAGGAAAGACAAAGGAAATTTCTATTGAGATTGAGTTCATTTCATAGTTGTTATAGACACATAGCAATATTACCGAGAGATAGGATTGTAGAGAAAGCAATCCATAGGTATTTTGGAGGGTTCTCAATCCTTTGAATCAAGCAAGCTCTATAGGAAAAATCCCTATGTGTAAAAATCCTACTCCGTACAAGATACCTTTAGAAATCCTTTGAACCAAACAAACTCGGATTCATATTAGTTGACTATAATATAGATATATCTAGACACATTTTAGTTCTAGATTCATCCATATCATTTGACAAGTAATATGAATCGGAGTGATTATATTAAATGGAGTACTAGTATATATTGTTCGAAAAAATTAAGTTATACTGTAATAAAGAAACCATTTCTGTGGTCAAACTGATTTGACGGGACAGTAACTGCACCAGGACGTAGTGGCGTGCTATCCTAGCCGAAGTTTTACTCGGCGCCTCGATGCAGCTGCTGAAGAATAAAAAAAGTCATATCCACTCCTACTCTTCATGTCCATCGTTTCCATCCTTGGCTCTCCACTTCCATCATCGTTCTCCACTCGCCAACCGCTGCTAGAAGTTTTTTCATCCTCTAGATCTCCCATTTGCATAGCTTTCTCTCCTCACCCCTCCGCAGAACCGCAGCACTCCTCCTTCCCGCTCGACTCTCCTACAAAACTCCAATCACACATACTTGCATCCGCCCTTTTAAATCCATCTCGTCTCCATGGCGGCATCGAACGACGACCAGCTGGATGGCGACTGGGGGAAGCTCCCCGCCGAGCTGTTCAATCTCATTGCCCAGAGTCTGGACGTTACAGTCGACGTCCGGCTGGCCGCATGCTCCAAAACGCTGTGCCGCCATGTCGCCGACAACATGAATCTACACCATTGGGATGGACCCTGCTTGCTGATGCCCGATTCTGCCCATTGGCACTATGATGATAGTAGTGCGCACCACACGGTGTACCACGTTGTGCCCCTCGACCATCCTCGGCGCACAGCCATCCTGCCGTTCATGGACAATAGATTCTGGGTTGGCATGAATGGCGACTGGATCGCCGGCGTGGACAGTGGTGGGAACTGGTTCCTCGCGAACATCTACACGCACCAAGAAATCTCCCTACCATCGTCGGAAACTTGCAACATTTTTCGGGAGGAATGGATTGGCTTCCCCGACTTGCCTCCTGAAAGGTACATGACGTATGGGCGTGCCATGTTTTTGTTGAAGATTGTAATTTGCGAAGTGCCCACAAAAGCTGGACATTACTCAGATTACAAGCTCATCGCTCTATTCAATTCTGGACTCGCTTACCTGGCTAATGGTAGCCAGGAGTGGAGGTTATTCTCTCTTGCTAGTTGGGGTGTAGATTACAGTGATGCCATCGAGCACAACGGCTTTATTGTTGCGGTGGATGGGTGGACCGGCACCACATATTGCTGGGATCAATCACAGGCTGGTAATTCTTCAATCCATATGATATACTTCGCAATAAATTTTAATATCAAGCCCATTCATGATATATTGTAACTGAAATAACTAATTGCTCACTAAGACTTTTTTTCACCTTTCAAATGACTGTGCACCATTAAATTATCCTAACCTGACTGAACCATTGCTACAAACGAATTACAGTAGTATATGCTGTGCACTAATCTGTCAACCCAAACCAGATTATTGCAGTATATGAATGCATTCCTGAATTAGTTACTGCATGCTCTTGTCAGAATATGAATAAGGAGCTTAGCCCTGGCCTCTTCATCAATTGATGCATGCAAACTTTCAATTTATTTCAATATTCGATGTACTCAAAGCATTACAATCATGGATCAGATAAGGTTGAGACATGTATCTACCATCAATGAATATGAGTGTAATTAACATACATCTCAAATGGGAACAATTTTATTTCTTCGAGATTTTATACAAGTATAATGACTGCATCCTCCATTTGATCCTACAAATGTGAAGTTGCAGCTACTGGTATTATTGTCTTCCCGAGCCATTCAAACACTATTTTTTGTTGTCTCCGTTTACAATGCAGATGCACACCTTGCCCCGCCATTCGTGATCCCATCACCGATGAAGGAACCATCTGGCAGATGGTTTTTAGCTCGATCAGCCGATGGCAAGCGCTTGATGATCATCCATGAAGATCGGTATATACGTAGCAATGATCACCTTGAGCCTGCAGAAGTTCTGCATCATGGTAATGGCCTTATCCTGCGGGAGTGTCCTGCCCCTGTCATACATGTTTTTGAGAAAGATCTATCCCTGATTGGACCCAATTGGAGTCGAGTTGACAGCCTTGGCACACACTCTCTGTTCATTGGACTGAATTATCCATTGAACCTGAAGATAAATGATGGCAATGCTCCTGATGGAACATTGACTCCATTCATGAGGTCAAATTGTGTGTACATCGCGTACTATGCATTTCGGGAACCAGCATTTAGTTGTATTTGTCGTTGTAACCTGCAGCAAGGGGAAAATGAGCTCATGGGAGTTATCACCCTTCCAGAAGATGGTTGGGGATTTCCCCGACAGGCGACAATGTGGTTTAAGCCTAGTCTGAAAAATATCCGCATGTTGATGCAACCCTAAACTGAGCCATGAATCTTTCTGGAGCAAATAATCTTTTTTGTACGATATGTTTGAACAATTTAGTAACCTGTTCTGTATCTTAAGATGCTCTTCCTTTTTTCTGAATCTTATATACCTGGACCCATTTCAGTGTGTCTGTTTACTCATTTTAGTGCGTATGTAAACCCACATTGAAGTAATCTAATCTTATAATTTAAAACGGATGGTGATGAACTCTGTATTTCCATCCTTCGTAAACCGTGCATGTCTGTTTATTTTTAGTTTCATTTCAGCAACTGTTATTAGTATATGCACACCTTTTTTTAATGTTGAGAGGAGTATAAGGGCATTACAATGCTATATACTATATGGCGCTAATAGAGAACAAATGAATGTCAAAAGATTGTAAAATCCTCCAGGTACTCTCCTTGCAGCGCTAATTGCTGATGACAGACTGACTTCCTGTTGGTTCCGGTGCTTTAGCTAGGACAGGTGAAAAGAGTTTCACGCCCCTGCTTTCTTTTGCGTCGACGCTAGGACTACCGCTGGGATTAGCCTCTCCAACCGCCAAACGACGAGGAAATAATTCCTAGCGCCCTTGCAGTAGCGCCTGTGTTGGACATGCCCTAATGTTTTCCAGCTAAAAGATGCAATCTTTTAAGCACTTGGGTACGGTATTTCCCCACCAGCCTGGATGCAGGCCGCCAAACGCGTCTTAACCAAGGTTTAAAATAGCGTGCTAAATGAATTAGCGGCAGCCACCTTCAAACGATATGGACGCTATATCGTGGTAATAGTGTGGTATATTTTAAATAGCATTTTCAAAATAATACTAAATATAGCCTAAAAATAAATAATTTTACTAGAACGAATAGATATATATAGTCCAAAAGTGACTGAATCATACATACATAACCACATATAGAAATAGATCTCAAGTATATTAGAAGGCTAACATCAACATTTCACAAGGCAACAACATAGTATAAATTATTTATTAAAAAAATTAGCATTAGCGATATTATTTTCTGATTTAGAAGTGGAACCAACAGATTAGTTCATCACCACGAAAAAGTGAAAGCAACTTGCCTGAAAAAAATAGCGCGCTAACGATATGAAGTTTTAGGGCGATATAGCATGCTGTTTCGCAAATAGCGCCACAGCGAGCAAAATTACTAAGCGTGGACCCTCTAGATATGCTATAGCGTGCTATTAGCTTCATTGAGGCCCTGGTTTGACAAAGCAGCCTGAGTACGTATCTAAAAAAAATATCAGCCTGAGGACGCATGCTTGTAAAAAAGAGAGAGCAGACTACAATTACTTCAGTCCCGAACCCTCTCTCTCCCACCCATACTCCCACCCACTTCTCCTCTTTTACACTAATGACTGCCATGAACGGCTCGCCTCCTCCTTCCACCGGCAGCTGCTTCGCCGACACAGATGAACATCACCGATATTTCCTGAACTCAGCCGATTTGATCCACCGCATCCTCCAGCAGCTTGATGGACGTCCAGTCTCTTCTATCCAGATCGTGACTAGAGAAGGATCTACGAGTACATCCGTTTCTTACCCTTTGGCAGCGTCGGTTCCATCTCTCGCGGTACTTTCTTCTCCGCTGGAAGCACCATCTGGCTCGGCACTGATTTCCCTGGCGGCGGCACCAGCTTCTCCGGCTGCGCCGACCCCAACCCCCGCGGCACGGTCTTCTCCGGTGGCGGCACCACCAAAAGATGCTGTAAGTTGTCCTGAACTCACTAGGATGCAGGTGTAAGTAGTCAATGATAGTTGGGATCTTAAACAAGTTCTTTTTTCTTTAAAATTTAATGACGGGAAACCGTAGTATTCTTCTGCAAATTTTTTTTAATGACGGGAAACAGTAGATGTTAAGTACTAGTTCTGGCAAAAAAAGATGTTTAGTAATATTATCCATCACAGAGCAGGGTTTCGCAGTCTGAACATACAAATATATGCTCCATGTTACCTGTTTCAGAAAGTCTGAAAGCTTGCTCAGTACCTGTAAAATCAAATTGTCTTGCTGCTGCTAGATTTTGTGCAAACTAATTAAAGAGATAGCTAGATGCATTTTCTCCATGTATGCTACGTTCTGATTTATATGCTGTTGATTGATATATACCGTGCTTAACTAGATGCAGAAGCAAACTCGCTCCAACGTCAATGAGCAACTACGTCTTAGGACTGTCGATTGTACATGTCCTCTGCACCGCCCCGAGTTCAGAATTCAAAGAAATTCACTAGCCAAAAAGCCAAAGGTGACGGGCAGGCGTGATGCAGCAATTCAACGTTGTATATTAAAAGGGCGAGGGAAAGGCCGCCCTAAACGGGTTGGTCACTCGGCGGACCCTCCTCAGCCCTCGCGCTTCTATGTGCAACTGGACGGCAACGATGACATGTATATGTTGGTCATCCCCAGAGAATTCAAGCAATGTCTGAAAGGGATTCTTCCCAGGCCTATCAAGCTCAAGACCAGCGTAGGCTGCGCCTGGTATGTGCACATCGATGAGTACCAGGGTGAACTGGTCTTGAAGGATGGTTGGTTCGGGTTTGCAGAGGCGCATGAACTGCAGCTTGATGACCTTCTCGTCTTCGAGGTGAAAGACACTTCCTTGATGAATGTGTTGATCTACGACAGTAACACCTCCACCCAGAGGATAATCTTTTGTGCTGATCACCCTTAGTTGCATGCATGATCTGCAGTGTTTTTAGGAAGAGGGGATCAGAATAACCTCAATATTTTATTGAATTAACTAGATGCTGCTTTTGGACCTGGGTTACTCCCCTGCTGATGTTCAAGCTGAACTTGGTTTTTGTATTAAGCTGAACTGGGGATCAGATACACTGTGATGAGACTTTGTTAATTAGCTAATATAGTATATGTTAGACTTGTTTTATTTTATTTTAATTTACTGTGATATGCTGCGGTAGTTTCAATGTGCGGTCTGATGATTTGTATTATATGTAGGTACACGGAGCTCAATATTTTGAAATATTCATAGATTTGTAAGTGTAAATGTGATATATCCCAGATGTAGTCAATGCTATCTTGTACGAACTTGTAAAATCTCAGGGAAAAATACATTTTATTTTAGAAAGTGTAAAAGTGACCAATTTTTTGATCTGATTGTAGCAAACACAAGTGCAGATGGTCAAACCCCAAAAACTTCTCATATTCATTGTTACATGGTCGAGATATAAAGGTATTTCACGCACTGGTTTAATACTCAACTGCTTACATCCATGTTTGTTTGCAGTTTTTTTTGGACACCTCTTAATGCTCCCTCCGATCCATATTTTTTTTAGATACACAGTACAAACACAGACGCTCTCATATAGATGTATCTAGACACATATTAGTTGTAGAGACGTCCATTTTATCATCATGTAATGAGGATCAGATGGAGTATCGTTTTCATTTTACCAAAAGAAATGGATATATTACTGTATAGTACAACGTAGCCTGAAGCCCTGAGCTCTGAATGCAATTTCTGTGTGCACACTGAACGGATCATAACCCACACGACATGTCTCACTGGTCTGTAGGTCCGGACCCCACCAGATACTGATAAAGCCCAGTGACCCGCCGGGTGAAGTTTTGTGTGTGGATTCCTGCGTACCTGGCTTCGTTCCTCCTAGACACGCGCATTTTTTTTGACCGGGGGACACGCGCATTTATTCCCTTGCTGATTGCTGATGTATCATTCTCAGTTTCTCACAGCCCCCTCATGTTCAGAACTTCAGATCTCCCCAGATCCCTCGCCGTCCATCTCCCCTGAGTCCTCTCTCTACACCACCGGCGTCCACCACCGCTCGGACTACGCGGCTTGGACTCCGTCCTCTACGGATGCGGCGACGTCGCATCTAAAAACTCCACTAAGGCGGCGCGGCATCCCCGATTCTCTCGGTCCATGGCTGCAATGGCGGTATGTTTCCCCCGAATCACTAGCGTTGCCGGTCACATCTTTATTATATCTAAGCTGTATTGCCGGTTGCTTAGCATTGTTTGATATACAGTACTTCTCTCAGCCAGTGTATATATTAATCCTCTGGTAAAGACTCGGGTTACACATGCACCCATGCTAGCTATGTTGGGACTGGATCTAATGTGTGCAGTAATAATCGTTCAAATATGCTATTGGTCAATCCACGGCCGATGATCACATATGAGGACACCGAGCATGCATGTCTGGCTTGTGGACTCTTTAGGCCGACGCTGATTTTTTTTTGTTTGCTTGGTCAATCTGTACTGGCGGATGATGAACTGCAGATGCATTATTCTGATGCTAGACATAGCCAGCAAGCATGCATGGCTCATGCTAGCTTGATTTCTATTCTCATAGCTACTATTTATATCGATTTGGCTTCTGCGATACAATGATACACTATGCTGAATAATTTGATGATACAAGGTTGTACATATCAGCCTAGCTAGATTCAGAAGCTTATTGTTCAGACTGTGTGTTTGATAAGAACAATGATCCGCTGAGTTTGCTAGGTGCCTTTTATTATGCATTTGCTTGGAATTACGGTCAGAAGCTAGAGGCATTATCTAATTGAGGCCTCTTTTTTGCAGTGTTCAAACAAGAAGCTCAAGCTTGGAGAGAGCTTATCATGGAAGGAGACATCTGTAGAGCCAGCCCCAGTGTGCAAGGTGTTTGGGCGCATCGATGAGGAGAATACCCCTGACAGCTTCTGCAAGGTACTATGTACATCGGAGTTAGAGGTGATTTCCATCCCCAGTCGTGTTCTACCCTGGTTTTACGGTGGGTGTCCAGAGTCCATCAACCTGAAGATGTCCACTGCATGCACCTGGATTGTGGACCTGAAGCAACAAGATGGCAATGTTTTAATGGACAAAGGATGGCCAGAGTTTGTCAAAGCACATGACTTGAAGGTAGGATACCTCCTGACCTTCAAGAAGCTTGACACCAAATCATTGCAGGTGCTCATATTTGGTTACAATTGCTGTGAGAAGGTTATATGGTGTTCAGGTTATCACCCATCGCTGGGGCAACAATATCAATCACAGCTGTATTAAGTTGTCTTACAAATGTTCTTTAGAGAGAGCTGGTCTATAATAGTATACTGCTCTCTTTAATGATGCATTGTGGTGAACATGATGGTACCATTACTGGATTGTGGTCACATGTGAGGGGGGATGTTGAAATGTATAATTGGATTGCCTAGCCCTTTCCATTAGTTCGGACTTTTGGTTGCGTTGGCTAGTGCATGAAGCTTGACAAACCTTATTTATGTGTACAGCTCTCTAGTTGTACTATTAATTATTATGTGCTTATGTTGGCTGGATTGTGATGAACATGAGATGTTTTGTTGTTTACGTAAAGAAAAAAACGTGATGTTTTTTTGAATCCTGCGCTGGATATGTTTTGCACAAACTAGTGAAGTGACCGCTGACAAAACATATTATGCGCAAATAGGCAACCCTCAGCAACGATCATGGGTTCAAGTGTCCAGGATCCAGTGCCTTGACATAAGCAAGGCACAGATGAACAGTACGGTGACTTGTAGATTTGGCCGTTGGATTGAAAATAGATAGCTAAGATCAAAGTACTGTAGCATGTAGCATATGTACTGTTCATGGTTCTAAAGCACATGCACTGTGGACGACGTACTGTAGCACATGTCCTGTACATTGGTTGGTACTGTAGCAGTTACTAGTTAATAGTCATCTGTCTAATTATTTTTTATCCAACGGTTGAAAGGGAGGGGCAAGGCATGGTACGGAGTACTATTTATGTGTGCCTCGCCTTCATCAAGGCACTCGATCTCATTCCGGGTTCAAGTATTACCCCATGTAGCACCACTTTTTTTTTGGGTTAGCCAGACAACCTTCCCAATAAAAAAAAGTACTACCTTCCCTGCATGGGCCAATTGTTTGTACTTTTGGGCTGCCGCCGGCCATGTACATGGTGATTGCTGTCAGCCTGCTTACTTCGCTGATAACATTCCAAAAACACTTAATGGGCCTCCGACTCATGCCATTGGGGCCCTTCCTAATTTAAACACGGATATCCTATGATTGGCCCTCTAGAAACCGAGATTCTACATATAAAGTTATTTTTATTTCGTATCAATTATGATTATGATTCTTTTTAAATGCGCATAGCCAGTATGCGCATCTACATGGGCTCTATATTTTGATATATTCATATAGTCGATTTCAAAATTGTCATTAATTATATAAAGTTCCAAGATTTATTCTATTAGTGTGCAAGATCTTAGAGTGTATTTGTAGTTTAAAAAAAATGACAAACCTCTTCATCAGATTGTTGTTAACAAGTGCAGTGTTGTGAACCCAAAATATATTACATACTCCCTCGTAGATCAAATTTGATCTAATTAAGTTGAACTAAAACCCGGATCAACAATTAGTATGGATTAGATGCATGGAGTACGAAAAACAAATGAATAGGCAATATTTCAGTTTTTCCTTCAGTTGAGAATGCTAGAGCAGGACCCATTTGCCAGTAGCGTCCCTCAACATTTGAAGGTAAAAACAAACAGAAGGGATCGAAAAAAAAGCATCCTACATATCTCGGCTTAAAATATATCGAGAATTCACATATTTCTTGTACATAGAGGCTGACATCGGGGACCCATTGGCCAGCAGTGGAAAAAAAATCAAAGAGAGGAAACAATTATCGTACAGAGAAGCTGACATGTGGGACGCATTTTGCAGCAGCGTCCTCAACTTTAACAAAGGCGGCAGGGGATCGAAAGAAAAAGCAAAGTTGCCAGAAATCAGCGGTCAAAAATAAATCCAAGAAACGAAATGTTTATTGTTCCTAGAGGCTGACATATGGGACCCACGAGCGAGCAGCGTCCTCAACGTTTCAAAGGCGGCAGGGGATCGAAAAAAAGGCAAGTGACCATATATCAGGTGCCAAAAATAATCCAAGGAAAGAAATTTATTGTACATAGAGGATGACATATGGGTCCCGTTTTGCAGGAGCCGTCTCACCGTTTCCAAGGCGGCACGGGATCGAAAAAAAAGAAAGGAAAGGTTTATCGTTCAGAGAGGCTGAGATGTGGGACCCATGGGCCAGCAGCGTCCTCTTAGTTTCAAAGGCGGCAGGGGATAAAAAAAAGGCAAATAGCCAGTAATTAGGGTAAAAAAATCAAACAAAGGAAACTTTGACTGTTCATAGAGGCTGACATGTGGGACCCATGAGCCAGCAGCGTCTCAACGTTTCAGAGGCGGCATGAGATCGAAAGAAAAAGGCAAATAGCCAGAAATTATGTGTCAATAATAAATCAAACAAAGGAAAGGTTTATTGTTCATAGAGGCTGACATGTGGGACCTCTGAGCCAGCAGCGTCCTCAACGTTTTAATGGCGGCACGAGATCGAACGATAAAATAAGCCAAAAATCATTTGGTAAACAAAATCCAAGAAAAGAAACATTTACCGTTCTGAGAGGATGACATGCGGGACCCATGAGGCAGCAGCATCCTCAACGATTCCAAGGCGGCAGGGGATCAAAAGAAAAAAAAGGAAATATCCAGAAATTAATTAGGGGTTCAAAATAAATCCATCAAAAGAAACTTTTATTGTTCATAGAGGATGACATGTGGGACCGACGTGCCAACAGCATCCTCATCGTTTCAAAGGGGGCAGGAGATCAAAAGAAAAAGGCAAATAGCCAGACATTAGGGGTCAAAAATAACTCCAAAAAAGGAAACTTTTATTGTTCGTAGAGGATGACATGCGGGACCCATGATTCAGCAGCTTACTCAACGTTTCAAAGGCGGCATGAGATCGAAAGAAAAACGCAAGTGACAAAATATCAGGAGCTAAAGATAATCCAAGAAAAAAAGAAACTTTATTGTACATAGAGGATGACATGCGGGTCCCATTTAGCAGCAGCGGTCTCAACGTTTCAAATGCGGCTTGAGATCAAAAGAAAAAGAAAATAGCCAGAAATTAGGGGGTAAAAAAAACTCCAAGAAAGGAAAGCTTTATCGTTCATACAGGCTGACATGTCGGACCTATGAGCCTGCAGCTTACTCAGCGTTTCAAAGGCGGCAGGCCGGGGGATCAAAAGAAAAAGGAAATAGCCAAAAATCAGATGGTGAAAAAAAAAGAAAAGAAACTTTTATTGTACATAGAGGATGACATGCGGGTCCCATGAGCCAGCAGGTTCCTCAACGTTTCAAACGTGGCATGAGATCGAAAGAAAAAGGAAAGTGACCAAATATCAAGAGCCAAAAATAATCCAAGAAAAGAAACTTTATGTTACATAGAGGATGACATGTGGGTCCCATTTTGCAGCAGCGGTCTCAACGTTTCCAAGGCGGCACAGGACCAAAAGAAAAATGAAGTAGCCAGAAATCAGGGGTGAAAAAATCCAAGAAAAGAAAGATTTCAATTGGGCTGTATCTGGACATCTGGGCCTTCGAACTATCCTGCTGGGCCTTTTGTCTCGTACAATTTCAGCCCACTCCAAAACAGGAAAGTTCGGATTTTTCTAAAAAAAACAGGAAAGTCCTATGCATCGCAAAAACAAAAAACAAGGACACTCAACATATAAGTTTGTTTATGTAAAAATAAAGATTTAATTTATCCGTTTGCAATAGCTCAGAGCGAAATAATCAAGATATCACATGTTTCTTGTACGGGGAGGCTGACATCGGGGACCCATGAGCCAGCAGCGTCGTCAACGTTTCAAAGGCGGCAGGGGATCGAAAATAAAATAAAAAACCAAAAGTCAGTTGGTAACAAAATCCAAGAAAAGAAAACATTTATCATTCTGAGAGGATGACATGCGGGACCCATGAGGCAGCAGCATTCTCAAACGTTTCCAAGGCGGCAGGGGATCAAAAGAAAAATAAAGGAAATAGCCAGAAATTATTTAGGGGTAAAAAATAAATCCACCAAAGGAAACTTTTATTGTTCATAGAGGATGACATGTGGGACCGACCTGCCAACAGCGTCCTCATCCTTTCAACGGGGGCAGGGGATCAAAAGAAAAAGGCAAATAGAATTAGGGGTAAAAATAACTCCAATAAAGGAAACTTTTATTGTTCGTAGAGGATGACATGCGGGACCCATGAGCCAGCAGCTTACTCAACGTTTCAAAGGCGGCATGAGATCGAAAGAAAAAGGCAAGTGACCAAATATCAGGAGCCAAAAATAATCCAAGATTTATTGTACATAGAGGATGACATGTGGGTCCCATTTTGCAGCAGCGGTCTCAATGTTTGTAATGCGGCTTGAGATCAAAAGAAAAAGAAAGTAGCTAGTAATTAGGGGGTGAAAAAAAATCCAAGAAAAGAAACTTGATGGACATAGAGGATGACATGCGGGTCCCTTGAACCAACAGCTTACTCAACGTTTCAAACGTGGCATGAGATCGAAAGAAAAAGGCAAGTGACCAAATATGAGGTGCCAAAAAAACTCCAAGAAAAGAAAGTTGATTGCTCATAGAGGATGACATGCGGGTCCCATTTAGCTGCAGCGGTCTCACCGTTTGAGAGGCGGCAGGGGATCGAAAGAAAAAGTCAAGTGACCAAATATGAGGTGCCAAAAATAATCCAAAAAAAGAAAGTTTTATAGTACATAGAGGATGACATGCGGGTCCCATGAGTCAGCAGCTTACCATACGTTTCAAGGCGGCAGGGATCAAAAGAAAAAGGAAATAGCCAAAAATCAGAGGGTGAAAAAAATAAAGAAAATAAACTTTTATAGTACATAGAGGATGACATGCGGGTCCCATGAGCCAGCAGGTTCCTCAACGTTTCAAACTTGGCATGAGATCGAAAGAAAAAGGCAAGTGACCAAATATGAGGAGCCAAAAATAATTCAAGAAAAGAAAGTTTTATAGTACATAGAGGATGACATGCGGGTCCCATTTAGCAGCGGTATCACCGTTTGAGAGGCGGCAGGGGATCAAAAGAAAAAAGAAATTGCCAAAAATCAGATGGTGAAAAAAAACAAGAAAATGAACTTTTATAGTACATAGAGGATGACATGCGGGTCCCATGAGCCTGCAGGTTCCTCAACGTTTCAAACGTGGCATGAGATCGAAAGAAAAAGGCAAGTGAAAAAATATCAGGAGCCAAAAATAATTCAAGAAAAGAAAGTTTTATAGTACATAGAGGATGACATGCGGGTCCCATTTAGCAGCAGCGGTATCACCGTTTGAGAGGCAGCAGGGGATCGAAAGAAAAAGTCAAGTGACCAAATATGAGGTGCCAAAAAAATCCAAGAAAAGAAAGTTTTATAGTACATAGAGGATGACATGCGGGTCCCATTTAGCAGGTATCACCGTTTGAGAGGCGGGGGATCGAAAGAAAAAGGCAAGTGAAAAAATATGAGGAGCCAAAAATAATTCAAGAAAAGAAAGTTTTATAGTACATAGAGGATGACATGCGGGTCCCATTTAGCAGCAGCGGTATCACCGTTTGAGAGGCGGCAGGATCGAAAGAAAAAGGTAAGTGACCAAATATGAGGTGCCAAAAATAATTCAAGAAAAGAAAGTTTTATAGTACATAGAGGATGACATGCGGGTCCCAGTTAGCAGCAGCACCGTTTGAGAGGCGGCAGGGGATCGAAAGAAAAAGGCAAGTGACCAAATTTGAGGTGCCAAAAATAATCCAGAAAAGAAAGTTTTATAGTACATAGAGGATGACATGCGGGTCCCATTTAGCAGCAGCGGTATCACCGTTTGAGAGGCGGCAGGGATCGAAAGAAAAAGGCAAGTGACCAAATTTGAGGTGCCAAAAAAACTCCAAGAAAAGAAAGTTGATTGCACATAGAGGATGACATGCGGGTCCCATTTAGCAGCAGCGGTCTCAACGTTTCCAAGGCGGCAAGGGATCAAAAGAAAAAGGAAGTAGCCAGAAATCAGGGGGTCAAAAAAATCCAAGAATAGAAAGAATTTTGGTTCATAGAGGATGACATGCGGGACCCATGATCCTGCATCGTAAACGGCTCGATCGGAGAACGTTGAACGAGATGGCGCGATGTAGAAAAAAACAATGCCAGAGAGGCTGCCATCTGGGCCCTACATCCCTCGGCGGTGCGGATTTGCGTTGACTCGGCCGGCGAACCCGAGATTTCGAGATGCACCACGTCCCGGGCCACCATACGCCACGTTTTGGCCGCTTTCGTCGGGCTAGGTGGCCTCAAAAACGAGAAAAAAAAGTTTTGACATGCACCACGGAGGGACCAAAATCGTCGGCCATGGTACACCAGCAACCACGGCGCGACTTCAACTTCGTCGGCCATGGCAACTTTTCTTGTAGTGGTTGCTTGGTGTTTCTCCTCATATTTGTTCTTCCTCCCTTATTCCCCCAATATCTTTTGTGGCTTTGTTGGAATTTAGGAGAGAAGAACTTGGGCATCTTAGTGGTGTTCTTAGCCATTGAATTAGGTGCATCGGTTTGGGTTCTCTCCGGGGTTTCGATCTCGCAGAGGGCATGTTCCCTTAGTGGTGTTCTTGCCTTAGTGGCCATCTTGCATTAGTGGCCATCTTGCCTTTTGTGGCCATATTGCCTCTTGTGGCACCGTGACTCCTTTGTGGCCTTGTAGCCTTAGTGATCTTATCGTCTTAGTGGCGTGGTGGTCTTTGTGGCAGTGTGGCCTTTGTGTAGTGTGTTAGCCTCTTGTGGCGCATTAGCATCTTGGTGGCTTGGTGGTGTGTGGTGCCTATTGTGGCCGTGTACTTGAGAGCCTCCGTGTTGTGGAGTTGCCTCAAGCTTGATACTTGGCCAAGCCCAAGTTGTACGGTTCGGTGACCACCCTCAAGTGTCCCTTAGTGGATCGAGGCTTTCCTTTGGTGGAAAGGCTCGAGGAGAATACGGTGGCCCTAGTTGGCTTCTTGGAGTGGCTTGTTCCTCCACACCGCTCCAACGGAGATGTAGCACCCTTGGGTGTGAACTTCGGGATACATCGTCGTCTCCTCGTGCACCGGTTACTTCTCAACCCGAGCTCCTTTACCTATGCGCTTTACATTGTGATATCTATCATGCTTGATGCTATACCTATCTTGTTATCACCTTGTTGCTCATCATGCTAGCATAGGTTGTTGGAGCACTTAGGCAAACTCCTAGTTGATAGGCCTTGAGCTAAACTAGTAAACACATGTGTAGTTTTATTCCGCCTAGTTTAGCTCTCAAGTAGAAGTTTTTATACACCGCCTATTCACCCCCCTCTAGGCGACGTCCTAGTACATTCAATTACCCCATTTGTAATGATCAAAGGTTTGGCCCCCTAAAGTGTCTCTCATTAACTAAGTTTTCTCGTTTCCAAGATCAAGTATTGTATTGATCAACTAGGGCATATAACTTCTTTTATAGTTTTTTAAATGGACATAGTTATGGTTGTCTCAATAGTTTATATCTCAGGAGAATGCCTGAGATATTCACTTAGAGTTCTTTTCAAGGAATAATGGTTTAACCATTTGGATATATGGATAGGTCTCTCCCTTAATTCCAGTGTTGCCTCAACTAAGTTAAGTGTAACACTATACCTTGAGCTCTCTCTTATATAGGAATAGTTATTCTAGGATTTATGGTGTACTCCTAATATTTCCTTAGGTATCTAGGCTAAGAATCCACTTGGCTATCTTGGTTGGATTAGTCTCCTCCTTACTTTATCAATTCATGGATATAATCTTATTTCTTGTGGTATTAGGTTATCCCACCACTCCAAGATGAAATGGTTTATCTCCTAATACTTTAGTTCAATGGTTTTCCTTTATTCTTAAATAGGTAAAGCTAGTATTGATATGAATGGTCTCTCTCATTTGGGAAGGACTTCAATACTAACCTAAGGTTAGGCTTCATAGAGAATGATGTGATCATCAATATCTAGATAAATATTCATAGAGAATGATGTGATCATCAATATCTAGATAAATAATATAGAACTCTCACCTCTCTAGGTTTGATGTATAATAATTGGAATAGAGAAGAATATAAATATTTCTAGAGTTGATCTCCTTGTCATGTTTCCAAGAATGAAGTAAAATGAATACCATGAGGTTTATGGTAGGAACAAGGATTAGGTTAAGACATGGAAAAGATAAGTCAAAAATGGTTTCTCCATTTTATTGTTACTTGATTTGCAATTGAATAGATGTTCAGATGTTATGGCAAGGATTACTATATTATGATCTTTTATAAGATCAAGCAATTGATCCTTGATTAATATGTTATTGTGTTGGTTTTAGTGCCATTTGATCTAACCCCTTAGATCAAATCATCTCTAGCCAAAACAAGGTTTTAGCAAAAGTCACATTGAGGTTTTTAGCGCTTGACTTGATGAGCTACTTCAATTCCACCAAGGTCAAGTGAAACTTCAGTTACTGTGACTGTTTTACTTAAAGCGCGAAAATTTCCCGGATTTTCTATGCATGAATGCAATGCACAGATCTGTTTCCTCTATTTTTGTAACCCCAAATCGTGGGATATTACAGGCGTTGTTGCAGAGGCTGGGTGTAATTGGTATCTTTTGATATTAATATATTCTTTTTATCGAAAAAAAATCTAGATAAAGTTGAGCAGTTTTTTCAAGAACGAAGGAAGCACTATTGTTATTACAAAAGCTTTAATAAAACTAACCATATATTATTAAACATACGGAACAACTACTGTTGTTACAAAAAGGTTTAGCACTAAATGTTTGGAAGCTAGTTTAACAAATACGTGAGCAGCAAGATTTAGATCAGCCACCAACACCAGACAAAAAACTTGATGCCCGCGCTGAAATGCACTATAAAAATAAAGCAACATATATTATTAATTGTTCGAATATTCATCATATATGCATGTTATAAACATAAGTGCGCAAATAAGCAGACCGGAGTAGGATGCAGTAAGTATATGAAAAGATATGCAAGCACTTCATGATATACAATGTTCCTTGTGTGCAATGTTGATGCATATTGCAAGTATTGCTACATCCTTTCTTGAGATTTACTCTTTGAGATACCAACATAGAACTTTCCATGAGAATCCAATTCTTCCCTCTTCTGCTTGGATGAAGAGATGGAGGTAGCAGCTAATCATCCACGTACTTATCATTCTCATCATAATCAATAGCAAATATTTTCATTCTATGATCCAAATCATTTTCTAATCATAAATACATAGCTAAGAAGACTTGGGAGTAGGTCGTCATCCAGAGGAAGCAATGATCCAATCTTGTGAGTGACTACCCAACAAATTTTGAAAGCACATGGACCAGTTTATAGTATTGAAACTCATGTCAACTTGTACACCACAACATATAAAAGAAAGAATTGTATTCACGGATAAGACACATGATCCAATTATGTTCGGCATCACCATCAAAGTGAAAAAACTTATACAAGGAAAAAGTCAATCTGAATAAATTGAAAGATATAACCTCTTCACCACAACAACATTGTAAACCACATTGTGCATCCTGCTTGTACTTTCACAATGCATTTGGTACCAGAAAAATGCACCACAATGCCTAATGGTATGATGAGGACAACCATAGTACCATCGTCCATGCCAAGTAGCTAATAACATGGGAGCCAAAAAGAAAGAATGTAGAAGACTCAGTAAATTGCAACATAATATAATAATTTAGAGAAACAAACATACACTAACCTTTCGAAAAACTGATGAATTCAGAAGAGATTGGTAGGAAAAAACTATTGGTTGGACTCCAAAACAGAGGTACACACATCTCCACATAGGCAAACATAGCACAACAAAGATGCACACAACCTCTCAAAATCAGAGGTACCAAAAAAGCAAACGGCGCATTACAAGCATTCATCACAGAAACTACTAAGGAGCCTACGATGATGGAGGCCTAATTCGCAGGTTATGTTGTCATCCATGTTGGGTAAAAAAGTTCCTCGATGCATTCTTCAAACGTGTAGATACCTCCGTAAATAGACCATGATGCTCCACATGATGTATAGACGATCACGAATGGCGCATAGTTGTGCACCGATAGATAACTTGTATGAGAGAAGATTTTTTGTCATAAAAAAATTGTCATTTCTACATAGCCACAACGCTAAATAAAGGCAATGTTTGAACCAATTTCCCACCCTAATAAGTATCTTAAACCTATAATCCACACACGATAGAACCAATTTCCAAATATATTTGTAACGTTGGGTGGTGGGTATAAGGTAGAAACTATCTGGATGCCTGACCATATAGGTCTGGCAAATTGACAATGGAATATAAAATGTTTAATAGTCTTGTCATGATGATAAAATACATGCTTTTTTACTTCCATGTCAATTGCATTTTCAAGGTTGTTTTTGGTGAGCATTACACCTCGATGATGATACCACGCAAAAACCATAGTTTTAGTGGAATGTTCATCTTAAAAAATTTATTGTTATTATCACTATCAACTGGCACGTCTGGCTAGATTAAAGCTTCGTACATAGAATCAAGAGTCCATCAAAACTCGTCGGTTCCTGCGTCAAATGGACCAAAACCAGATGTTGTAGCAAAACATTTCATGATGATAGCCTGGGACCAACGAGATCAGTCTAAACGTCACATTTAATGGTGAAGTTTCCAACACCTTAGCGATCGTATCACTTTTGTGATGCACAATATTATACAAAGTTGAAATTTGTTCATGGATTGTGTAGTTACCTAGCCATTTATCCTCCGAGAACCTTATCTTCGAGTCATCTATAATTAAGAACGGAGCATATGGGAAGAATAATTTCTTCGTCACCTTAAGACGAATCTAGAAGTGCGAGTCACCCGGTTTGCAAAAAAAAGTTGTGATAACGCGCGTGAGCCTATGTACTTTGTCCTTATACGAGTTTACCATATCCCACCTTTGGTAAGAAGGATAAAAAGTCATTTACCTAGAAGCGCTATATTCTTGACCTCAAGGTCATGAATCCCGAACCCTCCTTTGTCTTTAGGCGACAAACCACACTCAACTTAGCTAGTTGTTAGTTATTTTTCTCATTATCTCCTTGTCAAAGGAATCTTGATCGGAAATTATCTAAACGTTTTAGCACTCATTTTGAAAGTTGGAAGAAATAAATCATATACCCATATAACTGAGTACTGAGTTAATGAGAACCAATCTTCCTCCCAAGGATAATAGTTTACCATTTGAGCTAGTTAATCTTAATTGAAGGCGCTCACCCACCAATTTCCATTGGGCACTTGTAAGTCTCCGATAGTGAATCAGAATACCCAGATACCTAATAGGAAACTAACCTTGAGCACAACTGAATAACTCAGCATATTGGAGGAAGAGATGCACAATCAGATGGGTTAAGGTTGGGGAGGATAATATCAAATTCTTCCATGCCATGGCCACACAGAGGCACATAAGGAATGCTATATCCATGCTGACTGCTGCAGATGGAAGGTAGGTGTCTGATCATGCAAAGATGGCTGGTTTGTTGTGGTCCACTTATAAGGAAAGAATGGGTATGTCTGAGGGTATTAGTATGCAATTTGATCTTGCTGCTATTTTGGAAAAAGTTCCTAGTTTGGAAGAAATTTATATGCCTTTTTTGCTAGAGGAGATGGAACTACTAATTAAGCAAATGCCCCCAGATAAGGCACCTGGACCAGATGGTTTCAATGGTCATTTATTGAAAAAATGTTGGCCCATAGTTAAACATCAGTTTTTTGATCTGGCTGTAGAGTTTCATGAGGGTTCTTTGAATCTACAAAATATTAATGGGTCTTACATCACCTTGGTTCCAAAGGTGCAGTCACCAGAGACAATGAATGATTTCAGGCCCATTTCTTTGACAAATCTTTGCATAAAATTTCTTACAAAGTTGGTGGCTAACAGGTTTCAACGGAAAATTTTGAAGTGTATTCATAAAAACCAATATGGTTTCATAAAGTCTAGAACAATTCATGACTGTGTGGCATGGACATTTGAGTATTTATATCAATGTCATATCTCCAAGAATCCTATAATTATTCTTAAACTTGATTTTGCTAAAGCTTTTGATACAATTGAGCATGAGGTGATTTTGCAAGTAATGAAGCATAAAGGCTTTGATGAGAAAACTATTGGATGGGTGAGAAGTATTCTTACATCTGGTACTTCTTCTGTTTTGTTGAATGGAGTGCCTGGTAAGCAGTTTGTCTGTAAGAGGGGTGTGAGGCAAGGGGATCCACTGTCACATATTTTATGTGTGTTGGGTTCTGATTTGTTACAAACAGTGGTTAATAATATGCTTCAAGAGGGGAGAATTTCTTTGCCTATAGAGATTAATGATCCAAAGTTCCCAATTGTTCAGTATGCTGATGATACTCTGTTAATATTGCCTGCTGACTTGACTCAGATTTTGGCTTTGAAGGATATGCTTCACAACTTCACTGTCTCTACTGGGTTGGAGATTAATTACCACAAGTCTAGTATGGTGCCTATCAATGTACTAGGTGAGGAAATGAAAGTGTTAGCAGAAGCTTTTGGCTGTCAAATAGCATCCCTGCCTTTTACTTATTTAGGTTTGCCACTGGGAACAACAAAACCAAAATTAAATGATCTTGCTCCTATTGTCACTCGTTTGGAAAGAAGATTGACTTCTGTATCCAGTTTCTTATCACAAGGAGCTAGGCTACAGTTGGTAGATTCAGCTTTATCATCCACTAGTCGTCAACCCGTGCAGCTGCACGTGCTAGTTGTTTTTATGCCTTTTTTCTCTATCTAAACATTTTTTGAAAGTATTCAGTATTATTTAACACGGAAGTGCATTTGGTGAGTTCGTTAGTATTTTATCTTAGCAACAATTTTTTCGTATCCGTATAAATAAATTTTAATATGGTATATTTTATGATTATCCTAAAAAAGGGCAGTTGCATCAAGAGGATATGTGAGTATACATATGCGCCTATATTTTATTCCGGTTAAAAAACTCCATGTAGCGGCAATCAGTAGTTTTAATTTAAATTCCCTAAAATTTACATCTAAAGTACTCCAGGGACTACCAACCATTCACTGGTTCACTCGTTATCATCTATCTATGTATATGTACCTACATATATTCATGAACCCAAGCTATCTATGTATCTGTACCTACATATATCCATGAACCCAAGTTATAGTTATAGTAAAAGTATTATAAAATCACTAACACACGTGCATACGTCTTAGCATATAGCTATGCCAAAGCTGCATGATAACAGTATTATGTTATTTCACGACGTCTCAAGACAGTGGCTTTAGCTGCCGGCAAGAAAGCAGAGTTCACCGCTCAAGGTGAAACTAATGTCGTCCCGGCGGCTGCTACATGTCGCCGGCTGCTGGACTCCTCCTTACAGTGATGCTTGATAATGATTTGGTGCAAAGAGGTAGAGATAATGTATGAGAGAAATTATGAAGACTGCAGTAGTTCGCCGACCAAAACACCAATAATATCTCTTTGAAACTGCTACCTTCGGTGGAGCGTTGTCTTATTTTCAAAATGATCTGCATAACTGGACATATCTTCATTCAGTTGAAGTAATGACACATCTATTCCCATGATGACAACCTAATAAAAATATATGTATCAAAAAACATAAAACTGGATGTGCTTATGTGTCCATGTGACCAGGAGGTGGGAGGTGCGATGCAGCCAGCAGGGATAAAGAAATCGAGAAGATCATGTTTATCAACATTCCTGTTAAAACTGGAGTGGACAATTACTCGCCGATGTTAACCTTCTCAATTTATGCAGCGAGATTCAGACGTCGAAAACGCCAGAGAACCATCCACATGAAGTCAGCATGTACAACAAACTGTACATATCAGAAGTGCGTTAATGAATATATAATGCATCATAGTTCTTGATATTTGTTAATAACATCGAAATTATCAGTAAACCACCATAGAAATCCATACAACGACCCTCTAGTCTCATCTCTCATGATGCCAGAGAAACAACACTCCAACTCTAATATTATATTCCATTAATTAAGTTCCTTACCTATTGGTACCATTTCTCATCCGCTGAAATGCAGCAGGCCAGCAAACGATGTTAACTCACATTAACCAATCCGCTCAATTAGGTTCATGCAGAACAGATGTAAAGTCTGAATTATTTTTGCATGACATATTCAAAACAGGAATAGTTAAATTTCGGGAAAATATATCTGCCGAGATATGCTTATAACTAAATTTAGTGAAATTTGCATTTCTATGCTAATTATTTTCCAAGTGTGTAGATCAATTAGCCAAGCAATCAACCTAACCTTGCTAAATTATTATTAAAGATTACACATGAAGTTGTCAGGCAATCACGATCTAATGTCCAATTACCTCCACCATTACATGCACATATTCTCAGATCATTGGCCTAGACATGTAGTCCCAGTCTTCCATAATGTGATGAAATCGTGCAAATATAGTTAAGCAAGTATATGCAAATTCAGCTTTCACATGCAACTACACTAATAAGTGAATATAATTAATCGTTCAAAGCGTACAAACCCCTAGAGTTGACTTACAAAGAACACTCGTCCAGCCATGCAGTTTCATCAATGCATCCCAGGTCGGCTGGAGGGCCGGCACATGTGAAAGCCTGCAACCTAACACAATATTCTAGGGTTAGTAATCTGCATGCACGTCTATAGGTCAAATAAGATGAGCCCTTCGTCTGCACAAATCTTGGAATTGACCTGAAAAAAAAACACTTCGCTTTAACCATGCGTTTTCTTCCCTACTGATCAGCTGCATGTTGCCATCATGATACACCATACATCATGCCGGCCGGCCAGCCGTTGCTTGCATCAAGCTCGGAGCTCCATAGAGCTATCTGGGGTTAAGAATCTATATATGCAGAACTACATCTGCTGAAACTAACATGATACTCGATGTACGTAATGCACCATCCGAAATTGAGGCTACCAACAGAGGTACACGGACAGAACAATAAGAGAAGAGAGACGCGTGGCTGCCGAGCCATATTTCAGCACGGCACCTCCGGCGCCTCTATCTCCATGGAGAATACTGAGACTAAAGTGGCAAGCATGTAGGGCTACAATCCATCAAACATCATACACATCGGCCATGCATGGTTTGATGAGGACTCTGCTCGGTACGCTCTAGTTTCACGGACGATCGCCGACGATTACCTGCAATGGCGAGGGGAGGCTCATAGATAAATAAATTGTTTTTTCAGAACGGATCAAATCTATCAAGATTTCTGCCCGCATATGTCTCAGTCATTTGTTTAAAAAACAAAATCTGGTAATTATAAGGGACGTGTATTGGTTGGACTCTAGGGATATATTTTTTAAACTTTTCAAACCACGTGTAGGACATAAATTACGTGAACCTCGTAGCAATGTTCGGTTTTCCCCGGTCAGCTTGTGGTTGGACATGACCTGTTACGTATATAATTAAACTAACGTGTCCAATTAAAGTAACGTGTCCACGTAACTTTTTATGGACATTATAAATTATGTCTTTATCAGCTAATCGTATTCGTAAATTCTAGATCTAATTGTCTTAATTATTCTGATGATGTGGATTAATGTGGTGTCTCGTATGGTGCCTCTAATTAGTAAATATAAGATGTCAACTTTCTTTCTGTGTTCCTTGGACTTACCACCTGGCATAACTAAGCAGTTGGATAGAATTTTAAGGCAATGTCTATGGAGAGATAATATTGACACTCCCAAACAATCTCTGGCTGCTTGGGATATGTTGTGCAAGCCAAAGCATAAGGGAGGAGTAGGCATCATAAACTTTCAGAAGCAAAATGAAGCACTTTTGATGAAACATCTTGATAAATTTTTTAATCATGCTGATGTACCATGGATGAATTTGATTTGGCTAGCCTATTATGAAGAATCAGTACCCCAGTCTGAGAAGCTGTGTGGTTCTTTTTGGTGGAAGGACATTTGCAAGCTTTTGGTTAAGTTCAGGGCAATCTCTACTGTGTTGCCTGGTAGGGGAGATACCTTTCTCTTTTGGAGTGATAGTTGGATGTTTGATGGGTCAGCACAACCTATAGCACAGAGGTTTCCAAGATTGCATTCATATGTAAAAGAGCCTAATTTAACAGCAAAACAAGTTTATGATTGCCCAGTTTTTGCAGATCTGTTTCACTTACCCCTATCTGCTCAAGCCTATGAGGAGTTTCAAAAGGTTGTTCAGATCATGAGAGTTTCTCCTCTATCTGTGGCAGCTGATGTTTGGCAGTATAGTTGGGGTAAATCCTTTATTGCATCCATATATTATCAGTATTTGTTTGCAGAAGTTACAGTCATGCCTGTTTTCCAATGATTTGGAAGTCATCCCGTATAATGAAGCATAAGTTTTTTGCCTGGTTACTTCTCAATGATCGATTAAACACCAGAGATCTACTGCAAAGAAGGCATTGGAAAGTGACTGAAGATACTCATTGTGTGCTCTGCCCAGGGAGAAAATATGAGGATAGAATCCATATGTTCTTTGAATGCAATTATAGTCAGAGGGTTTGGAATTATCTACAAATTAATTGGGCATCTGGTCAGGAGGTGCAGGCGATTTTCTCTTCGGCTAAGCTAGATTTTGGTAAGCCTTTCTTTATGGAGGTAGTCATTTTAGCCTATTGGAATATTTGGAAGCAAAGGAATGGGCAAATTTTTCAAGGGGGAAGGCCTTCGTTTCTGGGATGGAAGAGGAGCTTCTTGCATGATGTATCCTTGCTTGAGCATAGGATAAAGAGAAAGCATCTTAACTCTTTTGTAGCCTGGATAGGCAGCTTACGGTAGACCTATGAGTTTTTGTGTTATTTTGTACATGTAGGGTCTCCTTTTTTCCTTTTTCCTCCTTCCCCTTCTGTTTTTTGTACATATGTGTTGGGGTTGGTAATAAATTGTTGTGGGGCTTTTTGCCTCACAGTCTTCCTTTTCAAAAAAAAAAAACTCAGCATACTGATTGGCCTCATCTTGAGCCTCACCGAAACAGAACAACTCACTCTTATGGAAATTGATTTTTAGATCTAGTGATTGTTTGAATGCTAATGGAAATAACTTCATGTTGCGAGCCTTATCGATGTCATGTTTCATGAAAAGAATTGCATCGTCAGCATATTGTAGGATAGATAATCCACCATCAACAAGATGAGGAATCACACCTACAATTTGAACATCATACTTTGCACGCTCAATCATGATAGCAAAAATATCTGCCACTATATTAAAAATCATGGCCGATAAGGATCGTCTTGTCTTATTCATTTCTTTGTCTAAAAGTACCTGACATAGGTATGCCGAATAGGCATGCCGAATAAAGTACCCGGGTTATCTGGAGAGGACGTGAAGCTCATGAACCCGAAGCTTTGGAGGCCCACAAGCCCAGAGAATTTCGGATAAGGAAGATAGAGTTGTATTTGGAATAATGTAACTATATTGGAAAGGCCCAATACGCCTCTCGCAGTTTGTAACTTATACGACACAAAAAGCCTCAGCTCCACCTCCTATATAAAGAGGAGCCGAGGGAAAAGCAAGGGATCGAATCTATTGTCAACAGAACCACCGTAACTTTAGTCGAGCACCTGTGTGGTCTGCAACCTTCGAGATCTACTTGCCCTCTACTTCTTACGAAACCCTAAGTTTACAATCTGTAGGCATTGACAAGTTAATCCCTTGTCAGTACCTACCATCATCATCATTGACTTCGATGGCTACACTACCCCCAATATAAAACTATGAACCAAAGCACGCCACTCTGCAAAGAAGTCTTTCATTCCGAGAGTCTGTTGAAGGAAACCACTTGACCAATTTCATATGATTTCTAAAAATCAATTTTTTTAATTATCCCATTCAACTTTTTCCTATAAAGTTTGTGAACTTTTTCATGAAGGATAATCACTCTATCTAGGATGTTACGACCTTGCATATGTTGGAGATATGCCCAAGAGGCAATAATAAAAGTGGTTATTATATATCTTTATGTTTATGATAAAAGTTTATATACCATGCTATAATTGTATTAACTGAAACATTGATACATGTGTGATATGTAAACAAACAAAGAGTCCCTAGTAAGCCTCTGCTTGTTGATTAATAGATGATTAGTTTCATAATCATGAACATTGGATGTTATTAATAACAAGGTTATATCATTGTATGAATGATGTAATGGACACACCCAATTAAGCGTAGCATAAGATCACGTCATTAAGTTATTTGCTATAAGCTTTCAATACATAGTTACCTAGTCCTTATGACCATGAGATCATGTAAATCACTTATACCGGAAAGGTACTTTGATTACATCAAACGCCACTGCGTAAATGGGTGGTTATAAAGGTGGGATTAAGTATCCGGAAAGTATGAGTTGAGGCATATGGATCAATAGTGGGATTTGTCCATCCCGATGACGGATAGATATACTCTGGGCCCTCTCGGTGGAATGTCGTCTAATGTCTTGCAAGCATATGAATAAGTTCATAAGAGACCACATACCACGGTACGAGTAAAGAGTACTTGTCGGAGACGAGGTTGAACAAGGTATAGTGTGATACCGATGATCAAACCTCGGACAAGTAAAATATCGCGTGACAAAGGGAATTGGTATCGTATGTGAATGGTTCATTCGATCACTAAAGTCATCGTTGAATATGTGGGAGCCATTATGGATCTCCAGATCCCGCTATTGGTTATTGGTCGGAGTGAGTACTCAACCATGTCCGCATAGTTCGCGAACCGTAGGGTGACACACTTAAAGTTGGATGTTGAAATGGTAGAACTTGAATATGGAATGGAGTTCGAATATTTGTTCGGAGTCCCGGATGTGATCCCGGACATCACGAGGAGTTCCGGAATGGTCCGGAGAATAAGATTCATATATAGGATGTCATTTTATGTGAATAAAATGATGCGGAAGGTTCTATGGAAGGTTCTAGAAGGTTCTAGAAAAGTCCGGAAGAAACCACCAAGGAAGGTGGAGTCCACATGGGACTCCACCTCCATGGCCGGCCAACCCTAGTGGGGGAGGAGTCCCAAGTGGACTCCCCCTTAGGGGGCCGGCCACCCCCCCTATGGAAGGTGGAATTCCCACCTCTAGTGGGAATCCTAGCTTGGGAAGGTTTCCCACCATATGGAAGGTTTTGGGTTCGGGTCTTATTCGAAGACTTGTAGTCCAACACTTGGGGCTTCCACCTATATATAGAGGGCCAAGGGGAGGGGGCCGGCCACACCAAAGCCTCAAGCTTGGCTGCCCCCTATAGTGGCCGGCCACCCTTCTCCCCAAACCCTAGCGCCCCACTCCTCCACCATATCCCGCACGCTTAGCGAAGCTCCGCCGGATTTCTCCACCGCCACCGACACCACGCCGTCGTGCTGTCGGATTCAAGAGGAGCTACTACTTCCGCTGCCCGCTGGAACGGGAGGTGGACGTCGTCTTCATCAACAACCGAACGTGTGACCGAGTACGGAGGTGCTGCCCGTTCGTGGCGCCGGAACCGATCGTGATCAAGATCTTCTACGCGCTTTTGCAAGCGGCAAGTGAACGTCTACCGCAGCAACAAGAGCCTCCTCTTGTAGGCTTTGGAATCTCTTCAAGGGTGAGTCTCGATAATCCCCTCGTTGCTACCGTCTTCTAGATTGCATCTTGGCTTGGATTGCGTGTTCGCCGTAGGAAAATTTTTGTTTTCTATGCTACGTTATCCTACAGTGGTATCAGAGCCGTGTCTATGCATAGATGGTTGCACGAGTAGAACACAATGGTTTGTGGGCGTTGATGCTCTTGTTATCTTTAGTTAAGTACTTTGCATCTTTGTGGCATAGTGGGATGAAGCGGCTCGGGCTAACTTTACATGACCGCGTTCATGAGATTTGCTCCACGCTTGACATGCAACTTGTATTGCATAAGTGGCTTTGCGGGTGTCTGTCTCTCCTACTATAGTGAAGATTCAATTTACTCTTCTATTGATAACACTAGTATCACCGTTGTGGTTCATGTTCGTAGGTAGATTGGATCTTGCTCGAAAACCCTAAACCACGTAAAATATGCAAACCAAATTAGAGAACGTCTAACTTGTTTTTGCAGGGTTTGGTGATGTGATATGGCCATAATGTGATGATGAATATGTATGAGATGATCATTATTGTATTGTGGCAACCGGCAGGAGCCTTATGGTTGTCTTTAAATTTCATGTTGAGTAGTATTTCAAAGTAGTTGTAATAGTTGCTACATGGAGGACGATCATGAAGACGGCGCCATTGACCTTGGTGCTTCGCCGACGATGATGGAGATCATGCCCGTTGATGATGGAGATCATGTCCGTGCTTTGGAGATGAAGATCAAAGGCGCAAAGACAAAAGGGCCATATCATATCACATATGAATGCATGTGATGTTAATCCTTTTATGCATCTTATTTTGCTTAGATCGCGACGGTAGCATTATAAGATGATCCCTCTCACTAAAATCTCAAGATAATAAAGTGTTCATCCTTAGTAGCACCGTTATCAAGTCTTATCGTTTCGAAGCATCTCGTGATGATCGGGTGTGATAGATTCGATAAGTACATATAACGGGTGCAAGACAGTTTTGCACATGCGGATACTAAGGTGGCCTTGACGAGCCTAGCATGTACAGACATGGTCTCGGAACACGTGATACCGAAAGGTAGAGCATGAATCATATGATTGATATGATGAACACTTTGAGTGTTCGCCATTGAAATTACATCTTGTCTCGTGATGATCGGGCATAGGTGTGATGGATTTGGTTCGTGTGATCACTAAGACAATGCGAGGGATATTGTTTTGAGTGGGAGTTCACCTAGATTTTTAATTATGTAGAATTAAAATTTGAACTCAATTTGTCATAAACTTAGTCTAAACTATTGCAAATATGTTGTAGATATGGCGTCCCCAATCAATTTTAACCAGTTCCTAGAGAAAGAAAAGCTTAAGAGCAACGGTAGCAACTTCACCGACTGGTTCCGTCATGTGAGGATCTTCCTCAATGGCGGAAATCTGCAATATGTGCTTGATGCACCGCTAGGTGACCCTCCTGCAGAATCTGAAACCGATGAAGTAAAGAATGTTTACGCGACTCGGAAAACTCGGTACTCTCAAGTTCAGTGTGCCATCTTATGCAGTCTGGAATCCGATCTTCAAAAACGTTTTGAGCATCACGATCCTCATGAGTTGATGAAAGAGTTGAAGACTATTTTTGAGACTCATGCGGCCGTGGAATGCTATGAAGCATCGAAACACTTTTTCAGCTGTATGATGGAAGAAGGCAGCTCCATTAGTGAGCACATGCTCGTTATGACCGGCATGCGAAGAAACTCAGTGACTTGGGAATAGTGATTCCTAACAGACTGGGGATTAATCGTGTCCTTCAATCACTGCCACCAAGTTACAAGAACTTTGTGATGAACTACAATATGCAGAACATGAACAAGGAGTTTCCTGAACTCTTTGGCATGCTAAAAGCTGCTGAGATTGAGATCAAGAAAGAGCACCAAGTGTTGATGGTCAACAAGACCACCAGTTTCAAGAAACAGGGCAAGTCTAAGGGAAAATTCAAGAAGGGTGGCAAGAAAGCTGCCACGCCTCCTATGAAACCTAAGAACGGCCCTAAGCCTGATGCTGAGTGCTATTACTGCAAGGAGAAGGGACACTGGAAGCGTAATTGCTCCAAGTATTTGGCGGATCTAAAGAGCGGCCTTGTCAAGAAGAAGAAGGTATATCTGATATACATGTTATAGATGTTTATCTCACTAGTTCTCGTTCTAGTACCTGGGTATTTGATACTGGTTCGGTTGCTCATATTTGTAACTCGAAACAGGAACTAAAGAATAAACGACAACTGCTGAAAGATGAAGTGACGATGCGCGTTGGAAACGGATCCAAGGTCAATGTGATCGCAGTCGGGACACTTCCTCTACATCTACCTTCGGGATTAGTTTTAAGCCTAAATAATTGTTATTATGTACGTTGAGCATGAACATTATATCTGGATCTTGTTTAATGCAAGACGGTTATTCATTCAAGTCTGAGAATAATGGTTGTTCTATTTTTATGAATAATATCTTTTATGGTCGAGCACCACAAAAGAATGGCTTATTTCTGTTAGATCTCGATAGTAGTAATACGCATATACATAACATTGATGCTAAGCGAATTAAATTGAATGATAATTCTACTTATATGTGGCACTGTCGTCTTGGTCATATTGGAGTGAAACGCATGAAGAAACTCCATACTGATGGATTACTTGAATCACTTGACTTTGAGTCACTTGATAGATGCGAAGCATGTCTGATGGGAAAAATGACTAAGACTCCATTCTCGGGTATGATGGAGCGAGCTACTGACTTATTGGAAATCATACATACAGATGTGTGTGGACCAATGAGTGTAGCATCGCGCGGTGGTTATCGTTATGTTCTAACCTTCACAGATGATTTAAGTAGATATGGGTATATCTATTTAATGAAACATAAATCCGAAACTTTCGAGAAGTTTAAGGAATTCCAAAGTGAAGTAGAAAATCAACGTAACAAGAAGATTAAATTTCTACGATCTGATCGCGGAGGTGAATATCTGAGTTATGAGTTTGGCATGCATTTAAAGAAATGCGGAATACTTTCACAATTGACACCGCCGGGAACACCACAACGAAACGGTGTGTCCGAACGTCGTAATCGAACTCTCTTAGATATGGTTCGTTCTATGATGTCTCTGATTTGCCGTTATCATTTTGGAGTTATGCATTAGAGACAGCCGCATTCACTTTAAATAGAGCACCATCAAAATCCGTTGAAACGACGCCGTATGAATTATGGTTTAATAAGAAACCTAAGCTGTCGTTCCTAAAAGTTTGGGGTTGCGAAGCCTATGTAAAAAAGTTACAACCGGACAAGCTAGAACCCAAAGAGGAAAAATGCGTCTTCATAGGATACCCTAAGGAAACTATAGGGTACACTTTCTATCACAGATCCGAAGGCAAGATCTTTGTTGCTAAGAACGGAACCTTTCTTGAGAAAGAATTTCTCACTAAAGAAGTGACTGGAAGAAAAGTAGAACTCGATGAGATTGAAGAATCTCTACTCGTTGATCAGAGTAGCGCAGTACCGGAAAATGTTCCACCTACACCGGCAACAGAGGAAGCTAATGATAATGATCATGAAACTTCAAATGAGACAGCTACTGAACCTCGCAGATCGACAAGGGATCGTGCCACTCCAGATTGGTATGATCCTTGTCTAAATGTCATGATTGTGGATAACAATGATAAAGACCCTGCGACGTATGAAGAAGCGATGATGAGCCCAGATTCCAACAAATGGCAAGAAGCCATGAAATCCGAAATGGGATCCATGTATGATAACAAAGTATGGACTTTGGTAGAATTACCTGATAGCCGCAAGGCTGTCGAGAATAAATGGATCTTCAAGAGAAAAACAGATGCCGATGGTAATATTACTGTCTATAAAGCTCGACTTGTCGCAAAGGGTTTCCGACAAATTCAAGGTGTTGACTACGATGAGACTTTCTCAGTAGCGAAGCTAAAATCTGTGAGGATTTTGTTAGCAATAGCTGCATTTTTCGATTATGAGATTTGGCAGATGGATGTCAAAACGGCGTTCCTTAATGGTGACATTGAGGAAGAGTTGTATATGGTACAACCCAAAGGTTTTGTCGATCCTAAAAATGTTGACAAAGTATGCAAACTTCAGCGTTCAATCTATGGACTGAAGCAAGCATCGAGAAGTTGGAACCGACGTTTTGATAAGGTGATCAAAGACTTCGGGTTTATACAGTGTCATGGAGAGGCCTGTATTTACAAGAAAGTGAGTGGGAGCTCTGTAGCATTCCTGATATTATATGTAGATGACATATTATTGATTGGGAATGATATAGAACTATTAAGCAGTGTAAAGGGTTATTTGAATAATAGTTTTTCAATGAAAGACCTTGGTGAAGCATCATACATATTAGGCATCAAGATTTATAGAGATAGATCAAGACGTCTAATAGGGCTATCACAGAGTACATACCTGGACAAGATTCTGAAGAAGTTTAGAATGGACGAAAGTAAGAAAGGATTCTTACCTATGTTAAGGGCAAGGTCTTGAGTAAGACTCAAGGACCGGCTACGGCAGAAGAAAGAGAAAGGATGAGTCAGATCCCCTATGCCTCGGCAGTAGGCTCTATCATGTATGCCATGCTATGTACAAGACCGGATATAGCACATGCTGTTAGTTTGACTAGCAGATATCAAAGTGATCCAGGAATAGAACACTGGACAGGTCAAGAATATCCTGAAGTACTTGAAAAGAACTAAGGATATGTTTCTTTGTTATGGAGGTGACCAAGAGCTCGTTGTAACAAGTTACACCGATGCAAGTTGGAACACTGATCCTGATGACTCTAAGTCACAATCAGGTACGTGTTTATATTGAATGGTGCTGCAGTAAGCTGGGCAAGCTCGAAAGGCACGGTGGCGAAATCCTCAACAGAATCGGAGTACATAGCGGCTTCGAGGCTTCATCAGAAGCGGTATGGATGAAGAGGTTCATTGTAGAGCTCGGTGTGGTTCCTAGTGCATTGGACCCACTAGTCATCTACTGTGACAACATGGGTGCCATCGCCAATGCACAAGAACCAAGGTCACACAAGAGGCTGAAGCATATCAAGCTGCGTTACCACTCGATTCGCGAGTACATCGAAGATGGAGAAGTAAAGATTTGCAAAGTACACACTGATCTGAATGTAGCAGATCCGTTGACTAAAGCTCTCCCTAGGGCAAAGCATGACCAACACCAGAATGCCATGGGTGTTAGGTACCTTACAATGTAATCTAGATTATTGACTCTAGTGCAAGTGGGAGACTGTTGGAGATATGCCCAAGAGGCAATAATAAAAGTGGTTATTATATATCTTTATGTTTATGATAAAAGTTTATATACCATGCTATAATTGTATTAACTGAAACATTGATACATGTGTGATATGTAAACAAACAAAGAGTCCCTAGTAAGCCTCTTAACTAGCTTGTTGATTAATAGATGATTAGTTTCATAATCATGAACATTGGATGTTATTAATAACAAGGTTATATCATTGTATGAATGATGTAATGGACACACCCAATTAAGCGTAGCATAAGATCACGTCATTAAGTTATTTGCTATAAGCTTTCAATACATAGTTACCTAGTCCTTATGACCATGAGATCATGTAAATCACTTATACCGGAAAGGTACTTTGATTACATCAAACGCCACTGCGTAAATGGGTGGTTATAAAGGTGGGATTAAGTATCCGGAAAGTATGAGTTGAGGCATATGGATCAATAGTGGGATTTGTCCATCCCGATGACGGATAGATATACTCTGGGCCCTCTCGGTGGAATGTCGTCTAATGTCTTGCAAGCATATGAATAAGTTCATAAGAGACCACATACCACGGTACGAGTAAAGAGTACTTGTCAGAGACGAGGTTGAACAAGGTATAGTGTGATACCGATGATCAAACCTCGGACAAGTAAAATATCGCGTGACAAAGGGAATTGGTATCGTATGTGAATGGTTCATTCGATCACTAAAGTCATCGTTGAATATGTGGGAGCCATTATGGATCTCCAGATCCCGCTATTGGTTATTGGTCGGAGTGAGTACTCAACCATGTCCGCATAGTTCGCGAACCGTAGGGTGACACACTTAAAGTTGGATGTTGAAATGGTAGAACTTGAATATGGAATGGAGTTCGAATATTTGTTCGGAGTCCCGGATGTGATCCCGGACATCACGAGGAGTTCCGGAATGGTCCGGAGAATAAGATTCATATATAGGATGTCATTTTATGTGAATAAAATGATGCGGAAGGTTCTATGGAAGGTTCTAGAAGGTTCTAGAAAAGTCCGGAAGAAACCACCAAGGAAGGTGGAGTCCACATGGGACTCCACCTCCATGGCCGGCCAACCCTAGTGGGGGAGGAGTCCCAAGTGGACTCCCCTTAGGGGCCGGCCACCCCCTTATGGAAGGTGGAATTCCCACCTCTAGTGGGAATCCTAGCTTGGGAAGGTTTCCCACCATATGGAAGGTTTTGGGTTCGGGTCTTATTCGAAGACTTGTAGTCCAACACTTGGGGCTTCCACCTATATATAGAGGGCCAAGGGCCGGCCACACCAAAGCCTCAAGCTTGGCCGCCCCCTAGTGGCCGGCCACCCCTTCTCCCCAAACCCTAGCGCCCCACTCCTCCACCATATCCCGCACGCTTAGCGAAGCTCCGCCGGATTTCTCCACCGCCACCGACACCACGCCGTCGTGCTGTCGGATTCAAGAGGAGCTACTACTTCCGCTGCCCGCTGGAACGGGGAGGTGGACGTCGTCTTCATCAACAACCGAACGTGTGACCGAGTACGGAGGTGCTGCCCGTTCGTGGCGCCGGAACCGATCGTGATCAAGATCTTCTACGCGCTTTTGCAAGCGGCAAGTGAACGTCTACCGCAGCAACAAGAGCCTCCTCTTGTAGGCTTTGGAATCTCTTCAAGGGTGAGTCTCGATAATCCCCTCGTTGCTACCGTCTTCTAGATTGCATCTTGGCTTGGATTGCGTATTCGCCGTAGGAAAATTTTTGTTTTCTATGCTACGTTATCCTACAGCATAAACGCAGTCCGAGACGGGCGAACCACATGATCTGCTATCGTGTTTAGCCTGATCGTTGAAACTTTGGTGAAAAATTTAAAACTAACACTATGAAGATATATAGGCCTATGTTGTTGGATTATTTCTTCTTCATTAACCTTAGGTAATAAAATTATCTCTCCAAAATTCAGATAAAACAATTCTAGTTATCCAATATGAAGAAAGCTGAACAAATCTAGAAGATTCGATTAGGTGACATTGCAAAAGTTGAAGAACCCAACAAAAAAGCTATGTTGACCCGGGGCTTTGTTGCATTCCATTTGAGACCACGTTCCCATCCTGCTAAATACTGGAGGCATTGTACATAGACTTTTGGATGTAGGCTCAAGAAGGTTGTTTCCCAAGCAAATTATCTTCCTACAGTTGAAACCTCTCCTAAATCCAAACTGTAAATGACTACATTGAATAAAAAAGGTCAATGGTTGTCAAACCTGGTCTACTCTTCTCGAATGCAAATCGAAGAAAAATGAAACCCTCCCAATGAGAATAGGTTATGGGTTATCTTTAGCTAGATTAACCATATCAGAAAGAAAATCGGCCTAAAATTATTCCTAGGCAGCACCATACACGACAACAATACTCCGTGCGAAGTTATCAACCTTGTTATAGATATGAAGTTTAATATGAAACTCACCATCTGAATTAACAAAAACATCCATAGTATCTATCCTGGGACCAAGTACAATGCCTCCAAATGTTCCACAAGGCAGACAAGAAAACCACGCAAAGTCTATACCACTTGAAAGAAGGTTTAGAAGACTATGAAAAATCTCGTCTACCCATTTATGAAATATACAAAAAAAATCCAAACTGGAATCCCGACAACAACCAACGATGTGTACATGTTTAGCCATGTCACCAAGATCACTGCTAGTAAAAAAACATGCCATTTATTGGGAAATAATTCCAGATTTTGAAACCTTTGCCCGTTTTGGTGGCTTATTACATTTTCTTATTGGAGGAAGATCAAGATTTGAGGCAAGATTTTTAGCTCATATAATGAGCTAAAGCCTGTCCTCATCTAATCCAACCTCTGATGCCTCACCAAATAAATGAGAGAGAAGCTAACTATCTATTGTGGCAGGTGCCTCCTCATCATCTAGATATGTAGTATCTAACATAGTCAAAGATTTAGGAATAACTGTAAGACAGTCAAATTCAATATGCCTCAAGACATTTTTTGAAAAAGTAATTTCTTTTTCATTACTACCAACTCTAATGCCTACACTATTCATCTTAGAAGATATGAGCGGTGTTAAAAAGGAAGGGAAATATTTGGACTTAGAAGATGGAGATATACTGAAGAGTCAAGATTACTCTCTGCCTTATTGACATGTCGCCTTCTTCAGGGAGTCTTCGCCCGTCTCGGAAGAACCATCCGCCGACATCACAAACCTCCCACTCTGTCAAGTAGGCATTGCAACATCGGTGAACGTTGTCGTAACAAGATGTGGCGTGGGCGGCGGTGTACCATCCTCAGCAGGCCAAGTGATACATCTCAAATGTATCTACTTTTCCAAGCACTATGCTCAAAGATTTGAATATCACCATACTTGGATAAAAACAATTGAATTCGATGTTGTTTTTTTTGCAAAGTCTCATTTTTGTCAGTTTTTGCAGGAAATAAAATCGAGAAAAACTACTATGGGAGTTTTTCATGAAAAGGGAGGGCCTAGCTTTGGATCACGAGAGGGGAGCCACGAGGCCCAAACGGAGCCAAGTGGCGCGCCACCAGGGCTCGTTTGGCCCTCAGACGTCGTCTCGTTTGGCCCTCGGACGTCTTCTCGCCTAGCCCCTTCGCGTGGTTCCTTATATACCCTAAAACCCTACCCTACCAGAAGGAGGAGACGTTTCACGAAACAGAGCACCACCGAGACCATGATCTTCATTTCGAGGGCCAGATTGATCTTACTCTCCACCCCAGAGAGAGGGATTTCGAGGGCTTCTTCATCATCACCGCCATCAATGTCATCGCCAATCACCATGGACTCACTCTTCGTCTCCATGAGTGAGTAGTTCTCTGTAGGCTTAAGAGGTGGATGGGGTTTGGATGAGATTGATCATGTAATCATCCATATGTATCGAGATTTGGGGTGTTTGTCTTGAAGATATTCGTGTATGAGTGTTGTTACACCTTTGCTATGTTTAATGCTTGTTACTAGTGCCCGAGTGACATGATTTCAATACTGGACCTATATTGCTTTATCATATATATAATATTGGTATCTATTTGCAAGGTGTATTACTTATCATTATGTTGACCCTACGAATCCCTAAGGTAACAGATAAGAAAAAACAAAGGGAATATGTGATAGTTCGAGGATATTGTGTGTTCATAAATCTTAATGCTCTGTTCCGGGCTATTCGAAAGGATAGACCTTAATTTCTTGTAGTTCCAAGTTGGCCCCGGTAAAATGGACAAGCAGGACAAAAGATGTAGCAAATTCTCTTTCTTAGTATGCATAGCCATATTTGGAGCACACACCTACACACAACTTAATTAGAGATGAATTATATGTTAGTTGGATTACATTATATGATCAATATCATCCCTAGAACACCCCACTGCTACCTCATTCCTACGCTTTTAGCCACTGAAAGTTACATAATACTCTTTCCGGTGAAAACTGGAAATCTACCGCTACTATTTACTATTTGCTGTTTACTATTTGAATCAATTACTATACAATCACCACTTGCTTTGTGAGTTTATTGATATACATGTGTGGTTGAGAGTGACGCCTCAATTTGTAAAGTTTTATTGGTATTCCTGTGTTCCCCTTGAGTCGAACTGTAAATTTGGGTAATACTTCCCATCGAAGATTTTAGGGATCCCCTATACTTGTGGGCATCACCAAGGGGCATGCATGGTCGCACTGGCACGGACTCTAGCGTCCCGATCCTTAAAGTTTTTCCAGAGCCTAGCAAAACAACGTCGTAGATGCTCCTGGAAAGGCTCGGTTGGTCCTATCATCCTTCCATCGAAAGGGAGCATTTCATAAGCTCTTTCGGAGCTGAAAAGAAACCCTCTGCACCTGAAGGCCGTGAAGAATGTCATCAAGATCAACTTGGCCGCATCTTATAGGCACCACGGAGCTCTTTTGAAAGTTAGTGCAAAGGCCGGTAACTTCGCCGAAGCCATGAAGAATTGTGGAGAGGTTTTGAGTGTCATCTTTGAATGGTGAGATGAGACTATATCTTGGACCTTCTCCAAAAGCGGGGTTCCCCTAGTAGGTTCCGAATTTGGATCACCGTGTTGCTTATCACTTCGTCTTCCCGGATTCTTCTCAATGGGGTGGCCGGCGTTCCCATAAAGCCTGGCCGTGGCCTTAGGCAAGGAGATCATGTATCGCCGCTTCCATTCGTCCTCGCCATCGACCCTCTCACGTAAATTTTTGACATTGCAACCTTCAATGGGCTTCTCCACAAGATTCGTGGGCGTGGATCAACCAAGTCCAACATTGATCGTGTACCACAAGTCCTTGGCGGCGATCACCATATATTCTCTCCTCGTTCTGACGTTCTGAAAGTTACCCGCCACCAGCAACAAAATGATCAAATATTATTTATGCTCACACCTTCTCCACTCCAGACCGAGATGGCATGTGATTTGATCGCACTTCAGTTCAGTACTGGGCAAGATTGGAACCCGTCCAGTACCGGTGGTGACCGATGCAGTGACAAGACGAGAGCAGATAAGCACCAATATCAGTATGATTGCACCGAATGACACTTGAAAAATCACACGGATAAATCCATCGGTGGATTTGGTGAGACGTAAACGTTTCAGCAGGTGAAAAGCAGCAGCAAGCGGGCACTCGGAGCCATTTTTACTGGCCTGGTCGCCCTTTTTATAGTGATCGGCCGATCCTTGAGGCACGCTCGTTGCTCCAGCTAGTGAAGTGAAGCCCGAGCTGGATTTTCTTGCAATGGAAGGGCTGATACCGTTGGTGTACAGAGCCGTGGTGGAGTACAGGAAGGAGAGGCAGCTGCAGCTGGGGAGCTGCCGGCTCCAGCTCTACGCTGCTGATCGGTCGCCTTCGCCGTCACGTGCGCTGCTGCTCTGCAACTCCGCGGCGTCGCCGGCGGCGAGTGTGGCCGCCGCACTGATGTCGCCGCTCCTCCGCTCCTCGACCTCGCGTCATCACTGCACAGGTTAGATTAGAAGACGCGTGTGTATTGTATATTTGTAGAGCGTTTACTTGATATCAATAAGGGGCGTGATCGTTCAGAGGGCTGGTGGTCCAAAGGAGCACCTCCTGAACTGAGAAAGCAAAGCTGCACGCATACCCAGCTTGTATAGCGCTTTGTGGTACTGCATATGTACAGAGTGATACAACTGTGATTAGTTGTGTGTAAATTAAGGTGAAATGCATGATATGGGTTGGTAATGTAAGACTATGGACTGTTGTGTGAAACAAGGAAAAATAGGTATCATTCTGCCCGCTGACGCGTTCTGTTTTCTTGTTGATTAGCATATAGGTTCAGAATTGGATGTCGCAGTACCCCAAGTTCTTATCCGCGTAACCCAAAGTGGTTGGGAAGCTGGCGGATTCCCGAGTCTACTGTAAATTATATGTCCGATAGGAACCTTGGTCTCCTTTTTGTTTCTGGAACAGGCTATCCCATCTGAGTATCATTTGTTTTTATTGTGACTCCCTTCTGAGTATATGACAGTTTGTTGCTCAACGTAATTTTGAAGTGAGAGATGTGTAGAGATCAACTGATTTTCTTACTTGCAAATTTCTCCAGAAACTTGAAATGCCATCGAAGATTAATACCTTCTTCTGGGTAATGCTGAGGAATTGCATGGTGATCAAAGATGATATATTCATCAGATAGGATGGATAGGAAATGATCAATACGACTTGTGTGGTCACACAATAAACTGTGGATAACCTTCTTTCACCCCGTGCTTTAGCTAAGCTGATTTTGGAAGTTGTGCATTGCCCTTTTGGTCTCTCTAGACCACATGAAAGTGTAGAGGGTCTTGCTATGGTTTGGATCAATTACTTACCCTCTTCCCAGCGAAATTTGGTGCTCTATGCTGTTCTATGTTGGACGATTAGAAAAGCCTGAAATGATGCATGTCCAGACGAAGTAACCTTTGAACTTCACCTTTCAAAAAAAACCCTTTGAACTTTGAAATCTACCTAAACCTTGATTCAGAAAAAAAAAACAGAAGAAATCCTGAAGAATGAGCAGCGAGATCATGGTAATGATGGGTGAGGCATATTCCACAATCCAGAAAGCGTGGTTGGGCTTCCACTTTCATGGGCTGAAGTTCTATAGTTTCCTGTTTATGTTGATGGGCGATTCGTGGTCTTACAGGCCGGTGCCATTACATCAAATATTCAAATCAAGACATAATATCATACTCCCTCCGTTTCTTTCTATAATGCCTATTGTTTTTTTGCAATTGTTTCAGAATATAAGAGGAAAGCTGTGTTTTTTTGCAAATAACCCCTTCCACCGATTTGTTTACGTTCAGAAAATCTGGAACGAATCTGTTCACGTAGAGAAAATCTGGTATGCAATCACGTAGAGAAAATCTGGACGTGAGATTAGGAAGGAGTAGATCACGCACGCGTCTGTTAAGGAAATAGCAAATACAGATCACGTGAGATTAGGAAGGAGTAGGCCGCGTAGGGAGCAGATCACGTCTCCGATCTGTTTCCAGTTTCCTTTTTTTTCTCTCAAATAGCGCTGGGGGTTTTGTGTCAATAAATTTGCTTGCGCTAATTTCCGTGCCAAAAAAATAATAGGCACTATAGAAAGGAACGGAGGGAGTATTATTCTCTCCGTTGTAGCCATTTGAGCATCAGTTGATTCCAAGGAGCCGAACACATCAAATCTCCTGAAATTCGTATTGACACAAATAATCCACCAATAACTATCATCACAACAAGTAATGTGCACATGTAGTTTAAAACAAGAAGATAACAAATGAGATAAATATAACATCATCAATGATTCAAATAGAAAAAGGATATTCAAGTACACGAAAAACTGAAAAATGCCCAGGAAAGATATAGGCTAAACATCAGAGGATCAAGAGAAACAATATAACAAATAGAATAAATATATAAGCATTTGCCATCAAGACTGCCGCCATTCACCGTGATGGTGGTGCCTATGACCCAGCGACCAAGATAACCAGGAGAGCCAAGAGATCAAGAGTAACAAAAGAACCAAAATAGCCATTACCCTACAACTCCGCGGTTGCATGGCGCCTATGGCGCCTCCCTAGACACTCTTAAACCAACTAAAAGTGCTACCGCCCGTCCATTAGTTGTTCTAGAAAACTACATGCCTGTAAAAATAAAGGGAAATCCGGCAAGGGAAAACGCTGAATTGCGTTGAGTTTGATCTTCTATTGCGGTTGAATTAAAGGGAAAACTTGTTAAATCGAAGAACTTCCAGATCCAGCTAATCTTAGATTACATAATTACCTAACTAAAACCTATCCAAAGAAAGAAAGGCAACAATTAAAGAGAAAAACGGAGGATAAATCATACCCTAGATTACTTCTTTAGAAGAGGTGACGCTTGATGGCGAAAAGAGATGAAGCGGAACTCTCCTTGTGCTCGAGGAAGACGAGATGGGGAAAGACAAAAGGGTAAAATGTGAGAACCACAGACCGGATAACGGTTCAAAAAAACCCAAACCCGTTAAGCTGCGCGCGGACCCATGTTGACAACCGTGTCGTGCGTGGAGTGTTTGAACACTTCCTTGGTGGAAGCCGGCCTTTTGTTTTAGAGTTTTCGCAGTCTTGGTGGTTCATTTAGCCGGACTGGGGTGTGCCTTAGGGCTCCATATGGCAACGGGGACACTAACCACTGGTTATTTCTCAACCATAACCATCCCCGTGCATGAAAATTTTCTCCGTCCCCATCCCCACTAACTATCATGGGGCCAGTTCTTTTACCATCCCCATCCCCATCGGGTAAACAAATAACCATCAGTTAACCATCCCCGCTTTAGCTAGTAACTATGAGCCCAAAATAAAATGACAAATGGTAGAACGACATGGTTGGCTAGATCATGAGTTTAGGAATGAGAGGCGAGCGTTTGGGAGTTGGGATTTGGGGACTACGGCGGTTGGAGGCGCGAGAGGGGAAATTGAGCACAATAGGATTAGGATTTTATCGTATCTATACATACCTATCTTGTACCCTAGTGCCACATGTCATGTGCCTAACGGGGATTTCATGGTTACCGGTATGGATAGTGGTAACACAGACCCATCTCCACCTTACCTAATGGGGAGAGTTTGCCTCCAATAAGATCCCCACGGGGATGAAGTACTAACCAAAACCGTCCCCTAATAGGTGAATTAACCACCGGAGATCGGGGAATGGGGCCCATTGCCAAATTGAATTAGGGCACCTGATCATGCTTGTTAGTGCAGTGGAACCTTGCTGCAATTCATGAATCTTGGTTTCTTTTTTGTTTGTATTTTTGTTTGTTTGATTCCTTGTAAAACACTACCGGTTTGAGATCAATTAGATATCTATCTACCTTATAAAACACTAAAGGTTTGTATTCATACAAATACATGCATTTGACATGCAACTTTGTATGTACTCTTGCTTCGCCACTTCATGGCCAATGAACTGAGAAAGCAAAACTGCAGGCAGCCTTGTTTTGAGCAGGCTGCCTGCCATGTCGTAAAGCTAATTGGCCCACGCCTTACCAAGACCCGCAGATGGAGGCCCATTTACGTTTTCCAGAGCCCAGAAAAGAAAACTCTACAGAACGAGCAGACCTTTTTTTCCCGAGAGAGAGGGAGACTGAACAAGAGGTGATGTGGGGAGATGAATCCGTTTGGAGGCAGAGAGATATGGGAACACAGAGCGCACGCCTACTGGTCTGGCCACTTGGAGCTAAACCAAGAGGACCATGTCACCGTATTCGGATATGGAGGCGTGCCGTGCCGATGTGGCAACGTTCTTCTCTTGGATTTGGCTAGCTCTATCTACCATGTTCAGGATAGAGCAGCTACCACGTCCGAGGATAGGATCGATGGCTGGCTCTAGGTGGTCCGAGGGGACAGGTTGATCAAACAAGCTAGGCATGCACGTACCCATCATCAACCGTTTGCATACTCATGCACATGCACCCTCAGGATGATCCTAGGTCGTGGTGGTCCGCGCGGATCGAATCACACAAATGTTCGTCACAGGACATTTCCGGTGGCCGGAGATACAGCCCGGCCCCAACACGCGACCACCTGCCCGGCCCAGACCGGCACATTGCAGCCATATGTGCAGACAACTTCTGTCGCCGAGTGCAGCACCGAATCAATCATCCCAAACAAAAAACCAGCCACGCTCTCTCCTCTTTAATTCTGAATTCTGCCACACACACACACACACACACCGTATATATCAGTACAAAACCGGTAGCTTGCGACTCAGTGAATATAAAACCCTCGATAACTACTGTTTATTGGGACTGTTTATTTACTTACTTGCTTGCTCACTTAGTTATGGATCGACAGTTGCTATCTACCCAGCAAGAAGAAGCAGTCATCCTGGTACACAATCCATGTTACAATACTATACCATATTCGTTGATCCGGCGAATATAAAACCCTCAATCATTACCGCTTATTTTTAGCGACCTCCGACTTCCAAGTGTCAGTAGCTTGTATCTGAGGGAGGTCGGATGCTGACAGAAGAAATAATGCGCTTCTATTCTATATATGCTGAGCAGTTGACAATACTTGAATATGCAGTGTGCTTGCTTCGCAGCCTACCAACATGCAGCCTGTGACCACCACACATACGAACAGGTATTAGCAAAATCGTGCTTCGTATATTCATCCAACTAAGTTAATCTTTGTGCAAGGATATGGCAGCCTCTCTGCCTCGTTGACGATTCCTACCTTTTTCATTGCCTGGTTCACTGAATCCTTCTCACATGACCACTGGAAAATATACTAGTGCGTACTCCAAGTAGTATATATCATAGTATTACTGTAACTGTACATGGATTGTCCATATGGCTATGTGAGAATAAGACGCCTTTTCTTGTCTTGCTCACACGTGGCTCTTGTTAATGTAAAACCAACGAGCGACGGTTGGACGGTTAATAGTCTACTTTGTTTTGTCTGTTTCTTTTAATGTATTCGCGCGCCTTGTCGACAACTTATAAGAAAACATAGGACACCTGGACACACAGATAGCTACCTCCATCACATCCTCCAAGCAGTCTCTGTTGATCTACTCGGATCGGTCGGTTGGCATGCATGCATGGCATCGTAGTATATATCATAGTATCTATTATATACTAAAAGCACAATACAGAGCTCTAAAATAAAGACACCATGTTAATCCACATCATTAGAATTATTCTAACTGTTAGATCTATATTTTACGGATAGGATTTAACAAGGAAAAAATAGTTACGTACGTAACTGTGTAACCATGTTTGACACGTTTAATAAAAAACATATATATCAATATGAAAGAAAAATCACGTATCATGCATGTAAGCTGTGAAAAGGAAGGAGCCCCCAAAAAATTGATCGACCGGCTAGACAGAGAAATCAGGAATCATGCATGTAAAACGTGAAAAGGAAGGAGCCCCCAGAAAATTGAACAACCGGCTAGACTGAGAAATCACGTACCATGCATATATATCAATTTGGAAGGAAAATCATGTACCATGCATGTTGGACGTGAAAGGGAAGGAGCCAAAAATAAATTGATCGGCCAGGCTAGATGGAGAAATCACGTTACCATGTACAGGATGACAAACACGTATATCTCTAGGATCCAGATTCATTCAATAGAAACAAAAAATTATGTTTATTAGACACTAAAGCAAAATACATTGACCAAAAATAGAGACATCATGTTAATTTACATGTACTACAATTATTTTAATAATCGATCGTAATTTAATGGTTAAGATTTATAGCAAAAAAATATTACTTAAAGTATAAACATGTATATCCTGTCAGGTCGGTGAAAAATTGACCATTAAAATTAAACACGTAAATTAAGTAACGATGTATATCTAAGATGAGATATGTCTCGACGTGGGAAAGGCACAAATTTTCTTATAAGAGGGGTACCGGTTGAATAGGGAAAGAAACTACTCAGATTTGATTTTACAATCCCACGAGACATGTACCTAATGGTCCATGCACAATATTTCAAGATATCTATTTTGCTGCCAATCAGTCCTGTAGTCCTTATCTCTTCCAACCTCCATAGTGTAGACATTCGAGCTTTCGCAATGCATCTTTCCCGGGCTCCCGGCACCCTTCTCATCCTAGAATCAGTACTATGAACATTCATGATCACAGGAAAAAATATCAAAAGATGCAGTTGGAAGCAATCGGAATAAGCACCACAATCAGGTAAACAAGAGACGTTGAGATCGATCGGCAAGGATGATCGCGATAGTATTTGAAATCCATTTCTAGCTATATGCTTACACACAAGTATTTAAAACCACATTAGAAGACTTCCCATCGTGATATTTATTCCGCAAATATCTCTATAGATAAATTATACCAGCTCGAATATAAGTTGTCGCACACTGAACGTTCGAAGGCTAGATAATTCAACACACACCTCATTCCGCAGAACATAGTGATGGTAGGTGATCCAGCAAATACACATCAAGAAGGTATGACAACAGTTTGACAATTTGTTTAAGGATTATTTTTTCGCAACTACCCAAATTTCGCAAATGTCGTAAATTTTTCAAAAATCTATAGGATATATATGTTTAAAAATGGAAAATTTTGACGTTTAGGTTTTAAACTATTTTAACAAAATTAAGTATTGGTCTTTGGAGTCAAGCACGCCACTTAATAGAAAAGTGCAAACACACTACACAATTACAATAGATTTTAGTTAGTGAAAATACATATATTTGTGCTTCAAAAAATACATATATTTTTGTAAACCCTTATAGGTGAGATTATTTTTAGGTTTTTCCAAACCTACCTTTTCTCACCCTTTGCTAGAAGCCGCTGATTTTGTGAATTTGGTCCACAATTTCACTATCATTCCAAAAAAATAATTTCCCATGGGACTTCGTTTCTCTTTCAACCTAGGAGGCAGCTAATTAATGGACCGATTTCTGCGGGGCTTAGAAAAATACTAAAAGCGATTTTGGATGTCCATCTTGCTGGAAAATTGGTTCAAATACATGATGAACAATGTAGCTCTAATTCTACCACTCTATGCTAATAAATGGTGAACAATGTTGATACCAGATGTACTTTGGGTCTACTATATGTCATCGATGTTCTAAAAAAATTTAGAGCCAAACCTACCTTAACTTTCATGCATGCAAGTCCTAAGAAATGAAATCAAACCGGCGAGATTCAAATAAATTTGTAGAGTAACCGATGTGTCTACCTTACAAGATTCCACGTTTTCATGTAACTTAAAGTCCAGAATTTAAATCTTATAGTTGAGCCTATAGATTATCATTGGACCAGGGTTTTTTTTCTCTCGGCTGGGATTTCCAAGACTTTGGCGAAAACCGGTTTTACCAGTTACCACCGAGAAAAGAAATACCGAACGAAATTCTCCGGTATTTAAATAATTTGGTCAAATTTATAAAATTTATATAAATTTTGAACAAAATAGTGAGTTGGTTTGAAAAATCTCGGCCGGTATTTGGACGATATTTCCGAAATTTCAGAAATACCGGAATACCGATGGCCACCGATATTTTTTGCCTACCGAGAAAAAAAACCTTGCATTGGATTCATCTTGGATTTTTTAATGCTATACTTTATAATTTATCCAACCATATTCATACGATAAACAATGTGATTTAAAAAAAATCTGACTACAAATAATATAGAGTTTTGTAGTAAACATATCAAGCATGGATCTTCATGGAAACATATTAAGTATGGAACTTCATGAAAGTTTATTCTCACAATATAACAAAATGAAAGTTAATAAGTTGTCGCCGCATTTGCGAGGGCCACTGTGCTAGTTACTGTAACTGTACATGGATTGTCCATATGGCTATGTCACTATGTGAGAATAAGACGCCTTTTCTTGTCTTGCTCACACGTGGCTCTTGTTAATGTAAAACCACAGACACAGTTAGACGGTTAATAGTCTAGTTTGTTTTGTTTGTTTCCTTAATGTATCCGCACGCCTTGTCGACAACTTATAAGAAAACAGAGGACACCTGGACACACAGATAGCTACCTCCATCATATCCCAGCAGTCTCTGTTGATCTACTCGGATCGGTCGGTTGGCATGCATGGCATCCTAGTATTGGTGTGTGATCCAGTTGCAGATTGTAATAGACAGGTTTGTTTGTTTAAGGCAGGGAATGTCCTTATTTTTTTCAAAAAAAGTTTTTTTTTTGTTTGTTTGTTTTCCGAGTAATTTATAATACTTAGCAACATAGACAACGCATCAGTAAAGTAAGAACCAGTGACATAGACTATGGGTGACTATATGACCTTGTGGTATGTGTTCAGTAGCTACCGACGAGTCCTCTTTGTTGAGCTAGTTCGACCTGATTCTTGTTCACCTAAAAAACCCGAGACAGTTTGGAAGGTTAGTAATTGACTAGTTTGTTTCTTGATCTACGTGTCCATGTTCGTCGAACACTTAACACAAGACACCTGGAACTAAGACGATAGCTCCTTGGATCACATCCAAGTAGTCACTGTTGATCTACTCGGATCGGCCGATTGGCATGCATGGCATAGTAGATGGTTCCATTGGTGTGATCCACGTATAGATTGTAAGAGAGAGGTTTGTTTATTTTATAGGCAATTTATACACTAATAATTAGCGATGAAGACCACGTTTCAAAAAGTAAGAATTAGTGAAATAGACTGTATGACCATGTGGCATGCGGTAGGTAGCAACCGACGAGTTCTCTCCCGGGAGCTAGTTCATCACATTAATCGATGAAAGCAAAGGATAAACTGAAGCATATGCTCAGGGTCGGAGCGCAAAATGGGAGCCCGTCACGTGGTCGTGGATCGATCGATCAAGAGTTAATTGAACAAAGTGCTCTGCATGAGATCACTAACTTTTTTTTAGAGAAAAGCAAGGATGAAGGGAAAGCAGCCCGCGGGGCCAATGTCAGATTAATCGTGCTTGCAGTAGGCAGGTTCAGGCTCACAATGAAGAAGGATCGGCATACATAAGTACATAACTGCATACTCCATGCAGACGTCGGATACGAACAGCCTATGAATATTCAACGAAAACAAGAACTAACCACGAAGCAGAGTAAACAAATCGCGCGTCATATATATTCATCCAGCTAGGCTAATCTTCGTCCAGGCCTCTATCTCGTTGTGACGATTCCCACTTTTTGATGGTCAGATCCACTGAATTCTTTATTGCATAACTGCATGATCACTCAAAAATATATTACTCTGCCAGAGATAGCCTCTTAGTCCTCAAATAAGTGTATATCTAGTTTTATTTCAAGCCGATTTGTTTTTACGTTTGATCAACTTTACATAAAAGAGTAGTAACATACATAATATAAAATCGATATTTTTTACATATGAAACTAGGTTTGAAGATGAATCTAGATAATTGTTTAATGTCATAAATATTGCTACATTTTCTAATAAAGTTGGTCTAAATTTTAAAAGTTTAACTTAATACGAAGCTAGAAGTACACTTATTTAAAGACGTAGGAATATAGGATGTATGTTCTAGATTGTCGCTTGCCATAACTTACTTCCACGTGGCTCCTGTTCATATAAAGTAACCGAGATGGTTGGATGGTTAGCAATAACGTACTACTACTCTCAGAGAGAGAGAGAGAGAGAGGGAGAGGGAGAGGGGGAGAGAGAGAGGAAGGGAGGGAGGGAGGGAGGGAGAGAGAGAGAGGAGAGTAGTTTCTTAATGTTTCGCTGCACACAGTCGACAACATAGCACAAGACACCTCGGATTAGCTACCAATAGATCTAACCCAAGCAGTTTGTTGATCTACCCAGATAGATTGTCCCCATGGCTGTTTCAGTATATGCCAATTTTTCATGTTTCGCCTACACGTGGCTCTTCTTCATGTAAATAACCCGAGACCGTTTGGGCGGTTAGTAATTTATTCTGTTTTCCAATCTATTCACTCGTGTTGTCGACAACTTAACAGAAGACACCTGGAGATAAGATGATAGCTCCCTCGATCACATCCAAGCAATCGTTGTTGACCTACTTGGATTGATCAATTTGCATGCATGGTATGGTGGCGTTGGTGTGATCCTTGTGTAGACTATTTGAATCAATCGATTGGAAGGGATACATCTGCTTGGCAGATAATTTATAATAACTAGCCACATAGACCACTTCAAAAAAGTAACAACTAGCGACATGGACATTAGACATGAATGGATATATTCGATTTTCAGAGGCGACCATGTAGTTGGTCAGAAACAGCCAACTTTATCCATCGAATATAAACTGAAGCATATGAGCGGCCGGAGGGCGAAATGGTAGACCGTCACGTGGCCGACAGTTAGTTTTGACATATACAACAAAGAAGCATAAACACTGGAACCCTATCAGGAACTCCTAAAAAAGGGGAATCCATCGGGAACAACTTTATGTCTTCTAAGCCATTGTGGAACCAAAGAGATCTTAGTGCATTCGTGGTTGTCGATCAGTTCCAGTTTCATAGTGGTCTTTGCTATATGCACGTATTGCATGGTGGTCTAGTTAGCTGTCCACACACGGTTTACCCGAAGATGATAACACTCACACAGGGAATTGTTTTTTCGATAAAAAAAATATATTAATATCATAACATACCAATTACACCTAATCTCTGCAACAACGCAACACTCTTGATAGTACGGATGCACACAACCAAAAAAATAAAATAAAACTAAGAAACAATTGTCCCGCTATAGCATCCTAGGCTTAGCAACAGCAATACAAGCACCACCAAGACAACACCTGAAATATAGAATCTCTAAAAACGACGCTCCAACAAGGAAACGGTGCACCAGCGCCGTCGCCCGACCAAAGATCTTAGGTTTTCACCCTAAAGATAGTCCCCTCTCAAAACAATGCCTCCAACAAGGTCATTGCCAGGCACAACCAGTTAAGGCCAGACATTGGGTTTTCACGCTGAAAGGTAGGACTCTGAACTTTACCTGTGCTTCTGCCCCCACTTCCATACCACTGATGCGGATCCTGGGACACCAAGCAAGTCCCTCAACAGCGCGGAGACTTGAACCTTCCTTACCTAGTCCTCCGCTCCGGCCTTCATGTTAGTCCCTTCACCTGATTGCATCATGGACCAAAATATCTCTTGATGCCAACACAGACCAGAGCTTCGTGTCGCTCCCTCCAGAACCAATCGGCCGGAACAAAAGCATGGATGCGCACGACCGAATACCACCGATCCAGCAAACTCCAGGCAAAAAGCCCTATTACATTCACCGATGGCGCCTTCCAGAACTCAACACTCCTGCCAGATCGAGAAGAGCAAACCTCAGTCAAGTCTTCATCTTTGCGCAAGAGAGACCCTAGGACCACAACCTTTATTCAGGTCGGCCCCCCACGCCGGCGATCATCCCAGGATGGCCATAGATGCCGCCGGAGACACCAAGCGCAGATCGCGTTGTCCGGAAACACCGCACACGCCCTGGGCACCACCACATCCGAAAGCTAGCCCTCCACCGGCGACAACAGTCGTCGCCGACTTCCACGCTTCTCCACCTCGCCGCCGGGACGCGGTGACAGATCGAAAGACCCACCACCACCATCTGCAGGCCGACCATCTCCGGTGAAGAAGAGGACCGCCTCCACCATCGAACCCAAGGCTGTTGCCCCGGGCGACCTCGTGCCCGCGGGTGAAGCCCAAGATCACCTCCATGCACCGGCGAGAGGCGGGGGGGGGATATTGGCGCAGATCGAGGACCTGGCTGCCCACCACCAGCCACCACCGGCTTGCCGCGGCGAGGAGCCGACGGGAGGCGGGGGGCCGCAGCGCCAACGTCTGGGAGCCGCCCAGCACCATCCGCGTCCAACCGGCCTCAACGTCGAAGAGGGATCACGGCTGCCGTCCCCAGTGCGGCACGAGGAAGGGCCGCCGTCGCCACGCCCCACGGTCTTTGCCCGGCGTTGCTTGTAAAATATATTTCAAAAAGGTGTAAGATGCTCTGTATTTTCTAGAATATTAATGACATGCTAAACCAGCAAGTGAGCAAGCCCCATGTTTGACGTCGTATGTGCATGTCTCGTCAATATATATAGATTTTTTTTCAGCGAGAAATTAATACAAGCACAAAGCCAGAAGAAGAGATCAGTGGTTATCAAATGAACTAATTATACAATCGTGTTTCAACTAATAGAGGTGTTCCAAGTTGTAAGAGATTTCTGAATTATATGTATCTAGACGTATTTCAGTGTGTCATGTCTATATATAGTTCACATTGAAATATTAAAAAATAACATAATCCAAAACGGAGGGTTGCTACATTCCACTATCTTTGTGAAGGATTGAAAAGTTCCATTGCGCTCGGTCTGACACCAATTGTCTATACCATTTGACACTGAGGTGTCACATTGTCAATCCTGAATTTCACGACTCAACTCTTCAGTACACGCTGCGAAAATACGTGTGCATGTGCTTATTTATATTAATTGTTGATATTTCAAAAAATATACGCAACTAATTAAGTAAAACAATACATGTAGCAACTATTGGATGTAGATGGGCTGCAGCCCAGTAAGGCATCCAATGTAGCCTACAATTTCTGAAATCTCAAGACTCATTACGTTGACAGCTTGGGAACAGCCTTGGACGACAAAGTTTAGTCACACATTGCTAGTTGGGAGGGAGTTGTAATGGTTTGTAAGGGCTGCTCTTCTAGTCCTTCAAGTGAGTGAGAAGAGAAGGAGTCCTCGCACACTCCTCCTACTCCGCCGCATGCCTCGCCTTGCCTCACCTCACCTCGTCACGCACGTCGTGTTTCGTGACTCGAGTTCGAGTTCGAGACACACACGTCGCTTTGAAGAAACCCCGTCCGTCGAGATCCTGCACCGGGAGGCGGGCGATAAGGTTTTTGGGGAGCTTCTCGGCGCGACTCCTCGCTGTTGTTCGTCATCTTCTTTGCCGGTTCGACTGCTTCCTCAACAAATTCGACTAAACCATGGGTGACATCAACGGTGACCATGGTGTTGTTGATGCTGCTGGTGCGACCTTCCCGGTCGCGATGTACATGATTTTCCTCTTTTACCTTGCACTGCTACTTGTTCCATGTTCAGATCTGACGCATGTCCTTAGTTTGATATGTATGGTTAAGTCTGCTAGTGCATCTATAATGTCACTTTCGGTAATTAAACTCACACAGAAATTGCCTAATATTCTAACAATCCAAAAATCTTATATGCTTAAGCAATTTTCACCGTCTGGTTTTGCTGTTGCGCTTAAACCAAGCCTGTTTATGGGTTCTCATTTCAAGAGATGGCAGACTAAGACCTTCTTGTGGCTCACTACTATGGGCGTGCACCGAGTTGCGGATGGTACTTCCAGAGGTCCGCTTACTCCTGATGAGGATAAAGCGTTCGGGGAGGCCACTGTAGTCTTTGTTGGTGCCGTCCTGAGTCGCCGGGAAGGAACTGTGGGACGCACTGAACGCTAAGTTTGGTGTTGCCGATGCCGGAGGTGAACTGTATGCTATGGAGCAGTTCAATGACTACAAGAGAACCGATCTGTAGTGGAACAAGCTCATGAGATACATATCATCGCAACGGAAGTTGAGCTCCTCAAGTGTGTGCTACCGGACAAGTTTGTTGCAGGATGCATTGTCGCTAAGTTTCCCATTCATGGAGGAACTTTGCCACTTCTCTGAAACATCAGAGGCATGAGTTCTCTATTGAGAATATCATTGGTTCTCTTGATGATGAGGAGAAGGCGAGGGGAAAAGACAAACACACTGGAGGAACCGAGGGATGTTCTGGTGCCAATATGGTGCAAAAAAATGCCCACAAGTCCAAGGGAAAGAACAAAGGAGTCTCCTAGACTACCAACTTCAAGAAGAAGGGGAAAACAGAGAAGAAAGATCCTTGCTGGGTGTGTGGCGAGACGGGCCATTAGGCTCATTGTTGTCCACAACGCAAAGGAAAGCAAGGTCACGCTGGACATAACTCAAATTCTATCAACATGGTCATTGGAAACACAGAGGAAGGAACTACAGGTTACGGTAATTTATTACCTACTGTTCTTTTGGTGTTTCATCCCACATAATGGTGGGTTGATACAGGTGCAAATTTCTGACATCTCCATGTTTACCTCTTATCAGGTCTGAGGTTCCTCAGTAATGATGGGGAATGGGTTACATGCTACTGTTCTTGGTGTTGGCACGGTAGATCTGAAGTTTACTTCGGGCAAGATCATGTAATTTAAGAACGTGCTTCATGTCCCTTCTATCAAGATGAATCTCGTTAGTGGCTCCCGTCTTATGAAAGATGGGTTTAAGTTGGAGTTTGAGTCCAATAAAGTTGTACTGTCTAAGTATGGAACTTTTGTTGGAAAGGGCTATGAATGTGAGGGAATGTTTGGTTTCTCTCTAGAAAACTTTTGTGATAATATTGTGAACCATGTAAGCACTGGTGTTAATGAGACAAATGTTAGGCATTCACGACTTTGTAATGTTGATTTCGGTTGCATGTCACGGCTTGCTGATATGAGTTTAATTCCGAAATTCACCTTTGTCAAATGCTCTAACTGTCATGCTTGTGTGCAAGCAAAGCAGCCTCGCAAGCCTCATAAGTCTGCGAAAGAAAGAAACTTGGCACCACTAGAGCTCATACATTCAGATCTATGTGAGATGAATGGTGAGTTGACAAGAGGTGGAAAGAAATATTTCATGACTTAAATTGATGATTCCACTAGGTATTTTTATGTGTATCTCCTGAAAACTAAAGATGAGGCTCTTGATTTCTTCGAAATCTATAAGGTTGAAGTTGAGAATTAACTTGAAAGAAAGATAAAAAGGGTTCGGTCCGATCGTGGTGGAGAGTACTTTTCTAACGAGATCAATTTATTCTATGCGAAACATGGTATAATCCATGAGAGGACGCCTCCTAATTCCCCACAATCCAATAGGATTGCGGAAAGGAAAAAACCGTACTCTAACAGATTTGGTTAACGCCATGTTAGATGTTTCTGGTTTATCCAAGGAATGGCGGGGTAGGCTATATTGACTTAGAGTCATGTCCTAAACTGTGTTCCAACCAAGAAAAAAGAGATTACCCCATATGAGGAATGGGAAAAGAAAAGGCCAACACTCTCCTACCTACGAACTTGGGGTTGTTTGATCAAACTGAATTTGCCAATCAACAAGAAGCGAAAGCTTGGACCAAAATCTGTGGACTGTGTCTTTCTTGGCTATGCTGCCCATAGCATTGCTTATAGATTTCTTGTGGTGAAATATAAAGTGGATGACATGAATGTTGGCACCATCTTTGATTCAAGAGATGCTACATTCTTTGATGATATATTTCCTATGAGAGATATGCATGGCATGTCTAGTTGGGAATCTGATCCAATTCATGAAACTCCTATGGAGTTTAGTGAGGAATCTGATGATGAGAGTCCATATTATGATGAGGATGACAGTGAAGCTCCCATAAGGAGCAAGAGATAAAGGACTACTAAGTATTTTGGAAATGACTTCATTGTGTATCTTGTGGATGATACTCCCACTACCATTTCAGAAGCTCTCGCATCTCCTGATGCAGACTACTGGAAGGAAGCGGTTCAAAGCGAGATGGACCCCATCTTGGCTAATGGAACGTGGGAGTTAACTGAGCATCCTTATGGGCGCAAACATGTCGGATGTAAATGGGTATTTACGAAGAAGTTTCGAGTTGATGGTAGTATTGAGAAGTACAAAGCTCGGCTTGTAACCAAAGGCTATACCCAAAAGGAAGGCGAATATATCATCGATACCTACTCACCTGTGGCGAGATTGACCACAATTCGAGTACTACTGTCATTAGCTGCCTCACATGGTCTTCTCGTTCATCAAATGGAAGTTAAGATGGCTTTCCTGAATGGAGAGTTGGACGAGGAAATTTACATGGAACAGCCTGATGGTTTCGTACTAGAAGGTCAAGAAAGAAAGGTGTGTAAATTAAAGAAATCTGTGTATGGTATCAAACAAGCTCCCAAACAATGGCATGAGAAGTTTGAAAGAACTCTCACATCTGTGGGCTTTGTTGTTAATGAAGCCGACAAATGTGTGTACTACCACCATGGTGGGGGTGAGTGAGTTGTCCTATGTTTGTATGTGGATGGCATACTAATTTGTGGGACAACTCTCAAAGTGATTGAGGAGGTCAAAACCTTCTTATCTCAGTGTTTCGAGATGAAAGATCTTGGAGAAGCTGGTGTTATATTAAACATCAAGTTGTTGAGAGATGGGAATAATGGGATTACAGTTGTGCAATATCATTATGTTGAGAAGGTGTTGAGCAGATTTGGCTATGCTGATTGCAAATCTTCTCTCACACCTTATGATCCTAGTGTCTTGCTTCGAAAGAATGAAAAGGCAACTAGAGATCAATTGAGATACTCTCAAATCATTGGTTCACTCATGTATTTAGCTTGCGCTACGAGGCCTGATATCTCGTTTGCTGTATGCAAACTTAGCCGGTTTGTGGCCAACCCGGGAGATGATCATTGGCATGCTCTTGAGAGAGTAATGCGCTATCTAAAGGGAACCATAAGTTATGGAATTCATTATACCAGGTATCCAAGAGGACTTGAAGGGTATAGTGATTCTAATTGGATTTCAGATGCTAATAAGATGAAGACAACAAGTGGATATGTTTTCACTCTTGGTGGTGGCGTTGTTTCATGGAAGTTTTGCAAGCAGACCATCTTGATGAGGTCAACTATGGAAGCAGAACTCACAGCATTAGATACAACTTCTGTTGAAGTGGAATGGCTTCGTGAGCTCTTGCCGGACTTGCCTATGGTTGAAAAACCAATACCGGCTATCCTCATGAACTATGATAATCAAACTGTGATTGTCAAAGTGAAAATTTATAAGGATAATATGAAAATTTCCAAACATGTTAATAATAGATTGAAGTCTGTGAGAAAACTGAAAAGCTTCGGAGTGATAGCATTGGATTATTTCCAAAATGCTAAGGAATCTGGCAGATTCTTTCACAAAAGGACTATCATGAAACATGATAGACCTTGCATCGAGAGAGATGGGTTTGAGACCCACGTGAGTTGCCGAGGGGGTAACCCAACCTATGTGATCGGAGATCCCGTGAATTAGGACCTGGGAAAACAAACCGGAGCAATTGAGTTGAGAGACAATCTATATACTTCCACTATGCTGCAGATGTAAAATGCTCTCATAGTTATTGTAAGGCAGGTATACAATGCCTTAATGTGTTCTATGCGTCTCTTGATGAGCGAAGATGTTGTCCTACAGGGCGATCTTTAACGAACACAACTGTATGAGTGACACTGCTGGTCACAGTGTGGGAGATTTGGGTGAGTCTCTAGTAAGCTCATGAGGGGCCGAGGATTATGACTTATAAGCTCTACCCGAGGGGAAGGTTATGGTAACCTAGTACCGTGTCGGCATTGAGTGAAACTTGCTGCACAAGGCTTACAATTCAAGCATAATCCATTGTTAAGCTGTAGTCAAGTGTAGCTCCTTGCCTAGGTGGAAGTTCAACTTAACAGTCTCCACTAAAGTGCAGGTATATTAAACAGAGAATGGAACTAATGTGCCATCTAATGTGTCTCTGAGATCTGGTTGGGGATTGTTGGATGTAGATGGGCTGCAGCCCATGTATCCTACAATTTCTGAAATCTCAAGGCCCATCACGTTGGCAGCTTGGGGACAACCTTGGGGAAAAAAAAATTAGTCCCATATTTCCAATTGGGAGGGAGTTGAAGTGGTTTATGAGGGTGCTCTTCTAGTCCTTCCAAGTGAGTGAGAAGAGAAGGAGCCCTTGCGCACTCCTCCTCCTCCGTCGCCCACCTCGCCTCACCTCGCACACATGTCGCGTTTCGTGAATCGAGTTCAAGTTTAAGACACCTTCGAGGAAGCCTAATTTTTTTGCATCCTACGTGTGGCAACGCGTTCAGTCGTGTGGTGTTGCCGTGGAAATCAATCACGGTGGGGAACCCCAAGAGAAAGGTGTGATGAACAGCAATAAGTTTTCCCTCGGTAAGACCAAGGTTTAATCGGGCGTAGACATGTGCTTTACCATTAACAAGCATAGACATAATAGTATCAATTTTATCACTCAAGGAGGAGGTTTCTTCGACAGAATTTACCTTCTTACCTTGTGGAGCTCTCTCGGTGCCATTCAGAGTAATTTATCATCATATTATCAAGTAGTTTTATTGCAGCCCCCAAAGTAATGGACATAAAGGTACCCCCAGCAGCTGAATCCAGGAGATTTCTTGAAGAAAAATTCATTCCTGCATAAAAAGTTTGGATGATCATCCAAATAGTCAGTCCATGTGATGTGGGCATAACTATTCGGGTACCCGACATTGCCATACCGGATGCAGATTATGGAGATGAACCAGCACAAGAAATCGACAAGCTGGACCCATGATACGTCCAATTTGCATCACTATTTTGTATCATAATTTGCTGTTATTCATTGATATATTTCATATTGGGACACAATACTTATGTTATTTCATCTATTTTGCATGTTTCATCATTATTGGAGGATCAAGCACCGGAGCCAGGATTCTGCTGGAAAAAGCACCGTCAGAACGCAATATTTCGGAAGATCAACTGTGGAAGGAAATTTCACGTAAATTCCTATTTTTCCAGATGACGGAGGGAGCCAGAAGGGGAAGAAGAGGGGAGCCAAGGTGGGCCCAGACCACAGGCCGGCGCGGCCCATGGCCCGGCCGCGCCACCCTGTGGTGTGGGGGCCCCACAACCCCTTTCGCCTCCTTTTCTTCGCGTACTCCTTCGTCCCGAAAACCTAAGCCAGAGGGAGGACCTCACGAAGAGTTACAGCCGCCTCTGCGGGGCGGAGAACACCAGAGAGAAAAGAGCTCTCCGGCGGGCAGGGGGGAAATTCCCTCCCGGAGGGGGAAATCGACGCCATCGCCATCGTCATCGAGCGGGACATCATCTCCATCATCATCATCATCATCTCCACCATCTACACCGCCATCATCACCGCTGCACCTCGTCATCGCTGTAACAATTTGGGTTGGATCTTGATTGTTTGATAGGGGAAACTCTCCCGGCATTATTTCTACTTGTTATTGATGCTATTGAGTGGAACCATTGAACCAAGGTTTATGTTCAGATTGTTATTCATCATCATATCACCTCTGATTGTATTCCATATGATATCTCGTGAGTAGTTCGTTTAGTTCTTGAGGACATGGGTGAAGTCTAAATGCTAGTAGTGAATTATGGTTGAGTAATATTCAATGTTATGATATTTAAGTTGTGGTGTCATTCTTCTAGTGGTGTCGTGTGAACGTCGACTACACGACACTTCACCATTTATGGGCCTAGGGGAGTGCATCTTGTATTCGGTAATTGCGGGGTTGCCGGAGTGACAGAAACCTAAACCCCCGTTAGTATATCGATGCAAGAGGGATCGCAGGATCTCAGAGTTTAAGGCTGTGGTTAGATTTATCTTAATTACTTTCTTGTAGTTGCGGATGCTTGCAAGGGGTATAATCACAAGTATGTATTAGTCCTAGGAAGGGCGGTGCATTGGCATAGGTTCACCCACACAACACTTATCAAAACAATGAAGATTATTTAGCCACATGAAGCGAAAGCACTAGACTAAAATCCCCGTGTGTCCTCAAGAACGTTTGGTCATTATAAGTAAACAAACCGACTTGTCCTTTGTGCTAAAAAGGATTGGGCCACTCGCTGCAATTATTTCTCTCGCATTTTATTTACTTGTACTTTATTTATCTGCAATATCAAAACCCCCTGAATACTTGTCTGTGAGCATTTACAGTGAATCCTTCATCGAAACTGCTTGTCAACACCTTCTGCTCCTCGTTGAGTTCGACACTCTTATTTATCGAAAGTACTACGATACACCCCTATACTTGTGGGTCATCAAGACTATTTTCTAGCGCCGTTGCCGGGGAGTGAAGCGCTATTGGTAAGTGGAATTGGTAAGGAAAACCTTTACTGTTTGTGCTGATTTTATTTCTGCCTGCTGCTATAAATCATTATGGAGAGATCTTCTCTTCAATTTCTATTTGGGAAATCTACTACTACTGCAACGGTAGTGGATGAAGCGCCAGGTGAGGAAGTAGTACCATATAAAATACCTATGAAAATTATTGAACGTGTTATGGATAACCGCTATGAAGGGGATGGAACTGTCCATCCTGGTGATCATTTATTGTTTTTGCATGAATTATGCGGGTTATTCAAATGTGCAGGTATTTCTATGAATGAAGTTAGAAAGAAACTATTCACTATATCGCTGTCTGGTAAAGCGGCGCACTGGTATAAATTGCTGAAGAATGGTGATTCTATTGATTGGGAGGACATTGTGCCTTTATTTTATTCCAAATTTTATCCTCCAAGTGAAATTCACAAAGATCGGAACCGCATATATAATTTCTGGCCTCATGATGGAGAGAGTATTGCCCAAGCTTGGGGGAGATTGAAGTCTTTAATGCTCAAATGCCCCATTCATGAGCTTCCTGGTAATGTTATTATTGATAATTTCTATGCAAGACTTTCTTTTCAAGACAAGACCTTGTTGGATACTTCTTGTTCTGGATCATTTACACGCAACAAAGAAGAGTTTAAAAGGGACCTTCTTGATCGGATCCAAGAAAATACTGAAGGATGGGAGAACGACAAAGATAGAGAATCAGGTATAATTTATGATTATAAATGCATTGAAGCTTTTATGGATACTGATAAATTTCGTAATATGAGTGCTACATATGGTCTTGATTCCCAAGTTGTTGCAAACCTTTATAAAGCTTTTGCCTCTCATTATGAATTGCCTAAGAAGAATTTTGATAAGTATCATGAACCGTATAAAGATAACGTAGATTCATCTGTAAACAAATGTGTAGTGGTTGAAACTGTTGATAATGTTATTCCTGAAGCTTATATTGAAAAAACTCCTTTCCCTGCTAAAATGAAGGAGTACTCTGTCATATCTAGTGCGGTTAATAAAAGTGAAAAGAAACCTAAAGAACCTGAAGAACAAATTAAAATTGAACCTGCTGTTGCAATAGTTAAAGATCTTGTGACTGAAAATGTGGAGGATGGTCATATTATTTTCTGTGAAGATGCATCTAATATTGTTTCACATCCTAATAAACCCAAACAAGTTAGTGTTCCTATGCTATCTGTTAGAATTGGTGATCATTGCTATTATGGTTTATGTGATATTGGTGCAAGCGTTAGTGCTATTCCTTATGAGCTTTATACGGAGATTATGCACGAAATTGATTCTTGTGAACTTGAAGATATTGATGTGGTTATTCAGCTGGCTAATAGAGAAACTATTTCTCCAATTGGTATTGTTCGAGATGTGGAAGTTCTATGTGGTAAGATTAAATATCCTGCTGACTTTTTGGTACTTGGTTCTGCTGCTAGTGATCATTGTCCTATCATTTTTGGTAGACCTTTTCTAAATACTTGTGGAGCTATTATAGATTGTAAGAAAGAGAAAATTTTGACTAGATTTGCTGGTGAACCTTATGAATTTAACTTTTCTAAATTTACCAAAACTCCTTATAAAGCTGACTTGCCTAGTAATGATTTCAAAATGGAGCAGTGTGCATCTATTGTTCTTGTTCCTAATAATCCTTTGCAGCAACATTTGGAGAATAGTGAAAGTGAAGCTTTTAGGAAAGAAAGAGATGAGCTTGAGGAAATTTTTCTTCGCCAACCTATTCTCAAGCATGATTTACCGGTGGAAGATTTGGGTACAACACCGCCACCAAAGGAAGATCCTGTTTTCGATTTAAAGCCTTTACCTGATAATCTTAAATATGCTCATATTGATGATAAGAAAATATATCCTGTTATTATTAGTTCTAAGCTTTCAGAGATTGAGGAAGAAAGGTTATTGGAAATATTGAAGAAACACCGAGGAGCTATTGGCTATACTCTTGATGATTTGAAAGGGATTTCTCCTTCTATTTGCCAACATGCTATCAATATGGAAGATGATGCAAAGCCTGTTGTTGAACATCAACGTCGTCTAATTCCGAAGATGAAGGAGGTGGTAAGGAACGAGGTATTAAAACTTCTTGAAGCTGGTATTATATATCCTATTGCTGATAGTAGATGGGTTAGTCTTGTGCATTGTGTTCCTAAGAAAGGAGGAATGACTGTTGTGCCTAATGATAATGATGAGCTTATTCCTCAAAGAATAGTTGTAGGGTATAGAATGTGCATTGATTTTCGAAAAGTTAATAAAGTTACTAAGAAAGATCATTACCCTTTACCCTTTATTGATCAAATGCTAGAAAGGTTATCTAAAAATACTCATTTCTGCTTTCTTGATGGTTATTCTGGGTTTTCACAAATTGCTGTTAAAGCTAAAGATCAAGAGAAAACCACGTTTACTTGTCCTTATGGAACTTATGCTTATAGGCGTATGCCTTTTGGTTTATGTAATGCTCCTGCTACTTTTCAAAGATGCATGTCTGCTATTTTTCATGGCTTTTGCGAGAGTATTGTAGAGGTGTTCATGGATGATTTTTCTGTCTATGGGAATTCTTTTGATAATTGCTTGCGAAACCTCGATAAAGTTTTGCAGAGATGTGAAGAAACTAACCTTGTTCTTAATTGGGAGAAATGTCACTTTATGGTTAATGAAGGAATTGTATTGGGACATAAAATTTCCGAGAGAGGTATTGAAGTTGATAGAGCTAAAGTTGAAGCAATTGAGAAGATGCCCTATCCGAGGGATGTTAAAGGTATTCGTAGTGTTCTTGGTCATGCTGGGTTTTATAGGAGATTTATTAAAGATTTCTCTAAAATTTCAAAGCCTCTTACTAATCTTCTTCAAAAAGATGTACCTTTTGTTTTTGATGATGATTGTAAGGAAGCTTTTGAAACTCTAAAGAAAGCCTTAACAACTGCTCCTGTAGTCGAACCTCCTGATTGGAATTTGCCTTTTGAAATTATGTGTGATGCTAGTGATTTTGCTGTAGGCGCTGTTCTTGGACAGCGGGTAGATAAAAAATTAAATGTTATTCATTATGCTAGTAAGACTCTTGATGCTGCTCAAAGAAATTATGCTACAACTGAAAAGGAATTGTTAGCTGTAGTCTTTGCTTGTGACAAGTTTAGACCCTATATTGTTGATTCAAAAGTTACGATTCATACTGATCATGCTGCAATTAGATACCTTATGACAAAGAAAGATGCTAAGCCAAGGCTTATTAGATGGGTACTTCTTTTGCAAGAATTTGATTTACATATTATAGATAGGAAAGGTGCTGATAATCCTGTTGCTGATAATTTGTCTAGATTGGAAAATATTGCTTATGATCCTGTTCCTGTTAATGATAGTTTTCCAAATGAACAATTGGCTGTAATAAAGGTGAGCTCGCGAGAGAGCCCTTGGTATGCAGATTATGCTAACTTTATTGTTTCGAAGTATTTGCCTCCAACCTTTTCAGCTCAGCAAAGGAGGAAATTCTTTTATGACTTGAGGCATTATTTTTGGGATGACCCACACTTATATAAAGAAGGAGTGGATGGTATTATGCGAAGATGTGTTCCTGAATATGAACAACAGGAGATATTGAGTAAATGTCATGGTAGTGTTTATGGAGGACATCACGCTGGAGATAGAACCGCGCAAAAGGTTCTACAATCAGGTTTTTATTGGCCAACACTTTTCAAAGATGCAAGGAAGTTTATCTTATCTTGTGATGAATGTCAAAGAGTTGGTAATATCTCTAGACGCAATGAAATGCCTATGAATTATACTCTTGTTATTGAACCATTCGATTGTTGGGGATTCAACTTCATGGGTCCTTTCCCTTCTTCAGAAGGTAACACTCATATACTTGTCGTTGTTGATTATGTTACTAAATGGGTAGAAGCTATACCTACAAAGAGTGCTGATGGTGAGACCTCTATAAAAATGCTTGTAGATGTTATATTTCCTAGATTTGGAATACCTAGATATATTATGACTGATGGAGGTTCTCATTTTATTCATGGAGGTTTTAGAAAAACTCTTGCTAAGTATGGTATTAATCATAGAATTGCTTCCGCTTATCACCCTCAAACTAGTGGTCAAGTAGAATTATCAAATAGAGAGATTAAAGCTATTTTGGGAAAGACTGTTAATAAATCTAGAAAGAATTGGGCTAGCAAATTGAAAGAAGCACTATGGGCTTATAGAACTGCTTATAAAAATCCTATGGGAATGTCACCTTATAAAATGGTTTATGGAAAAGCTTGTCATTTACCTTTAGAACTAGAGCACAAAGCTTATTGGGCTGTTAGAGAACTAAATAAAGATCCGAAACTAGCCGGTAATAAGAGGTTGTTGCAATTAAGTTCTCTAGATGAATGGAGAAGTGAAGCTTATGAAAATGCTAAACTCTTTAAAGAAAAAGTTAAGAAATGGCATGATAGAAGGATTATCAAAAGAGAGTTTAATATTGGGGATAAAGTCCTATTGTATCGGTCTCGTCTCAGATTCTTTGCAGGGAAATTACTCTCGAAGTGGGAAGGACCATATGTTGTTGAGGAGGTGTATCATTCAGGAGCAATTAAAATTAGCTCTCTCCAAGGCAATGCCACGCAAGTGGTGAATGGACAAAGACTCAAGCATTATATCTCGGGTGATTCTTATAATGTTGACGTTGATATTATTCAAGTGGAAACACCGGAGGCTTTCATCAAAGGACAAATTGACAGTCCGCCAGAACTCGACTTTGAATAGGTAACAGTACAGGTAATAAAAAGTCCGCGTTTACCTTTCCGAACATTATTTCTGCTGTTTTTGGAAAATATGAAAAATTACGGAATCGAAACGGAGTGGAAAAGACGCGCGAGGGCCCGTCACCATAGGCCGGCGCGGGCCCCACCCTGGCCGCGCCGACCTATGGGGACAGCCCCTCGTCGTCCCTTTTCTACTCGTTTTCGGCCTGGAACCTTCCTTTTGTCGTAAAAATATTTGCTATATAATCCCCCGGACCCCTGGAGGTCCGTATATCGTTTTCTCGTCGTGTTTTGTTTCGAGCTGTTTTCTGCCAGGATCTGCTTCGGATCTAGATCCACCATGTCCTCGTCGGGAACTCAGAAGGACAGCTTCTTTGAGGACGTCGTCAACCCATACATGAACGAGCTGAAGATGCACCCCAAAGAGTTGCTGCTCGTGGATGGAGAGTTGCAGATCAAAGATGTCCAGGGTCCTAAGGGAGAAGGGAGTTTGGAAGACAGGATGGAGAAACTGGAACAAGAGGTTTTCAACTACAAGAAGATGGCTGAGCGTGAAGTGGACATCTTTCACAAGATTGTGTCTGAACTCATTGATGGACACAAGAAGGAGACTGCAAAGTTGTGGGACGATATCTTCTCACTTCACGACACCACCAACAAACTCCAAGCTCAACTCTATGATGTTCATAATCAAAACTGTGAGTATGAAAACAGGTTTAAGCGCATAAGTCATGCTGCTAGTTTCAGGTTTCCGGAGACCAAGATGTCTTTTGTTGATGGAGGGCCTCTTCCATGGAAGTCTGATGACGGCAAAGATTCACCATCATCACCGAAGGAGTAATTCATCATTGGTATTGGCATCCCCTTGGTTTGTTCCAAGCTTGGGGGAGTGCCGCGGTATCACATCATCACTACCTTTATCTTTTACTATCAAGTAGTGTCATATCATGAGTAGGGAAGTTATCATATGGAATAGTATGCAATGTGGAAGTATCTCTCTTAGTTGGTTATCTATGTATCCGTTGGTGTGAGTTATCGTTATGGAATATTAATGAGAAGTCTTATCATTTACTTTTTGCACACCTTATTTTAGTTTGCAATCTCCATTATATGATTACTCTTGACATAAGTATTGATATCACTTTGGGAGCATCAAGTAAATCTATTTGGTTTTGGCAAACTTAGCATTGGTCAATAGCAACAACACCCTGATGTTTAAATAAAAGAGAGAAATACACTTAGATATACTACTCTATTATCTCTATGCTAATGAGTTTAGTATTCTGAAGTTAAAATTGCTTGTGCTTATGAGAAAGATGCATGATTGTTCTATCATATGTATATTTGTTTGTTTCCCTCAACCTTTATGCTTGCTATCAAACCTTGCTAGCCAAAGACCTGTATCGAGAGGAGATGCTTCTCATACATCCATAACCTTAGACCAAACCTATGCCATTTGTGTCCACCATACCTACCTACTACATGGTATTTTATGCCATTCCAAGTAAATACTTCATGTGCTACCTTTAAATTATTCAAATTACTACTCCTTATTTGTGTCAATGTTCTATAGCTCATGAGGAAGTATGTGGTGTTTTATCTTTCAATCTTGTTGGGCGGACTTTCACCAATGGACTAGTGGCACATCCGCTTATCCAATAATTTTGCAATAAGAGCTGGCAACGGGGTTCCCAGCCCCAATTAATAACTTTCATTAATAATTCTCTTCACATGTTTTGCTCTGATTTATCAGTAAGCAACTTAATTTTGCAATAGACACTCCTCCATGGTATGTGAATGTTGGAAGGCACCCGAGGATTCGGTTAGCCATGGATTGAGAAAGCCAAGGTTGGGGGAGTGTCATCCTTAATAAAACTAAAATACATGTGTAAACAAAAGAGAAGGGGGATGATCTACCTTGCTGGTAGAGATGCCGTCCCTCATGGGAGCCGCTCTTGGAAGGTTCGTTTGGCAAGGGGGTTAGAGTGCCCGCTACCATTCGTTGACAACAACAAACACCGCTCAAAATCTTACTTTTATGCTCTTTATATGATTTCAAAACTTGAAAAGCTCTAGCACATGATTTAATCCCTGCTTCCCTCTGCGAAGGGCCTATCTTTTACTTTTATGTTGAGTCAGTAAACCTATTTCTCTCTATCTCAAGCAAGCAATTGAGTTGTTGTGAACCAATCATTTATGCTATGATTCAGTTAATCATGTCTTTTATACTTTCTTGTTTAGTACCAATTTTATCTGAATGAATATGACTTCGAAGTTATCAATGATTATGAGGAGATTGTTATGCTTGAATATGAAAGCTCAGCTATAAAATCTAATATGAAAGTTTTGCTTAGAAATACAATCCGTTAGTAGTTCTCTGACCAAGAACAAAGTTTGCCATCACCAACTATGATTTCTCATGCACCTTTACTTGTGATTTCTCTTTACTTATTTCAAGATGAGTTATATGAGGAAGTTGTTTATTAGAATGTCTTGTGTGAATGAATATGATGCTTCTTGTCCGTATTTTATTTATCGACTCTTCACTCCATAAACATGTGGTCTTGTTTATCGAGCTCAGTTTCGCTTGGGGACAAGCGAGGTCTAAGCTTGGGGGAGTTGATACGTCCAATTTGCATCACTATTTTGTATCATAATTTGCTGTTATTCATTGATATATTTCATATTGGGACACAATACTTATGTTATTTCATCTATTTTGCATGTTTCATCATTATTGGAGGATCAAGCACCGGAGCCAGGATTCTGCTGGAAAAAGCACCGTCAGAACGCAATATTTCGGAAGATCAACTGTGGAAGGAAATTTCACGTAAATTCCTATTTTTCCAGATGACGGAGGGAGCCAGAAGGGGAAGAAGAGGGGAGCCAAGGTGGGCCCAGACCACAGGCCGGCGCGGCCCATGGCCTGGCCGCGCCACCCTGTGGTGTGGGGGCCCCACAGCCCCTTTCGCCTCCTTTTCTTCGCGTACTCCTTCGTCCCGAAAACCTAAGCCAGAGGGAGGACCTCACGAAGAGTTACAGCCGCCTCTGCGGGGCGGAGAACACCAGAGAGAAAAGAGCTCTCCGGCGGGCAGGAATCCGCCGGGGAAATTCCCTCCCGGAGGGGGAAATCGACGCCATCGCCATCGTCATCGAGCGGGACATCATCTCCATCATCATCATCATCATCATCTCCACCATCTACACCGCCATCATCACCGCTGCACCTCGTCATCGCTGTAACAATTTGGGTTGGATCTTGATTGTTTGATAGGGGAAACTCTCCCGGCATTATTCTCTACTTGTTATTGATGCTATTGAGTGGAACCATTGAACCAAGGTTTATGTTCAGATTGTTATTCATCATCATATCACCTCTGATTGTATTCCATATGATGTCTCGTGAGTAGTTCGTTTAGTTCTTGAGGACATGGGTGAAGTCTAAATGCTAGTAGTGAATTATGGTTGAGTAATATTCAATGTTATGATATTTAAGTTGTGGTGTCATTCTTCTAGTGGTGTCGTGTGAACGTCGACTACACGACACTTCACCATTTATGGGCCTAGGGGAGTGCATCTTGTATTCGGTTGCTAATTGCGGGGTTGCCGGAGTGACAGAAACCTAAACCCCCGTTAGTATATCGATGCAAGAGGGATCGCAGGATCTCAGAGTTTAAGGCTGTGGTTAGATTTATCTTAATTACTTTCTTGTAGTTGCGGATGCTTGCAAGGGGTATAATCACAAGTATGTATTAGTCCTAGGAAGGGCGGTGCATTAGCATAGGTTCACCCACACAACACTTATCAAAACAATGAAGATTATTTAGCCACATGAAGCGAAAGCACTAGACTAAAATCCCCGTGTGTCCTCAAGAACGTTTGGTCATTATAAGTAAACAAACCGGCTTGTCCTTTGTGCTAAAAAGGATTGGGCCACTCGCTGCAATTATTTCTCTCGCATTTTATTTACTTGTACTTTATTTATCTGCAATATCAAAACCCCCTGAATACTTGTCTGTGAGCATTTACAGTGAATCCTTCATCGAAACTGCTTGTCAACACCTTCTGCTCCTCGTTGGGTTCGACACTCTTATTTATCGAAAGTACTACGATACACCCCCTATACTTGTGGGTCATCAACCCACAATGAATATCAATTTGGATTACAAGAAAGAAGACTCCAATACGAATCCTACTAGAACTCTTGTAAACCCTAACTTGGATGATATATTAAGTCAGGCAGGGGCGTCCCTTAGGGGATATTCAGAAACAGAAAAACATAAATCATAGAGGCGACACGCCTAGACACCACAACCCGCAGATTAGAACTAGACTAGATCCAACAACTCCGCCTATGGCGGCCCCCTGTACACATATATTCATATAGTGGATTGCTAGCAGGACGTAGCGATCCTCCACCGCGGGGACGTGAATCTGGGTACGTCGTGCCTTCTCTCGCTCCCGGAACTTCCATCGTCGTCTTTCTCTAATTAAAACCCAAGCCCCTCATGGTGGACATTTTTGAGGAACCGCCTCGTCAATTGGCGCCGTCTGTGGGAAACACGGCGTATGGATTGTGTCATCCGGGCGAGATCCGTTGAGTTCATCATCAACGCTGCTAAGAATTTCAAGTTCATCAGCAACATCTTCAACAAGATCGGGAGATCGGAATTTTGAATCGCATCCGACACTTAATTATCGGCAGGCGACAAATTTGTTCGGATCACATCTGCGGCAGCCTTGCCGCTGGAGACATACGAGCAGGCGCATCGGCAGATCAGAATTATTGTACACGGCATATCAGCATATCAGCACATACGCAGGTTAAACCGCGAGAGACAAGACACGATTCATGAAGGGATAATGACAAGAGTCGGCCATGACAACTTCTGAATAGCGATGATTGTTTCCGGATCGGTGCCAGCTAGCCTATTAAAAAATTAAAGTGATCTTACCAGCTAGGGAAAATCAAGTGGATAGAATCAATACGTCTCCATAGAATATCGATCATCAGGACTAAGGAAAGCAAAACTAGTTAGCGGATGGCTATAAAAGGATTAATGTGAAATCAAGGATTAGCAAAGAAAAAAAAAGATGCATCAGTCGGCTAGCTAGTGAAAGTGTACGTACGAACGTACATGATTTTTCAAAAATGAAGACAATGGCAAGGCAGATTTTACCCGAGCCAGCACTGAACCAACAAGTCGCCGTAGACTTGGCCGTCAGCCGAATAAAATCCATCTCCATCACAAATTCGCCTTCCGATACAATATCAGGGGCTATATTTCCAATTAATTATTACTTGCTAAATTACTTGACCAAATATTTTTCGTCTCGTACTATTTGCACGCAGTTTTTTGCGGCCTAATACAACTGCTGATCAGAAATAAGTTTCGACTACTTTGCTTTGTCGACCCCGTTCGCCATAAAGCGTCTGTCGTCGCGCACTCGCCGCGCCCAGAGGCTCACCCGTCACGGATCCGCCTTCTTCATCGACTGCTACTACCCTACATGGTTCTAGCCACCCAAGCTCACAAACTCGTCATCCGACACAAAAATCAGGTGCTATATTTCTAATTACGTAAAATTTATTTGGCCAAATATTCTTCGGTTCGTACTATTACTTGCGCGCAATTTTTGCGCCGCAATATACCTGCAGATTGAAACAAAGTTTTGACTGCTATGCTCGGCTGACCGCGCCCGCCATCGCACACAGGTTGCACTCGGGGCTTACCTGTCTTGGACCCAACATTGTGGACTCGATATATTCGGGTGTTCGCCTGTGGCGGATTAGAAATATCAACTACGTCTTCTTCATGGGCGACGTCAGCTAAGCGCCGCGTGTCCGCCGCATGGACTATCTTTGGTGGCGCAACTATTTCAATTGCGCCCGTCGCATGGACTATCTTTGGTGGCGCAACTATTTCGACTGCGACCGCCACATGGACTATCTTTGGCCGAACGATTACTTCAACTACGCCGCTACATCAACTATTTCTGATTGATTACTTCGACTGCGTCTACCATGCGACCTGCTTCCATATTGGCCTCGCCGCAACCAAGCTAATGGATCTATTTTCTTCAGCTCTGGATATATCTTCTCCGATGTACTCCCGGGTCAATGGCTTCATCATCTATGGTTATCAATGGATATCATCTTATATAAATGATTCGGTGCACTCCCGGGTCGATGGCTTCATCATCTATGGTTATCAATGGATATCATTTTAAATAAATGATCTGGTGCACTCCCGGGTGGATGGCTTCATCATCTATGGTTATCAATGGATATCATCTTAAATAAATGATCTGGTGCACTCCCGGGTCAATTGCTTCATCATCTATGGTTATCAATGGATATCATCTTATATAAATGATCCGGTACACTCGCGGGTCGATGGCTTCATCATCTATGGTTATCAATGGATATCATCTTATATAAATGATCCGATGTACTCCCGGCGCTGGAATTACTCGGGAGCTCCTGGAAGATCTTCAACTATTATGTCTACTCCCATCGGGAGCGCTGGTTCGCTGGGCGCTGATTCGCTGGAATTCAAGCAAACATGAAGACTCCTTACACTATTACTCCCACCGGGAGCACCGTTCGCTGGAATTCAAGAAAATATGAAGACTCCTTACACTATTACTCCCATCGGGAGCGCCCGTTTGCTGGAATTCAAGAAGATATGAAAACTCCTTATCGAAATATACAATTATCCTTTTGCTAAAGCCTCAGAATACAGGAGTTCTGCTAATAGCAAGGGTAAAAATTACTTAAAAAAAAGACCCATGCCGGTACTTTAAACTACACAAGTACTAAAGGGCGATGAAGTCGACGGCGGGCATAGTTCCTTCGATTCGTTAGGGGGTGATACGTCTCCGACGTATCGATAATTTCTTATGTTCCATGCTACATTATTGATGATATCTACATGTTTTATGCACACTTTATGTCATTATTATGCATTTTCTGGAACTAACCTATTAACAAGATGCCGAAGTGCCAGTTCCTGTTCTCTTTTTGGTTTCAGAAATCCTAGTAAGGAAATATTCTCGGAATTGGACGAAATCAACGCCCAGGTTCCTATTTTGCCCGGAAGCATCCAGAACACCCGAGAGCCGCAGAGGAGGGCCCTGTGGGCCCCAGATGATAGGGTGGCGCGGCTGGCCCCCGCGCGCCCCTATGGTGTGGTGGCCCCGCCCCTCCGAGGCTGCCCTTTCGCCTATATAAAGCCCCCGTCGAAAACCCTTACGGAGGAAGCCACGGTACGCGAAACCTTCCAGAGCCGCCGCCATCGCGAAGCCAAGATCTGGGGACAGGAGTCTCTTCCGGCACTCCCGGACGGGGAAGTGCCCCCGAAGGCTTCTCCATCGACACCGCTGCCATCTCCACCGCCATCTTCATCACCGCTGCTGCTCCCATGAAGAGGGAGTAGTTCTCCATCGAGGCTTGGGGCTGTACCGGTAGCTATGTGGTTCATCTCTCTCCTATGTACTTCAATACAATAATCTCATGAGCTGCCTTACATGATTGAGATTCATATGATGATGCTTGTAATCTAGATGTCATTGTGCTAGTCAAGTGAGTTTTACTTATGTGATCTCCGGAGACTCCTTGTCCCACGTGTGTAAAGGTGACAGTGTGTGCACCGTGTGGGTCTCTTAGGCTATATTTCACAGAATACTTATTCACTGTTATGAATGGCATAGTGAAGTGCTTATTTATATCTCTTTATGATTGCAATGTGTTTTGTATCACAATTTATCTATGTGCTACTCTAGTGAAGTTATTAAAGTAGTTTTATTCCTCCTACACGATGTAATGGTGACAGTGTGTGCATCCGTGTTAGTACTTGGTTTATGCTATGATCATGATCTCTTGTAGATTGCGAAGTTAACTATTGCTATGATAGTATTGATGTGTATTATTCCTCCTACATAAGCATGAAGGTGACAGTGTGCATGCTACGTTAGTACTTGGTTTAGTCGTATTGATCTATCTTACACTCTAAGGTTACTTAAATATGAACATTTAATTGTGGAGCTTGTTAACTCCGGCATTGAGGGTTCGTGTAATCCTACGCAATGTGTTCATCATCCAACAAGAGAGTGTAGAGTATGCATTTATCTATTCTGTTATGTGATCAATGTTGAGAGTGTCCACTAGTGAAAGTATAATCCCTAGGCCTTGTTCCTAAATACTGCTATCGCTGCTTGTTTACTGTTTTACTGCGTTACTACTGCTGCACTACTGCTTGTTTACTTCCTACAATATTACTACCATCAACTGCACGCCAGCAAGCTATTTTCTGGCGCCGTACTACTGCTCATATTCATTCATACCACTTGTATTTCACTATCTCTTCGCCGAACTAGTGCACCTATTAGGTGTGTTGGGGACACAAGAGACTTCTTGCTTTGTGGTTGCAGGGTTGCATGAGAGGGATATCTTTGACCTCTTCCTCCCTGAGTTCGATAAACCTTGGGTAATCCACTTAAGGGAAACTTGCTGCTGTTCTACAAACCTCTGCTCTTGGAGGCCCAACACTGTCTACAAGAATAGAAGCACCCGTAGACATCAAGCACTTTTCTGGCGCCGTTGCCGGGAGGAAAGGTAAAAGGTACTCACACTCCGGTTCCAGTGTAACAGTATTTTTCTGGCGCCATTGTGTGTGTACTCGAAGCTATTTCCTTTAGACTCTGCAATTGCGACATTTGGTTTCTTGTTTACACTAGTTAGGCATAATGGACAACAATGACCTTTTTATTCTATTTCCTGATTTAAGACATGGATGGTTTGATGCGAAAATTAAAAAACCCATGGAACATATTAATATGAATGCTTTGAACACTATTGTTTCTAATGCTATGGAAAATTCTAAGCTTGGGGAAGCTGGCTTTGATGAGCATGATATTTTTAGTCCCCCAAGCATTGAGGAGAAAATTTACTTTGATGATACTTTGCCTCCCATTTATGATGATTATAATGATATTAGTCTTTTGTTACCACCTGTTATGGAGGATAAATTTGATTATGATTACAATATACCTCCTATATTTGATAGCTACTTTGTTGAATTTGCTCCCACTACAATTAATAAGAATGACTATGCTTATGTTGGGAGTAGTAATAATTTTATGCATGAGACTCATGATAAGAATGCTTTATGTGATAGTTATATTGTTGAGTTTGCTCATGTTGCTACTGAAAATTATTATGAGAGAGGAAAATATGGTTGTAAAAATTTTCATGTTACTAAAACACCTCTCTATGTGCTGAAATTTTTGAAGCTACACTTGTTTTATCTTCCTATGCTTGTTACTTTGCTCTTCATGAACTTGTTTATTTACAAGATTCCTATGCATAGGAAGCATGTTAGACTTAAATGTGTTTTGAATTTGCCTCTTGATGCTCTCTTTTGCTTCAACTTCTATTTCTTGCGAGTGCATCATTAAAACTGCTGAGCCCATCTTAATGGCTATAAAGAAAGAACTTCTTGGGAGATAACCCATGTGTTTTTTTACTACAGTACTTTGTTTTATATTTGTGTCTTGGAAGTTGTTACTACTGTAGCAACCTCTCCTTATCATGTTTTTGTGCCAAGTAAAATTTCTATGTCAAAGTTGAGGTTATATTTGGGATCGCTGCGCAGAAACAGCATTGCTGTCTGTCACGAATTCTGGCACAAGTCTCTGTAGAAAATTCGAAAAAATCTGCCAATTTACGAGCGTGATCCTCAGATATGTACGCAACTTTCATTAGTTTTGAGTTTTTCCATTTGAGCAAGTCTGGTGCCATTTTAAAATTCGTCTTTATGGACTGTTCTGTTTTGACAGATTCTGCCTTTTATTTCGCATTGCCTCTTTTGCTATGTTGGATGAATTTCTTTGATCCATTAATGTCCAGTAGCTTTATGAAATGTCCAGAAGTGTAAAGAATGATTGTGTCACCTCTGAACATGTGAATTTTTGATTATGCACTAACCCTCTAATGAGTTTGCTTGAAGTTTGGTGTGAAGGAAGTTTTCAAGGGTCAAGAGAGGAGTATGATATACTATGATCAAGAGGAGTGAAAGCTCTAAGCTTGGGGATGCCCCCGTGGTTCATCCCTGCATATTTTAAGAAGACTCAAGCGTCTAAGCTTGGGGATGCCCAAGGCATCCCCTTCTTCATCGACAAAGTATCAGGTTCCTTCTCTTGAAACTATATTTTTATTCGGTCACATCTTATGTACTTTACTTGGAGCGTCTGTGTGTGCTTTTATTTTTGTTTTGTTATCTTAGTTCTCTGAATAAGTTCATCCTTGTGTGGGAGAGAGACACGCTCCGCTGGTTCGTATGAACACATGTGTTCTTAGCTCATAATATTCATGGCGAAGTTTCCTCTTCGTTAAATTGTTATATGGTTGGAATTGAAAAATGCTACATGTAGTAATTGGTAAAATGTCTTGGATAATATGATACTTGGCAATTGTTGTGCTCATGTTTAAGCTCTTGCATCATATACTTTGCACCCATTAATGAAGAAATACATAGAGCTTGCTAAAATTTGGTTTGCATATTTGGTCTCTCTAAAGTCTAGATAATTTCTAGTATTGAGTTTTGAACAACAAGGAAGACGGTGTAAAGTCTTATAATGTTTACAATATGTCTTTTATGTGAGTTTTGTTGCACCGGTTCATCCTTGTGTTTGTTTCAAATAACCTTGCTATCCTAAACCTTGTATCGAGAGGGAATACTTCTCATGCATCCAAAATCCTTGAGCCAACCACTATGCCATTTGTGTCCACCATACCTACCTACTACATGGTATTTCTCCGCCATTCCAAAGTAAATTGCTTGAGTGCTACCTTTAAACAATTCAAAAGTTATTACCTCTTATTTGTGTCAATGTTTTATAGCTCATGAGGAAGTATGTGGTGTTTATCTTTCAATCTTGTTGGGCAACTTTCACTAATGGACTAGTGGCTTCATCCGCTTATCCAATAATTTTGCAAAAAGAGCTGGCAATGGGATTCCCAGTCCCAAATTAATTAACAAAAATAGACACTCCTCCATGGTATGTGATTGTTGGACGGCACCCGAAGGATTCGGTTAGCCATGGCTTGAGAAAGCAAAGGTGGGGAGGAGTGTCATCATAATAAAACTAAAATAAAAAGGCACTCCTTCATGGTATGAGATTGTTGGCAGGCACCCGAGGATTCGGTTAGCCATGGTTTGTGAAAGAAAGGTTGGAAGGAGTGTCACCCAAAAATAAAATAAAATGGGAGCCGCTCTTTGAAGGTTTGTCTGGCAAGGTAGTTAGAGTACCCATTACCATTCGTTGACAACAACAAACACCTCTCAAAACTTTACTTTTATACTCTCTTGATGTTTTCAAAATAAAAGCTCTAGCACAAATATAGCAATCGATGCTTTCCTCTTTGAAGGACCTTTCTTTTACTTTTATTGTTGAGTCAGTTTACCTATTTCTCTCCACCTTAAGAAGCAAACACTTGTGTGAACTTTGCATTGATTCTTACATATTTGCATATTGCATTTGTTATATTGCTTTGCATTGACAACTATCCATGAGATATACATGTTACAAGTTGAAAGCAACCGCTGAAACTTAATCTTCCATTGTGTTGCTTCAATGCCTTTACTTTGAATTTATTGCTTTATGAGTTAACTCTTATGCAAGACTTATTGATGCTTGTCTTGAAAGTACTATTCATGAAAAGTCTTTGCTTTATGATTCACTTGTTTACTCATGTCATTACCATTGTTTTGATCGCTGCATTCATTACATATGTTTACAAACAATATGATCAAGGTTATGATGGCATGTCACTTAAGAAATTATCTTTGTTATCGTTTTACCTGCTCGGGACGAGCAGAACTAAGCTTGGGGATGCTGATACGTCTCCGACGTATCGATAATTTCTTATGTTCCATGCTACATTATTGATGATATCTACATGTTTTATGCACACTTTATGTCATTATTATGCATTTTCTGGAACTAACCTATTAACAAGATGCCGAAGTGCCAGTTCCTGTTTGTTTTTGGTTTCAGAAATCCTAGTAAGGAAATATTCTCAGAATTGGACGAAATCAACTCCCAGGTTCCTATTTTGCCCGGAAGCATCCAGAACACCCGAGAGCCGCCAGAGGAGCCCTGTGGGCCCCAGATGATAGGGTGGCGCGCCTGGGCCCTGGCCGCGCCAGCCTATGGTGTGGTGGCCCCAGGCCCCTCCGAGGCTGCCCTTTCGCCTATATAAAGCCCCTGCGTCGAAAACCCTTACGAGGAAGCCACGGCACGCGAAACCTTCCGAGCCGCCGCCATCGCGAAGCCAAGATCTGGGGACAGGAGTCTCTGTTCCGGCACCCGCCGGACGGGGAAGTGCCCCCGGAAGGCTTCTCCATCGACACCGCTGCCATCTCCACCGCCATCTTCATCACCGCTGCTGCTCCCATGAAGAGGAGTAGTTCTCCATCGAGGCTCGGGGCTGTACCGGTAGCTATGTGGTTCATCTCTCTCCTATGTACTTCAATACAATAATCTCATGAGCTGCCTTACATGATTGAGATTCATATGATGATGCTTGTAATCTAGATGTCATTGTGCTAGTCAAGTGAGTTTTACTTATGTGATCTCCGGAGACTCCTTGTCCCACGTGTGTAAAGGTGACAGTGTGTGCACCGTGTGGGTCTCTTAGGCTATATTTCACAGAATACTTATTCACTGTTATGAATGGCATAGTGAAGTGCTTATTTATATCTCTTTATGATTGCAATGTGTTTTGTATCACAATTTATCTATGTGCTACTCTAGTGAAGTTATTAAAGTAGTTTTATTCCTCCTACACGATGTAATGGTGACAGTGTGTGCATCCGTGTTAGTACTTGGTTTATGCTATGATCATGATCTCTTGTAGATTGCGAAGTTAACTATTGCTATGATAGTATTGATGTGTATTATTCCTCCTACATAAGCATGAAGGTGACAGTGTGCATGCTACGTTAGTACTTGGTTTAGTCGTATTGATCTATCTTACACTCTAAGGTTACTTAAATATGAACATTTAATTGTGGAGCTTGTTAACTCCGGCATTGAGGGTTCGTGTAATCCTACGCAATGTGTTCATCATCCAACAAGAGAGTGTAGAGTATGCATTTATCTATTCTGTTATGTGATCAATGTTGAGAGTGTCCACTAGTGAAAGTCTAATCCCTAGGCCTTGTTCCTAAATATTGCTATCGCTGCTTGTTTACTGTTTTACTGCGTTACTACTGCTGTGTTACTACTGCTTGTTTACTTCCTACAATATTACTACCATCAACTGCACGCCAGCAAGCTATTTTCTGGCGCCGTACTACTGCTCATATTCATTCATACCACTTGTATTTCACTATCTCTTCGCCGAACTAGTGCACCTATTAGGTGTGTTGGGGACACAAGAGACTTCTTGCTTTGTGGTTGCAGGGTTGCATGAGAGGGATATCTTTGACCTCTTCCTCCCTGAGTTCGATAAACCTTGGGTAATCCACTTAAGGGAAACTTGCTGCTGTTCTACAAACCTCTGCTCTTGGAGGCCCAACACTGTCTACAAGAATAGAAGCACCCGTAGACATCAGGGGGTTGTCGCCAAAACATACTTCATCGGTTGAAGCAAAGTTGCAAATACGACAGGTTCATCAAACCTGCAACGTGAGCTGATCACTCAAATAAATTGCTCCCGATAACTTTCATACAAAAGCATCATAATACCGATGCCAAAAAGAAGAGCATCAAGGTTTACTCAACAAATATTTTCCACCGGCATCTGAAGAAAACTATAACATCGGGTTGCTCGACTTGAGTCTACACACGGTTGCAAGCATCTGTGCCTAGACTCGGGGGCTACTCCCATCGCGAGCGTTGGACGCGCACCCGAAAAAAATTATCGACTCCTCTGTGACATCATCCAAATCATCGACCCCTCCGAGACATCATCTGAATCATCGACTCCTTCGGGACATCATCAAAATCATCGATTCCTCTGTGACATCGTCAAAATCATCAACTCCTCTATCTATGATATCGTCAAAATCATCTATTCCTCTATCTATGACATCATCAAAATCATCGACATCATCAAAAGCATCCAAATATTCTCGAACGAAGAAGTCTACGGTATTCAACTCAGCATATTTTACACCCTATACATGACTATTTCATATTCATCTACAGCGGGGTTAGTCCCATCGGGAGCGCTGTTCGCGCACCCGATAAAAAGATGGCAGCCTCGACAAAGAAGAATAAATCTGAAGACGTCGGCATCAACATCAAGATCTTCGAGTAGTACAACTTGAGTCTATGCGCGGATGCAAGCACCCGTCCATAGACTCGGGGGCTACTCCCATCGGGAGCGCTTCGCGCACCCGACAGAAAGCAACTTCGACTCTACATCAAGCACAAGATTCAACAGATGATCAAGACATTCGGCGAAGACAACTTTAGTCCCTGCCCGAAGCTTCACTTCGGCCAGACACTCGGGGGCTACTGACGGGGCATAACCCTTCGGGTACTCGACATTGCCATACCCGGTGCAGATGAAGCTGGACCAGCACAAGGACTCGACAAGCTGGACCCACAAGGAATATCAACTTGGATTACAAGAAAGAAGACTCCAATACGAATCCTACTAGGACTCTTGTAAACCCTAACTTGGCTGATATATAAAGCCAGGAAGGGGCACCCCTTAGGGGATATTCAGAACCAGAAAAACATAAATCATAGAGGCGACACGTTGATACGTCTCCGACGTATCGATAATTTCTTATGTTCCATGCTACTTTATTGATGATACCTACATGTTTTATGCACATTATATGTCATATTTATGCATTTTCTCGGAACTAACCTATTAACAAGATGCCGAAGAGCCAGTTGCTGTTTTCTGTTTTTGGTTTCAGAAATCCTAGTAAGGAAATATTCTCGGAATTGGACGAAATCTTCGCCCAGGTCCTATTTTTGCACGAAGCTTCCAGAAGACCGAAGAGATAACGAAGTGGGGCCACGAGGTGGCCGACCACGGGCGGCGCGGCCGGCCCGGCCGCCTGTCATCCGGGCCCCTGTGGCCCCCCGCGCCCTTCCGCCTACTTAAAGCCTCCGTCGCGAAACCCCAGACCGAGAGCCACGATACGGAAAACCTTCCAGAGACGCCGCTGCCGCGAATCCCATCTCGGGGATTCAGGAGATCGCCTCCGGCACCCTGCCGGAGAGGGGATTCATCTCCCGAGGACTCTACACCGCCATGGTCGCCTCCGGAGTGATGAGTGAGTAGTTCACCCCTGGACCATGGGTCCATAGCAGTAGCTAGATGGTCGTCTTCTCCTTGTTGTGCTTCATTGTTGGATCTTGTGAGCTGCCTAACATGATCAAGATCATCTATATGTAATTCTATATGTTGTGTTTGTCGGGATCCGATGGATAGAGAATACTATGATTATGGTGATTATCAATCTATTGTTTATGTGTTGTTTATGATCTTGCATGCTCTCCGTTATTAGTAGAGGCTCTGGCCAAGTTTTTGCTCTTAACTCCAAGAGGGAGTATTTATGCTCGATAGTGGGTTCATGCCTTCATTGACACCTGGGACAGTGACAGAAAGTTCTAAGGTTGTGATGTGCTGTTGCCACTAGGGATAAAACATTGATTCTATGTCTAAGGATGTAGTTGTCGATTACATTACGCACCATACTTAATGCAATTGTCTGTTGCTTAGCAACTTAATACTGAATGGGGTTCGGATGATAACCTGAAGGTGGACTTTTTAGGCATAGATGCAGTTGGATGGCGGTCTATGTACTTTGTCGTAATGCCCAATTAAATCTCACTATATTTATCATATCATGTATATGCATTGTTATGCCTTTCTCTATTTGTCAATTGCCCGACTGTAATTTGTTCACCCAACATGCTTTTATCTTATGGGAGAGACACCTCTAGTGAACTGTGGACCCCGGTCCTATTCTTTACATAGCATACAATCTACTGCAATTGTGTTTTACTGTTTTCTTTGCAAACATCTTCCACTCGATACGCTTAATCCTTTGTTACAGCAAGCCGGTGAGATTGACAACCTCACTGTTTCGTTGGAACAAAGTACTTGGGTTGTGTTGTGCAGGTTCCACGTTGGCGCCGGAATCCCTGGTGTTGCGCCGCATCACATTTCGCGACCATCAACCTTCAACGTGCTTCTTGGCTCCTACTGGTTCGATTAAACCTTGGTTTCTTTCTGAGGGAAAACTTGCTGTGCGCATCATACCTTCCTCTTGGGGTTCCCAACGAACGTGTGAGTTACACGCCATCAAGCTCTTTTTCTGGCGCCGTTGCCGGGGAGACACGCTGCAAGGGGAGTCTCCACTTCTCAATCTCTTTACTTTGTTTTTGTCTTGCTTTATTTTATTTACTACTTTGTTTGCTGCACCTAAACAAAACACAAAAAAATTAGTTGCTAGTTTTACTTTATTTACTGTCTTGCTCTCTATATCAAAAACACAAAAAATTAGTTACTTGCATTTACTTTATCTAGTTTGTTTTATTTACCGTTGCTAAAATGAATACCCCTGAAAATACTAAGTTGTGTGACTTCACAAATGCAAATAATAATGATTTTCTATGCACACCTATTGCTCCACCTGCTACTACAGCAGAATTCTTTGAAATTAAACCTGCTTTACTAAATCTTGTCATGAGAGATCAATTTTCTGGTGCTAGTTCTGATGATGCTGCTGCCCATCTCAATAATTTTGTTGAACTTTGTGAAATGCAAAAGTATAAAGATGTAGATGGTGATATTATTAAATTGAAAGTGTTCCCTTTCTCATTAAGAGGAAGAGCTAAAGATTGGTTGCTATCTTTGCCTAAGAATAGTATTGATTCATGGACTAAATGCAAGGATGCTTTTATTGGTAGATATTATCCTCCCGCTAAAATTATATCTTTGAGAAGTAGCATAATGAATTTTAAGCAATTAGATACTGAACATGTTGCTCAAGCATGGGAGAGAATGAAAACTTTGGTAAAGAATTGCCCAACCCATGGACTGACTACTTGGATGATCATCCAAACCTTCTATGCAGGACTAAATTTTTCTTCGCGGAATTTATTGGATTCAGCTGCTGGAGGTACCTTTATGTCCATCACATTGGGGGTGGCTACAAAACTTCTTGATGATATGATGATAAATTACTCTGAATGGCACACGGAAAGAGCTCCACAAGGTAAGAAGGTAAATTCTGTTGAAGAAACCTCTTCCTTGAGTGATAAGATTGATGTGATTATGTCTATGCTTGTGAATGGTAGATCTAATGTTGATCCAAATAATGTTCCTTTAGCTTCATTGGTTGCTCAAGAAGAAAATGTTGATGTGAATTTCATTAAAAATAATAATTTCAACAACAATGCTTATAGGAACAACTCTGGTAATAACTATAGGCCATATCCTTCTGCTAATGGTAATGGTTATGGTAATTCTTATGGGAATTCTTACAACAATAATAGGAGTGTACCCTCTGGTCTTGAAGCTATGCTTAAAGAATTTATTAGTACACAAACTTCTTTTAACAAATCTGTTGAGGAAAAGCTTGATAAAATTGATACTATTGCTTCTAGAGTTGATAGACTTGCCTCCGATGTTAATCTTTTAAAATTGAAAGTTATGCCTAATAATGATATTGATAATAAGATTACTACTACAGCAAATGCCATCCAAGTTAGAATTAATGAGAATATAAGATTAATGGCTGAATTGCGTGCTAGGTGGGATAGAGAAGAAAATGAAAAACTAGCTAAAGAGAATAATGTAGCTAAAGTTTGGACTATTACCACCACTAGTAATGCTAATTCTTCACATGTTGCTGCACCTCCTACTATCAATGGTAAAATAATTGGTGTTGGCAATGTTTCTACTCCTAGTGCAAAGCGTACAAAACTGCCTGAAATTGCTAAAACTGCTGAAACTGCTTGTGATAAAACTGCTGAAATTTTTTCCAACCTTGGGAACAATGATCCCATTGCTGTAGCTCATAATGATTTAGATTTTGATGATTGCCACATCTCTGAAGTTATAAAGTTCTTACAAAAACTTGCTAAAAGTCCTAATGCTAGTGCTATAAATTTAGCCTTTACAAAACATATTACAAATGCTCTCATAAAAGCTAGAGAAGAGAAACTAAAACTTGAAACTTCTATTCCTAGAAAGTTAGAAGATGGTTGGGAGCCCATCATTAAAATGAAATTCAATGACTTTGAATGTAATGCTTTATGTGATCTTGGTGCAAGTATTTCTGTTATGCCTAAAAAGATTTATGATATGCTTGACTTGCCACCATTGAAGAATTGTTATTTGGATGTTAATCTTGCCGATAATGTTAAAAAGAAACCTTTGGGGAGGATTGATAATGTGCGCATTACGGTTAACAATAACCTTGTCCCCGTTGATTTTGTTGTCTTGGATATCGAATGCAATGCATCTTGTCCTATTGTGTTGGGAAGACCTTTTCTTCGAACTGTTGGTGCTGTTATTGATATGAGGGAAGGTAATATTAAATATCAATTTCCTCTCAAGAAAGGTATGGAACACTTCCCTAGAAATAGAATGAAGTTGCCTTTTGATTCTATTATTAGAACAAGCTATGATGTTGATGCTTCTACTCTCGATGTTACTTGATTTGCACTTTCTGCGCCTAGCTGAAAGGCGTTAAAGAAAAGCGCTTATGGGAGACAACCCATGTTTTTACTACAGCAATTTTTTGTTTTGTTGAGTCTTGGAAGTTGTTTACTACTGTAGCAACCTCTCCTGATCATGTTTTTGTGCCAAGTAAAGTTTCTATGTCAGAGTTGATGTTATATTTGGGATCGCTGCGCAGAAACAACATTGCTCTGTCACGAATCTGGGCACAGTCCTCTGTAGAAAATTCGAAAAATCTGCCAATTTACGAGCGTGATCCTCAGATATGTACGCAACTTTCATTAGTTTTGAGTTTTTCCATTTGAGCAAGTCTGGTGCCAGCTTTAAATTCGTCTTTACGGACTGTTCGTTTTTGACAGATTCTGCCTTTTATTTCGCATTGCCTCTTTGGCTATGTTGGATTCATTTCTTTGATCCATTAATGTCCAGTAGCTTTATGCAATGTCCAAAGTGTAAAGAATGATTGTGCCACCTCTGAACATGTGAATTATTAATTGTGCACTAACCCTCTAATGAGTTTGCTTGAAGTTTGGTGTGAAGGAAGTTTTCAAGGGTCAAGAGAGGAGAATGATATACTATGATCAAGAGGAGTGAAAGCTCTAAGCTTGGGGATGACCCCGTGGTTCACCCCTGCATATTTTAAGAAGACTCAAGCGTCTAAGCTTGGGGATGCCCAAAGCATCCCCTTCTTCATCGACAACATCATCAGGTTCCTCCCCTGAAACTATATTTTTATTCAATCACATCTTGTGTTCTTTACTTGGAGCGTCGGTTTGTTTTTGTTTTTGTTTTTGTTTGAATAAGATGGATCCTAGCATTCACTTTGTGGGAGAGAGACACGCTCCGCTGTTGCATATGGACAAATATGTCCTTAGGCTTTACTCATAATGTTCAAGGCGAAGTTTCTTCTTCGTTAAATTGTTATATGGTTGGAATTGGAAAATGCTACATGTAGTAATTCTAAAATGTCTTGGATAATGTGATACTTGGCAATTGTTGTGCTCATGTTTAAGCTCTTGCATCATATGCTTTGCACCCATTAATGAAGAAATACATAGAGCTTGCTAAAATTTGATTTGCATATTTGGTCTCTCTAAGGTCTAGATAATATCTAGTATTGAGTTTTGAACAACAAGGAAGACGGTGTAGAGTCTTATAATGTTTACAATATGTCTTTTATGTGAGTTTTGCTGCACCTGTTCATCCTTGAGTTTGCTTCAAATAACCTTGCTAGCCTAAACCTTGTATCGAGAGGGAATACTTCTCATGCATCCAAAATCCTTGAGCCAACCACTATGCCATTTGTGTCCACCATACCTACCTACTACATGGTATTTCTCCGCCATTCCAAAGTAAATTGCTTGAGTGCTACCTTTAAAATTCCATCATTCACCTTTGCAATATATAGCTCATGGGACAAAATAGCCTTAAAAACTATCGTAGTATTGAATATGTACTTATGCACTTTATCTTTTATTAAGTTGCTTGTTGTGCGATAACCATGCTTCTGGGGAACGCCATCAACTATTGTTGAATATCATGTGAGTTTCTATGCATGTCCGTCTTGTCTGAAGGATCTATCATTTTAGTGGTTGGAGCATGCAAAATTGTTAGAGAAGAACATTGGGCCGCTAACTAAAGCCATGAATCATGGTGGAAGTTTCAGTTTTGGACATATATCCTCAATCTCATATGAGAATAATAATCATTGCTACATGCTTATGCATTTAAGAGGAGTCCATTATCTGTTGTCCATGTTGTCCCGGTATGGATGTCTAAGTTGAGAATAATCAAAAGCGAGAAATCCAAAATGCGAGCATTCTCCTTAGACCTTTGTACAGGCGGCATGGAGGTACCCCTTTGTGACACTTGGTTGAAACATGGCATGCAAAGATCCGGTAGTCCAAGCTAAGTAGGACGAGGTGCGGGCACTATTAGTATACTATGCATGAGGCTTGCAACTTGTAAGATATAATTTACATAACTCATATGCTTTATTACTACCGTTGACAAAATTGTTTCATGTTTTCAAAATAAAAGCTCTAGCACAAATACAACAATCGATGCTTTCCTCTTTGAAGGACCTTTCTTTTACTTTTATTGTTGAGTCAGTTTACCTATCTCCTTCCACCTTAAGAAGCAAACACTTGTGTGAACTGTGCATTGATTCCTACATACTTGCATATTGCACTTGTTATATTACTTTATGTTGACAATATCCATGAGATATACATGTTATAAGTTGAAAGCAACCGCTGAAACTTAATCTTCCTTTGTGTTGCTTCAATACCTTTACTTTGATTTATTGCTTTATGAGTTAACTCTTATGCAAGACTTATTGATGCTTGTCTTGAAGTACTATTCATGAAAAGTCTTTGCTATATGATTCACTTGTTTACTCATGTCATTACCTTTGTTTTGATCGCTGCATTCATTACATATGTTTACAAATAGTATGATCAAGATTATGATGGCATGTCACTTCAGAAATTATCTTTGTTATCGTTTTACCTGCTCGGGACGAGCAGAACTAAGCTTGGGGATGCTGATACGTCTCCGACGTATCGATAATTTCTTATGTTCCATGTTACTTTATTGATGATACCTACATGTTTTATGCACATTATATGTCATATTTATGCATTTTCTGGAACTAACCTATTAACAAGATGCCGAAGAGCCGATTGCTTGCTGTTTTTGGTTTCAGAAATCCTAGTAAGGAAATATTCTCGGAATTGGACGAAATCTTCGCCCAGGGTCCTATTTTTGCACGAAGCTTCCGAAGACCGAAGAGATAACGAGTGGGGCCACGAGGCAGACCACGTGCGGCGCGGCCTGGCCCCGGCCGCGCCACGTCATCCGCCCCCTCGTGTGCCCCCGCGTTGCTCCTTCCGCCTACTTAAAGCCTCCGTCGCGAAACCCCAGACCGAGAGCCACGATACGGAAAACCTTCCAGAGACGCCGCTGCCGCGAATCCCATCTCGGGGATTCAGGAGATCGCCTCCGCACCTGCCGAGAGGGGATTCATCTCCCGAGGACTCTACACCGCCATGGTCGCCTCCGGAGTGATGAGTGAGTAGTTCACCCCTGGACCATGGGTCCATAGCAGTAGCTAGATGGTCGTCTTCTCCTTGTTGTGCTTCATTGTTGGATCTTGTGAGCTGCCTAACATGATCAAGATCATCTATATGTAATTCTATATGTTGTGTTTGTCGGGATCCGATGGATAGAGAATACTATGATTATGGTGATTATCAATCTATTGTTTATGTGTTGTTTATGATCTTGCATGCTCTCCGTTATTAGTAGAGGCTCTGGCCAAGTTTTTGCTCTTAACTCCAAGAGGGAGTATTTATGCTCGATAGTGGGTTCATGCCTTCATTGACACCTGGGACAGTGACAGAAAGTTCTAAGGTTGTGATGTGCTGTTGCCACTAGGGATAAAACATTGATTCTATGTCTAAGGATGTAGTTGTCGATTACATTACGCACCATACTTAATGCAATTGTCTGTTGCTTAGCAACTTAATACTGAATGGGGTTCGGATGATAACCTGAAGGTGGACTTTTTAGGCATAGATGCAGTTGGATGGCGGTCTATGTACTTTGTCGTAATGCCCAATTAAATCTCACTATATTTATCATATCATGTATATGCATTGTTATGCCTTTCTCTATTTGTCAATTGCCCGACTGTAATTTGTTCACCCAACATGCTTTTATCTTATGGGAGAGACACCTCTAGTGAACTGTGGACCCCGGTCCTATTCTTTACATAGCATACAATCTACTGCAATTGTGTTTTACTGTTTTCTTTGCAAACATCTTCCACTCGATACGCTTAATCCTTTGTTACAGCAAGCCGTGAGATTGACAACCTCACTGTTTCGTTGGGACAAAGTACTTGGTTTGTGTTGTGCAGGTTCCACGTTGGCGCCGGAATCCCTGGTGTTGCGCCGCATCACATTTCGCGACCATCAACCTTCAACGTGCTTCTTGGCTCCTACTGGTTCGATTAAACCTTGGTTTCTTTCTGAGGGAAAACTTGCTACTGTGCGCATCATACCTTCCTCTTGGGGTTCCCAACGAACGTGTGAGTTACACGCCATCACACGCCTAGACACCACATCCCGCAGATTAGAACTAGACTAGATCCAACAACTCCGCCTATGGCGGCCCCCTGTAGCAATATATTCATATATTGGATTGCTAGCAGGACATAGCGACCCTCCACCGCGGGGACGTAAACCTGGGTACGTCGTGCCTTTCCGCGCTCCCGGAACTTCCATCGTCGCCTTTCTCTAAAACCCAAGCCCCTCATGGTGGGGATTGTCGAGGAACCGCCTCGTCACCATGAGTGGGAAAATTCTTTACCAAAGATTTCATTCTTTCCCAAGCTTGAGCAACATGTTCATTATAAAATTGTCTAAATTTCATTATGTCCCTTCTCAAAGATATAATCTTAGCAGGAGGATAATATTTTCCAATAAAAGCATCTTTGCATTTAACCCAAGAATCAATACTATTTCTAGGCAAAGATAGCAACCAATCTTTAGCTCTTCCTCTTAAAGAGAAAGGAAACAATTTCAGTTTAATAATGTCACCATCTATATCCTTATATTTTTGCATCTCACAAAGTTCAACAAAGTTATTAAGGTGAGAAGCGGCATGTTCAGTACTAACACCAGAAAATTGCTCTTTCATGACAAGATTTAATAAAGCAGGTTTAATTTCATAGAATGTTGCTAGCAGGTGGAGCAATAGGTGTACAAATAAAATCATTGTTATTTGTGCTAGTAAAGTCACACAACTTAGTATTTTCAGGAGATTTTAGCAAAATTAAAACTAAGCAACAGAAATAACAGCAATAATTGAAACTAATTTTTTGTATTTTTGATATAAAGAAGCAAACAAAACAAAATGAAGTAAACAAAGCAAAACCATAACAAAGTAAAGAGATTGGAGATGAGAGACTCCCCTTGCAGAAATCCTCTTTCTTCCCAGCAACGGCGTCAGAAAATCTTTTGATGGCGGTTGACGGGCTTGATGGAGTGTCTTGATTACTCCTCGGCAATGGCGCCAGAAAATCTTGATGGTGCTACCGTGGAAGTTGGCAATCACGTTGGGGAACCCCAAGAGGAAGGTGTGATGACCACAGCGGCAAGTTTTCTCTCAGTAAGAAACCAAGGTTTAATCGACCAGTAGGAGAAATGTGTGACTTCTGAAGGTGTTGCTAGCTGACTATTGGTAGGGCGCACTACCGCGTCAGCAATAACGTAAACCTGCACACAACACAACTAAAATACTTTGCCCCAACTTATAGTGAGGTTGTCAATCTCACCGGTTTGCTGAACACAAAGAATTAAACATATCAAGTGGAAGAAGATGTTTGCATTAATTAAAGAGAACAGAGCTTGCAGTAAGTAAACAGAACATGATTGCGGTAGATGAATTTATCAGTGTAAAGGAAAGGACCGGGGTCAACAGTTCACTAGAGGTGTCTCTCTATAAAGATAAATAACATGTTGGGTGAATAAATTACAGCTAGGCAATTGACAGAATACCGATCATACATGACAAGATGATTACTATGAGATTCGTTTGGGCATTACAACATAATACATAGACCGTAATCCAACTGCGTTTATGACTAATAATCCACTTTCCGGTTATCGTTCGAACCCCTTCCAGTATTAAGTTGCTAGCAACAGATTATCGCATAAATCAATGTGTGTAAAGTAAACAATAGAATTACCCTTGGATAAAACATTGTTATTTTCTCCCTAGTAGCAACAACACATCTACAATCTTAAAAGTTATTGTCACTCTTCCAGAAAACTAGAGGCATGAACCTACTATCGAGCATAAATACCCCCTCTTGGAGTCACAAGCATCTACTTGGCCAGAGTATCTACTAACAACGGAGAGCATGCAAGATCACAAATAACATATGACAAGAATATATTATCGACCTCAACATAGTATATAATATTCATCGGATCCCAGCAAACACAACATATAGCATTACATAAGGATGATCTTGATCATGTAGGGAAGCTCATAAGATCTAAACTTGAGGCAAAAATTGGAGAAGACAACCATCTAGCTACTGCTATGAACCCATAGTCCAGGGATGAACTACTCACGCATCACTTCGGAGGCGGGCATGGCGATGTAGATGCCTCCGGTGATGATTTCCCCCTCCGGCAGGGTGCCGGGAAGAGCTTCAGAACCCTCCCGAGCTAGGGTCTGCAATGACGGCCGCGGCAAAACTTTTCGTGGATGGTGGCTCAGGTGTTCAGGGTTTTCCCGAGATCGTGATTAAATAGGCGGAGGGGCGATGTCGATGAAGGCCAGGGTGGCCCACTCCACCCCTAGGCACGGGCCAGGGCCAGGCTGCGCCTAGGGCAGGTGCCGCCCCCGCTGCCCTTCGACTCCCTCTGGACTCGTCTTCGTTACGGAAAAATATTGACTTTGACTTTTGTTTCGTCCAATTCCGAGAATATTTCCTGTACAACTTTTCTGAAATATAAAACAGCAGAAAACAGGGAACTAACACCATGGCATCTTGTTAATAGGTTAGTGCCAGAAAATGTATAAAAGTGCAACGAAGTATGAGCAAAACATATATAAATTAGTGTAAAATAAGCATGTAGCATCAAAAATTATAGATACGTTTGAGACGTATCAGTTGGCTTCTACCAAGCTATACCAGGAAACATAACATATCTTGTGTGGCCCTCTCATTACTCTATCTCTCTCACGAAAAAGTTACTTTTGTTGTGTTACTCTCTAGTCTTCCCCATCCTGGCGACTGCATGCACAACCATTCGGGAGAGCAGGCCTCCGAAACCCTGTAAGGGTATATTGCCCCTATGTGTGGTTTTGGTAATTAATGACAACCCCTATGGACTAATGTTTTCATTGAGTTTATATGAAGGAATATTCCATAGGTACTACTTGTACTCCATGTGTTGGATTCAAGTATGGATGCCATGAAGATAAAGATACACCTTGTGTATTGGCATCAAGATCATCGGTTTGAAGATAAATATGTGATATGATCAACAAGAAGAAATGAAGATGGAGTTCTTATGTGGAACTCAATATTAGCCATGCTCTATCTTAAGTGAGTATGAGAAGATACAAGGTTGAGTCGTGCAAGTTCAAGATGAGCATCTCAAGTGGATCACATGCTTGAAGCTTGCCGTCCATTTGGTGACATTGGACATGTGAAGATGTGCATCAATGGAGCTTTCCCATCATGGTGTATGGGGGAGCATTTGTGAGTCTTCACGAAGCAACGATGATCAAGTGAGGCATTCCGGCTTGAGTGGAGCTTGAAGAGCTATCATCAAGATCAAGCGGGATGCGCAAGGCAAAGGTATGACCTTGCTAGGTTTTCCTTTTACCGGTCTCAAGGTGGATGTTGGGAGACCGGATTATAGGATAGATAGCCGCACTATCAAGAGGGGCTTTCGGTTGGGTAACTTGATCACATCGTCTTAGGGAGCTCAACCCTTTGCATGCTTTGCATTCCATAAATCTTATTGCTTCTTGGTGTTTCTCTGTGTGAGGTTCTTGAGCTTGTTGCTAGCTTTACAACAAGCCCAAGTTCATCGAAAACGGAATCCATATGCATCTTCTATTGCGTTTTCAAGCTTGGAGGTTTTACCGGTGTCTCTTTTATAGATAGGTCAAACATTCATCTTATGGTTTTTACTCCGTGGGTGGACAATGATGTTTCTATGCATAAAGTTGTAGGGCTTGTTGTCCTGATTCCAACAAGCCCAAGATCATCGAAATCGGAGTTCGGGAGCAATAGTTATTAAAGAAAAAGGAAAGATGAGAAAAGAATAAAAGAAAAAAGAGAAAAAGAGGAGGGAGCGGCCGCCGACTGCCCGCCACCGGCCCACCCGGTCCGCAACCGGGTCCGGCGCTGGTGCCATCCGGCCGCCTCCCGGGGTCTTTTGGCCCACGTCCGGCGGCTGGCCCGGTCACCGACTGCCCGCACGGCGCCAGCCCCGCCGGACCGCCCGCCACCCACTGGCCTCACACCGCGCGCCCACCCGCGGCTGCACCCCCGTCGCCCAGCCTTCCGCGCCCGCGCGGCTGCTGCTCGGCCTGGGCCGGTCCGACCGGCTGCACGCCGTCCGGCCGCTTTCCGGTCGGCCGGCCTGGTGGCCGGCTGGGCCGTTTTCGCCCGTTTTTGTCTTTTTCCCCCAACAGTTTTATTTGCTCCCATGCTATAAATAGCTCTTCTTCCACCTTGAGCACTTAACTTCTTCCCTCTCTCTCCTCCATTGTTGCATTTGAAGAAGTTGCTCTCTCTCTTGTTCCCCCCCATGATTCTTGCTCATTCTTGAGGGATCTAAGAGAGGAGATCTAGATCTACACTTCCACCAAACCATTTCTTCTCTAAGTGAGGGGAACTCTTGGGATCTAGATCTTGGAGTCTTTTGTTGACTTTCCCCATTGTTCTTCCTCTCCAATCTCATCCTAGCATTTGTTGTTCGGGTGGGATTTGAGAGTGAAGGATTTGAACACCTCTAGTGTTCTTGCTTTGCATCATTGCATAGTGTTGAGCTCTCCACCACGATTAGTTCGAGTGAGAGACCGTGAGCTTGTTACTCTTGGAGGGAAACCTCCTAGTTGGCTTGGCGGTTGGTGCTCCGGTGATCTCTTCAAGAAGATTGTGAAGAGGCCCGGGCTTCTCCTTCGTGGAGCTTGTGAAGTGGTTGTGGAGCTTGCCATCTCCGGAGCGGAGGAAAAGCTAACCATAAGGAAAGGGCCATTATCCTTCGTGGGTGTGGTTCGGAGAATAGGGTGAGCCTTCGTGGCGCGGGGAATCCTTCGTGGGACCTCCACTCCTCCAAACGTGACGTACCTTGTTGCAAAGCAAGGGAACACGGGAATACATCCTCGTCTCCGCGTGCCTCGGTTATTTCTATACCCGAGCTCTCTTTCCTTGTGATAGCCATCGTGCTTGAAGTACATATATCTTGCTATCACTTGTGCTACATATATCTTGTGCCTATCTTGCTTAGCTCTAGTTGCCATTGTTACACTTAGTTGAGCTTAGCATATTTAGGGTTTGTGCTTGTAAACTAAACATTAGTTTAATTCCGCATTCTTACAAGACAAATCCGCAAGAGTTTGTAATTGCCTATTCACCCCCCCTCTAGGCGACATCTCGATCTTTCAATTGGTATCAGAGCAAGGTCTCTCCTTGTTTAAGGCTTCACCGCCTTGAGAGTAAAGATGTCGGCTAGTAATTTAGTGCACAATGACACAATTATCTTTGTTGGCACAAATTATCTTTTGTGGCGAAATTGCTTGCTTTGCAAACTTCGGACCTTGTGTCCAAACATTGAGCAATTTCTAGATGTAGGTTTTTCTCCTCCGATGGACCCTCAAAATCTATCTTTAGAGGATGAGAAAAACTTACATCTTGAAGCTCTAGTATCTAATGAGCTTGTATTCTCTTTGAGACCAGATTTTCATAGGTTCTTGATATATATAAAGCGAAAATCGTCTCATGAGATGTGGATCAAGCTTAAGGAAATGTTTGGTGGATCCACTTCTCATTTGGTTGGTGGTGACTCCGAGGAGCTCTCTTCCCCTTCACATCATGAAGAGCTCCAAGTTGCTTCCACCTCCGGCCGTGATGAGTTCTCATCTTCTTCCACTTCACCAACGTGTAGCAAGACACGAGGTAATGATATGGTGAGTGGTGAGGAAAATTGCAATGTTGATATTGTGCTCAATAGTGATGATTCTTCATCTCTATCCCATTGCAATGCTTCCTCTTTGGACTTAAACACATCTAGCATTGAAAATAATCTACATGCTTGTGTTGATAGTCCTCGCATATCATGTGTAAATTGCTTACATAAATCCCATGATGATATGCTTGCCTTGTCTTGCTCCCATAATCAAAATGCTTCTATTTCCTCTAGTTGTTTGTTGACTAACAATGTAGAGGAAACCGAACACTCTATGGATCAAGACATGTTTTCAAATGAGGATTCAAGAATTTCTTCATCTTCATCCTCCGGTATGCACATGTGCCTTATGGCAAATGGATCAAAGGTATCTCCTACTTTGACTCCTAACACTTCCTCTAATGATGAGAGTGATGATGATGATAATGATGAAGAATATAATATCTTGGTGCATAATATGGCAATGGTATATGCTTCTCTTCATGGTAATAAAGAAGCTCGTGCTAATCTCGAACACTCTATGGATACCTTGAGTAAATATAGGGAAACCATAGTGGAGTTGGAGTCCCATGTTGAAAATGGGGAAATGAGATTCACTCTCCTCAAGCATGAGCTAAAAGATGAGAAGCATACTAATTTTATGCTCACACAAAAATTTGAATCCTATATGCATGAAAATGAGAAAACTATTGTTGATGCTTGTGCTACTAACTCTAATTCTTGTGAAGCATCTACCTTAGAGGAGAATGTTGAGCTAAGGGCTCAACTAGAGTTGCTAACTAGCAATTATAGGGAATTGGAAGAAAGTCATAAAAAGCTCTCAAGCTCTCATGATGATCTTCTAATTTCCTATGATGGGCTAAAGTTAGCTCATGAGGCAAGTATCACTAAGGTAACATCTTGTGAGCCTCATATGGACATTAGCACAATCTCTACTACAAATGCTATATTGCCATGTGCTAGTCCTTGTAATCCATCTAGTCAAACTAGTGACACACCTTGTGTTGGATTACTTGCTTTGCCTTGTTGCTCTAACAATGAAGCTTCTACTTCCTCTAGTACTTGTATTTCTACTAACCATGTAGAGGAAATAAAAGAGCTCGAGGCCCAAGTCCTTTCTTTGAAGAAAGACTTGGAAAAGCGTCATGAAGGGAAATCCACACTTGACAAGATGCTAAGTGTGCAACAATCCCCCAATGACAAGAGTGGACTTGGATTCAACTCCAATAACAAGAACAAGTCCAAGAGCAAGAACAACAAGAAGAAGGGCCAAGACAAAGTCAAGGATCCGGCCAAGTTGGTTTGCTTCAAGTGCAAGGTTGAAGGGCATCATGTTAGATCATGCCCATTGAAGAAAAAGAAGCACTTGAGTGAGAAACAACAAGGGAAACGGCCACAAGGTCAAGGTCAAGCTCATGCTCGACCTCAAGTTGAAGATAGGCCACTTCCCAAGAAGAATCAAGACATTGTTCCCCAAGAGAAGAAATCAATAAAGAAGAGAAAGGGGAACACTTGCTACTTATGCCGTGAGAAGGGGCACTTTGCTTCTTCATGTTTAGGTAGTACCTTATCTAACCCTATAATTGTTGATGATGATTATTCTCTAGGGAAGGATAAGGATGGCAATGTGTTTGCCAAGTTTGTTGGAACTCAAAGTGGTCTCAAGAAAAGGACCATTTGGGTTGCCAAGCCTATTGTGACTAACCTCTTAGGACCCAACTTGGTTGGGGACCAACAAGCTCAAACGTGATCAATAGGTGCATGTGGAGGTCATTGGAGACTTGGCTAATTCATGAAGAATTAAGGGATCTTCATATATTATATTTTGACCAAGCCAAGTCGTATGGATCATCATCTATATCTTATATCCAATGTTCCTCCTTGCGGTAACTTATACTTCAACTCTTCATATTCATTGTAAGTTACTTGCCCCTTTGCATGTTTGGTTTTGTATCAAATATGTGTTTGTATGTGTTGAGTCTTACTTGCCTATCTTGTGTATTCAAGTATGTTTGTTTGACTCATCATATACTTGTGTATTGTTTTGAGCCTAATGCATCTTGATAATATCTTATTTGGCTCTCTTTGAGTGATTAATGGAACATCCCATTTTGGGGGAGTGATATGCATTGTGCATCTCTCTTTCTTTAAAATGTGTGTACATGGGTACCACCACTTAGTATTGATATTGCAAGATTATCTAGTCACTATGTGGTGTGTCATACTCATGAGAAATTCAAATTCTAAATGTCCATTAATCATCTCTAGTTGAATTTTAGTTGCCTCTTGTTTAGAAGAAATGTTTTATCACATTATGGGGGAGTAATATGTTTTGTACATATCACAAGCCTAGAAAATGTGAACATATGAGGTTATGCCACTTAGAGTTGATGCTCTTAATTATCTTGTTCCTAGGTGGCATGTTTGCTCAAACAAGCTCCATTTCTATTGAAAAACTTTTATTGGCTCATCTTATGGATTCTTGTTTGAGTAAGAAATTCTTGGTACGGTTTTTCCTCAAATACATATCTCTATATCTTATTTGGGACACCGTTTGCTTCATGTTATTCTAATCATTGCCGTGCGTGATTGTTTGACTAGTTGAAGCTATCAAGAATCTTCATCCGTGCATAGTGCTTAATTCTATATACTTATCCTATGCCTTTTATTGTGAAGTTGATCCTTACTATCATTGTCAATTCACCACCGGAAATTATTTCCAATATACTCATTGTCTTTGACAATTGATAACCTTGTATGTGGTTGAATTCATGGATCATCTTCACCTTGGATTGCTTCTTATTTACTTATTTTATTTCCAAGAAATCTTTGTTGCTCCCACGTGTCTTCCTTGTCCCTTTGAAAAATCTTTTGATAAATTCTCTTGATTCATATCAAGTGTTTGTTTTGGAAGACAAACCTTTTCCTTACGGTACATTGTGCCATTGTGAAAAGTGTAGAGGGTTTGGTTTATTTGTTCGAACCTTGCTCTTTTGGGAGTTTGCTATCTCATTCCTTCTTCTATGCTTTATTTGTTGAATGAGATAAATCTTTGAGCATGTTTGCTTTATTTCATCCTTTATGCTCAATGGTTTCTTCTTAGTTCATTTGATTGAACTTTGTTGAACAAATCTTTTGTGATTTGCGTCTTTGATATATTTTGGACAACAAATTTGTTTGGTCACACCTTTATGCCTTATTCAATTCATTTGGTGTTTTGTCCAAAGTATATCTTTCTTGGATCTTTAAAAGTCTTTGTGCGTGCTTATATGTAATTTATTTATATTTATAGCATGCTTTCTTTCTTCGATCCATTATATAGGGTATACTCCATCAAATCCTAAACGGCTAAGATGTGCATGAAATTCAAATTTCATCTATAAATATGCACATATTTATATGGAGTGTGTCCTATGTATTGTGGTTATTCTAACCATTGTGGACCCAATAAGTTTGGGGACCAAGATGTACTTGAATAATGTTTTAGGTACATTGGAGATGCAATGGAGGCTTGTCTCATCTATAAGGAAGGTGTTGTCACCATATGATAATTGGAGTCAAGCTAGGATGATGAATGAACTCTTATCTACTACATCATGCCATTGCTATCTCGGTAACAAGTATCTTATTCATGCATACTCCTATAGCATCCAACCTCTTGTAGGTTGCATCTTGGCATGAAATTATTTATTTCGAAAATATTGCGGTTCTTGAAAAATCCTTTTAAAGAAAACTTCTTATTGAACATTTGAGTAATTTGAGAAGATGCATATGATAGGAATATATATATATATATATATATCATATTTATGATTCACCTATCCAAATATGCCTTCTAGCAATTTATTGCATATCAATTCCTCAAAGAGCTCTTATGTGCAATATTGATGAAATTGTGAAATAAATCCGTATTTGTGATACTTGTTGCCTTTCTCAAAACATTCCAACTAGCTTTACTTCCCTTATTGTTAGTTGTGATGTTTTTGAGATTTTCTTGGTTGAAGCTCATTCATATACCACAAGTGAATATTGGAGCCATAGGCTATATATGCTTTTTAAGCAAACATCCTTTGGTATATTTTATGACTTCATCTTGGATATCTTGTCTTATTTATTTTGTTAACCTCTTGTGTGTGCATGTTTCTTTATGGATCACTATGTCCACTTTAGAAACTTATATACATGAGAGCGTTAATCCATCATCCTGATATCCTTGTTCTTTGCCAACCATCTTTTACCCTTTTATTTCTAGTGGTGTTGGTAAAGAAGATTTATGAGTGCTTGGTTTATTTGTGTTTCTTCATGCACTCATATCTCGTAATTGTTGGACTCAAGTTGTTCTTGATAAGCATATTCTCTTTATCTTGGTTGTGTTCTAAATGATATAGAGGGAGTGAGGATTCCATGTTTATGCATATTGTATTCAAATGCAAACATTATAAATTATGCACGAACCTTGGGGAGCTTCCTTATTTTTATTTAGAGCACTATATCTCTCTTATCATGATATCTTTGTTCGTCCAATTGGATCTTTGATTGCTTGCTTTATTTGTTAAAACTTCCTTCACCATGTTATCCTTGTGCAATCTTTGATCCTCAATATAGTTTGACTTCCTTCAAGTATTCATCATTGGATATGTGCATTTGATTCCACTCAAATTATGTCGTCGTGGGGAACAAACAGATGCCATAGGATGGCTTATCTTGGGGCCGAATGGACGCTAGAGGATTCGGGGGAGGGTTTGTGACTAGATGGACGAACTTCCGGATGCTTTCCTCAAGAACTTGGCCAAGGCCAGAGGTAGAAGAAGAAAGACACAAGGATGAACTCGCTCTAGATCACCATGTTTATTGATCTCAACAGGTTACAGGTTTTTTCTCTTCTGCGCGCGTATGAAAGAGGCTGCCCCCTCTCCTTATATAGGGGAGAGGGTGGCTTACAGGACAAGAAACCCTAATGGGATCTTTGACTAGACAAACTACTTTACAAAGATACTTTATAAAGCTACTTTAATCATAGATGACGCCGGGGTCTTCTTTAAACAGGGAGGCTGACGTCCTCCGGCTTCTTTGGCCGTCATCCTCTTCTTTGTCTTCAGGCCTTCGTTTAAAGCCACTTTGCTTAGCTCATCTTTGTCTTCTAGCTCTGAGAGAATCTTTGACCAGTCAGCCGACATGTTCTTCTTTCCGGTGCTCCGGTATCTTTCCTTCCTGGTTCCGGTATACCCCTCTTGGGGATACCGGCTTAGCTTTACTTAGCCAAACTCTATCTTCTTATTCCGGTATGAACATTAAACCGGTATCTTGAAGGGTGAGACCATCCGGTTTGGCATACCTTTGGCATACCGGGGGTCATCCCCCCAACATTAGTCCCCGAAGCTGGTATAGTCTGGCGGATTCTATCCAACAGACCATGCCAGGTTTCCGTATCTTTGGATACCGGTTTAACTTTCTTAGTTCTTGGCTCAAATCCGGCATCTTTGCTCGGACTTACATTTTCTCTGCTCGCAAGGCATTTTCCGGCATCTTACTCTCCGGCATCTTTGTCATTAAATATCTCCTCGGTGAGGTCGAGAATTTATCGGGTCCCGTGCCTCGAGACATGCGCACGTGATCGTTGCGCCGTGTCGCTTGTCACTTCGCTTGACCCCGCGCGCCCATTTAATGCACCACCGATCCCACTAGCCGCTTCGGATTCCGTGTGTGCCTCCGTGTGGCCTCCCTTTTTCGCGTGTACCTCTTTGCCACGTGGTGACCAGCCGCGAATCGTCGCGGGCCGCGAGGCAAACCGGAGGCCCAGCGGTTTTCGGCCCATCTTCTCTCTCCTTTATAAGCACAACTGCCCCTTCTTCTTCCTCTTCTCCGCATTCCCCTACCTTTGCGCACAGTGCTCCTCGCTCTGCGCCTTCGCCGCTCTTCGTCCGCCGTTGCTTGCTTGAGCTTCGCCGCCCGGCGAACTTACGCCGCGCCTCCGCCGGACCTCGTCGTGCGGGAACCATCGCAGCACCTTCTTCGCGCGCTGCATTCTTGCTTCTTCGTGACTTTCATCGCCTCGCCGTCGACGGTGCTCGTCGGCGACCGCAGGTCCGTTCCTTCGCCGGCGAAGTCTTCCTCAGCGACGCACGCTCAAGGTTAGTTCCAATCTTACCTTGCTTGCCATCTGCCGCTTTTTAGATCTTGGGTCTGCGGTGTTCTTATTTCCTCTTTTTCTTTGGTTTTCTTCTTACTCGTAGATCTTCACGCGGGGTCCAAGTGTGGGATTTCTGTTTCTTTCGCCTTCCCATCCAATGTCTGACGAGGAATCCTCCTCCGCATCTTCTTCTTCTCCTTCCGTTAGACATCGTAGACAATCTCCCGGCGAATCTACAGCTTCAGATCCGATGGAGACCGATTCCGGCCATCAGCAGGGATCCGGTAGCCACCAAGAGTCCGGCGGCCATTTAGAATCCGGTAGCTTTAGCCAAGCATCCGGCAGCCACCTTGAGGCGAGTAACTCTGGTGAAGCATCCAGCAGCTCCAGCCAATCATCCGCGCAGCCTTCCCCAATTACCCGCGGAGCCTGGATGGGCTCCAACGTCACCGAATATGAGATCGATTGGTTGTACCGGTCCCGCAGGATTCCGGAAGGAGTCACTTGCCGGATTCCCGAGAGAAATAACCGGACCCCCCCCGGTGAACGTGTTGTTTTTCTTGCTCACTTTGAGCGTGGCTTTGGCCTTCCTCCCTCCCCTTTTTTCCTGGATCTTCTAGATTTCTATAAACTCCAACCTCACCACCTTCCTGGCAACTCCATCTTTTACCTCTCTTGCTATGCCACCTTCATGGAGGCCTATATCGGCATTCGTCCCACTCTTGAGACGTTTGCCCGCTTCTTTGCTCTTCGGATTAATTCCGTTCAGGGCTTAGGTATCCCCAAGCCCAAACCTCCCGTGCAATGCGGGTCTTGCATAATCAGCTCCCGTCAAGGGAGCCCCTTTTTTAAGTTCTCCGGCCTCGAGTCTTGCCGGTTATGGCAAGGGACGTTCTTTTATGTGAAGAACAACGGCGCCGCAGATCTCATTGATCTGCCTCCTTTTGATCCGGCGCCGCCCACAAAGACCAACTGGGGCTACAATCCGAAGGAGTCTCACAACGAGACCAACCGGATTATACGCTTCATGAAACAGAAGATGAAGGACACCGGCATCTGCTCCGACCTTTTGCACTACTAACCCTCCAACCCAAGAAGTAAGGGATTATGCGATTGGGGTTGTTTGACTTTCTGCTCTTGCTAATCTTCTTTTTCATGTTATAGGCCAAGGACCGCTTCCCCTCATTGAAGCAGAGCGGCGAGGAACTTGCCGGAAACGCGCCCTTGACTCCTTCGACCCGATCCCTACGTCTTTTGGAAGGATCTGAAGATGGGCAAGACCCCGGCATCGCGTCTGGGCCGGTCTCCGCCAAAGCCAACCGGGTCCTCTGATGACCTGACCATGCTTGAGGTATTTTCTTTTCCGGTTTCTTTTACTTTTCCACTATTGTTTTCCTCCGAATTGCCTCTTAGCCTTATTCAATTCATAGATCCACGAGCACGTGCCGCCCCTGCGCGCCGAGGCCGGCTCTGAGTTTGTGGACAAACTCATGGCCCAGGGCCAAAGAACAAGCGGCCGACGATGGCCCTCCAGGCCCCTCCCTCCAAGCGCTTCCGGACTGAGCCTTTGGGGGAGAAGAAAGTGGGCATGCGCCGCTACGGGCGCAAGCAGATGCCAACCGCTTCCGGGCAAGTTTTTCATTTTCCGGCCTGCCTCTTTTTGCCAAGTTCTTTTTCCGGCTGCTCTTTCCAACTATCTTTCTTTCTTTTTCTTAGCCCTGCGCTCAAGCTTGGCCCAAGGCCATCAGGCTCGAGGGTTCCGCAAGGACCTCAACCCCTCCTCCTCGCTCAAGCCCGGCACCATCTGGTGCCGGCAACACCTCTGCCTCCCTTTCGGGGGGCACAACAAGTTCGGGGCGTGCGGCCCCTTCAACGTCAGATCACCGCACGGAGGAGGATCTTTCCTTCTTCCCAGAGAACCAGGATACCGGCGCCAGCAATATCGGTGCCGGAGAGGAAGAAGCTGCCGGGCGGACGGAGCCTCCGGCTCCTCCCGTCCCCGAAACGACAACCTCCGCGCCATCTTCGCGCCAAAGTTCCAATCCGGGTGATGTGCCTAGCGCTCCCCATTCTCCACGAACCATCCTCATGCCGCCGCCAGGTGCTCCTCGCGCCAAGCCTTCCGTGGCCGCTCCTACCGCGCCACCGCCCAAGATTTCCAAGCTCATCAAGGGAAGGCGACGGCCTCCAGCGCCCTTCGCGGCCAGCAGCCCCTGGTGCTGCATGTCTCCAAGGCCGCCAAGGATACTGCCACCAAGGCCACCGGTCTTCTTGGCCGTATCACTGAGTTCCAGCGCAGAGTCCAGGATCTGGGGCATCTTCTGCCCTACGCCCAGAAGTGGAACGCCGCGGACGTGACTCCGGCGACCCGGCTTAGGCAAGGACAGGCTGCCGGCACCTGATCCAGTTGGGGACCGGTCTTCCGAAGAGCACTTCATGCGGCTCCGCGGCGCCGTGAAAGAGCTTGACAGCGTGTGGTACGATGCCACGAACAACCTGATGGTACGTTCTACTAACTTTTCTCAATTGTTACCGGTTTCCTTACTTCCGGATTTGTTCTATCTTTTAGTTTCATGCCGGTTTCTCTCCTGTCTATCTTCCCAGTCCCCGAGTTTTGTGGTGAGAGCGCAGCTTTTAGGACAAAACTTGAACTTGAAAACTTAGCGCGAAACCGGCACTGCCAGCCCCGAGTTTCGGGTTGAACACCTTGTTCTTAACGCCACTTATCTTAGAACGCGCAAACCGGCACTGCCAGTCCCCGAGTTTCGGGTTAAGAACTTTGTTCTTAGCGCGAAACTTATCTTAGAACGCGCGAAACCGGCACTGCCAGTCCCCGAGTTTCGGGTTAAGAACTTTGTTCTTAGCGCGAAACTTCACTTTGAACTCTCACGGCTGACGCTCGGAAGGCCCTCTTTGAGGAGCTCTTGTGGGAGCATCGGGAGCTCGCTAAGGCACACGATAAGTGCCAAGCACTACAAGAAAAGTTGCCATGGCCGACGAAGTTGAAGTCGCGCCGTGGTTGCTGGTGTACCATGGCCGACGATTTTGGTCCCTCCGTGGTGCATGTCAAAACTTTTTTTTCTCGTTTTTGAGGCCACCTAGCCCGACGAAAGCGGCCAAAACGTCGCGTATGGTGGCCCGGGACGTGGTGCATCTCGAAATCTCGGGTTCGCCGGCCGAGTCAACGCAAATCCGCACCGCCGAGGGATGTAGGGCCCAGATGGCAGCCTCTCTGGCATTGTTTTTTTCTAGATCGCGCCATCTCGTTCAACGTTCTCCGATCGAGCCGTTTACGATGCAGGATCATGGGTCCCGCATGTCATCCTCTATGAACCAAAATTCTTTCTATTCTTGGATTTTTTGACCCCCTGATTTCTGGCTACTTCCTTTTTCTTTTGATCCCTTGCCGCCTTGGAAACGTTGAGACCGCTGCTATTAAATGGGACCCGCATGTCATCCTCTATGTGCAATCAACTTTCTTTTCTTGGAGTTTTTTTTGACACCTCAAATTTGGTCACTTGCCTTTTTCTTTTGATCCCCTGCCGCCTCTCAAACGGTGATACCGCTGCTGCTAACGGGACCCGCATGTCATCCTCTATGTACTATAAAACTTTCTTTTCTTGAATTATTTTTGGCACCTCATATTTGGTCACTTACCTTTTTCTTTCGATCCCCTGCCGCCTCTCAAACGGTGCTGCTAAATGGGACCCGCATGTCATCCTCTATGTACTATAAAACTTTCTTTTCTTGGATTTTTTTGGCACCTCATATTTGGTCACTTGACTTTTTCTTTCGATCACCTGCTGCCTCTCAAACAGTGATACCGCTGCTGCTAAATGGGACCCGCATGTCATCCTCTATGTACTATAAAACTTTCTTTTCTTGGATTTTTTTTGGCACCTCATATTTGGTCACTTGAATTTTTCTTTCGATCCCCTGCTGCCTCTCAAACGGTGATACCGCTAAATGGGACCCGCATGTCATCCACTATGTACTATAAAACTTTCTTTTCTTGGATTTTTTTTGGCACCTCATATTTGGTAACTTGACTTTTTCTTTCGATCCCCTGCCTCTCAAACAGTGATACCGCTGCTGCTAAATGGGACCCGCATGTCATCCTCTATGTACTATAAAACTTTCATTTTTTGGATTATTTTTGGCACCTCATATTTGGTCACTTGACTTTTTCTTTCGATCCCCTGCCGCCTCTCAAACGGTGAGACCGCTGCAGCTAAATGGGACCCGCATGTCATCCTCTATGAGCAATCAACTTTCTTTTCTTGGAGTTTTTTTGGCACCTCATATTTGGTAACTTGACTTTTTCTTTCGATCTCATGCCACGTTTGAAACGTTGAGGTACCTGCTGGCTCATGGGACCCGCATGTCATCCTCTGTGTGCTATAAAAGTTTCCTTTGTTGGTTTTTTTTCACCCTCTGATTTTTGGCTTGCCTTTTTCTTTTGATCCCCTGCCCCCTTTGAAACGTTGAGTAAGCTGTTGGTTCAAGGGACCCGCATGTCATCCTCTATGTCCATCAACTTTCTTTTCTTGGATTTTTTTCACCCCCTAATTACTAGCTACTTTCTTTTTCTTTTGATCTCAAGCCGCATTACAAACATTGAGACCGCTGCTGCAAAATGGGACCCACATGTCATCCTCTATGTACAATAAATCTTGGATTATTTTTGGCTCCTGATATTTGGTCACTTGCCTTTTTCTTTCGATCTCATGCCGCCTTTGAAACGTTGAGTAAGCTGCTAGCTCATGGGTCCCGCATGTCATCCTCTACGAACAATAAAAGTTTCCTTTCTTGGAGTTATTTTTTACCCCTAATTTCTGGCTATTTGCCTTTTTCTTTTGATCCCCTGCCCCGTTGGAGGACGCTGTTGGCAGGTCGGTCCCACATGTCATCCTCTATGAACAATAAAAGTTTCCTTTGGTGGATTTATTTTTGACCCCTAATTAATTTCTGGCTATTTCCTTTATTTTTCTTTTGATCCCCTGCCGCCTTGGAATTGTTGAGAATGTTGCTGCCTCATTTTTCTTTTGGTCCTGTGCCGCCTTGGAAACGTTGAGACCGCTGCTACAAAATGGGACCCACATGTCATCCTCTATGTAAAATAAAGTTTCTTTTCTTGGATTATTTTTGGCTCCTGATATTATGTCACTTGCCTTTTTCTTTCGATCTCATGCCGACTTTGAAACGTTGAGGATGCTGCTGCCTCATGGGTCCCGCATGTCATCCTCTCAGAACGATAAATGTTTTCTTTTCTTGTATTTTTTTACCAACTGATTTTTGGCTTTTTTTATTTTCGATCCCCTGCCGCCTTTGAAACGTTGACTCCGCTGCTGGCTCATGGGTCCCCGATGTCAGCCTCCCCGTACAAGAAACATGTGATATTTTATTTTGCAGACAATAAACGTTGTATTTCGCTCTGAGCTATTGCAAACGGATAAATTAAATCTTTATATCTACATAAACAAACTTATATGTTGAATCTCCTTGTTTTTTGTTTTTGCGAAGCATAGGACTTTCCTGTTTTTTTTTTGAGAAAAATCCGACCTTTCCTGTTTTGGAGTGGGCTGAAATTGTACGAGTCAAAAGGCCCAGCAGATAGTTCGAAGGCCCAGATGTCCAGATGCAGCCCAATTGAAATCTTTCTTTTCTTGGATTTTTTTCACACCCTGATTTCTGGCTACTTCATTTTTCTTTCGGTCCTGTGCCGCCTTGGAAGCGTTGAGACCGCTGCTACAAAATGGGACCCGCATGTCATCCTCTATGTACAATAAAGTTTCTTTTCTTGGATTATTTTTGGCTCCTGATATTATGTCACTTGACTTTTTCTTTCAATCTCATGCCGACTTTGAAACGTTGAGGAAGCTGCTGGCTCATGGGTCCCGCATGTCATCCTCTATGAACAATAAAAGTTTTCTTTGTTGGATTTATTTTTTTCCCCTAATTTCTGGCTATTTGTCTTTTTCTTTTGATCCCCTGCCCCCTTTGAAACGATGACGACGCAGCTGGCAAGTCGGTCCCACATGTCATCCTCTATGAACAATAAAAGTTTCCTTTGATGGATTTATTTTTGACCCTAATTAATTTCTGGCTATTTCCTTTTTTATTTTGATCCCCTGCCGCCTTGAAATAGTTGAGGATGCTGCTGCCTCATGGGTCCCGCATGTCATCCTCTCAGAAAGGTAAATGTTTCTTTTCTTGAATTTGTTTACCAACTGATTTTTGGCTTATTTTTTCTTTCGATCTCCTGCCACCTTTAAAACGTTGACGACGCTGCTGGCTCATGGGTCCCCAATGTCAGCCTCCCCATACTGCAAATCCTCTTTCTGCAAAGGTTGTATTTCTAGATAGATAAGGTGGATTCGAATCTGCCATGGTTCAGGCAGCTCAGGTAAGCCTTCTTGCACTAATTAATGGAAGTAGTGTATCGCAAGGTCAAGACATGTGGCTCGGTGTAATGAATCTATATGAATCATGTTGTGGGTTCAATCTGATAGTTCTCTAACAGGTCAGCCAAAATAGAAATTAAGTTTTTTTCTAAAAGGGAAATGCAAATTAAGATGAACACAAACATTAGTTATCATAATAGCTGATCATACATACATACTTGCTAAGAGCAAAAGCTTGCCAGAGTTTTACCACCCATACAATTAATTAGCAGTTCAGATAAGATAACCTTATATAAGTATAACTACAAATGCATTTGCTAAGGGCTCATGGGACAACAGAACTAGACAACCGCGAACTTTATGACCAGCATGTCACAGCGGCATCGAAAGATCTTGACCTTCAACTTTGATCCAATGCGAAGTTTGGCACCGTCAATGAACTTTTTCCACCTGGAAGTAACAGCCAAGCGGCCATCTGTGGGACTGACAGAGTACCGTCCCTCCACGGTGAGACCTTCACTCTCCATGACGAGGGATATCTTGCCCCTTCGGCCAGCATTGAGATCCTTGGAGATACTTTTAGGCAATTTCTGATTCAAAGCAAGAGATACCACCAAAAATTAGTCAATGGCACCAATGCACTGAACCATGTGAGACTTTGAGCAGAGAAGACATCAAGATAAGAGCAGTTATGCTGTCATATACTCACGAACATAGCCTTCAGATGCGTCCTGGTCACCACACGGGTGGCCACAGCAATGAGCTGAGACCTCGGTGATCTGGCTGGGGCAGGTGCATGAGCCTGGGCTGGTACACGAGCTGGTGCTGATGCAGGAGACTGCTGGGCAGGTGCAGTAAACGGTGCCTCTAGAGGAACCGGTGCTGATGCAGGAGACTGTTGGGCAGGTGCAGTAAACGGTGCAGCTAGAGGAACCAGTGCTGATGCAGGAGCCTGCTGGGCATGTGTAGTATATGGGGCCTCTACAGGAACCAATGCTGATGTAGGGGACTGCTGGGTAGATGCAGTAAACGGAGCTGGTACAGGAACCGGTGCTGATGCAGGAGAGTGGGAAGCCGGTGCCGGTGCTGGTGTGGTTGCCCTTTGTGACATCCGCTCCTGTTCCGTCAGGGGATCTGCAGCTTTGATCATGTTAAACCCAGCAAGCTAGAACAGAGGGAATGGTTTAGAACAACTGCTCAGAATGCAGTTATCAAAAGATATGAGTAGAAAAAAGTTACATATTATATATTTGGAAGTGTCTCCAACTCTGTAAGCAGTTACGTATATCTGCCCGTTTGAGTTTCTGATCCTCAGCTCGTCGCCCTTCTTCAGACCGTAGTCAAAAGCAAACTTTCTCCAATCATGTCCATACAAATATGTGATGGCCTGCGTCTTGTAGACATACACCTCATAGACCGTGTAGGTGTTCATCAATTTGCCATTGCCATGCATAGTGAAAGATCCTTCATGCGGACACATCTGGTTAATCATTGGACGAAGTTCACAAGGTACAGTCTGCATGTGAAAATTGATACAAATGTAAGAAGCAGGAAGACTAAAAACAAGACTTTACTATATGCCAATTCATGCTAAACCACTGAGAATACATACCTGTAACTCTGTGAAGGAGCTACTAGAAAGGTAGATAGAGCCATAGGAGGTGTTATATGCGGGGTATGTACATGGGCCCGCCATATTCCCGCAAGCTCGGCATCGGGATGGTGAAGGAAACATGGGAGGTACTACTGGTGCGTAGCGCTGAACGTAAGTGGAAGAATTAGGTTGTGTAAAGTGCATAGTTCAGAGCAATGCAAATGTTGACAAGCAAGTGCATAACACTATGTTACAAACTGAACAGTGAAAAATTAGTGTATGATGAATATAAGCATGCTAATTTGGTGTTTCCGAATTCCAAAAAGCATTAGACAGAGCCAGTGATAATATCAGACATAAATCATGGCATGTATATGTGGCTTAAGAAAATATACCCGAACCCTTGGATGGTTACGGCCCGGCTGATCCTTGGACTTGAGCTTATATAAGCATCCAGAAGGTGGGGCTGACAGTAACTTGGTGGCAGCCTCTGCAGATGCCTCATCAGCAGCAGTTGCAATCCTTTTGACCAATGAAGGCTTAGCAGTTTCAGTCTGCATATAAAAATTGAAGAGCAACAGACATCAGCAGTGATATATAAAATGAATCTATGAGACACTGATGCATATAGTGCTGGATGTAAGTGGAAGAATAGGTGTGTGTGTTTCTGAACTATTGGTAAGCATTAGACAAAGCCGGCAATAAACAGACAAAAATCAAATCATGTATGAGGATTAAGAAAATATACCTGCTTACTGAAAAGGGTACCACCCAGCTGGCCCGTGGCCTTGTGCTTGAGGAGGTTTTCAGAAGATGGTGGCAGCACCATCGTCTTCACAGCAGCCTCATCAGGATCATTTTTTATCCATTTGAGTAGAGGAACAGAAGTTTCATCCTGCATATGAATAGCAACAGAACTCATCATTGATATTTAATAAATCTATGAGATAGACTGATGCAAATAGTGCGGGGTGTAAGTGGAAGAATAGGGTTGTGCATAGAGAACAGTTGACAACAATGCAAATGATTACAAAAGAAGCCAATGGAAATCAACAGTTTATATACTGGATGAGACAGACTGAAAAGTGAAAAATTAGTGTATGATGATTGTAAGCAAACGCAGTGTTTCTGAACTTTTGGTAAGCATTAGACAAAGCCAACAGTAATTAAACAGATAATAATGAAATCATGTATGTGGATTAAGAAAATATACCAGATTCATTAAAAGGTCACCACCCAGCTGGCCCATGGCCTCGTGCTTGTAGAGGTTTTCGGAAGATGGTGCCGGCACCATCGTCCTCACAGCAGCCTCATTAGCCCCATTTTGCATCCACTTGAGTAAAGGCGCAGCAGTTTCAGCCTGCATAAGAATGGGAACAGATCTCAGCAGTGATATTGAATGACTCTGAGACAGACTGATGCATATAGTGCTAGATGTAAGTGGAAGGGTATGGCCGTGTATGGACAACAGTTCACAACAATGCAAGGGTGTGTTCGGTTCTGAAACAGCGTGGAATGGAATGGAATGGTTCCATTTCAGAGGAATGGAATGGTTACATTTTTGTTCGGTTGGGAAAAATGGAGAGCAGAAGAGATCGAGGTTAAACTAACCAATTGTCTCAAAATTGTAATTAACAATTGCAAATGACATTTTAATCTCAAAGTCGTAATTAACAGCGCCTAATGGTGCTCTTTTAATCTAAAAATCGAAATTAACATCATTTTATGTTGGGTTAGGGGAACTGGAGTAGATGAACATTACTGTATGATGATTGTAAGCAAACGAATTTGGTGTTTCTAAACTTTTGGCTTCGAGATCTTATGGGTTTCAACTCTAGCCTACCCCAACTTGTTTGGGACTGAAAGGCTTGGTTGTTGTTGTTGTTGTTGTAAACTTTTGGCAAGCATAGAAAAAACCGACAATAAACAGAGAAAAATCAAGGCATGTTTTGTGGATTAAGAAAATATACCATATTCATTAAAAGATCACCACCCAGCTGGTGCGTGGCCTTGTGCTTGTAGAGGCATTTAGAAGATGGGGGCGGCATCAACATACTGGCAGCCTGATCAGCCGCAGTTTTGATCTTCCTTTTGAGTAAAGGCCCTAAAGTTTCAGTCTGCATATGAATAGCAAAACAAAAGGCAGACCTCAGCAGTGATATTGAATTACTGTATGAGATAGACTGATGCATATAGTGGATGCTCTTAGCCTTTTGCAGCGTGAACACTAGCTATGGACAGACAAAAAAACTAGTTAACTCAGCTTTGTCTAGATATGAATGTACTACCACCATCCAAAAGCTTAAGCCTTATTTATTTTTGAGAAATCAAAACAAGCAAAGTTTGACCAAAATTTTAGAACATTCTATCAACAAATATAATACTGTGTAGATACCGTAGGAAAATATATTTTATTATCTATTTAATGATATTAATTTTGTATTTTGCATGTTACTGATTTTTGGTAAAAGCTTAGTCAAACATGGTATAGTTTGACTTTCTAAAAATAATATAAGCCCAAAGCTTTGGGATGGAGGCAGTAGTATCTAGAGCTAAAACACATCTAGATACATCCGTATCTACAGATAGTTGAGTCAATTAATTTGGATCTGAGGGAGTATCAGATTCAGACTACATCATGGTAAGTTGGTTAAAAAAATTACCCCTGGGCGGTCCCTGCCCAGCTCGGCAGTGGCATTTCGCTTCTTGTGCTGCAGATCGGGCCATGCTCCTGCAGCAGGTGGGGCGCTATTCTCGTTCCCCATAGCCTCAGCACGGAACCTGGAGGTACCAACCTGATACAGAGAATATAGAGCATGGTGTCACAGAGGCTTTACGCACAAACAGCTGAAGACATGTGCTACTTTAAGCATATTCCAGAACAGGAACAGATTGAGGATGCAGAGACCAGAGAGACACTTAAAAGGTAAAGAGTGGATAAGCAAACGGAGTACCTGCTTCGCGGGGCTGGGGACGCAGCTCAGGCTCAGCCAACTGCCCACATGCGTGGTGGCCTTACGCTCCATTGCCCCCACCGCCGAGGTCTTACCTTTCCTGTACAAGCTGACAAAAGATACAGTGAGGATCAGCAGAAACTACAAAGGTTGCAAATGTCGACAAATAAAGGAAGAACACCCCAATCCAAGCAAAGGTAGCCCCCGCCCCCACCCCCATCAATCACTCCCAGCTCGAGGGTGACCAGAAAGACACCCCTTCGCCCAGAATAGGAAAGAGATGCGCAAGATATCGAGGAGAGGAAAAAAGAACCGATCTCGAGAAAGGAGAGAACATTACTAGTCCTACCTAATCCGCTTGGGCTAGATGCAGCTTGCCCCTCCAAGCTGGATGCCTGGACGGTGGAGGCGAAAGGAGGGGATCGAGCTAGCGGCTTGCATCCGTCGGCAATCGGCACTCGATCGGGAGAGAAGGGGTGCTACATAAAGGGGAGGGGTAACATATTTTATTACACAGTGAACTTACTGATGTGACTAGTCATTACATGTCTCACTGAAACTAGGGCCCATAGTGTGGCACCCCAAATTTACTTGAAGCTGCCCGGCGGGACGCATTGGCGCGTCAAGAAACCCCCGAATTGTAGCGGGGAAATGAAACATTTCACAAAAATTCGAAATTCAAGCACACCGCCACGCGCCAAGCACGCGGCTGTTCCTTCCTCTTCCTCGGTTCCTCCTCCCCTATCCGAAAAAACCCCAAATCCCAAGCTCAAACCAAAAAAAAACAAAAAACAAATCCCCTGGCCGCCATGCATGTCCTCGTTAACCCGCTGGAGATCGTTCCCGGACGATGCGGACCACCCGCCCTGAGATCCAGAATTCCGTCCACCTCGAGGCACTGCGTGCTGTCTCGCAGCAGCGGCTTGAGGGCGCTGAAGAGGAAGTTCCGCCGGAAAGTGCTCATGGCAACCGTGCAAGCTCACCGGCGTGCTGTATCCCGAGAGGAACTGGTCAAAGCTTTGCTATTCGCCACACAAAAAAAATTGCGGGCCAAGATCTGGTCAAAGCTTCGTCGATGGCTTGCCGCGAGAGGCTTGGAGTCCAGAGTCAATAAACTAGCTGCTCGAGGACTTGGGCGGTTTACACGGATTCATATTAACTGACTCAAGTTTGTTAGTCTAGTTAACAAATGCATCTAGATACATCCATATCTAGACAGAATTGAGTCAATTAATATGAATCAGAGGGGAGTACCTGAAAGTGTTTCATGCTACCAACTAATGCGCTGGCAGGAATCGCTGTAGAAGTAATTGTGCTACTACTCGTACGATGAACTGATTGTGTGGGTGTCGAATTTTGCAACGCGATCATCCACTGAATGCTTAAGTATAGCGTAGTACTTTCGATAAATAAGAGTGTCGAACCCAACGAGGAGCAGAAGGTGTTGACAAGCAGTTTCGATGAAGGATTCACTGTAAATGCTCACAAACAAGTATTCAGGGGGTTTTGATATTGCAGATAAATAAAGTACAAGTAAATAAAATGCGAGAGAAATAATTGCAGCGAGTGGCCCAATCCTTTTTAGCACAAAGGACAAGCCGGTTTGTTTACTTATAATGACCAAACGTTCCTGAGGACACACGGGGATTTTAGTCTAGTACTTTCGCTTCATGTGGTTTAATAATCTTCATTGTTTTGATAAGTGTTGTGTGGGTGAACCTATGCTAATGCACCGCCCTTCCTAGGACTAATACATACTTGTGATTATACCCCTTGCAAGCATCCGCAACTACAAGAAAGTAATTAAGATAAATCTAACCACAGCCTTAAACTCTGAGATCCTGCGATCCCTCCTGCATCGATATACTAACGGGGGCTCAGGTTTCTGTCACTCCGGCAACCCCGCAATTAGCAACCGAATACAAGATGCACTCCCCTAGGCCCATAAATGGTGAAGTGTCGTGTAGTCGACGTTCACACGACACCACTAGAAGAATGACACCACAACTTAAATATCATAACATTGAATATTACTCAACCATAATTCACTACTAGCATTTAGACTTCACCCATGTCCTCAAGAACTAAACGAACTACTCACGAGACATCATATGGAATACAATCAGAGGTGATATGATGATGAATAACAATCTGAACATAAACCTTGGTTCAATGGTTTCACTCAATAGCATCTACAACAAGTATAGAATAACACCGGGAGAGTTTCCCCTATCAAACAATCAAGATTTAACCCGAATTGCTACAGCGATGACGAGGTGCAGCGGTGGTGATGGCGGTGTAGATGGTGGAGATGATGATGATGATGATGGAGATGATGTCCCGCTCGATGACGATGGCGATGGCGTCGATTTCCCCCTCCGGGAGGGAATTTCCCCGGCGGATTCCTGCCCGCCGGAGAGCTCTTTTCTCTCTGGTGTTCTCCGCCCCGCAGAGGCGGCTGTAACCCTTCGTGAGGTCCTCTCTGTGGCTTAGGTTTTCGGGACGAAGGAGTACGCGAAGAAAAGGAGGCGAAAGGGGCTGTGGGGCCCCCAGAGCACAGGGTGGCGCGGCCAGGCCTTGGGCCGCGCCGCCCTGTGGTCTGGGCCCACAGTGGCTCCTCTCTGCTCCCCCTTTTGGCTCCCTCCGTCATCTGGAAAAATAGGAATTTACGTGAAATTCCCTTCCACAGTTGATCTTCCGAAATATTGCGTTCTGACGGTGCTTTTTCCAGCAGAATCCTGGCTCCGGTGCTTGATCCTCCAATGATGATGAAACATGCAAAATAGATGAAATAACATAAGTATTGTGTCCCAATATGAAATATATCAATGAATAACAGCAAATTATGATACAAAATAGTGATGCAAATTGGACGTATCAACTCCCCCCAAGCTTAGACCTCGCTTGTCCCCAAGCGAAACTGAGCTCGATAAACAAGACCACATGTTTATGGAGTGAAGAGTCGATAAATAAAATACGGACAAGAAGCATCATATTCATTTACACAAGACATTCTAGTAAACAACTTCCTCATATAACTCATCTTGAAATAGGTAAAGAGAAATCACAAGTAAAGGTGCATAAGAAATCATAATTGGTGATGGCAAACTTTGTTCTTGGTCAGAGAACTACTAACGGATTGTACTTCTAAGCAAAGCTTTCATATTAGAATTTATAGCTGAGCCTTCATATTTAAGCATAACAATCTCCTCATAATCATTGATAACTTCAAAGTCATATTCATTCAGATAAAATTGGTACTAAACAAGAAAGTATAAAAGACATGATTAACTGGATCACAGCATAAATGATTGGTTCACAACAACTCAATTGCTTGCTTGAGATAGAGGGAAATAGGTTTACTGACTCAACATAAAAGTAAAAGATAGGCCCTTCGCAGAGGGAAGCAGGGATTAAATCATGTGCTAGAGCTTTTCAAGTTTTGAAATCATATAAAGAGAATAAAAGTAAGATTTTGAGCGGTGTTTGTTGTTGTCAACGAATGGTAGCGGGCACTCTAACCCCCTTGCCAAACGAACCTTCCAAGAGCGGCTCCCATGAGGGACGGTATCTCTACCAGCAAGGTAGATCATCCCCCTTCTCTTTTGTTTACACATGTATTTTAGTTTTATTAAGGATGACACTCCCCCCAACCTTGGCTTTCTCAATCCATGGCTAACCGAATCCTCGGGTGCCTTCCAACATTCACATACCATGGAGGAGTGTCTATTGCAAAATTAAGTTGCTTACTGATGAATCAGAGCAAAACATGTGAAGAGAATTATTAATGAAGGTTATTAATTGAGGCTGGGAACCTCATTGCCAGCTCTTATTGCAAAATTATTGGATAAGCGGATGTGCCGCTAGTCCATTGGTGAAAGTCCGCCCAACAAGATTGAAAGATGAAACACCACATACTTCCTCATGAGCTATAAAACATTGACACAAATAAGGAGTAATAGTTTGAATAATTTAAAGGTAGCACATGAAGTATTTACTTGGAATGGCAGAAAATACCATGTAGTAGGTAGGTATGGTGGACACAAATGGCATAGGTTTGGTCTAAGGTTATGGATGTATGAGAAGCATCTCCTCTCAATACAGGTCTTTGGCTAGCAAGGTTTGATAGCAAGCATAAAGGTTGAGGGAAACAAACAAATATACATATGATAGAACAATCATGCATCTTTCTCATAAGCACAAGCAATTTTAACTTTAGAATACTAAGCATAGAGATAATAGAGTAATGTATCTAAGTGTATTTCTCTCTTCTAATTAAACATCAGGGTGTTGTTGCTATTGACCAATGCTAAGTTTGCCAAAACCAAATAGATTTACTTAATGCTCCCAAAGTGATATCAATACTCATGTCAAGAGTAATCATATAATGGAGATTGCAAACTAAAATAAGGTGTGCAAAAAGTAAATGATAAGACTTCTCATTAATATTCCATAACGATAACTCACACCAACGGATACATAGATAACTAACTAAGAGAGATACTTCCACATTGCATACTATTCCATATGATAACTTCCCTACTCATGATATGACACTACTTGATAGTAAAAGATAAAGGTAATGATGATGTGATACCGCGGCACTCCCCCAAGCTTGGAACAAACCAAGGGGATGCCAATACCGATGATGAATTACTCCTTCGGTGATGATGGTGAATCTTTGTCGTCATCAGACTTCCATGGAAGAGGCCCTCCATCAACAAAAGACATCTTGGTTTCCGGAAACCTGAAACTAGCAGCATGACTTATGCGCTTAAACCTGTTTTCATACTCACAGTTTTGATTATGAACATCATAGAGTTGAGCTTGGAGTTTGTTGGTGTTGTCGTGAAGTGAGAGGTTTGTAGAACAGCAGCAAGTTTCCCTTAAGTGGATTACCCAAGGTTTATCGAACTCAGGGAGGAAGAGGTCAAAGATATCCCTCTCAAGCAACCCTGTAATCACAAAGCAAGAAGTCTCTTGTGTCCCCAACACACCAAATACACTTGTCAGGTGTATAGGTGCACTAGTTCGGCGAAGAGATAGTGAAATACAAGTAATATGGATGTATATGAGTGGTAATAGCAATCTGAATAAAATATGGCAGCGAGTAAACATGCAACAGAACAGTAAATAAACGGTGTTTGCAGTATTGGAAACAAGGCCTAGGGATCATACTTTCACTAGTGGACACTCTCAACATTGATCGCATAATAAATACTTCTTCTCATATGTGCTACATACACTCTTGTTTGATAATGAACATCATTCGTTGCGTAGGATTACACGAACCCTCAATGCCGGAGTTAACAAGCTCCACAACATTCGATATTCATGTTTAAGTAACCTTAGAGCATAATAGATCATTGCAAAATAAACCAAGAACTAACATAGCGCACGCACTGTCCACATTACACTATGAAGGAGGAATAGATCACATCAATACTATCATAATGATAATTAACTCCACAATCTACAAGAGATCATGATCATAGCCTACGACAAGAACCACACGGTGCACACACTAGCACCTTTACACCATGCAGGAGGAATAGACTACTTTAATAACATCACATGAGTAGCACATAAACTAGTAGCGATACAAAGCTCATCATATGGATCTCAATCATGTAAAGCAGCTCATGAGATCATTGTATTGAAGTACATAGGAGAGAGATTAACCACATAGCTACCGGTACAGCCCCGAGCCTTGATGGAGAACTACTCCCTCCTCATGGGAGCAGCAGCGGTGATGAAGATGACGGTGGAGATGGCAGCGGTGTCGATGGAGAAGCCTTCCGGGCACTTCCCCGTCCGGCAGGGTGCCGGAACAGAGACTCTGTCCCCCAGATCTTGGCTTCGCGATGGCGGCGGCTCTGGAACTTTTCGTATCGTGGCTCTCTGTCGGGGTTTTTAGGTCAGAGAGGCCTAAATAGGCGAAGAGAGGGAGTCGGAGGGGCCACGGGCTGCCCACACCATAGGGGGCGCCCCCTGGCCCGCGCCGGGGTGTGGTGTGGGCCCCCCTGGCTCCCCTCTCATCCTTCTCCGGTGCTCTGGAAGCTTCCGGGAAAAATAGGAACCTGGGCGGTGATTTCGTCCGATTCCGAGAATATTTCGTTACTAGGATTTCTGAAACCAAAAACAGCAGAAAGGCCTTTCGGCATCTCGTCAATAGGTTAGTTCCGGAAAACGCATAATAATGACATATAATGTGTATAAAACATGTAGATATCATCAATAAAGTGGCATGGAACATAAGAAATTATCGATACGTTGGAGACGTATCAGCATCCCCAAGCTTAGTTCTGAGCAGGTAAAACGATAACAAAGATAATTTCTGAAGTGACATGCCATCATAACCTTGATCATACTATTGTAAAGCACATGAGATGAATGCAGAGATTCGAAGCAATGATGAAGATAATGAGTAAACAAATGAATCATATAACAAAGACTTTTCATGAATAATACTTTCAAGACAAGCATCAATAAGTCTTGCATAAGAGTTAACTCATAAGCAATAAATTCTTAGTAGAAAGCTTTGAAACAACACAAGGAAGATATAAGTTTCAGCGGTTGCTTTCAACTTTAACATGTATATCTCGTGGATAATTGTCAACACAAAGTAATATAACAAGTGCAATAGGTAAACATGTAAGAATCAATGCACACAATTTACACAAGTGTTTGCTTCTAAGATAGAAAGAATAGGTAAACTGACTCAACAATAAGGTAAAAGAATGGTCCTTCAAAGAGGAAAGCATCGATTGCTATATTTGTGCTAGAGCTTTGATTTTGAAAACATATAGAGAGCATAAAAGTAAAGTTTTGAGAGGTGTTTGTTGTTGTCAACGAATGGTAGCGGGTACTCTAACCCCCTTGCCAGGCAAACCTTCAAAGAGCGGCTCCCATTTTATTTTGTTTTTGGGTGGCACTCCTTCCAACCTTTCTTTCACAAACCATGGCTAACCGAATCCTCGGGTGCCTGCCAACAATCTCATACCATGAAGGAGTGCCTTTTTATTTTAGTTTTATTATGATGACACTCCTCCCCACCTTTGCTTTCTCAAGCCATGGCTAACCGAATCCTTCGGGTGCCGTCCAACAATCACATACCATGGAGGAGTGTCTATTTTTGTTAATTAATTTGGGACTGGGAATCCCATTGCCAACTCTTTCTGCAAAATTATTGGATAAGCGGATGAAGCCACTAGTCCATTGGTGAAAGTTGCCCAACAAGATTGAAAGATAAACACCACATACTTCCTCATGAGCTATAAAACATTGACACAAATCAGAGGTGATAAATTTTGAATGGTTTAAAGGTAGCACTCAAGCAATTTACTTTGGAATGGCGGAGAAATACCATGTAGTAGGTAGGTATGGTGGACACAAATGGCATGAATATTGGCTCAAGTATTTGGATGCATGAGAAGTATTCCCTCTCGATACAAGGTTTAGGCTAGCAAGGTTATTTGAAGCAAACTCAAGTATGAAATGGTGCAGCAAGACTCACATATAAACATATTGTAAGCATTATAAGACTTTACATCGTCTCCTTGTTGTTCAAACACCTCAACCAGAAAATATCTAGACTTAGAGAGACCAATCATGCAAACCAAATTTTAACAAGCTCTATGTAATTATTCATTAATGGGTACAAGGTACATGATGCAAGAGCTTAAACAAGATCTATATGAGCACAACAATTGCCAAGTATCACATTATTCAAGACATTACACCAATTACTACATGTAGCATTTCCCGTTTCCAACCATATAACAATTAACGAAGCAGTTTCAACCTTCGCCATGAAAATTAAAAGCTAAGAACACATGTGTTCATACGAACCAGCGGAGCGTGTCTCTCTCCCAAACAATCATTTATTCAAACAAAAACAAAAACAAAAGCATACAGACGCTCCAAGTAAAGTATATAAGATGTGACAGAATAAAAATATAGTTTCAAGAGAAGGAACCTGATACTTTGTCGATGAAGAAGGGGATGCCTTGGGCATCCCCAAGCTTAGATGCTTGAGTCTTCTTGAAATATGCAGGGATGAACCACCGGGGCATCCCCAAGCTTAGACTTTTCATTCTTCTTGATCGTAGTATATCATCCTCCTCTCTTGACCCTTGAAAACTTCCTTCACACCAAACTTCAAGCAAACTCATTAGAGGGTTAGTGCATAATCAAAAATTCACATGTTCAGAGGTGACACAAACATTCTTTTCACTTCTGGACATTGCATAAAGCTACTGGACATTAATGGATCAAAGAAATGAATCCAACATAGCAAAAGAGGCAATGCGAAATAAAAGGCATAATCTGTCAAAAACAGAACAGTCCATAAAGACGAATTTAAAGATGGCACCAGACTTCCTCAAATGGAAAAACTCAAAACTAATGAAAGTTGCGTACATATCTGAGGATCACGCTCGTAAATTGGCAGATTTTTTCGAATTTTCTACAGAGGACTGTGCCCAGATTCGTGACAGACAGCAATGCTGTTTCTGCGCAGCGATCCCAAATATAACATCAACTTTAACATAGAAACTTTACTTGGCACAAAAACATGATAAGGAGAGGTTGCTACAGTAGTAAACAACTTCCAAGACACAAATATAAAACAAAGTACTGTAGCAAAATAACACATGGGTTATCTCCCAAGAAGTTCTTTCTTTATAGCCATTAAGATGGGCTCAACAGTTTTAATGATGCACTCGCAAGAAATAAGAGTTGAAGCAAAAGAGAGCATCAAGAGGCAAATTCAAAACACATTTAAGTCTAACATGCTTCCTATGCATAGGAATCTTGTAAATAAACAAGTTCATGAAGAGCAAAGTAACAAGCATAGGAAGATAAAACAAGTGTAGCTTCAAAAATTTCAGCACATAGAGAGGTGTTTTAGTAACATGAAAATTTTTACAACCATATTTTCCTCTCTCATAATAACTTTCAGTAGCAACATGAGCAAACTCAACAATATAACTATCACATAAAGCATTCTTATCATGAGTCTCATGCATAAAATAATTACTACTCCCAACATAAGCATAATCAATTTTATTAGTTGTAGTGGGAGCAAATTCAACAAAGTAGCTATCAAATATAGGAGGTATATTGTAATCATAATCAAATTTATCCTCCATAACAGGTGGTAACAAAAGACTACTATCATTATAATCATCATAAATGGGAGGCAAAGTATCATCAAAGTAAATTTTCTCCTTAATGCTTGGGGGACTAAAAATATCATGCTCATCAAAACCAGCTTCCCCAAGCTTAGAATTTTCCATAGCATTAGCAACAATGGTGTTCAAAGCATTCATAGTAATAACATTCCCATTAGCATGCATATAAAGTTCCATGGGTTTCTTAATTCTTTCTTCAAACACATCATGTCCTAATTCAAGATAAAGTTCATAAAGATCTCTCATATTTTTGTTGTTTTCCATTATGCCTAACTAGTGTAAACAAGAAACAAAAAGATGCAATTGCAGAGTCTAAAGGAAATAGCTTCGAGCACACACACAATGGCGCCAGAAAAGTACTGTTACCTGGAACCGAAGTATGAGTGCCTTTTACCTTTCCTCCCCGGCAACGGCGCCAGAAAAGTGCTTGATGTCTACGGGTGCTTCTATTCTTGTAGACAGTGTTGGGCCTCCAAGAGCAGAGGTTTGTAGAACAGCAGCAAGTTTCCCTTAAGTGGATTACCCAAGGTTTATCGAACTCAGGGAGGAAGAGGTCAAAGATATCCCTCTCAAGCAACCCTGTAATCACAAAGCAAGAAGTCTCTTGTGTCCCCAACACACCAAATACACTTGTCAGGTGTATAGGTGCACTAGTTCGGCGAAGAGATAGTGAAATACAAGTAATATGGATGTATATGAGTGGTAATAGCAATCTGAATAAAATATGGCAGCGAGTAAACATGCAACAAAACAGTAAATAAACGGTGTTTGCAGTATTGGAAACAAGGCCTAGGGATCATACTTTCACTAGTGGACACTCTCAACATTGATCGCATAATAAATACTTCTTCTCATATGTGCTACATACACTCTTGTTTGATAATGAACATCATTCGTTGCGTAGGATTACACGAACCCTCAATGCCGGAGTTAACAAGCTCCACAACATTCGATATTCATGTTTAAGTAACCTTAGAGCATAATAGATCATTGCAAAATAAACCAAGAACTAACATAGCGCACGCACTGTCCACATTACACTATGAAGGAGGAATAGATCACATCAATACTATCATAATGATAATTAACTCCACAATCTACAAGAGATCATGATCATAGCCTACGACAAGAACCACACGGTGCACACACTAGCACCTTTACACCATGCAGGAGGAATAGACTACTTTAATAACATCACATGAGTAGCACATAAACTAGTAGCGATACAAAGCTCATCATATGGATCTCAATCATGTAAAGCAGCTCATGAGATCATTGTATTGAAGTACATAGGAGAGAGATTAACCACATAGCTACCGGTACAGCCCCGAGCCTTGATGGAGAACTACTCCCTCCTCATGGGAGCAGCAGCGGTGATGAAGATGGCGGTGGAGATGGCAGCGGTGTCGATGGAGAAGCCTTCCGGGGGCACTTCCCCGTCCGGCAGGGTGCCGGAACAGACTCCTGTCCCCCAGATCTTGGCTTCGCGATGGCGGCGGCTCTGGAAGGTTTCGCGTACCGTGGCTTTCTGTCGGGGTTTTTAGGTCAGAGAGGCTTAAATAGGCGAAGAGAGGGAGTCGGAGGGGCCACGGGCTGCCCACACCATAGGGGGGCGCCCCTGGCCCGCGCCGGGTGTGGTGTGGGGCCCCCTGGCTCCCCTCTCATCCTTCTCCGGTGCTCTGGAAGCTTCCGGGAAAAATAGGAACCTGGGCGGTGATTTCGTCCGATTCCGAGAATATTTCGTTACTAGGATTTCTGAAACCAAAAACAGCAGAAAACAGCAACTGGCCTTTCGGCATCTCGTCAATAGGTTAGTTCCGGAAAACGAATAATAATGACATATAATGTGTATAAAACATGTAGATATCATCAATAAAGTGGCATGGAACATAAGAAATTATCGATACGTTGGAGACGTATCAAACATCATAGAGTTGAGCTTGGAGTTTGTTGGTGGTGTCGTGAAGTGAGAAGATATCGTCCCACAGCTTTGCAGTCTCCTTCTTGTGTCCATCAATGAGTTCAGACACAATCTTGTGAAAGATATCCACTTCACGCTCAGCCATCTTCTTGTAGTTGAAAACCTCTTGTTCCAGCTTCTCCATCCTGTCTTCCAAGCTCCCTTCTCCCTTAGGACCCTGGACATCTTTGATCTGCAACTCTCCATCCACGAGCTGCAACTCTTTGGGGTGCATCTTCAGCTCGTTCATGTACGGGTTGACGACGTCCTCAAAGAAGCTGTCCTTCTGAGTTCCCGACGAAGACATGATGGATCTAGATCCGAAGCAGATCCTGGCAGAAAACAGCTCGAAACAAAACACGACGAGAAAACGATATTACGGACCTCCAGGGGTCCGGGGGATTATATAGCAAATATTTTTACGACAAAAGGAAGGTTCCAGATCGAACCAGAGTCGGAAAGGGGCAACGAGGCGGCCAGACCATAGGTCGGCGCGGGCCCAGGTCAGGCCGCGCCGGCCTATGGTGGCACCCCCTCGTGCGTCTTTTCCACTCCGTTTCGATTCCGTAATTTTTCATATTTTCCAAAAACAGCAAAAATAATGTTCGGAAAGGTAAACGCGGACTTTTTATTACCTGTACTGTTACCTATTCAAAGTCGAGTTCTGGCGGACTGTCAATTTGTCCTTTGATGAAAGCCTCCGGTGTTTCCACTTGAATAATATCAACATCAACATTATAAGAATCACCCGAGATATAATGCTTGAGTCTTTGTCCATTCACCACTTGTGTGGCATTGCCTTGGAGAGAGCTAATTTTAATTGCTCCTGAACGATACACCTCCTCAACAACATATGGTCCTTCCCACTTCGAGAGTAATTTCCCTGCAAAGAATCTGAGACGAGACCGATACAATAGAACTTGATCTCCAACATTAAATTCTCTTTTGATGATCCTTCTATCATGCCACTTCTTAACTTTTTCTTTAAAGAGTTTAGCATTTTCATAAGCTTCACTTCTCCATTCATCTAGAGAACTTAATTGCAACAACCTCTTATTACCGGCTAATTTAGGATCTTTATTTAGTTCTCTAACAGCCCAATAAGCTTTGTGCTCTAGTTCTAAAGGTAAATGACAAGCTTTTCCATAAACCATTTTATAAGGTGACATTCCCATAGGATTTTTATAAGCAGTTCTATAAGCCCATAGTGCTTCTTTCAATTTGCTAGCCCAATTCCTCCTAGATTTATTAACAGTCTTTCCTAAGATAGCTTTAATCTCTCTATTTGATAATTCTACTTGACCACTAGTTTGAGGATGATAAGCAGAAGCAATTCTATGATTAATACCATACTTAGCAAGAGTTTTTCTAAAACCTCCATGAATAAAATGAGAACCTCCATCAGTCATAATATATCTAGGTACTCCAAATCTAGGAAATATAATATCTACAAGCATTTTTATAGAGGTCTCACCATCAGCACTTTTTGTAGGTATAGCTTCTACCCATTTAGTAACATAATCAACAGCGACAAGTATATGAGTGTTACCGTCTGAAGAAGGGAAAGGTCCCATGAAGTCGAATCCCCAACAATCGAATGGTTCAATAACAAGAGTATAATTCATAGGCATTTCATTGCGTCTAGAGATATTACCAACTCTTTGACATTCATCACAAGATAAAATAAATTTCCTTGCATCTTTGAAGAGTGTTGGCCAATAAAAACCTGATTGTAGAACCTTTTGCGCGGTTCTATCTCCAGCGTGATGTCCTCCATAAACACTTCCATGACATTTATTCAATATCTCCTGTTGTTCATATTCAGGAACACATCTTCGCATAATACCATCCACTCCTTCTTTATATAAGTGTGGGTCATCCCAAAAATAATGCCTCAAGTCATAAAAGAATTTCCTCCTTTGCTGAGCTGAAAAGGTTGGAGGCAAATACTTCGAAACAATAAAGTTAGCATAATCTGCATACCAAGGGCTCTCTCGCGAGCTCACCTTTATTACAGCCAATTGTTCATTTGGAAAACTATCATTAACAGGAACAGGATCATAAGCAATATTTTCCAATCTAGACAAATTATCAGCAACAGGATTATCAGCACCTTTCCTATCTATAATATGTAAATCAAATTCTTGCAACAGAAGTACCCATCTAATAAGCCTTGGCTTAGCATCTTTCTTTGTCATAAGGTATCTAATTGCAGCATGATCAGTATGAATTGTAACTTTCGAATCAACAATATAGGGTCTAAACTTATCACAAGCAAAGACTACAGCTAACAATTCCTTTTCAGTTGTAGCATAATTTCTTTGAGCAGCATCAAGAGTCTTACTAGCATAATGAATAACATTTAACTTTTTATCTACCCGCTGTCCAAGAACAGCGCCTACAGCAAAATCACTAGCATCACACATAATTTCAAAAGGCAAATTCCAATCAGGAGGTTCAACTACAGGAGCAGTTGTTAAGGCTTTCTTTAGAGTTTCAAAAGCTTCCTTACAATCATCATCAAAAACAAAAGGTACATCTTTTTGAAGAAGATTAGTAAGAGGCTTTGAAATTTTAGAGAAATCTTTAATAAATCTCCTATAAAACCCAGCATGACCAAGAACACTACGAATACCTTTAACATCCCTCGGATAGGGCATCTTCTCAATTGCTTCAACTTTAGCTCTATCAACTTCAATACCTCTCTCGGAAATTTTATGTCCCAATACAATTCCTTCATTAACCATAAAGTGGCATTTCTCCCAATTAAGAACAAGGTTAGTTTCTTCACATCTCTGCAAAACTTTATCGAGGTTTCGCAAGCAATTATCAAAAGAATTCCCATAGACAGAAAAATCATCCATGAACACCTCTACAATACTTTCGCAAAAACCATGAAAAATAGCAGACATGCATCTTTGAAAAGTAGCAGGAGCATTACATAAACCAAAAGGCATACGCCTATAAGCATAAGTTCCATAAGGACAAGTAAACGTGGTTTTCTCTTGATCTTTAGCTTTAACAGCAATTTGTGAAAACCCAGAATAACCATCAAGAAAGCAAAAATGAGTATTTTTAGATAACCTTTCTAGCATTTGATCAATAAAGGGTAAAGGGTAATGATCTTTCTTAGTAACTTTATTAACTTTTCGAAAATCAATGCACATTCTATAACCTACAACTATTCTTTGAGGAATAAGCTCATCATTATCATTAGGCACAACAGTCATTCCTCCTTTCTTAGGAACACAATGCACAGGACTAACCCATCTACTATCAGCAATAGGATATATAATACCAGCTTCAAGAAGTTTTAATACCTCGTTCCTTACCACCTCTTTCATCTTCGGAATTAGACGACGTTGATGTTCAACAACAGGCTTTGCATCTTCTTCCATATTAATAGCATGTTGGCAAATAGAAGGAGAAATCCCTTTCAAATCATCAAGAGTATAGCCAATAGCTCCTCGGTGTTTCTTCAATATTTCCAATAACCTTTCTTCCTCAATCTCTGAAAGCTTAGAACTAATAATAACAGGATATATTTTCTTATCATCAATATGAGCATATTTAAGATTATCAGGTAAAGGCTTTAAATCAAAAACAGGATCTTCCTTTGGTGGCGGTGTTGTACCCAAATCTTCCACCGGTAAATCATGCTTGAGAATAGGTTGGCGAAGAAAAATTTCCTCAAGCTCATCTCTTTCTTTCCTAAAAGCTTCACTTTCACTATTCTCCAAATGTTGCTGCAAAGGATTATTAGGAACAAGAACAATAGATGCACACTGCTCCATTTTAAAATCATTACTAGGCAAGTCAGCTTTATAAGGAGTTTTGGTAAATTTAGAAAAGTTAAATTCATAAGGTTCACCAGCAAATCTAGTCAAAATTTTCTCTTTCTTACAATCTATAATAGCTCCACAAGTATTTAGAAAAGGTCTACCAAAAATGATAGGACAATGATCACTAGCAGCAGAACCAAGTACCAAAAAGTCAGCAGGATATTTAATCTTACCACATAGAACTTCCACATCTCGAACAATACCAATTGGAGAAATAGTTTCTCTATTGGCCAGATGAATAACCACATCAATATCTTCAAGTTCACAAGAACCAATTTCGTGCATAATCTCCGTGTAAAGCTCATAAGGAATAGCACTAACACTTGCACCAATATCACATAAACCATAATAGCAATGATCACCAATTCTAACAGATAGCATAGGAACACTAACTTGTTTGGGTTTATTAGGATGTGAAACAATATTAGAAGCATCTTCACAGAAAATAATATGACCATCCTCCACATTTTCAGTCACAAGATCTTTAACTATTGCAACAGCAGGTTCAATTTTAATTTGTTCTTCAGGTTCTTTAGGTTTCTTTTCACTTTTATTAACCGCACTAGATATGACAGAGTACTCCTTCATTTTAGCAGGGAAAGGAGTTTTTTCAATATAAGCTTCAGGAATAACATTATCAACAGTTTCAACCACTACACATTTGTTTACAGATGAATCAACTTTATCTTTATACGGTTCATGATACTTATCAAAATTCTTCTTAGGCAGTTCATAATGAGAGGCAAAAGCTTTATAAAGATTTGCAACAACTTGGGAATCAAGACCATATGTAGCACTCATATTACGAAATTTATCAGTATCCATAAAAGCTTCAATGCATTTATAATCATAAATTATACCTGATTCTCTATCTTTGTCGTTCTCCCATCCTTCAGTATTTTCTTGGATCCGATCAAGAAGGTCCCTTTTAAACTCTTCATTCTTGCGTGTAAATGATCCAGAACAAGAAGTATCCAACAAGGTCTTGTCTTGAAAAGAAAGTCTTGCATAGAAATTATCAATAATAACATTACCAGGAAGCTCATGAATGGGGCATTTGAGCATTAAAGACTTCAATCTCCCCCAAGCTTGGGCAATACTCTCTCCATCATGAGGCCAGAAATTATATATGCGGTTCCGATCTTTGTGAATTTCACTTGGAGGATAAAATTTGGAATAGAATAAAGGCACAATGTCCTCCCAATCAATAGAATCACCATTCTTCAGCAATTTATACCAGTGCGCCGCTTTACCAGACAGCGATATAGTGAATAGTTTCTTCCTAACTTCATTCATAGAAATACCTGCACATTTGAATAAACCGCATAATTCATGCAAAAACAATAAATGATCACCAGGATGAACAGTTCCATCCCCTTCATAGCGGTTATCCATAACACGTTCAATAATTTTCATAGGTATTTTATATGGTACTACTTCCTCACCTGGCGCTTCATCCACTACCGTTGCAGTAGTAGTAGATTTCCCAAATAGAAATTGAAGAGAAGATCTCTCCATAATGATTTATAGCAGCAGGCAGAAATAAAATCAGCACAAACAGTAAATTTCCTTACCAATTCCGCTTACCAATAGCGCTTCACTCCCCGGCAACGGCGCCAGAAAATAGTCTTGATGACCCACAAGTATAGGGGGTGTATCGTAGTACTTTCGATAAATAAGAGTGTCGAACCCAACGAGGAGCAGAAGGTGTTGACAAGCAGTTTCGATGAAGGATTCACTGTAAATGCTCACAAACAAGTATTCAGGGGGTTTTGATATTGCAGATAAATAAAGTACAAGTAAATAAAATGCGAGAGAAATAATTGCAGCGAGTGGCCCAATCCTTTTTAGCACAAAGGACAAGCCGGTTTGTTTACTTATAATGACCAAACGTTCCTGAGGACACACGGGGATTTTAGTCTAGTACTTTCGCTTCATGTGGTTTAATAATCTTCATTGTTTTGATAAGTGTTGTGTGGGTGAACCTATGCTAATGCACCGCCCTTCCTAGGACTAATACATACTTGTGATTATACCCCTTGCAAGCATCCGCAACTACAAGAAAGTAATTAAGATAAATCTAACCACAGCCTTAAACTCTGAGATCCTGCGATCCCTCCTGCATCGATATACTAACGGGGGCTCAGGTTTCTGTCACTCCGGCAACCCCGCAATTAGCAACCGAATACAAGATGCACTCCCCTAGGCCCATAAATGGTGAAGTGTCGTGTAGTCGACGTTCACACGACACCACTAGAAGAATGACACCACAACTTAAATATCATAACATTGAATATTACTCAACCATAATTCACTACTAGCATTTAGACTTCACCCATGTCCTCAAGAACTAAACGAACTACTCACGAGACATCATATGGAATACAATCAGAGGTGATATGATGATGAATAACAATCTGAACATAAACCTTGGTTCAATGGTTTCACTCAATAGCATCTACAACAAGTATAGAATAACACCGGGAGAGTTTCCCCTATCAAACAATCAAGATTTAACCCGAATTGCTACAGCGATGACGAGGTGCAGCGGTGGTGATGGCGGTGTAGATGGTGGAGATGATGATGATGATGATGGAGATGATGTCCCGCTCGATGACGATGGCGATGGCGTCGATTTCCCCCTCCGGGAGGGAATTTCCCCGGCGGATTCCTGCCCGCCGGAGAGCTCTTTTCTCTCTGGTGTTCTCCGCCCCGCAGAGGCGGCTGTAACCCTTCGTGAGGTCCTCTATGTGGCTTAGGTTTTCGGGACGAAGGAGTACGCGAAGAAAAGGAGGCGAAAGGGGCTGTGGGGCCCCCAGCACAGGGTGGCGCGGCCAGGCCTTGGGCCGCGCCGCCCTGTGGTCTGGGCCCACAGTGGCTCCTCTCTGCTCCCCCTTTTGGCTCCCTCCGTCATCTGGAAAAATAGGAATTTACGTGAAATTCCCTTCCACAGTTGATCTTCCGAAATATTGCGTTCTGACGGTGCTTTTTCCAGCAGAATCCTGGCTCCGGTGCTTGATCCTCCAATGATGATGAAACATGCAAAATAGATGAAATAACATAAGTATTGTGTCCCAATATGAAATATATCAATGAATAACAGCAAATTATGATACAAAATAGTGATGCAAATTGGACGTATCAATCATCCACTGAATGCTTAATCTAGCGCCAAAGGCGTACAAATCATAACATACTACAGCACCAGAACATAAGAGTACGAATCATAAAGTAGCTCAACATTTTGCATCAGGGCTGGGTGGTCCTGAGACTACCGGGACGCCCCTGATGATCTCCGGGTGTGCATCCTCTTCAACGCAAAGCTGTGTACTCGGTCCACGGCCTCCTTCTGTAGGCTGGATAATCTCAGGTGCAGGACCTTCGTCTATGAGAGGCTCGTCATCAGTACCATCCACAGGTGCATCAGGGCTGGGTGGTCTTGAGACTACCCGGACGCCCGTGATGATCTCCGGGCGTGCATCCACTTCAACGCAAAGCTGTGTACTCGGTCCACGGCCTCCTTCTGTAGACTGGATAATCTCAGGTGCAGGACCTTCGTCTATGAAAGGCTCGTCATCAGTACCATCCACAGGTGCATCAAACTGAGATTCATCTTCAAATCTCCCATCAAACTGAGAGACCTCTTTAACTCTATGCTTCTGCAATTAGTACATCAACCGATTAGACAAACATCTAAGGGATGCAACCTGAACAAATGCCGTTTTACATATTTACCTTCTCATCTGGCACAGCACATGTCCCAGAGCTGAAACCCGTTTCCTGAAGCAAGCGCTTTTTCTCTCCTTCCCGTCCATCCATCTGCAACAAGTTAAATTTGAGTACAGAACCTTGCACAGCAATGCAAACTATTGATTGAAACAGCGGCAGCATCAATATAAATAATTAACTACATATGCCAGCACACATACAGTGTGAGCAAGATCTGCTTCTCCTGCTAAAGGATCATTATATGGTTCACCATGCTAAACCCGCCTAACATATGTGCGGTCCATCCCAAAAATGTGTAAATGATCTGCCACTACAGGGTGAGGCCTCTTCTCACCATTCATACATGTGCAGCGCGGGCAATACACGTCCAGGTTGTGACCATCATGAGCTCTAATAAACCCCATAAAGGGTTGAACACCATTTATATATGAAGGGGAACATAAGTGTCCATGCAGTTTCCAAGTTCTGTCCATCTGTTTAATTATGAGATACAGTGGTTGGTGATTAATTTAAGGCGAAGTAGGAAATGTATATCCATCGAGTACAAAACTATACTACATGATTATGCATTTCAGCAATCATGTCGAGTACAAAACAAAAAATGCCCATCGACATTTTAGCAAACAGATCGTGTACAAAACTCTGCCATGGCATTTCAGCAAATTAACGGATCGAGTGCAGAACTGACTCTATATGCCCACGCAAATGAACAAATTGATCGATGACAAATCGAGCGGAAAACTATAAAGTGCCAATTAGTTCGAGCATACTGACGAATTTTTTTAGCAGCATCAAGAAAATATAAATCGTTAGGCTGTCTTGCCCGATACATGATTGAGCTAGAGATAGCAGCCCTACCGTGGATCAACTTGACCGCCGGTGCGTCTCGAGAAGAACGACGGGGAGGGGAAGCTTCTTCTTCGCACGGACGGGACGGGGAGGGGAAGCTCTTCGCACGGACGGGGATAAGTTGTGTACGGGTGGGTGGGGGGTCATGCGGCCGGGCCGCCGGGGTGATAATTAAGGTCGGTAGGTGGCGTTTAATGGAGTTGCGTGTGTAATTTGCCGTGCACAAGGTTGAGGAATAGGCGGTTCCCTTTGCCGCGCGCACAATTCAAACTATCCCGCCCATGTAGTTTAAATTCGCCATATTTTCGTTAAATCGACATAAAGTCATGTGAGTGGGGGAAAATTAGCAAAGTTGCTTGAAAAATAGTAAAACTCTGGAATTATCCTTTAAATATGCTCTACTTCGTGTGAAAATCGGGGTGTGGAAGCATGTTGAGCTGTTTTATTTGTACTTTCTTCATTAAAACTCCCATTTTATGCACTTTGGATGGAAAGAAATCATTTGTACATAAATTTTGACAACGCCATTTGCAAACACTAATTGTTTACATGCCAAGATGCACCCATCCACCAAATATATATGTGGCAAAAGTTTATCACAATCTAGCAGATATGCATAATTAGTGAGGGACCCCTTTTGATTTTGTGCAATTTCCACTAATTAGGTAGAGATCGAGAAGGGTTAATTAATTAGGCCATGTTAGGGGTTATGTGTTTTAGATTAGGTTGTGTGGATTCAAATACAACTTCTTTATTTGTGTGCTATGATTAATCAAAACTAGATCGATCGACTGCGCACACATTATTAGAGGCGCATGCCTTTGCGCACAAAGTGCATGTGTGTGTTGTTGGCCACCAACGAGAGAGAGAGAGAGAGAGAGAGAGAGAGAGAGAGGTAGAGAGAGCTACATACGAGAGAGCGATTGAAATCCCCAAATTAAACACATATATATGCATGGCACATTTAATTTAATTAGAGGACCGCGAGGCACCCCTGGCCTGCTTGATGCATAATTAAGTGTCATTGGCCTATATATAGGGTTTAATTAGGGTTTAGGGTTTAGGGTTAGGAGGTTAGGGTTTAGGGTCTAGGGTTTAGGGTTTAATGTTTATGGTGTTTAGGGTTTAGGGATTAGGGATTAGGGTTTATTTAGGGTTTAAGGTTTAGGGATCATCGATCGAGTGCGCACACACACATTATTAGAGGCACACGCGCCTTTGCGCATAAAGTGCATGCGTATATGTGTGTGTTTTTTGGCCACCAACGACATATAGATGATCGAGAGAGAGAGATTGAAATCCCCCAAGAATATGTTCAAATATATATTAAAATATATGCACGAATTAATGCATGCATGGTAGGCCATGCATGCACACTAATTATATATATATTATGAGGAAACTTAATCAAATGTGTTTTCATTCGAGAGAACTTGTCAAAATTCAAGTTAATTAATTTATCATCGATAATTATATAATTAATTAATGAATCTCAGGGAGATGTTATACAACATATGATCGATATATAGGCCATGTATATATTAATTGGTTTTAATCTACCGTTTAATTTGCTAGCTAGCTGCATGCTATATATAGAGCATGTTTTTATTAGATCGGGTTATAGCTAGTATAGTTTAGGGTTATGTGTTTTAATTAACTAGGGTTTGATTAGCTAGGGGTTAGTTATATATATATGGTTTAGGGTTAATGCATGTCACATTTAATTTAACTAGAGGACCGCGAGGCACCCCTGGCCTGCTTGATGCACAATTAAGTGTCGTTGGCCTATATATATAGGGTTTAATTAGGGTTTAGGGTTAGCTAGCTGGGTTTAGGGTTTAGTGTTTTGGGTGTTTAGCTAGGGTCTAGGGTTTAGGGTTTAGTGTTTACGGTGTTTAGAGGGTCTAGGGTTTAGTGTTTAGGGTGTTTAGGGTCTAGGGTTTAGGGTCTAGTGTTTAGGGTCTATGGTTTAGGGTTTAATTAGTGTTTAGGGTGTTTAGGGTTTAGGGTTTAGTGTTTACGGTGTTTAGGGTCTAGGGTTTAGGGTTTAGTGTTTAGGGTCTAGGGTTTAGGGTTTAATTAGTGTTTAGGGTGTTTATAGGGTTTAGGGTTTAGGGTTTAGGGGCACTACAAGAAAAGTTGCCATGGCCGACGAAGTTGAAGTCGCGCCGTGGTTGCTGGTGTACCATGGCCGACGATTTTGGTCCCTCCGTGGTGCATGTCAAAACTTTTTTTTCTCGTTTTTGAGGCCACCTAGCCCGACGAAAGCGGCCAAAACGTGGCGTATGGTGGCCCGGGACGTGGTGCATCTCGAAATCTCGGGTTCGCCGGCCGAGTCAACGCAAATCCGCACCGCCGAGGGATGTAGGGCCCAGATGGCAGCCTCTCTGGCATTGTTTTTTTCTAGATCGCGCCATCTCGTTCAACGTTCTCCGATCGAGCCGTTTACGATGCAGGATCATGGGTCCCGCATGTCATCCTCTATGAACCAAAATTCTTTCTATTCTTGGATTTTTTTGACCCCCTGATTTCTGGCTACTTCCTTTTTCTTTTGATCCCTTGCCGCCTTGGAAACGTTGAGACCGCTGCTGCTAAATGGGACCCGCATGTCATCCTCTATGTGCAATCAACTTTCTTTTCTTGGAGTTTTTTTGGCACCTCAAATTTGGTCACTTGCCTTTTTCTTTCGATCCCCTGCCGCCTCTCAAACGGTGATACCGCTGCTGCTAACGGGACCCGCATGTCATCCTCTATGTACTATAAAACTTTCTTTTCTTGAATTATTTTTGCACCTCATATTTGGTCACTTACCTTTTCTTTTTCGATCACCTGCTCAAACGGTGATACCGCTGCTGCTAAATGGGACCCGCATGTCATCCTCTATGTACTATAAAACTTTCTTTTCTTGGATTTTTTTGGCACCTCATATTTGGTCACTTGCCTTTTTCTTTCGATCCCCTGCCGCCTCTCAAACGGTGATACCGCTGCTGCTAAATGGGACCCGCATGTCATCCTCTATGTACTATAAAACTTTCTTTTCTTGAATTATTTTTGGCACCTCATATTTGGTCACTTACCTTTTTCTTTCGATCCCCTGCCTCTCAAACGGTGATACCGCTGCTGCTAAATGGGACCCGCATGTCATCCTCTATGTACTATAAACTTTCTTTTCTTGGATTTTTTTGGCACCTCATATTTGGTCACTTGACTTTTTTTTTGATCACCCTGCCTCTCAAACAGTGATACCGCTGCTGCTAAATGGGACCCGCATGTCATCCTCTATGTACTATAAAACTTTCTTTTCTTGGATTTTTTTGGCACCTCATATTTGGTCACTTGACTTTTTCTTTCGATCCCCTGCTGCCTCTCAAACGTGATACCGCTGCTGCTAAATGGGACCCGCATGTCATCCTCTATGTACTATAAAACTTTCTTTTCTTGAATTATTTTTGGCTCCTGATATTTTTTCACTTGCCTTTTTCTTTCGATCTCATGCCACGTTTGAAACGTTGAGGAACCTGCTGGCTCATGGGACCCACATGTCATCCTCTATGTACTATAAAAGTTCATTTTCTTGGTTTTTTTTCACCATCTGATTTTTGGCAATTTCTTTTTTCTTTTGATCCCCTGCCGCCTGAAACCGCTGCTGCTAAATGGGACCCGCATGTCATCCTCTATGTACTATAAAACTTTCTTTTCTTGAATTATTTTTGGCTCCTCATATTTGGTCACTTGCCTTTTTCTTTCGATCTCATGCCAAGTTTGAAACGTTGAGGAACCTGCTGGCTCATGGGACCCGCATGTCATCCTCTATGTACTATAAAAGTTTATTTTCTTTATTTTTTTTCACCCTCTGATTTTTGGCTATTTCCTTTTTCTTTTGATCCCCTGCCGCCTTGGAAACGTATGGTAAGCTGCTGACTCATGGGACCCGCATGTCATCCTCTATGTACTATAAAACTTTCTTTTTTGGATTATTTTTGGCACCTCATATTTGGTCACTTGACTTTTTCTTTCGATCTCATGCCACGTTTGAAACTGAGTAAGCTGTTGGTTCAAGGGACCCGCATGTCATCCTCTATGAGCAATCAACTTTCTTTTCTTGGAGTTTTTTTTGGCACCTCATATTTGGTCACTTGCCTTTTTCTTTCGATCTCATGCCACGTTTGAAACGTTGAGTAAGCTGTTGGTTCAAGGGACCCGCATGTCATCCTCTATGTCCATCAAGTTTCTTTTCTTGGATTTTTTTTCACCCCCTAATTACTAGCTACTTTCTTTTTCTTTTGATCTCAAGCCGCATTACAAACATTGAGACCGCTGCTGCAAAATGGGACCCACATGTCATCCTCTATGTACAATAAATCTTGGATTATTTTTGGCTCCTGATATTTGGTCACTTGCCTTTTTCTTTCGATCTCATGCCGCCTTTGAAACGTTGAGTAAGCTGCTGGCTCATGGGTCCCGCATGTCATCCTCTACGAACAATAAAAGTTTCCTTTATTGGAGTTATTTTTGACCCCTAATTTCTGGCTATTTGCCTTTTTCTTTTGATCCCCTGCCCCCGTTGAAACGATGAGGACGCTGTTGGCAGGTCGGTCCCACATGTCATCCTCTATGAACAATAAAAGTTTCCTTTGGTGGATTTATTTTTGACCCCTAAATAATTTCTGGCTATTTCCTTTATTTTTCTTTTGATCCCCTGCCGCCTTGGAAACGTTTGAGAATGCTGCTGCCTCATGGGTCCCGCATGTCATCCTCTCAGAATGATAAATGTTTTCTTTTCTTGGATTTTGTTACCAACTGACTTTTGGTTTTTTATTTTATTTTCGATCCCCTGCCGCCTTTGAAACGTTGACGACGCTGCTGGCTCATGGGTCCCCGATGTCAGCCTCCCCGTACAAGAAACATGTGATATCTTGATTATTTCGCTCTGAGCTATTGCAAACGGATAAATTAAATCTTTATTTTTACATAAACAAACTTATATGTTGAGTGTCCTTGTTTTTTGTTTTTGCGAAGCATAGGACTTTCCTGTTTTTTTAGAAAAATCCGAACTTTCCTGTTTTGGAGTGGGCTGAAATTGTACGAGACAAAAGGCCCAGCAGGATAGTTCGAAGGCCCAGATGTCCAGATACAGCCCAATTGAAATCTTTCTTTTCTTGGATTTTTTTCACCCCCTGATTTCTGGCTACTTCATTTTTCTTTTGGTCCTGTGCCGCCTTGGAAACGTTGAGACCGCTGCTGCAAAATGGGACCCACATGTCATCCTCTATGTAACATAAAGTTTCTTTTCTTGGATTATTTTTGGCTCTTGATATTTGGTCACTTTCCTTTTTCTTTCGATCTCATGCCACGTTTGAAACGTTGAGGAACCTGCTGGCTCATGGGACCCGCATGTCATCCTCTATGTACAATAAAAGTTTCTTTTCTTGGATTTTTTTCACCATCTGATTTTTGGCTATTTCCTTTTTCTTTTGATCCCCTGCCGGCCTGCCGCCTTTGAAACGCTGAGTAAGCTGCAGGCTCATAGGTCCGACATGTCAGCCTGTATGAACGATAAAGCTTTCCTTTCTTGGAGTTTTTTTTACCCCCTAATTTCTGGCTATTTTCTTTTTCTTTTGATCTCAAGCCGCATTTGAAACGTTGAGACCGCTGCTGCTAAATGGGACCCGCATGTCATCCTCTATGTACAATAAAGTTTCTTTTTTTCTTGGATTATCTTTAGCTCCTGATATTTTGTCACTTGCGTTTTTCTTTCGATCTCATGCCGCCTTTGAAACGTTGAGTAAGCTGCTGAATCATGGGTCCCGCATGTCATCCTCTACGAACAATAAAAGTTTCCTTTTTTGGAGTTATTTTTGACCCCTAATGTCTGGCTATTTGCCTTTTTCTTTTGATCTCCTGCCCCCTTTGAAACGATGAGGATGCTGTTGGCACGTCGGTCCCACATGTCATCCTCTATGAACAATAAAAGTTTCTTTTGATGGATTTATTTTGAACCCCTAATTAATTTCTGGATATTTCCTTTTTTTTCTTTTGATCCCCTGCCGCCTTGGAATCGTTGAGGATGCTGCTGCCTCATGGGTCCCGCATGTCATCCTCTCAGAACGGTAAATGTTTCTTTTCTTGGATTTTGTTTACCAAATGATTTTTGGCTTATTTTATCGTTCGATCTCGTGCCGCCATTAAAACGTTGAGGACGCTGCTGGCTCAGAGGTCCCACATGTCAGCCTCTATGAACAATAAACCTTTCCTTTGTTTGATTTATTATTGACCCATAATTTCTGGCTATTTGCCTTTTTCTTTCGATCTCATGCCGCCTCTGAAACGTTGAGACGCTGCTGGCTCATGGGTCCCACATGTCAGCCTCTATGAACAGTCAAAGTTTCCTTTGTTTGATTTTTTTTACCCTAATTACTGGCTATTTGCCTTTTTTTTATCCCCTGCCGCCTTTGAAACTAAGAGGACGCTGCTGGCCCATGGGTCCCACATCTCAGCCTCTCTGAACGATAAACCTTTCCTTTCTTTTTTTTCGATCCCGTGCCGCCTTGGAAACGGTGAGACGGCTCCTGCAAAACGGGACCCATATGTCATCCTCTATGTACAATAAATTTCTTTCCTTGGATTATTTTTGGCACCTGATATATGGTCACTTGCCTTTTTTTCGATCCCCTGCCGCCTTTGAAACGTTGAGGACGCTGCTCGCTCGTGGGTCCCATATGTCAGCCTCTAGGAACAATAAACATTTCGTTTCTTGGATTTATTTTTGACCGCTGATTTCTGGCAACTTTGCTTTTTCTTTCGATCCCCTGCCGCCTTTGTTAAAGTTGAGGACGCTGCTGCAAAATGCGTCCCACATGTCAGCTTCTCTGTACGATAATTGTTTCCTCTCTTTGATTTTTTTTCCACTGCTGGCCAATGGGTCCCCGATGTCAGCCTCTATGTACAAGAAATATGTGAATTCTCGATATATTTTAAGCCGAGATATGTAGGATGCTTTTTTTTCGATCCCTTCTGTTTGTTTTTACCTTCAAATGTTGAGGGACGCTACTGGCAAATGGGTCCTGCTCTAGCATTCTCAACTGAAGGAAAAACTGAAATATTGCCTATTCATTTGTTTTTCGTACTCCATGCATCTAATCCATACTAATTGTTGATCCGGGTTTTAGTTCAACTTAATTAGATCAAATTTGATCTACGAGGGAGTATGTAATATATTTTGGGTTCACAACACTGCACTTGTTAACAACAATCTGATGAAGAGGTTTGTCATTTTTTTTAAACTACAAATACACTCTAAGATCTTGCACACTAATAGAATAAATCTTGGAACTTTATATAATTAATGACAATTTTGAAATCGACTATATGAATATATCAAAATATAGAGCCCATGTAGATGCGCATACTGGCTATGCGCATTTAAAAAGAATCATAATCATAATTGATACGAAATAAAAATAACTTTATATGTAGAATCTCGGTTTCTAGAGGGCCAATCATAGGATATCCGTGTTTAAATTAGGAAGGGCCCCAATGGCATGAGTCGGAGGCCCATTAAGTGTTTTTGGAATGTTATCAGCGAAGTAAGCAGGCTGACAGCAATCACCATGTACATGGCCGGCGGCAGCCCAAAAGTACAAACAATTGGCCCATGCAGGGAAGGTAGTACTTTTTTTTATTGGGAAGGTTGTCTGGCTAACCCAAAAAAAAAGTGGTGCTACATGGGGTAATACTTGAACCCGGAATGAGATCGAGTGCCTTGATGAAGGCGAGGCACACATAAATAGTACTCCGTACCATGCCTTGCCCCTCCCTTTCAACCGTTGGATAAAAAATAATTAGACAGATGACTATTAACTAGTAACTGCTACAGTACCAACCAATGTACAGGACATGTGCTACAGTACGTCGTCCACAGTGCATGTGCTTTAGAACCATGAACAGTACATATGCTACATGCTACAGTACTTTGATCTTAGCTATCTATTTTCAATCCAACGGCCAAATCTACAAGTCACCGTACTGTTCATCTGTGCCTTGCTTATGTCAAGGCACTGGATCCTGGACACTTGAACCCATGATCGTTGCTGAGGGTTGCCTATTTGCGCATAATATGTTTTGTCAGCGGTCACTTCACTAGTTTGTGCAAAACATATCCAGCGCAGGATTCAAAAAAACATCACGTTTTTTTCTTTACGTAAACAACAAAACATCTCATGTTCATCACAATCCAGCCAACATAAGCACATAATAATTAATAGTACAACTAGAGAGCTGTACACATAAATAAGGTTTGTCAAGCTTCATGCACTAGCCAACGCAACCAAAAGTCCGAACTAATGGAAAGGGCTAGGCAATCCAATTATACATTTCAACATCCCCCCTCACATGTGACCACAATCCAGTAATGGTACCATCATGTTCACCACAATGCATCATTAAAGAGAGCAGTATACTATTATAGACCAGCTCTCTCTAAAGAACATTTGTAAGACAACTTAATACAGCTGTGATTGATATTGTTGCCCCAGCGATGGGTGATAACCTGAACACCATATAACCTTCTCACAGCAATTGTAACCAAATATGAGCACCTGCAATGATTTGGTGTCAAGCTTCTTGAAGGTCAGGAGGTATCCTACCTTCAAGTCATGTGCTTTGACAAACTCTGGCCATCCTTTGTCCATTAAAACATTGCCATCTTGTTGCTTCAGGTCCACAATCCAGGTGCATGCAGTGGACATCTTCAGGTTGATGGACTCTGGACACCCACCGTAAAACCAGGGTAGAACACGACTGGGGATGGAAATCACCTCTAACTCCGATGTACATAGTACCTTGCAGAAGCTGTCAGGGGTATTCTCCTCATCGATGCGCCCAAACACCTTGCACACTGGGGCTGGCTCTACAGATGTCTCCTTCCATGATAAGCTCTCTCCAAGCTTGAGCTTCTTGTTTGAACACTGCAAAAAAGAGGCCTCAATTAGATAATGCCTCTAGCTTCTGACCGTAATTCCAAGCAAATGCATAATAAAAGGCACCTAGCAAACTCAGCGGATCATTGTTCTTATCAAACACACAGTCTGAACAATAAGCTTCTGAATCTAGCTAGGCTGATATGTACAACCTTGTATCATCAAATTATTCAGCATAGTGTATCATTGTATCGCAGAAGCCAAATCGATATAAATAGTAGCTATGAGAATAGAAATCAAGCTAGCATGAGCCATGCATGCTTGCTGGCTATGTCTAGCATCAGAATAATGCATCTGCAGTTCATCATCCGCCAGTACAGATTGACCAAGCAAACAAAAAAAAATCAGCGTCGGCCTAAAGAGTCCACAAGCCAGACATGCATGCTCGGTGTCCTCATATGTGATCATCGGCCGTGGATTGACCAATAGCATATTTGAACGATTATTACTGCACACATTAGATCCAGTCCCAACATAGCTAGCATGGGTGCATGTGTAACCCGAGTCTTTACCAGAGGATTAATATATACACTGGCTGAGAGAAGTACTGTATATCAAACAATGCTAAGCAACCGGCAATACAGCTTAGATATAATAAAGATGTGACCGGCAACGCTAGTGATTCGGGGGAAACATACCGCCATTGCAGCCATGGACCGAGAGAATCGGGGATGCCGCGCCGCCTTAGTGGAGTTTTTAGATGCGACGTCGCCGCATCCGTAGAGGACGGAGTCCAAGCCGCGTAGTCCGAGCGGTGGTGGACGCCGGTGGTGTAGAGAGAGGACTCAGGGGAGATGGACGGCGAGGGATCTGGGGAGATCTGAAGTTCTGAACATGAGGGGGCTGTGAGAAACTGAGAATGATACATCAGCAATCAGCAAGGGAATAAATGCGCGTGTCCCCCGGTCAAAAAAAATGCGCGTGTCTAGGAGGAACGAAGCCAGGTACGCAGGAATCCACACACAAAACTTCACCCGGCGGGTCACTGGGCTTTATCAGTATCTGGTGGGGTCCGGACCTACAGACCAGTGAGACATGTCGTGTGGGTTATGATCCGTTCAGTGTGCACACAGAAATTGCATTCAGAGCTCAGGGCTTCAGGCTACGTTGTACTATACAGTAATATATCCATTTCTTTTGGTAAAATGAAAACGATACTCCATCTGATCCTCATTACATGATGATAAAATGGACGTCTCTACAACTAATATGTGTCTAGATACATCTATATGAGAGCGTCTGTGTTTGTACTGTGTATCTAAAAAAAATATGGATCGGAGGGAGCATTAAGAGGTGTCCAAAAAAAACTGCAAACAAACATGGATGTAAGCAGTTGAGTATTAAACCAGTGCGTGAAATACCTTTATATCTCGACCATGTAACAATGAATATGAGAAGTTTTTGGGGTTTGACCATCTGCACTTGTGTTTGCTACAATCAGATCAAAAAATTGGTCACTTTTACACTTTCTAAAATAAAATGTATTTTTCCCTGAGATTTTACAAGTTCGTACAAGATAGCATTGACTACATCTGGGATATATCACATTTACACTTACAAATCTATGAATATTTCAAAATATTGAGCTCCGTGTACCTACATATAATACAAATCATCAGACCGCACATTGAAACTACCGCAGCATATCACAGTAAATTAAAATAAAATAAAACAAGTCTAACATATACTATATTAGCTAATTAACAAAGTCTCATCACAGTGTATCTGATCCCCAGTTCAGCTTAATACAAAAACCAAGTTCAGCTTGAACATCAGCAGGGGAGTAACCCAGGTCCAAAAGCAGCATCTAGTTAATTCAATAAAATATTGAGGTTATTCTGATCCCCTCTTCCTAAAAACACTGCAGATCATGCATGCAACTAAGGGTGATCAGCACAAAATATTATCCTCTGGGTGGAGGTGTTACTGTCGTAGATCAACACATTCATCAAGGAAGTGTCTTTCACCTCGAAGACGAGAAGGTCATCAAGCTGCAGTTCATGCGCCTCTGCAAACCCGAACCAACCATCCTTCAAGACCAGTTCACCCTGGTACTCATCGATGTGCACATACCAGGCGCAGCCTACGCTGGTCTTGAGCTTGATAGGCCTGGGAAGAATCCCTTTCAGACATTGCTTGAATTCTCTGGGGATGACCAACATATACATGTCATCGTTGCCGTCCAGTTGCACATAGAAGCGCGAGGGCTGAGGAGGGTCCGCCGAGTGACCAACCCGTTTAGGGCGGCCTTTCCCTCGCCCTTTTAATATACAACGTTGAATTGCTGCATCACGCCTGCCCGTCACCTTTGGCTTTTTGGCTAGTGAATTTCTTTGAATTCTGAACTCGGGGCGGTGCAGAGGACATGTACAATCGACAGTCCTAAGACGTAGTTGCTCATTGACGTTGGAGCGAGTTTGCTTCTGCATCTAGTTAAGCACGGTATATATCAATCAACAGCATATAAATCAGAACGTAGCATACATGGAGAAAATGCATCTAGCTATCTCTTTAATTAGTTTGCACAAAATCTAGCAGCAGCAAGACAATTTGATTTTACAGGTACTGAGCAAGCTTTCAGACTTTCTGAAACAGGTAACATGGAGCATATATTTGTATGTTCAGACTGCGAAACCCTGCTCTGTGATGGATAATATTACTAAACATCTTTTTTTGCCAGAACTAGTACTTAACATCTACTGTTTCCCGTCATTAAAAAAAATTTGCAGAAGAATACTACGGTTTCCCGTCATTAAATTTTAAAGAAAAAAGAACTTGTTTAAGATCCCAACTATCATTGACTACTTACACCTGCATCCTAGTGAGTTCAGGACAACTTACAGCATCTTTTGGTGGTGCCGCCACCGGAGAAGACCGTGCCGCGGGGGTTGGGGTCGGCGCAGCCGGAGAAGCTGGTGCCGCCGCCAGGGAAATCAGTGCCGAGCCAGATGGTGCTTCCAGCGGAGAAGAAAGTACCGCGAGAGATGGAACCGACGCTGCCAAAGGGTAAGAAACGGATGTACTCGTAGATCCTTCTCTAGTCACGATCTGGATAGAAGAGACTGGACGTCCATCAAGCTGCTGGAGGATGCGGTGGATCAAATCGGCTGAGTTCAGGAAATATCGGTGATGTTCATCTGTGTCGGCGAAGCAGCTGCCGGTGGAAGGAGGAGGCGAGCCGTTCATGGCAGTCATTAGTGTAAAAGAGGAGAAGTGGGTGGGAGTATGGGTGGGAGAGAGAGGGTTCGGGACTGAAGTAATTGTAGTCTGCTCTCTCTTTTTTACAAGCATGCGTCCTCAGGCTGATATTTTTTTTAGATACGTACTCAGGCTGCTTTGTCAAACCAGGGCCTCAATGAAGCTAATAGCACGCTATAGCATATCTAGAGGGTCCACGCTTAGTAATTTTGCTCGCTGTGGCGCTATTTGCGAAACAGCATGCTATATCGCCCTAAAACTTCATAGCGTTAGCGCGCTATTTTTTTCAGGCAAGTTGCTTTCACTTTTTCGTGGTGATGAACTAATCTGTTGGTTCCACTTCTAAATCAGAAAATAATATCGCTAATGCTAATTTTTTTAATAAATAATTTATACTATGTTGTTGCCTTGTGAAATGTTGATGTTAGCCTTCTAATATACTTGAGATCTATTTCTATATGTGGTTATGTATGTATGATTCAGTCACTTTTGGACTATATATATCTATTCGTTCTAGTAAAATTATTTATTTTTAGGCTATATTTAGTATTATTTTGAAAATGCTATTTAAAATATACCACACTATTACCACGATATAGCGTCCATATCGTTTGAAGGTGGCTGCCGCTAATTCATTTAGCACGCTATTTTAAACCTTGGTTAAGACGCGTTTGGCGGCCTGCATCCAGGCTGGTGGGGAAATACCGTACCCAAGTGCTTAAAAGATTGCATCTTTTAGCTGGAAAACATTAGGGCATGTCCAACACAGGCGCTACTGCAAGGGCGCTAGGAATTATTTCCTCGTCGTTTGGCGGTTGGAGAGGCTAATCCCAGCGGTAGTCCTAGCGTCGACGCAAAAGAAAGCAGGGGCGTGAAACTCTTTTCACCTGTCCTAGCTAAAGCACCGGAACCAACAGGAAGTCAGTCTGTCATCAGCAATTAGCGCTGCAAGGAGAGTACCTGGAGGATTTTACAATCTTTTGACATTCATTTGTTCTCTATTAGCGCCATATAGTATATAGCATTGTAATGCCCTTATACTCCTCTCAACATTAAAAAAAAGGTGTGCATATACTAATAACAGTTGCTGAAATGAAACTAAAAATAAACAGACATGCACGGTTTACGAAGGATGGAAATACAGAGTTCATCACCATCCGTTTTAAATTATAAGATTAGATTACTTCAATGTGGGTTTACATACGCACTAAAATGAGTAAACAGACACACTGAAATGGGTCCAGGTATATAAGATTCAGAAAAAAGGAAGAGCATCTTAAGATACAGAACAGGTTACTAAATTGTTCAAACATATCGTACAAAAAAGATTATTTGCTCCAGAAAGATTCATGGCTCAGTTTAGGGTTGCATCAACATGCGGATATTTTTCAGACTAGGCTTAAACCACATTGTCGCCTGTCGGGGAAATCCCCAACCATCTTCTGGAAGGGTGATAACTCCCATGAGCTCATTTTCCCCTTGCTGCAGGTTACAACGACAAATACAACTAAATGCTGGTTCCCGAAATGCATAGTACGCGATGTACACACAATTTGACCTCATGAATGGAGTCAATGTTCCATCAGGAGCATTGCCATCATTTATCTTCAGGTTCAATGGATAATTCAGTCCAATGAACAGAGAGTGTGTGCCAAGGCTGTCAACTCGACTCCAATTGGGTCCAATCAGGGATAGATCTTTCTCAAAAACATGTATGACAGGGGCAGGACACTCCCGCAGGATAAGGCCATTACCATGATGCAGAACTTCTGCAGGCTCAAGGTGATCATTGCTACGTATATACCGATCTTCATGGATGATCATCAAGCGCTTGCCATCGGCTGATCGAGCTAAAAACCATCTGCCAGATGGTTCCTTCATCGGTGATGGGATCACGAATGGCGGGGCAAGGTGTGCATCTGCATTGTAAACGGAGACAACAAAAAATAGTGTTTGAATGGCTCGGGAAGACAATAATACCAGTAGCTGCAACTTCACATTTGTAGGATCAAATGGAGGATGCAGTCATTGTACTTGTATAAAATCTCGAAGAAATAAAATTGTTCCCATTTGAGATGTATGTTAATTACACTCATATTCATTGATGGTAGATACATGTCTCAACCTTATCTGATCCATGATTGTAATGCTTTGAGTACATCGAATATTGAAATAAATTGAAAGTTTGCATGCATCAATTGATGAAGAGGCCAGGGCTAAGCTCCTTATTCATATTCTGACAAGAGCATGCAGTAACTAATTCAGGAATGCATTCATATACTGCAATAATCTGGTTTGGGTTGACAGATTAGTGCACAGCATATACTACTGTAATTCGTTTGTAGCAATGGTTCAGTCAGGTTAGGATAATTTAATGGTGCACAGTCATTTGAAAGGTGAAAAAAAGTCTTAGTGAGCAATTAGTTATTTCAGTTACAATATATCATGAATGGGCTTGATATTAAAATTTATTGCGAAGTATATCATATGGATTGAAGAATTACCAGCCTGTGATTGATCCCAGCAATATGTGGTGCCGGTCCACCCATCCACCGCAACAATAAAGCCGTTGTGCTCGATGGCATCACTGTAATCTACACCCCAACTAGCAAGAGAGAATAACCTCCACTCCTGGCTACCATTAGCCAGGTAAGCGAGTCCAGAATTGAATAGAGCGATGAGCTTGTAATCTGAGTAATGTCCAGCTTTTGTGGGCACTTCGCAAATTACAATCTTCAACAAAAACATGGCACGCCCATACGTCATGTACCTTTCAGGAGGCAAGTCGGGGAAGCCAATCCATTCCTCCCGAAAAATGTTGCAAGTTTCCGACGATGGTAGGGAGATTTCTTGGTGCGTGTAGATGTTCGCGAGGAACCAGTTCCCACCACTGTCCACGCCGGCGATCCAGTCGCCATTCATGCCAACCCAGAATCTATTGTCCATGAACGGCAGGATGGCTGTGCGCCGAGGATGGTCGAGGGGCACAACGTGGTACACCGTGTGGTGCGCACTACTATCATCATAGTGCCAATGGGCAGAATCGGGCATCAGCAAGCAGGGTCCATCCCAATGGTGTAGATTCATGTTGTCGGCGACATGGCGGCACAGCGTTTTGGAGCATGCGGCCAGCCGGACGTCGACTGTAACGTCCAGACTCTGGGCAATGAGATTGAACAGCTCGGCGGGGAGCTTCCCCCAGTCGCCATCCAGCTGGTCGTCGTTCGATGCCGCCATGGAGACGAGATGGATTTAAAAGGGCGGATGCAAGTATGTGTGATTGGAGTTTTGTAGGAGAGTCGAGCGGGAAGGAGGAGTGCTGCGGTTCTGCGGAGGGGTGAGGAGAGAAAGCTATGCAAATGGGAGATCTAGAGGATGAAAAAACTTCTAGCAGCGGTTGGCGAGTGGAGAACGATGATGGAAGTGGAGAGCCAAGGATGGAAACGATGGACATGAAGAGTAGGAGTGGATATGACTTTTTTTATTCTTCAGCAGCTGCATCGAGGCGCCGAGTAAAACTTCGGCTAGGATAGCACGCCACTACGTCCTGGTGCAGTTACTGTCCCGTCAAATCAGTTTGACCACAGAAATGGTTTCTTTATTACAGTATAACTTAATTTTTTCGAACAATATATACTAGTACTCCATTTAATATAATCACTCCGATTCATATTACTTGTCAAATGATATGGATGAATCTAGAACTAAAATGTGTCTAGATATATCTATATTATAGTCAACTAATATGAATCCGAGTTTGTTTGGTTCAAAGGATTTCTAAAGGTATCTTGTACGGAGTAGGATTTTTACACATAGGGATTTTTCCTATAGAGCTTGCTTGATTCAAAGGATTGAGAACCCTCCAAAATACCTATGGATTGCTTTCTCTACAATCCTATCTCTCGGTAATATTGCTATGTGTCTATAACAACTATGAAATGAACTCAATCTCAATAGAAATTTCCTTTGTCTTTCCTAATCAAACAACTAGTTATTTTATGTCTTCGTTTACAAATTAAGATAATTTTTAGGTTATAGGTAATCGTCGAGCTTATGTGATCATCTTTTATGATCAAACTTACTTGATCAGCCGCGGAGGCGCAAAGGAGCAGTGGTGTGCATTAATACGGCCGCATGGGGAAGGCACAGCTAGCGACGATGAGACGTATCGCCAGCATTGGCCTAGGGAACCGTCGCCACCATTAATAAAAGCTATCCCTTTGGGCACCATGTCTCCCACTACTCGTGTCACGCGCGCATGTGGGTTACGGATGGATGGGCTGGGGAAGCCGGACAGAAAACATGACAACCAGGGGGAAAATGAATAAAAATAATACAAAGTCGAAAATATTTCGAAAAATAAACTTTGTACTTCGTAAGAAACTCCATGCGTTTAGCAAATGCGAAGGCAATATGTAGAAACACGTCTAGACCACGTCTAGAACCACTTCCCAAAGCTTAAGGATTATATTGATTTTTAGAAAGTCAAACTATGTTAAGTTTGACTAAGTTTTTACCAAAAGCATTAATATGCAAGATACAAAATCAATATTATTAGATAGAAAATAAATTATATTTTCATATGGTGTCTACAAAATATTATATGTGCTGATAGATTCTTCTAAGAGTTTGGTCGAACTTTACTTGGTTTGACTTTTCAAGAAAAATATACAAAGCTTTAAGCATTGGAACGGAGGTATTTTTCGAAGCACCTACTTGTCTTTAGAAGACAAAAGAAAACATGGAGTAAGGTTGTTTTTTGTGCAAAAGTTTACGTCAAAATCTGGTTATTTGTGTAAAAAGAATCTCAAATTGTGTTATGTGCAAAAACTGCACCAAGAAGTGGTGGTATGTGCAATTTCCTCCATCACACAAAAGGCAAGCCATTGATACATATATAATTGTGAATAATTACAAAAGTAGTAGGCAGCTAATAAGCGCACATGATTAAACTGCTATGCGAGATCTTCAGCCACCAGAAGTCGTTCCCGCGCCTCTCTAGCATTGAAAATCACGCGTTCTGCGACTTCCATCAAAGAGACAAGCTGAGCTTTGATCCGTTCTCCCAGATGAATGGCCTCGTCACAACTCCTACGAGCACAGGCCGTGATCTCATCCACTTCTAGGAAAGACACCGCCTGCCTGTACCGAAATATCTTGATCCCTAACTCTCTGTTCTCCTCCCGCATGCTGGCAAGATCCAACTTCATCCTCCGACAAGATAAGCAAGGGGAGTGATCCTGCCAAAGGTAACAACAAACATATCGAGCGTTACCGGCAAACGAAGGGCACAAATTGGCTGATTAACGAATATGGTCACTAACATGTAGGACAGACTTAAGTGGTGTCTACATGTCAGTGACTCGAAGTACCCAAAAACCAGCAACCCAAAGTCAGCTAGTAATATTAACCTCCGTCTTCAGCTCCTTCATCCTCTTGAACGGCGGGGAAGCTGGCAACTTATCTTCTTCTACGACCTCTCGCTGGAACCTGACGTCGAAGGATGAGAGATCCTGCGAACGGATGTGCTGCGCCTGCGCGTGCGATTCCCCAGGGCGCTTCTGGCGTAACTCGGAGTTCTCCGCGCCGAGATGCGGAAGTTCCGCTCCCGGGGCCTTGTTGACCCTAAGCCGAGATAGCTCCTGTGTAAGCCGACGAAAAATGTTCAAAATGTTACAGATCAGGCATATCATTACCAGTGCAAACGAGGTAAGTGAATCTCCGGGATCTCGCCCAAAGACCGCGGTTGGTCCAATGCCACCACATCTTCTCCGAGATTGACTAACTCCTTTACATCATCTTCTCCGACATTGACTATCTCCTTTACATCATCTTCTGCTCCGAGCTTGACCATCTCCTTTACATCATCTTCTCCTGCGAGCTTGATCATCTGCCTCACATCATCTTCTCCGGCGATATCGACCCTCTCCTGCGGAAGATAACAGATATAAGTCCGAGTATTACCAGCAAAACGAAGGTAATTAAAAGAGGCGTAGTAACCCTTGTGTCCTGGCTAATCAACGGCGGGGACGCTGAGCCCGCATCGTCTCCTCCGAGATCTCCCTTCGCAGGCAGGATTGTTAGAGACAGTGTACTTCTGGTAGTAGTATTTATGCGTGGGGCGCCAGGGGGTCGAGAAGCTAGGACTGCATCTTCTCCTCCGAGCTCTTCCTTGGTAGACATGACAAATGAAACGAGGTGTGGGGGGCGTAAAAGGTATAAAATGGCGGACGGCCGCCCCGCCTCGGCCCTCCAAGGCTTAATTTTTTTGCCTTACTAAACTAAAAACCCTATTTTGCGTCTCACACGGACTGCCCTCAGAGGGCTGCAGGGTCCCATATGCGTGCAGGTCCCACACTTTAGTGAGCACAAATCATATGCGGTAGGTAGGCAAACTTCCAACAATCTTCTTTGTCAAGTGAAGACACGTCGTCAAGACTCTCTCTCTCTCTCCCCCCTTTTGTCATTGAAAAAAAAAGAATATTAGACGGGCGCGTAGCCTGCACTGCAGGGGGGCGATTTTGACAAAAGTAATCCTTTTGGCGAAGAAAAACACAGAAAGCCACACAAAAAGGTTAGTCCAGTGAAATAGATTGCTCAGAGGGTCAGTCCGTAATTTTCTTTGCCAAAAGGGTTATTTCTGTCAAAATCGCCGCACTGCAGGTTTGCAGCACTGAAAAACCTTGCGTGCCAGTCAACATCACTTCCCGGATAGGGGGAAAATATCTAGTGATACCATCCCTTACATGATACCATGATACCACTTCATAATATTTGAATTCTAAGTGTCGAAAAATTTAGAAAAAAAACCTTGTGATGCTACCCTAAATTTGTGGGACCCCAAAAAACTTGCAAATCAAGCCAAAGAAACACGATCTTGTCCCCTACCCCCCCCCCATGATTTTGACCTAAATTTGAAATCAAGCCAAAGGTGGTTCAAAAACGGCAATCGGAAATCATGGATTGTTCATCATTTTTCTATATAGCTAGGGAAAATAGCAGACATGCCATACCAATGTTTTAGAAAAGAGCCCTTCAAAAAAGTGTGGCAACATATATGTTGGAATTCGACCATCTTAATTTCTTCCCACGTGTGAGCTTTGGTACTACTACTACACAAGAACCATGTCAAACTTTTGAATCATGGCCCATTTTATGTATATATTTGCAACTTTTCATGCACGCATGAAAACTTTGCAAAATATGTGCATTTTGGGTTGTCGCACATAAATGTGTGTTTACTTGTCTGCCACCAATTAATCCAATTCTCATTTGTGGGGAAACATGACACGAGATGGCCATTTCCAAAGTTTCATGAATTATCTCAAAGTGAATCCATATATGTACAATTTTTGGGGGCTAAATTTCATGTTTTAAACCTAGCTAGTATTTGACCAAGATTCAAATGGGCATAAAATTCAAAAAAAAACAGAAAAATGAAAAACCAAAGCACATAGCCTTCTTATGTCATATAGTAAGAATTCAAGTTGATAAACAAGGTCTAGACATATTCAAACTAGAAAAATCATGTATCTACCCCTAACACTCTAAACTCTGTCTTATGAAGTCAAGCATGAAGAGAAGTGGTTTTGGGTTTCAAACATGGAAATTTCAAAAACCTCCCAAAAGCTTCATTTTAGAGTGACTAAGAAGGATCCATGCTTACCTTTTAATTTTTAGATTTTAAACTTGTTTAAATCTTTGTGAAACCTAGGATTTGACCAAGATTCAAATGGGCATAAAAAATCAGGAAAAAGCCAAAAGAATGATAAACCAAAGCACATAGCATTCTTATGTCATACAGTAAGCATTCAAGTTGATTAACAAGGTCTAGACATATTCAAACTAGAAAATCATGTATATATCTGTCCCTAACCTTAAACTCTGTCTTATATATGAAGTCAATCATGAAGAGAAGTGGTTTGGGTTTCAAACATGAAAATTTCAAGAACATCCCAAAAGCCGCTTCATTTTAGAGTGACTAAGAAGGATCCAGGCTTACCTTTTCGTTTTCATATTATATACTTGTTTAAATCCAGGTCAAACATAGGATTTGACCAAGATTCAAATGGGCATAAAATAAAAAAATAGAAGAATGAAAAACAAAAGCACATAGTCTTCGTATGTCATATAGTAAGCTTTCAAGTTGATAAACAAGGTTTAGACATGTTCAAACCAGACAAATCATGTATCTAGCCCCTAACCATAAACTCGGTCGATCTTATGAAGTCTAGCATGAAGAGAAGTCGTATTGGTTTAAAACATGAAAATTTCAAGAACCACCCAAAATCTTCAAATGGGCATAAAATTCAAAAAAACCAGAAAAATGAAAAACCAAAGCACATAGCCTTCTTATGTCATATAGTAAGAATTCAAGTTGATAAACAAGGTCTAGACATATTCAAACTAGACAAATCATGTATCTACCCCTAACACTCTAAACTCTGTCTTATGAAGTCAAGCATGAAGAGAAGTGGTTTTTGGGTTTCAAACATGGAAATTTCAAAAACCTCCCAAAAGCTTCATTTTAGAGTGACTAAGAAGGATCCATGCTTACCTTTTAATTTTTAGATTTTAAACTTGTTTAAATCTTTGTGAAACCTAGGATTTGACCAAGATTCAAATGGGCATAAAAATTCAGGAAAAAACCAAAAGATTGATAAACCAAAGCACATAGCATTCTTATGTCATACAGTAAGCATTCAAGTTGATTAACAAGGTCTAGACATATTCAAACTAGAAAATCATGTATATATCTGTCCCTAACCTTAAACTCTGTCTTATATATGAAGTCAATCATGAAGAGAAGTGGTTTGGGTTTCAAACATGAAAATTTCAAGAACATCCCAAAAGCCGCTTCATTTTAGAGTGACTAAGAAGGATCCATGCTTACCTTTTCGTTTTCATATTATATACTTGTTTAAATCCAGGTCAAACATAGGATTTGACCAAGATTCAAATGGGCATAAAATAAAATAAAATAGAAGAATGAAAAACAAAAGCACATAGTCTTCGTATGTCATATAGTAAGCTTTCAAGTTGATAAACAAGGTTTAGACATGTTCAAACCAGACAAATCATGTATCTACCCCCTAACCATAAACTCGATCGATCTTATGAAGTCTAGCCTGAAGAGAAGTCGTATTGGTTTCAAACATGAAAATTTCAAGAACCTCCCAAAATCTTCAAATGGGCATAATATTCAAAAAAACCAGAAAAATGAAAAACCAAAGCACATAGCCTTCTTATGTCATATAGTAAGAATTCAAGTTGATAAACAAGGTCTAGACATATTCAAACTAGACAAATCATGTATCTACCCCTAACACTCTAAACTCTGTCTTATGAAGTCAAGCATGAAGAGAAGTGGTTTTGGGTTTCAAACATGGAAATTTCAAAAACCTCCCAAAAGCTTCATTTTAGAGTGACTAAGAAGGATCCATGCTTACCTTTTAATTTTCAGATTTTAAACTTGTTTAAATCTTTGTGAAACCTAGGATTTGACCAAGATTCAAATGGGCATAAAAATTCAGGAAAAAACCAAAAGAATGATAAACCAAAGCACATAGCATTCTTATGTCATATAGTAAGCATTCAAGTTGATAAATAAGGTCTAGACATATTCAAACTAGAAAATCATGTATATATCTGCCCCTAACCCTAAACTCTGTCTTATATATGAAGCAATCATGAAGAGAAGTGGTTTTGGGTTTCAAACATGAAAATTTCAAGAACATCCCAAAAGTCGCTTCATTTTAGAGTGACTAAGAAGGATCCAGGCTTACCTTTTCGTTTTCATATTTTATACTTGTTTAAATCCAGGTCAAACATAGGATTTGACCAAGATTCAAATGGGCATAAAATAAAAAAATAGAAGAATGAAAAACAAAAGCACATAGTCTTCTTATGTCATATAGTAAGCCTTGCAAGTTGGTAAACAAGGTTTAGACATGTTCAAACCAGACAAATCATGTATCTAGCCCCTAACCATAAACTCGGTCGATCTTATGAAGTCTAGCATGAAGAGAAGTCGTATTGGTTTCAAACATGAAAATTTCAAGAACCACCCAAAATCTTCAAATGGGCATATAACATTCAAAAAACTAGAAAAATGAAAAACCAAAGCACATATATAGCCTTCTTATGTCATATAGTAAGCATTCAAGTTGATAAACAAGCATGTCTAGACATATTCAAACCCGACAAATCATGTATCTACCCCCTAACCCTAAACTCTGCATGTCTTATGAAGTCAACCATGAAGAGAAGTGGTTTTGGGTTTCAAACATTGAGATTTCAAGAACCCCCCAAAAGCTTCATTTTAGAATGACTAGCTAGGAAGGATCCAGGCTTACCTTTTCATTTTCATGTTATAGACTTGTTTAAATCTTGGTCAAACCTAGGATTTGACCAAGATTCAAATGGGCATAAACATTCAAAAAAATCAAAAAATCAAAAACCAAAGCTAGCACATATAGTCTTCTTATGTCATATAGTAAGAATTGAAGTTGATAAACAAGGTCTAGACATATTCAAACTAGACAAATCATGTATCTACCCCCTAAAGCCCTAAACTAGCTTTGTCTTATGAAGTCAAGCATGAAGAGAAGTGTTTTTGGGTTTCAGACATGGAAATTTTGAAAACCTCCCAAAAACTTCATCTTAGAGTGACAAAGAAGGATCCAAGCTTACCTTTTCATTTTCATGTTTTAAGCTTGTTTAAATATTGGTCAAGCCTAGGATTTGACCAAGATTCAAATGGGCATAAAAATTCTGGAAAAATAAAAAAATAAAAACCAAAGCACATAGTCTTCTTACGTCATATATATCTATAGTAAGCATATTCAAGTAGATAAACAAGGTATAGACATATTCAAAACAGACAAATCCTGTATCTACCCCCTAACCCTAAACTCGGTCTTATGATGCCTAGCATGAAGAGAAGTCGTTTTGGGTTTCAAACGTTTAAGCCAAAAGCCCCATTTCATATATTTCAAATTTGGTTCAAATTTGAAAGACATACAAGTTATAGCACACATAGTGCATACATGTTCACACATTCTGCACTAGATGCTAATTAACCCTATAGTTTGAGGCCATTTGGATGAGGTCGAAAAAATCTTGGATTAGAAATGGGGTTGTTCGAACCCCGTAGTTGGATTTTTTATGAACTTGATCTGTAGTACTGGGCAAAACCCTAGTTTAACGTATTTAATTATAGATTCGTAGGTTGATTTTTCTACCTTTTTATTATTATTACTATGCAGCACATGTGTGTTTGCCCGTCGAGTGAAACTCGGAGGAAGAGGGATCACTCGGAAGGAGAGAAGAAGGGAGAGCATTATGGTGTCTCCCCTTTTTCGGGTGATGATGTTGACTTTTGTGCAGGGTTTGTCAGTGAGCAGGAGGTGCGAGCGAGCGAGCGAGCGAGTCGAGCGAGGCCGAGAATGAGAGAGATTTGTTTTTTTTTTGTGAGAGGGACAACCGAAGGATCCAGAAGGACCCACAGATTTCCAAAACGCATCCTGATGCGTCTTCTCTTGACAAAGAAGATGGCTTGGAGTTTGCGTACCTACTGCACTTGACTTGTGCTCACTGAAGTGTGGGACCTCACGCATGGGCGCCACACGTAAGTGACAGACCTGTTGGCAATGTTGGTGTAAAAACTCGGTTGATTATTATAGTGCATTAGAACAAAGTTTCCTATGGATTCAACGGCAGGAAATCCAAGTTAACTCATTTACATGACATTATTTTTTCCATGAAGCAAAGTTAACACATCTATCAATTGGTACATTTTGGAGTGACTAAGAAGGATCCATGCTTATTCGTTTTCACGTGTTAAATTTGTTTAAATCTTGCTCAAACCTAGGATTTCACCAAGATTGAAATGGGCATGAAAATTCAAAAAAAAATGAAATACCAATGCACATAGTCTTCTTCTGTCATATAGTAAGCATTCAAGATGATAAACAAGGTCTAGACATATTCAAACCAGGCAAATCATGTATCTACTCCCTAACGACCCTAAACTCCGTCTTATGAAGTAAGGCATGAAGAGAAGTGGTTTTGGGTTTCAAACATGCAAATTTCAAAAACCCCCCAAAAGCTTCATTTTAGAGTGACTAAGAAGGATCGAGGCTTACCTTTTCATTTTCATGTTTTAAACTTGTTTAAATCTTGGTCAAACCTAGCTAGTATTTGACCAAGATTCAAATGGGCATGCATAAAATTCAAAAAAAATCAGAAAAATGAAAAACCAAAGCACATAGCCTTCTTATGTCATATAGTAAGAATTCAAGTTGATAAACAAGGTCTAGACGTATTCAAACTAGACAAATCATGTATCTACCCCTAACACTCTAAACTCTGTCTTATGAAGTCAATTAAGCATGAAGAGAAGTGGTTTTGGGTTTCAAACATGGAAATTTCAAAAACCTCCCAAAAGCTTCATTTTAGAGTGACTAAGAAGGATCCATGCTTACCTTTTAATTTTCAGATTTTAAACTTGTTTAAATCTTTGTGAAACCTAGGATTTGACCAAGATTCAAATGGGCATAAAAATTCAGGAAAAAACCAAAAGATTGATAAACCAAAGCACATAGCATTCTTATGTCATACAGTAAGCATTCAAGTTGATTAACAAGGTCTAGACATATTCAAACTAGAAAATCATGTATATATCTGTCCCTAACCTTAAACTCTGTCTTATATATGAAGTCAATCATGAAGAGAAGTGGTTTGGGTTTCAAACATGAAAATTTCAAGAACATCCCAAAAGCCGCTTCATTTTAGAGTGACTAAGAAGGATCCATGCTTACCTTTTCGTTTTCATATTATATACTTGTTTAAATCCAGGTCAAACATAGGATTTGACCAAGATTCAAATGGGCATAAAATAAAATAAAATAGAAGAATGAAAAACAAAAGCACATAGTCTTCGTATGTCATATAGTAAGCTTTCAAGTTGATAAACAAGGTTTAGACATGTTCAAACCAGACAAATCATGTATCTACCCCCTAACCATAAACTCGATCGATCTTATGAAGTCTAGCCTGAAGAGAAGTCGTATTGGTTTCAAACATGAAAATTTCAAGAACCTCCCAAAATCTTCAAATGGGCATAATATTCAAAAAAACCAGAAAAATGAAAAACCAAAGCACATAGCCTTCTTATGTCATATAGTAAGAATTCAAGTTGATAAACAAGGTCTAGACATATTCAAACTAGACAAATCATGTATCTACCCCTAACACTCTAAACTCTGTCTTATGAAGTCAAGCATGAAGAGAAGTGGTTTTTGGGTTTCAAACATGGAAATTTCAAAAACCTCCCAAAAGCTTCATTTTAGAGTGACTAAGAAGGATCCATGCTTACCTTTTAATTTTCAGATTTTAAACTTGTTTAAATCTTTGTGAAACCTAGGATTTGACCAAGATTCAAATGGGCATAAAAATTCAGGAAAAAACCAAAAGAATGATAAACCAAAGCACATAGCATTCTTATGTCATATAGTAAGCATTCAAGTTGATAAATAAGGTCTAGACATATTCAAACTAGAAAATCATGTATATATCTGCCCCTAACCCTAAACTCTGTCTTATATATGAAGCAATCATGAAGAGAAGTGGTTTTGGGTTTCAAACATGAAAATTTCAAGAACATCCCAAAAGTCGCTTCATTTTAGAGTGACTAAGAAGGATCCAGGCTTACCTTTTCGTTTTCATATTTTATACTTGTTTAAATCCAGGTCAAACATAGGATTTGACCAAGATTCAAATGGGCATAAAATAAAAAAATAGAAGAATGAAAAACAAAAGCACATAGTCTTCTTATGTCATATAGTAAGCCTTGCAAGTTGGTAAACAAGGTTTAGACATGTTCAAACCAGACAAATCATGTATCTAGCCCCTAACCATAAACTCGGTCGATCTTATGAAGTCTAGCATGAAGAGAAGTCGTATTGGTTTCAAACATGAAAATTTCAAGAACCACCCAAAATCTTCAAATGGGCATATAACATTCAAAAAACTAGAAAAATGAAAAACCAAAGCACATATATAGCCTTCTTATGTCATATAGTAAGCATTCAAGTTGATAAACAAGCATGTCTAGACATATTCAAACCCGACAAATCATGTATCTACCCCCTAACCCTAAACTCTGCATGTCTTATGAAGTCAACCATGAAGAGAAGTGGTTTTTGGGTTTCAAACATTGAGATTTCAAGAACCCCCCAAAAGCTTCATTTTAGAATGACTAGCTAGGAAGGATCCAGGCTTACCTTTTCATTTTCATGTTATAGACTTGTTTAAATCTTGGTCAAACCTAGGATTTGACCAAGATTCAAATGGGCATAAACATTCAAAAAAATCAAAAAATCAAAAACCAAAGCTAGCACATATAGTCTTCTTATGTCATATAGTAAGAATTGAAGTTGATAAACAAGGTCTAGACATATTCAAACTAGACAAATCATGTATCTACCCCCTAAAGCCCTAAACTAGCTTTGTCTTATGAAGTCAAGCATGAAGAGAAGTGTTTTTGGGTTTCAGACATGGAAATTTTGAAAACCTCCCAAAAACTTCATCTTAGAGTGACAAAGAAGGATCCAAGCTTACCTTTTCATTTTCATGTTTTAAGCTTGTTTAAATATTGGTCAAGCCTAGGATTTGACCAAGATTCAAATGGGCATAAAAATTCTGGAAAAATAAAAAAAAAAAACCAAAGCACATAGTCTTCTTACGTCATATATATCTATAGTAAGCATATTCAAGTAGATAAACAAGGTATAGACATATTCAAAACAGACAAATCCTGTATCTACCCCCTAACCCTAAACTCGGTCTTATGATGCCTAGCATGAAGAGAAGTCGTTTTGGGTTTCAAACGTTTAAGCCAAAAGCCCCATTTCATATATTTCAAATTTGGTTCAAATTTGAAAGACATACAAGTTATAGCACACATAGTGCATACATGTTCACACATTCTGCACTAGATGCTAATTAACCCTATAGTTTGAGGCCATTTGGATGAGGTCGAAAAAATCTTGGATTAGAAATGGGGTTGTTCGAACCCCGTAGTTGGATTTTTTATGAACTTGATCTGTAGTACTGGGCAAAACCCTAGTTTAACGTATTTAATTATAGATTCGTAGGTTGATTTTTCTACCTTTTTATTATTATTACTATGCAGCACATGTGTGTTTGCCCGTCGAGTGAAACTCGGAGGAAGAGGGATCACTCGGAAGGAGAGAAGAAGGGAGAGCATTATGGTGTCTCCCCTTTTTCGGGTGATGACTTTTGTGCAGGGTTTGTCAGTGAGCAGGAGGTGCGAGCGAGCGAGCGAGCGAGCGAGTCGAGCGAGGCCGAGAATGAGAGAGATTTGTTTTTTTGTGTGAGAGGGACAACCGAAGGATCCAGAAGGACCCACAGATTTCCAAAACGCATCCTGATGCGTCTTCTCTTGACAAAGAAGATGGCTTGGAGTTTGCGTACCTACTGCACTTGACTTGTGCTCACTGAAGTGTGGGACCTCACGCATGGGCGCCACACGTAAGTGACAGACCTGTTGGCAATGTTGGTGTAAAAACTCGGTTGATTATTATAGTGCATTAGAACAAAGTTTCCTATGGATTCAACGGCAGGAAATCCAAGTTAACTCATTTACATGACATTATTTTTTCCATGAAGCAAAGTTAACACATCTATCAATTGGTACATTTTGGAGTGACTAAGAAGGATCCATGCTTATTCGTTTTCACGTGTTAAATTTGTTTAAATCTTGCTCAAACCTAGGATTTCACCAAGATTGAAATGGGCATGAAAATTCAAAAAAAAATGAAATACCAATGCACATAGTCTTCTTCTGTCATATAGTAAGCATTCAAGATGATAAACAAGGTCTAGACATATTCAAACCAGGCAAATCATGTATCTACTCCCTAACGACCCTAAACTCCGTCTTATGAAGTAAGGCATGAAGAGAAGTGGTTTTGGGTTTCAAACATGCAAATTTCAAAAACCCCCCAAAAGCTTCATTTTAGAGTGACTAAGAAGGATCGAGGCTTACCTTTTCATTTTCATGTTTTAAACTTGTTTAAATCTTGGTCAAACCTAGCTAGTATTTGACCAAGATTCAAATGGGCATGCATAAAATTCAAAAAAAATCAGAAAAATGAAAAACCAAAGCACATAGCCTTCTTATGTCATATAGTAAGAATTCAAGTTGATAAACAAGGTCTAGACGTATTCAAACTAGACAAATCATGTATCTACCCCTAACACTCTAAACTCTGTCTTATGAAGTCAATTAAGCATGAAGAGAAGTGGTTTTGGGTTTCAAACATGGAAATTTCAAAAACCTCCCAAAAGCTTCATTTTAGAGTGACTAAGAAGGATCCATGCTTACCTTTTAATTTTCAGATTTTAAACTTGTTTAAATCTTTGTGAAACCTAGGATTTGACCAAGATTCAAATGGGCATAAAAATTCAGGAAAAAACCAAAAGATTGATAAACCAAAGCACATAGCATTCTTATGTCATACAGTAAGCATTCAAGTTGATTAACAAGGTCTAGACATATTCAAACTAGAAAATCATGTATATATCTGTCCCTAACCTTAAACTCTGTCTTATATATGAAGTCAATCATGAAGAGAAGTGGTTTGGGTTTCAAACATGAAAATTTCAAGAACATCCCAAAAGCCGCTTCATTTTAGAGTGACTAAGAAGGATCCATGCTTACCTTTTCGTTTTCATATTATATACTTGTTTAAATCCAGGTCAAACATAGGATTTGACCAAGATTCAAATGGGCATAAAATAAAATAAAATAGAAGAATGAAAAACAAAAGCACATAGTCTTCGTATGTCATATAGTAAGCTTTCAAGTTGATAAACAAGGTTTAGACATGTTCAAACCAGACAAATCATGTATCTACCCCCTAACCATAAACTCGATCGATCTTATGAAGTCTAGCCTGAAGAGAAGTCGTATTGGTTTCAAACATGAAAATTTCAAGAACCTCCCAAAATCTTCAAATGGGCATAATATTCAAAAAAACCAGAAAAATGAAAAACCAAAGCACATAGCCTTCTTATGTCATATAGTAAGAATTCAAGTTGATAAACAAGGTCTAGACATATTCAAACTAGACAAATCATGTATCTACCCCTAACACTCTAAACTCTGTCTTATGAAGTCAAGCATGAAGAGAAGTGGTTTTTGGGTTTCAAACATGGAAATTTCAAAAACCTCCCAAAAGCTTCATTTTAGAGTGACTAAGAAGGATCCATGCTTACCTTTTAATTTTCAGATTTTAAACTTGTTTAAATCTTTGTGAAACCTAGGATTTGACCAAGATTCAAATGGGCATAAAAATTCAGGAAAAAACCAAAAGAATGATAAACCAAAGCACATAGCATTCTTATGTCATATAGTAAGCATTCAAGTTGATAAATAAGGTCTAGACATATTCAAACTAGAAAATCATGTATATATCTGCCCCTAACCCTAAACTCTGTCTTATATATGAAGCAATCATGAAGAGAAGTGGTTTTGGGTTTCAAACATGAAAATTTCAAGAACATCCCAAAAGTCGCTTCATTTTAGAGTGACTAAGAAGGATCCAGGCTTACCTTTTCGTTTTCATATTTTATACTTGTTTAAATCCAGGTCAAACATAGGATTTGACCAAGATTCAAATGGGCATAAAATAAAAAAATAGAAGAATGAAAAACAAAAGCACATAGTCTTCTTATGTCATATAGTAAGCCTTGCAAGTTGGTAAACAAGGTTTAGACATGTTCAAACCAGACAAATCATGTATCTAGCCCCTAACCATAAACTCGGTCGATCTTATGAAGTCTAGCATGAAGAGAAGTCGTATTGGTTTCAAACATGAAAATTTCAAGAACCACCCAAAATCTTCAAATGGGCATATAACATTCAAAAAACTAGAAAAATGAAAAACCAAAGCACATATATAGCCTTCTTATGTCATATAGTAAGCATTCAAGTTGATAAACAAGCATGTCTAGACATATTCAAACCCGACAAATCATGTATCTACCCCCTAACCCTAAACTCTGCATGTCTTATGAAGTCAACCATGAAGAGAAGTGGTTTTTGGGTTTCAAACATTGAGATTTCAAGAACCCCCCCAAAAGCTTCATTTTAGAATGACTAGCTAGGAAGGATCCAGGCTTACCTTTTCATTTTCATGTTATAGACTTGTTTAAATCTTGGTCAAACCTAGGATTTGACCAAGATTCAAATGGGCATAAACATTCAAAAAAATCAAAAAATCAAAAACCAAAGCTAGCACATATAGTCTTCTTATGTCATATAGTAAGAATTGAAGTTGATAAACAAGGTCTAGACATATTCAAACTAGACAAATCATGTATCTACCCCCTAAAGCCCTAAACTAGCTTTGTCTTATGAAGTCAAGCATGAAGAGAAGTGTTTTTGGGTTTCAGACATGGAAATTTTGAAAACCTCCCAAAAACTTCATCTTAGAGTGACAAAGAAGGATCCAAGCTTACCTTTTCATTTTCATGTTTTAAGCTTGTTTAAATATTGGTCAAGCCTAGGATTTGACCAAGATTCAAATGGGCATAAAAATTCTGGAAAAATAAAAAAAATAAAAACCAAAGCACATAGTCTTCTTACGTCATATATATCTATAGTAAGCATATTCAAGTAGATAAACAAGGTATAGACATATTCAAAACAGACAAATCCTGTATCTACCCCCTAACCCTAAACTCGGTCTTATGATGCCTAGCATGAAGAGAAGTCGTTTTGGGTTTCAAACGTTTAAGCCAAAAGCCCCATTTCATATATTTCAAATTTGGTTCAAATTTGAAAGACATACAAGTTATAGCACACATAGTGCATACATGTTCACACATTCTGCACTAGATGCTAATTAACCCTATAGTTTGAGGCCATTTGGATGAGGTCGAAAAAATCTTGGATTAGAAATGGGGTTGTTCGAACCCCGTAGTTGGATTTTTTATGAACTTGATCTGTAGTACTGGGCAAAACCCTAGTTTAACGTATTTAATTATAGATTCGTAGGTTGATTTTTCTACCTTTTTATTATTATTACTATGCAGCACATGTGTGTTTGCCCGTCGAGTGAAACTCGGAGGAAGAGGGATCACTCGGAAGGAGAGAAGAAGGGAGAGCATTATGGTGTCTCCCCTTTTTCGGGTGATGATGTTGACTTTTGTGCAGGGTTTGTCAGTGAGCAGGAGGTGCGAGCGAGCGAGCGAGTCGAGCGAGGCCGAGAATGAGAGAGATTTGTTTTTTTTTGTGAGAGGGACAACCGAAGGATCCAGAAGGACCCACAGATTTCCAAAACGCATCCTGATGCGTCTTCTCTTGACAAAGAAGATGGCTTGGAGTTTGCGTACCTACTGCACTTGACTTGTGCTCACTGAAGTGTGGGACCTCACGCATGGGCGCCACACGTAAGTGACAGACCTGTTGGCAATGTTGGTGTAAAAACTCGGTTGATTATTATAGTGCATTAGAACAAAGTTTCCTATGGATTCAACGGCAGGAAATCCAAGTTAACTCATTTACATGACATTATTTTTTCCATGAAGCAAAGTTAACACATCTATCAATTGGTACATTTTGGAGTGACTAAGAAGGATCCATGCTTATTCGTTTTCACGTGTTAAATTTGTTTAAATCTTGCTCAAACCTAGGATTTCACCAAGATTGAAATGGGCATGAAAATTCAAAAAAAAATGAAATACCAATGCACATAGTCTTCTTCTGTCATATAGTAAGCATTCAAGATGATAAACAAGGTCTAGACATATTCAAACCAGGCAAATCATGTATCTACTCCCTAACGACCCTAAACTCCGTCTTATGAAGTAAGGCATGAAGAGAAGTGGTTTTGGGTTTCAAACATGCAAATTTCAAAAACCCCCCAAAAGCTTCATTTTAGAGTGACTAAGAAGGATCGAGGCTTACCTTTTCATTTTCATGTTTTAAACTTGTTTAAATCTTGGTCAAACCTAGCTAGTATTTGACCAAGATTCAAATGGGCATGCATAAAATTCAAAAAAAATCAGAAAAATGAAAAACCAAAGCACATAGCCTTCTTATGTCATATAGTAAGAATTCAAGTTGATAAACAAGGTCTAGACGTATTCAAACTAGACAAATCATGTATCTACCCCTAACACTCTAAACTCTGTCTTATGAAGTCAATTAAGCATGAAGAGAAGTGGTTTTGGGTTTCAAACATGGAAATTTCAAAAACCTCCCAAAAGCTTCATTTTAGAGTGACTAAGAAGGATCCATGCTTACCTTTTAATTTTCAGATTTTAAACTTGTTTAAATCTTTGTGAAACCTAGGATTTGACCAAGATTCAAATGGGCATAAAAATTCAGGAAAAAACCAAAAGATTGATAAACCAAAGCACATAGCATTCTTATGTCATACAGTAAGCATTCAAGTTGATTAACAAGGTCTAGACATATTCAAACTAGAAAATCATGTATATATCTGTCCCTAACCTTAAACTCTGTCTTATATATGAAGTCAATCATGAAGAGAAGTGGTTTGGGTTTCAAACATGAAAATTTCAAGAACATCCCAAAAGCCGCTTCATTTTAGAGTGACTAAGAAGGATCCATGCTTACCTTTTCGTTTTCATATTATATACTTGTTTAAATCCAGGTCAAACATAGGATTTGACCAAGATTCAAATGGGCATAAAATAAAATAAAATAGAAGAATGAAAAACAAAAGCACATAGTCTTCGTATGTCATATAGTAAGCTTTCAAGTTGATAAACAAGGTTTAGACATGTTCAAACCAGACAAATCATGTATCTACCCCCTAACCATAAACTCGATCGATCTTATGAAGTCTAGCCTGAAGAGAAGTCGTATTGGTTTCAAACATGAAAATTTCAAGAACCTCCCAAAATCTTCAAATGGGCATAATATTCAAAAAAACCAGAAAAATGAAAAACCAAAGCACATAGCCTTCTTATGTCATATAGTAAGAATTCAAGTTGATAAACAAGGTCTAGACATATTCAAACTAGACAAATCATGTATCTACCCCTAACACTCTAAACTCTGTCTTATGAAGTCAAGCATGAAGAGAAGTGGTTTTGGGTTTCAAACATGGAAATTTCAAAAACCTCCCAAAAGCTTCATTTTAGAGTGACTAAGAAGGATCCATGCTTACCTTTTAATTTTCAGATTTTAAACTTGTTTAAATCTTTGTGAAACCTAGGATTTGACCAAGATTCAAATGGGCATAAAAATTCAGGAAAAAACCAAAAGAATGATAAACCAAAGCACATAGCATTCTTATGTCATATAGTAAGCATTCAAGTTGATAAATAAGGTCTAGACATATTCAAACTAGAAAATCATGTATATATCTGCCCCTAACCCTAAACTCTGTCTTATATATGAAGCAATCATGAAGAGAAGTGGTTTTGGGTTTCAAACATGAAAATTTCAAGAACATCCCAAAAGTCGCTTCATTTTAGAGTGACTAAGAAGGATCCAGGCTTACCTTTTCGTTTTCATATTTTATACTTGTTTAAATCCAGGTCAAACATAGGATTTGACCAAGATTCAAATGGGCATAAAATAAAAAAATAGAAGAATGAAAAACAAAAGCACATAGTCTTCTTATGTCATATAGTAAGCCTTGCAAGTTGGTAAACAAGGTTTAGACATGTTCAAACCAGACAAATCATGTATCTAGCCCCTAACCATAAACTCGGTCGATCTTATGAAGTCTAGCATGAAGAGAAGTCGTATTGGTTTCAAACATGAAAATTTCAAGAACCACCCAAAATCTTCAAATGGGCATATAACATTCAAAAAACTAGAAAAATGAAAAACCAAAGCACATATATAGCCTTCTTATGTCATATAGTAAGCATTCAAGTTGATAAACAAGCATGTCTAGACATATTCAAACCCGACAAATCATGTATCTACCCCCTAACCCTAAACTCTGCATGTCTTATGAAGTCAACCATGAAGAGAAGTGGTTTTTGGGTTTCAAACATTGAGATTTCAAGAACCCCCCAAAAGCTTCATTTTAGAATGACTAGCTAGGAAGGATCCAGGCTTACCTTTTCATTTTCATGTTATAGACTTGTTTAAATCTTGGTCAAACCTAGGATTTGACCAAGATTCAAATGGGCATAAACATTCAAAAAAATCAAAAAATCAAAAACCAAAGCTAGCACATATAGTCTTCTTATGTCATATAGTAAGAATTGAAGTTGATAAACAAGGTCTAGACATATTCAAACTAGACAAATCATGTATCTACCCCCTAAAGCCCTAAACTAGCTTTGTCTTATGAAGTCAAGCATGAAGAGAAGTGTTTTTGGGTTTCAGACATGGAAATTTTGAAAACCTCCCAAAAACTTCATCTTAGAGTGACAAAGAAGGATCCAAGCTTACCTTTTCATTTTCATGTTTTAAGCTTGTTTAAATATTGGTCAAGCCTAGGATTTGACCAAGATTCAAATGGGCATAAAAATTCTGGAAAAATAAAAAAAAACCAAAGCACATAGTCTTCTTACGTCATATATATCTATAGTAAGCATATTCAAGTAGATAAACAAGGTATAGACATATTCAAAACAGACAAATCCTGTATCTACCCCCTAACCCTAAACTCGGTCTTATGATGCCTAGCATGAAGAGAAGTCGTTTTGGGTTTCAAACGTTTAAGCCAAAAGCCCCATTTCATATATTTCAAATTTGGTTCAAATTTGAAAGACATACAAGTTATAGCACACATAGTGCATACATGTTCACACATTCTGCACTAGATGCTAATTAACCCTATAGTTTGAGGCCATTTGGATGAGGTCGAAAAAAATCTTGGATTAGAAATGGGGTTGTTCGAACCCCGTAGTTGGATTTTTTATGAACTTGATCTGTAGTACTGGGCAAAACCCTAGTTTAACGTATTTAATTATAGATTCGTAGGTTGATTTTTCTACCTTTTTATTATTATTACTATGCAGCACATGTGTGTTTGCCCGTCGAGTGAAACTCGGAGGAAGAGGGATCACTCGGAAGGAGAGAAGAAGGGAGAGCATTATGGTGTCTCCCCTTTTTCGGGTGATGATGTTGACTTTTGTGCAGGGTTTGTCAGTGAGCAGGAGGTGCGAGCGAGCGAGCGAGCGAGCGAGTCGAGCGAGGCCGAGAATGAGAGAGATTTGTTTTTTTTGTGTGAGAGGGACAACCGAAGGATCCAGAAGGACCCACAGATTTCCAAAACGCATCCTGATGCGTCTTCTCTTGACAAAGAAGATGGCTTGGAGTTTGCGTACCTACTGCACTTGACTTGTGCTCACTGAAGTGTGGGACCTCACGCATGGGCGCCACACGTAAGTGACAGACCTGTTGGCAATGTTGGTGTAAAAACTCGGTTGATTATTATAGTGCATTAGAACAAAGTTTCCTATGGATTCAACGGCAGGAAATCCAAGTTAACTCATTTACATGACATTATTTTTTCCATGAAGCAAAGTTAACACATCTATCAATTGGTACATTTTGGAGTGACTAAGAAGGATCCATGCTTATTCGTTTTCACGTGTTAAATTTGTTTAAATCTTGCTCAAACCTAGGATTTCACCAAGATTGAAATGGGCATGAAAATTCAAAAAAAAATGAAATACCAATGCACATAGTCTTCTTCTGTCATATAGTAAGCATTCAAGATGATAAACAAGGTCTAGACATATTCAAACCAGGCAAATCATGTATCTACTCCCTAACGACCCTAAACTCCGTCTTATGAAGTAAGGCATGAAGAGAAGTGGTTTTGGGTTTCAAACATGCAAATTTCAAAAACCCCCCAAAAGCTTCATTTTAGAGTGACTAAGAAGGATCGAGGCTTACCTTTTCATTTTCATGTTTTAAACTTGTTTAAATCTTGGTCAAACCTAGCTAGTATTTGACCAAGATTCAAATGGGCATGCATAAAATTCAAAAAAATCAGAAAAATGAAAAACCAAAGCACATAGCCTTCTTATGTCATATAGTAAGAATTCAAGTTGATAAACAAGGTCTAGACGTATTCAAACTAGACAAATCATGTATCTACCCCTAACACTCTAAACTCTGTCTTATGAAGTCAATTAAGCATGAAGAGAAGTGGTTTTGGGTTTCAAACATGGAAATTTCAAAAACCTCCCAAAAGCTTCATTTTAGAGTGACTAAGAAGGATCCATGCTTACCTTTTAATTTTCAGATTTTAAACTTGTTTAAATCTTTGTGAAACCTAGGATTTGACCAAGATTCAAATGGGCATAAAAATTCAGGAAAAAACCAAAAGATTGATAAACCAAAGCACATAGCATTCTTATGTCATACAGTAAGCATTCAAGTTGATTAACAAGGTCTAGACATATTCAAACTAGAAAATCATGTATATATCTGTCCCTAACCTTAAACTCTGTCTTATATATGAAGTCAATCATGAAGAGAAGTGGTTTGGGTTTCAAACATGAAAATTTCAAGAACATCCCAAAAGCCGCTTCATTTTAGAGTGACTAAGAAGGATCCATGCTTACCTTTTCGTTTTCATATTATATACTTGTTTAAATCCAGGTCAAACATAGGATTTGACCAAGATTCAAATGGGCATAAAATAAAATAAAATAGAAGAATGAAAAACAAAAGCACATAGTCTTCGTATGTCATATAGTAAGCTTTCAAGTTGATAAACAAGGTTTAGACATGTTCAAACCAGACAAATCATGTATCTACCCCCTAACCATAAACTCGATCGATCTTATGAAGTCTAGCCTGAAGAGAAGTCGTATTGGTTTCAAACATGAAAATTTCAAGAACCTCCCAAAATCTTCAAATGGGCATAATATTCAAAAAAACCAGAAAAATGAAAAACCAAAGCACATAGCCTTCTTATGTCATATAGTAAGAATTCAAGTTGATAAACAAGGTCTAGACATATTCAAACTAGACAAATCATGTATCTACCCCTAACACTCTAAACTCTGTCTTATGAAGTCAAGCATGAAGAGAAGTGGTTTTGGGTTTCAAACATGGAAATTTCAAAAACCTCCCAAAAGCTTCATTTTAGAGTGACTAAGAAGGATCCATGCTTACCTTTTAATTTTCAGATTTTAAACTTGTTTAAATCTTTGTGAAACCTAGGATTTGACCAAGATTCAAATGGGCATAAAAATTCAGGAAAAAACCAAAAGAATGATAAACCAAAGCACATAGCATTCTTATGTCATATAGTAAGCATTCAAGTTGATAAATAAGGTCTAGACATATTCAAACTAGAAAATCATGTATATATCTGCCCCTAACCCTAAACTCTGTCTTATATATGAAGCAATCATGAAGAGAAGTGGTTTTGGGTTTCAAACATGAAAATTTCAAGAACATCCCAAAAGTCGCTTCATTTTAGAGTGACTAAGAAGGATCCAGGCTTACCTTTTCGTTTTCATATTTTATACTTGTTTAAATCCAGGTCAAACATAGGATTTGACCAAGATTCAAATGGGCATAAAATAAAAAAATAGAAGAATGAAAAACAAAAGCACATAGTCTTCTTATGTCATATAGTAAGCCTTGCAAGTTGGTAAACAAGGTTTAGACATGTTCAAACCAGACAAATCATGTATCTAGCCCCTAACCATAAACTCGGTCGATCTTATGAAGTCTAGCATGAAGAGAAGTCGTATTGGTTTCAAACATGAAAATTTCAAGAACCACCCAAAATCTTCAAATGGGCATATAACATTCAAAAAACTAGAAAAATGAAAAACCAAAGCACATATATAGCCTTCTTATGTCATATAGTAAGCATTCAAGTTGATAAACAAGCATGTCTAGACATATTCAAACCCGACAAATCATGTATCTACCCCCTAACCCTAAACTCTGCATGTCTTATGAAGTCAACCATGAAGAGAAGTGGTTTTGGGTTTCAAACATTGAGATTTCAAGAACCCCCCAAAAGCTTCATTTTAGAATGACTAGCTAGGAAGGATCCAGGCTTACCTTTTCATTTTCATGTTATAGACTTGTTTAAATCTTGGTCAAACCTAGGATTTGACCAAGATTCAAATGGGCATAAACATTCAAAAAAATCAAAAAATCAAAAACCAAAGCTAGCACATATAGTCTTCTTATGTCATATAGTAAGAATTGAAGTTGATAAACAAGGTCTAGACATATTCAAACTAGACAAATCATGTATCTACCCCCTAAAGCCCTAAACTAGCTTTGTCTTATGAAGTCAAGCATGAAGAGAAGTGTTTTTGGGTTTCAGACATGGAAATTTTGAAAACCTCCCAAAAACTTCATCTTAGAGTGACAAAGAAGGATCCAAGCTTACCTTTTCATTTTCATGTTTTAAGCTTGTTTAAATATTGGTCAAGCCTAGGATTTGACCAAGATTCAAATGGGCATAAAAATTCTGGAAAAATAAAAAAAAACCAAAGCACATAGTCTTCTTACGTCATATATATCTATAGTAAGCATATTCAAGTAGATAAACAAGGTATAGACATATTCAAAACAGACAAATCCTGTATCTACCCCCTAACCCTAAACTCGGTCTTATGATGCCTAGCATGAAGAGAAGTCGTTTTGGGTTTCAAACGTTTAAGCCAAAAGCCCCATTTCATATATTTCAAATTTGGTTCAAATTTGAAAGACATACAAGTTATAGCACACATAGTGCATACATGTTCACACATTCTGCACTAGATGCTAATTAACCCTATAGTTTGAGGCCATTTGGATGAGGTCGAAAAAAATCTTGGATTAGAAATGGGGTTGTTCGAACCCCGTAGTTGGATTTTTTATGAACTTGATCTGTAGTACTGGGCAAAACCCTAGTTTAACGTATTTAATTATAGATTCGTAGGTTGATTTTTCTACCTTTTTATTATTATTACTATGCAGCACATGTGTGTTTGCCCGTCGAGTGAAACTCGGAGGAAGAGGGATCACTCGGAAGGAGAGAAGAAGGGAGAGCATTATGGTGTCTCCCCTTTTTCGGGTGATGATGTTGACTTTTGTGCAGGGTTTGTCAGTGAGGAGGTGCGGCGAGCGAGCGAGTCGAGCGAGGCCGAGAATGAGAGAGATTTGTTTTTTTTGTGAGAGGGACAACCGAAGGATCCAGAAGGACCCACAGATTTCCAAAACGCATCCTGATGCGTCTTCTCTTGACAAAGAAGATGGCTTGGAGTTTGCGTACCTACTGCACTTGACTTGTGCTCACTGAAGTGTGGGACCTCACGCATGGGCGCCACACGTAAGTGACAGACCTGTTGGCAATGTTGGTGTAAAAACTCGGTTGATTATTATAGTGCATTAGAACAAAGTTTCCTATGGATTCAACGGCAGGAAATCCAAGTTAACTCATTTACATGACATTATTTTTTCCATGAAGCAAAGTTAACACATCTATCAATTGGTACATTTTGGAGTGACTAAGAAGGATCCATGCTTATTCGTTTTCACGTGTTAAATTTGTTTAAATCTTGCTCAAACCTAGGATTTCACCAAGATTGAAATGGGCATGAAAATTCAAAAAAAAATGAAATACCAATGCACATAGTCTTCTTCTGTCATATAGTAAGCATTCAAGATGATAAACAAGGTCTAGACATATTCAAACCAGGCAAATCATGTATCTACTCCCTAACGACCCTAAACTCCGTCTTATGAAGTAAGGCATGAAGAGAAGTGGTTTTGGGTTTCAAACATGCAAATTTCAAAAACCCCCCAAAAGCTTCATTTTAGAGTGACTAAGAAGGATCGAGGCTTACCTTTTCATTTTCATGTTTTAAACTTGTTTAAATCTTGGTCAAACCTAGCTAGTATTTGACCAAGATTCAAATGGGCATGCATAAAATTCAAAAAAAATCAGAAAAATGAAAAACCAAAGCACATAGCCTTCTTATGTCATATAGTAAGAATTCAAGTTGATAAACAAGGTCTAGACGTATTCAAACTAGACAAATCATGTATCTACCCCTAACACTCTAAACTCTGTCTTATGAAGTCAATTAAGCATGAAGAGAAGTGGTTTTGGGTTTCAAACATGGAAATTTCAAAAACCTCCCAAAAGCTTCATTTTAGAGTGACTAAGAAGGATCCATGCTTACCTTTTAATTTTCAGATTTTAAACTTGTTTAAATCTTTGTGAAACCTAGGATTTGACCAAGATTCAAATGGGCATAAAAATTCAGGAAAAAACCAAAAGATTGATAAACCAAAGCACATAGCATTCTTATGTCATACAGTAAGCATTCAAGTTGATTAACAAGGTCTAGACATATTCAAACTAGAAAATCATGTATATATCTGTCCCTAACCTTAAACTCTGTCTTATATATGAAGTCAATCATGAAGAGAAGTGGTTTGGGTTTCAAACATGAAAATTTCAAGAACATCCCAAAAGCCGCTTCATTTTAGAGTGACTAAGAAGGATCCATGCTTACCTTTTCGTTTTCATATTATATACTTGTTTAAATCCAGGTCAAACATAGGATTTGACCAAGATTCAAATGGGCATAAAATAAAATAAAATAGAAGAATGAAAAACAAAAGCACATAGTCTTCGTATGTCATATAGTAAGCTTTCAAGTTGATAAACAAGGTTTAGACATGTTCAAACCAGACAAATCATGTATCTACCCCCTAACCATAAACTCGATCGATCTTATGAAGTCTAGCCTGAAGAGAAGTCGTATTGGTTTCAAACATGAAAATTTCAAGAACCTCCCAAAATCTTCAAATGGGCATAATATTCAAAAAAACCAGAAAAATGAAAAACCAAAGCACATAGCCTTCTTATGTCATATAGTAAGAATTCAAGTTGATAAACAAGGTCTAGACATATTCAAACTAGACAAATCATGTATCTACCCCTAACACTCTAAACTCTGTCTTATGAAGTCAAGCATGAAGAGAAGTGGTTTTGGGTTTCAAACATGGAAATTTCAAAAACCTCCCAAAAGCTTCATTTTAGAGTGACTAAGAAGGATCCATGCTTACCTTTTAATTTTCAGATTTAAACTTGTTTAAATCTTTGTGAAACCTAGGATTTGACCAAGATTCAAATGGGCATAAAAATTCAGGAAAAAACCAAAAGAATGATAAACCAAAGCACATAGCATTCTTATGTCATATAGTAAGCATTCAAGTTGATAAATAAGGTCTAGACATATTCAAACTAGAAAATCATGTATATATCTGCCCCTAACCCTAAACTCTGTCTTATATATGAAGCAATCATGAAGAGAAGTGGTTTTGGGTTTCAAACATGAAAATTTCAAGAACATCCCAAAAGTCGCTTCATTTTAGAGTGACTAAGAAGGATCCAGGCTTACCTTTTCGTTTTCATATTTTATACTTGTTTAAATCCAGGTCAAACATAGGATTTGACCAAGATTCAAATGGGCATAAAATAAAAAAATAGAAGAATGAAAAACAAAAGCACATAGTCTTCTTATGTCATATAGTAAGCCTTGCAAGTTGGTAAACAAGGTTTAGACATGTTCAAACCAGACAAATCATGTATCTAGCCCCTAACCATAAACTCGGTCGATCTTATGAAGTCTAGCATGAAGAGAAGTCGTATTGGTTTCAAACATGAAAATTTCAAGAACCACCCAAAATCTTCAAATGGGCATATAACATTCAAAAAACTAGAAAAATGAAAAACCAAAGCACATATATAGCCTTCTTATGTCATATAGTAAGCATTCAAGTTGATAAACAAGCATGTCTAGACATATTCAAACCCGACAAATCATGTATCTACCCCTAACCCTAAACTCTGCATGTCTTATGAAGTCAACCATGAAGAGAAGTGGTTTTTGGGTTTCAAACATTGAGATTTCAAGAACCCCCCAAAAGCTTCATTTTAGAATGACTAGCTAGGAAGGATCCAGGCTTACCTTTTCATTTTCATGTTATAGACTTGTTTAAATCTTGGTCAAACCTAGGATTTGACCAAGATTCAAATGGGCATAAACATTCAAAAAAATCAAAAAATCAAAAACCAAAGCTAGCACATATAGTCTTCTTATGTCATATAGTAAGAATTGAAGTTGATAAACAAGGTCTAGACATATTCAAACTAGACAAATCATGTATCTACCCCCTAAAGCCCTAAACTAGCTTTGTCTTATGAAGTCAAGCATGAAGAGAAGTGTTTTTGGGTTTCAGACATGGAAATTTTGAAAACCTCCCAAAAACTTCATCTTAGAGTGACAAAGAAGGATCCAAGCTTACCTTTTCATTTTCATGTTTTAAGCTTGTTTAAATATTGGTCAAGCCTAGGATTTGACCAAGATTCAAATGGGCATAAAAATTCTGGAAAAATAAAAAAAAACCAAAGCACATAGTCTTCTTACGTCATATATATCTATAGTAAGCATATTCAAGTAGATAAACAAGGTATAGACATATTCAAAACAGACAAATCCTGTATCTACCCCCTAACCCTAAACTCGGTCTTATGATGCCTAGCATGAAGAGAAGTCGTTTTGGGTTTCAAACGTTTAAGCCAAAAGCCCCATTTCATATATTTCAAATTTGGTTCAAATTTGAAAGACATACAAGTTATAGCACACATAGTGCATACATGTTCACACATTCTGCACTAGATGCTAATTAACCCTATAGTTTGAGGCCATTTGGATGAGGTCGAAAAAATCTTGGATTAGAAATGGGGTTGTTCGAACCCCGTAGTTGGATTTTTTATGAACTTGATCTGTAGTACTGGGCAAAACCCTAGTTTAACGTATTTAATTATAGATTCGTAGGTTGATTTTTCTACCTTTTTATTATTATTACTATGCAGCACATGTGTGTTTGCCCGTCGAGTGAAACTCGGAGGAAGAGGGATCACTCGGAAGGAGAGAAGAAGGGAGAGCATTATGGTGTCTCCCCTTTTTCGGGTGATGATGTTGACTTTTGTGCAGGGTTTGTCAGTGAGCAGGAGGTGCGAGCGAGCGAGCGAGCGAGCGAGTCGAGCGAGGCCGAGAATGAGAGAGATTTGTTTTTTTTGTGAGAGGGACAACCGAAGGATCCAGAAGGACCCACAGATTTCCAAAACGCATCCTGATGCGTCTTCTCTTGACAAAGAAGATGGCTTGGAGTTTGCGTACCTACTGCACTTGACTTGTGCTCACTGAAGTGTGGGACCTCACGCATGGGCGCCACACGTAAGTGACAGACCTGTTGGCAATGTTGGTGTAAAAACTCGGTTGATTATTATAGTGCATTAGAACAAAGTTTCCTATGGATTCAACGGCAGGAAATCCAAGTTAACTCATTTACATGACATTATTTTTTCCATGAAGCAAAGTTAACACATCTATCAATTGGTACATTTTGGAGTGACTAAGAAGGATACATGCTTATTCGTTTTCACGTGTTAAATTTGTTTAAATCTTGCTCAAACCTAGGATTTCACCAAGATTGAAATGGGCATGAAAATTCAAAAAAAAAATGAAATACCAATGCACATAGTCTTCTTCTGTCATATAGTAAGCATTCAAGATGATAAACAAGGTCTAGACATATTCAAACCAGGCAAATCATGTATCTACTCCCTAACGACCCTAAACTCCGTCTTATGAAGTAAGGCATGAAGAGAAGTGGTTTTGGGTTTCAAACATGCAAATTTCAAAAACCCCCCAAAAGCTTCATTTTAGAGTGACTAAGAAGGATCGAGGCTTACCTTTTCATTTTCATGTTTTAAACTTGTTTAAATCTTGGTCAAACCTAGCTAGTATTTGACCAAGATTCAAATGGGCATGCATAAAATTCAAAAAAAATCAGAAAAATGAAAAACCAAAGCACATAGCCTTCTTATGTCATATAGTAAGAATTCAAGTTGATAAACAAGGTCTAGACATATTCAAACTAGACAAATCATGTATCTACCCCTAACACTCTAAACTCTGTCTTATGAAGTCAATTAAGCATGAAGAGAAGTGGTTTTGGGTTTCAAACATGGAAATTTCAAAAACCTCCCAAAAGCTTCATTTTAGAGTGACTAAGAAGGATCCATGCTTACCTTTTAATTTTCAGATTTTAAACTTGTTTAAATCTTTGTGAAACCTAGGATTTGACCAAGATTCAAATGGGCATAAAAATTCAGGAAAAAACCAAAAGATTGATAAACCAAAGCACATAGCATTCTTATGTCATACAGTAAGCATTCAAGTTGATTAACAAGGTCTAGACATATTCAAACTAGAAAATCATGTATATATCTGTCCCTAACCTTAAACTCTGTCTTATATATGAAGTCAATCATGAAGAGAAGTGGTTTGGGTTTCAAACATGAAAATTTCAAGAACATCCCAAAAGCCGCTTCATTTTAGAGTGACTAAGAAGGATCCATGCTTACCTTTTCGTTTTCATATTATATACTTGTTTAAATCCAGGTCAAACATAGGATTTGACCAAGATTCAAATGGGCATAAAATAAAATAAAATAGAAGAATGAAAAACAAAAGCACATAGTCTTCGTATGTCATATAGTAAGCTTTCAAGTTGATAAACAAGGTTTAGACATGTTCAAACCAGACAAATCATGTATCTACCCCCTAACCATAAACTCGATCGATCTTATGAAGTCTAGCCTGAAGAGAAGTCGTATTGGTTTCAAACATGAAAATTTCAAGAACCTCCCAAAATCTTCAAATGGGCATAATATTCAAAAAAACCAGAAAAATGAAAAACCAAAGCACATAGCCTTCTTATGTCATATAGTAAGAATTCAAGTTGATAAACAAGGTCTAGACATATTCAAACTAGACAAATCATGTATCTACCCCTAACACTCTAAACTCTGTCTTATGAAGTCAAGCATGAAGAGAAGTGGTTTTGGGTTTCAAACATGGAAATTTCAAAAACCTCCCAAAAGCTTCATTTTAGAGTGACTAAGAAGGATCCATGCTTACCTTTTAATTTTCAGATTTTAAACTTGTTTAAATCTTTGTGAAACCTAGGATTTGACCAAGATTCAAATGGGCATAAAAATTCAGGAAAAAACCAAAAGAATGATAAACCAAAGCACATAGCATTCTTATGTCATATAGTAAGCATTCAAGTTGATAAATAAGGTCTAGACATATTCAAACTAGAAAATCATGTATATATCTGCCCCTAACCCTAAACTCTGTCTTATATATGAAGCAATCATGAAGAGAAGTGGTTTTGGGTTTCAAACATGAAAATTTCAAGAACATCCCAAAAGTCGCTTCATTTTAGAGTGACTAAGAAGGATCCAGGCTTACCTTTTCGTTTTCATATTTTATACTTGTTTAAATCCAGGTCAAACATAGGATTTGACCAAGATTCAAATGGGCATAAAATAAAAAAATAGAAGAATGAAAAACAAAAGCACATAGTCTTCTTATGTCATATAGTAAGCCTTGCAAGTTGGTAAACAAGGTTTAGACATGTTCAAACCAGACAAATCATGTATCTAGCCCCTAACCATAAACTCGGTCGATCTTATGAAGTCTAGCATGAAGAGAAGTCGTATTGGTTTCAAACATGAAAATTTCAAGAACCACCCAAAATCTTCAAATGGGCATATAACATTCAAAAAACTAGAAAAATGAAAAACCAAAGCACATATATAGCCTTCTTATGTCATATAGTAAGCATTCAAGTTGATAAACAAGCATGTCTAGACATATTCAAACCCGACAAATCATGTATCTACCCCCTAACCCTAAACTCTGCATGTCTTATGAAGTCAACCATGAAGAGAAGTGGTTTTTGGGTTTCAAACATTGAGATTTCAAGAACCCCCCAAAAGCTTCATTTTAGAATGACTAGCTAGGAAGGATCCAGGCTTACCTTTTCATTTTCATGTTATAGACTTGTTTAAATCTTGGTCAAACCTAGGATTTGACCAAGATTCAAATGGGCATAAACATTCAAAAAAATCAAAAAATCAAAAACCAAAGCTAGCACATATAGTCTTCTTATGTCATATAGTAAGAATTGAAGTTGATAAACAAGGTCTAGACATATTCAAACTAGACAAATCATGTATCTACCCCCTAAAGCCCTAAACTAGCTTTGTCTTATGAAGTCAAGCATGAAGAGAAGTGTTTTTGGGTTTCAGACATGGAAATTTTGAAAACCTCCCAAAAACTTCATCTTAGAGTGACAAAGAAGGATCCAAGCTTACCTTTTCATTTTCATGTTTTAAGCTTGTTTAAATATTGGTCAAGCCTAGGATTTGACCAAGATTCAAATGGGCATAAAAATTCTGGAAAAATAAAAAAAAACCAAAGCACATAGTCTTCTTACGTCATATATATCTATAGTAAGCATATTCAAGTAGATAAACAAGGTATAGACATATTCAAAACAGACAAATCCTGTATCTACCCCCTAACCCTAAACTCGGTCTTATGATGCCTAGCATGAAGAGAAGTCGTTTTGGGTTTCAAACGTTTAAGCCAAAAGCCCCATTTCATATATTTCAAATTTGGTTCAAATTTGAAAGACATACAAGTTATAGCACACATAGTGCATACATGTTCACACATTCTGCACTAGATGCTAATTAACCCTATAGTTTGAGGCCATTTGGATGAGGTCGAAAAAATCTTGGATTAGAAATGGGGTTGTTCGAACCCCGTAGTTGGATTTTTTATGAACTTGATCTGTAGTACTGGGCAAAACCCTAGTTTAACGTATTTAATTATAGATTCGTAGGTTGATTTTTCTACCTTTTTATTATTATTACTATGCAGCACATGTGTGTTTGCCCGTCGAGTGAAACTCGGAGGAAGAGGGATCACTCGGAAGGAGAGAAGAAGGGAGAGCATTATGGTGTCTCCCCTTTTTCGGGTGATGATGTTGACTTTTGTGCAGGGTTTGTCAGTGAGCAGGAGGTGCGAGCGAGCGAGCGAGTCGAGCGAGGCCGAGAATGAGAGAGATTTGTTTTTTTTGTGAGAGGGACAACCGAAGGATCCAGAAGGACCCACAGATTTCCAAAACGCATCCTGATGCGTCTTCTCTTGACAAAGAAGATGGCTTGGAGTTTGCGTACCTACTGCACTTGACTTGTGCTCACTGAAGTGTGGGACCTCACGCATGGGCACCACACGTAAGTGACAGACCTGTTGGTGTAAAAACTCGGTTGATTATTATAGTGCATTAGAACAAAGTTTCCTATGGATTCAAGGGTAGGAAATCCAAGGCTTACCTTTTCATTTTCATGTTATAGACTTGTTTAAATCTTGGTCAAACCTAGGATTTGACCAAGATTCAAATGGGCATAAACATTCAGAAAAATCAAAAAAATCAAAAACCAAAGCACATGTAGTCTTCTTATGTCATATAGTAAGAATTGAAGCTGATAAACAAGGTCTAGACATATTCAAACCAGACAAATCGTGTATCTACACCTAACCCTAAACTATATCTAATGAAGTCAAGCATGATGAGAAATGGTTTTGGGTTTCAAACATGGAAATTTCAAAAACCTCCCAAAAGCTTCATTTTAGAGTGACTAAGAAGGATCCAGGCTTACCTTTTCATTTTCATGTTTTAAAATTATTTAAATCCTGGTCAAAACTAGGATTTGATCTTGATTCAAATGGGCATAAACATTCAGAAAAAAACAAAAAATCAAAAACCAAAGCACATATAGTCTTCTTATGTCATATAGTAAGAATTGAAGTTGATAAACAAGGTCTAGACATATTCAAACCAGACAAATCGTGTATCTACACCTAACCCTAAACTATATCTAATGAAGTCAAGCATGATGAGAAATGGTTTTGGGTTTCAAACATTGAGATTTCAAGAACCCCCCAAAAGCTTCATTTTAGAATGACTAAGAAGGATCCAGGCTTACCTTTTCATTTTCATGTTATAGACTTGTTTAAATCTTGGTCAAACCTAGGATTTGACCAAGATTCAAATGGGCATAAACATTCAGAAAAAATTAAAAAATCAAAAACCAAAGCACATATAGTCTTCTTATGTCATATAGTAAGAATTGAAGTTGATAAACAAGGTCTAGACATATTCAAACCAGACAAATCGTGTATCTACACCTAACCCTAAACTATATCTAATGAAGTCAAGCATGATGAGAAATGGTTTTGGGTTTCAAACATTGAGATTTCAAAAACCTCCCAAAAGCTTCATTTTAGAGTGACTAAGAAGGATCCAGGCTTACCTTTTCATTTTCATGTTTTAAACTTGTTTAAATCTTGGTCAAACCTAGGATTTGGCCAAGATTCAAGTTGATAAACATGGTCTAGACATATTCAAACTAGAAAATCATGTATCTACCCCTAGCCCTAACCCTAAACTCTGTCTTATGAAGTCAAACATGAAGAGAAGTGGTTTTGGGTTTCAAACATGCATGGAAATTTCGAAAACCTCCCAAAAACTTCATCTTAGAGTGACTAAGAAGGATCCATGATTACCTTTTCATTTTAATGTTTTAAACTTGTTTAAATCTTGGTCAAACCCTAGGATTTGGCCAAGATTCAAATGGGCATAAACATTCAGAAAGAACAAAAAATGAAAAACCAATGCACATGCATAGTCTTCTTAGGTCATATAGTAAGCATTCAAGTTGATAAACAAGCATGTCTAGACATATTCAAACCCGACAAATCATGTATCTACCCCATAACCCTAAACTCATCTGTCTTATGAAGTCAACCATGAAGAGAAGTGGTTTTGGGTTTCAAACATTGAGATTTCAAGAACCCCCCAAAAGCTTCATTTTAGAATGACTAAGAAGGATCCATGCTTACCTTTTCACTTTCATGTTTTAAACTTGTTTAAATCTTGGTCAAACCTAGGATTTGACCAAGATTCAAATGGGCATATATAAACATTCAGAAAAAACAAAAACCAAAAACCAAAGCACATATATATATAGCCTTCTTATGTCATATATATATATATATAGTAAGCATTCAAGTTGATGAACAAGGTCTAGACATATTCAAAACAGAAAAGGCATGTATCTACCCCTAACCCTTAACTTTGTCTTATGAAGTCAAGCATGAAGAGAAGTGGTTTCGGGTTTCAAACATGGAAATTTCTAAAACTTCCCAAAAGCTTAATTTTAGAGTGACTAGGAAGGATCCAGGCTTACCTTTTCATTTTCATGTTTTAAGTTTGTTTAAATCCTAGTCAAACCTAGGATTTGACCAAGATTCAAATGAGCATAAAAATTCAGAAAAAATCAAAAAAAATGAAAACCCAAAGCACATAGCCTTCTTACGTCATATATATAGTAATTAAGCATTCAGGTTGATAAACAAGGTCTAGACATATTCAAAACATACAAATCATGTACTCCGTATCTACCCCCAACCCTAAACTATGTTTTTGGGGGATTTCTTTGACGAAGTTATAACACCCCCACATTTCACATTGGAATTACTTTCAGTAAATCAGCATAAAGTCGTTTAAATGTGCGAAACTATCTTGAAAGTACTAAAACCGTAAAAGTTGGGAATTGGCACTAAAATATGGCGTAATTTATCTAAAAAATGTAGAGTTGCCAGTTTGACCCGTATCTTATATGTACACCATTCACAAAATAAACATATTTTGTCATCTAGAAAATGAAAAAAAAAATTTATACCGAAAAGTTGAAAAGTCTAGTCATTAACATTGTTGGGAATGGCAAGATGCACCACCATGCCCAATTTGGGCACATTGTAACAAACTGTGCCACAAATATGGCCATAACTATATCATTTGGCTTGCAAACCATGAATCTTCATACACGATAGTCCGCTTTGTGAAGACATTTTGTTTTTCACTACCCTATCACATGTTTCTTATTTTCCCTGTCAACTAACACATACAAGCACACTCCATGTAGAAGGGTTTCATTTTTCAGGTTTTCTTCAGTTTCATTTATTTATTTCAAAACCAGGTCAAAATGTTTTACATGATTATCCTGCAAAGGGGTTGAATATTTCAGTACTATCGCTGGTTTCTATATATAGTAAGTAATATGTATATAAAAATTATTTATGGGGACTTGTAGGACCAAGTTATAACATATCTACAATTCAAATTTGAATTACTTTCAATAAATCAGCATAAAGTCATTTAAATGTGCGAAACTAGCTAGAAAGCACTAAAAACCGTAAATTTGGGATTTGTCATTAAAATATGGCGTAATTTATTTAAAAAATGTAGATGCGCCATTTTGACCCATATCTTTTCTACCCCATGCACAAAAAAACATATTTTATCATCTAGAAAATGAAAAACGATTTTTTATACCGAAAACTTGAAAAGTCTAGTCATCAACATTGTTAGAAATGGCAAGATGCACCACCATGCCCAATTAGGGAACACTATAACAAACAATGTTGTCCAGGGATAATCAAACTTGGTAATATGAACTATGAGATTGAACAAAACGTTATATTTGGTTTACCCTTTGAACCTCCTAACTTACCACAACATTGACTTCTTATTTTTATTTACAAATAGATATTTTAATATCCCATTGTTGTGCAATAATATATGTTTTTTATTATCTCAAATCAATTAGCATTTGATTTTAAAAAACTACCATAATAATTCATGAGAAAGCGTTGAACAAGTTTCAGAATGTAATTTTAGACTTGATAGTTGATATGACCAATAATAGACTTAAATTAAATTGGATTTCAAAGTTCAGATTTTATAAGCGAATATAGTTTCATGTTGCAGATTATGTATTAGCTTGAGGGGCACCCCTAGAATAAAGTAGGTCGGTCACTTACGTGTGGTCCCATGCGTGTAGGTCCCACACATCAGTGAGCACAAGTCACGTGCGGTAGGTAGGCAAACTCCCAGCAATCTTCTTTGTCAAGTAAAGACTCGTCGTCAAGACTCTCTCTCTCTCTCTCTCTCTCCTTTTGTCGCTGAAAAAAATGAATATTAGACGGGCGCGTAGCCTGCACTGCAGGTCTACATAACTGAAACCCTGTGTGCCAGTCAACATCACTCACCGAAAAAAGTGAAGCATTTCTTTTCACCATAAATAACAGCGGCCCCGTGAGGCACTGCTCTCCCTTTCTCTTAATTTCTCCTTCCGTGTGATCCCTCTTCCACCTTTTATCCTTTGCACGATCGAAACTCCACTTATTGTTGTCATTGTTGCACAAAACACTCACTTAACCTGTTCTTTTGCACATATCACCAACTCATGTATTTGTTGCACAAAGGTCTAAATCTGTCGCTAAGCTACTTTACTCTAAATCTGATGACCGGGACCTAGAAGGTAGTGATATCCCTTGTGTAGTGTGTTTTTTAGAACTCTAAAAGAATATGAAAATATTTTAGCAATTGAAATAATATAAATTAACTAATATGGGATCGATAGTCATGAAATATATTTTCTACTATCCGGCCAATATCAAGTGTCATGAAATATATTCATTGTAAACTTAGTGATAATCACTCGAGTTTGATATGAATGGCCTAGCTAGCTATGGGCATCTCCCACTATATATGTTGTCCACACGACCAAGCAACAAGCATCCATGAGGAAAGTTTCTTATGGGTGACTTTCATCTCTGCCGCAAAACACGCGCCGAAATTGTTGGCGCGTCCCATTTTCAAGCTACCCCAAAACCTGCGGTTTGCCCGTCGGCCTATAAACATCGGTCCACAGAGGATATTTCCCTGTAGAGCACAATTCGAACACCACATCTTTCTCATGCTTCTACCAGGCACACTCCCACGACGACGGCCGTGCCCCACCGCCCCTCCTCACCATCACTGCCTTCTCACCGGCCACCGTAGTGACCGACCACGTTTTACCGGCTCCCTTGCTGCCTAGCAAGCCGGATTAGCTTCCTCGACGCCGACGTTCACCGCGCCATATCTCCTCCGGATCTGCTTCCCCGACTCTGTAGTCCACCTCACCGGAGATCGAGATGGGCAAAAAACGCGGCCCCAAAGTCGACCACCCCCAACCAAAGAGTAAATCCGCCCGGGCCTCAGACGAAGGTTGATGAATACTTTACATGTCCGCTTTTGTTATATGCATTTGATTTCTTACACTAGTTTTCGTTGCTTTCTTGCAATGCATTCTTGCTGATATTAGATCAGTGTAGATAGTTGTTTGCCGCGTAGCTATATGAGATCTTAACCTTACATCTGCTGATCGAGAGGAAGATCGAGGTTATGTCCGCTTTCGTTATGCATTTCTTTTCCGAGAATCACTTCTGTGTGATATGTTTTGGGGGTTTGAAGTATGCATTTTACAAAGGTTATGATAGCAGTCAAGCTAGCAGAGCAATTTGTTGATAGTATTAAACTGCCTGTATTTTTTTTATCTCGGAACTCTGCTGATCGTAACCTTACATCTGCTGATGGAGAGGCAGAGCTTATGTCCGCTTTCGTTACGCATTTCTTTTCCAAATATCACTTCTGTGCGGTACTTTTTTGGGGTTTGAAGTATACTACATTGTCCCAAATTAGTTGTCCCAAATTTTTTTAAATATGAATGTATCTAGACATGTTTTAGTGTCTTGATGCATCCATATTTTAACAAACTTGAGACAACTAATTTAGGACGGAGGATAGTACATTACTACCTCCACCCCAAACCTGAAGGCTTATTTATAAAAGTCAAACCAAGTAAAGTTTGACCAAACTTTCAGAACAATCTATCAAGAAATATAATATTTTGTAGATACCGTACGAAAATATATTCGTTATCTATTTAATGATATTAAATTTGTATTTTGCATGTTAATGATTTTTGATAAAAACTTCGGGATGGTGGTAGTACGTATTACAAAGGTTATGATAGCAGTCAAGCTAGGAGAGCAATTTATTGATAGTATTAAACTGCCTGTATTTTTTTCTATTTGCAACTCTGTGTGCGCCATGTGGAATTGCATGCTCTAGCCAGTTCATCCAATGAGGTTTTATCACTTAACACCAGAAGTTCAGGATTTTTTTTATCACAGAACCACAACCCTAGAAATTTGTATCACAAAACACTAACATTTGGGGTAATTGTTTCGCAGAATACACGATCTCTGTTTGATAGCCCATTAGTGACCTCCGGCCACCGTCAGTTTAAGAGTGACCGCAGGAGAAAGACAATTAGACTTTATTTTGTGGTATTTGCTGTTAAACGCAAATACAAAGCTGTTTGTCAACACTAGTTGTTAAATCTTAAGTCCAGACAGTTCAAAATAAAATCTTATGTCCAGGGTAGTTGTATTGGTAAACATTATCAAAACCTTATGCTGGTACAGAATATATTACCCAAATCTCATGTTCTTGTGTGGTTATAATTTCTTGTGGATATTTGTCATATGGTAATTCATTTGTGTGTAGCATATGTAACAAGTGTGACTCATATTCTCATTTCCACAGAGTGTCTACAAAATTTCACACCAAAATTCATTTGTTTGTAGCAAACATGCTCACGTACTGTAAATTGGTGTCACGCTGTAGGGTCATGCTCTTGTCAAGCCGACTAATGACAAATAATGTGTTATGTGAAATAATTTCCCCAAATGTTGGTGTTTTGTGATTAAAAATCCCCAACTTGTGGTGCTAAGTGATAAAACCACTCATTCAATAGACCGAGCCTTAGGCATGTATCATTAGATATTTTTTTAGGAAGGCTGCAAATATTTATTTTGAATACTGCGTTGCTACTTGCTAGGATTTGAACTCAGGACCTTGTAGGTCTGATACCATTTCGAATTGCATGCTCTAGCAAGTTCATCCAATAGATCGATCTGTTGGAATTTGGAAGACCCTAGGCAATTATATTAAGCACACGCCATTCCATATGGTTAACCATTGGCATGAAAATGACACTTATATGTGTTTGAGTCTATATGTGGATTGCTTAGCCCTTTCCATCAGTTCGGACTTTTGGTTGCGTTGGCTACTGCATGAAGCTTGACATCATACTTATCCTAAAAATTGTTGCTGCTGCCCTTTGTTGCCCAACATAAATTATTTTTGAGCCATAATTTGTTTGCCCTTTCCATCAGTCCGGACTTCCGGTTGCGTTGGCTAGTGCATGAAGCTTGACAATATGAACATCAATTATTTTTGAGCCATAGTTTGTTTGTCATTACACCTTTTGAGCAGTCTCACTGCTACTATTAATTTGTTCTTATATGCACAGTTCCATGATAAATCTCATCTGCATTTCTCGCCAATGCATGTTAGGTCTTCCACTCGAGAATGAGTACGAAGAGCAACGGAGGCAAACTATTCTGCATAATAGCCGAGTTGCAGCCTCGTTGGGCCTAACACTACATCCTTCTACAAGGTCTAGTGCAAAAACGCCACCCACCTCCCTCACAAAGGATACGGAACATTCCTCTGATTCAGAATTTGATCCTGCTGATTGTGATGGCGAGCTGACTCAGGAAGATGCCCTGGTCGACTATCGTCTGCAACACAACAAGGTGAGTTTTCTCTGTCCTGTCATCGAATTATTTGTCCCAACTTCCATTTGTTGTATCCCAGTCCTACCAAATATGTTACCCATGCCATGTTCAATCTCATTACTACAATTTTTCCTGCTTAGTTAACGCCTCATATATGTTTTGGCATATGTTGCCTGACTGTTTTTCCATTCCATCTGCATATCATCATCATATAATATTGTACATTGAAATATCATTTATGTGTGACAGGCATCTGCAGATTCGGGAAAGAACTTTTCAAGAACGAATAGGAGGAAGAACACTCAACAGGAACCTCAGGCTGATACCGGAGGATGGGTGACAGTGCGTAATAAAAAAAGAGTTAAGCCTGATGCTCGTGCTGCTCCTCCTATTACAAGGTCTAACAAGAGACTGACACGAGGTGGCGAACAGGCCAAGAATGATAACAGTAAAAGGTCTCGTAAAAACCACAAACCATCGAATCAGACAGAAGTAGCCCCAGCATGTACCAGCCCACACATTCCACAACCACCAGTTGCCAATACTGATTCTCAGCAACAATTGCCAACAGAACCAGTTTCCACAGCAAATTCTAGCCAAGAATTGGCACCATCAGGAGTGGTGGTAGGTAATAATGGCCAAGGACACATGATGCTAGTCCCAGATGATACAGCCTCAAATGTCCAAACAGTGCTGCCACAACACCAGCAAACTGGTGATGATCTCCCTCCGACCCTTAGTCCTGCGAAAGACAACTCCTCTCCCGATGATGAGACCCACGCCAAAAAAGGTAATACTTTTTTCAAGACTTGTAGTTTAATGCTCCCTTATGTATCTATATACCATGATAGCTTGATGTAATGCTTAACTTGGTAGGTTCGCCACGATCAATAAAAACGAGGGGGCCAACGGTAGGAAAAAAACTTGCAGCTAAGATTTCCGGAATGGGTTCAAGATTTCGCATCACATCTATTGTAGGTGGCAGAAGGCCACTTCATCCGCATGAATCTTCATATCTTGTATCACAGGTTGGCCATTTTATCAGGAATGAACTTCCTACCTTCCCATTGTGGAAGCAGCACGTTGACACCCCTTCACAGTTCGAGAGTTTAGTGCATAATTTACACGTAAGTCATGCTTCTCCTGGTAATGATAAATTATTCCACATTGATCTGTCCCATTTCTTGTAGCTTACTGTTGTTTCTATGCTATATAACTCACCAATCATTCCACCGTTGTGAGCAGTTAAGGTTTGAATTCGATGAGGATAATGAGGATGTAAAGTTTGTCATCGCTTCCATATTCAAAGAATTGTTGCGCCAGCACCGCTATAAGCTTAAGGCGACATACTTCACTGGCCAGATTACTGCCAATGTTCGAACAAAGTCTCCTGCACCCTGTATGACTGACGAGCAGTGGGGAGATCTTGTCAAGCATTGGTCTGATCCAAAGAATGTGGTATGGCTTATGAGGACCGTGAAACCAGATTAAATTCCGAATACTTATTTTGCGCCAGTGTCTCACTAGTCTCCTTTTGCAGACGTTGTCTAAAAGGAACCAGGCTAACCGCTTGAAACAACGTTTACCAAGCCGTACAGGATCTCGTCACTTGGTTGGGCATCTCTGGCAAAAAGTAATGCCCCGCTGGTCTGTACTGCTACATATGTTACTCGTAAATTGTGTAGAACTCCGTGTGCATGTTATATTTCCATCCTCCATTTCAACCACGTTATTTGATCTCCATATGATTGTACAAAAATGCAGAAAGTAGATCATGCAAACAACATGCAACCAGACAAAGAGATGACTCTGGCAGAGCAGTTCGAGGCATGCCAGAAGAACAAACATAATGTGATAGGAGAACTTGCAGAAAGTGTTATTGTAAGTCTTCTTTATGATTTAAATTTTTTAACTACACACTTGCCAATTTGTAGGAGCAATATGTCAATATGATCTTGTAGGCGTTTTTGTGAAAATGCATTTGATGTGTAATCAGGCATACCAACTTGTAGGATTAGAAGTAGTTCATACACATTAAATCTACCGTCTGCATGTTTCTCTGTAATAACTTTTATTTTTACACGACTCAAAACTTTTCAGGCAAATATGAAATTGGAGATGGCAAAACCCGGGAAAGATGGTATGGAAAAAACTCTAGAAGAATGTATGGAGACATTTACCATGGTACTTAAAAATAAAGATATCACCAAAAACACTTTCCTGCGAAATGCTGGGTTTTTGCAGTCCAAGTCCAAGTCCAAGTCCAAGTCTTTCTCTGCACAAGTTCTGGAGGAACAAATCCAAATAGAACGAGCTGCAGCAGATGTGTTAAGAAACCAAGTTGACATGTTGAGATCGAGATCAGAAGCATGTGATGCCCTACTGCAGGAGGCCAATCAAGTTTGTTATAATCTCTCAAAAGACTAATAAAATGCCATAGATAATTGGAGATGAAAACACTGACATTGACATGTGAGTACCTTGGTATTGTGAAATGTTTACTGAGACTGAGGCACTGTTCCTATTTTGTTGGTGGATGCATTTATCTACGGCTGGGATCAACTTGGTAGTTGTTCCTGTGGATGTTTTAGAAATTGGTTGCCTAGCCTTTTCAATCCGTTCGAACTTAAATGGTATTAGAGCCAAGGTCTCGAGTTTGAATTGTTGACGGTGTGGTTCAATTCATCCTTAAATTGTTGGTGCCCCATTGGCCCTTGTAAAGCTTCATGTGCCTACCTCCGAATCCAGTGTTGAATTTCTCTTGTCACACACGAGGATGGCTGTTAATGTGTATATAAGTGGGTTGCATAGCCCCTTTTATATAAGGTTGCAAGTTTCCTTTTTGTGTTGTGCCTTTGGGATTCAGCCTGCACTTCTGACTTTTGGTTGCGTTGGCTACTGCATAAGTTTAATATAGTTCCATGTGGTTTTTGTTGAGTTCTATAATAAGTGGATTGCCTAGCCCTTTCCATCATTTCGGACCTGTGGTGTGCTATTCTGTTTTCCACGTATTAGACCTCCTCTTCTTAACAAGACTCCATGAGTAGGAGGCACTATGATTTTTTTTTGCGCATGAAATTACTCAATTAGATAGCTTAATCCCATTTGTTGACTCTCTGTTGATCAGCCACTTGAGGGTAAAACTGAGTATATTGCACTAGCCAGTATTTTTTTTTATGAGGTAATGCACTAGCCAGTATTAGTACTCGAGGGGAAAACTGAGTGCAGATATTTTTCCAGTGTAAGGCTAACTGAGTACACGTAACGGTGCAGACGTGCAGTACCACGGACGCGTGTCGCGGTGCACAGCGGTTAGGCGGTGCGCGTGTTGAGACCAAACGTCTAGCTTTTTTGAGAAACTGCCGAGACCAACCGTCACGTTGCCAGAGCCCCCTCTCTCCCTCCCTCTGCACACAGTCTCATTCTCACTCACGCACGCAACCACGCCTCTCACGTCCCATCAACTTCTCCAAATCGAAGGAAAAAACACCAACCGCCCACGCGCGCTCCCTGCCGGCGATGGACAAGAAGAATGCGCCGGCGGCCGTCGCCTCCGTGAACTGGGCCTCTCTCTCGGCTGATGGACCACTTCACAAGATCGGCGAATGCTTACTGGCGAACGAGCAGTACGCTGACACCTACTCTGCTATGAGGCAAGTCTGTAGAAATTGGCGCTCAGGTTTACCTGAGCCCGACGTGCACCTGCACGAATGGATCATGCTAGACCACGGCCTTCCACGCGCTGCTGATTTCACCTTCCTCCACCTCCGCACATCCCGCTACGTCACCATCGATCTAACGGAAGTTCATGCAAGGTTCAAATTCCTCCATATCTATAGAGTTAATCTATTTTTATTTTCAATCGTAAACATCTTAGTGCTGAATGTTATCTTCATCAATATATTTTAGATACTACTTTGTCGGCTTTTGCCGTGGCGTCATCGTGCTTGCCCAGAAGAACCAGCCGCACAAGATACGGCTTCTGAACCCACTCACAAAGACATTGAATACTATGTTTGAGGCGCATATGCCAAACGTTATTCTGAAGTCAGTCGCTGTGATGAAGTCCCCGACTATGGTCTTCGTTTCCAAAGATTACCCGGCGGAAATTGCTTGGGTCGATGAGAGCACTCCAACTAAGGGTATAGATGAAGATTGGGGAGAAGGAAGATTTTCGATCGAGCACCATTGTCTGCGTTGCATTACCCCGTTCAATGGTGAATTGTATGCAATAGCTGTGAACAATTTTGAGTTCGGAAAATTAGTGTGCACCAACAATGTCCAGTTGGAGCAGCGTGCGAGCACTGTCAAAATGGATACACTATTTTCATTTCCAGAACTTGGAAATAACAAGTTCTACCTTGTGGAGTCGGATGGTGCTCTGCTGCTTGTGTTGTTGGACAACAAGCATTTGGAGGAAGGTCAACCATTGGTGTACCGTGTGGACACTGAGAGCCGCTCTCTCCATGCCGTCAATAACATTGGCAGTCGTGCCTTCTTCGTCCATTATATCCGGTGTATCTCCGTCGACACCAGAGTGCACCCGACACTTCGACCTGGCTGCATCTACTACACAGATTTTGGTTATATCAGAGAGTACTTTGATGATATAAAGGCCTGGGATGAGTGGCCAATACATGTGAATAGATTAGGAAACTACGGTATGAGAAATGAACAAAGGCCATACCGTTTGGAGGATGTATTGGCTGCACACTGCAGACGGAAGGAGTTCAATGAAAATTTCCTTCAATGGAGTGACGAAGAAATATATGCTGAATGAAGAACATATTCGTTCATCCTGGGGTATCCTAATCTTCATGTTGGCCATACATTGTGTCTTGTATTATTTTCAGATTAGTTTGTCGTGAACATTAACATTGTTATTGGCTGCTTTTGGCTCTTGTATGCAGTTTATGTAGTATTATATTAGTTTTCTGGATTTATTATGCTGCTGTGAATTTATCCTATACTAGCTTCTAGATTTGACTGATTTTGTTTGTAATGATGATGGCTTGATGTGGCTGCTGGCCTTAACTGCCGAAGCAGAGCAATTAGTACTTAACCAGGTGTACCGTCTTTATATTAGTATTATATTATATTACTTGACCATAGCCATATTCAAAATCAAATCTCAGTCGGGCGGCAAAATCTCCCGCCAATCTAGAAATATTTCAGGCGTGTTTTTGAATGGGATAAGAAGATAGAACACGATGATAGTAACCGATATTCAAGGTGATGATGATTTGATTTTGCACTCGGCCTTGAACAGAGGTACTAGTACGGTCTCACAATTTTTTATCATTATACTTGGACCTTAGCCAAATTCAAAATCTCATAGCGGCAAAACTTCCCGCCCACAAAATACAAAAAATTCACACGCTTTCAAATTCCCATTCTACCCTTGTGGAGATGACAGAAAGTCGGTTGGTGGGGGGGTCTGCCCGTCATTTTTTGGATCACCACCTCCCTAGCCCCGGAAACCCTCCCAAAAAAATTCATTTCCCTCAGACCACCCACCGGAACTTCCCAAGTCCCTCTCTCTACCACCTCCACGACCACCGCACCGGAACATCCCCGCCGGACTTCCCTGGCCTACCCGAGCCCTCGCGATCCTCGTCATCCGGCTGCCTGCCGGAGCCGCTTCATCGACGCCGTCATCAACCGGACCGGATCATCCCCGCCGAACCTCGAAACCATATGCTCATCCAGCAGCCTACCGCAGTCGCTTCAGCTGCGGCATCGTCCACCGCATCGGATCTTGCTCACCGACACCGATGTGCATGAACCGAATCTGCTTCACCGGCGCCGTCCATGATCTAAACTCTTCTACTGTCGCTTTTCTATTGCTTGCCTGCAAGTTCTTGTTTAATCTTGGGGGAACCTGTTTGTGCTAACGACGCGCCGTTACGTCTTTGCAGATTAGATGAGTAACCATGAAGTTTAATGGCCGTCTCTCCAACCCCAAGGAGCACATGTAGTGTACTTCATCACCGGATCTATCAACCCCAGGAAGATCTGCTGTGATTCCCACAGAGTGCTTCTCCTAATGTAAGTCCCTTGTTTTAGCGCCATGTTCTGGGTTCAGATGCTTGTTTGTCTGAAGCTCTTTTAGTTCATTCCTAGTTATGACCGTAACACCTTGCCATTTTCTAGTTCATTGCTAACTTCAAGCGATTGAACATTTTGGTTTGCATTCCCTGCTCTGTAGATGTAGCCATCATAACTTCTATCTTGCTCATTCGTTGTTCATGCCAATCTTGTTCTCCCTGAACATGTTGGTTTGCATTCCCTGTACTACGGTGATGCCATTGTTATTTCTATCTACTTCGTCGTAAGCTAACTGCCTGCTATTAGTTCCTGCATGCTATCGCTCTGCCATCCTGCAGTACAAATTAACTGCCTGCTATTAGTTCCTGCATGCTATCGCTCTGCCATCCTGCAGTACAAATTTATTTGAACTCGTCACAGCAGCTAATCATCAGTTTTGCCTGCTATTAGTTCCTGCATGCTATCGCTCTGCCATCCTGCAGTACAAATTTATTTGAACTCGTCACAGCAGCAACTTCCATCATAATTTTGTCTGCCATCTGATTCTTCAAAAGCTGCAATATTAACTTGTTTCTCTTAATTGGCATGGCGCTCACATATAGAATTGTGAACATATTGGTGTGCATTCCCTTTTCTACAAGTTCAGATCCCACTATATTCCGTTTCTGGTCCATCCTAAGCCGTAGCATTAACTATCCTCTATGTGTTGCTCATTACAACTTTATATCCCGAAACAAATTGATTTTTTTCCCTTATCTACAAGTTTATCAGTGATGCCATTATAACTCCTATCTGTATTATTCCTAGCTATTATAGTAACATCCTGCTATTATTTAGTTCATGGCCAATTTTAAGTAATTGCACATGTTGGTTCGCATTCCCTGCTCTATAGCTTTTGGCATCGTAACTTCTATATTTGGTTTACATTCCCTGCTCTGTAGATCTAGCCATCATAACTTTATCTTGCTCAGATGTTGTTTCAAAAATTATGGCCTGCTACTATGTTGTTTGTGCCAATTTTTTACTCCATGAACATGTTGGCTTGCATTCCCTGTACTACAGGTGATGCCATTGTTTTGTATCTAGTTCATTGTAAGCTAACAAAGTAAGGACTTAGTTTGGCATGCTATCACTCTGCTATCTAAGCCTGTAGTACAAATAAACTTGTCATATTACTAGATAATAATTTTGTGTGCCATCTTGTTCTTCAAAAGCTGCATTATCGACTTGTTTCTCTGACTTGGCATGACGCTCACATATGGAATGCTGAACATATTGGTTTGCATTCCCTCTTATACAAGTTCACAGGTGATCCCACTATATTCTGTATCTTGCTCAGTCGTCGTTACAAAATTTATAGCCTGCTACTATGTTGTTCATGCCAATTTTGTACTCCCTGAACATGTTGGTTTGCATGGGACTCGACAGTAGTAAGTCTGCTGTTTCATTCTAACATGCTCTGTTATATTGGCTGTTGGTATGCGGCATGCACTCTTTGTTTGCTTATTGTGCGCATTACAATGATCTTGTTATAACGACGAAATGATGAGTTCCAAATTCTTTGGCAAACAATATTGTAGTGTCTTTGCCTTTCCATTGTTGTTGTCTTAACTTGTAATGTCTTTGTTTCAGATATAGGTGCTGCATGGACAACTTAAAAGATTGCCGGATCGCTTCATTGTATTGCTAGGTTTAATTACCATTCAATTTCTCTGGGTTCTGTAATATTTTTTTCAATGCCTTGCAGCTGATGTAATATTTAGTTAGTTTTTATAGTTCTTTCGCGCATTTTTTCTTTGGTGCTTGTGGTAAGTGAGGCTATTCGACAGAAATCAATGCTGCGTAAATATTCTCAGTATCTAAATCACGAATTCCCATCCCTTAAACGGCCCAATTAAGCAAAATCACATATGTGCCTGCCCGCAAAATCCTAAAGCGCATATTATGCCGGCATATAAACAGCAACTAAACGGGCTGGCCCACTTACTTCTTGGGCCAGCCCATTTGATTTACCGTGGACCCCACACTCTAATTGGGCTGGCCCACTTGCAAAAAGGTGGACCCCACATACTACTGGGCCGGCCCACTAAATAGTTGGGCCAGCCCATTTGCTTTTGTGGTGGACCCCACATACTAAATGGGCCGGCCCTTTAAGAGGAAAGTGGGACCCATTTTTGGCCCGGCCCACTATCTTGTTGGGCCGGCCCACCTGCTATGGTGGACCCCATACTAATTGGGCGGCCCTTCAACAGAAAGTGGGGCCACCTTTGTGTTTTGGTGGCGCACTGTTGTTGGGCCACCCATTTGCTATATGGTGGTCCCACATGGTAAACGGGCCGGCCCTTTAATAGGAAGGTGGGACCCACCTGTGGGCCGGCCCACTATCTTGTTGGGCCGGCCCACTTTCTATATGGTGGACCCCACAAACCAAATGGGCCGGCCTATTAACGAAATGTGGGACCCACCGTGTTTTGGCCCCCGCTAGCATGGTGGGCCAGCCCACTTGCTATATGGTGGACCCCACATACTAAATGGGCCGACCCTTTACAGAAGGTGGGACCCACTGTGTTTTTGCCCCACTATCTTGTTGGGGCCCACTTGCTATATGGTGGACCCCACGTACTAAATGGGCCGACCCTTTAAGCGGGAAAGTGGGACCCACTGTGTTTTTGGCCCACCCTAGCTTGATGGGCGGCCCACTTGCTATACGGTGGACCCTACACACTAAATGGGCCGCCAACGGAAAGGACCCACCTGTGTTGGCCGGCCCGCTTCTTGGCGGCCCGATTCTTGTAAGGTGGACCCCACATGTGAAATGGGCGGCCCATTTAAGTTTTGACCAGTCAACATTAGAGGTTAGGCCGGCCCACGTAACTAATGGACCAGCCCAGCTATATAGTTGACCGGTCAAACTATGTCATCTGGCCCGGCCCGCTTAAGACGTGGCAGGCCTCGTGTGGGCCTACCATCTACCACGGGGTTTCAGCGGTTAACGCCGTTAACTGGCAGTTAACGGCGTCTGCCACGTGTCAGTTTGCATGACGTCAGCAGTCAACGGGCTCCCGGAAACACTTGCGCAACGGTCCGATTTTCCGTGGCGGAAGGGCGCCCAAGCGCGACGGACCGAAAAAATCGTCGTTGGACTTTGCCTGACGCAGTTTCGACAACAGAACCCATATCGTCGGGTTAGGCCCATAGGCGACGAAAAATACCCCTTAGCGGACGATTTTGAGACGTTGTCTATCAGAACTTTTCTTTGGGGTTTAGGGTTTAGGGTTTAGGGTTTAGGGTTTAGGGTTTAGGGTTTAGGGTTTACGGTGTTTAGGGTCTAGGGTTTAGGGTTTAGTGTTTAGGGTGTTTAGGGTCTAGGGTTTAGTGTGTTTAGGGTGTTTAGGGTTTAGGGGATTAGGGATTTTTACAAGAAAAGTTTGATAGACAACGTCTCAAAATCGTCCGCTAAGGGGTATTTTTCGTCGCCTATGGGCCTAACCCGACGATATGGGTTCTGTTGTGGAAACTGCGTCAGGCAAAGTCCAACGACGATTTTTTCGGTCCGTCGCGCTTGGGCGCCCTTCCGCCACGGAAAATCGGACCGTTGCGGAAGTGTTTTCGGGAGCCCGTTGACTGCTGACGTCATGCAAACTGACACGTGGCAGACGCCGTTAACTGCCAGTTAACGGCGTTAACCGGCTGAAACCCCGTGGTAGATGGTAGGCCCACACGAGGCCTGCCACGTCTTAAGCGGGCCGGGCCAGATGACATAGTTTGACCGGTCAACTATATAGCTGGGCTGGTCCATTAGTTACGTGGGCCGGGCCTAACCTCTAAGGTTGACTGGTCAAAACTTAAATGGGCCGGCCCATTTAACATGTGGGGTCCACCTTACAGCAACTGGGCCGGCCCAAAAAGCAAGTGGGCCGGGCCAAAAACACAGTGGGTCCCACTTTCCCTTAAAAGGCCGGCCCATTTAGTGTGTGGGGACCACCATATAGCAAGTGGGCCGGCCCAACAAGCTAGTGGGCCGGGCCAAAAACACATGGTGGGTCCCACTATCCTGTTAAAGGGCCGGCCCATTTAGTACGTGGGGTCCACCATATAGCAAGTGGGCGCCCAACAAAATAGTGGGCGGGCAAAAACACGGGTCCCACTTTCCCGATAAAGGGCCGGCCCATTTAGTGTGTGGGGCCCACCATATAGCCATGGGGGCCCAGTGGGCCGGGCCAAAAACACAGGTGGGTCCCACATGCCTGTTAATGGGCCGGCCCATTTGGTATGTGGGTCCACCATATAGAAAGTGGGCCGCCCAACAAGATAGTGGGCCGGGCCAAAACACAGTGGGTCCCACCTTCCACTTAAAGGGCCGGCCCATTTACCATGTGGGACCACCATAGAGCAAGTGGGCCGGCCCAACAAGATAGTGGGCCGGCCCAATAAGCACAGGTGGGCCCCACTTTCCTGTTAAAGGGCCGGCCCATCTAGTATGTGGGGTCCACAATATAGCAAGTGGGCCGGCCCAACAAGATATTGGGCCGGGCCAAAAACACAGGTGGGTCCCACTTTCCTCTTAAAGGGCCGGCCCATTTATTATGTGGGGTCCTCCAAAAAAGCAAATGGGCTGGCCCAACTAATTAGTGGGCCGGCCCAGTAGTTGGTGGGGTCCACCTTAAAGCAAGTGGGCCAGCCCAATTAGTGTGTGGGGTCCACCGTAAATCAAATGGGCTGGCCCAAGAAGTAAGTGGGCCAGCCCGTTTAGTTGCTGTTTATATGCCGGCATAATATGCGCTTTAGGATTTTGCGGGCAGGCACATATGTGATTTCGCTTAATTGGGCCGTTTAAGGGATGGGAATTCGTGATTTAGATACTGAGAATATTTACGCAGCATTGATTTCTGTCGGATAGCCTCACTTACCACAAGCACCAAAGAAAAAATGCGCGAAAGAACTATAAAAACTAACTAAATATTACATCAGCTGCAAGGCATTGAAAAAAATATTACAGAACCCAGAGAAATTGAATGGTAATTAAACCTAGCAATACAATGAAGCGATCCGGCAATCTTTTAAGTTGTCCATGCAGCACCTATATCTGAAACAAAGACATTACAAGTTAAGACAGCAACAATGGAAAGGCAAAGACACTACAATATTGTTTGGCAAAGAATTTGGAACTCATCATTTCGTCGTTATAACAAGATCATTGTAATGCGCACAATAAGCAAACAAAGAGTGCATGCCGCATACCAACAACCAATATAACAGAGCATGTTAGAATGAAACAGCAGACTTACTACTGTCGAGTCCCATGCAAACCAACATGTTCAGGGAGTACAAAATTGGCATGAACAACATAGTAGCAGGCTATAAATTTTGTAACAACGACTGAGCAAGATGAAGTTATGATGGCTACATCTACAGAGCAGGGAATGTAAACCAAAAATAGAAGTTACGATGGCAAAAGCTAAAGAGGAGGGAATGTGAACCAACATGTGCCAAGTGCAATTACTTCACTTTGGCCGTGAACTAAATAATACTCCTGAACTTATAGTGAAGGGGATGCAAATCAAGATGTTTCGGGATATAAACTTGTAATGAGCAACACATGGAGGATAGTTAATGCTGGAGCTTAGGATGGACCAGATACAGAATATAGTGGGATCACCTGTGAACTTGTATAAGAGGGAATGCAAACCAATATGTTCAGCTTTCCATATGTGAGCGTCATGCCAAGTCAGAGAAACAAGTCAATAATGCAGCTTTTGAAGAACAAGATGGCACGCAAAATTATTATCTAGTAGTATGACAAGTTTATTTGTACTACAGGCTAGATAGCAGAGTGATAGCATGCCAAACTAAGTCCTTACTTTGTTAGCTTACAATGAACTAGATACAAAACAATGGCATCACCTGTAGTACAGGGAATGCAAGCCAACATGTTCATGGAGTAAAAAATTGGCACAAACAACATAGTAGCAGGCCATAATTTTTGTAACAACGACTGAGCAAGATAAAGTTATGATGGCTAGATCTACAGAGCAGGGAATGTAAACCAAATATAGAAGTTACGATGCCAAAAGCTATAGAGCAGGGAATGCGAACCAACATGTGCAATTACTTAAAATTGGCCATGAACTAAATAATAGCAGGATGTTACTATAATACCTACAGTATAATTTTTGTAACAACGACTGAGCAAGATAGAAGTTATGATGGCTACATCTACAGAGCAGGGAATGCAAACCAAAATGTTCAATCGCTTAAAGTTAGCAATGAAGTAGAAAATAGCAACGTGTTACGGTCATAGCTAGGAATGAACTAAAAGAGCTTCAGACAAACAAGCATCTGAACCCAGAACATGGCGCTAAAACAAGGGACTTACATTAGGAGAAGCACTCTGTGGGAGTCACAGCAGATCTTCCTGGGGTTGATAGATCCGGTGATGAAGTACGCTACATGTGCTACTTGGGGTTGGAGAGACGGCCATTACACTTCATGGTTACTCATCTCATCTGCAAAAACGTAACGGCGCGTCGTTAGCACAAACAGGTTCCCCCAAGATTAAACAAGAACTTGCAGGCAAGCAATAGAAAAGCGACAGTAGAAGAGTTTAGATCATGCACGGCGCCGGTGAAGCAGATCCGGTTCATGCACAGCGGTGTCGGTGAGCAAGATCCGATGCGGTGGACGACGGATCCGGCGAAGCGGCTCCGGCGGGGTGGACGATACCGCAGCTGAAGCGACTGCGGTAGACTGCTGGATGAGCATATGGTTTCGAGGTTCGGCGGGGATGATCCGGTCCGGTTGATGACGGCGTCGATGAAGCGGCTCCGGCAGGCAGCCGGATGACGAGGATCGCGAGGGCTCGGGTAGGCCAGGGAAGTCCGGCGGGGATGTTCCGGTGCGGTGGTCGTGGAGGTGGTAGAGAGAGGGACTTGAGAAGTTCCGGTGGGTGGTCTCAGATGAGAGACTGAAGGAAATGTATTTTTTTTGGGAGGGTTTCCGGGCTAGGGAGGTGGTGATCGAAAAAATGACGGGCAAACCCCTCACCAACCGACTTTGCTGTCATCTCCACAGGGGTAGAATGGGAATTTGGAAGCGTGTGAAATTTTTGTATTTTGTGGGCGGGAAGTTTTGCCGCTATGAGATTTTGAATTTCGCTAAGGTACAAGTATAATGATAAAAAATTGTGACACCGTACTAGTACCTCTGTTCATGGCCGAGTGCAAAATCAAATCATCATCACGTTGAATATAGGTCACTACCATGATCATGATCTATCTTCTTAATCCCATTCAAAAATGCGTTTGAAATATTTCAGGATTGGTGGGAGATTTTGCCGCCCGACAGAGATTAAATTAAACCACACGTTCGACAATTCAAACTTGAGACCTTGGCTATGATACCATTTAAGTTCGAACTGATTCAAAAAAGGCTAGGCAATTAATTTATATAACATCCACAGGAACAACTACCAAGTTGATCCCAACCGCAGATAAATGCATCCACCAACAAAAGTCTGAACGGTGCCTTAATCTAAGGAAACATTTCACAAGACCAATGTACTCACTATGTTAGTGTTCATCTCCAATTATCTATGGCATTTTCTTAGTCTTTGGGAGATTATAACGAACTTGATTGGCCTCGTGCAGTAGGGCATCACATGCTTCTAATCTCGATCTCAACATGTCAACTTTTGTTCTTAGCATAGCTGTTGCAACTCGTTCTACTTGGAGTTGTTCCTCCAAAACTTGAGCAGAGAAAGACTTGGACTTGGGCTTCAAAACCCAGCATTTCGCAGGAAAGAGTTTTTGGTGATATCTTTATCTTTCCCGGGTTTTGCCATCTCAAATTTCATATTAGCCAGACAAGTTTTGAGTTGTGTAAAAAGAAAAGTTATTACAGAGAAAAATGCAGATGGTAGATTTAATGTGTACGAACTACTTTTAATCATACAAGTTGACATGCCTGACTATAATAAGGACCATCTATCTTGCTAGCAGGCATAATTATTAATGGGCTACCATGTACGGGAACCGTATCCTCTAACGTGAAGGAGCTAAGTCAGGAAAAATAAAGAAGCAAAGTCAGGCTTCTGTAGCATAAGTACAAGGTTATGCACTGTCTTTAACTAATAAAGGTGATTACTGTAGATGTTTAAAAACTAAACTAAATTTTATTACACCATAATTTTCTCTGCATGTAATTACTTCAAATGCAAGACACAAGTTTGTATTGTGCAAATTAATTTAAATTATTTGGATTTTAGACATATGGTTTGGGGGAAGGAAAGTTAGAGTACTGTAGCTTCTCTAACTTTTCACCTTCAAGTTAGAGTACTGTAGCTTCTCTAACTTTTCACCCATGTACGTAGTCCTTCCAAGAAACAGCCGTTATTGCATTACGAGCAGAAAACAGTTCACACGTGCGCTCAGATTCAAATTTTCAGCATGCAGTCGATTTATGGTTTAATTGAAGTACACATCAGGATATTATTTCACACAAAATACAGCAGCCACATGGAACATATCTAATTTTAGTACAACAACAAAATTTGCAATTATTACAGACCACGAAATTTTGAACGAAATTTTGAGCAGTAATTAGTTACAGCATTGGCATCAGCAGTCCACTTGACTGAACAACAGAATCAAAGTTTATTTAGACACCTTCAATTCCCAGACACATCACAACTGGCTTACCATGACAAGTGCATAGGAGATTCTTTAGAACATTTTCTGTCAAAGTTTGCCTATTTTTCAATTCATGTATCTCTTGGCGTGTCTTGGCAATTAATTCATCAGCATCTTTGTTTTCCCGCCCAAATATATCAACTGCCTCTTGGAGTGCATCCCCGAAATCTCTTTGTGCCGGATTAAGTTGACCAATAGATACCATGGGCCTATGCGAGCAATATGCACTCTCACTGCTGCTTTGTGAAACATCAATACTTGAGGCATTGGCCCTTGCTTCTGGCATTGTAGCTTTATTTGAAGCCTGAAATTTAGATAAAACAAGTTACAACATCATATGATGCAATAAAAGACCTCCAATTTCAAGAACATCATTGAGCTGATATAACACAACAAGCAATCAAAAATAGAGCCTCGTACATCTATTTCTTCTGGAATGGTTGGTGTACCGGACTCAGTGGACCAATGAGAGCACGTGCCACTGTCACTGTTGCTCTGTGAAATGACCGCAACACTTGATAAATGGGTTGTCCCTACTGACATTACAGCTTTGTTTGCAGGCTGAAACTAAGACAAAACAAGTTAAAATGCAATACAATACAAGGCAAACAAACAGCATTGTTGACATAATTTTGAAAGAACCATGGGCAGATACAACAAAGAAACCAGTTAAGCCACATGCCTCTTAGAACAAACCAAACTAGATCATGGCGATGATGTATACAATGAACCAAGCAACTAGACATCATGTGCCCAATAACGAAGCCAGGTCACTGCACAGAAGAAATCTAGCAAATAGCCAAATACAGTCAAAAGATGTGCATGTTGGATTTGATACTATTAGGAAAATAATGTATGATTGATTTAAGCATGACTCAGATAGTGCCTTCGACATCGCAGAAGGTCAATGCAACAATTAATTGTATGGCTTGTATGAAGTGCCATAACATTTAAATTAAGCATAACGAGGCATTGCTTAATCTGAGAACTGAGTGCTAGCTCAGTGGCAAGGCTTGCGAGTGCGCAGCCAGCCCACCCGGGTTCGAGTCCCAACAGGACCGAATTAAACGGGGTGTTATCTAGCGCGTATAAATTCGCTGCTAGAGAGGTCTCATCATCTATCTCACAACGTATAGACAAGGGAGGGAATCTTCCTACGTTGGTCAACGTTTAGGCAATGCTTAATCTTGAATTCATGATCAAACTCAAACAAAAAAGGGCATATAACAAGTAGCACCATGTGCATCATGTATAATAGATTACTAGAAACTGAATGAAGCAATTGAACATGGAGCGTATTATATAAACAGCCAGATCATTTGAATATGGATATACCACATCATGTCAATGGGACTCAGAAAAACAAAGCTAGACATTTAAACAAGTAATATAACTATTTTTTCACCATGTTTCAAGTAGAATAGGAAGCTAGGTTAGGAATAAAGCAATCATGTTTCAAGTAGAATAGGAAGCTAGGTTAGGAATAAAGCAATAAAAAAACACAAAGTGCATCATTTCAGCTAGGATCATTTCTATCAAACTTCATGCACTAGCCATGGAACAACAGGCAAACTCAATGAAGCAACAGGCAAAAAATTAACATAATAGAATTTCAGGACTTGTATTAACATAGCCAAATCATGTAACTTATACCCAGGCATGCCGGATGCCAGATGGGTCAAAGGCAGTGTGCAATGTTCCATATGGTCATTGTTTATATTTTATTAGATTCCATTAGGCAACTTAGGTAGTGCAACATACAGAAAATGATGCAATTGAACTATGCACAGGAGGTAAATTAACATTCCAAAAAAAACAGGGAACTTACGTGAGCTTTTTTTTGAGTCACACGGACCTCATCGGGTACTTGGACAGAAGAACCTGGTGCCTCACTGTTTCTCCTCTGCATGAAGGAGAGGCCAATTGTAAACAGAAACAGGTCCAAGATATAGAAGTTTGCATTAAGCAATATACAAAAAACAGCAGGTACTTACATGATTATAGGCGAGCTTTACTCTACGTTTATGAGTGTAAGATGTGCCTGCTGCACGTGTAATAATAACAAACAGTTACGAGTCACGGCTTTGCTATAATTAAATTGACACCAAATAGTAGTAGAAGCATTATGACGTGCATAAACATGTAATACAGGATCGCAGAAAGATATCAAACATGATGTAACTAGAGCAGTAGCCTACGGCCAAATAGTGAGAAATTGTAATCGTGTCAATTGTGGACTTGTATAGCCTACCCCAACTTGTTTGGGAATAAAGGCTTTGTTGTTGTTGTTGTTGTCAATCGTGGACATGTAGAGCATTCAACGGCTCATGATTGGTGGCTCATATTTTGTAGAGTTTCAGCGAATGGGTGGGTTAGGTTACTCAGACCACCACACTGTGTATTTATATCATCTGAGTTAGGGTTACAATACTACTGGACATGGGCCTCTATGGGCCTCACACTGGATACAATATTACTACAGCGCTACTACTAAACTCACTCATGGTCCAACACACCCCCTCAAGATGATCATGGGTAAACAACCATGGCCATCTTGCAACAACAACATGACACATATGACAACTACCAGTAATGAACATTCAGCATAACTCCTAGGATACATGACAGCATTGCACTTTCCATCATCTTGTCATCTCGATTCATCTCTTCATCAGCAGCGAAGATATCCAGCTTCAACCATCTGGGATACGCACAACTCCTAACCATACACGTCCTCAACAACCCCGGCTGCCTCACCACACAAGTTCCGCAGAACCATCCACACTCGCCTCAATGTCCTCAGCCTCTCTTCTCCACTCTGCCCGGCCACCTCTTCCGTCTCTCCCACAAACCCCCAGCCAACTCCTGCCTCAACCATCCACTCCTCAAGCACCCATGCCTATCCCCCGGTCAGGCCTCAACCAGTCTCACCTCAGGCACGCATGCCTTTCCCCTGGACATATCCACAACCATCACCATCACCACTAAACCGCAGCCTCATCAACTCCATCACGACTCAACCGCAGCCTCATCAACTCCATCACCACATATCCTCACAGCCTCACATCTCCATTTTCTCCTCACTTCCACTCGGATGGCGCCTCGTCTGCGCGCCCTGGCCAACCTGGCGTACCGCACCTGGCCACATCGACCGGCTCGCGCTGGTCAACGTCCAGCACCAACCTCCGGCTCCGCCCTGCGCTCAAAGGCTCGCCCCACTCCGCACGCCTCCAACTTCTGCCCCTCACACGGATCCAGATCTCTCTGCCACGGATTCACTTCCTCTTCTCTCCTTTCTAAACCAAAACGATCTTCACCCTCTTCTTTCTCCCCGCGCGAGCAGCCGCCGATCTCACACAGCTCACATCGCTGTGTGTGATAGCCGCAACCGACGCAGAGCACCTGATGCGGCCTCCCGCCGCCTGGATTTCTACATCTCAACGGTGGGTTTTGTGATCAAAGGAAGAACTTGTTTGGTACTGTTTGTGGCGGCTAGCAGGAAGGAAACCTAGGCTCTGATACCATGTAGAGTTTCAGCGAATGGGTGGGTTTGGTCACGGAAAAACATACTTATGCGTCGTGTTTAAACCTAAAGGATGAGGTGGTTATCAACGAAAGCACTTGTAAGTTAGAAATATAGCACGAATTCAGAAATACAGTCAGCTGCAATACTCCTAACAGAACAAAACGCGCAGGGATGTCTGGTTACCTATTTCTGGGCGGCGTTTAGACGTGTTCCGCGTTCTTACGGGTGACGTGGAGGTCGGCGAGGGGACTGCTGTTGCGGTGGGTGCCGGGGAAGCAGATCTTGGGGGGTCGGAGAAGGACATGCTGGGCGGTCGATGAAGTGTTCAGCGCGCCGGCCGAACTAGAAGGTCGGTGAAGCAGATGATGTGCAGTGCACGGTGGCGTCGGTGTCGGCGAAGCTGGTCAGGTGCGGTGGTCGATAGAGTCGGCGAACGAGATACGGTGCGGTGGACGCCGGAGTAGGTGCGGATCAAGCGGATAGGGCAGCCTCGGGGTTTGAAGCCGTGGCAGCTTGAACGGCGAAGTGCGGCGGCCGGGAAGATCTGGAGGTAGGCAAGAGGGGCGGTTTCTCTGAGGGCTTGCGGGCGAAACTAGGGCGAAGCTGGGCGATAGAGGAGTAGAAGGGAATTTCGCAGTCCTTCTTTTGAGGAAAAAAATATTCGCAGATCTGAAACTTTGCGGCGCGAGATATTTGGGCGTTGGCGGGGAATTTTACCGCTCGATGATATTAAATTTTGGCTGCAGTAGGTTTTTTTTTAGAGTATGTAATAATAATAAATAGTAGGCCCTACTAGTACTGTACGTCTGTTCAGGAATCCAAGGGGGTAGAGGTAGAGGTATAGATATATAGACAATATAGAGATATAAGAAATGGCGGGGGCTAGCGGAAATGCACTTTGCCTCATAGGAGCATATGCTCCCATTATGTGAATCCATATTTCAAAGTGTCAAAAAATTCTAAACTAAAATTTTACATGTATATCTAGACATTTTATGTTGGTACACAAGTTTTCTCACAAAAAAATTATGTGGCTCCTATAAAAAAGACAAATTTTGATGTTGTAACACGACTACGTACAGTATATTTTTTGCCTTTTTTTACACGCCACACAAAATGTCGTTTTTCCACGAAAACTTGTGAACGAACATATGATGTCACAATGTATACCAAAAAAATTAACATTTATATAATTTTTTTAATCATTTTCTATAATTGGTGCATATGCACGCGTGTGCCAAAACGCCACCTCCGCAGGCTAGGAGTTTCTAAACTTCTTATGGCACATCAAATAAAATGTTGTTCAAACAATAATAATAATGTGCTTATGATTGTTACTCCCTTCCACCATGAATAAAGTCCACATCGGTTTCGTGTCAAACTTTGACTCGAGATTTAGGTACCCACATGATAGTGCTAGTATCATAGCTAGTATCATACACATTGGTCCCACAAAAATGTTGATGTGGCAGCTAATTAAGTAGGAGAGAGGAGATTAGTGTAACATAGGTAGATACTGTATCATAGCGCAAACAACGAGAAAACTTAATGCTAAACAAATCTTGTACACAAATTTGCATTGAGATTCTAAAAAATAATAAATGTAGCATTACTATGATACTACTCCATGATACTACCCACTATAGAAATAGTATGACCAGCCTAATTTTATGACATCCGCAAAATATACCATTGGAAAGTTCATCGAAACAAGCATCCGATGATATAGTTTTGAATGACATGCAACTCATAATTGGCGGGCCCAAGTATTAGTCTAAGTTTGCCTCTGAAAACAAATTGGCATTGTACTCTAGGACAAAGGGAGACTACTCGCAATGGCAATATCATAAGTAGTATCATGCACTACATGCATGCAAAATGTTGATGTGTCATATCAGTTAATGATGAAAGAGACGATAGTGGTATCATAGGTAGATATCGTATCATATCATGTAGAACTAGAAAAATTACTGCCAAACAAATCTTGTACACACTTTTGTATTGAGATTCTACAAATCCCTAAATACATGTAACATATTATACTACTACATGATGATACTATGGACTGTGAAAATAATATCGTACATTAGTATCATATGTATGATACTATTATATGATACTCCCCATTGTGACTAGTCTAATAATAACAATAGTACTCAAATTTGTCTTGTCCCTCGGGTGTTTAGAAGTATATGTTCGGTCCCTCACGTATTTAAGAATTATGTTTGGCCCCTCAACTCTAATGTGGTCAAAATTGAGCACTTGAACACTTAGTTAGGTCTAGCAATGATAAAAACTTGATTGGTCTGTTTATTATTTGTTATGTGGCACGGCGGCAAAGCATTTTGCTAAATCTCAAGCACACATAGTTGGGGTCCATTAGAGGGACTAATTAAATCAAAGTACAATGGATTATAAAAGCAGGTTTTATCATTGATTAGCTTTGCAACGGCCTATCAACTGTAAGTGTTGCATGTGTTCTAAAGAACTATGTTCATCGTCACAGATCAAGAGGAGTACGCAGTGGAGGACGCACAAAACAACCGTAGGCCAGGTGGGCACACCTTACTAATTTTCTTTTTTCCACTTTATATGTGATAATTTTTTACATAATTAATTAACTAAAACATTTTAAAATAGGGTGGGCCATTCAACCCAAACACCATGTTGCGTACGTCGCTGAGGGTAAGGGGTTTCATCTTCGTTCTATGGTATGAGTATGTAATGCGCGTGATACTCATCGAAGACAATATATATAGCAGACATCACATCAGATGAGCCTATGGATAAAAATGGGCCAAATCATATCTACTAGTGCACAAATGAAGTTAAAAATAGGTCAACCTTCATTAAACCGATACTACTTAAAAGACCATTGTTTGACCTAAGTAAGCGTATATATGAGGTCAGTAATACTAGTCACAATGCATAGTATCATATATAAAAGTATGGTGTGTATGATACAATTAATACTACATGTTACTATGTCAACGATGCATGGTATCATGTACTAGTATCATAATCTTCTTATATTAATTGATTTGTAGAATCTCAATGCAGATCTATGTACAAGATTATTTAACATTAAATTTTCTAGTACTACGTGCTATGATACGGTATCTACCTATGATATTATAATCCTCTCTCTCATCTTTAATTGCAGTGCCACATCAGCTTTTTTGCAAGCATGAGATGCATGATAGTGTACTACCTATGATACTCCCATTGTGGGTAGTCTAAGGGGGCAATGTAAGACCTAATTAAGTGTTTGAGGTTAGTTATGGACCGCTGTTATACCTAATTGTGTTTGAGGTTAGTTAGGGACCTTATTATACATAATTAAGTGTTAGAGGTGAGTTCAAATAATAATATATAGTTGGGGTCTAAAGTTCACCAACGTATGCAACACACGAGCTGCCAAATGTGTACTTAATTAACCCTATTAGGAAAACACAAGATTATCTCATTCAACAAAATATTAGGAAAGTGTATCACAATTGTATTTATCCCTTATCTCTCTCATGTTAACCGAGACAAGAGTTCGTTCTAGGTCAGCTCTACGACAATTAGCGTCGCAAGGGTGGTAACATAGGTGTGCAGTTGCGAAAGTTTTTTCCCAAGTTATCGACTTCCTCAATCCACACTTAATATTTGTGCATGCGGGCCTAAGTATATGGTACTACTTAGTTCTATTCCTAGTATATATGTTGGGTGACTTAGAAAAATCATACTTCGTACATGATTCCTTCGAAAATCCTTTAGGGCTTCTTTGATTCATATTAGGTTGGTATAAGATAATAGGATTTAGATCTTATAGGAATATTTCCTACACTAGTAGTTTGATTCATATGAACATATCCAATAGGAAATAATCCTATAGGAATCATCAAGTAGTGCAAATCCTAGTATAGGATTAAATATTTGGTCCTACCTCATGGAAAAATTCATTTGGCGCAATCAAACGCAACTCATCTTATTATAGGATTTAACTACACATGTCATCCCAAATCCCAATCCTACATTCCTACTCCTATGATTTCCCTATCCTGTGAATGAAAGGAGCCCTTAAAATCAAACTATCCCGCACCTCGTCGATTCGTATAAAACCGACTCTAGCCAACAACTCTTCGCCCGACCTTTCTTCTTCACCATCAGGCCACCACACACTGTCATTTTCCATTGCAACGCATTTAGGGTGTGTTCGGTTCCAGAACCAAGTGGAATGGAATGGAACCGTTCCGCACCTAGAGCCCATTCTTGTGTTCGGTTGTGGAATGGAACGGAACCGAGTGGTTCCTCGAAAGGGAATATTCTCCCCATATGCAGAATGCACCCATTCCACCGAATCGGTGGAATGTGGTGGAACGGCTGTTACTTAGCCGCTATTAATTACAAAGCACTTCACTAATCCAACCAAAAAAATTATTAGTTGTTGTTAATTATGATTTTGAGATTAAAAAGGCCACTATTAATTACGATATTTAGACAAAAGATTAAACTTTAACTTCATTCCGTTCTACTCTCCAAATTCCCCGACCATACAAAAAATAACATTAATTACGATTTTAAGATTAAAAAGGCCATTAGGCGTTGTTAATTACGATTTTAAGATTTAAAAGGCTATTTGCCATTGTTAATTACGATTCTTAGACAAAAGTTTAGTTTAACCACATTCCGTTCTGCTCTCCAATTCCTCCAACCGAACAAAAAACAGTACCATTCTGTACCTCCTTTTTGTCCAAACCGAACGCGGGGATGGAACCATTCCATTCCTCTGGAAAGGAACCATTCCTTACTAAAATCTTCTTGTGCCACCTCCCAGTTTAAAGGCCTACTCGCATAACCCTACAGCTCTGCACTCGCGTGGGCAACCGAACACACCTACATCATCAATGCCCCGCGTACTTATCCGCACCGCCTACAGCTCTGCACTCCTATGACCTATCCATGGCTGGGCAGTCAAAAAAAGCTGCGTCACCTGGGAAATCAACAAGCCACGCAAGCAAGTCGCAAGCATCATAAATTCCGAATCAATGCCTAGCTACAGTCTACCTGGCCTCCTCCCAACTCATTGTCCTTGAGGCCTTAACAAAGCCTTCTAAAAGGGTTTTATCAAAATATTCCATATGGATTAGTAAAAAAACGCACCTGCTAAAGATTCATATATGCCCATTTGAATCTTGGTCAAATCCTAGGTTTGACCATGATTTAAACAAGTTTAAAACATGAATATGAAAATTAAGCATGTATCCTTCGTAGTCACTCCAAAATGAAGCTCTTGAGAGGGTTTTTGAAATTTCCATGTTTGAAACCAAAAAACCACGTACTTCTCTTCATGCTTGACTTCATAAGACAGAGTTTGGGGTTAGGGGTAGCTTGATACATGATTTTTCTCGTTTGAATATGTCTAGACCTTGTTATCAACTTAATTGAATGCTTACTATATATATGACATAAGAAGACTATGTGCATTGGTTTTTCATTTTATTGTTTTTTTAATTTTATGCCCATTTGAATCTTGGTCAAATCCTAAGTTTGACCATGATTTAAACAAGTTGAAAACATGAATATGAAAAATTAAGCATATATCCTTCTTAGTCACTCCAAAATGAAGCTCTTGGGAGGGTTTTTGAAATTTCCATGTTTTAAACCAAAAACCACATATCTTCATGCTTGACTTCATGAGATAGAGTTTAGGGTTAGGGGTAGATACATGATTTCTCTGGTTTGAATATATCTAGACCTTGTTTATCAACTTAATTGAATGCTTACTAATGTGACATAAGAAGACTATGTGCCTTGATTTTCCATTTTTTTGTTTTTTTTGAATTTTTATGCCCATTTGAATCTTGGTCAAATCCTAGGTTTGACCATGATTTAAACAAGTTTAATAAAACATGAATAGGAAAAATTAAGCATATATCCTTCTTAGTCACTCCAAAATGTAGATCTTGGTAGGGTTTTTAAAATTTCCATGTTTGAAACCAAAAACCACGACTTCTCTTCATGCATGCTTGACTTCATAAGACAGAGTTTAGGGCTAGGGTAGCTAGATACATGATGTTTCTGGTTTGAATATGTCTAGACCTTGTTTATCAACTTAATTGAATGCTTACTATATGACATAAGAAGACTACGTGCCTTGGTTTTTCATTTATTTTCATTTATTTTGAATTTTTATGCCCATTTGAATCTTGGTCAAATCCTAGGTTTGACCATGATTTAAACTAGTTTAAAACATAAATATGAAAAATTAAGTATCTATCCTTCTTAGCCACTCCAAAATGAAGCTCTTGGGAGGGTTTTTGAAATTTCCATGATTGAAACCAAAAACCACTTCTCTTCATGCTTGACTTCATAAGTCAGGGTTTAGGGATATATATATAGGGGGTACATACATGATTTTTCTGGTTGGAATATGTCTAGAACTTGTTTTTCAACTTGAGCTTATCTAGAGCTTGTTTTTAAATTTTTTATACCCATTTGATTCTTCGTCAAATCCTAGGTTTGTTGACCTAGATTTGAACAAGTTTAAAACATGAATATGAAAAGGTAAGCATGTATGCTTCTTAATTAGTCACTCCAAAATGAAGCTCTTGGGAGGGTTTTTGAAATTTCCATGATTTAAACCAAAAACCACTTCTCTTCGTGCTTGACTTCATAAGTTAGGGTTTAGGGATATATAGGGGGTAGATACATCATGATTTTTCTGGTTTGAATATGTCTAGAGCTTGTTTATCAACTTAATTGAATGCTTACTATATGACATAAGAAGACTATGTGCCTTGATATTTCATTTTTTTAAAATTATGCCCTTTTGAATATTGGTCAAAACCTAGGTTTGACAAAGATTTAAAAAAGATTAAAACATGAAAATGAAAAAGTAAGCCTTGATCCTTCTTATTAACTCCAAAATGAAGGTTTTTGGGAGGGTTTTTGAAATATCCATGTTTGAAACCCAAAACCACTTCTCTTCGTGCAGAGTTTAGGGTTAGGGGTAGCTAGACACCTGAATTTTCTGGTTTGATATGTCTAGACCTTGTTTATCAACTTAATTGAATGCTTACTATATGACATAAGAAGACTATGTGCCTTGATTTTACATTTTTTTAAATTATGCCCATTTGAATCTTGGTCAAATCCTAGGTTTGACCATGATTTAAACAAGTTTGTTTATCAACTTGAATGCTTGCTATATGACATCAGAAGACTATGTGTTTGGTTTTTGTTTTTTGAATTTGTTATGCCCATTTGAATCTTAGTCAAATCCTAGGTTTGAATATATATGTCTAGACCTTGTATATCAACTTGAATGCTTACTATACATATGACATAAGAATGTTATGTGCTTTGGTTTTTCATTCTTTTCATTTTTTTCTGAATTTTTAGGGCCATTTGAATCTTGGTCAAATCCTTGGTTTGACCAAGATTTAAACAAATTTAAAACATGAAAATGAAAAGGGAAGTCTGTATCCTTCTTAGTCACTCTAAAATGAAGCTTTTGGGATGTTCTTTAAATTTCAATGTTTGAAACCCAAAACGACTTCCCTTCATGCTAGACTTCATAAGATCGACAGGGGGTAGATACATGATTTGTCTGGTTTGGATATATCTAGACCTTGTTTATCAACTTGATTGCTTACGATATGACATAAGAAGACTATGTGATTTGGTTTTTCATTTTTCTGATTTTTTTGAATTTTGTGCCCACCCATTTGTATCTTCGTCAAATCCTAGGTTTGACCAAGATAATTTAAACAAGTTTAAAACATGAAAATGTAAAGGGAAGCATGTATCCTTCTTAGTCACTCTAAAATGAAGCTTTTGGGAGGTTTTTGAAATTTCGATGTTTGAAACCCAAAACCACTTCTCTTCACATGCTTGACTTCATAAGACAGAGTTTAGGGGTTAGGGGTATAGATACATGATTTGTCTGGTTTGAATATGTCTAGACCTTGTTTATCAACTTGAATGCTTACTATATGACATAAGAAGACTATGTGATTTGGTTTTTCATTTTTCTGTTTTTTAATTATTTTTCTGCCCATTTGAATCTTGGTCAAATCCTAGGTTTGAACAAGATTTAGACAAGTTTAACACGTGAAATTAAACGAATAAGTAAGCATTGATCCTTCTTAGTCACTCCAAAATGTACCAATTGATAGTGTTAACTTTGCTTCATGGAAAAAATAATGTCATGTAAATGAGTTAACTTGGATTTCCTACCCTTGAATCCATAGGAAACTTTGTTCTAATGCACTATTATAATCAACCGAGTTTTTACACCAACAGGTCTGTCACTTACGTGTGGTGCCCACGCGTGAGGTCCCACACTTGAGTGAGCACAAGTCACGTGCAATAGGTACGCCAACTCCCAGCCATCTTCTTTGTCAAGAGAAGACGCATCAGGATGCGTATTGGAAGTGTGGGTCCTTCTGGATCCTTCGGTTGTCCCTCTCACAAAAAAAAACAAATCTCTCTCATTCTCGGCCTCGCTCGACTCGCTCGCTCGCTCGCTCGCACCTCCTGCGCACTGACAAACCCTGCACAACAGTCAACATCATCATCATCACCCGAAAAAGGGAAGACACCATAATGCTCTGCCTTTTTTCTCTCCTTCCGAGTGATCCCTCTTCCTCCGAGTTTCACTCGACGGGCAAACGCACATCTGCAGCATAGTAATAATAAAAAGGTAGAAAAATCGATATACGAATCTATAATTAAATAGGTTAAACTAGGGTTTTGCCCAGTACTACAGATCAAGGTTCAAAAAAATCCAACTACGGGGTTCGAACAACACGATTCTAATCCAAGAACTTTTTCGACCTCATCCAAGTGGCCTCAAACTATAGGGTTAGCATCTAGTGCAGTATGTGTGAAAATGTATGCACTATGTGTGCTATAACTTGTATGTCTTTCAAATTTGAACCAACTTTGAATAAGTTTGAAATATTTGAAATGGGGCTTTTGGCTTAAACGTTTGAAACTCAAAACGATTCTCTTCATGCTAGACTTCATAAGACCGAGTTTAGGGTTAGGGGTAGATACATGATTTGTCTGGTTTGAATATGTCTAAACCTTGTTTATCAACTTTAATGCTAACTTCTCAGTCACTCTAAAATGAAGTTTTTGGAGGTTTTTGAAATTTCCATCTTTGAAACCCAAAACCACTTCTCTTCATGCTTGACTTCATAAGAAAAAGTTTAGGGTTAGGGGGTATAGATACATGATTTGTATGGTTTGAATATGTCCAAACCTTGTTTATCAACTTGAATATGCTTACTATATGACATAAGAAGACTATGTACTTTGGTTTTTAATTTTTCTGACTTTTTTAATTTTCTGCGCATTTGAATCATATCTTGGTCAAATCCTAGGTTTCACCAAGATTTAGACAAGTTTAACACGTGAAAACGAGTAAGTAAGCATGGATCCTTCTTAGTCACTCTAAAATGAAGCTTTTGGGATGTTCTTGAAATTTCCATGTTTGAAACCCAAAACCACTTCTCTTCATGATTGACTTCCATAAGATCGACAGATCAGTTTAGGGTTAGGGGTAGATATATACATGATTTTTTGGTTTGAATATGTCTAGACCTTGTTTATCAACTTGAATGCTTACTATACATATGACATAAGAATGCTATGTGCTTTGGTTTTTCATTCTCTTTTGATTTTTTTCTAAATTTTTAGGCCCATTTGAATCTTGGTCAAATCCTTGGTTTGACCAAGATTTAAACAAGTTTAAAACATGAAAATGAAAAGGGAAGTCAGTATCCTTCGTAGTCACTCTAAAATGGAGAAGCTTTTGGGATGTTCTTGTAATTTCTATGTTTGAAACCGAAAACGAGTTCCCTTCACATGCTAGTAGACTAGCTTCATAAGATCGACAGGCCGGGGGTAGATACATGATTTGTCTGGTTTGGATATATCTAGACCTTGTTTATCAACTTTAATGCTTACTATATGACATATATAAGAAAACTATTGCTTTGGTTTTTCCTTTTTCTGTTTTTTTTATTTTGATGCCCATTTGAATCATGTCGAATCCTAGGTTTGACCAAGATAATTTAAACAAGTTTAAAACATGAAAATGAAAAGGGAAGCATGTATCCTTCTTAGTCACTCTAAAATGAAGCTTTTGGGAGGTTTTTGAAATTTCGATGTTTGAAACCCAAAACCACTTCTCTTCACATGCTTGACTTCATAAGACAGAGTTTAGGGGGTTAGGGGTATAGATACATGATTTGTCTGGTTGAATATGTCTAGACCTTGTTTATCAACTTTAATGCTTACTATATGACATAAGAAAACTATTGCTTTGGTTTTTCTTTTTCTGATTTTTTTGAATTTTGATGCCCATTTGAATCTTGTCAAATTCTAGGTTTGACCAAGATTTAAACAAGTTTAAAACATGAAAATGAAAAGGGAAGCATGTAACCTTCTCAGTCACTCTAAAATGAAGTTTTTGGGAGGTTTTTGATATTTCCATGTTTGAAACCCGAAACCACTTCTCTTCATGCTTGACTTCATAAGACAGAGTTTAGGGTTAGGGGTAGATACATGATTTGTGTATGGGTTGAATATGTCCAAACCTTGTTTATCAACTTGAATATGCTTATGTGCTTTGGTTTTTTATTTTTCTGATTTTTTTGAATTTTATGCCCATAAATCTTGGTCAAATCCTAGGTTTGACCAGGATTTAAACAAGTTTAAAACATGAAATGAAAAGATAAGCCTGGATCCTTCTTAGTCACTCTAAAATGAAGCTTTTGGGAGGTTCTTGAAATTTCCATATTTGAAACCCAAAACCACTTCTCTACATGATTGACTTCATAAGACATAGTTTAATTAGAGTTTTAGGGGTAGATATATACATGATTTTTCTGGTTTGAATATATATGTCTAGACCTTGTTTATCAACTTGAATGCATGCTTACTATACATATGACATAAGAATGCTATATATGTGCTTTGGTTTTTCATTCTTTTGATTTTTTTCTGAATTTTTAGGGCCATTTGAATCTTGCATGGTTAAACTTGGGTTTTGCCCAGTTCTAAAGATCAAGGGTTCAAAAAAATCCAACTACGGGGTTCGAACAACACGATTCTAATCCAAGAATTTTTTCGACCTCATCCAAATGGCCTCAAACTATAGGGTTAGCATCTAGTGCAGTATGTGTGAAAATGTATGCACTATGTGTGCTATAACTTGTATGTCTTTCAAATTAAGTTGATAAACAAGGTCTAGACATATTCAAACCAGAATATTATACTGCATTAGTACAAAAAGTTTCCTATGGATTCATCAAGGGTAGTAAAGCCAAGTTAACTCATTGTCATGACTAAGAAGGATCCATGCTTACTTTTTCATTTTCATGTTTTAAACTTGTTTAAATCTTGGTCAAACCTAGGATTTGACCAAGATTCAAATGGTCATAAAAAATCAAACAAAATCAAGAAAATCAAAAACCAAACCACATAGTCTTCTTATGTAATATACTAAGCATTCAAGTTGATCAACGAAGTCTAGACATATTCAAACCAGAAAAATCATGTATCTACCCCCTAACCCTAAACGTTGTCTTATGAAGTCAAGCATGAAGAGAAGAAGTGGTTTTGGGTTTCAAACATGGAAATTTCAAAAACCCACCCAAAAGCTTCATTTTGGAGTGACTAAGAAGGATCCAAGCTTACTTTTTCATTTTCATGTTTCAAACTTGTTTAAATCTTTGTCAAACCTAGGATTTGACCAAGATTCAAATGGGCATAAAAATTCAAAAAAGAAATCAAAAAAATGAAACACCAAAGCACATAAACTTCTTATGTCATATAGTAATTAAGCATTCATGTTGATCAACAAAGTCTATATATATTTAAACAATAAAAATCATGTATATATACCCCCAAACCCAAAACCACTTCTCTTCACATGCTTGACTTCATAAGACAGAGTTTAGGGGTTAGGGGTATAGATACATGATTTGTCTGGTTTGAATATGTCTAGACCTTGTTTATCAACTTGAATGCTTACTATGTGATTTGGTTTTTCATTTTTCTGTTTTTTAATTATTTTTCTGCCCATTTGAATCTTGGTCAAATCCTAGGTTTGAACAAGATTTAGACAAGTTTAACACGTGAAATTAAACGAATAAGTAAGCATTGATCCTTCTTAGTCACTCCAAAATGTACCAATTGATAGTGTTAACTTTGCTTCATGGAAAAAATAATGTCATGTAAATGAGTTAACTTGGATTTCCTACCCTTGAATCCATAGGAAACTTTGTTCTAATGCACTATAATAATCAACCGAGTTTTTACACCAACAGGTCTGTCACTTACGTGTGGTGCCCACGCGTGTGGTCCCACACTTGAGTGAGCACAAGTCACGTGCAATAGGTACGCCAACTCCCAGCCATCTTCTTTGTCAAGAGAAGACGCATCAGGATGCGTATTGGAAGTCTGTGGGTCCTTCTGGATCCTTCGGTTGTCCCTCTCACAAAAAAACAAATCTCTCTCATTCTCGGCCTCGCTCGACTCGCTCGCTCGCTCGCTCGCACCTCCTGCGCACTGACAAACCCTGCACAACAGTCAACATCACCAGAAAAAGAATATACACCATCAATAAGAGGGGCCCCGTGACTGCTCTCCCTTCTTCTCCTTCCGAGTGATTCCTCTTCCTCCGAGTTTCACTCGACGGGCAAACACACATGTGCTGCATAGTAATAATAAAAAAGTAAAAGAATCGACTACGAATCTATTATTAAATAGGTTATAAACTAGGGTTTTCCCCAGTACTACAGATCAAGTTGAAAAAAAAATCCAACTACGGGGTTTGATTTTGGCCTACAAATAAAAAATTAAATAAGTTGAACTAGTATTCCTCTAAAAAATCATTTTGGTTTGCATTGTTTGATAATTTTCATAGCTAGAGTGCATCACAATTTTTTGATTTCATGCTTTGCTTTGCCAATTTTGATTTTTTCTAACCACCTTCTCTTTGATTTCAAATTTAGGTCAAACTATCGATGCCTACTATGTGTTCTACTTGAATTGGATGCAGCATGCGCACATGATATGTTTTGCCATTGTTTTGGGCTTCCACACATCTTGGGGCATCCAAGTATTTAAGTTACCTTGTTTTTTAATTGTAATTCATGTACCCTTTCCTCCCAATTAAATTTTGGTTTTACATTTTTAATTTTTTTAAATTTTTATGCCCATTCTGATGTCATATAGTTAGCATTTAAGTTGATAAACAAGGTCTGGACATATTCAAACCAAAAAATCATGTATCTACCCCCTAACGCTAAACTCTGTCATATGAAGTCAAGCATATGAAGAGAAGTGGTTTTGGGTTTCAAACATGGAAATTTCCATGCTTGAAACCAAAAACCACTTCTCTTCATGCATGCTTGACTTCATAAGACAGAGTTTAGGGTTAGGTGGTAGATACATGATTTTCCTGGTTTGAATATGTTTAGACCTTGTTTATCAAATTAATTGAATGCTTACTATATAACATAAGAGAAGACCTTGTTTTTTTTGAATTTTTATACCCATTCGAATCTTTGTCAAATCCTTGGTTCCACCAAGATTTGAATAAGTTAAAAACATGAATATGAAAAAGTAAGCATGTATGCTTCTTAGTCACTTCAAAATGAAGCTCTTGGGAGGGTTTTTGAATTTCCATGTTCGAAACCAAAAACCACATATCTTCATGCTTGACTTCATGAAACAAAGTTTAGGGTTATGGGTAGATACATGCATGATTTTTCTTGTTTGAATATGTCTAGAACTTGTTTATCAACTTAATTGAATGCCTACTATATAACATAAGAAGACCTTTTTTGTATTTTTTAAATTTTTATACCCATTTGAATCTTGGTCAAATCCTAGGTTTCACCAAGATTTGAATAAGTTTAAAACATGAATATGAAAAAGTAAGCATGCATGTATGCTTCTTAATTAATCACTTCGAAATGAAGCTCTTGGGAGGGTTTTTGAAATTTCCATGTTTGAAACCAAAAACCACATATCTTCATGCATGCGCTTGACTTCATGAGACAGAGTTTAGTGTTAGGGGGTAGATACATGATTTCTCTCGTTTGAATATGTTTGAAACCAAAAACCACATATCTCTGGTTTGCCCGCACTTAGAAATGATATTTGCATCACTTATCATATGTTTGCCCATTTGAATCTTGTCAAATCCTAGATTTGACCAAGATAATTTAAACAAGTTTAAAACATGAAAATGAAAAGGCAAGCTTGTATCCTTCTTAGTCACTCTAAAATGAAGTTTGGGGAGGTTTTTGAAATTTCCATGCTTGAAACCAAAAAACCACTTCTCTTCATGCTTGACTTCATAAAGACAGAGTTTGGGGATATATAGGGGTAGATACATGATTTTTCTGGTTTGATATTGATGTCTACGTTCCCCCTCCTTTCCTGTAGACAGTGTTGGGCCTCCAAGTGCAGAGGTTTGTAGAACAGCAGCAAGTTTTCCCTTAAGTGGATCACCCAAGGTTTATCGAACTCGGGGAGGAAGAGGTCAAAGATATCCCTCTCATGCAACCCTGCAACCACAAAGCAAGAAGTCTCTTGTGTCCCCAACACACCTAATAGGTGCACTAGTTCGGCGAAGAGATAGTGAAATACAGGTGGTATAAATAAGTATGAGCAGTAGTACGGCGCCAGAAAATAGCTCGCTGGCGTGCAGTTGATGGTAGTAATATTGTAGGAAGTAAACATGCAGTAGTAACGCAGCAGTAGTAACGCAGTAAAACAGTAACAAGCAGCGATAGCAGTATTTAGGAACAAGGCCTAGGGATTAGACTTTCACTAGTGGACACTCTCAACATTGATCACATAACAGAATAGATAAATGCATACTCTACACTTTTGTTGGATGATGAACACATTGCGTAGGATTACACGAACCCTCAATGCCGGAGTTAACAAGCTCCACAATAATGCTCATGTTTAAGTAACCTTAAGTGTAAGATAGATCAAAACGACTAAACCAAGTACTAGCATAGCATGCACACTGTCACCTTCATGCATATGTAGGAGGAATAGATCACATCAATATTATCATAGCAATAGTTAACTTCGCAATCTACAAGAGATCATGATCATAGCATAAACCAAGTACTAACACGGTGCACGCACTGTCACCTTTGCACACATGCAGGAGGAATAAAACTACTTTAATAACACATCACTAGAGTAGCACATAGATAAATTGTGATACGATGCACATTGCAATCATAAAGAGATATAAATAAGCACTTCACTACGCTCTTCAACAATGAATAAGTACTTCGTGAAATATAGCCTAAGAGACCCACACGGTGCACACACTGTCACCTTTACACACGTGGGACAAGGAGTCTCCGGAGATCACATAAGTAAAACCCACTTGACTAGCATAATGACATCTAGATTACAAGCATCATCATATGAATCTCAATCATGTAAGGCAGCTCATGAGATTATTGTATTGAACTACATAGGAGAGAGATGAACCACATAGCTACCGGTACAGCCCCGAGCCTCGATGGAGAACTACTCCCTCCTCATGGGAGCAGCAGCGGTGATGAAGATGGCGGTGGAGATGGCAACGGTGTCGATGGAGAAGCCTTCCGGGGGCACTTCCCCGTCCGGCAGGGTGCCGGAACAGAGACTCCTGTCCCCCAGATCTTGGCTTCGCGATGACGGCGGCTCTGGAACTTTTCTCGTATCGTGGCTTTCTCCGTAAGGGTTTTCGATGCAGGGGCTTTAAATAGGCGAAGAGGCGGCGCAGGAGGGTCAACGAGGCGACGAGACCATAGGGTGGCGCGGCGGGCCTGGCCGCGCCACCATGTCATCTGGGCTGTGGCCCCCTCTGGTCCTTCGGGTGTTCTGGAAGCTTCGTGGAAAAATAGGAACCTGGGCGTTGGTTTCGTCCAATTCCGAGAATATTTCGTTACTAGGATTTTTGAAACCAAAAACAGCAGAAATGGCACTTCGGCATCTTGTTAATAGGTTAGTTCCAGAAAATGCGTAAATACGACATATAATGTGCATAAAACATGTAGATATCATCAATAAAGTAGCATGGAACATAAGAAATTATCGATACGTTGGAGACGTATCAGCATCCCCAAGTTCTGCTCGTCCCGAGCAGGTAAAACGATAACAAAGATAATTTCTGAAGTGACATGCCATCATAATCTTGATCATACTATTTGTAAACATATGTAATGAATGCAGCGATCAAAGCAAAGGTAATGACATGAGTAAACAACTGAATCATAAAGCAAAGACTTTTCATGAATAGTACTTCAAGACAAGCATCAATAAGTCTTGCATAAGAGTTAACTCATAAAGCAATAAATCAAAGTAAAGGTGTTGAAGCAACACAAAGGAAGATTAAGTTTCAGCGGTTGCTTTCAACTTATAACATGTATATCTCATGGATATTGTCAACATAAAGTAATATAACAAGTGCAATATGCAAGTATGTAGGAATCAATGCACAGTTCACACAAGTGTTTGCTTCTTGAGGTGGAGAGAGATAGGTGAACTGACTCAACAATAAAAGTAAAAGAATGGTCCTTCAAAGAGGAAAGCATCGATTGCTGTATTTGTGCTAGAGCTTTTATTTTGAAAACATCAAGAGAGCATAAAAATAAAGTTTTGAGAGGTGTTTGTTGTTGTCAACGAATGGTAGCGGGTACTCTAACCCCCTTGCCAGACAAACCTTCAAAGAGCGGCTCCCATTTTATTTTATTTTTGGGTGGCACTCCTTCCAACCTTTCTTTCACAAACCATGGCTAACCGAATCCTCGGGTGCCTGCCAACAATCTCATACCATGAAGGAGTGCCTTTTTATTTTAGTTTTATTATGATGACACTCCTCCCCACCTTTGCTTTCTCAAGCCATGGCTAACCGAATCCTTCGGGTGCCGTCCAACAATCACATACCATGGAGGAGTGTCTATTTTTGTTAATTAATTTGGGACTGGGAATCCCATTGCCAGCTCTTTTTGCAAAATTATTGGATAAGCGGATGAAGCCACTAGTCCATTGGTGAAAGTTGCCCAACAAGATTGAAAGATAAACACCACATACTTCCTCATGAGCTATAAAACATTGACACAAATCAGAGGTGATAAATTTTGAATTGTTTAAAGGTAGCACTCAAGCAATTTACTTTGGAATGGCGGAGAAATACCATGTAGTAGGTAGGTATGGTGGACACAAATGGCATAGTAGTTGGCTCAAGGATTTTGGATGCATGAGAAGTATTCCCTCTCGATACAAGGTTTAGGCTAGCAAGGTTATTTGAAGCAAACTCAAGGATGAAACGGTGCAGCAAGACTCACATAAAAGACATATTGTAAACATTATAAGACTCTACACCGTCTTCCTTGTTGTTCAAACTCAATACTAGAAATTATCTAGACCTTAGAGAGACCAATTATGCAAACCAAATTTTAGCAAGCTCTATGTATTCCTTCATTAATAGGTGCAAAGTATATGATGCAAGAGCTTAAACATGAGCATAACAATTGCCAAGTATCACATTATCCAAGACATTTTACCAATTACTACATGTAGCATTTTTCAATTCCAACCATATAACAATTTAACGAAGAGGAAACTTCGCCATGAATATTATGAGCTAAGAACACATGTGTTCATATGAACCAGCGGAGCGTGTCTCTCTCCCACACAAGGATGAACTTATTCAGAGAACTAAGATAACAAAACAAAAACAAAAATAAAAGCACACAGACGCTCCAAGTAAAATACATAGGATGTGATGGAATAAAAATATAGTTTCACTAGAAGAAACCTGATAAGTTGTCGATGAAGAAGGGGATGCCTTGGGCATCCCCAAGCTTAGATGCTTGAGTCTTCTTAAAATATGCAGGTATGAACCACCGGGGCATCCCCAAGCTTAGACCTTTCACTCTTCTCGATCACATTATATCACCCTCTTCTATTGACCCTTGAAAACTTCCTTCACACCAAACTTCAAGCAAACTCATTAGAGGGTTAGTGCATAATCAAAAATTCACATGTTCAGAGGTGACACAAACATTCTTTTCACTTCTGGACATTGCATAAAGCTACTGGACATTAATGGATCAAAGAAATTCATCCAACATAGCAAAAGAGGCAATGCGAAATAAAAGGCAGAATCTGTCAAAAACAGAACAGTCCGTAAAGACGAATTTAGAAATGGCACCAGACTTGCTCAAATGGAAAAACTCAAAACTAATGAAAGTTGCGTACATATCTGAGGATCACGCTCGTAAATTGGCAGATTTTTTCGAATTTTCTACAGAGAATTGTGCCCAGATTCGTGACAGACAGCAATGCTGTTTCTGCGCAGCGATCCCAAATATAACATCAACTTTGACATAGAAACTTTACTTGACACAAAAACATGATAAGGAGAGGTTGCTACAGTAGTAAACAACTTCCAAGACTCAAATATAAAACAAAGTACTGTAGTAAAAAAACACATGGGTTATCTCCCAAGAAGTTCTTTCTTTATAGCCATTAAGATGGGCTCAGCAGTTTTAATGATGCTCTCATGAAAATAGACAATGAAGCAAAAGAGAACATCAAGAAGCAATTTCAAAACACATTTAAGTCTAACATGCTTCCTATGCATAGGAATATTGTAAATAAACAAGTTCATGAAGAGCAAAGTAACAAGCATAGGAAGATAAAACAAGTGTAGCTTCAAAAATTTCAGCACATAGAGAGGTGTTTTAGTAACATGAAATTTTTTACAACCATATTTTCCTCTCTCATAATAACTTTCAGTAGCATCATGAGCAAACTCAACAATATAACTATCACTTAAAGCATTCTTATCATGAGTCTCATGCATAAAATAATTACTACTCCCAACATAAGCATAATCAATTTTATTAGTTGTAGTGGGAGCAAATTCAACAAAGTAGCTATCAAATATAGGAGGTATATTGTAATCATAATCAAATTTATCCTCCATAACAGGTGGTAACAAAAGACTACTATCATTATAATCATCATAAATAGGAGGCAAAGTATCATCAAAGTAAATTTTCTCCTCAATGCTTGGGGGACTAAAGATATCATGCTCATCAAAGCCAGCTTCCCCAAGCTTAGAATTTTCCATAGCATTAGCAACAATGGTGTTCAAAGCATTCATACTAATAACATTCCCATTATCATGCATATAAAGTTCCATGGGTTTTTTAATTCTCTCTTCAAACACATCATGTCCTAATTCAAGATAAAGTTCATAAAGATCTCTCATATTTTTGTTGTTTTCCATTATGCCTAACTAGTGTAAACAAGAAACCAAATGTCGCAATTGCAGAGTCTAAAGGAAATAGCTTCGAGTACTTACAATGGCGCCGGAAAATAGCTTAGTAGCCGAGGTCCGGAGTGTGAGTACCTTTTACCTTTCCTCCCCGGCAACGGCGCCAGAAAATAGCTTGATGTCTACGTTCCCCCTCCTTTCCTGTAGACAGTGTTGGGCCTCCAAGTGAGGTTTGTAGAACAGCACAAGTTTTCCCTTAAGTGGATCACCCAAGGTTTATCGAACTCAGGGAGGAAGAGGTCAAAGATATCCCTCTCATGCAACCCTGCAACCACAAAGCAAGAAGTCTCTTGTGTCCCCAACACACCTAATAGGTGCACTAGTTCGGCGAAGAGATAGTGAAATACAGGTGGTATAAATAAGTATGAGCAGTAGTACGGCGCCAGAAAATAGCTGGCGTGCAGTTGATGGTAGTAATATTGTAGGAAGTAAACATGCAGTAGTAACGCAGCAGTAGTAACGCAGTAAAACAGTAACAAGCAGTGATAGCAGTATTTAGGAACAAGGCCTAGGGATTAGACTTTCACTAGTGGACACTCTCAACATTGATCACATAACAGAATAGATAAATGCATACTCTACACTTTTGTTGGATGATGAACACATTGCGTAGGATTACACGAACCCTCAATGCCGGAGTTAACAAGCTCCACAATAATGCTCATGTTTAAGTAACCTTAAGTGTAAGATAGATCAAAACGACTAAACCAAGTACTAGCATAGCATGCACACTGTCACCTTCATGCATATGTAGGAGGAATAGATCACATCAATATTATCATAGCAATAGTTAACTTCGCAATCTACAAGAGATCATGATCATAGCATAAACCAAGTACTAACACGGTGCACGCACTGTCACCTTTGCACACATGCAGGAGGAATAAAACTACTTTAATAACACATCACTAGAGTAGCACATAGATAAATTGTGATACGATGCACATTGCAATCATAAAGAGATATAAATAAGCACTTCACTACGCTCTTCAACAGTGAATAAGTACTTCGTGAAATATAGCCTAAGAGACCCACACGGTGCACACACTGTCACCTTTACACACGTGGGACAAGGAGTCTCCGGAGATCACATAAGTAAAACCCACTTGACTAGCATAATGACATCTAGATTACAAGCATCATCATATGAATCTCAATCATGTAAGGCAGCTCATGAGATTATTGTATTGAACTACATAGGAGAGAGATGAACCACATAGCTACCGGTACAGCCCCGAGCCTTGATGGAGAACTACTCCCTCCTCATGGGAGCAGCAGCGGTGATGAAGATGGCGGTGGAGATGGCAGCGGTGTCGATGGAGAAGCCTTCCGGGGGCACTTCCCCGCTCCGGCGCAGGAACAGAGACTCCTGTCCCCCAGATCTTGGCTTCGCGATGACGGCGGCTCTGGAACTTTTCTCGTATCGTGGCTTTCTCCGTAAGGGTTTTCGATGCAGGGGCTTTAAATAGGCGAAGAGGCGGCGCAGGAGGGTCAACGAGGCGACGAGACCATAGGGTGGCGCGGCCTGGGCCCACCATGTCATCTGGGGGCCTGTGGCCCCCCTCTGGTCCTTCCCGGGTGTTCTGGAAGCTTCGTGGAAAAATAGGAACCTGGGCGTTGGTTTCGTCCAATTCCGAGAATATTTCGTTACTAGGATTTCTGAAACCAAAAACAGCAGAAAACAGGAACTGGCACTTCGGCATCTTGTTAATAGGTTAGTTCCAGAAAATGCGTAAATACGACATATAATGTGCATAAAACATGTAGATATCATCAATAAAGTAGCATGGAACATAAGAAATTATCGATACGTTGGAGGTTTGATATGTCTAGACCTTGTTTATCAACTTAATTGAATGCTTACTATATGACATAAGAAGACTATGTGCCTTGATTTTACATTTTTTTAAATTATGCCCATTTGAATCTTGGTCAAATCCTAGGTTTGACCATGATTTAAACAAGTTTAAAACATGAATATGAAAATTAAGCATGTATCCTTCGTAGTCACTCCAAAATGAAGCTCTTGAGAGGGTTTTTGAAATTTCCATGTTTGAAACCAAAAAACCACGTACTTCTCTTCATGCTTGACTTCATAAGACAGAGTTTGGGGTTAGCTAGGGGTAGCTTGATACATGATTTTTCTCGTTTGAATATGTCTAGACCTTGTTATCAACTTAATTGAATGCTTACTATATATATGACATAAGAAGACTATGTGCATTGGTTTTTCATTTTATTGTTTTTTTAATTTTATGCCCATTTGAATCTTGGTCAAATCCTAAGTTTGACCATGATTTAAACAAGTTGAAAACATGAATATGAAAAATTAAGCATATATCCTTCTTAGTCACTCCAAAATGAAGCTCTTGGGAGGGTTTTTGAAATTTCCATGTTTTAAACCAAAAACCACATATCTTCATGCTTGACTTCATGAGATAGAGTTTAGGGTTAGGGGGTAGATACATGATTTCTCTGGTTTGAATATATCTAGACCTTGTTTATCAACTTAATTGAATGCTTACTAATGTGACATAAGAAGACTATGTGCCTTGATTTTCCATTTTTTGTTTTTTCTGAATTTTTATGCCCATTTGAATCTTGGTCAAATCCTAGGTTTGACCATGATTTAAACAAGTTTAATAAAACATGAATAGGAAAAATTAAGCATATATCCTTCTTAGTCACTCCAAAATGTAGATCTTGGTAGGGTTTTTAAAATTTCCATGTTTGAAACCAAAAACCACGACTTCTCTTCATGCATGCTTGACTTCATAAGACAGAGTTTAGGGCTAGGGTAGCTAGATACATGATGTTTCTGGTTTGAATATGTCTAGACCTTGTTTATCAACTTAATTGAATGCTTACTATATGACATAAGAAGACTACGTGCCTTGGTTTTTCATTTATTTTCATTTATTTTGAATTTTTATGCCCATTTGAATCTTGGTCAAATCCTAGGTTTGACCATGATTTAAACTAGTTTAAAACATAAATATGAAAAATTAAGTATCTATCCTTCTTAGCCACTCCAAAATGAAGCTCTTGGGAGGGTTTTTGAAATTTCCATGATTGAAACCAAAAACCACTTCTCTTCATGCTTGACTTCATAAGTCAGGGTTTAGGGATATATATATAGGGGGTACATACATGATTTTTCTGGTTGGAATATGTCTAGAACTTGTTTTTCAACTTGAGCTTATCTAGAGCTTGTTTTTAAATTTTTTATACCCATTTGATTCTTCGTCAAATCCTAGGTTTGTTGACCTAGATTTGAACAAGTTTAAAACATGAATATGAAAAGGTAAGCATGTATGCTTCTTAATTAGTCACTCCAAAATGAAGCTCTTGGGAGGGTTTTTGAAATTTCCATGATTTAAACCAAAAACCACTTCTCTTCGTGCTTGACTTCATAAGTTAGGGTTTAGGGATATATAGGGGGTAGATACATCATGATTTTTCTGGTTTGAATATGTCTAGAGCTTGTTTATCAACTTAATTGAATGCTTACTATATGACATAAGAAGACTATGTGCCTTGATATTTCATTTTTTTAAAATTATGCCCTTTTGAATATTGGTCAAAACCTAGGTTTGACAAAGATTTAAAAAAGATTAAAACATGAAAATGAAAAAGTAAGCCTTGATCCTTCTTATTAACTCCAAAATGAAGGTTTTTGGGAGGGTTTTTGAAATATCCATGTTTGAAACCCAAAACCACTTCTCTTCGTGCAGAGTTTAGGGTTAGGGGTAGCTAGACACATGAATTTTCTGGTTTGATATGTCTAGACCTTGTTTATCAACTTAATTGAATGCTTACTATATGACATAAGAAGACTATGTGCCTTGATTTTACATTTTTTTAAAATTATGCCCATTTGAATCTTGGTCAAATCCTAGGTTTGACCATGATTTAAACAAGTTTGTTTATCAACTTGAATGCTTGCTATATGACATCAGAAGACTATGTGTTTGGTTTTTGTTTTTTGAATTTGTTATGCCCATTTGAATCTTAGTCAAATCCTAGGTTTGAATATATATGTCTAGACCTTGTATATCAACTTGAATGCTTACTATACATATGACATAAGAATGTTATGTGCTTTGGTTTTTCATTCTTTTCATTTTTTTCTGAATTTTTAGGGCCATTTGAATCTTGGTCAAATCCTTGGTTTGACCAAGATTTAAACAAATTTAAAACATGAAAATGAAAAGGGAAGTCTGTATCCTTCTTAGTCACTCTAAAATGAAGCTTTTGGGATGTTCTTTAAATTTCAATGTTTGAAACCCAAAACGACTTCCCTTCATGCTAGACTTCATAAGATCGACAGGGGGTAGATACATGATTTGTCTGGTTTGGATATATCTAGACCTTGTTTATCAACTTGATTGCTTACGATATGACATAAGAAGACTATGTGATTTGGTTTTTCATTTTTCTGATTTTTTTGAATTTTGTGCCCACCCATTTGTATCTTCGTCAAATCCTAGGTTTGACCAAGATAATTTAAACAAGTTTAAAACATGAAAATGTAAAGGGAAGCATGTATCCTTCTTAGTCACTCTAAAATGAAGCTTTTGGGAGGTTTTTGAAATTTCGATGTTTGAAACCCAAAACCACTTCTCTTCACACGCTTGACTTCATAAGACAGTTTAGGGGTTAGGGGTATAGATACATGATTTGTCTGGTTTGAATATGTCTAGACCTTGTTTATCAACTTGAATGCTTACTATATGACATAAGAAGACTATGTGATTTGGTTTTTCATTTTTCTGTTTTTTAATTATTTTTCTGCCCATTTGAATCTTGGTCAAATCCTAGGTTTGAACAAGATTTAGACAAGTTTAACACGTGAAATTAAACGAATAAGTAAGCATTGATCCTTCTTAGTCACTCCAAAATGTACCAATTGATAGTGTTAACTTTGCTTCATGGAAAAAATAATGTCATGTAAATGAGTTAACTTGGATTTCCTACCCTTGAATCCATAGGAAACTTTGTTCTAATGCACTATTATAATCAACCGAGTTTTTACACCAACAGGTCTGTCACTTACGTGTGGTGCCCACGCGTGAGGTCCCACACTTGAGTGAGCACAAGTCACGTGCAATAGGTACGCCAACTCCCAGCCATCTTCTTTGTCAAGAGAAGACGCATCAGGATGCGTATTGGAAGTCTGTGGGTCCTTCTGGATCCTTCGGTTGTCCCTCTCACAAAAAAACAAATCTCTCTCATTCTCGGCCTCGCTCGACTCGCTCGCTCGCTCGCACCTCCTGCGCACTGACAAACCCTGCACAACAGTCAACATCATCATCATCACCCGAAAAAGGGAAGACACCATAATGCTCTGCCTTTTTTCTCTCCTTCCGAGTGATCCCTCTTCCTCCGAGTTTCACTCGACGGGCAAACGCACATCTGCAGCATAGTAATAATAAAAAGGTAGAAAAATCGATATACGAATCTATAATTAAATAGGTTAAACTAGGGTTTTGCCCTGTACTACAGATCAAGGTTCAAAAAAATCCAACTACGGGGTTCGAACAACACGATTCTAATCCAAGAACTTTTTCGACCTCATCCAAGTGGCCTCAAACTATAGGGTTAGCATCTAGTGCAGTATGTGTGAAAATGTATGCACTATGTGTGCTATAACTTGTATGTCTTTCAAATTTGAACCAACTTTGAATAAGTTTGAAATATTTGAAATGGGGCTTTTGGCTTAAACGTTTGAAACTCAAAACGATTCTCTTCATGCTAGACTTCATAAGACCGAGTTTAGGGTTAGGGGTAGATACATGATTTGTCTGGTTTGAATATGTCTAAACCTTGTTTATCAACTTTAATGCTAACTTCTCAGTCACTCTAAAATGAAGTTTTTGGAGGTTTTTGAAATTTCCATCTTTGAAACCCAAAACCACTTCTCTTCATGCTTGACTTCATAAGAAAAAGTTTAGGGTTAGGGGGTATAGATACATGATTTGTATGGTTTGAATATGTCCAAACCTTGTTTATCAACTTGAATATGCTTACTATATGACATAAGAAGACTATGTACTTTGGTTTTTAATTTTTCTGACTTTTTTAATTTTCTGCGCATTTGAATCATATCTTGGTCAAATCCTAGGTTTCACCAAGATTTAGACAAGTTTAACACGTGAAAACGAGTAAGTAAGCATGGATCCTTCTTAGTCACTCTAAAATGAAGCTTTTGGGATGTTCTTGAAATTTCCATGTTTGAAACCCAAAACCACTTCTCTTCATGATTGACTTCCATAAGATCGACAGATCAGTTTAGGGTTAGGGGTAGATATATACATGATTTTTTGGTTTGAATATGTCTAGACCTTGTTTATCAACTTGAATGCTTACTATACATATGACATAAGAATGCTATGTGCTTTGGTTTTTCATTCTCTTTTTGATTTTTTTCTAAATTTTTAGGCCCATTTGAATCTTGGTCAAATCCTTGGTTTGACCAAGATTTAAACAAGTTTAAAACATGAAAATGAAAAGGGAAGTCAGTATCCTTCGTAGTCACTCTAAAATGGAGAAGCTTTTGGGATGTTCTTGTAATTTCTATGTTTGAAACCGAAAACGAGTTCCCTTCACATGCTAGTAGACTAGCTTCATAAGATCGACAGGCCGGGGGTAGATACATGATTTGTCTGGTTTGGATATATCTAGACCTTGTTTATCAACTTTAATGCTTACTATATGACATATATAAGAAAACTATTGCTTTGGTTTTTCCTTTTTCTGTTTTTTTTTATTTTGATGCCCATTTGAATCATGTCGAATCCTAGGTTTGACCAAGATAATTTAAACAAGTTTAAAACATGAAAATGAAAAGGGAAGCATGTATCCTTCTTAGTCACTCTAAAATGAAGCTTTTGGGAGGTTTTTGAAATTTCGATGTTTGAAACCCAAAACCACTTCTCTTCACATGCTTGACTTCATAAGACAGAGTTTAGGGGGTTAGGGGTATAGATACATGATTTGTCTGGTTGAATATGTCTAGACCTTGTTTATCAACTTTAATGCTTACTATATGACATAAGAAAACTATTGCTTTGGTTTTTCTTTTTCTGATTTTTTTGAATTTTGATGCCCATTTGAATCTTGTCAAATTCTAGGTTTGACCAAGATTTAAACAAGTTTAAAACATGAAAATGAAAAGGGAAGCATGTAACCTTCTCAGTCACTCTAAAATGAAGTTTTTGGGAGGTTTTTGATATTTCCATGTTTGAAACCCGAAACCACTTCTCTTCATGCTTGACTTCATAAGACAGAGTTTAGGGTTAGGGGTAGATACATGATTTGTGTATGGGTTGAATATGTCCAAACCTTGTTTATCAACTTGAATATGCTTATGTGCTTTGGTTTTTTATTTTTCTGATTTTTTTGAATTTTATGCCCATAAATCTTGGTCAAATCCTAGGTTTGACCAGGATTTAAACAAGTTTAAAACATGAAATGAAAAGATAAGCCTGGATCCTTCTTAGTCACTCTAAAATGAAGCTTTTGGGAGGTTCTTGAAATTTCCATATTTGAAACCCAAAACCACTTCTCTACATGATTGACTTCATAAGACATAGTTTAATTAGAGTTTTAGGGGTAGATATATACATGATTTTTCTGGTTTGAATATATATGTCTAGACCTTGTTTATCAACTTGAATGCATGCTTACTATACATATGACATAAGAATGCTATATATGTGCTTTGGTTTTTCATTCTTTTGATTTTTTTCTGAATTTTTAGGGCCATTTGAATCTTGCATGGTTAAACTTGGGTTTTGCCCAGTTCTAAAGATCAAGGGTTCAAAAAAATCCAACTACGGGGTTCGAACAACACGATTCTAATCCAAGAATTTTTTCGACCTCATCCAAATGGCCTCAAACTATAGGGTTAGCATCTAGTGCAGTATGTGTGAAAATGTATGCACTATGTGTGCTATAACTTGTATGTCTTTCAAATTAAGTTGATAAACAAGGTCTAGACATATTCAAACCAGAATATTATACTGCATTAGTACAAAAAGTTTCCTATGGATTCATCAAGGGTAGTAAAGCCAAGTTAACTCATTGTCATGACTAAGAAGGATCCATGCTTACTTTTTCATTTTCATGTTTTAAACTTGTTTAAATCTTGGTCAAACCTAGGATTTGACCAAGATTCAAATGGTCATAAAAAATCAAACAAAATCAAGAAAATCAAAAACCAAACCACATAGTCTTCTTATGTAATATACTAAGCATTCAAGTTGATCAACGAAGTCTAGACATATTCAAACCAGAAAAATCATGTATCTACCCCCTAACCCTAAACGTTGTCTTATGAAGTCAAGCATGAAGAGAAGAAGTGGTTTTGGGTTTCAAACATGGAAATTTCAAAAACCCACCCAAAAGCTTCATTTTGGAGTGACTAAGAAGGATCCAAGCTTACTTTTTCATTTTCATGTTTCAAACTTGTTTAAATCTTTGTCAAACCTAGGATTTGACCAAGATTCAAATGGGCATAAAAATTCAAAAAAGAAATCAAAAAAATGAAACACCAAAGCACATAAACTTCTTATGTCATATAGTAATTAAGCATTCATGTTGATCAACAAAGTCTATATATATTTAAACAATAAAAATCATGTATATATACCCCCAAACCCAAAACCACTTCTCTTCACATGCTTGACTTCATAAGACAGAGTTTAGGGGTTAGGGGTATAGATACATGATTTGTCTGGTTTGAATATGTCTAGACCTTGTTTATCAACTTGAATGCTTACTATGTGATTTGGTTTTTCATTTTTCTGTTTTTTAATTATTTTTCTGCCCATTTGAATCTTGGTCAAATCCTAGGTTTGAACAAGATTTAGACAAGTTTAACACGTGAAATTAAACGAATAAGTAAGCATTGATCCTTCTTAGTCACTCCAAAATGTACCAATTGATAGTGTTAACTTTGCTTCATGGAAAAAATAATGTCATGTAAATGAGTTAACTTGGATTTCCTACCCTTGAATCCATAGGAAACTTTGTTCTAATGCACTATAATAATCAACCGAGTTTTTACACCAACAGGTCTGTCACTTACGTGTGGTGCCCACGCGTGTGGTCCCACACTTGAGTGAGCACAAGTCACGTGCAATAGGTACGCCAACTCCCAGCCATCTTCTTTGTCAAGAGAAGACGCATCAGGATGCGTATTGGAAGTCTGTGGGTCCTTCTGGATCCTTCGGTTGTCCCTCTCACAAAAAAAACAAATCTCTCTCATTCTCGGCCTCTCTCGCTCGCTCGCTCCTCCTGCTCACTGACAAACCCTGCACAAAAGTCAACATCATCACCCGAAAAAGGGGAGACACCATAATTCTCTCCCTTCTTCTCTCCTTCCGAGTGATCCCTCTTCCTCCGAGTTTCACTCGACGGGCAAACACACATGTGCTGCATAGTAATAATAAAAAAGTAAAAGAATCGACTACGAATCTATTATTAAATAGGTTATAAACTAGGGTTTTCCCCAGTACTACAGATCAAGTTGAAAAAAAAATCCAACTACGGGGTTTGATTTTGGCCTACAAATAAAAAATTAAATAAGTTGAACTAGTATTCCTCTAAAAAATCATTTTGGTTTGCATTGTTTGATAATTTTCATAGCTAGAGTGCATCACAATTTTTTGATTTCATGCTTTGCTTTGCCAATTTTGATTTTTTCTAACCACCTTCTCTTTGATTTCAAATTTAGGTCAAACTATCGGTGCCTACTATGTGTTCTACTTGAATTGGATGCAGCATGCGCACATGATATGTTTTGCCATTGTTTTGGGCTTCCACACATCTTGGGGCATCCAAGTATTTAAGTTACCTTGTTTTTTAATTGTAATTCATGTACCCTTTCCTCCCAATTAAATTTTGGTTTTACATTTTTAATTTTTTTAAATTTTTATGCCCATTCTGATGTCATATAGTTAGCATTTAAGTTGATAAACAAGGTCTGGACATATTCAAACCAAAAAATCATGTATCTACCCCCTAACGCTAAACTCTGTCATATGAAGTCAAGCATATGAAGAGAAGTGGTTTTGGGTTTCAAACATGGAAATTTCCATGCTTGAAACCAAAAACCACTTCTCTTCATGCATGCTTGACTTCATAAGACAGAGTTTAGGGTTAGGTGGTAGATACATGATTTTCCTGGTTTGAATATGTTTAGACCTTGTTTATCAAATTAATTGAATGCTTACTATATAACATAAGAGAAGACCTTGTTTTTTTTGAATTTTTATACCCATTCGAATCTTTGTCAAATCCTTGGTTCCACCAAGATTTGAATAAGTTAAAAACATGAATATGAAAAAGTAAGCATGTATGCTTCTTAGTCACTTCAAAATGAAGCTCTTGGGAGGGTTTTTGAATTTCCATGTTCGAAACCAAAAACCACATATCTTCATGCTTGACTTCATGAAACAAAGTTTAGGGTTATGGGTAGATACATGCATGATTTTTCTTGTTTGAATATGTCTAGAACTTGTTTATCAACTTAATTGAATGCCTACTATATAACATAAGAAGACCTTTTTTGTATTTTTTAAATTTTTATACCCATTTGAATCTTGGTCAAATCCTAGGTTTCACCAAGATTTGAATAAGTTTAAAACATGAATATGAAAAAGTAAGCATGCATGTATGCTTCTTAATTAATCACTTCGAAATGAAGCTCTTGGGAGGGTTTTTGAAATTTCCATGTTTGAAACCAAAAACCACATATCTTCATGCATGCGCTTGACTTCATGAGACAGAGTTTAGTGTTAGGGGGTAGATACATGATTTCTCTCGTTTGAATATGTTTGAAACCAAAAACCACATATCTCTGGTTTGCCCGCACTTAGAAATGATATTTGCATCACTTATCATATGTTTGCCCATTTGAATCTTGTCAAATCCTAGATTTGACCAAGATAATTTAAACAAGTTTAAAACATGAAAATGAAAAGGCAAGCTTGTATCCTTCTTAGTCACTCTAAAATGAAGTTTGGGGAGGTTTTTGAAATTTCCATGCTTGAAACCAAAAAACCACTTCTCTTCATGCTTGACTTCATAAAGACAGAGTTTGGGGATATATAGGGGTAGATACATGATTTTTCTGGTTTGATATGTCTAGACCTTGTTTATCAACTTAATTGAATGCTTACTATATGACATAAGAAGACTATGTGCCTTGATTTTACATTTTTTTAAATTATGCCCATTTGAATCTTGGTCAAATCCTAGGTTTGACCATGATTTAAACAAGTTTAAAACATGAATATGAAAATTAAGCATGTATCCTTCGTAGTCACTCCAAAATGAAGCTCTTGAGAGGGTTTTTGAAATTTCCATGTTTGAAACCAAAAAACCACGTACTTCTCTTCATGCTTGACTTCATAAGACAGAGTTTGGGGTTAGCTAGGGGTAGCTTGATACATGATTTTTCTCGTTTGAATATGTCTAGACCTTGTTATCAACTTAATTGAATGCTTACTATATATATGACATAAGAAGACTATGTGCATTGGTTTTTCATTTTATTGTTTTTTTAATTTTATGCCCATTTGAATCTTGGTCAAATCCTAAGTTTGACCATGATTTAAACAAGTTGAAAACATGAATATGAAAAATTAAGCATATATCCTTCTTAGTCACTCCAAAATGAAGCTCTTGGGAGGGTTTTTGAAATTTCCATGTTTTAAACCAAAAACCACATATCTTCATGCTTGACTTCATGAGATAGAGTTTAGGGTTAGGGGTAGATACATGATTTCTCTGGTTTGAATATATCTAGACCTTGTTTATCAACTTAATTGAATGCTTACTAATGTGACATAAGAAGACTATGTGCCTTGATTTTCCATTTTTTGTTTTTTTTGAATTTTTATGCCCATTTGAATCTTGGTCAAATCCTAGGTTTGACCATGATTTAAACAAGTTTAATAAAACATGAATAGGAAAAATTAAGCATATATCCTTCTTAGTCACTCCAAAATGTAGATCTTGGTAGGGTTTTTAAAATTTCCATGTTTGAAACCAAAAACCACGACTTCTCTTCATGCATGCTTGACTTCATAAGACAGAGTTTAGGGCTAGGGTAGCTAGATACATGATGTTTCTGGTTTGAATATGTCTAGACCTTGTTTATCAACTTAATTGAATGCTTACTATATGACATAAGAAGACTACGTGCCTTGGTTTTTCATTTATTTTCATTTATTTTGAATTTTTATGCCCATTTGAATCTTGGTCAAATCCTAGGTTTGACCATGATTTAAACTAGTTTAAAACATAAATATGAAAAATTAAGTATCTATCCTTCTTAGCCACTCCAAAATGAAGCTCTTGGGAGGGTTTTTGAAATTTCCATGATTGAAACCAAAAACCACTTCTCTTCATGCTTGACTTCATAAGTCAGGGTTTAGGGATATATATATAGGGGGTACATACATGATTTTTCTGGTTGGAATATGTCTAGAACTTGTTTTTCAACTTGAGCTTATCTAGAGCTTGTTTTTAAATTTTTTATACCCATTTGATTCTTCGTCAAATCCTAGGTTTGTTGACCTAGATTTGAACAAGTTTAAAACATGAATATGAAAAGGTAAGCATGTATGCTTCTTAATTAGTCACTCCAAAATGAAGCTCTTGGGAGGGTTTTTGAAATTTCCATGATTTAAACCAAAAACCACTTCTCTTCGTGCTTGACTTCATAAGTTAGGGTTTAGGGATATATAGGGGGTAGATACATCATGATTTTTCTGGTTTGAATATGTCTAGAGCTTGTTTATCAACTTAATTGAATGCTTACTATATGACATAAGAAGACTATGTGCCTTGATATTTCATTTTTTTAAAATTATGCCCTTTTGAATATTGGTCAAAACCTAGGTTTGACAAAGATTTAAAAAAGATTAAAACATGAAAATGAAAAAGTAAGCCTTGATCCTTCTTATTAACTCCAAAATGAAGGTTTTTGGGAGGGTTTTTGAAATATCCATGTTTGAAACCCAAAACCACTTCTCTTCGTGCAGAGTTTAGGGTTAGGGGTAGCTAGACACATGAATTTTCTGGTTTGATATGTCTAGACCTTGTTTATCAACTTAATTGAATGCTTACTATATGACATAAGAAGACTATGTGCCTTGATTTTACATTTTTTTAAATTATGCCCATTTGAATCTTGGTCAAATCCTAGGTTTGACCATGATTTAAACAAGTTTGTTTATCAACTTGAATGCTTGCTATATGACATCAGAAGACTATGTGTTTGGTTTTTGTTTTTTGAATTTGTTATGCCCATTTGAATCTTAGTCAAATCCTAGGTTTGAATATATATGTCTAGACCTTGTATATCAACTTGAATGCTTACTATACATATGACATAAGAATGTTATGTGCTTTGGTTTTTCATTCTTTTCATTTTTTTCTGAATTTTTAGGGCCATTTGAATCTTGGTCAAATCCTTGGTTTGACCAAGATTTAAACAAATTTAAAACATGAAAATGAAAAGGGAAGTCTGTATCCTTCTTAGTCACTCTAAAATGAAGCTTTTGGGATGTTCTTTAAATTTCAATGTTTGAAACCCAAAACGACTTCCCTTCATGCTAGACTTCATAAGATCGACAGGGGGTAGATACATGATTTGTCTGGTTTGGATATATCTAGACCTTGTTTATCAACTTGATTGCTTACGATATGACATAAGAAGACTATGTGATTTGGTTTTTCATTTTTCTGATTTTTTTGAATTTTGTGCCCACCCATTTGTATCTTCGTCAAATCCTAGGTTTGACCAAGATAATTTAAACAAGTTTAAAACATGAAAATGTAAAGGGAAGCATGTATCCTTCTTAGTCACTCTAAAATGAAGCTTTTGGGAGGTTTTTGAAATTTCGATGTTTGAAACCCAAAACCACTTCTCTTCACACGCTTGACTTCATAAGACAGAGTTTAGGGGTTAGGGGTATAGATACATGATTTGTCTGGTTTGAATATGTCTAGACCTTGTTTATCAACTTGAATGCTTACTATATGACATAAGAAGACTATGTGATTTGGTTTTTCATTTTTCTGTTTTTTAATTATTTTTCTGCCCATTTGAATCTTGGTCAAATCCTAGGTTTGAACAAGATTTAGACAAGTTTAACACGTGAAATTAAACGAATAAGTAAGCATTGATCCTTCTTAGTCACTCCAAAATGTACCAATTGATAGTGTTAACTTTGCTTCATGGAAAAAATAATGTCATGTAAATGAGTTAACTTGGATTTCCTACCCTTGAATCCATAGGAAACTTTGTTCTAATGCACTATTATAATCAACCGAGTTTTTACACCAACAGGTCTGTCACTTACGTGTGGTGCCCACGCGTGAGGTCCCACACTTGAGTGAGCACAAGTCACGTGCAATAGGTACGCCAACTCCCAGCCATCTTCTTTGTCAAGAGAAGACGCATCAGGATGCGTATTGGAAGTCTGTGGGTCCTTCTGGATCCTTCGGTTGTCCCTCTCACAAAAAAAACAAATCTCTCTCATTCTCGGCCTCGCTCGACTCGCTCGCTCGCTCGCACCTCCTGCGCACTGACAAACCCTGCACAACAGTCAACATCATCATCATCACCCGAAAAAGGGAAGACACCATAATGCTCTGCCTTTTTTCTCTCCTTCCGAGTGATCCCTCTTCCTCCGAGTTTCACTCGACGGGCAAACGCACATCTGCAGCATAGTAATAATAAAAAGGTAGAAAAATCGATATACGAATCTATAATTAAATAGGTTAAACTAGGGTTTTGCCCAGTACTACAGATCAAGGTTCAAAAAAATCCAACTACGGGGTTCGAACAACACGATTCTAATCCAAGAACTTTTTCGACCTCATCCAAGTGGCCTCAAACTATAGGGTTAGCATCTAGTGCAGTATGTGTGAAAATGTATGCACTATGTGTGCTATAACTTGTATGTCTTTCAAATTTGAACCAACTTTGAATAAGTTTGAAATATTTGAAATGGGGCTTTTGGCTTAAACGTTTGAAACTCAAAACGATTCTCTTCATGCTAGACTTCATAAGACCGAGTTTAGGGTTAGGGGTAGATACATGATTTGTCTGGTTTGAATATGTCTAAACCTTGTTTATCAACTTTAATGCTAACTTCTCAGTCACTCTAAAATGAAGTTTTTGGAGGTTTTTGAAATTTCCATCTTTGACCAAATAATTTAAGTGATTCAAACCGGAAAAATCATGTATCTACCCCTAACCCAAAACTCTGTCTTATCAAGTCAAGCACGAAGAGAAGTCGTTTTGGGTTTCAAACATGGAATTTTCAAAAACCCTCCAAAAAGCTTCATTTTGGAGTGACTAAGAAGGATGGAGGCTTACCTTTTTCATTTTCATGTTTTAAACATGTTTAAATCTTGGTCAAACCTATTATTTGACAAAGAATCAGATGGGCTTCAAACCAAAAAAATCATGTATCTACCCCTAACCCAAAACTCTGTCTTATCAAGTCAAGCACGAAGAGAAGTCGTTTTGGGTTTCAAACATGGAATTTTCAAAAACCCTCCAAAAAGCTTCATTTTGGAGTGACTAAGAAGGATGGAGGCTTACCTTTTTCATTTTCATGTTTTAAACATGTTTAAATCTTGGTCAAACCTATTATTTGACAAAGAATCAGATGGGCTTAAAATTTCAAAAAAATCAAAAAATGAAAAACCAAAGCATGCAGTCTTCTTATGTCATATATATATTACACATTCAAGTTGATAAACAAGGTTTGGACATATTCAAACCAAAAAATCATGTATCTACCCCCTAACGCTAAACTCTGTCATATGAAGTCAAGCATATGAAGAGAAGTGGTTTTGGGTTTCAAACATGGAAATTTCCATGCTTGAAACCAAAAACCACTTCTCTTCATGCATGCTTGACTTCATAAGACAGAGTTTAGGGTTAGGTGGTAGATACATGATTTTCCTGGTTTGAATATGTGTAGACCTTGTTTATCAAATTAATTGAATGCTTACTATATAACATAAGAGAAGACCTTGTTTTTTTTGAATTTTTATACCCATTTGAATCTTTGTCAAATCCTTGGTTCCACCAAGATTTGAATAAGTTAAAAACATGAATATGAAAAAGTAAGCATGTATGCTTCTTAGTCACTTCAAAATGAAGCTCTTGGGAGGGTTTTTGAATTTCCATGTTCGAAACCAAAAACCACATATCTTCATGCTTGACTTCATGAAACAAAGTTTAGGGTTAGGGGTAGATACATGCATGATTTTTCTTGTTTGAATATGTCTAGAACTTGTTTATCAACTTAATTGAATGCCTACTATATAACATAAGAAGACCTTTTTTGTTTTTTTTAAATTTTTATACCCATTTGAATCTTGGTCAAATCCTAGGTTTCACCAAGATTTGAATAAGTTTAAAACATGAATATGAAAAAGTAAGCATGCATGTATGCTTCTTAATTAATCACTTCGAAATGAAGCTCTTGGGAGGGTTTTTGAAATTTCCATGTTTGAAACCAAAAACCACATATCTTCATGCATGCGCTTGACTTCATGAGACAGAGTTTAGTGTTAGGGGGTAGATACATGATTTCTCTCGTTTGAATATGTTTGAAACCAAAAACCACATATCTCTGGTTTGCCCGCACTTAGAAATGATATTTGCATCACTTATCATATGTTTGCCCATTTGAATCTTGTCAAATCCTAGATTTGACCAAGATAATTTAAACAAGTTTAAAACATGAAAATGAAAAGGCAAGCTTGTATCCTTCTTAGTCACTCTAAAATGAAGTTTGGGGAGGTTTTTGAAATTTCCATGCTTGAAACCAAAAACCACTTCTCTAGATACATGAATTTTTGGTTTATAGTAAGCATTCAAGTTGATAAACAAGGTTTAGACATATTCAAACTAGAAAAATCATGTATATACCCCCTAAGGCTAAACTCTGTGATATATATGAAGTCAAGCATATAAGAGGAATGGTTTTGGGTTTCAAACATGGAAAATTCAAAAACCCTCCCAAAAGCTTCATTTTTTGAGTGAATAAGAAGGATCCAGGCTTACTTTTTCATTTTCATGTTACTGACTTGTTTAATTCTTGGTCAAACCTAGGATTTGACCAAGATTCAAATAGGCATAAAAATTCAATAAAGAATTCAAAAAATGAAAAACCAAAGCACATAATTAAGCTTCTTAAGTTATAGTAAGCATTCATGTTGATCAAGAGAGTCTATACATATTTAAACATTAAAAATCATGTATATACCCCAACCCTAAACTCTGTCTAATGAAGTCAAGGACGAAGAGAAGTGGTTTTCGTTTTTTTTTTGAATTTTTATGCCCATTTGAATCTTGGTCAAATCCTTGCAGGTTTGACCAATATTTAAACAAGTTTAAAACATGAAAATGAAAAGTAAGTGTGGATCCTTCTTATTCACTCCAAAATGAAGCTTTTGGGAGGTTTTTTTAAATTTTCCATGTTCGAAACCCAAAATGATATCTCTCCGTGCTTTACTTCATAAGACAAAGTTTAGGGGTAGGGGGTAGATACATGATTTTTCTGGTTTGAATATGTCTAGACCTTGTTTATCAACTTGAATGCTTATTATGTGACATCAAAAGACTATGTGTTTAGTTTTTTTTTGAATTTGTTATGCCCATTTGAATCTTGGTCAAATCCTAGGTTTGACCAAGATTTAAACCAGTTTAAAACATGAAAATGAAAAGTAAGCCTGGATTCTTCTTAGTCACTCCAAAATGAAGCTTTTGGGAGGTTTTTTAAATTTCCATGTTTGAAACCCAAAACCACTCCTCTTAATGCTTGACTTCATAAGACAGAGTTTAGGGTTAGGGGCCAAGTATATACATGATTTTTCTTGTTTAAATATGTCTAGACTTTGTTTATCAACTTGAATGCTTACTATATGACATCAAAAGACTATGTGTTTGGTTTTGATTTTTTTGAATTTGTTATGTCCATTTGAATCTTGGTCAAATCCTAGGTTTGACCAAGATTTAAACCAATTTAAAACATGAAAATGAAAGCCTGGATTCTTCTTAGTCACTCCAAAATGAAGCTTTTGGGAGTTTTTTCAATTTCCAATGTTTGAAACCCAAAACCACTTTTCTTCATGCTTGACTTCATAAGACAGAGTTTAGGGTTAGGGGGTATATACAATATTTTTCTGGTTTGAATATGTCTAGACTTCGTTGATCAACTGTAATGCTTACTATATGACATAAGAAGCTTATGTGCTTTGGTTTTTTTTTTGATTTCTTTTTTGAATTTTTATGCCCACTTGAATCCTGGTCAGATCCTTTGTTTGACCAAGATTTAAACAAGTTAAAACATGAAAATGAAAAAGTAAGCCTGGCTCCTTCTTAGTCATGAAAATGAGTTAACTTGGCTTTCCAACCCTTGAATCCATAGGAAACTTTGTACTAATGCAGTATAATAATCACTCGAGTTTTTACACCAACAGGTCTGTCACTTACGTGTGGTGCCCATGCGTGAGGTCCCAAACTTCAGTGAGCACAAGTCACATGCGGTAGGCAGGCAAAATACCCGATCAATCCGGGCGGTGGCTGTTAAGGACCCGATCGCATTTCTTGCTTTCAGACTGGGGTCTACCATGTAAGAAGTTTGTTCCTTTTGGATGCATCACTCGTATTTGCAAGTTTTTTGGGGGTCCCGCAAATTCAGGGTAGCATCATGCCCCCCTTCCCACGCCAACACAAACAGAGTTCAACACAACCTAATTAAGCAAGGTTCAACACAGACATAGTTCAACAACCCCTAATTAAGCTAATAGGTTCACCACAAACGCTGCTGAGCAGCAAACATAAACAGAGTTCAACAAAAGATGCTGCTTTTGAAGCAGTAGGAGAGACAAACATGCACAACAGTTACGGAGTATATTTACCATCTTCTTCCTGGTCCCGCTTCTTCTGCTTCTTGCTGCCCATACCTTTAATCTTTGGTGGCTTGGGCTTGGGAGGAGGCACACGACCGGTCTCGATAGCTTGGTTCAATTTCTTCCTTAGGAATAGCCCATAGGCCATGTGGTTGGCTATGAAGCCGGATCGGTTAACAGTTTCCCCAACTTTGAGACAGCCGGACCCACCGGCTTCGGCATGCTGCAGGACGCTTCGAAAGTCAACCTTTATGCTCTTTGTGCAGAAGGGGCAGCTGTTCCTGGCACCAGTCCAGGGTTCACTCCAATACTTGTCGAACTTCCCCGCCTTAAGCTTGTTGAGAGTGGCCCTGGCCTTCCTATGACGCGACTCGACATCGCTGTCAACCTCATCAGTAGCAACCTGATACATGCCAAATAAACAGGTGAAGCAAATATGTAGCAGTTGCAACTAATAATGAATATGAATCTAAAAAGATTCTGACGCTAATTCAAAACCCTATAGCGCAAAAAAAAGAGGGAGAGACCATAGAGCAAATCGATACAGGGCTATGTTAAATAAGGGAGAGAGGTGAATCGGATGTGAAGCAAATATGTAGCAGTTGCAACTAATACTGAATATGAATCTAAAAAGATTCTGACGCTAATTCAAAACGCTATAGCGCAAAAAAAAGAGGGAGAGACCATAGCGCAAATCGATACAGGGCTATGTTGAATAAGGGAGAGAGGTGAATCGGAACATACTTCCTCCCCCTCGTCGACGATATTCTCGTCGAAGGTCGGCGGCGGCGGTTCAAAGATGAGTTCAACCTCGTCCTCGTCATCTAGGGGATGCTTCCCAAGAGAGTGGACCCATCTACCAACAGCATCAGATGCCGATGAGCGACCGATGGCCCGACCTTCGGCAATGGCCTCCGCTTCGTCTTTGGCATCCGCTGCGGCAATGATCGCCGCCGTTGCGGCCATGCGTGCTGCGGTCGCGGCTCTGCACGCCTCCTCTGCGGCTAAGGCCAGCCGCGCGGCTTTCGCTTTCGCTGCGTTGACGGCGTCGGTTGGGCTCTCCATCGGTGGAATGGGAAGGGGAAGTGAAGAGAGGGTTTTTTCCTAGTCCGTGGAGAGAGGGAGAAGTGTGGACGTGAAATGGATAACTGACGATATTTCAAGATTTGGGAGACATAGCACGAACCGGCAGATGACAGCGCGTGGGTGCATTACCTCATACTGCCTCTGTCCTAGAAAGAGCGTACGTGTGGGTTTTCAAGGCATATTAAGGATTTTATTATTACATTGGGAAACTGTCATCGACCATCACTTTCCTCTTCAACTTTTCCACCTCCAATGATCTAAATGCATGTAGTAAATAAGAAAACCATATTATGCTAAATACTACTACCTCCATCCCAAAGCGTAAGGCTTATATTATTTTTAGAAGCTCAAACTATGTCAAGGTAAACTAAGATTTTACCAAAAATCATTATCATGCAAAATACAAAATTAATATCAATACATAGACAACGATTTTTTTTGGTATGGTATCTACAAAATATTATATTAGTTGATAGATTGTTCTAAATTTTCGTCAACCTTTACTTGCTTTGACTCTTAAAAAAAGACTTAAGCTTTGTGATGGAGGTAGTACGTACTAGTCGTGAAGAAACTATATCCCTCGTGATGAGAAAGAAATATTTTTTACTACCACTCTTTTGTGGACAAATTTTGAAGTGCATTGCAAAACGAGAAGTACACTCTTTTATGGACAAATTTTAACTCTACACCCATTATTTCAGGATGGAGGGAGTATAACCCAACTTGTTTTTTTCTTCTGGGCACTACACTGCTTTTTCCCTGTGCAATGCTTGGTTCTACCCTTTTTCTCAATGTAATGGTCACTTTAAGTCATTTTTTCCCACACACATTTATTTTGTACTTCTCTACAGTGTTGACCGTGCTACTACTATTTGTGTTAGTGCGCCAAAAACAAAATGTTATTTTTTAAGTGCCAAATTAATCTAGGGCGTTGGTTGTGAATCGGTGAACAAAAAAGAGATAGCCCAAAAGAGGAACACACCAAGGTACAAAAACTAGTATATATGCATGTTTCTATGTACATATATATGACCCTGGGTTTGTAGATAAAAAACATTCATATATGCGCTTACTATTAATATACATAAGTTTATGCTGATTCTCTTGGTTTAGGTATATATATGGTTAGGCATCACTACTAATTCAGAAAAAAACAAAAATGTAACTCTTCAAGTGAAGTCATTTTAAGTGACCTAACAACTAAAATTCATATATAGGATTTGTATAGGAATTATGTAGGATTTAGATCACATGTGAATTTTCCCCACACTAGTTGTTTGATTCATAGGAACATATCCTATAGGAATCTTGCAGTGCAAATCCTATAAGAATAAAACATTAGGTCATACCTCATGGAAAATTTCCTTTGGCACAATCAAACACAACTCATCTTCCTATATGATTCAACTAGCCATTAAATCTCAATCCTATGTTTTCCATATTTCTATGGTTTTCCCATCCTATGAATCAAAGGAGCCTTAGGGCTTATATCTTTTTTTAGAAAGGCAAACTATGTTAAGATTGGCCAAGTTTTACGAAAAACCTTTAACATGCAAAATACAAAGTTGAGTCATTTCGTTTGAATCGGAGGGAGTACATTTGACGTTATGGTACTATTTGACAGCTGCTTGGCACTGTATTTTTTTCGAACCAAACTTCCCCCTTCATGAAGCTTTTATTTTAGCTTCAGTGACTTGATACATCCATATATCTAGACAAAGTTGAGTCAATTCATTTGAATCAGAGGGAGTACATTTGACTATATGGGTATTGTTTGACAACTGCTTGGCACTGTCTTCTTTTTTGAACCAAACTGCCCCCTTCACGAAGCTTTTATTTTGGGATAGAGCTTCACTGACTTGATACTTCCAAGTTTCACAGTGACTTGGTGCCACCATCCACCATCCATCTCAGATCCAATGTATGCGATCGACTTAGAATTTAAACTAAATAATTATTATAATTGCTCAGAAATATTTCAAGAACTTCCAGTTAATCGTGCATATTTCGATTTATATTTTGGTGAAGTTTCATTCGATTTGAATCAAAGGTTTGTGAGCAAATATATACTCCCTCCGGTTCATATTAATTGACTCTAATATGGATGTACTAGACACATTTTAGTTCTAGATACATCCATATTGAAGTCAATTAATATGAATCAGAGGGAGTATTTAGTTTAAACTAGTGCTCGTATACGTAAAAAGCTCTTTAATCACAAGCTAATCGTCCGAGTGGGATGAAATATTCACAGATTTTAGAACAAGGCATCTACATTTTACTGGATTTTTTTCATAATTTTTGTTTTTAGGTTCGAAATAAGAGATTAGTTTGGAACGTTGGATCTCAAATGGTTGGTAGATGGTGGCACCAAGTCACAATGAGATTTGGAGACTTCAAGTCACTGCAGCTCTGTCCTTTTATTTTGACAAACTGCAGAGCCGCTGGTGCATCTATGCTTGCGTACGGCCGACGCCGATTCTTAGCAAGGAAGTTCTTCCTATAAGTAGTAGTATCCATACTCCACTCCAAGGCATGTATAAAAAAAAGAACCCATCCCGTTCTCGTTTTCCCGATCACTCTTCTCTGAAGATGGAGGAGGCCCTCTTCTTGTGCCCCCTCTGCCTGCTGCCCTTCAAACCCCCCATATCCAAGGTCGCTCCCTTCCGATTTCATTCTTAGGTTCACCTGTGAGAAATGTCAATGACAACTGATGCCACGTACGTTGTTCCGTGCAGTGCAAGGGCGGTCATATGGGCTGTCGGCGCTGCGTCGGCGAGCTTGCGCCGAACCCGTGCAAGAAGTGCGAGCAGCCGGCGTGGTTGCCGCCGTCGAATCGATCTGGGCCAAGATTGCCGCCGTCGAATCGATCTGGGGCAATGGTCAAGTGCGTCGGCTGCCAGAGCTTGGTCGCCTCCACGGAGTCCTACAAGCACTATATCGCGTGCCCGCATGGTCCGTGCGGCTGCACAGAGGCCATCAATACCGGCTGCAGCTTCACCGGCCCGCCGCGGGAGCTCCTGGTACACCTCCAAGCATCCCACTCCATCCCAGTGTTTACGTTCCAGTATGGCATACCCGCCTGGTGCATAGTTCGTGTTCCGGTACAACCGCGGGGACACCTGTTCATCGGCAGTGGGGAAGAAGACGGTAGCGTGTTCGCCATCACCGTTGGAGCGCTCGGCCCGACCACCATTGTGTCCTGTGTGTGCATCAGGTCGGCCGCGTGCTTGTTTCCGATGTACAAGGCGCAGCTGTTGGTGATTGGTCCGCCGGCGCCGGCGACGGCTGGGACCAGTGACCTCTCGACGGACACCTTGATGGCGGTAATCGAGCCGACGAGCTCCCCGACGCCTAGCTCGATCATGTTGCAGCAGCTCACTTCTTTCCTGGCGGTGCCGCCCCGTTACGCGAAGCAGAATGGAGGGCAGCGTGTGTTGCCTATCTGCGTTTGCATCAACAAGAAGGTTATACAATAATCTTCGTTTAGTCATACTGCAATGTAGTTACTCGAAGATCGGAGGGAGTAGTTTAGTTCGAAGTAGGGTTCGTTCGGATGTATTTTGGACTTGTATAGTAGTAGTACTACTACTCCAGAACTATTACTAGCTAGTTGGAGTGCTAGAATGCAGCTCGGAGTATTATAGTATTTTGGCAGTACTACTAGTTATGTATGTGACTGCAAATTCAAACTAAAATGGACTATTTCTTGCTAATGTTGTTCTTTTGGAGTCATCATTTTTTTCTGAACGTGTTAACTATGCTATTGTCTAAGGATTCGTTTAGATTTCTTTGGTTGAATTCATATTTCGTCTCTTCCTAATTTGGCAAAACTGCACTGTCATGGGCATTCTTACAAGGTCGCTGAAGTTTCAAAGTTTCTTAATGTATATTGCGTAGGGTGTACCCCCTTAACATGGATCTGTTGCATTTTTGGGTTGTATTTTTTTTGGCAATTTTCAGGACCATAAAATAGCACGCCTTCAGTTGAAATTTGAATTAGTGGCCGATACTAGCATGGAGTAGTGAAGTTTTTTTGTACTCCCTCGGTCCCACCAAAAGTGTCTCACCTTTGTTAAAATTTAGATGGATAGATGTATTTTTTTTACAAAGTTGAGACAACTTTGGTGGGACGGAGCCACGGAGTCGTAGTTGATGGCGAGAAGGTTGATGCCTTGCTAGGTTGGTGTACGTTGCAAAAAGAACAAGGTTGGTGTGTATTTGTTTTATTTGTTCACCATAATACTGACATGGCCATCGATTTGATTAGACAACACAAGCCTGGGATGTTTCACTTATTTATTGTAGGAAGCACGATTAATGTTCTGTAATGATGGGGCTACTCCTATAGTCCGTCTGCTCGGCTCCTACTCGGGTGTCGGGTCACATTCACACTCTCCTCTTTTTTTGAACACATTCACACTCTCCTCTTTTTTTGAACACATTCACACTCTCCTCGAAACTGCAGTAGGCAGTATATGAGCGTCTCGGTTCACCTCCGTCGTCTATCCCCACTCCGCCCATCTTCCATAGCACGCGCCTGCGTCTCCGCCATGGCGCTTTCGCATCCTATCCAGCAGTGCCCAGTTTGAGAGCCTCTGTTCTCCAACTCAAACCCCCACCTGCCGCCATTGATCGCCATCTCTCTCCCAAAGTTCGAATCAGTAGATCGCCCAAGAAAATACCAACCCCATTGTACCACCTGCCTCATTGCGATGGCGAAATCGAGCAGGGTCTGTGGATCTGGGCTGTTTCACAAGGTGTTTACGGAAGGCCCCCTTGAAGTGCTCATCAGCCAGTGCGACGCCATCACCGCCGCGTCCCTAGTCGGTTCCTCCAAAAGTATTCTTCAGTCAGCCAAATACAGTGCCACTCTGCCTGCTTCTCAGCCGTTTGGCCTTCCGTGTGTTCTCTGTTGTGACCCGGCGGATAAACCATGGGCGGTGTTCAAGGAGGATTTGCCGGTGCACAGCAAGTGCAAACTACTGCCGCTGGACAGGTTCTCCTATGATGGCCTAATGCCACACGGTAAGGATGAGGAGCGGGCAGGCGCCAATGGAGATTGGATCGCCATGGTTGGCCCCGAAGGCAAGTGGAACCTCCTCAATGTCTACACTCATCGCAAGATTAAGCTTCCATCTTTGAGGAAGAAGTTGGAAACCACACGCAATCCACTTATATTCGAGTATCAGCGTTCTGCTATTCAACTGCAGAAGATAGCTATTTGCCAAGTTCCTACAGCTGCTAGGGGGTATCAAGATTTCTCCCTTGTCGCAATCTTCGACTTTGCAATTGCCTACCTCCATGGCGAATATCCTCGTACATGGATATTTCTTGAAAACCAGTTTCAGTACGGCGCCATATACTGCGATGCAATTATACATAACGGACTTGTGTTCGCCGTTACTGAGCTTGGAAATGTTTATGCATGGGATCCTAATCAATTTGGTAACATTTCCTCCCTATCTTTTTTATATACGTAACTTATATAGTATTTCACCTCTTATTTGTTGAACTGTCTTGGCATCTTTTGGCTTAAAGGAATTCCATAGGCGCACACCATAACCCTCTTGTGGTATGGACATATATAGAATTTAACATCTATAGGAATTTTAGTATGGTCTAATGTGCATGTTGTTCCTTAGGAAAAAGGCCCCCTAGTAATTAAGTTTCTTTATTATTACTCCCTAGAAAATTTAAGGTAGAGTAGAAATAGAATCAATAAAGGTGCCATGCAATATTGATAAAGACTTTCATTTGTTTATATTCCCCCGGTTCTAGAGAATAAGGAGTACTATATTCAAACCATCTAAAATTTGGACCAATATTTTCGGGAACATGTTTTAAATCCACATGAAGTTTTACCAAGATGTTCGAAATATATTTCAAACCATCTTATGTTCGACCATGATTTTATAAAGTACTAGTATTGGCATCCCAATATCAAATCAATATCACTAGTAGATAAATCATGAAATATATTTTCATGTGACGTGCTCTTTCCTTTATCAAGGTCCTATAGTGCTCCCTGCTCCATTCATTCCGCGGACGGCTGGATTTGATGGCGATGATGATTTTGACTCTAATAGTCGTACGTGGTGGCTGGCAAGATCTCAAGATCGTTCTAGACTTCTCCTGGTCTATGCACGTGGCGTAATGGATTTTGACGCTGACGGTGCTCCAATGTATTATTATGATAGTACCCCTTCTGTCCATTGCGGTCGCGCTGTTCACAGCTATTCGGGGTATACCTGCATTGTATTCTCGAATGACACTAGTCGGTTACTTCCAGCCAACCCGTGGGAAAGGGTTACTAATCTTGGAGACTATTCTATGTTCCTTGGGTTGAACTATCCGATTTTCATGCCAGTGGGTGGTGCAACATTTCCCCCAGGATATTTGACAAGAAGAAACTGCATCTACACCACGCCTCAGACCATTGGCTCTCAGTTTGACACATCACATCAAGAAATTTTCCGCTTCAGTCTAAATGGCGAAGACCACCAAAGCATATCTTTCTCAAGCAGCGGTCCAGGGGCCAACTGGCATACGGGGTTTTGGTTCATCCCAAGCTACACCAACGCGCTGGACTGGAACAAAGACAATCAGAGTTAGGGATATTTATGTAATAGTAGGATCATACTACTAGCTAGCTCAGTTGGTCTTGACTCCTATTTAACTATTTATAGCTAATGTACTTAGGTGATAAATTTATGCTATTTGCATGAACCCAGGTGCTTCTTTTAATTTGATCAAATACGGTCTATACACATGCATGGTTGTTTGGCTGTTTCAGTGTCCCTAGAGGCATACATATATACTGTTATTTAGCAATCTTTATTACAGTACAAAGGTCTTAACCTCATGGTTCACAGAAAGTATAAACGTAGATCAACCATCTAAACATAGAAGACATTCTAGTGTATGATTCTTACATATACACATCAACATCCTATCAGAAAATCTTAATGTGAATTGTACTGGCTGTACAAACCCGTGCATCATTCTCTAGCCGGTTGCACCCAAAAACCAAATCGTGGTACTTCATAGTTGACTGTATGTAGGACAACATACAGATCCAATGCGAAGCCATGGGTATCACCTGCATGACAGAACCATATTTCACATGGTTGGAGGTACTCCATATGGCATTTAAAATCATTCCTTGTCTTTCATATGGTCCTAAAAATAGTACAGTTGGATTTGTGGGTTTTAATTTTTTATTAACACACTCAATTGATTGCCCAAACATTGATTAATAATATTATTAAGGGGTGTGATGTTGAAAGCCATAAGAACAATGTGCCAAACAATCTTTGCTAGCGGACGGTAAATGTATACCCATCAGAAATAATCAGCAGACGTGCATGTTTCTTTGGTCAGAATAACTGCTGCACCATCTTAAAAGTAAATGGCATGACCATTTATTTGATTTGATAGCGTGCAGCTAGATGGCGTACATTACTATCTCTACTTCCTTGGGTCGCCCAAATCTGGAGTACTAAAAGCAAATCCTGGTGATTCATTTGACAAGACAACACAGATGCGTCCAAATTTCTCCGTCCATATTATTATAATCTGGAGTGCGTTGCCTCGTTGCCTTCCAAGAGAAGCTGCATTCCTTGCCAAAAAAGAGAGAGAGGCTGTATTTATAACTATCTCACCGGCCGCCACTAGTACAAACCATCACTCCCTCTCCACCTCCACCTCCATCTCTTCCCTAGTAGCTCCACCTCCATATCGGCGACGGACCACAATCGCGCGGCTTCGACTTCCTCTTCGACGGCGGCGGCGACAGAGGCGTGAGGCACCTTCTCCGCGGCGCATCACTCATCCTCGTCCCGCGGCAACAATGGCTGTATGTGAAATCACCATACCCTTTTGTATGGTAGAGATGATGATGTGCGGATAAAATTTTATTGGCGGTTGCTCATCCTTGTTTGAATATTTGGTGTAGATTCACATCTAGGGCAGGGTGTCAAGCGGGGTGGGTAGCGGGCTAGCTAGTTTCAGTGCGAGTGCTTTAAATCTGCTCTAATCTCAACCACTATTTGCTCTAATTTTCTGCTTTGCGGGACGATTCGCGGACGCCGCTTGCAACCCTAATCTAGGGTATTGATCCTAGTTTAGTAGACTACTAGGATTTACATGCCAATTTGTTTTTAGACTAGATCCGGATATTTGTCAATACTACTACGTACTTCTTCCGTTCGTATTTAATTGACTCTAGTTGAAAGCATCGACAGTTCATTTTCTTCTCTCCCTCTCGTCGACTAATTAAAACCGAACAGAGGGAGTATTAGGAATCCATGTGCATCCGTACTACCAGTAAGGTATTGCGTTGTTGCAGAGGCTCAGTGTAATCAATATCTTTCGATATTAATATACTCACTTTATCAGAAAATAAATTAGTAATCCATGTTCAAACTTGCTAGTTTGATCGACGTTTGATGATGATTTGTGAGGCCATGTATGGGCCTAGTTTGTTTTGCCTGGTGGTCAGTAGGCTGATGATTTATTTTTTTGCTTGGTCGATCTGTGGTCGTTCCATGGCCACTGCTGATTAAGCATTACTAGAATCAACAATTTTTTGCTTGTCTGGTGATTGGAAGTGTATGCGCTAGCACCATCGCACGATGATTAGTCTTAATGGAGATGCAGATGTCGATCAAGAGGGAGAAACATATCTTGATCATGCATTTCTCACGAGATTACTTGGTGATTGGAAGTAGAATCCACAATTTGTTGTGCAAACTTCTCAACATATGCATATATTCGTTGAATTGGCTTTATGTGATCAATATTACTTCTTATTGCAGATGGATGGAGGGGAAAGAGCGAAAAAACCGATACTTAGTGAAATGACTTCTCATTCTGTGACTTCTGATATCCTAGATGACAAGGTAAATATATAGAACGATGATTCGTAGGTGATGAAAGCAGAATCCACAATTTGCCGTGCAAACTTCTCAACATATGCATTTATTTGATTAATTAGTTTTATGTGATCAATAGTATTACTTATTCCAGATGGACGTAGGGGAAGGAACGAAAAAGCGGATGCTATGTGAAATGACTTCTAAATCTGTGTGTTCTGATATCCCAGATGACAAGGTAAACATATGGACCGACGCTTGTTTTGCTGCTGCCCCCGTTAGATGGCTAGATGCTCTGGTCTAATTTCTGTTCATGTGCTTATTATTGCAGAAACATAGAGTTGAAGAAAACTCTATATTGTCTGATGACAAAGGTGAAATGGCATGCCAGTCTTTTAAACCTCCGACGCCACCTTGTTTACTGTCTATGGAGACTGATGCAGCTGGACCTGGTACTGATGAGCCTATACGTGGCATCATCGTGCCACATGAAGAAGGTTGTGGATTGGGTTTACCCCCTGCTGAAGAAACTGGTGGTGCAGCTGGAGCTGCTAGTGTAGAGCCTCTAGTGAACGGTGTCGTGCCACGGGAATTCTCTGAACTAGAGCAAGACGGTTTACCTATTGTCAAGACCGATGTAACTGGTGCTGATGCTGGAGTTGCTACTGATGATCCTGCACCCGAAGTTGCCACGCCACCCGAAGGAGGTTTTGTATTGGTAGAACCCGTCATGACTATGCCCACAGTACTGACTGGTGGTGGACCTGGAGCTGGTATGGTAGAGCCTCTAGCGAAAGGTGTCGTGCCACGAGAATCCTCTGAAGTGGATATTGGTGGTTTACCCTCTGTAGATACTGGTGGTCTACCTGGAGCTGGTATTGTAGAGATTTCAGCAAACAGTGCTGTCCCACCCAACTCCTATGAACTTGAGCATGTACCTGATGTGCCTTCTGTAGAACCTGATGCACCTGTAAGTAGTGGTGATGATTCCGCTGAATCTGATCAAGAAGGATCTGCATCTCGAGGACAAGATGTCAGCTGTCATTCACCTGAACCCGAGCTGAAGTCAGCAACGGTAGCTTATATGGCACGGACTGTCCTTCAAGCTCTAAAGATCCAGTTGGGTGGTTCACAGGACCAGCTACTCCAAGCCATTGTCACTACAAAAGACCAGCCAGCATGCTTCGTTATCTCCTGCATACTGTTTGACAAGCTGAAGCACTGCAACTGGCGCATTCACTACAAGAAAAGTTCTGATAGACAACGTCCCAAAATCGTCAACTAAGGGGCATTTTTCGTCGCCTATGGGCCTAACCCGACGATATGGGTTCCGTTGTCGAAACTGCGTCAGGCAAAGTCCAACGACGATTTTTTCGGTCCGTCGCGCTTGGGCGCCCTTCCGCCACGGAAAATCGGACCGTTGCGGAAGTGTTTCCGGGAGCCCGTTGACTGCTGACGTCATGCAAACTGACACGTGGCAGACGCCGTTAACTGCCAGTTAACGGCGTTAACCGGCTGAAACCCCGTGGTAGATGGTAGGCCCACACGAGGCCTGCCACGTCTTAAGCGGGCCGGGCCAGATGACATAGTTTGACCGGTCAACTATATAGCTGGGCTGGTCCATTAGTTAAGTGGGCCGGGCCTAACCTCTAAGGTTGACTGGTCAAAACTTAAATGGGCCGGCCCATTTAACATGTGGGGTCCACCTTACAGCAACTGGGCCGGCCCAAAAGCAAGTGGGCCGGGCCAAAAACACAGGTGGGTCCCACTTTCCTGTTAAAAGCCCGGCCCATTTAGTGTGTCCACCGTATAGCAAGTGGGCCGGCCCAACAAGCTAGTGGGCCGGGCCAAAACAGGTGGGTCCCACTTTCCGTTAAAGGGTCGGCCCATTTAGTTCGTGGGGTCCACCATATAGCAAGTGGGCCGGCCCAACAAAATAGTGGGCCGGGCCAAAACACAGTGGGTCCCACTTTCCTGTTAAAGGGCCGGCCCATTTAGTGTGTGGGGCCCACCATATAGCAAGTGGGCTGGCCCATCAAGATAGTGGGCCGGGCCAAAAACACAGTGGGTCCCACATTCCTGTTAATGGGCCGGCCCATTTGGTATGTGGGGTCCACCATATAGAAAGTGGGCCGGCCCAACAAGATAGTGGGCCGGGCCAAAACACAGGTGGGTCCCACCTTCCACTTAAAGGGCCGGCCCATTTACCATGTGGGACCACCATAGAGCAAGTGGGCCGGCCCAACAAGATAGTGGGCCGGCCCAATAAGCACAGTGGGCCCCACCGGCCCAACTAGTATGTGGGGTCCACAATTTAGCAAGTGGGCCGGCCCAACAAGATAATGGGCCGGGCCAAAAACACAGGTGGGTCCCACTTTCCTCTTAAAGGGCCGGCCCATTTATTATGTGGGGTCCCCAAAAAAGCAAATGGGCTGGCCCAACTAATTAGTGGGCCGGCCCAGTAGTTGGTGGGGTCCACCTTAAAGCAAGTGGGCCAGCCCAATTAGTGTGTGGGGTCCACCGTAAATCAAATGGGCTGGCCCAAGAAGTAAGTGGGCCAGCCCGTTTAGTTGCTGTTTATATGCCGGCATAATATGCGCTTTAGGATTTTGCGGGCAGGCACATATGTGATTTCGCTTAATTGGGCCGTTTAAGGGATGGGAATTCGTGATTTAGTTGATTTCTGTCGGATAGCCTCACTTACCACAAGCACCAAAGAAAAAATGCGCGAAAGAACTATAAAAACTAACTAAATATTACATCAGCTGCAAGGCATTGAAAAAATATTACAGAACCCAGAGAAATTGAATGGTAATTAAACCTAGCAATACAATGAAGCGATCCGGCAATCTTTTAAGTTGTCCATGCAGCACCTATATCTGAAACAAAGACATTACAAGTTAAGACAGCAACAATGGAAAGGCAAAGACACTACAATATTGTTTGCCAAAGAATTTGGAACTCATCATTTCGTCGTTATAACAAGATCATTGTAATGCGCACAATAAGCAAACAAAGAGTGCATGCCGCATACCAACAGCCAATATAACAGAGCATGTTAGAATGAAACAACAGACTTACTACTGTCGAGTCCCATGCAAACCAACATGTTCAGGGAGTACAAAATTGGCATGAACAACATAGTAGCAGGCTATAAATTTTGTAACAACGACTGAGCAAGATGAAGTTATGATGGCTACATCTACAGAGCAGGGAATGTAAACCAAAAATAGAAGTTACGATGGCAAAAGCTAAAGAGGAGGGAATGTGAACCAACATGTGCCAAGTGCAATTACTTCATTTTGGCCGTGAACTAAATAATACTCCTGAACTTATAGTGAAGGGGATGCAAATCAAGATGTTTCGGGATATAAACTTGTAATGAGCAACACATGGAGGATAGTTAACGCTGGAGCTTAGGATGGACCAGATACAGAATATAGTGGGATCACCTGTGAACTTGTATAAGAGGGAATGCAAACCAATATGTTCAGCTTTCCATATGTGAGTGTCATGCCAAGTCAGAGAAACAAGTCAATAATGCAGCTTTTGAAGAACAAGATGGCACGCAAAATTATTATCTAGTAGTATGACAAGTTTATTTGTACTACAGGCTAGATAGCAGAGTGATAGCATGCCAAACTAAGTCCTTACTTTGTTAGCTTACAATGAACTAGATACAAAACAATGGCATCACCTGTAGTACAGGGAATGCAAGCCAACATGTTCATGGAGTAAAAAATTGGCACAAACAACATAGTAGCAGGCCATAATTTTTGTAACAACGACTGAGCAAGATAAAGTTATGATGGCTAGATCTACAGAGCAGGGAATGTAAACCAAATATAGAAGTTACGATGCCAAAAGCTATAGAGCAGGGAATGCGAACCAACATGTGCAATTACTTAAAATTGGCCATGAACTAAATAATAGCAGGATGTTACTATAATACCTACAGTATAATTTTTGTAACAACGACTGAGCAAGATAGAAGTTATGATGGCTACATCTACAGAGCAGGGAATGCAAACCAAAATGTTCAATCGCTTAAAGTTAGCAATGAAGTAGAAAATAGCAACGTGTTACGGTCATAGCTAGGAATGAACTAAAAGAGCTTCAGATAAACAAGCATCTGAACCCAGAACATGGCGCTAAAACAAGGGACTTACATTAGGAGAAGCACTCTGTGGGAGTCACAGCAGATCTTCCTGGGGTTGATAGATCCGGTGATGAAGTACGCTACATGTGCTACTTGGGGTTGGAGAGACGGCCATTACACTTCATGATTACTCATCTCATCTGCAAAAACGTAACGGCGCGTCGTTAGCACAAACAGGTTCCCCCAAGATTAAACAAGAACTTGCAGGCAAGCAATAGAAAAGCGACAGTAGAAGAGTTTAGATCATGCACGGCGCCGGTGAAGCAGATCCGGTTCATGCACAGCGGTGTCGGTGAGCAAGATCCGATGCGGTGGACGACGGATCCGGCGAAGCGGCTCCGGTGGGGTGGACGATGCCGCAGCTGAAGCGACTGCGGTAGACTGCTGGATGAGCATATATGGTTTCGAGGTTCGGCGGGGATGATCCGGTCCGGTTGATGACGGCGTCGATGAAGCGGCTCCGGCAGGCAGCCGGATGACGAGGATCGCGAGGGCTCGGGTAGGCCAGGGAAGTCCGGCGGGGATGTTCCGGTGCGGTGGTCGTGGAGGTGGTAGAGAGAGGGACTTGAGAAGTTCCGGTGGGTGGTCTCAGATGAGAGACTGAAGGAAATGTATTTTTTTTGGGAGGGTTTCCGGGCTAGGGAGGTGGTGATCGAAAAAATGACGGGCAAACCCCTCACCAACCGACTTTGCTGTCATCTCCACAGGGGTAGAATGGGAATTTGGAAGCGTGTGAAATTTTTGTATTTTGTGGGCGGGAAGTTTTGCCGCTATGAGATTTTGAATTTCGCTAAGGTACAAGTATAATGATAAAAAATTGTGAGACCGTACTAGTACCTCTGTTCAAGGCCGACTGTAAAATCAAATCATCATCAAGTTGAACATCGGTTACTACCATGATCATCATCGGACACAGATCTGGTGACATGCACCTGAAATTGGTGCATTCGTTGCAAAGTATAATGCTAAAAAAATTAGTGACCGTACTAGTACTTCTGTTCAAGCCCGAGTGCAACATCAAATCATCATCACGTGGAAAATTTGTTACCATGATCATGATCTATCTCTAAATTTGGCGCATCCGCTAAATCTGGCAAAGTATAATGATAAAGAAATTGTGAGACAGTAGTAGTACTTCTGTTCATGGTCGAGTGCAACATCAAATCATCATCACGTTTAAAATTTGTTACCATGATCATGATCTACCTCTGAAAATGGGCGCATCCGCTAAAACTTGCAAAGTATAATGATACAAAATTGTGATACCGTACTAGGACTTATGTTCAAGGTCGAGTGCAACATCAAATCATCATTACATTGAAAAGTGTGTTACCATGATCATGATCTATCTCTGAATTTGGCGCATCCGCTAAATCTCGCAAAGTATAATGATAAAGAATTTGTGAGACAGTAGTAGTACTTCTGTTCAAGCCCGAGTGCAACATCAAATCATCATCACGTTGAAAATTTGTTACCATGATCATGATCTATCTCTGAATTTGGCGCATCCGCGCTAAATGTTGCAAAGTATAATGATTAAAAAAATTGTGAGACCGTACTAGTACTTATGTTCAAGGTCGAGTGCAACATCAAATCATCATCACGTTGACAATTTCTGTTACCATGATCCTCTATTTGGGGATGCTGCTCCCACACCACACCAGCGGCCCCAAACGGCAGCCATTTTAAAATTAAAATTGACATTTAAAAACCCAAAATCATACGAAATTTATACCAAAGTAGCTCGACTTTAAACATAACTAAACTTAAACTTAATCCTGGTCTTACTTCGTTGCTTCGCGCATCTGGCGGTGGAGCATGGCGGCCGGCGGCGCTGTCCCCGCGCTTCCAGCCTTTCCCGAGAAGCTTCGATCTCGGCGCGCCTCGCCTGCTGGCGAGCGAACTCGTCCTGGTGGCGATGAGCGTTGAGCTCTGCGAGCTTCTGTCGCTCCGCCTCCTTGAGGCGGCGTCCCGCCTCCTCCGTGACCGCTCGCTGGCGCGATATCTCGAGGACGTGCTCGAGGTTCGCGTCGTTGACGAACTCGCGCTCCTCCTCCCTCAACCGCTGGTATCGTTGTGCGTTCAGCGACGCGAGGATCGCCGCCTGCTCCGGGTCGGTGGGGGCCTGCGGCGGCTCGCCCGACTGCGCTGACTCCTCGATCCGCCGCCTCTGCTTCCGCTTCTGCTACGTAGACATCGTGCCAGGACTCGAACCGTGGGTCCTCGTCCTCGTCGGAGCTGTGCTCGTCGTCGGCCTGCAGCTCCGGCTCCGGCTCCGGCTGCGGCTGCCGTGGTGGTGGAGGCAGCGCGCGGCCGTTGAGGCCAAGCATCGAGTAGGTGGTCTTCAGACGGCGCGGCATCTTGATGTGGAGAGTAGAGAATGGAGCGGCGGTGGTGGACGGCGTACGTCCTATATATCTAGCGGTGGCAACTACCCACATTTACGGCGACTGGACGCCGCGTGGCCAGTCGCTGCCCTCGTGGCCAGTCGCTGCCTCGGTTTCCGCGCGGGAGGCCATTTAAACGCCGACGACCAACCTTCCCGCGTCGTGGCCAGTCGATGCGAACCGTCGCGTCCTCTCGGGGATGCCGGAGATTCTACTGGGCTCGAAAAATGGCCGGCGCCGTTTGGAGCGCACCGGTGCGAGCCATAAAACGACGCCGGCCCCCAAATCGCTATCAGGCCGGGCCGCCGGTGGAGATGCTCTGAATTTGGGGCAACCGCTAAATCTTGCATAGTATAATGATAAAAAATTGTGAGACCATACTAGTAGTTCTGTTTAAGGCCGAGTGCAAGATAAAATAATCATTACATTGAAAATTTGTTACAATGATTGCAAACTATAGCAATAACAGGAAAAAATGCTCAAGGATTACAATAACAGCAAAAATTCTCAAATACAACAAGTCGAAATAACTCAAATGATACAAGCCATACAAATGGCATCATCGGCAAAACTGCATTTCTGTTAGGTAGAATTCATCGGAGTGCAAGTAACAGCTGGCTTTCCATTAGATCTGCAGAGTAGATTATTAAGGATCTGCTCAATCCAAGCTTGCCTATTTTTCAATTCATGTATCTCATTGACTGTTATGATGATATTTGAATCTATTTCATCTCTTTGCTGCTGAATTATATCAAGTGATTCGTGTGCAAAGGCAGCGATTGTTTGCGCTGGAATGGCTGGGACAGTAGCTATCATCTGACAATCAGATGAATTGGCATTGTCACGGCTGTGCTGTGGAAAGACCTGGACACTTGATGTACATGCCCTGCCATCTGCCTTCCTTGCTCTATTCAGGGGCTGAAAACAAGACAGTGCAAGTTACAGAACCATACAATTTGAGAAAACAACCATACTATTAGTTGTCACAGATTTTTGCAAAGCATCAAAACAGATGGCAGATTTTCACAAAGCACAAGGCATAATATAACAAAGCAAGCTATCAACCCCAATGCAACAGGCAGAGCAACCGGATGGCAAATATGAACAAAATAAATCAAGTAACTAGACAGTCTGTGCCTAATAAAATAAGCCAGGAAACTGCATAACAGCTGTCTATTAAAATTGACACTTGGAAGGGGTGCTTCAGATCCCTTAAGTTCCACAAAAGTGGTAGCCAGACATTGTGCAGTTGGAGAATCTCCAACCCCCTAAATTTCATTATTTTAATCATCAGCCAGCCATGGGAATGCCTCAGATAAAAGAGAAATATATCCATTTGGTGCCAAATATAAACGAGCAGGACCAATTAAGACAGATTAGACAGCAACCATTCTGGGATTCATATAAACTGACATATTATTTCAATGTTTAACCCATGAGCGCAATATAAGGGAAGGAGAAACAAACAAATGAACCATTTTGTGCCTAAAAATAAAAGATGGGTCAGCCAAAAAGTAACAACAAATCTTATTTATGATACCTACTGAAGGTGGATTTCCTACTACAGAAGGTGGCATTGGATTAATCAACAGTGAAATCCGAAAAAAGTCTTACAAAAAACAAATATGCTCATTATATCCCACAACAAGCATGCCAGATAGTCGCAAGGTTTATATGTTTTAATCATCAGTCAACTCAATGAATCAAGGACTAATAACCAATTGAATCATCATCTGACTCATATTCACCAAGCAAAACATTCTTATCATTATGGAAGAAATCCAGAAGACATAACAGTATGAGGAAGTGCATGAGCAATCAAACATTATGTGGCTAGAATAAAATGCCAGATCATTTAAGTTAAGCAGAACAATTAAATTGGTTTAATCACGATCAAACAAAAAAAGATTAGACAGGCAATAGAACAAGTTTGAGAAGCTAGCAGGAAAATGAACGAAGACGTGCAGTCATACAAATAGCATGATTTATTTCAAACCAGTTATCCTATCTATATGGAGAGTAAATGTGTTAAACACAAACTGGTTCCAGCACGATAAGCATATCAATACAAAAATGAAAGGTACTTACTGGATTATAGGGGTGATTCACTCCACGATTTGCTGTGTTCCATGTGATAGTGCAACATGAAATTACAGCAAAGAGTTAGGGTTGCAGCTCTTGAAGAAAAAAAACAATGAAGAATTTAAATGTACCAGAGCAATGAGTTCACACATGTACTACAGGATGGCAAAAGGATAGCAGAAAGGAAATAGTAATTGGCATTTACCGTCATTGTTTACAACAAAACAGATGGAAATTATAATGTAAAACCTTGTGAACACAGAAGAGCACAGAATGGCGGAATATAAAACAACATTTTGCAACGAACAAAACAGACGGCGGCTATGGTCCCAGCACACAACCTGTCACCTGAGAATAAGAAAAGCAAACAAACATGTAGGTTTCCTAACAAAAATAGATGAATTACATAGCATGCAATTACTGTTCTAACATTAGGACGAACTAGATGGATACTATAGGGGTGTTTCTTGAGAGTTTATAGAGCAGGGAACGCTTTGCTAGTCTTAGTATGAACAAGACAAAATTAATACTATTTTTTGCAACACACAGTACAATCATAGACGCTCACACGTACATACATACACTCATCACTCAGGCACACACACTACCCCTTCGAGCACCTTCAGGAAACTGCATCCAAGAAACTGTTCCGACGGGTATTGAGATTGACGAAGTCACCACTAGCACCACAATGTCATCGGGAACGCCGCGTCCCACAGAAGAATATTCCTCCATTTTTGAGACACCAAAGCGTTAAATCTGGGGGTGCCACTGCCCTCCTAACCATCCAACCACAGGTTGGTTCTCAGTGATTTGGTACTTGACATGTACTACATGATATCTAAAATGAAGTCGGTGTCAGGCTAACAAGCAAGGTGCGGCGTCGTTGCTTGACGTGAGTCGGTGTGATGCCATCACAAGATGAAGTGCATGGTCCATGTGATCTGGATTAGGGGATACTAGCATAATACCCGTGTGTTGCAACGGGTTAATAACGAAAGATGGCTCCCTCCAAATATAGAATAAATGGAATATAATCGCAATGTCTATGTCCAGGATGTGTGGCCACATGGTCCTCATTTTTCTTTAGAATCTGTGGTACGTCAGTATCATACAATGTGCTTATTTTTTGTCATCACTGAGACAACTCTGATGCTCGATCGACCGATCCGAGTTGATCAATCGACCGATCTAATTAACATGTTTGAACAGACGATCGAATAATTCATAGTATTTATTGAATGATACTCCCTCCGTGCCAAAAATAAGGCGTCTAAGGATTAGTTAAAAGTCAATGTTTTTAAAGTTTGACCAAGTTTACACACAAAAATATAAATATTTACAATACTAAATCATTATCAATAGAGTCACCCTAAAGTATAATTTCTTAATATGTCAATTTGATATTGAAAATGTAAATATTTTTTAAAATATTTGGTCAAAGTTCGTAAGGTTTGACTTTTGAGTTTTGACCAATCCTTAGACGCCTTACATTTTGGGACGGAGAGAGTATATCGTAAAAGGTGCCCGTTTTACACCATCTTTTTTAACAAAACACGGTACAATATAAATGCTCACTAAATGCATACTCGCTCCTACGAACGCACAAATGCACATGCAATCTCTATGAACACCTTCAAGATACTTTGTCTGAGAAACTGATTTGTCGAGAACACACGTCGATACGTGGCCCCAACTGAACAGATATTTCTCTTTATTAATGAAACACCCACGCATGAAACATGTTTTTTTAGGGAGAATGTCACTGCGCTCCAAAACATGTGGTTGATTCTTGTGACTAACCTCTTAAAAGCTGCAGGGTATGAAAGCTTTGTTTTTTTAAGGATTTTTAGTTGCATAAGTGTTGAGATTTGTATGTCCTACGAATTTTAAAGGGAAAATGCATGCACGTGCAAAAATTAGGAAAAGAAACCTAGAGTCATATAGATTGTCACTGTATGTTTGCGAATGAAAGAAAAGTTAGAAAATTTAAAGTAGCACGGCAAGAGGAGCCTAATCAATGGGTCTCTTTTGGCCTTTTTCTTTTTTGCCGATTGTGTCGATCTAACCGGGATTGCCGGACACGCGTTGATGAACTACGGCAGAGGAGAAAGGACGGATCACCTGCCGATCTTTTACAGAACTATGCCAGAAAGGATATAAAGATTGACCGGTACAAAAACCATCTCCATCAATCTACGCTCGTTAAGGAGAGGGTTCCTTAGAGAATAAAAAGGGGAGCGAACAAAAAAGATGTGTGGCTGGACCGATCTATGCTTGTCTTACCGATTAGAATTAGGAAAGGGATGCTGATTTTGCTACCTAGTGCTACGGATTGGATTTTGGTCGTGACCTAACTAATCCTGATAAGAACTCCTCATGGAGCCGGTCACGCTGACCTTACTTTTTATGTTCGGGGTGAGTTGTATACACGTTTGACGTACCATCACCAACCACCGCGGCCTATTTTAAATTTAATAGTAAAGATAGTTTATATGACAAGATTATGGGGGGATTGTTAGTAGTAATCTTATCAATGTGGTTGGCTAGTAAAGGAGCTAGCTTAGTCATGAAGTATCCAAGGTATGTAGAGAGAACTGTAGAATGGGGAATGTTCTAGAGTAAGATATTTACGAGTAGTATGAAATATCTAGAGTTTGTAGAGTATTCTAGAAGTATGGTATAGGGTTTGGATTCTGGCACATGGCAACAATCTAAAGGGTCATGTACAAAAATTTAAATAGAGTATCACCCGTCCCATGTAAGTAAGCTTTGTACCACTGAGATATCCAATAAAGCTTCCTAGTAGTAGTAGCCCTGTGTGTAAGTGTATGTGAGGCACAAGCTTCCTAGTATTATAAGCCCTGTGTGTGAAGCACATCAAGACAGAGAGCTCGAGGAGTGGCATGGGCAAATGCGCAGGATCCTGCCATCTGCCACGCGCATTGAGAGCGGGGCGGAGCTGGATCTATGGGACACATTCTAGTTGACCAAGACATGCTTGAACCTTCTATGGTAACAGACCAAAACGTGTAGGGGGGAGGGGGTCTGGTTACCTCGACGGCGGCTTCGTGTAGTCATACTCGGCATCCTTGCGGGTCACGTCGACGACGGCGGGGGTGCTGCGGTTGCGGTGGGCGTCGGCGTCGAGGAAGCAGATCTGGGGCGGTCGATGATGGGTTCGGGGAAGCAGATCTGAAACGAGGGAGTCGGTGAAGCAGATCCGGTGCAGTGCACGGCGTCGTTGGTGAAGCGGATCAGGTACGGCAGACGAGGGAGTCGGTGAACTCAGATAGTGCAGTGCACGGCGGCGTTGGTGAAGCGGATCTGGTGCTGCGGATGAAGCAGTCGGTGAAGCAGATCCGATGCAGTACACGGCGGCGTTGGTGAAGCGGATCTGGTGCTGCGGACGAGGGAGTCGGTGGCCTCAGGTAGGTGAGGTGGTATGCCGGCTAAGTACGGCTGGGATATTCCGGTGCGGTGGTCCGGCAGGTGAGAGATGATGGGCCTGGAGTATTGCGACAGATTTTTTGCGGAAATGGGGAAGACGAATGGAAGGCGGTAGACTATATATATCAGAGGGGGTGTGTAAATTACGAACGAGACCCCAACCAACGCCGGCTTCACTTGTCTGCCTTTGCGTCATTGCTAATAGGGTCGAAAGGGAATTCGAAATATGTGTATGGAGGCGGGAGTTTTGGCGCTCAACTCGTATTTTGAATCTCCCTGGTGTATAAGCAGTACAGTATACTAGATATTGAATCATAGACCAGGGAAGACAAGTACAGTAGTACAAAAATACTGTAATGTCTACATTGCATGATGCTGATCTACCTTGCGTTAGTGTTTGTACTTTGTAGTGGTAGCTAAGTGGTGCAAAGAAGACATATTTGTAATTTCTACAACTTAGATATGTCTTTATACATCCGTATTAGACAAAACTAAGACACCTCCTTTTAGACGAAGGTAATATTAATTTTGAATCTCTTTGTACTAATGTTGATGATTTTTAATAGATCTTCAGAGTTTCGTAGAAAAAAACTAGGCTCCTCTCGAGAAACAAATAAGCATACAATTAATTAAGTACGTGGGCGGTTATTATTATTTTAACAGGGAAACTGCATTCGTGCCCTATGGCCCGTCATCTTCAAAACCGTCCAAATGCATGCATCTAGCGACGGGCGGTTTCCAGGCCCTGGCGTGGCGGTTAACATTCGTCTTCCTCATTTCGTCTTCCTCATTTCGTCTTCTCCCTGACACTCTCGCCTGTGCCCCTCTCTCGCTACCCTCCATGGAAGCGTTCTACCAAGGACACACTTTCCTCGCTCATGGAACAACCACCATTACGGCGAACTATACCAATATGGCGTCTAAGGTGGAGGAACACATCAACAAAATCGAGTTGATACTGGAGAAAGAAGACTCGTACAAAATTGTTGGCCTAGACGTAGAGTACACCTATGGGCCTGAACAGAAGGCTGCCCTCATACAGTTGTGCATGGGCACAGACTGCCTCCTGTACCAGATTTCCTCGGCCGACCAGCCCTGCCCCAAACTCGCTGACTTTCTTGGCAGGCCTGACATAACATTTGCAGGTGTTGACATCGGCAACGACATTACCAGGCTTGGGCGTTGCAACCTCTCAGTGGCGAACTTCGTGGACATCCAGAAAAGGTGGAAGCCTGCCGATTCCACTAGTAACAATAAGGATTCGTTGGCTTACTATGCTGCGGCCATTATAGACAGCCAGTACAAATCTATCATGAAAAAACTTACGAAAGAGGAACACAAGGTGTGGAAGCAGGTGCCCTTGTCCATGAAGCATATCCTGTATGCAAGCATCGACGCATACGCGACATATGAGGTATACAGGCGAATAGTGAACTTTGAGAAGGGTCAACAAAAATTGGCGGAATTCCAGGACAGCGGGAGTAAGAAGAAGAAGAAGAAGAAGAAGAAGAAGAAGAAGAGCAACATGGTACAGGCTGTGGAAGCTGAAGAGGAAGACCACTGAAAAGGATAGCCTAGTGTTAAAAGTAGTACAGGACTAGTATGTATACGATCGTGTGTGTATGCACCCAGTGATAAGTAGTACAGTATATTTTATCTTGCAAGTAGTTTTAAAAGTAGTACAGTACTACTGTAGTATGTACGATCGTGTGTGTATGCTCCCAGTGTCATGAGTACATAACTGATGATAATAATACTATATGTATGGTAGATCTTTTTTTATCTTGCATACTCCCTACGATCCATAATAAGTGTGCCGTTTCACTCTAACAGCATCCACTGTGTTGTCCACAACAGCTATCCTCGTCCACAAGCAATAAGTGTAGTCCATGCCCATATATAGAGTGGACACGTACAAGCTTTTGGTTGCCCATAAGTAAATAGTAATTATTTTACTCTGTGCTCTGTCTTGCATGTGTGTACTTCTAACAAATATGTGCGTCCCAGCGTGTGCCAAAGTTAACCTTATACTGAGTATATTGTACTATAGTATTACTCCCTCCGATCCACATTACTTGATGCTAAAATGGAAGTATCTATAGTTACAATATGTCTAGATACATCTACATTAGAGTCATCTAAACCATGATTAAGCCGAACCTCTGCCCCAAGACATGACATCTCTTCTACGTAGTAGAATGCTCTCCGTCCATAATAAAATATAATCAATGGATGGGACTGGATACCTTTGTTGGGAAGGTATCGTCACCTGCCGAGTAGGGTGTATGTAGGCATCCTATCACGATCCAGTAGTAATATCCATCTCCCAGTGACCCAGTCTATGTATGTGTCTTGTCTTGTCGATCCATGGACATGGCACCTACGAGGTACTCCACTGCTGATGATTTTGTAGAGTACGTATATTTATATGAGCACGATGCTTTGTACAAAGTTGTCCCGGTCACCTCAAGGTTGCATTAGCAGGACGAAAAACAGTTAGTCCCTTTCTATATAAGGAGTACTTATTTTGAGGATTAATTGTTCTCCTTCTCGATGCGAATGTAGAAACGCAGCAGCTTGGAAGGTCCACCAAGCACCTGGTACAGCGGCGGTACCGAGAGGAACGACGTGAGTTCATCAAACGCGACGTCGCCCGGCAAGGCGCAGCTCGACGCCTCCAATGACACATTCACGGTGTCCGCCCTGCTCCTCGAGTGCGCCAACGAGCACGACGCCGGCCCATTCGCCCACATCTTTGCCGTGTACAGAGGCCACACGCACGCGGCCGCCCTAACGCACACGGTAGACACGATGGTGGTCGAAGTCGAACCGAGCACGCCGATGATCAGGACGAACACGGCGCCGTCCTCCCCTTCGGCGATGATCCGCAGGCACGGCGAACCCGGCACCGGCACCAGCACCTCGAACACTTTGGTCGTGTTGTACGGCGGGAGCTTGTGCACTTGGATCGAGTGGGCCGCTGCAAAGTGGGCGACGAGCGCTGTTGGCGGGGCGGCGAAGTCGCAGCCGGGCTCCGTGCAAGCGCAAGGGGCGTGCGGGCATGCAATCTTGTGGTCGTGGACCTGGTGGTAGGCCACCAAGCTCCCGCAGCTGCTGTGGGGGCACTCAACCGTCGCCGCTGATACGACGGCGTCCATTGCCGGGTCGTGCTCGAATCCGCCGCGGGGTTCCACGCACCTATGGCACCGGTTCCCGGGAAGCTCGCTGAGGCAGCGGCCGCAGGCCAAATGATTACCCTTGCACTGCACAAATCAAAGTTCGTGGATTGCCATTTTTGCAGTAGTGAACCCACAAAAGAAACATCAATGGAGTGTGGGAGGGAAAGGGATCGACCTTGAAGACGGGGGGCTTGAGGGGCTGGGAGCAGAAAATGCAGTGAAGCACGGTGGAGTCCATCTTCAGGGTAACGGTGACAGTTTCCAGCATTGCGAGCGCGCGAGGAGTATGTGGCCTATCGATGGCCTCTCTTATCTCCTAGCCTCGAGGCTGGAGTACTCTATTTAAGGGGATGGGAAGGGATTTTGCTTAAGACGAGGAAAACCCAATATAGTACCTCCATCTCAAAGCTTAGCTTATATTATTTTTAGAAAGTCAAATTATGTCAAAATTGACTAAGCATTTACCGAAAATCATGGTAGTTAAAAAATGTGTATCTCCACCATCATACTATTTGAGACTATATTTGTGATGGTAATAGGCACAACTACATACACAAAAATTGACATCATCTGATTATTAGTTATTTGGACTGCGGGATGAACTTTTTGGAACTGTGCATTAAGCACCGGTAACCACTTAGGGCTTCTTTGATTCATAGGATTGACATAGGAATTATGTTGGATTTGATTCCTATGGGAAAATTTCAATCCTACACCTTTCCTATTTCTACACTCTCCACATTCCTTTGAATCAAAGCAGCAGTGCTTCTTTGTTTTTTATAGTAAGTGAAAGGACATCTAAAAAACAGGAGAAATGATCTGGAAGTGCACATAGTTTTATATAAATCAGATGGAGGGGTTACAATTACATATAGTTGGAGTATTCACTTCCGATTCACAAAAAAAAGGAGTATTCACTTCCACGCTGCATTATTATTAAGTACAGTATAAGTACTACTACAAACAGTTCAGCACAAATATGAAACGAAGAATCCATAAAAAAATAGCAGCCGTACGAACAATCAAGTACTTTTCATCGAAATTTATCATTCCTCATGACAAATTGACAGTTTTTTCAACTACGCAAAGTAGCAGTAGCTACATCTGCTTGCATATGCGAATGTAGAAACGCAGCTCCTTGGACGATCCAGCACCAACGAGGTATGGCCCCGGCACAACGAGGAACGACGTGAGCTCCTCAAACACGACAGCGCCCGGCGACGCGCTGCCAGAAGCATCGGCAGACATCTTCACGACATCCCGCCTGCAGTCCGATTTCGAGGACGGCGGCGGGCCGTGCGCCCAGATCTTCACCCTGTAGAGCGGCCACACGGATGTGGCCGAACTGACGCATACCAAAGACAAGACAATGGCCGGGCCGAGCGCGTCGATGTACAGGACGAACACGGAGCCGTCATCCCCTTCGACGACGAGCAGCCTGCACGGCGAGCACGGGTGCGTCATGGTCACCCGGAACTCTATGGACTTGCCATACTCTAACCTGTGCACCTGAATCGAGTGGGCCTCTGCGAGGTGAACGAGGAGCGCTGACGGTGGGGCGGCGAAGTCGCAGCCCTGCTCCGTGCAGTTGCACCGGCCGTGCGGGCACGCGATCTGGTGGCTTAGGGACTCGTGGTAGCTGACGATGACCCCGCAGCCGTCGTGGGAGCACATGACCTGCGCCGTTCCAGCGATGTTGTACGCGATGGCCTCCAAATTCGTAGCGTTTATTTCCATAGTGCCGTCCATCGCCGCCAGTTGGTTGAATCCGGAGCCGCGCTACTCTTCTTCTGGCGCCGTTTACTTGGAACCTCGCCGACGGTGGCAGGCGGCAGGCCTCATACCACGCTGCAACTCCGATCAATATTAATTGATGGTAAAATGGATGTATCTACAACTATAATGTGTATAGATGCATCTATATTACCATCAAATAATATGAATCGGAGGGAGTACAAGGAATGACAGTTTAGCACAAGTGACACCAGCAAATAAAAATCAATGGACTCTCAGAGGAAAAGGGGGCGACCTTGTTGAACTTGGGGCAAATCAATGGAGTCTGACAGACAAATGATGCGATATCTAAAGCCGGTTAGAGAGAGAGAGAGAGAGAGAGAGAAAGAGACGAGAGAGAGAGAGAGAGAGAGAGAGAGAGAGAGAAAGTGTGTGTGTGTGTCCGGGGGGGGGGGGGGGCGTTTGTTCACTTCTTTGTTTAAAACGAGGATTCGTACAAGGTAATAGAGCCCGCATGCTCGGCTGGGTAGACAGCCAGGAGTGACCCCAACATGGTCGTGCCACAAGGATTCATGTCAAATGAAAAGGGAAGCATGTATCTTTGAATCTTGTCAAATCCTAGGTTTGACCAAGATAATTTAAACAAGTTTAAAACAAGAAAATGAAAAGGGAAGCATGTATCCTTCTTAGTCACTCTAAAATGAAGTTTTTGGGAGGTTTTTGAAATTTCCATGTTTGAAACCCAAAACCACTTCTCTTCATGCTTGACTTCATAAGACGGAGATTAGGGGTTAGGGGGTAGATACATGATTTGTATGGTTTGATATGTCTAGACCTTGTTTATCAATTTTAATGCTTACTATATGACATAAGAAGACTATGTGATTTTGTTTTTCATTTTTCTGTTTTTTTATTTTTCTGCCCATTTGAATCTTGGTCAAATCCTAGGTTTGACCAAGATTTAGACAAGTTTAACACGTAAATGATTTAACTTGGATTTCCTACCCTTGAATCCATAGGAAACTTTGTTCTAATGCACTATTATAATCAACCGAGTTTTTACACCAACAGGTCTGTCACTTACGTGTGGTGCCCACGCGTGAGGTCCCACACTTCAGTGAGCACAAGTCACGTGCAGTAGGTACGCAAAGTCCCAGCCATCTTCTTTGTCAAGAGAAGACGCATCAGATGCGTATTGGAAGTCTGTGGGTCCTTCTGGATCCTTCGGTTGTCCCTCTCACAAAAAAACAAATCTCTCTCATTCTCGGCCTCGCTCGACTCGCTCGCACCTCCTGCTCACTGACAAACCCTGCACAAAAGTCAACATCATCACCCGAAAAAGGGGAGACACCCCCTTCTTCTCTCCTTCCGAGTGATCCCTCTTCCTCCGTGTTTCACTCGACGGGCAAACACCCATGTGCTGCATAGTAATAATAAAAAGGTAGTAGAAAAATCGATATACGAATCTATAATTAAATAGGTTAAACTCGGGTTTTGCCCAGTTCTACAGATCAAGGGTTCAAAAAAATCCAACTACGGGGTTCGAACAACACGATTCTAATCCAAGAATTTTTTCGACCTCATCCAAATGGCCTCAAATTATAGGGTTAGCATCTAGTGCAGTTTGTGTGAAAATGTATGCACTATGTGTGCTATAACTTGTATGTCTTTCAAATTTGAACCAAATTTGAATAAGTTTGAAATATTTGAAATGGGACTTTTGGCTTAAACCATGTTTGAAACCCAAAACCACTTCTCTTCACATGCTTGACTTCATAAGACATAGTTAATTAATTTAGGGCTTAGGGGGTATAGATACATGATTTGTGTGGTTTGAATATGTATGGACCTTGTTTATCAAATTCAATGCTTACTATATGACATAAGAAAACTATTTGCTTTGGTTTTTCTTTTTTCTGATTTTTTTTCAAATTTGATGCCCATTTGAATCTGCTTGTCAAATCCTAGGTTTGACGACCAAGATAATTTAAACAAGTTTAAAACATGAAAATGAAAAGGGAAGCATGGATCCTTCTTAGTCACTCTAAAATGAAGCTTTTGGGAGGTTTTTGAAATTTCCATGTTTGAAACCCAAAACCACTTCTCTTCACATGCTTGACTTCATAAGATAGAGTTTAGGGGTTAGGGGTATAGCTACATGATTTGTCTGGTTTGAATATGTCTAGACCTTGTTTATCAACTTTAATGCTTACTATATGACATAAGAAAACTATTTGCTTTGGTTTTCCTTTTTGCTGATTTTTTTTCAATTTTGATGCCCATTTGAATCTTGTCTAATCCTAGGTTTGACCAAGATAATTTAAACAAGTTTAAAACATGAAAATGAAAAGGGAAGCATGTATCCTTCTTAGTCACTCTAAACTCGGGTTTTGCCCAGTTCTACAGATCAAGGGTTCAAAAAAATCCAACTACGGGGTTCGAACAACACGATTCTAATCCAAGAATTTTTTCGACCTCATCCAAATGGCCTCAAGCTATAGGGTTAGCATCTAGTGCAGTTTTTGTGAAAATGTATGCACTATGTGTGCTATAACTTGTATGTCTTTCAAATTTGAACCAAATTTGAATAAGTTTGAAATATTTGAAAAGGGGCTTTTGGGAGGATTTTGAAATTTCCATGTTTGAAACCCAAAACCACTTCTCTTCATGCTTGACTTCATAAGACGGAGTTTAGGGGTTAGGGGTAGATACATGATTTGTATGGTTTGATATGTCTAGACCTTGTTTATCAACTTTAATGCTTACTATATGACATAAGAAGACTATGTGATTTTGTTTTTCATTTTTCTGTTTTTTTATTTTTCTGCCCATTTGAATCTTGGTCAAATCCTAGGTTTGACCAAGATTTAGACAAGTTTAACACGTAAATGAGTTAACTTGGATTTCCTACCCTTGAATCCATAGGAAACTTTGTTCTAATGCACTATTATAATCAACCGAGTTTTTACACCAACAGGTCTGTCACTTACGTGTGGTGCCCACCCTTGAGGTCCCACACTTCAGTGAGCACAAGTCACGTGCAGTAGGTACGCAAACTCCCAGCCATCTTCTTTGTCAAGAGAAGACGCATCAGGATGCGTATTGGAAGTCTGTGGGTCCTTCTGGATCCTTCGGTTGTCCCTCTCACAAAAAAACAAATCTCTCTCATTCTCGGCCTCGCTCGACTCGCTCGCTCGCTCGCACCTCCTGCTCACTGACAAACCCTGCACAAAAGTCAACATCATCACCCGAAAAAGGGGAGACACCCCCTTCTTCTCTCCTTCCGAGTGATCCCTCTTCCTCCGTGTTTCACTCGACGGGCAAACACCCATGTGCTGCATAGTAATAATAAAAAGGTAGTAGAAAAATCGATATACGAATCTATAATTAAATAGGTTAAACTCGGGTTTTGCCCAGTTCTACAGATCAAGGGTTCAAAAAAATCCAACTACGGGGTTCGAACAACACGATTCTAATCCAAGAATTTTTTCGACCTCATCCAAATGGCCTCAAATTATAGGGTTAGCATCTAGTGCAGTTTGTGTGAAAATGTATGCACTATGTGTGCTATAACTTGTATGTCTTTCAAATTTGAACCAAATTTGAATAAGTTTGAAATATTTGAAAAGGGGCTTTTGGGAGGTTTTTCAAATTTCCATGTTTGAAACCCAAAACCACTTCTCTTCATGCTTGACTTCATAAGACAGAGTTTAGGGGTTAGGGGGTATAGATACATGATTTGTCTGGTTTGAATATGTCTAGACCTTGTTTATCAACTTTAATGCTTACTATATAACATAAGAAAACTATTTGCTTTGGTTTTTATTTTTGCTGATTTTTTTTCAATTTTGATGCCCATTTGAATCTTGGTCAAATCCTAGGTTTGACCATGGTTTAAACAAGTTTAAATCATGAATATGAAAAAATAAGCATCTTTCCTTCTTAGTCACCCCAAAATGTAGCTCTTGGGAGGGTTTTTGAAATTTCCATGTTTGGAACAAAAAAAACCACTTCTCTTCATGCATGCTTGACTTCATAAGACAGAGTTTAGGGTTAGGGGTGTAGATATATACATGATTTTCTAGTTTGAATATGTCTAGACCTGTTTATCAACTTTAATGCTAACTATAGACATAAGAAGACTATGTGCTTTGGTTTTTCATTTTTCTGTTTTTTTCTGAATTTTATTCCCATATATTTGAATCTTGGTCAAATCCTAGGTTCAACCAAGATTTAAACAAGTTTAAAACATGAAAATTAAAAGGTAAGCATGTATCCTTCTTAGTCACTCTAAAATGAAGCTTTTGGGATGTTCTTGAAATTTCCATGTTTGAAACCCAAAACGACTTCTCTTCATGCTAGACTTCATAAGATCGACGGGGGGTAGATACATGATTTGTCTGGTTTGGATATACCTAGACCTCGTTTATCAACTCGAATGCTTACGATATGACATATATAAGAAGACTATGTGCTTTTGTTTTTCATTTTTCTGATTTTTTTGAATTTTGTGCCCACCAATTTGTATCTTGGTCAAATCCTAGGTTTGATAATGATTTAAACAAGTTTAAAATATGAAAATGCAAATGTAAGCATGGATCCTTCTTAGTCTGTCTAAAATGAAGCTTTTGGGAGGTTTTTGAAATTTCCATGTTTGAAACCCAAAACCACTTCTCTTCACATGCTTGACTTCATAAGACATAGTTAATTAATTTAGGGCTTAGGGGGTATAGATACATGATTTGTGTGGTTTGAATATGTATGGACCTTGTTTATCAAATTCAATGCTTACTATATGACATAAGAAAACTATTTGCTTTGGTTTTTCTTTTTTCTGATTTTTTTTCAAATTTGATGCCCATTTGAATCTGCTTGTCAAATCCTAGGTTTGACGACCAAGATAATTTAAACAAGTTTAAAACATGAAAATGAAAAGGGAAGCATGGATCCTTCTTAGTCACTCTAAAATGAAGCTTTTGGGAGGTTTTTGAAATTTCCATGTTTGAAACCCAAAACCACTTCTCTTCATGCTTGACTTCATAAGATAGAGTTTAGGGGTTAGGGGTATAGCTACATGATTTGTCTGGTTTGAATATGTCTAGACCTTGTTTATCAACTTTAATGCTTACTATATGACATAAGAAAACTATTTGCTTTGGTTTTCCTTTTTGCTGATTTTTTTTTCAATTTTGATGCCCATTTGAATCTTGTCTAATCCTAGGTTTGACCAAGATAATTTAAACAAGTTTAAAACATGAAAATGAAAAGGGAAGCATGTATCCTTCTTAGTCACTCTAAACTCGGGTTTTGCCCAGTTCTACAGATCAAGGGTTCAAAAAAATCCAACTACGGGGTTCGAACAACACGATTCTAATCCAAGAATTTTTTCGACCTCATCCAAATGGCCTCAAGCTATAGGGTTAGCATCTAGTGCAGTTTTTGTGAAAATGTATGCACTATGTGTGCTATAACTTGTATGTCTTTCAAATTTGAACCAAATTTGAATAAGTTTGAAATATTTGAAAAGGGGCTTTTGGGAGGATTTTGAAATTTCCATGTTTGAAACCCAAAACCACTTCTCTTCATGCTTGACTTCATAAGACGGAGTTTAGGGGTTAGGGGTAGATACATGATTTGTATGGTTTGATATGTCTAGACCTTGTTTATCAACTTTAATGCTTACTATATGACATAAGAAGACTATGTGATTTTGTTTTTCATTTTTCTGTTTTTTTTTATTTTTCTGCCCATTTGAATCTTGGTCAAATCCTAGGTTTGACCAAGATTTAGACAAGTTTAACACGTAAATGAGTTAACTTGGATTTCCTACCCTTGAATCCATAGGAAACTTTGTTCTAATGCACTATTATAATCAACCGAGTTTTTACACCAACAGGTCTGTCACTTACGTGTGGTGCCCACCCTTGAGGTCCCACACTTCAGTGAGCACAAGTCACGTGCAGTAGGTACGCAAACTCCCAGCCATCTTCTTTGTCAAGAGAAGACGCATCAGATGCGTATTGGAAGTCTGTGGGTCCTTCTGGATCCTTCGGTTGTCCCTCTCACAAAAAAACAAATCTCTCTCATTCTCGGCCTCGCTCGACTCGCTCGCTCGCTCGCTCGCACCTCCTGCTCACTGACAAACCCTGCACAAAAGTCAACATCATCACCCGAAAAAGGGGAGACCCCCTTCTTTCTCTCCTTCCGAGTGATCCCTCTTCCTCCGTGTTTCACTCGACGGGCAAACACCCATGTGCTGCATAGTAATAATAAAAAGGTAGTAGAAAAATCGATATACGAATCTATAATTAAATAGGTTAAACTCGGGTTTTGCCCAGTTCTGCAGATCAAGGGTTCAAAAAAAAATCCAACTACGGGGTTCGAACAACACGATTCTAATCCAAGAATTTTTTCGACCTCATCCAAATGGCCTCAAATTATAGGGTTAGCATCTAGTGCAGTTTGTGTGAAAATGTATGCACTATGTGTGCTATAACTTGTATGTCTTTCAAATTTGAACCAAATTTGAATAAGTTTGAAATATTTGAAAAGGGGCTTTTGGGAGGTTTTTCAAATTTCCATGTTTGAAACCCAAAACCACTTCTCTTCATGCTTGACTTCATAAGACAGAGTTTAGGGGTTAGGGGGTATAGATACATGATTTGTCTGGTTTGAATATGTCTAGACCTTGTTTATCAACTTTAATGCTTACTATATAACATAAGAAAACTATTTGCTTTGGTTTTTATTTTTGCTGATTTTTTTTCAATTTTGATGCCCATTTGAATCTTGGTCAAATCCTAGGTTTGACCATGGTTTAAACAAGTTTAAATCATGAATATGAAAAAATAAGCATCTTTCCTTCTTAGTCACCCCAAAATGTAGCTCTTGGGAGGGTTTTTGAAATTTCCATGTTTGGAACAAAAAAAACCACTTCTCTTCATGCATGCTTGACTTCATAAGACAGAGTTTAGGGTTAGGGGTGTAGATATATACATGATTTTCTAGTTTGAATATGTCTAGACCTGTTTATCAACTTTAATGCTAACTATAGACATAAGAAGACTATGTGCTTTGGTTTTTCATTTTTCTGTTTTTTTCTGAATTTTATTCCCATATATTTGAATCTTGGTCAAATCCTAGGTTCAACCAAGATTTAAACAAGTTTAAAACATGAAAATTAAAAGGTAAGCATGTATCCTTCTTAGTCACTCTAAAATGAAGCTTTTGGGATGTTCTTGAAATTTCCATGTTTGAAACCCAAAACGACTTCTCTTCATGCTAGACTTCATCGACGGGGGGTAGATACATGATTTGTCTGGTTTGGATATACCTAGACCTCGTTTATCAACTCGAATGCTTACGATATGACATATATAAGAAGACTATGTGCTTTTGTTTTTCATTTTTCTGATTTTTTTGAATTTTGTGCCCACCAATTTGTATCTTGGTCAAATCCTAGGTTTGATAATGATTTAAACAAGTTTAAAATATGAAAATGCAAATGTAAGCATGGATCCTTCTTAGTCTGTCTAAAATGAAGCTTTTGGGAGGTTTTTGAAATTTCCATGTTTGAAACCCAAAACCACTTCTCTTCACATGCTTGACTTCATAAGACATAGTTAATTAATTTAGGGCTTAGGGGGTATAGATACATGATTTGTGTGGTTTGAATATGTATGGACCTTGTTTATCAAATTCAATGCTTACTATATGACATAAGAAAACTATTTGCTTTGGTTTTTCTTTTTTCTGATTTTTTTTCAAATTTGATGCCCATTTGAATCTGCTTGTCAAATCCTAGGTTTGACGACCAAGATAATTTAAACAAGTTTAAAACATGAAAATGAAAAGGGAAGCATGGATCCTTCTTAGTCACTCTAAAATGAAGCTTTTGGGAGGTTTTTGAAATTTCCATGTTTGAAACCCAAAACCACTTCTCTTCACATGCTTGACTTCATAAGATAGAGTTTAGGGGTTAGGGGGTATAGCTACATGATTTGTCTGGTTTGAATATGTCTAGACCTTGTTTATCAACTTTAATGCTTACTATATGACATAAGAAAACTATTTGCTTTGGTTTTCCTTTTTGCTGATTTTTTTTCAATTTTGATGCCCATTTGAATCTTGTCTAATCCTAGGTTTGACCAAGATAATTTAAACAAGTTTAAAACATGAAAATGAAAAGGGAAGCATGTATCCTTCTTAGTCACTCTAAACTCGGGTTTTGCCCAGTTCTACAGATCAAGGGTTCAAAAAATCCAACTACGGGGTTCGAACAACACGATTCTAATCCAAGAATTTTTTCGACCTCATCCAAATGGCCTCAAGCTATAGGGTTAGCATCTAGTGCAGTTTTTGTGAAAATGTATGCACTATGTGTGCTATAACTTGTATGTCTTTCAAATTTGAACCAAATTTGAATAAGTTTGAAATATTTGAAAAGGGGCTTTTGGGAGGATTTTGAAATTTCCATGTTTGAAACCCAAAACCACTTCTCTTCATGCTTGACTTCATAAGACGGAGTTTAGGGGTTAGGGGTAGATACATGATTTGTATGGTTTGATATGTCTAGACCTTGTTTATCAACTTTAATGCTTACTATATGACATAAGAAGACTATGTGATTTTGTTTTTCATTTTTCTGTTTTTTTTATTTTTCTGCCCATTTGAATCTTGGTCAAATCCTAGGTTTGACCAAGATTTAGACAAGTTTAACACGTAAATGAGTTAACTTGGATTTCCTACCCTTGAATCCATAGGAAACTTTGTTCTAATGCACTATTATAATCAACCGAGTTTTTACACCAACAGGTCTGTCACTTACGTGTGGTGCCCACCCTTGAGGTCCCACACTTCAGTGAGCACAAGTCACGTGCAGTAGGTACGCAAACTCCCAGCCATCTTCTTTGTCAAGAGAAGACGCATCAGATGCGTATTGGAAGTCTGTGGGTCCTTCTGGATCCTTCGGTTGTCCCTCTCACAAAAAAACAAATCTCTCTCATTCTCGGCCTCGCTCGACTCGCTCGCTCGCTCGCTCGCACCTCCTGCTCACTGACAAACCCTGCACAAAAGTCAACATCATCACCCGAAAAAGGGGAGACACCCCCTTCTTCTCTCCTTCCGAGTGATCCCTCTTCCTCCGTGTTTCACTCGACGGGCAAACACCCATGTGCTGCATAGTAATAATAAAAAGGTAGTAGAAAAATCGATATACGAATCTATAATTAAATAGGTTAAACTCGGGTTTTGCCCAGTTCTACAGATCAAGGGTTCAAAAAAAATCCAACTACGGGGTTCGAACAACACGATTCTAATCCAAGAATTTTTTCGACCTCATCCAAATGGCCTCAAATTATAGGGTTAGCATCTAGTGCAGTTTGTGTGAAAATGTATGCACTATGTGTGCTATAACTTGTATGTCTTTCAAATTTGAACCAAATTTGAATAAGTTTGAAATATTTGAAAAGGGGCTTTTGGGAGGTTTTTCAAATTTCCATGTTTGAAACCCAAAACCACTTCTCTTCATGCTTGACTTCATAAGACAGAGTTTAGGGGTTAGGGGGTATAGATACATGATTTGTCTGGTTTGAATATGTCTAGACCTTGTTTATCAACTTTAATGCTTACTATATAACATAAGAAAACTATTTGCTTTGGTTTTTATTTTTGCTGATTTTTTTTCAATTTTGATGCCCATTTGAATCTTGGTCAAATCCTAGGTTTGACCATGGTTTAAACAAGTTTAAATCATGAATATGAAAAAATAAGCATCTTTCCTTCTTAGTCACCCCAAAATGTAGCTCTTGGGAGGGTTTTTGAAATTTCCATGTTTGGAACAAAAAAACCACTTCTCTTCATGCATGCTTGACTTCATAAGACAGAGTTTAGGGTTAGGGGTGTAGATATATACATGATTTTCTAGTTTGAATATGTCTAGACCTGTTTATCAACTTTAATGCTAACTATAGACATAAGAAGACTATGTGCTTTGGTTTTTCATTTTTCTGTTTTTTTCTGAATTTTATTCCCATATATTTGAATCTTGGTCAAATCCTAGGTTCAACCAAGATTTAAACAAGTTTAAAACATGAAAATTAAAAGGTAAGCATGTATCCTTCTTAGTCACTCTAAAATGAAGCTTTTGGGATGTTCTTGAAATTTCCATGTTTGAAACCCAAAACGACTTCTCTTCATGCTAGACTTCATAAGATCGACGGGGGGTAGATACATGATTTGTCTGGTTTGGATATACCTAGACCTCGTTTATCAACTCGAATGCTTACGATATGACATATATAAGAAGACTATGTGCTTTTGTTTTTCATTTTTCTGATTTTTTTGAATTTTGTGCCCACCCATTTGTATCTTGGTCAAATCCTAGGTTTGATAATGATTTAAACAAGTTTAAAATATGAAAATGCAAATGTAAGCATGGATCCTTCTTAGTCTGTCTAAAATGAAGCTTTTGGGAGGTTTTTGAAATTTCCATGTTTGAAACCCAAAACCACTTCTCTTCACATGCTTGACTTCATAAGACATAGTTAATTAATTTAGGGCTTAGGGGGTATAGATACATGATTTGTGTGGTTTGAATATGTATGGACCTTGTTTATCAAATTCAATGCTTACTATATGACATAAGAAAACTATTTGCTTTGGTTTTTCTTTTTTCTGATTTTTTTTTCAAATTTGATGCCCATTTGAATCTGCTTGTCAAATCCTAGGTTTGACGACCAAGATAATTTAAACAAGTTTAAAACATGAAAATGAAAAGGGAAGCATGGATCCTTCTTAGTCACTCTAAAATGAAGCTTTTGGGAGGTTTTTGAAATTTCCATGTTTGAAACCCAAAACCACTTCTCTTCACATGCTTGACTTCATAAGATAGAGTTTAGGGGTTAGGGGGTATAGCTACATGATTTGTCTGGTTTGAATATGTCTAGACCTTGTTTATCAACTTTAATGCTTACTATATGACATAAGAAAACTATTTGCTTTGGTTTTCCTTTTTGCTGATTTTTTTTCAATTTTGATGCCCATTTGAATCTTGTCTAATCCTAGGTTTGACCAAGATAATTTAAACAAGTTTAAAACATGAAAATGAAAAGGGAAGCATGTATCCTTCTTAGTCACTCTAAACTCGGGTTTTGCCCAGTTCTACAGATCAAGGGTTCAAAAAATCCAACTACGGGGTTCGAACAACACGATTCTAATCCAAGAATTTTTTCGACCTCATCCAAATGGCCTCAAGCTATAGGGTTAGCATCTAGTGCAGTTTTTGTGAAAATGTATGCACTATGTGTGCTATAACTTGTATGTCTTTCAAATTTGAACCAAATTTGAATAAGTTTGAAATATTTGAAAAGGGGCTTTTGGGAGGATTTTGAAATTTCCATGTTTGAAACCCAAAACCACTTCTCTTCATGCTTGACTTCATAAGACGGAGTTTAGGGGTTAGGGGTAGATACATGATTTGTATGGTTTGATATGTCTAGACCTTGTTTATCAACTTTAATGCTTACTATATGACATAAGAAGACTATGTGATTTTGTTTTTCATTTTTCTGTTTTTTTATTTTTCTGCCCATTTGAATCTTGGTCAAATCCTAGGTTTGACCAAGATTTAGACAAGTTTAACACGTAAATGAGTTAACTTGGATTTCCTACCCTTGAATCCATAGGAAACTTTGTTCTAATGCACTATTATAATCAACCGAGTTTTTACACCAACAGGTCTGTCACTTACGTGTGGTGCCCACCCTTGAGGTCCCACACTTCAGTGAGCACAAGTCACGTGCAGTAGGTACGCAAACTCCCAGCCATCTTCTTTGTCAAGAGAAGACGCATCAGGATGCGTATTGGAAGTCTGTGGGTCCTTCTGGATCCTTCGGTTGTCCCTCTCACAAAAAAAACAAATCTCTCTCATTCTCGGCCTCGCTCGACTCGCTCGCTCGCTCGCTCGCTCGCACCTCCTGCTCACTGACAAACCCTGCACAAAAGTCAACATCATCACCCGAAAAAGGGGAGACACCCCTTCTTCTCTCCTTCCGAGTGATCCCTCTTCCTCCGTGTTTCACTCGACGGGCAAACACCCATGTGCTGCATAGTAATAATAAAAAGGTAGTAGAAAAATCGATATACGAATCTATAATTAAATAGGTTAAACTCGGGTTTTGCCCAGTTCTACAGATCAAGGGTTCAAAAAAATCCAACTACGGGGTTCGAACAACACGATTCTAATCCAAGAATTTTTTCGACCTCATCCAAATGGCCTCAAATTATAGGGTTAGCATCTAGTGCAGTTTGTGTGAAAATGTATGCACTATGTGTGCTATAACTTGTATGTCTTTCAAATTTGAACCAAATTTGAATAAGTTTGAAATATTTGAAAAGGGGCTTTTGGGAGGTTTTTCAAATTTCCATGTTTGAAACCCAAAACCACTTCTCTTCATGCTTGACTTCATAAGACAGAGTTTAGGGGTTAGGGGGTATAGATACATGATTTGTCTGGTTTGAATATGTCTAGACCTTGTTTATCAACTTTAATGCTTACTATATAACATAAGAAAACTATTTGCTTTGGTTTTTATTTTTGCTGATTTTTTTTTCAATTTTGATGCCCATTTGAATCTTGGTCAAATCCTAGGTTTGACCATGGTTTAAACAAGTTTAAATCATGAATATGAAAAAATAAGCATCTTTCCTTCTTAGTCACCCCAAAATGTAGCTCTTGGGAGGGTTTTTGAAATTTCCATGTTTGGAACAAAAAAAACCACTTCTCTTCATGCATGCTTGACTTCATAAGACAGAGTTTAGGGTTAGGGGTGTAGATATATACATGATTTTCTAGTTTGAATATGTCTAGACCTGTTTATCAACTTTAATGCTAACTATAGACATAAGAAGACTATGTGCTTTGGTTTTTCATTTTTCTGTTTTTTCTGAATTTTATTCCCATATATTTGAATCTTGGTCAAATCCTAGGTTCAACCAAGATTTAAACAAGTTTAAAACATGAAAATTAAAAGGTAAGCATGTATCCTTCTTAGTCACTCTAAAATGAAGCTTTTGGGATGTTCTTGAAATTTCCATGTTTGAAACCCAAAACGACTTCTCTTCATGCTAGACTTCATAAGATCGACGGGGGGTAGATACATGATTTGTCTGGTTTGGATATACCTAGACCTCGTTTATCAACTCGAATGCTTACGATATGACATATATAAGAAGACTATGTGCTTTTGTTTTTCATTTTTCTGATTTTTTTGAATTTTGTGCCCACCCATTTGTATCTTGGTCAAATCCTAGGTTTGATAATGATTTAAACAAGTTTAAAATATGAAAATGCAAATGTAAGCATGGATCCTTCTTAGTCTGTCTAAAATGAAGCTTTTGGGAGGTTTTTGAAATTTCCATGTTTGAAACCCAAAACCACTTCTCTTCACATGCTTGACTTCATAAGACATAGTTAATTAATTTAGGGCTTAGGGGGTATAGATACATGATTTGTGTGGTTTGAATATGTATGGACCTTGTTTATCAAATTCAATGCTTACTATATGACATAAGAAAACTATTTGCTTTGGTTTTTCTTTTTTCTGATTTTTTTTTCAAATTTGATGCCCATTTGAATCTGCTTGTCAAATCCTAGGTTTGACGACCAAGATAATTTAAACAAGTTTAAAACATGAAAATGAAAAGGGAAGCATGGATCCTTCTTAGTCACTCTAAAATGAAGCTTTTGGGAGGTTTTTGAAATTTCCATGTTTGAAACCCAAAACCACTTCTCTTCACATGCTTGACTTCATAAGATAGAGTTTAGGGGTTAGGGGGTATAGCTACATGATTTGTCTGGTTTGAATATGTCTAGACCTTGTTTATCAACTTTAATGCTTACTATATGACATAAGAAAACTATTTGCTTTGGTTTTCCTTTTTGCTGATTTTTTTTCAATTTTGATGCCCATTTGAATCTTGTCTAATCCTAGGTTTGACCAAGATAATTTAAACAAGTTTAAAACATGAAAATGAAAAGGGAAGCATGTATCCTTCTTAGTCACTCTAAACTCGGGTTTTGCCCAGTTCTACAGATCAAGGGTTCAAAAAAATCCAACTACGGGGTTCGAACAACACGATTCTAATCCAAGAATTTTTTCGACCTCATCCAAATGGCCTCAAGCTATAGGGTTAGCATCTAGTGCAGTTTTTGTGAAAATGTATGCACTATGTGTGCTATAACTTGTATGTCTTTCAAATTTGAACCAAATTTGAATAAGTTTGAAATATTTGAAAAGGGGCTTTTGGGAGGATTTTGAAATTTCCATGTTTGAAACCCAAAACCACTTCTCTTCATGCTTGACTTCATAAGACGGAGTTTAGGGGTTAGGGGTAGATACATGATTTGTATGGTTTGATATGTCTAGACCTTGTTTATCAACTTTAATGCTTACTATATGACATAAGAAGACTATGTGATTTTGTTTTTCATTTTTCTGTTTTTTTATTTTTCTGCCCATTTGAATCTTGGTCAAATCCTAGGTTTGACCAAGATTTAGACAAGTTTAACACGTAAATGAGTTAACTTGGATTTCCTACCCTTGAATCCATAGGAAACTTTGTTCTAATGCACTATTATAATCAACCGAGTTTTTACACCAACAGGTCTGTCACTTACGTGTGGTGCCCACCCTTGAGGTCCCACACTTCAGTGAGCACAAGTCACGTGCAGTAGGTACGCAAACTCCCAGCCATCTTCTTTGTCAAGAGAAGACGCATCAGATGCGTATTGGAAGTCTGTGGGTCCTTCTGGATCCTTCGGTTGTCCCTCTCACAAAAAACAAATCTCTCTCATTCTCGGCCTCGCTCGACTCGCTCGCTCGCTCGCTCGCACCTCCTGCTCACTGACAAACCCTGCACAAAAGTCAACATCATCACCCGAAAAAGGGGAGACACCCCCTTCTTCTCTCCTTCCGAGTGATCCCTCTTCCTCCGTGTTTCACTCGACGGGCAAACACCCATGTGCTGCATAGTAATAATAAAAAGGTAGTAGAAAAATCGATATACGAATCTATAATTAAATAGGTTAAACTCGGGTTTTGCCCAGTTCTACAGATCAAGGGTTCAAAAAAATCCAACTACGGGGTTCGAACAACACGATTCTAATCCAAGAATTTTTTCGACCTCATCCAAATGGCCTCAAATTATAGGGTTAGCATCTAGTGCAGTTTGTGTGAAAATGTATGCACTATGTGTGCTATAACTTGTATGTCTTTCAAATTTGAACCAAATTTGAATAAGTTTGAAATATTTGAAAAGGGGCTTTTGGGAGGTTTTTCAAATTTCCATGTTTGAAACCCAAAACCACTTCTCTTCATGCTTGACTTCATAAGACAGAGTTTAGGGGTTAGGGGTATAGATACATGATTTGTCTGGTTTGAATATGTCTAGACCTTGTTTATCAACTTTAATGCTTACTATATAACATAAGAAAACTATTTGCTTTGGTTTTTATTTTTGCTGATTTTTTTTTCAATTTTGATGCCCATTTGAATCTTGGTCAAATCCTAGGTTTGACCATGGTTTAAACAAGTTTAAATCATGAATATGAAAAAATAAGCATCTTTCCTTCTTAGTCACCCCAAAATGTAGCTCTTGGGAGGGTTTTTGAAATTTCCATGTTTGGAACAAAAAAACCACTTCTCTTCATGCATGCTTGACTTCATAAGACAGAGTTTAGGGTTAGGGGTGTAGATATATACATGATTTTCTAGTTTGAATATGTCTAGACCTGTTTATCAACTTTAATGCTAACTATAGACATAAGAAGACTATGTGCTTTGGTTTTTCATTTTTCTGTTTTTTTCTGAATTTTATTCCCATATATTTGAATCTTGGTCAAATCCTAGGTTCAACCAAGATTTAAACAAGTTTAAAACATGAAAATTAAAAGGTAAGCATGTATCCTTCTTAGTCACTCTAAAATGAAGCTTTTGGGATGTTCTTGAAATTTCCATGTTTGAAACCCAAAACGACTTCTCTTCATGCTAGACTTCATAAGATCGACGGGGGGTAGATACATGATTTGTCTGGTTTGGATATACCTAGACCTCGTTTATCAACTCGAATGCTTACGATATGACATATATAAGAAGACTATGTGCTTTTGTTTTTCATTTTTCTGATTTTTTTGAATTTTGTGCCCACCCATTTGTATCTTGGTCAAATCCTAGGTTTGATAATGATTTAAACAAGTTTAAAATATGAAAATGCAAATGTAAGCATGGATCCTTCTTAGTCTGTCTAAAATGAAGCTTTTGGGAGGTTTTTGAAATTTCCATGTTTGAAACCCAAAACCACTTCTCTTCACATGCTTGACTTCATAAGACATAGTTAATTAATTTAGGGCTTAGGGGGTATAGATACATGATTTGTGTGGTTTGAATATGTATGGACCTTGTTTATCAAATTCAATGCTTACTATATGACATAAGAAAACTATTTGCTTTGGTTTTTCTTTTTTCTGATTTTTTTTCAAATTTGATGCCCATTTGAATCTGCTTGTCAAATCCTAGGTTTGACGACCAAGATAATTTAAACAAGTTTAAAACATGAAAATGAAAAGGGAAGCATGGATCCTTCTTAGTCACTCTAAAATGAAGCTTTTGGGAGGTTTTTGAAATTTCCATGTTTGAAACCCAAAACCACTTCTCTTCACATGCTTGACTTCATAAGATAGAGTTTAGGGGTTAGGGGTATAGCTACATGATTTGTCTGGTTTGAATATGTCTAGACCTTGTTTATCAACTTTAATGCTTACTATATGACATAAGAAAACTATTTGCTTTGGTTTTCCTTTTTGCTGATTTTTTTTCAATTTTGATGCCCATTTGAATCTTGTCTAATCCTAGGTTTGACCAAGATAATTTAAACAAGTTTAAAACATGAAAATGAAAAGGGAAGCATGTATCCTTCTTAGTCACTCTAAACTCGGGTTTTGCCCAGTTCTACAGATCAAGGGTTCAAAAAATCCAACTACGGGGTTCGAACAACACGATTCTAATCCAAGAATTTTTTCGACCTCATCCAAATGGCCTCAAGCTATAGGGTTAGCATCTAGTGCAGTTTTTGTGAAAATGTATGCACTATGTGTGCTATAACTTGTATGTCTTTCAAATTTGAACCAAATTTGAATAAGTTTGAAATATTTGAAAAGGGGCTTTTGGGAGGATTTTGAAATTTCCATGTTTGAAACCCAAAACCACTTCTCTTCATGCTTGACTTCATAAGACGGAGTTTAGGGGTTAGGGGTAGATACATGATTTGTATGGTTTGATATGTCTAGACCTTGTTTATCAACTTTAATGCTTACTATATGACATAAGAAGACTATGTGATTTTGTTTTTCATTTTTCTGTTTTTTTATTTTTCTGCCCATTTGAATCTTGGTCAAATCCTAGGTTTGACCAAGATTTAGACAAGTTTAACACGTAAATGAGTTAACTTGGATTTCCTACCCTTGAATCCATAGGAAACTTTGTTCTAATGCACTATTATAATCAACCGAGTTTTTACACCAACAGGTCTGTCACTTACGTGTGGTGCCCACCCTTGAGGTCCCACACTTCAGTGAGCACAAGTCACGTGCAAGGTACGCAAACTCCCAACCATCTTCTTTGTCAAGAGAAGACGCATCAGATGCGTATTGGAAGTCTGTGGGTCCTTCTGGATCCTTCGGTTGTCCCTCTCACAAAAAAACAAATCTCTCTCATTCTCGGCCTCGCTCGACTCGCTCGCTCGCTCGCTCGCACCTCCTGCTCACTGACAAACCCTGCACAAAAGTCAACATCATCACCCGAAAAAGGGGAGACACCCCTTCTTCTCTCCTTCCGAGTGATCCCTCTTCCTCCGTGTTTCACTCGACGGGCAAACACCCATGTGCTGCATAGTAATAATAAAAAGGTAGTAGAAAAATCGATATACGAATCTATAATTAAATAGGTTAAACTCGGGTTTTGCCCAGTTCTACAGATCAAGGGTTCAAAAAAATCCAACTACGGGGTTCGAACAACACGATTCTAATCCAAGAATTTTTTCGACCTCATCCAAATGGCCTCAAATTATAGGGTTAGCATCTAGTGCAGTTTGTGTGAAAATGTATGCACTATGTGTGTGAAAATGTATGCACTATGTGTGCTATAACTTGTATGTCTTTCAAATTTGAACCAAATTTGAATAAGTTTGAAATATTTGAAAAGGGGCTTTTGGGAGGTTTTTCAAATTTCCATGTTTGAAACCCAAAACCACTTCTCTTCATGCTTGACTTCATAAGACAGAGTTTAGGGGTTAGGGGTATAGATACATGATTTGTCTGGTTTGAATATGTCTAGACCTTGTTTATCAACTTTAATGCTTACTATATAACATAAGAAAACTATTTGCTTTGGTTTTTATTTTTGCTGATTTTTTTTCAATTTTGATGCCCATTTGAATCTTGGTCAAATCCTAGGTTTGACCATGGTTTAAACAAGTTTAAATCATGAATATGAAAAAATAAGCATCTATCCTTCTTAGTCACCCCAAAATGTAGCTCTTGGGAGGGTTTTTGAAATTTCCATGTTTGAAACAAAAAACCACTTCTCTTCATGCATGCTTGACTTCATAAGACAGAGTTTAGGGTTAGGGGTGTAGATATAGACATGATTTTCTAGTTTGAATATGTCTAGACATGTTTATCAACTTTAATGCTAACTATAGACATAAGAAGACTATGTGCTTTGGTTTTTCATTTTTCTATTTTTTTTGAATTTTATGCCCATATATTTGAATCTTGGTCAAATCCTAGGTTCAACCAAGATTTAAACAAGTTTAAAACATGAAAATTAAAAGGTAAGCATGTATCCTTCTTAGTCACTCTAAAATGAAGCTTTTGGGATGTTCTTGAAATTTCCATGTTTGAAACCCAAAACGACTTCTCTTCATGCTAGACTTCATAAGATCGATGGGGGGTAGATACATGATTTGTCTGGTTTGGATATATATACCTAGACCTCGTTTATCAACTCGAATGCTTACGATATGACATATATAAGAAGACTATGTGCTTTTGTTTTTCATTTTTCTGATTTTTTTGAATTTTGTGCCCACCCATTTGTATCTTGGTCAAATCCTAGGTTTGATAATGATTTAAACAATTTTAAAATATGAAAATGCAAATGTAAGCATGGATCCTTCTTAGTCACTCTAAAATGAAGCTTTTGGGAGGTTTTTGAAATTTCCATGTTTGAAACCCAAAACCACTTCTCTTCACATGCTTGACTTCATAAGACATAGTTAATCAATTTAGGGGTTAGGGGTATAGATACATGATTTGTGTGGTTTGAATATGTATGGACCTTGTTTATCAACTTCAATGCTTACTATATATATGACATAAGAAAACTATTTGCTTTGGTTTTTCTTTTTTCTGATTTTTTTTTCAATTTTGATGCCCATTTGGATCTTGTCAAATCCTAGGTTTGACGACCAAGATAATTTAAACAAGTTTAAAACATGAAAATGAAAAGGTAAGCATGGATCCTTCTTAGTCACTCTAAAATGAAGCTTTTGGGAGGTTTTTGAAATTTCCATGTTTGAAACCCAAAACCACTTCTCTTCACATGCTTGACTTCAATTCATAAGACAGAGTTTAGGGGTTAGGGGGTATAGCTACATGATTTGTCTGGTTTGATTATGTCTAGACCTTGTTTATCAACTTTAATGCTTACTATATGACATAAGAAAACTATTTGCTTTGGTTTTTCTTTTTGCTGAATTTTTTTCAATTTTGATGCCCATTTGAATCTTGTCTAATCCTAGGTTTGACCAAGATAATTTAAACAAGTTTAAAACATGAAAATGAAAAGGGAAGCATGTATCCTTCTTAGTCACCCCAAAATGTAGCTCTTAGGATGGTTTTTGAAATTTCCATGTTTGACTTCATAAGACGGAGTTTAGGGGTTAGGGGGTATAGATACATGATTTGTGTGGTTTGAATATGTATGGACCTTTTTTATCAACTTTACTGCTTACTACATGACATAAGAAGACTATGTGATTTGGTTTTTCATTTTTCTGTTTTTTTATTTTTCTGCCCATTTGAATCTTGGTCAAATCCTAGGTTTGACCAAGATTTAGATAAGTTTAACACGTAAATGAGTTAACTTGGATTTCCTACCCTTGAATCCATAGGAAACTTTGTTCTAATGCACTATTATAATCAACCGAGTTTTTACACCAACAGGTCTGTCACTTACGTGTGGTGCCCACCCTTGAGGTCCCACACTTCAGTGAGCACAAGTCACGTGCAGTAGGTACGCAAACTCCCAGCCATCTTCTTTGTCAAGAGAAGACGCATCAGATGCGTATTGGAAGTCTGTGGGTCCTTCTGGATCCTTCGGTTGTCCCTCTCACAAAAAAAAATCTCTCTCATTCTCGGCCTCGCTCGACTCGCTCGCTCGCTCGCACCTCCTGCTCACTGACAAACCCTGCACAAAAGTCAACATCATCACCCGAAAAAGGGGAGACACCCCCTTCTTCTCTCCTTCCGAGTGATCCCTCTTCCTCCGTGTTTCACTCGACGGGCAAACACCCATGTGCTGCATAGTAATAATAAAAAGGTAGTAGAAAAATCGATATACGAATCTATAATTAAATAGGTTAAACTCGGGTTTTGCCCAGTTCTACAGATCAAGGGTTCAAAAAAATCCAACTACGGGGTTCGAACAACACGATTCTAATCCAAGAATTTTTTCGACCTCATCCAAATGGTCTCAAATTATAGGGTTAGCATCTAGTGCAGTTTGTGTGAAAATGTATGCAATATGTGTGATATAACTTGTATGTCTTTCAAATTTGAACCAAATTTGAATAAGTTTGAAATATTTGAAAACGGGCTTAATTTTGGGAGGTTTTTGAACCAAAGAGAAGTGGTATTGGGTTTCAAACATGGAAATTCCAAAAACCTCCCGGCCACGAGCTCCATTTTGGAGTGACTAAGAATGGATCGATTTTACTTAGGTATGTAGTATTGTACATCACAAATGTGAAATGAAACAGATGATGTGAATCTCTATAAACCCTAAACCCTAATTATATTAAACCCCTAGACCCTAACACTAAACCTTATATATATAAACCATAAACCTATATATCACTACCAAAAAATGAGTCATGCGATTCAAATGTTTGGCATTGTTTTCTCGTAGCATGCAAAATGCTCTCACACACACTTCTGGGGAAGCGAGGCCTCAAACACATGGTGCAAAAAAATATGCAGGGTTCTTGTCTAAACATAGAAGTGTATATATGCCATGTTTATTTGGTACTGTTCATAGAGGTATTATGTAAACCACAAATGATATGACTATGCATGCTTTGTTTCGATCTTTTCTATCAATCCCCACACAATAACTTATTAATTCGGCTTGTTTTAAAATTTAGCTAGGTCGAGCAATCTCACGATGCTCTCACCCTGCTTGTTTTAATTTGCTCTAGTAGGAGGGTGCGGTGCATGTGTTTGGCCATTATTATATAAAATGTACTTGGCTCGATCCACACATTCAGGCCACACACCCATGTATTTTTTAAATTATTTGTTTGATCTGTACTTCATCTACACACTGTGTCAAATTTGCATTTTATCGGATTTAGCCCAAGAAATTGTATATATATAGATGCACATTGAGATAATTCATGAAACCTTGGAAATGGTCATCCTGTCATGCATGTTTCCCCGCGAATGAAAACTTGATTGGTGGCAGACAAGCAAAAACACATTTATGGGCGACAACCCAAAATGCACATATTTTGCAAAGTATTCATGCTTGCATGATGAAAAGTTGCAAATATATACATAAAATTGGGCCATGATTCAAAAGTTTGGCATGGTTCTTGTGTAGTGGTACCAAGCTCACATGCATGTGGGAGGAAATTTAGCTAGACGAACTCCAACATGGTGCCAATCTACTTGAGGGTTCTTCTCTAAAACACTGGTATGGCATGTTTGGTATTTTCCCTAGATATATGTACTACAAAATGATGAATACTCCATGTTTTTAGATTGCCTTTTTTGAATCACGTGTGCCTTGATTTCAAATCTAGGTCAAATCACTGGGGGAGGGGGATAAACTTGGCTTCATGGAAAAAATAATGTCTTGTAAATGAGATAACTTGGCTTTCCTACCCTTGGATCTATAGGAAACTATGGAGTACTTATACATTATAATAATCACCCGAGTACACCAACTGGTCTGTCACTTACGTGTGGTTCCCATGCGTGAGGTCCCACACTTCAGTGAGCACAGGTCATGTGTCCACCAGTCTAGAGGCTCCCGTTAAAAGAAGAGCCCTCTATATTATTATAAAGAAACATCAATCTCCATAAACATCAATCTCCCTTCTCAGTTCTCAGCTTCTCACTGCTCCCCCCTCGCTCGCGCCGCCGCCGCCACAACCCCCCGCGCCCCTTTCCGATCCCTCATCAGACCTTAGACTATGGAGTTGCCTGTGCCGAAGAAGCAGCCTCTGAAGCCGACGATCCAGTGTATCAACGACTGGTGCGGGAGGGAGATCCCTTACAACGAGGAAGACAAGCACATGATGGCGTGCCCGCACGGCTCTTGCTTCTGCACGCACCCCGGCTGCGAATTCGCCGATTCGAAGGTACCGTTCATCCTACACCTCAGAGAAGCCCACTTGACCGCTGTGGATAGGTTCCCGTACGACGAGGACTTCGGATTTGTTCATCTGAAGGTGCCGGCACCGGGCTCGCCAAAACTACAGCTCATCGGCTACGGGACGGATGGCGCAGTGTTCGCCTTGCACATCCACCCTTGCGGCATGGACACCGCGGTATCCTTCGTGTGCGTCAGGCCGGCGGCGTGCAACTTGCCCCGGTATAGGGTGACAATGTGGGCGAACGGCCCGCCGATGCCGGGGCCGCGTAAGCTTACCGGGGAACACTTGTTTGACGTGGTGAAGGCGGTATTAGAGCCGACGAGCAGCCCGACTCCGGGCACAGTTTCTTTGGGAGATGTCACTTCCTTCCTCTCGGTGCCGCCGCGGTACCTGTGCGGCAATGAATCATCGAAGCAGCTGACTATCTATTTGCGCATCGATAAGGAGTGAGTGAACATAACACTACCCTCAATCTTATTGGGACGATGCTAATGCGGATTTAAGTAATGCTGAATTAATTTGTTTTTCTTGTGACAGGGCGATTAGCAAGGAGAAGAGGATCTCGGTGCACAGCTAGCGACCTATATCTCGGCGTCCACCAAGTGTCCCTGAGTAGGAGATCTTGTTCTGCCTCTTCTTTTGATGTTTAATATTGCTTCATCACCGTAAAAGGAAGGGTGTGTCTGGGGCTTCCTGCTTCAAAGTACTCAGTACAAGGACTAAAAGAGACGTTTTGCTGATGGTTCTTGTCAGGACGGCCGTAGTGTTGGAGGTGGTCATCTACTTCGGTGGGGAAGGACTACTTAGACCTTTATCTAAAAATATTGACGGATTGGATGTATTTTATGTTTACCATGAATTATTCTATGTAATATGTAACCCAATTCGCCGATTAATGCAACTCTGGATCCTTCACTGTCATACGACTACTAAAACAATATAAATAAATAGGCATTTTAAGTTTAATGCACATTTAATCAAGCCACATAATGTTGGCGTACTTGTAAGCAACCAGGTTTACTATTGTTGGCATGTGTGGTACAATTTCATGGGGCAATACCCAATCTAGCTTGTTCAATTACATTACATGAAGTAATTAAAATATGGATGCCTAGAATTATTCACTTCCGTACATTGCGATGGCTTATAGCGGTTTCTATGACCAATCTACATCACAAATCTAGTTCAAATTTGATCTATTTTTATGAACAAAATTGGAAACTCTACTTGGCATTTTCGTTTACTATGACCAGATTCACATATGTAGTGATTCATTTTCTTTTCAAATCGCCATACCATTTCCTCGTGAACTCTTCATCTTTTTTTTAGTTTTAATGAATTTCCTTTGGTTGCATTCAATTTGCTTCAAATTCACCGGCTTCACCATTCGTACAAATTGTTCATCTTTTCTTTGTAGTTTTTTCATGCATGAAGCATAACACCTTACCATGGTAAAATCTGCATATTTTCTACCAAAACTCGTGCCGAACTTTAAAGAACATGCAATTTTAAATTGACTAAAATTGGTTAAAACTCAACATAAGTCCACATATATTACAAACTCGAGAAATAATCAACATATATATCACCTAAATGGTCATCTTATGAAGTATGCCATGTTTCGAAATTGTTACCTTGAAAATTTGGCCCTTCTCTCAGGCAGCCACTTCACAATAAAGCTCACATAAAGCTCTTATTTTACACTAATAAAGTAGAATGTATTTATGTGTGAAATGAAGTTGAATAAAATATATGTGAACGGTAAGATGCACATTGCTGCCAATATTTGGGATAATTATTAGTAAGTTCATACTAATATACAATGCAATCAACATGACCACACATGTGCAAGCAAGATAATAAATCTTTCTTAAATTACCTTAAGGTTGTAAGTTTGTTATTTGTATAGCGATTTTATCTCATACGATGACTCAAGCTAGCACATTTTTTTTGAATTTGCTTCAATATTCTAGGACCCACCACATTCGTAAAATGGTAGTGCCAATTTTACGTATCGTAGTGCACAAAAGACACACACACACACACACACGCACACACGCACACATATGCTCACTTATTTCAATATTTAAACTATATTTTCTTCATTCAAATTTTCCGACCTGGCATTTGAACATGTAGTTGAATTTTGAGTAAAACCGCTCATACGTCAAACATGAATCCAAATAAGGTACAATTCGAGAAAATCTACACATCACATTTTGGCCAATATACATTGTATAATGCTTGTGAAAATGTAGACTATGAAATAGTCAACGTCACCTTTTTAGGTCATGAATGTGTTGGGCATCGACCAAAGTCTGGTAGGATGGTGAGGCATGAGTTACGAACATCCTTCTTCTCCTCTCACCCCCATTTGAGAGAGAGAGAGAGAGTGTGTTTGTGTGTTTGTGTGTGTGTGGGGGGGGGGGTAGAAAGCCATGTTAATAAATTAACTCATACATGAAAGCAAGAAATCAAACTTGATTTATATAAATCACTCTTAGTATTGTAGTTTGTTATTTTTATACCATCTATATCTCATATGACGACACAAGCTAGTCCACATTTTTAGGGCTCCTTTGATTCAAAGGATTTGCATAGGAAGTGTGAAGGATTTGGTTCCTATGGGAAAATTTCCTATACATGTTGTTTGATTCATAGGAACATATCCTATAGGAAAAATTCCTATAGGAATCTTGTAGTGTAATTCCTATAGGAAATAAGCATTAGCTCATAGCTCATGAAAAAATTCCTTTGCTACAATCAAACACACTTCATCTTCCTATAGGATTCAAGTAGACATGCCATTCCAATCCTATACATTTCCTATTCCTATGCTTTTCCTATCCTTTAAATCAAAGGAGCCCTTAATTTCATTGAAGTTCTTTTTGTTGCACTCAAATTACTTCAACTTTTAGGACCCACCATCCGTACAAGGGTAATGGAAATTTCTATGATCTTAGTGCAAGGCTTCACACAGAGACACTCAAAGTATTTCAATATTTTAAAATTCATTTTCTTCCCTAAAAATTGCCGACCGTCCATTCGTAACATGTAGTTCAATTTTGAGTAACATCACACATATGTCAAACATCAATCTTTTTTTTTGATATTTCGAGAAAATCTTCATATCCCATTTTTGGCCATCATATAAGGTGTACTGCGTGTGAAAACATAGACAGTGAAACTTTCAGCGTCACCTTAATTAGCCAAACTGGTGGGACGGTGAGGCCCGAATTAATAGCCACCACCTTCCTTCTTCTCCACTCGCCCCTCCCCTCCCCTCCCCATCAATATCTTCTTCAAAGCAGATTAAAGAGGATGGAGTGCCCCCACGACGGGTGCGGGAGCGTGGTCGCCTACAACGAGCTCCACGACCACGAGCTCGCGTGCCCGCACAGCCCGTGCGACTGCACAGAGGCCGGCTGCGACTTCTCCGCCTCGCCAGCAGCGCTCATCGCCCACCTCAGAGAAATCCATTCGATTTGTGTGGACATGATCCCGTACGGCACCGCGATGGCGTTCATCATCCCGGTGCTGGCACCGCCAGAGCCAAGACGTCCGGTCATCTTCTACGGGAACGATGGTACCGTGTTCGTCTGGCACACATATACGCAAGTCCAGCCGAAAAATGGATGCGTGCTGGCCTGCCTATCCGTTGAGTGCGTTAGGTCGGCGGCGTGCGTGTGGCCGGAGTACAATGTGAGTATGTCGTCGCACGGCAAGCCATTACTTAATCGCTCTGAGATTGGTTTAATGCTCCCCAACTATACGGCCACTATTCTGGCGAACAGCACGACCACGCCGGGCGCCGCCAAATGGTCGGAACTAGAGCGGTCGTTGCAATGGTATCAACCGTGCACGGAGCTGACTATCTGGGTTCGCATCGACAGGTGATACATGCGCCTATCTTAATCTTCGTGGTTATCTAATTGAAATTGCGGTTTATGCAGTACTGAATTAATTATTTTTTGTTGTCAGAAAGTTATCGTCGGACGGAAGTTCCTATTCGGAGCGGCGGGTTTAGGTTGCCAACTATGGGCTTTTTTCATTCAGAGGATTCACCAGGGCGGCCCTAACGACGATATATGATCTTATTTGGCGGAGAGGGTCCAACACTTGATTGTATTCTGTGTTTATGTTCACATACTCTATGGTGTATACTGTACTATGGAATCCCATGTAAACTTTGTCCACAAAAGAGTGTACTCCTATCTTCCCAATGCACTTTAATTGCTTCTCTCTCATCGCACGGAAATCAAACCCAATAATATTAAGCACATGTTCTCCTTGTTTTCTACAAGCACTTAGCTCATTGGAGGTGAAATAATTGAAGTGGAGAGATGCATCTTTCCAATGCACTTTTCACTTCACTTCATAATTTGTCTTGAAAACCACATACACTATGGTGGACTGTACTATGGAATCCCATGTCCGATTAAATGCACCTCTGGACCCTGCCAGGCATTTCCCTTGTTATCTTTTCTTTTACAGTATGCCACACATACTGTAACCATTGTTCAACGCGCAGTCCATTGGCTTGGGTGCTAGATGCTTCCTCGGGAAGGTACCCTATCTTGCCCATTTGAGAACAGACGTCCCTATAATTGCTCAGAAGCCCCGCGAGGGCACGATGGTCTTTTCTGGGTGTATGTAAGATTTATCCTTGACCAGCCCTCCGCCCTTCTTCTCTTTCTGTTCTGCTGGTAGCTAGTAACTAGCCTTCACCAGCCCTCCACCCTAACTACTGAGTAGTAAAGTACTACGTACCTCGCAAGCCATGGCTCCATTGAGCCGGGCGGCCCGGCGGCAGGATATCCTAGGGAAGACGATGAGGACTAGGACCGCCGAGAAAAACTCATCTAGCCAGCTAGCGCGTCGTTGTATGGCCACTTATGATCGCCTGAGCATTCTCGCAGAGCAGTCTATCCTCTATTCGATGGAGAGCGAGCCAGTGGGCGAGGGTTCGTCCGGGTAGGTTTCTAGTGGCGTGTCCTCCAGTTCATTCTTATTTTCTAACTGTTTTTTCCATTTATTTACATCTCACAGGGCCGGCGGTTCAAACGTCTACCCGGTAACCCCCACGACGGTGGCGCCCCAAGTCCGGTCGTCGGAAGCTGAGTTCGGCCCCGTTTCACGGCCAAGCCAGGTAGGCTGTATGCCTCTATCCACTTTTTTTTAATACTCCCTCCAATCCATTTTAATAGACTCTGATTTAGTACTCCCTCCGATCCATTTTATTTGAAATTTGAGTCAAATAAAATTTGTACAACTTTGTACTAAATCCGAGTCAACTAAAAGGGATCATAGGGAGAATACAACTTTACTAAATCCGTGTTTACTACTACTACTACTAAAAGGGATAGGATGGAGTAGTTTATGTAATCACGGCTTTCCTTTTAATTATGTGTTGATGAACACTGTGATATTTGTGGAGCGTCCATGTGATGTCCATTCCTGTATCAAGATCTGTGCTAGAAATTAGTAGTACTCCTATTTTTTTGCGTGTAATTACTCATATATGAATTGGTTGGATTCTTTTTTGTTCCATACAATGATCGTGCCAGCAAATGGAGGTGAACATGGCCCACATAGGCAGCCAGCTGGGGAATGAACTCTCCCTTACCCCAGAGTTTGAGCCTGTTCACGTAGATTTGGCGTCCGAGAACAAGATCTGCCATAATCTTCAGCAAGGCATCAATACCTTTACTGCCGAGCTCGACAGGCTTAATGAGCAGAACCGCGTTTGTGTGGAACTGCATAACCAGAGCGTCACATTGATGAATGATGATGATGCAAACACCACCATCAAGGGCGAGGGTTCGTCCGGGTAAGTTTCTAGCGGGGTGTCCTTCAGTTGATTCTTATTTTCTAACCGTTTTTACATTTATTTACATCTCAAAGGGCCGGCGGTTCAAATGTCTCCCCGGTAACCACAACGACGGTGGCGCCCCAAGTCCGGCCGTCCGAAGCTAAGTTCGGCCCCGTTTCCCGGCCAAGCCAGGTAGGCTGTATGCCTCTGTCCACTTGTTTTTTTATAGTTTATGTAATCACTGCTTTCCGATTAATTATGTGTTGATGAACCCTGTGGTATTTGTGGAGCGTCCGAGTGTTGTCCATTCCTTTATCAATATCCATGCTAGAAATTAGTAGTCCTATTGTTTGCGGGTAACTAATACTCATATATGAATGGGTTGATTTCTTTTTTTTTCATACAATTATTGTTGTAGCAAAAGGAAGAGAACAAGGCCCACATAGGCAGCCAGCTGGAGAATGAACACTCCCTCACCCTGGAGTGTGATCGTCTTCACAGAGTTTTGGCGTCTGAGAAGGAGATCTCCTTTCATCTTGCGCAATGCGTCGACATGCTTAAGCAGCAGAACGCCTACTGGGTGGAACTGAACAACAAGAGCGTCACATGGATGGATACTGGAAGCAACCTCATCAAGTATCTCATGGAACAGAAGTTGAAATTAAAGCTCAAGAGGCAGATCTCGAGGGTGCTAATGCGCGGACAAACCGCCGTCCTTAATGCGATTATCAAGGAGAAGGAGGATCTCCGTGCACAGCTAGCGACCTATATCTCGGCGTCCACCAAGAGCGTCCCTGAGTAGGAGATCTTGTTCTGCTAGTTAACTGCTTCATCACCTTAGTATCGCCATGTGCTCGTAAAACTGCTAGTTAACTATCTGTTGGTATGTTGCACATTTGATCTGAACTTTGTGTTTTGCAATGCACAATTGATCAACTACTAGTAAGTGTATATTAAAATGGCGGGATACTCTTTTTAGCGGCGAAAATTTTCCATTTTTTGCTATTGTAGCGAATCTAAGCCCTTCAGAATCTTCCCTATCGTCAAGAAAACTTTCCAAAAACATAAGCATTTTGGAGGGAAACCTTGATGATATAGGCTATGAGGATGATCCTGGGTTGTGGTTCTTAGCGTGATCTGTAGATGGCAGTATGCTTCTTGTTCATACCTGAGGCTTTACTGAGGCTGCAAGATGTTCTCTAAGGACACTGTCAGTTATGTTCAGATAAGCTAGGGAAGAGATTACTGGTCTTGGAGCATATTGTCTTTTCGTGGGATTGAATTATCCGCTCACATTGCAGTAAATCATGCATATTTCGATTTATATTTTGGTGGAGTTTCATTCGATTTGAATAATTGGTTTGTGAGCAAATAATATTTAGTTTAAACTAGTGCTCGAATACGTAAGAAGCTATTTAATCACAAGCTAGTCATCCGAATGGGATGAAATATTCATAGATTTTAAAACAAGGCATCTACATATTACTGGATTTTTTTCAAAATTTTCTGAATAGTTTTTTCTTTTTTAGCTTCGAAATAACAGATAGTTTGGAACGTTGGATCTCGAAAGATGGTAGATGGTGGCACCTAGTCACAATGAGACTTGGAAGCATCAAGTCACTGAAGCTCCTCCAAACCAAGCTAGGAAAGGCATTGAAAATGAAGTTCTGCTCTAAAACATCTCTCATTTCATTTTGGTGCTCGCGCGGTTGCATGCTGCCCACGTGTTAAGGTACGTGTCTCTGGCATAGAGTACTACGATTATCGGCGAAAAATATATCGTAATGGAAACTGTAAAAAAAGCCCTCTCTGCTCAAGCTGATGTGACGAGACATCACTGCACCAAACGTCGTCGCAAATTTATAGATGGGTGGCGTGCTAGTCTACCATCTACCAACAGTCAAATCGGCGCCCAGTCGCAGCAGCAGCAGCCTAGAGTACTGCCTAGGTTTTGCCCCTTGCATGTCTATCGTCTTTTTCTTCACCCTCGCAGAATCACGCGCACGCGCAGGATCTCGATCCCCACCACGCCGCATCACTAGTACTATACCTACGCCTTATGCTTTGATCAAAAATCGAATTTATTTTTACGCCTTAAGCTCTGAGATAGAGGGAGTATATTAGTTAGACTAGTCATAGTGGGAAGTAACATCAAAGTAGTATCATATAGATGTCTTCATTAATTAGCTTATAGACTCATTGTATCTTGGGAAGTGTGATGTTACAGTAACTAGCTACTGTATGTTACTCCATCCTCCTCTCTCCTCATTAACTCACTGCCACATAAGCAAATTTGCTGAGTTGGACACTTAGTTACTAGTGAAGATACTCCCACTATGAGACACGCCGCGCCGATCATTGCTAGTGCCTTACTATATGACATAAGAAGACCATGTGAAGGAGACATGCATCACCTTTTTTGGTGATGTAACTAGTCTGATACTGATGGGAGGGCCTGCTCGCTAGTACAGTAGTAGTAGTTGCATTTTTTGGGCTCACACCGGCGAAGGGCGCGAATCGGGCGCGTCGGCGCCTCGCGGCACGACGGTTTTCGCGTGTGGGGCCGCCTTGTCAGCGGGAGGACGCGACTGTTCGCATCAAAGGCGACGCGGGAAGGTTGGTAGTCCCCGGCGTTTAATGGTCTCCCGCGCCTAAACCTAGGCGGCCACGAGGGCAGCGGCCGGACACGCGGCGTGCAGTCGCCTACGCCGCCGTAAATGAGGGTAGTTGCCTACCACCAGCATAAAGTACCTACTACGCCGTCCACCCCCGCGGTGCTATCCTCTCATTTCCACCACCGCTTACGCTCCATTCTCTCCTCTCCACCTCAAAAATGCCGCGCCATCGGAAAACGAGGTTCTGTAGGCTTGGCCTCAAAGTCCGCGCGCAGCCTCCACCACCATCGCAGCCGGAGCCGGAGCCGGAGCCGCAGTCCGACGCGGAGTACAGCTCCGATAACGACGAGGACCCACGGTTGAAGGAGGAGTACAGCGAGCACGACCTCCGGATCTTGGAGGCTTCCCAACGGAAGTTCTGCGAGGACAGGGCTCATCGCCATTATGAGGCGTTCGCCCGCCAGCAAGCGATACTCTTCTTCCAGAAGGAGATTTCTCGGCTAAGGACTGAACCGCTGGGACAGCGCCGCCGGCAAGGTCTTTTGACGGCGTCCGCCATGCTCGATCGCCTGAAGCGCGAACAGTGGCTGCGCCCGTGATGAAGTGCTGGGTATTCATTTTCAACCTGTGTATTCATTTTGCCAAAATCCTCATGTATTTGCCAAATTTTTCCCTGATTTATGAGGAAATTCTAAGGTTTTGTCAAAATCTTAGGTATTCAGCTGCATACGCAAGAATACCCCTGGGGCCGCCCCTATCGCGAAGCATGGGACCAGAAGCGGGCACGGACGTAGGCTGCATAGGCGAAGAACGAGGACGAGGCAGACCCGTCGCGCGCCCCAACCGACGTCCATTAGATTAGGATTAAGTTTAAGTTTTATTTAGGCCTCCCCAACCGACGGCATCACTTGTGTTCATGTAGTATTATTATGGTGGTGTACTTGTGTTCATGTACTTGCTTCAGACATGTACTGCTGTGTTTGTTGAAGGAGACATGCATCACCCTTTCTTGGTGATGTCTTCCTGTAGCCCTTGTGCCGGCGTTCTGTGATGCCATTGAACTCGGTGGCCAAGTTTTTGCGGTGGACGAAATTAGGGGCTGGACGTACTGCTGGGACACCCCAAATGGTATTTTTTCAGTCCTTATGTTGCATTGCATGATACACTGCCTTAATCAATGAAGTTATTCATGAACTACCTTGTTTATATTTTACCTTTCATAAATGACTTAATGATCACACCGCCTTTTGCTGAATACTATGAATGAACCGTTGCTTGCAATGAATTAGTACTAATTAGTCACCAACAAACATAGTATGCTCAGTATGTGATTGCATTCCTGAATTAGTACTAATTAGTCACCAACAAACATAAGCATTTTGGAGGGAAACCTTGATGATATAGGCTATGAGGATGATCCTGGGTTGTGGTTCTTAGCGTGATCTGTAGATGGCAGTATGCTTCTTGTTCATACCTGAGGCTTTACTGAGGCTGCAAGATGTTCTCTAAGGACACTGTCAGTTATGTTCAGATAAGCTAGGGAAGAGATTACTGGTCTTGGAGCATATTGTCTTTTCGTGGGATTGAATTATCCGCTCACATTGCAGTAAATCATGCATATTTCGATTTATATTTTGGTGGAGTTTCATTCGATTTGAATAATTGGTTTGTGAGCAAATAATATTTAGTTTAAACTAGTGCTCGAATACGTAAGAAGCTATTTAATCACAAGCTAGTCATCCGAATGGGATGAAATATTCATAGATTTTAAAACAAGGCATCTACATATTACTGGATTTTTTTCAAAATTTTCTGAATAGTTTTTTCTTTTTTAGCTTCGAAATAACAGATAGTTTGGAACGTTGGATCTCGAAAGATGGTAGATGGTGGCACCTAGTCACAATGAGACTTGGAAGCATCAAGTCACTGAAGCTCCTCCAAACCAAGCTAGGAAAGGCATTGAAAATGAAGTTCTGCTCTAAAACATCTCTCATTTCATTTTGGTGCTCGCGCGGTTGCATGCTGCCCACGTGTTAAGGTACGTGTCTCTGGCATAGAGTACTACGATTATCGGCGAAAAATATATCGTAATGGAAACTGTAAAAAAAGCCCTCTCTGCTCAAGCTGATGTGACGAGACATCACTGCACCAAACGTCGTCGCAAATTTATAGATGGGTGGCGTGCTAGTCTACCATCTACCAACAGTCAAATCGGCGCCCAGTCGCAGCAGCAGCAGCCTAGAGTACTGCCTAGGTTTTGCCCCTTGCATGTCTATCGTCTTTTTCTTCACCCTCGCAGAATCACGCGCACGCGCAGGATCTCGATCCCCACCACGCCGCATCACTAGTACTATACCGGCCTTTCTCTCCTCACCCCACCCGGCCGCGGCGCGCATCGTTTCTTCCATAGCGCTCGCCCTCTCCTCCGAAAACCCCAAGCGAAGTTGCATCCGCCATCCATCTAAATCCATCTTCACCTGATGGAATATTCAAGGCTTTGCCGGTGCGGCGGGGACGGCCACTTGGAGGCTCTCACCGGCGACAACATCGACCTCATCGCTGCGCATCTGGACGTTACCTACACCGTCCGACTTGCCGCATGTTCCAGGGAGCTCTACGACCAGATCAGCAATGATGAAGGTAAGATGCACCATTGGGATGAACCCTGCCTGCTGATGCCTCCGCCTGCTTATTGGTTCGATGATCCCTGGTTCGTGGCGACAGCATCTCGTCTGCATGTTACCGTGTACGACCTGGTGCCCCTTGACCATCCTCGCCGTTCTGTCACCCTGCCGTTCATGCACGACAGAAAATGGCTTGGCGCGAACGGCGACTGGATCGCCGCCGCCGATCATCGTGGGTGCCAGTGGTGCCTTGTGAACGTCTACACCGAGCGACATATCCCCCTTCCATCCCCACCTGATCCGAAGATTGGTCATGGTGTTACATATCAACCTGCTACTAAAGATTGGTTATACTATCTTTGCTGGAGTCGAGCAATTAATTTGTTGAAGATTGTAATCTGCCAAGTGCCCACAAAAGGTGGGAGGTACGCAGATTACAAGCTCATCGCCTTGTTCGACAAAAGGATTTTCTACCTTGAAGGGGGTGGCGACTGGAGAATGCTGAAGAACCCTACACCTGAACAAATTGTGCCGGCGTTCTGTGATGCCATTGAACTCGGTGGCCAAGTTTTTGCGGTGGACGAAATTAGGGGCTGGACGTACTGCTGGGACACCCCAAATGGTATTTTTTCAGTCCTTATGTTGCATTGCATGATACACTGCCTTAATCAATGAAGTTATTCATGAACTACCTTGTTTATATTTTACCTTTCATAAATGACTTAATGATCACACCGCCTTTTGCTGAATATGAATGAACCGTTGCTTGCAATGAATTAGTACTAATTAGTCACCAACAAACATAGTATGCTCAGTATGTGATTGCATTCCTGAATTAGTAATTCTACGCCACTGCAGAATATGGATGTAATTACCCAGTATCTCAAAAGATAAGGTAGCACTATGAAGGCACCCTTTTTGATAACCTTTTACACCCATTGTTTCATATATAACTAATTGATTTTTGCTCCAAAAGGAGGACGAGAGACCCCCGCCATCTGCATTAGAGAGATGCATAAGGACTTTCATAAGTATATGACTTAACGATCACATCCTTTATCTGAATATGAATGAACCGTTGCTTGCAACGAATTAGTACTAATCAGTCATCAGCAAACATAGTATACTCCGTATGTGAATGCAATCCTGAATTACTAACTCTATCCACTGCAGAATATGGATGTAATTAACAAGTATCTCAAATGTTAACGTAGCACAATGAAGGCACCCTTCTTGATTAACTTTTACACCCATTGTTTCATATAACTAGTTGATTTTTGCTCGAAATAGAGGGCGAGGTACCCCGGCCTCTGCATCGAAGAGATGCATATGGCCGTTATTTAGTACTCCATCTCATGAAACATGTTATAACTTTTTCTTACTTTTGATTTACTCCCTCCGTCCCACCAAAAGTGTCTTGAATATCTGCCTTCTCCTTTTTTCCCTTAGAAAAGTAACTCAATCAAAATCCAATTATTTACTAAACAAGAATGAAATACTTGTTATGCCTAATTTACTTAGTTTAACCTGTACCTTTTTTAATTATGTTCTTTATCCGGCTAGATTTTTCTTTGCCAAATTGCCCGAAGCTTATGCATATTTCAACCCCATCGTGGATGTTATGCCTGTCATACCTCTATTTTTTTCTTCTATTAGCCTTTGTTTGGCAAGCTGCTTTAAGTTTCCCATGAAATGTTTAGTACTCTATCTACCAAATTGAATGTTGTATTCATTCCAAAAAATCAACAAAATGTGTACAAGGCGAGAACTTTTATATTTTTATATTACTAGTATGTATGCACGTCAAACCATTAAAGATTCTGTTTGATAATCAAAAGAATATTTATAGCATGCCTTTCGCAAGTTTTGAAAGAATATATAAAAAATCTAAAAAAATAGATGTAGAGAATGTATTATTCTACCAGAGTGTAAAATCTGAAATTGAGATACCCTATATTCGGGCCGCACAAAAATGACAGAATCTGATAGATTTTGAAGTTACAAAATGTTGGAAAATATATGTCAGATTTTTTTGTTGTTGCAAAACCTTAAATATAAGATATTTTGATTTGGACATTTGAATGTTGGTAGAACACAACATTGTTGACACCCGTATTTAATCTCCGTTTTCTTTGGAACTTCAAAATGCAGCTCTCAAAATTTTCAAAAACCATGCTACATGTAGCTCGAGCTATATTCATGGTTTTCGAAAGAAAATATTGCCAGCAATGCATATATAAAATACGAAAACAAGAGTGGTCCTACAAAAAATGATGTTTCTTCCCATCAGTCGGCAAACGAAGGGAACAAATAAAAAATTAAAAATATGTGTACATCTAACACTCACTCATTTCTTATCTACCTTTTCCTTTGATGTTTCCTTGAGAGTTGAGACCGTAAGAACCTTCCATTGATCCATGTAGCAGTGCTGAATAGCGATTTCTTTGATGGGGTTATTCATATGCTTCAGGGGTTTCAGATATTTGGTCATTTTTTGGGGTAGACCCAAGGCTCACGTGATGGTTCTAAAATATTGTAGAGTTAGCTATGTGCACTCTTCACAGAGAATCCTGCTGTTGTGCACCGTTAGATTTAGCACTCCAAGGGTCATGATTGAAGCTCTATACTCAGTTTAAAACTGGACCAACTGGTAGATTGTCTGTACTCCTATATTGTATACAAATATCTAATCATATACACCGTTGGATCACTTAAGACAAAGGGAATTAACTACAACACAGGACTTAAACTTAAGATGATATATTTGTCAAAATTTGAATGTATCTATATGCTTTCACTGTCTAGATACATCTGAATTTGGACAAATCTCAGACACTTTCGGTGGGACAGAGGTAGTATATAACTGTGTATACACTAACTAGTGTCTAGTTTTGGCGAAGTTAAGACTTGTTTCGTGGGATGCATGCAGTATAACTGATATATTGGACACTCGATTTGAACACATGAATGACCAATGTCCTTAGCTTACATAGTCGTATTTATACTGTGAGCATGAACGATGAACAGTGCTGCTGTTTGAATATGGTTGCCAGTAACACCCTATTCGTCTCCATTTCTAATATTGCAGAAAACCCGATGTCCATGTTCGTAATCCCGCCACCGGTGGTGGATGATCAGCAGTACGCGTGGTTCCTCGCTCCAACTGCTGATGGCAAGCGATTGATGATCATCCTTACAGTAAACAACATTGGGATTGCCAATGCTGAAGTACCTCATGACATTCCCTATGCTGCTAATGGGCTTCAGCTACGGCAGTATCCTCCTGTTGCCACCTACGTCTTTGAGCAGGATCCCATATCTCTGTTCGTTGCAGCACGTGCAGGGGACTTTCATTGGAGGCAGGTTAACAGCCTCGGCGACCACTCTCTGTTCCTCGGACTCAATTACCCGATCATTGCCAACCTGAAGAAGCGTGAATCCAAAGCTCCTGATGGCACATTGGTTCCATTCATGAGGAAAAACTGCGTCTACACAGCATACCGGAAGTATCTTCATAATCAATACCCTAAAATTTTGCGCTGCAACCTCCAGCCAGATGAAGGTGAGACTGTGGGAGTTATCAGCCTTCCCAGAGTTAGTTGGGGTAGTGTCCGACAAGCGGCTATGTGGTTTAAGCCTGCTTTAAACATTGCCCGTTCGGTGTTACCTTTAAAAAAACACTGACACACTTTTTTATTATGCTTGAAGTGTTGAGAAGTAGTACACTGTTTTTAGTATGTACTAGTTTGAATCAGTTTATTTGAACACTGCCCTGCTTTTGTATTTCGTGTTGCCTTCATATTATAACCCATGCATGGCTGTTTTAGGATTGACTTTATTTCAGCACTATAATATAGCCACCTCTTGTTGATCATAGTCATGAGAGGACCATTCCTATTTTTTCGCCGCTAAAGGGTAAAGTACATCCCTGGGGGCAGCGATTCTTGCTGCAGGCCACTAAACATGCATCAACTATGAGCAAAGAAGTTGATGTGCGACCTAGGTGACTGTGCGGACCCCACATGTTAACCAAAGAAACAAACATGTCAATACGGAACTAATGTACATACGACAACTCCTATATGATATGTGTACGATTGAGCATCTGGAGGTGTGCTGCCACCTGCTTCCTCACACGTTGGGTTTGATCTTGTGTTGCGTACACGGATCGGACTGAAATTGTCGTGTGCATAGCAAGGTTCATGTCAAGTCTAGGCAACAAATACTTTTGGGTTTCAACGGCCATCTACATGGTATTTGCTATAGGCCTACTTGCTCAGGCTGTTGAAGCCCAATAACTAGAAATGGGCTTTTCTGCTCATGCAATTTCGGCCCTTTTCTAATGAACCATAGATCCTATGATGGCAAAAAACAAAAACACGGAGATTCTGCATAAAAGTTGTTTTTATTTATTTAGAATTATCCGGTTGCAATTTTTGAAACTGCTCATGGCCAATATGAAAATCCTTGATCGCTCCATACCCACACGGATCACGGTATTTTTAAAAAATTCATAAAGTGGATTTGAAATTTAAAACATATCCTAATAATTCCATGATTTATTCTATTAACTTGCAAGATCTTGGAGCGAAAGAGCTTGTATTAGCAGCGTCGTCAACGTTTTTAAAGACGGCAGAGGATCGGAAAAAAATCAGTTGGTAAAAAAATCCAAAAAAAAAGAAACATTTATCGTTTTGAGAGGATGACATGCGGGACCCATGAGGCAGCAGCATTCTCAACGTTTCCAAGGCGACACAGGATTTTAAAAAAGGCGAAATAGCCAGAAATTAGAGGTCAAAATAACTCCAAGAAAGGAAAGGTTTATTGTTCATAGAGGCTGACATGTGGGACCCATGAGCCAGCAGAATCCTCTAAGGCTGCAGGTGATCAAAAGAAAAAAGGAAGTAGCCAAAAATTAGGGGTAAAAATAATTCGAAGATAGGAAACTTTTATTGTTCGTAGATGATGACATGCGGGACCCATGAGCCAGCAGCTTACTCAACGTTTCAAAGGCGGCATGAGATCGAAAGCAAAAGGCAAGTGACAAAATATCAGGAGCCAAAGATAATCCAAGAAAAGAAACTTTATTGTGCATAGAGGATGACATGCGGGTCCCATTTAGCAGCAGCGGTCTCAACGTTTCAAATGCGGCTTGAGATCAAAAGAAAAAAAAGTTGATTGTACATAGAGGATGACATGCGGGTCCCACGAGTCAGCAGCTTACTCAACGTTTCCAAGGCGGTAGGGGATCAAAAGAAAAAGGCAAGTGACCAAAAATGAGGGTGAAAAATAATCCAAGAAAAGAAACTTTTATTGTACATGGAGAATTGCATGCGGGTCCCATTTTGCAGCAGCGGTCCCAACGTTTCAAATGCGGCTTGAGATCAAAAGAAAAAGAAAGTAGCCAGAAATTAGGGGGTAAAAAAACTCCAAGAAAGGAAAGCTTTATCGTTCATACAGGCTGACATGTGGGACCTATGAGGCAGCAGAGTCCTCAACTTTCAAAGGCCGCAGGGGATCAAAAGAAATAGGAAATAGCCAAAAATCAGAGGGTGAAAAAAACCCAAGAAAATGAACTTTTGTAGTACATAGAGGATGACATGCGGGTCCCATGAGCCAGCAGGTTCCTCAACGTTTCAAACGTGGCATGAGATCGAAAGAAATAGGCAAGTGACCAAATATCAGGATCCAAAGATAATCCAAGAAAAGAAACTTTATTGTACATAGAGGATGACATGCGGGTCCCATTTAGCAGCAGCGGTCTTAACGTTTCAAATGCGTCTTGAGATCAAAAGAAAAAGAAAGTTGATTGTACATAGAGGATGACATGCGGATCCCATGAGTCAGCAGCTTACCCAACGTTTCCAAGGCGGCAGGGGATCAAAAGAAAAAGGAAATAGCCAAAAATCAGAGGGTGAAAAAAAACAAAGAAAATAAACTTTTATAGCACATAGAGGATGACATGCGGGTCCCATGAGCCAGCAGGTTCCTCAACGTTTCAAACGTGGCATGAGATCGAAACAAAAAGGCAAGTGACCAAATATCAGGATCCAAAAGTAATTCAAGAAAAGAAACTTGATTGTACATAGAGGATGACATGCGGGTCCATTGAGTCAGCAGCTTACTCAACGTTTCCAAGGCGGCAGGATCAAAAGAAAAAGGAAATAGCCAAAAATCAGAAGGTGAAAAAAAATCCAAGAAAATAAACTTTTATAGCACATAGAGGATGACATGCGGATGAGCCAGCAGGTTCCTCAACGTTTCAAACGTGGCATGAGATCGAAACAAAAAGGCAAGTGACCAAATATCGGGAGCCAAAAATAATTCAAGAAAAGAAACTTGATTGTACATAGAGGATGACATGCGGGTCCCATGAGTCAGCAGCTTACTCAACGTTTCCAAGGCGGCAGGGGATCAAAAGAAAAAGGAAATAGCCAAAAATCAGAGGGTGAAAAAAATCCAAGAAAATAAACTTTTATAGCACATAGAGGATGACATGCGGGTCCCATGAGCCAGCAGGTTCCTCAACGTTTCAAACGTGGCATGAGATCGAAAGAAAAAGGTAAGTGACCAAATATCAGGAGCCAAAAATAATTCAAGAAAAGAAACTTGATTGTACATAGAGGATGACATGCGGGTCCCATTTAGCAGCAGCGGTATCACCGTTTGAGAGGCTGCATGGGATCGAAAGAGAAAGGCAATTGACCAAATATCAGGAGCCAAAAATAATTCAAGAAAAGAAAGTTTTATAGTACATAGAGGATGATATGCGGGTCCCATTTTGCAGCAGCGGTCTCAATGTTTCCAAGGCGGCACAGGACCAAAAGAAAAATGTAGTAGCCAGAAATCAGGGGGTGAAAAAAATTCCAAGAAGAAAGATTTCAATTGGGCTGCATCTGGACATCTGGGCCTTCGAACTATCGTGCTTGGCCTTTTGACTCGTACAATTTCAGCCCACTCCAAAACAGGAAAGTTCGGAATTTTCTAAACAAAACAGGAAAGTCCTATGCTTCGCAAAAACAAAAAAACAAGGAGATTCAACATATAAGTTTGTTTATGTAAAAATAAAGATTTAATTTATCCGTTTGAAATAGCTCAGAGCGCAATACACTGTTTATTGTCTGCAAAATAATCAAGATATCACATGTTTGTTCTACGGGGAGGCTGACATCGGGGACCCATGAGCCAGCAGCGTCGTCAACGTTTTAAAGGCGGCAGGGGATGGAAAGAAAAAAATAAACCAAAAAATCTGTTGGTAAAAAATCCAAGAAAAGAAACATTTTCGTTCTAAGAGGATGACATGCGGGACCCATGAGGCAGCAGCATCCTCAGCGTTTATTGTTCATAGAGGCTGACATGTGGGACCCGTGAGCCAGCAGCGTCCTCAACGTTTTAAAGGCTGCAGGAGATCGAAAGAAAAAATAAGCCAAAAATCATTTGGTAAACAAAATCCAAGAAAAGAAACATTTACCGTTCTGAGAGGATGACATGCGGGACCCATGAGGCAGCAGCATCCTCAGCGATTTCAAGGCGGCAGGGGATCAAAAGAAAAAAAGGAAATATCCAGAAATTGATTAGGGGTTCAAAATAAATCAATCAAAGGAAACTTTTATTGTTCATAGAGGATGACATGTGGGACCGACCTCCCAACAGCGTCCTCATCGTTTCAAAGGGGCAGGAGATCAAAAGAAAAAGGCAAATAGCCAGAAATTAGGGGTCAAAAATAACTCCAAGAAAGAAAACTTTTATTGTCGTAGAGGATGACATGCGAGACCCATGAGCCAGCAGCTTGGTCAACGTTTCAAAGGCGGCATGAGATCGAAAGAAAAAGGCAAGTGCCAAAATATCAGGAGCCAAAGATAATCCAAGAAAAAACTTTATTGTACATAGAGGATGACATGCGGGTCCCATTTAGCAGCAGCGGTCTCAACGTTTCAAATGCGGCTTGAGATCAAAAGAAAAAGAAAGTTGATTGTACATAGAGGATGACATGCGGGTCCCATGAGTCAGCAGCTTACCCAACGTTTCCAAGGCGGCAGGGGATCAAAAGAAAAAGGAAATAGCCAAAAATCAGAGGGTGAAAAAAATAAAGAAAATAAACTTTTATAGTACATAGAGGATGACATGCGGGTCCCATGAGCCAGCAGGTTCCTCAACGTTTCAAACTTGGCATGAGATCGAAAGAAAAAGGCAAGTGACCAAATATGAGGAGCCAAAAATAATTCAAGAAAAGAAAGTTTTATAGTACATAGAGGATGACATGCGGGTCCCATTTAGCAGCAGCGGTATCAGCGTTTGAGAGGCGGCAGGGGATCGAAAGAAAAAGAAATTGCCAAAAATCAGAGGGTGAAAAAAAACCAAGAAAATGAACTTTTATAGTACATAGAGGATGACATGCGGGTCCCATGAGCCAGCAGGTTCCTCAACGTTTCAAACGTGGCATGAGATCGAAAGAAAAAGGCAAGTGACCAAATATCAGGAGCCAAAAATAATTCAAGAAAAGAAACATGATTTACATAGAGGATGACATGCGGGTCCCATTTAGCTGCAGCGGTATCACGTTTGAGAGGCAGGGATCGAAAGAAAAAGTCAAGTGACCAAATATGAGGTGCCAAAAAAATCCAAGAAAAGAAAGTTTTATAGTACATAGAGGATGACATGCGGGTCCCATTTAGCAGCAGCGGTATCACCGTTTGAGAGGCGCAGGTGATCGAAAGAAAAAGTCAAGTGACCAAATATGAGGTGCCAAAAAAATCCAAGAAAAGAAAGTTTTATAGTACATAGAGGATGACATGCGGGTCCCATTTAGCAGTATCACCGTTTGAGAGGCAGCAGGTGATCGAAAGAAAAAGGTAAGTGACCAAATATGAGGTGCCAAAAATAATTCAAGAAAAGAAAGTTTTATAGTACATAGAGGATGACATGCGGGTCCCATTTAGCAGCAGCGGTATCACCGTTTGAGAGGCGGCAGGGATCGAAAGAAAAAGGCAAGTGACCAAATTTGAGGTGCCAAAAATAATCCAGAAAAGAAAGTTTTATAGTACATAGAGGATGACATGCGGGTCCCATTTAGCAGCAGCGGTATCACCGTTTGAGAGGCGGCAGGTGATCGAAAGAAAAAGAAGTGACCAAATATGAGGTGCCAAAAATAATTCAAGAAAAGAAAGTTTTATAGTACATAGAGGATGACATGCGGGTCCCAGGCAGCAGGTATCACCGTTTGAGAGGCGGCAGGGGATCGAAAGAAAAGGCAAGTGACCAAATTTGAGGTGCCAAAAAAACTCCAAGAAAAGAAAGTTGATTGCACATAGAGGATGACATGCGGGTCCCATTTAGCAGCAGCGGTCTCAACGTTTCCAAGGCGGCAAGGGATCAAAAGAAAAAGGAAGTAGCCAGAAATCAGGGGGTCAAAAAATCCAAGAATAGAAAGAATTTTGGTTCATAGAGGATGACATGCGGGACCCATGATCCTGCATCGTAAACGGCTCGATCGGAGAACGTTGAACGAGATGGCGCGATCTAGAAAAAAACAATGCCAGAGAGGCTGCCATCTGGGCCCTACATCCCTCGGCGGTGCGGATTTGCGTTGACTCGGCCGGCGAACCCGAGATTTCGAGATGCACCACGTCCCGGGCCACCATACGCCACGTTTTGGCCGCTTTCGTCGGGCTAGGTGGCCTCAAAAACGAGAAAAAAAAGTTTTGACATGCACCACGGAGGGACCAAAATCGTCGGCCATGGTACACCAGCAACCACGGCGCGACTTCAACTGTCGCCCTGCAACTGGCGCATTGTTCAATCCCATCAGCATGGAGAGAGGAGCTATGTTTATGTCAAGATGATTCATGCTGATTTGGTAAGGTTCCATGATAAGATGTATGGGTGGGGTGAGGCAAGAGCCACATTTTGCAGCATTCACACAGTCTTCGCTCTTGAGCCAGACCCCATGGATGCTTACCCAGTGGTGCAGCTGTCCTGACTTGATATATGTTTTATGATCAGTATGCTGCTGTCGTGGAACTGTGATGTGGAGCTACCTTTCTTATGGTTTCTAGGCTTTTGGTTTCAACATGTATTATGGAGCTTACCTTAGGACTTTCGCATGCGTTTGGCTGTTGACCTGTAATGTTTGTGGTTGGTTGTCTAATCTACTTGGCACAATCACATTGCAAAGGCAAATGTTCCTTTTCTCTTTAATTGTTATTATGACTTATGTGTTATAACCAGGCAAGAATATGCAATCTTGGTTCTCTGACCGATATATATGTACATACAACTTTTGTTCACATAATAACACTTACACGGGAAAAGAGTAGCTTTCTCTGTTGGACAAACACCAAACCACAAAAGGGTAACAACACAATATCCAAACTAGGTACGGCACCTGTTGAGCATACATGACTTTTGTCGTAAAATCACGTTAACCAACACTAGCAGCATCTTGTTCTTTGCAAGGTGCTATGCTTATCAGTCTAATCCCAATACACAACCTACTTCAGGTGGCACGATGATGTCAGGTGCAGGTTCACCAGTACCAACTCTCTTGCATCAGTCTCCATTGAAGGTACGCCACTGCTGCAGTAGACACCATTAGCAATGCAACCTGAAGGTGTTCTTATCCTCATATCAGGATCACATAATACAGGTGTCAAGCTTCATGCACTAGCCAACACAATGAAAAGTCCGAACTAGGATAGCTAGGAAAAAAACATGAAGATCTTTTTTTCGAATCCCACGCTGAACATCTTTTTTTTAACTAATTAGGTAAGCTCCTGCTGACAAACATATTACAGCAACTCCAGCAGTGGCTCTATATTTTGGCGCTGTGGGCTGAATGGCTGATGCTGCGCATGGAGCCGGCAATAGCTTCACCGGAAGCTGCAAACTGTGGCGGCCAAATGCAGGGCTGAAACAGCGTATTTTCAGAGGCGCTATAAATGCAGCGCCAAAAACAGAATATAATGAAAAATAGAGTGCAGTAAAACAGAAGATCAAACAAAGACTAGAAATAGACATAAAATAGGATAAAATTAGCTTGATAGATACTCCGTAGTTCATATTTGTACAAAGTAGTGCGATAAAACTAAACTAAAACTCGACATCTGACGAGTCCGGTGTCGTGCCCGACACCGGATCCGACGAGAAGAGGTCAATCCAACGGGGGTCGTCCTCGCCAATGGTGGTCGGCCCGGCGAGCTGCGCTTCGATGAAGGCCCGCTTCGTCGCCTTCTCCGCCCTCCGTCGTGCGCGGTCCTCCTTCTTCGCTGCCCGCCTCGTCGCCTTCTCCGCCCTCCGTCTGCGGAAGTGCTCGTTCTCGGCGGCAACGTCCTCGGGGAAGCGGGCCGCCCACTCGCGCGCCGCGCGCTCGTCCCGCTCGGCGATGCGCAAACGGCGCTCCGTCTCGCGGCGGCGGTGCTGTTCCTCCTGTCTAACGATGTACGGCGGCGGCGCGAGATCCTCGGCCTGCTGGCGCGTCCACACGTCATGGAAATTCATCGACGATCGCGGGCGCCCGAGCCGCCACGCCACGGCGTCGTACGCGCGCGCGGCCTCGTGCGCGGTCTCGTAGGTGCCGAGGCCGATGCGCTCGCCGCCGTCACGTATCTCCGCGTAATACGTACCTTTGGGGCGCGCGCGGACGCCGCGGTACCCCGTGCCCGAGACGCGGCAGTACCGCGAGCTCGACGCGAGACGAGGCATGGCGGCGGCGGCGGAAGCGGAGCCGCGGCGGCGATATTAGGCGCAGATGGGCAAATTTCAGCAACCCGTGTCCATCTTTTTTTTGGCAGGATTACGCCATGTACCACCTTCCAATTAGAAAATAGTACTGTTCAGCATTCCCCTGTTGGGCCCAATATTTCACTTTGGGTTGCCAACGGCCATCTACATGGTAATTGCTCTCGGCCTACTTGCTCCGGCCGTCGAAGCCCAATAACTACAAATGGGCCTTTCTGCTCATGCAATTTCGGCCCTTTTCTAATGAAACACAGATCCTATGAATGGCAAAAGAAAAAAACGCGGAGATTCTACATAAAAGTTGTTTTTAGTTATTTTGAATTATTGGGTTCCAATTTTTGAAACTGCTCATGCCCAATATGAAAATCCTTGTTCGCTCCATACCCACATGGATAACGGTATTTTTAATAATTCATAAAGTGGATTTGAAATTTAAAACATATCCTAATAATTCCATGATTTAATCTATCAACTTGCAAGATCTTGGAGAGAAAAAGCTTGTATTAGTCTGCAGAATCCGCACCGTTTCAAAGGCGGCAGTGGATCAAAAGAAAAAAGGAAGTAGCCAGAAATTAGGGGTCAAAAATAACTCCAAGAAATGAAACTTTTATTGTTCGTAGAGGATGACATGCGGGACCCATGAGCCAGCAGCTTACTCAACGTTTCAAAGGCGGCATGAGATCGGAAGAAAAATGCAAGTGACCAAATATCAGGTGCCAAAAATAATCCAAGAAATGAAACTTATTGTACATAGAGGATGACATGCGGGTCCCATTTTGCAGCAGCGGTTTCAGCGTTTCAAATGCGGTTTGAGATCAAAAGAAAAAGAAAGTAGCCAGAAATTAGGGGGTAAAAAACTCCAAAAAAAGAAAGTTGATTGTACATAGAGGATGACATGCGGGTCCCATGAGTCAGCAGCTTACTCAACGTTTCCAAGGCGGCAGGGGATCAAAAGAAAAAGGAAATAGCCAAAAATCAGAGGTGAAAAAAAACCAAGAAAAGAAATTTTATAGTACATAGAGGATGACATGCGGGTCCCATGAGCCAGCAGGTTCCTCAACGTTTTCAAAGGCCGGTGGGGATGAAAAGAAAAAGGCAAATAGCCAGAAATTAGGGGTAAACAATAAATCCAACAAAGGAAAGGTTTATTGTTCATAGATGCTGACATGTGGGACCCATGAGCCAGCAGCGTCAAGGCAAGTGACCAAAAATCAGGGGTAAAAAAATCCAAGAACAGAAACTTTATTGTACATAGAGGATGACATGTGGGTCCCATGAGCCAGCACCTTACTCAACGTTTCAGAGGCGGCTTGAGATCGAAAGAAAAAGGAAAGTGACCGAATATCAGGAGCTAAAAATAATCCAAGAAAGGAAACTTTTATTGTACATAGAGGTTGACATATGGGTCCCACTAATACAAGCTCTTTCGCTCGAAGATCTTGCAAGTTGATTGTACATAGAGGATGACATGCGGGCCCCATGTGTCAGCAGCTTACTCAATGTTTCCAAGGCGGCAGTGGATCAAAAGAAAAAGGAAATAGCCAAAATCAGAGGGTGAAAAATAAATCCAACAAAGGAGAGGTTTATTGTCCATGGAGGCTGACATCTGGGACCCACGAGCCAGCCGCGTCCTCTACGTTTAGAAGGCGACTGGGGATCGAAAGAAAAAAGGCAAATAGCCAGAAATTAGGGGTACAGAATAACTCCAAGAAAGGAAGTGTTTATTGTTCATAGAGGCTGACATGTGGGACCCATGAGCCAGCAAAGTCTTCAACGTTTCAAAGGCGGCAGGGGATCAAAAGAAAAAGGAAGTAGCCAGAAATTAGGGGTAAAAAATAACTCCAAGAAAGGAAACTTTTATTGTTCATAGAGGATGACATGCGGGACCCATGCTCCAGCAGCTTCCTCAACGTTTCAAAGGCGGCATGAGATCGAAAGAAAAAGGCAAGTGACCAAATATCAGGACCCGAAAATAATCGAAGAAAGAAATTTTATTGTACATAGATGATGACATGCGGGACCCATTTAGCAGCAGCGGTCTCAACGTTTCCAAGGCGGCACGGGATCAAAAGAAAAAGGAAGTAGCCAGAAATTAGGGTTCAAAAATAACTCCAAGAAAGGAAACTTTTATTGTTCGTAGAGGATGACATGGGGGACCCATGAGCCAGCAGCTTACTCAACGTTTCAAAGGCGGCATGAGATCGAAAGAAAAAGGCAAGTGACAAAATATCAGGAGACAAAGATAATCCAAGAAAAGAAAACTTTATTGTACATAGAGGATGACATGCGGGTCCCATTTAGCAGCAGCGGTCTCAACGTTTCAAATGCGGCTTGAGATCAAAAGAAAAAGAAAGTAGCCAGAAATTAGGGGGTAAAAAATCTCCAATAAAGGAAAGTTTTATCGATGAGCCAGCAGAGTCCTCAACGTTTCAAAGGCGGCAGGGGATCAAAAGAAAAAGGAAATAGCCGAAAATCAGAGGGTGAAAAAAAAACCAAGAAAATGAACTTTTATAGTACATAGAGGATGACATGCGGGTCCCATGAGCCAGCAGGTTTTTCAACGTTTCAAACGTGGCATGAGATCGAAAGAAAAAGGCAAATGACCAAATATCAGGATCCAAAAATAATTCAAGAAAAGAAACTTGATTGTACATAGAGTATGACATGCGGGTCCCATTTAGCAGCAGCGGTATCACCGTTTGAGAGGCGGCAGGGGATCGAAAGAAAAAGGCAAGTGACCAAATATGAGGTGCCAAAAAAATCGAAGAAAAGAAAGTTTTATTGTACATAGAGGATGACATGCGGGTCCCATGAGCCAGCAGGTTTTTCAACGTTTCAAACGTGGCATGAGATCGAAAGAAAAAGGCAAGTGACCAAATATCAGGAGCCAAAAATAATTCAAGAAAAGAAACTTGATTGTACATAGAGGATGGCATGCGGGTCCCATTTAGCAGCAGCGGTATCACCGTTTGAGAGGCTGCACGGGATCAAAAGAAAAAGCCAAGTGACCAAATATCAGGAGCCAAAAATAATCTAAGAAAAGAAATTTTACTGTACATTGAGGATGACATGCGGGTCCCATTTTGCAGCAGCGGTCTCAACGTTTCCAAGGCGGCACAGGACCAAAAGAAAAATGAAGTAGCCAGAAATCAGGGGGTGAAAAAATCCAAAAAAAGAACGATTTCAATTGGGCTGCATGTGGACATCTGGGCATTCGAACTATCCTGCTGGGCCTTTTGACTCGTACAATTTCAGCCCACTCCAAAACAGGATAGTTCGGATTTTTCTAAAAAAACAGGAAAGTCCTATGCTTCGCAAAAACAAAAAACAAGGAGATTCAGCATATAAATTTGTTTATGTAAAAATAAAGATTTAATTTATCCGTTGAAATAGCTCAGAGCGCAATACACTGTTTATTGTCTGCAAAATAATCAAGATATCACATGTTTCTTGTACGGGGAGGCTGACATCGTGGACCCATGAGCCAGCAGCGTCGTTTTAAAGGCGGCAGGGGATGGAAAGAAAAAATAAACCAAAAATCTGTTGGTAAAAAATCCAAGAAAAGAAACATTTTCGTTCTGAGAGGATGACATGCGGGACCCATGAGGCAGCAGCGTCCTCAGCGCTTATTGTTCATAGAGGCTGACATGTGGGACCCGTGAGCCAGCAGCGTCCTCAACGTTTTAAAGGCGGCAGGATATCGAAAGAAAAAATAAGCCAAAAATCATTTGGTAAACAATATCCAAGAAAAGAAACATTTACCGTTCTGAGAGGATGACATGCGGGACCCATGAGGCAGCAGCATCCTCAACGATTCCAAGGCGGCAGGGGATCAAAGAAAAAAAAGGAAATATCCAGAAATTAATTAGGGGTTCAAAAAAATCCATCAAAGGAAACTTTTATTGTTCATAGAGGATGACTTGTGGGACCGACCTGCCAACAGCGTCCTCATCGTTTCAAAGGGGCAGGAGATCCAAAGAAAAAGGCAAATAGCCAGAAATTAGGGGTCAAAAATAACTCCAAGAAAGGAAACTTTTATTGTTCGTAGAGGATGACATGCGGGACCCATGAGCCAGCAGCTTACTCAACGTTTCAAAGGCGGCATGAGATCGAAAGAAAAAGGCAAGTGACAAAATATCAGGAGCAAAAGATAATCCAAGAAAAGAAACTTTATTGTACATAGAGGATGACATGTGGGTCCCATTTTGCAGCAGCGGTCTCAATGTTTGTAATGCGGCTTGAGATCAAAAGAAAAAGAAAGTAGCTAGTAATTAGGGGGTGAAAAAAATCCAAGAAAGGAAAGTTGATGGACATAGAGGATGACATGCGGGTCCCTTGAGCCAACAGCTTACTCAACGTTTCAAAGGGGGCAGGGGATCAAAAGAAAAAGGCAAGCCAAAAATCAGAGGGTGAAAAAAATCCAACAAAGGAAACTTTTATAGCACATAGAGGATGACATGCGGGTCCCATGAGCCAGCAGGTTCCTCAACGTTTCAAACGTGGCATGAGATCGAAAGAAAAAGGCAAGTGCCCAAATATGAGGTGCCAAAAAAACTCCAAGAAAAGAAAGTTGATTGCTCATAGAGGATGACATGCGGGTCCCATGAGCCAGCAGGTTCCTCAACGTTTCAAACTTGGCATGAGATCGAAAGAAAAAGGCAAGTGACCAAATATGAGGAGCCAAAAATAATTCAAGAAAAGAAAGTTTTATAGTACATAGAGGATGACATGCGGGTCCCATTTAGCAGCAGCGGTATCAGCGTTTGAGAGGTGGCAGGGGATCAAAAGAAAAAAGAAATTGCCAAAAATCAGATGGTGAAAAAAAACCAAGAAAAAGAACTTTTATAGTACATAAGGATGACATGCGGGTCCCATGAGCCTGCAGGTTCCTCAACGTTTCAAACGTGGCATGAGATCGAAAGAAAAAGGCAAGTGAAAAAATATCAGGAGCCAAAAATAATTCAAGAAAAGAAAGTTTTATAGTACATAGAGGATGACATGCGGGTCCCATTTAGCAGCGGTATCACTGTTTGAGAGGCAGCGGGGATCGAAAGAAAAAGTCAAGTGACCAAATATGAGGTGCCAAAAAATCCAAGAAAAGAAAGTTTTATAGTACATAGAGGATGACATGCGGGTCCCATTAGCAGCAGCGGTATCACCGTTTGAGAGGCGGCGGATCGAAAGAAAAGGGCAAGTGACCAAATTTGAGGTGCCAAAAATAATCCAGGAAAAGAAAGTTTTATAGTACATAGAGGATGACATGCGGGTCCCATTTAGCAGCAGCGGTATCACGTTTGAGAGGCGGCAGGGGATCGAAAGAAAAAGGCAAGTGACCAAATTTGAGGTGCCAAAAAAACTCCAAGAAAAGAAAGTTGATTGCACATAGAGGATGACATGCGGGTCCCATTTAGCAGCAGCGGTCTCAACGTTTCCAAGGCGGCAAGGGATCAAAAGAAAAAGGAAGTAGCCGAAATCAGGGGGTCAAAAAATCCAAGAATAGAAAGAATTTTGGTTCATAGAGGATGACATGCGGGACCCATGATCCTGCATCGTAAACGGCTCGATCGGAGAACGTTGAACGAGATGGCGCGATGTAGAAAAAAACAATGCCAGAGAGGCTGCCATCTGGGCCCTACATCCCTCGGCGGTGCGGATTTGCGTTGACTCGGCCGGCGAACCCGAGATTTCGAGATGCACCACGTCCCGGGCCACCATACGCCACGTTTTGGCCGCTTTCGTCGGGCTAGGTGGCCTCAAAAACGAGAAAAAAAAGTTTTGACATGCACCACGGAGGGACCAAAATCGTCGGCCATGGTACACCAGCAACCACGGCGCGACTTCAACTTCGTCGGCCATGGCAACTTTTCTTGTAGTGATTAGGGTTTTAGGGTTGTTTAAGGTTTAGGGATCATCGATCGAGTGCGCACACACATTATTAGAGGCACCCGCGCCTTTACGCATCAAGTGCATGCGTATATATGTGTGTTTTTTGGGCCACCAACGATATATAGATGATCGAGAGAGAGAGAGATTGAAATCCCCAAGAATATGTTCAAATATACATTAAAATATATGCACGAATGCATTGTAGGCCATGCATGCACACTAATTATATATATATTATGAGGCAACTTAATCAAATGTGTTTTCATTCGAGAGAACTTGTCAAAGTTCAAGTTAATTAATTTATCACGATAATTATATAATTAATTAATGAATCTCAGGGATATGTTATACAACATGATCGATATAGGCCATGTATATTTTAATTGGTGTTAATCTACGGTTTGCTAGCTAGCTGCTATATATAGAGCATGTTTTTATTAGATCGGGTTATAGCTAGCTAGTATAGTTTAGGGTTATGTGTTTTAATTAAGTAGGGTTGATTAGCTAGGGTTAGTTACATATATATGGTTTAGGGTTAATGCATGGCACATTTAATTTTATTAGAGGATCACGAGGCACCCATGACCCGCTCGATCGATGCACAATTAAGTGTCGTTGGCCTATACATAGGGTTTAATTGGGGTTTAGGATTAGCTAGGGTTTAGGGTTAGGGTTAGGGTTAGGGTACGTTTAGGGTCTAGGGTTTAGGGTTTAGTGTTTAGGGTGTTTAGGGTTTAGGGATTAGGGATTTAAGGTTTTAGGGTTGTTTAAGGTTTAGGGATCATCGATCGAGTGCGCACACACATTATTAGAGGCACCCGCGCCTTTACGCATAAATTGCATGCATATATATGTGTGTTTTTTGGGCCACCAACGATATATAGATGATCGAGAGAGAGAGAGAGATTGAAATCCCCAAGAATATGTTCAAATATACATTAAAATATATGCACGAATGCATTGTAGGCCATGCATGCACACTAATTATATATATATATATTATGAGGCAACTTAATCAAATGTGTTTTCATTCGAGAGAACTTGTCAAAGTTCAAGTTAATTAATTTATCACGATAATTATATAATTAATTAATGAATCTCAGGGATATGTTATACAACATGATCGATATAGGCCATGTATATTTTAATTGGTGTTAATCTACGGTTTGCTAGCTAGCTGCTATATATAGAGCATGTTTTTATTAGATCGGGTTATAGCTAGCTAGTATAGTTTAGGGTTATGTGTTTTAATTAAGTAGGGTTGATTAGCTAGGGTTAGTTACATATATATGGTTTAGGGTTAATGCATGGCACATTTAATTTTATTAGAGGATCGCGAGGCACCCATGACCCGCTCGATCGATGCACAATTAAGTGTCGTTGGCCTATACATAGGGTTTAATTGGGGTTTAGGATTAGCTAGGGTTTAGGGTTAGGGTTAGGGTTAGGGTTAGGGTACGTTTAGGGTCTAGGGTTTAGGGTTTAGTGTTTAGGGCGTTTAGGGTTTAGGGATTAGGGAATGACTAGGGCTGCGGCTGGCCCCAGTCCCTCAGAGCGACGGCCCGCAAAGCCTCCTGGTCGCGCGCCGATGCTGGGTCGCAAGGGCGTGCCACCTGACCTATACCTGGTCAGGAAGGTGTGGATGATGCCTCGCTTAGTTTCCTGCAGGGCACACACGTACACGTTAAATACGAGCCTCGATCGGCTCTCAGGTTGTCCTGTGAATCGGCTCATGGAGCCGATTCACCCATGATTCGTCCAAGGTGGCCGAATATATGGTGGTCCTGCTTGATCAATATAAAGCGTATGAGATCCACGACGATCTAGGGTTTTCACCGCATAATCGGATCATCCTACTCACGATTGGGCCTCGCGCTCACGCACGGTAAACGTAAGCCAGCCCTAGACAAGGCCTAAAAACCAACACTAGGTTGATCCTCGGAACGTCCTGTCTAGGGGCAGCAAACTACACCCTGCATGCCGCTGGATCCTCCAACCCTTTGTAAGGCCTAACTATTGCAGATATTAAACTAATCCTTGATGAATCAAGGATCGACCATAACGGATCAGATCTACTAAATAAAGATCAAGCGGGGTGCCGCCCCTGCACCCATGATGAGGCACAAGGACGGCTAGACGCGCTAGGATTGCACTACGCAAGCATATGATGCTAAGAACGATGCTAACCCTAACGCGTCTACGATAACTACGTTGCTCGCCATCAAAAACGCTTCAGTACGAGCAACGCGTGAACAACTAGGCAGGCTTGTGCTGCCTAGATCGCGAGATGCGATCTAGGCAGCATGATGCTTACCGGAGGAACCCTCGAGACGAAGGAGTTGGCGATGCGCCGAGATTGGTTTGTGTTGAACGTTGGTTGTTGTTTATTCCATAAACCCTAGGTACATATTTATAGTCCAGGGGACTTTCTAACGTGGGCGTGCACCACACCGTGCACGAGATAAATTCTAACTTCTACGAAGCCTACTATAAAGATACACGGGCTAACTAGCCCAAACTTGGTAAACAAGGCCGATTCACATATCTCTTCTATATGTATATCTTCAAGTCCATCTTGATCGCGGCCCACCTCTGACTTGGTCAAATTCTGGTGATAACACATGCCCCCCTGGTTTTGGAAATGACATTTCCAAAATCATTATGCTTTTCTCTCGTAGGGTCATGTCGTGGCAGAGCAGAACCGTCGCAGAGTCCTTCATCATGAATCTTTCCCCTTTCACTTCTCCACGCGTCCGAAAATTTTTCCTGCTAGGCATCACCTCCTCGGAAACTGCTGTGGCATTAAATCTCCCTCACATCCCTTCTATTTAGCCGTTCTAAACAGCTTGCTCCTTTTCATCTTCCTCGCATTAGCACCCAAAATCTTCCTGCACCACCATGTCTTCTTCCTCCTCCGAGCTTTCCTATGGGTCCTCCTCCTCCCGCGAGACGCCGCCGGACGTCCGTGCCCCGGAAGAATGGGACCTGGAGGACCACGCCTCCTCCGCCCCGGCGGCCGGCCCGGAGTGACCATGAAGATCTTCACCTTGTCTCCGAGGAACCGGAGCCGACGAGGGGAACCCTCTCCCTTCCTCACCGACGAGGAGGAAGAGGCGGATGACAACGGTGACGACGACTCCCTTGAGGGCTATCCACGGCGAAGCGCCTCCGTATGTGGTGGGACGACGACAGAGCGATGATGAAGACGATGATGAAGCTCCCGTAGAGGGCTATGGGAGTAGCGACGAAGAGCCCTCCGGCAGCAGTGCGATGAGGGTCCCGAAGACGACGACGAGGCGTGACGGCCATAGACCAGGATCTACTAGCATAGGCTTAGCAGTAGTAGATGAGTCAACGGACCCTCCTCCCCTTTTTCTCGTTCTTCTTTCTTTGAGTCATCGGTTCCTCCTTTGTAAGAAATCATGTATATCAATGAAGGAGCTTCTTCTAACTTGATTTTGCCGATTTCTCTTGTACTAAAATCCGCCGATTATCAATCCGGTAGCTGCTTAATGAGCCGATGGCAAAGCATCAGCTTTCAAATATATTGCAAAAAGACCGATCTGATTTGACTTCTCATGTCCACTTGCAGTCCATGGGATTCAGATCCAAGCTCCCAATTGAACAGGTCCGATGCGCAGCTTTGAGATCCTAAGGCCTTTAGACGTTTAAACATCATCCGAATATGACGTTCGTCCTGATAACAAAACTCCTGGATTAATGCCTCCAGGAAAACCTGACGCCCCTGACGCTGAAGCTGACACCTCCGCTCAACAAGTGTTTGCCCACAGCTTTTCCAACGATGTCGCGCTCTTATGCACGACTGGTCTGAGGCCTAACCACTGATGATGGCCCCTCCTTCAAACTTCTCCCGTTAACCCTGGCGGTTTTACTCTGCAAGAGCTCTCTTGCTCAACATGGTTATGACGCGGAGACAGCCAATTTCAATGCCATTGGCTCGCTGCCCCCCGAGCCTCGATCAAGGCGAGAGCGAAGTTGCACCACCGCATCGGTCACTATCAACCCTTCTACTGTGATACAGATGAGCCGATTCGGAACGGATCGGTTGTTAACAACAGAGAGCCTCCATGGTGAGTTGACCTCCCAAGCCTCTTTGGTCCGATGAGGTAACCTTTGGCGAAAATGACACTCACCAACCGGATGACCGCCGGTTGTTCCTCGTGATCCTAGCCTGTCCTGCACATCCATGCTATTCCTTGTCGGTCAGGGTTATGATCCTCAAACCTGCCAAAAACCTCAACACCTCAAATGAGGAAAAGGGGCATTTTGGACACCCAACCGATGCTTTCTGGGCCTCCTTTAACCCTTAAGTCGATGGCCGTGCATCGGCTCTCTTTTTTTTTTTTTTTTAAGCCGGTCGATCCATGAATCGGCTTCCCCTAGGTATACCTTCGTGGCTTTGTGGCTTTATACCTTCTTCGTGTGCCCCCCGAGCCGAATCTTTTAAGCAATTTGAAGATATCGGCTTTTCCCAATCATCTTTTCCGCCACTCACCATGCGAAATAGCACATCAGTAAACAAGAGTGGCGCGAGTAATTTTAGCCGATCGCTGGAATCGTCTTCCCTTGTATCGTCGATCCAATTGAATGTTGAGGTTTCGAGAATTTATGGCACGCGCCACCGGCATCCATCCTTTATAGGAAATCCTTTCACTTGGAACTCCTTTCTCCGATGGCCTGATGAAACCACTTGTGATTTTCCTTGACCTCTTCTCTTCCTCTTCTCTTCTAGTAAACCCATACCCCTTTCCATCGCCTTCATGCTTGCCATCGCTTGGGGCCGATCGTGTGGATCGGCCTCCTCTTCGCCTTTCCGCGGGAGCGACTGCTCTCGGGCTCATCCTCGCGATGGCGATCTTCGAGCCCTGCTCCATTGACATCGGATGAGCCATCTTGCTCGCGATTTAAGCAGTTGCTGAGATTGACCATGTTGACCTCCGGAGCCGGCTGCGTGTCAACTTTCATGGCGAACTGGTCGAAGAGTAACCGGCCTTGTTCTATTGCCACCTGAATCTGTCCGCGCAAGGCTTCGCAGTCGTTGGTGGCATGGGTGAACGTGTCATGCCATTTGCAGTATGGTTGGCCGGTCATTTCTTGTAACGTGGGGATTTTGTGGCCGTCGGGTAACTTCAGCTGTTTTTCCTTCAGGAGCCAATCAAAAATTTGCTCCGTTTTGCTCAAGTCGAAGTCGAATCCCTTTGCTGGTCCTGGCTGCTTTGCCCACCTGCAGGACACGGGTTTTGCCCCCCGGGACCACTCAGCACTAGTGAACTCCTGATCTCTTGCTGGACCTTCATCTTTGTCCTTCTCGATCAGGGTGACGCGCCTGCACTTGTCCTGGTACGATTCTGGATGGCGCTGTTCATATGTTGTCCATTTCTGGACCACGTCGTATCTACCGATGCGTCTGCATCGGCATCGCCGATGCGTGCATCGGCTAGCCTGTTTGGGGCGCCATACTTTCTTTGGTGGGCGCGCCTTTGTCTCCACTATTCGCTGGATTTTCGCGGCCAGATCGGGCCGTGATATCCTCAACATGTATAAGTACTGTGCCTCGGCCTCTTCCAAGCTTCGCGGCCGCTGCACCCGGCGCTCCCGAGACTGGCTGAGTCCATCAGGGCACCGCCTTGGTTGGCGGTACCTATCTTCTTCTCTACCCGACTCCTCGAAGTCTTCTTCTTGAGACGACTCAGTCCGTTTGCTCTGAGGTGGGAGAGGTCCTAGACGTTTGAACACTGCAACTTGGTTCGTCCTTCCCCTTTGTTGTGTGCATCTGGGCAGTTGCCGATTGTTGGTAATCGGCTCATTCCTGAATCCCAGCAGTGTCTGAAGAAGGGACAGTTCCAGTGCTTGTCCATGTTGTCTTGCTCTTCTGACCTCCCCCTGGCGCGACGCTCGTACCCGTCGCTGACGATACCTCCTGTTTGCACCAGACCGACGATATCCTTCATCGTCGTCTTCGCCGGGGCGGTGTCGGTCGTATGGCTGATCATATTTGCTGAGGAGATGCACGGATAATGGGCGTGGATACCGCATGCTTCTCGCCTCCTCCTCGGCCAGGTACCGTTTATCGTCGTCTTGGGGCCGGTCACGTGGAGCGGCCTCGTCTTTCTCTTTGCCACGAGTGTGGCTGCTTTCCGCTTTGTCCGCGTCATGGCGAATCACGAACCCTGCCATATTGGCATCGAAAGAGAACCCTGGTTCCCTTATGGAGTGGCTGAGATCGACCGTGTTGACGCCATGGGAGCGGGCGTCGTGGGAAGGCCGATGAGGTCGGCCTCGCGGAGGGCCCTGACTTTGCCATTCCGATCCTCGTACTCGACCGGGGTGCTTTTCGCCATCTCTGATGTGGATGGCGAGATGGTTGTCGTTGAAGATGGTCCCACCGGGCGTGCCAGAATGTGTTGGCGTCCGAAACCCACCGGCGGGCAGCGACTGGCCAACACGGTAGAGCCGGGAATGACCAGGGCTGCGGCTGGCCCCTGGTCCCTGAGCGACGGCCCGCAAAGCCTCCTGGTCGCGCGCGATGCTGGGTCGCAAGGGCGTGCCACCTGACCTATACCTGGTCAGGAAGGTGTGGATGATGCCTCGCTTAGTTTCCTGCAGGGCACACACGTACACGTTAAATACGAGCCTCGATCGGCTCTCAGGTTGTCCTGTGAATCGGCTCAGGGAGCCGATTCACCCATGATTCGTCCAAGGTGGCCGAATATATGGTGGTCCTGCTTGATCAATATAAAGCGTATGAGATCCACGACGATCTAGGGTTTTCACCGCATAATCGGATCATCCTACTCACGATTGGGCCTCGCGCTCACGCACGGTAAACGTAAGCCAGCCCTAGACAAGGCCTAAAAACCAACACTAGGTTGATCCTCGGAACGTCCTGTCTAGGGGCAGCAAACTACACCCTGCATGCCGCTGGATCCTCCAACCCTTTGTAAGGCCTAACTATTGCAGATATTAAACTAATCCTTGATGAATCAAGGATCGACCATAACGGATCAGATCTACTAAATAAAGATCAAGCGGGGTGCCGCCCCTGCACCCATGATGAGGCACAAGGACGGCTAGACGCGCTAGGATTGCACTACGCAAGCATATGATGCTAAGAACGATGCTAACCCTAACGCGTCTACGATAACTACGTTGCTCGCCATCAAAAACGCTTCAGTACGAGCAACGCGTGAACAACTAGGCAGGCTTGTGCTGCCTAGATCGCGAGATGCGATCTAGGCAGCATGATGCTTACCGGAGGAACCCTCGAGACGAAGGAGTTGGCGATGCGCCGAGATTGGTTTGTGTTGAACGTTGGTTGTTGTTTATTCCATAAACCCTAGGTACATATTTATAGTCCAGGGGACTTTCTAACGTGGGCGTGCACCACACCGTGCACGAGATAAATTCTAACTTCTACGAAGCCTACTATAAAGATACACGGGCTAACTAGCCCAAACTTGGTAAACAAGGCCGATTCACATATCTCTTCTATATGTATATCTTCAAGTCCATCTTGATCGCGGCCCACCTCTGACTTGGTCAAATTCTGGTGATAACACATGCCCCCCTGGTTTTGGAAATGACATTTCCAAAATCATTATGCTTTTCTCTCGTAGGGTCATGTCGTGGCAGCGCCGAACCGTCGCAAGGGCGTGCCTGACCTATACCTGGTCAGGAAGGTGTGGATGATGCCTCGCTTAGTTTCCTGCAGGGCACACACGTACACGTTAAATACGAGCCTCGATCGGCTCTCAGGTTGTCCTGTAATCGGCTCAGGGAGCCGATTCACCCATGATTCGTCCAAGGTGGCCGAATATATGGTGGTCCTGCTTGATCAAGATAAAGCGTATGAGATCCACGACGATCTAGGGTTTTCACCGCATAATCGGATCATCCTACTCACGATTGGGCCTCGCGCTCACGCACGGTAAACGTAAGCCAGCCCTAGACAAGGCCTAAAAACCAACACTAGGTTGATCCTCGGAACGTCCTGTCTAGGGGCAGCAAACTACACCCTGCATGCCGCTGGATCCTCCAACCCTTTGTAAGGCCTAACTATTGCAGATATTAAACTAATCCTTGATGAATCAAGGATCGACCATAACGGATCAGATCTACTAAATAAAGATCAAGCGGGGTGCCGCCCCTGCACCCATGATGAGGCACAAGGACGGCTAGACGCGCTAGGATTGCACTACGCAAGCATATGATGCTAAGAACGATGCTAACCCTAACGCGCACACACATTATTAGAGGCACCCGCGCCTTTACGCATAAATTGCATGCATATATATATATGTGTGTTTTTTGGCCACCAACGATATATAGATGATCGAGAGAGAGAGATTGAAATCCCCAAGAATATGTTCAAATATACATTAAAATATATGCACGAATGCATTGTAGGCCATGCATGCACACTAATTATATATATATTATGAGGCAACTTAATCAAATGTGTTTTCATTCGAGAGAACTTGTCAAAGTTCAAGTTAATTAATTTATCACGATAATTATATAATTAATTAATGAATCTCAGGGATATGTTATACAACATGATCGATATAGGCCATGTATATTTTAATTGGTGTTAATCTACGGTTTGCTAGCTAGCTGCTATATATAGAGCATGTTTTTATTAGATCGGGTTATAGCTAGCTAGTATAGTTTAGGGTTATGTGTTTTAATTAAGTAGGGTTGATTAGCTAGGGTTAGTTACATATATATGGTTTAGGGTTAATGCATGGCACATTTAATTTTATTAGAGGATCACGAGGCACCCATGACCCGCTCGATCGATGCACAATTAAGTGTCGTTGGCCTATACATAGGGTTTAATTGGGGTTTAGGATTAGCTAGGGTTTAGGGTTAGGGTTAGGGTTAGGGTTAGGGTACGTTTAGGGTCTAGGGTTTAGGGTTTAGTGTTTAGGGTGTTTAGGGTTTAGGGATTAGGGATTTAAGGTTTTAGGGTTGTTTAAGGTTTAGGGATCATCGATCGAGTGCGCACACACATTATTAGAGGCACCCGCGCCTTTACGCATAAATTGCATGCATATATATGTGTGTTTTTTGGGCCACCAACGATATATAGATGATCGAGAGAGAGAGAGATTGAAATCCCCAAGAATATGTTCAAATATACATTAAAATATATGCACGAATGCATTGTAGGCCATGCATGCACACTAATTATATATATATTATGAGGCAACTTAATCAAATGTGTTTTCATTCGAGAGAACTTGTCAAAGTTCAAGTTAATTAATTTATCACGATAATTATATAATTAATTAATGAATCTCAGGGATATGTTATACAACATGATCGATATAGGCCATGTATATTTTAATTGGTGTTAATCTACGGTTTGCTAGCTAGCTGCTATATATAGAGCATGTTTTTATTAGATCGGGTTATAGCTAGCTAGTATAGTTTAGGGTTATGTGTTTTAATTAAGTAGGGTTGATTAGCTAGGGTTAGTTACATATATATGGTTTAGGGTTAATGCATGGCACATTTAATTTTATTAGAGGATCGCGAGGCACCCATGACCCGCTCGATCGATGCACAATTAAGTGTCGTTGGCCTATACATAGGGTTTAATTGGGGTTTAGGATTAGCTAGGGTTTAGGGTTAGGGTTAGGGTTAGGGTACGTTTAGGGTCTAGGGTTTAGGGTTTAGTGTTTAGGGTGTTTAGGGTTTAGGGATTAGGGATTTAGGGGTTTTAGGGTTGTTTAAGGTTTAGGGATCATCGATCGAGTGCGCACACACATTATTAGAGGCACCCGCGCCTTTACGCATAAATTGCATGCATATATATATATGTGTGTTTTTGGCCACCAACGATATATAGATGATCGAGAGAGAGATTGAAATCCCCAAGAATATGTTCAAATATACATTAAAATATATGCACGAATGCATGGTAGGCCATGCATGCACACTAATTATATATATATATTATGAGGCAACTTAATCAAATGTGTTTTCATTCGAGAGAACTTGTCAAAATTAAAGTTAATTAATTTATCACGATAATTATATAATTAATTAATGAATCTCAGGGATATGTTATACAACATGATCGATATAGGCCATGTATATATTAATTGGTGTTAATCTACGGTTTGCTAGCTAGCTGCTATATATAGAGCATGTTTTTATTAGATCGGGTTATAGCTAGTATAGTTTAGGGTTATGTGTTTTCATTAAGTAGGGTTGATTAGCTATGGTTAGTTACATATATATGGTTTAGGGTTAATGCATGGCACATTTAATTTAATTAGAGGACCGCGAGGCACCCCTGGCCTGCTTGATGCACAATTAAGTGTCGTTGGCCTATATATAGGGTTTAATTAGGGTTTAGGGTTAGGGTTAGGGTTTAGGGTCTAGGGTTTAGTGTTTAGGGTGTTTAGGGTTTAGGGATTAGGGATTAGGGTTTCAGGGTTGTATAAGGTTTAGGGATCATCGATCGAGTGCGCACACACATTATTAGAGGCACCCGCGCCTTTGCGCATAAAGTGCATGCGTATAGTTTAGGGTTATTTGTTTTAATTAAGTAGGGTTTGATCAGCTAGGGTTAGTTACATATATATGGTTTAGGGTTAATGCATGGCACATTACATATAGTTTAAATCTCAAGAATGTTTATACATGATAGGCCATATGTGCAAAGGAATTTTTTCCCCGTGAACTTGTCAAAATTCAAGTTTATCAGTGCCAATGGAAACTAGTCCAAAAAATTACATAGAGGACCAAAAGTACTAGACAATAACTAATAGAACCTGCAACTTTACAAAAAGGACCCCAAAACATATAGAAGAAAATCAATCGAGTCCTTCTCGACCGCACATCAGATCTCTGCTCCGCATCCTTTCCAGCAACTCCGTCGCCGGGGACGCACCACTTGGGACGGTGTCGCCGGTAGTCGCCAGGACGAAGGAGAAGAAGGGCCTCAGCAACGGCATATTGGCTCTGAGAAGGGTCGCTGAAAGTCCAAGATGTGCACGGGCAAGACGGATGACGCCGTCGTATGCCCCGAGCTTGTGAACTTTAGCAGCTTGACTTCCCCATTGGCCAGATCTGAAGCACTGACCAAAGCAAGCCTCACCGTTAGCGCCATCACATTGATGGCACCAGATCGGGGTTTGGCCGGCAAGATCCGCCAGATTCACCATAGGCCAGATCTGAAGCCGATGACGAGATCCCCGACTCCATTGCGCCATTCTGCTCATGGGAAACACTGGATCTAAGCTTACAACAACACTAACTCCCTCGGATCCAAATTAGCTGACTCAACTTTGCTTATCTAAATATGGATGTATCCACACATGTTTTTACTCTAGATACATACACGTCTAAGGAAAGTTGAATCAATTAATTTAGTTCGGAGGGTGTACAATATACAGAGAGAAGTCGGCCTCGTCTCCGGCCGGCGAGGCCGCCGGAGAGAAGGGGGAGAGGAGCCGGGGGAGTGGGAGAGACTCGAGAGAGAAAGAGAAGAGGAAGAAATGAGAGCTCCCTGGGGAAGAACATTATTTTTGTCGTTCTGCTCGTAGCTTGAAACTGAAAATTTCGGCCACGCGCCAAATCATCCCGCCGCATCCATTCGAAAATCCCGTGACCAGTTTTACCCTTTTAACCCTGGTCCGGAAGCTACAACCCACCGACCATGGAGGGCTCATTCGGTAACAATGAAATATCTTGCCTAGATCCCGAACCCTCCCCACAGGCCCACACCCACCCACCAACCATTCGCCCCATTAGCTCAAAAATACTCTCACACGCCAAAGCTCTGACTCTCTACAGTACTAGATCTGCTTCGCCGCCGGCATACTCCTCCACAGCGTAGCCTTGATCGTGTTGGCTGTCCACCCACCTGATCCGCTCCCCCGCCGCCCTCGTCACCGACGGATCTGCTTCACCGCCGACCTCGCCACCGACGGATCTGCTTCACCGCCGACCTCGCCACCGACGGATCTGCTTCACCGCCGACCTCGCCACCGACTACCTCGCCGCAGCGGCTGTATCAACTTCACCGAATACCTTGCCAGCCAACCAGATCTGCTTCACTAACGCCCGCTTCTACTGAAACAGGGTCGATTCATCGTCTCCCGCGTTCGCCGCCGCTGGAATGCAAGTTGCCGCCCCCGTCCACCCCGCCGCAGCTTGGTTAGTACGCTGGCCCGTTAGATCGCGGTGTTTCTTTAGCCATGTTTTGTGTAGTTATTTGCAGATCTCATATGCCGTTAACTTTCTTGATGTGTTGCTTCGCATGAAGTTTGTTTAAATGTTGTACAGTACAAAAGCATTATCCGGTCGCTACCATCCTGTTCATTCTACTGACACCTGTGTGCATCCACATATTTATAGCCTTGTACCCATTCATTTGCTGCCAACTGTTTTTGTACTGCATGCTATTGTCGCACTGCTTTTATAGTCGTGCTATGGGCATTTCCAATCTGCTTGTTCTTATACCACGTCATTAGCTCACCGCTAGCTGTTTTCTCGTGTCTGCTATTCTCACACTGCTTTTATAATCATGCTATGTGCATTTCCAATCTGCTTGCTCTTATACCTCGTCTTTAGCTTATATAGTTATTGCTGCGTGCATGTCTGGTCTTTGTATTATCGTAGACTGACTTGTCAATGTTATTTTTCCTAGGGATTGATCATGCGAACCACTTATTAGAACATCCAACATTAACAGCGGGGACGCTAGGTAAGGTTGGAATCTGAGTTCGTGGTTGGTAATTTTGGCAGTTTACTTCCGTTATTATCTATAACCTATATGCATTGTTCCTTATGCAAGAGATTAACACTTGGAACCCTGCCATAGCAATGCCATTCATGCTTTACTATGTTTCTGCCTATTTGATATGCTTGTCTTGGAGAAACTTCGAGGGTGATTTGAACCTGACATTTGGTCATTCTTAATGCCAGTTTACTTTATGTGTAAAACCTTGGCATTACCCTACTCTAAATCTGAATGTCTGAAATTCGTATCTCATGCAAAGCAACATCTAGTTGGTTTTAATCTGATATCTGGTAACTATTGGCTTATTCATTTGGCAGCTCAAGTTTTTTGTTATTTGAAACCAGCTGACTTGGTCTTAAATGTGATATCTAAACACAGATTAAGGACAATGGAGCAGGAGGATTAGCATTTCACTTGATGGCTGAACCTAAAATGATAGGCATGTTGACCACGACTAGTGCACGCAAGAGAAGGACCTGCAGTGAGCCAGTATGTGCTTAGTACATGCATCTTATCTTATCTTGTGCTTATTTCTGCTACATGCTGTTATCTGATCTCTACATTGCGTAATACATGTTTGAATAGTTAATTGTTGTAACTATGTTTACAATGTTACCAGAATGCAGTTTTAATGAAGCAGTCATCATTAGAAGATAGTCGCCAAAAAAGGATCTGTAGCGACCCTGTGCAACATTATGATGTAAGTTTGTGCTTAGTACAAGTTCCATACATGTCTTATTTATGCAACTTGTTATTATCTTATATCTACATTGCATAATAAATGTTTGCATAGTTCATCGTTTAACTCTTTTTGCATTATTATCAGAATGCAGTTGTGATGAAGCAATCTTCATTACCAGTGAGGCCCACAAAAAGTTCTGATCTTTCTTCTGATGCATCTTCTCATAGCCGTCAACCTAGACCATTTCTTTCATCAGACAGTAAATATCTCAAGGCTGTACTTTATAAAAGACATGGTATTGCTGCTTTAAGATCTGTAGCTGATATGTTGACAAAGAGTACACAAGATTCAATCAAGGCGATTGCCAAATGTCAACGTGTTATTGATGATGCTAATAGAAGTCCTCAATGATTCTATGTCATTTTTTTATTTGGGCACATTAATTGCCTTGTAATTTTCCTATTTGTTTTATTTGTGTATGTACTTGTGTGTATCATTGAAATCAGATTTTAGGCTCATGAAATTTAATGCAAGTTGACTAGTCAAACAAGTAGGGCCCTACAACAGATTGGGCCGGCCCACTTACAGTAGTGTGGGACCCACTTTCATTTTGGGCCGGCCCACTTCTTTAGTAGGCCGGCGGTTACACGATAATGGGCTCCACATGCTTATTGGGCCGGCCCTCTATGGTGGTCCCACATGGTAAATGGGCGGCCCTTTAATAGGAAGGTGGGACCCACTGTGTTTTTGGCCCGGCCCACTATCTTGTTGGGCCGGCCCACTTTCTATATGGTGGACCCCACACACCAAATGGGCCGGCCCTTTAATAGGAAGGTGGGACCCACTGTGTTTTTGCCCGGCCACTATCTTGTTGGGCCGGCCCACTTCTATATGGTGGACCCCACATACCAAATGGGCCGGCCCATTAACAGGAATGTGGGACCCACGTGTTTTTGGCCCGCCCACTAGCTTGGTGGGCCACCCACTTGCTATATGGTGGGCCCCACATACTAAATGGGCCGGCCCTTTAACAGGAAAGTGGGACCCACCTGTTTTGGCGGCCCACTATTTTGTTGGGCCGGCCCACTTGCTATATGGTGGACCCCACAAACTAAATGGGCCGACCCTTTAACTGGAAAGTGGGACCCACTGTGTTTTTGGCCGGCCCACTGCTTGTTGGGCCTGCTATACGGTGGACCCCACACACTAAATGGGCCGGCCTTTTAACAGGAAAGTGGGACCCACTGTGTTTTTGGCCGGCCCACTTGCTTCTTGGGCCGACCCATTCTGTAAGGTGGACCCCACATGTTAAATGGGCCGGCCCATTTAAGTTTGACCGTCAACCTTAGAGGTTAGGCCGGCCCACGTAACTAATGGACCAGCCCAGCTATATAGTTGACCGGTCAAACTATGTCATCTGGCCCGGCCCGCTTAAGACGTGGCAGGCCTCGTGTGGGCCTACCATCTACCACGGGGTTTCAGCCGGTTAACGCCGTTAACTGGCAGTTAACGGCGTCTACCACGTGTCAGTTTGCATGACGTCAGCAGTCAACGGGCTCCCGAAAACACTTCCGCAACGGTCCGATTTTCCGTGGCGGAAGGGCGCCCAAGCGCGACGGACCGAAAAAATCGTCGTTGGACTTTGCCTGACGCAGTTTCGACAACGGAACCCATATCGTCGGGTTAGGCCCATAGGCGACGAAAAATGCCCCTTAGTTGACGATTTTGGGACGTTGTCTATCAGAACTTTTCTTGTAGTGAAGGTAAGTTTTTGTTCTGCCGGCGTCTTTCTTACCAGAATCTTTTTTCCTTCTAACATTCGCAATTTCTGCTTAATAGTGATCCCTGAAGCTTCCATTGATGCTCTCAAGGAGCAGCTCGCCGCCGCTCAACGTACAACTTTTTCTTTTCTCCTGCTAACTTGGTTTCATTTTCAACGTTACGAACACAATCTTGTTTACACCTTCTTTTCCGGGTTGCAGGGGAGAAGGACCAGCTCATTCAGCAGCATCAGGAGGAGCTGAGCGCCCACAAGACCAGCTACCAGGAGCTCAAGTCCCAGCTCATTCAGCTAGGTCTTGACCATGCCAAGGTCCTCAAAGCCGCTGAAGCTGATGCAGCGGCCAAGATGAACGAGGCTCTGGAGGACGCCAGCAATGCCACCGTGGTGTTGCGAGCTGAGCTGGAGGAGCTGGCCAAGGCCCGGAAAGGTGCCGAGGAGAAAGCCGCGCGGCTGGAGGAGGAGCACAAGGAGTGCAACCAGCTAATTCTGCAAACCGATGCACTTGCCTACCGTGAGTCCTCTGACTACCGCATACGAGCCTTTTTTCCTCCGACCCTATTTTCTTTTCGCTATCTTTCCTTCCGGTCTCTTTTTCTTCCGGATTCTTTTCCTCAGCCTTTTTCTTTCTTTGCACAGGCCTCTTTCCGGACTCTCAGACGTACGCTGTCAAGAAAGTCAACGCGCGTCGCACTGCCAGGGCCAGGCGAATCTTGCCGTGCCATGGACGCCCAATGACCATCTGGTCGCGCTTAACGCGCGGGTGTCTCACATGCGCGCCATAGATCGCAATCTATCTGACATTCCTGATGTAGCTACCCAGCTCTTTAGGACCCTTTGGCCTGGCGAGGAGGTGCCGGATACTTTCTCCCTAATCAGTGACCGTCTCAAGGGCGCCGGCAGGAGGATCCGCGAGTGGCAGTGCTCTGCTGCCCGCGCTGGAGCAGATTCTGCCCTCCGCGTCGCTTGTTCCTGGTACCCGGAGCTTGACCTGGATGCCCTCACCGGAGTGCGCGAAGGCGCGGAAACCGATCTGGACCCGATTCTTACCGCTAAGCGGCAGGATCGTGCGTACCGTATCGCGGAGTACGCCGAAATGCGCACCTTCATTCCTCCCCCTCCTGACGTCAAAGATTATCTTGATGAGGAGGAGGATGAAGCCGAGGAGGAGCCTCTAGACGATGCTGGTGCTGGCGACGTTCCTCCGGAAGCCCCTGCTGCCTGATTACCTGCTTTGAGATTTACCTTGTCGTGCTGTTTGGCCCTGCGTGCCTTAAAACAATGTTCTGTTAAATTCTGCCCCGGTATGCCGGGGCTTATGATGTAAAACCTTAAGTCTGCTTGTGGTTGACGTACAACATTTTGTGCCGGTAAGTTATACCGGTAGCTAATTATCTTAAGTTTGCCTTAGCATTTTTGCGTTTTGGTTCTGCTTTTATCCTGTACTGCAAAGATTTCCTTCTGCATCCAATTCGATGCACACTTGGTTCTTTTGCCTTGGCTCTGCCTGCCTTCTTTGGGCGTTCTTTGGCGTATGAGCACAAGGTTCTTTCACCAAACAAGCATTTTCTTGAACTTAGAAACAATTCGAAATTTTGCAAAAAACCGGTATAACCGGGGTTAGTTAAATTTTTCCGGATTGTTCTTTCCCGGTTTCCCTCTCCACAGTTCATGTGCTTATCCCCTACCGGTTTATCTTGCTTGCCATGAAGCCAAGTTATGGACAACAGCAGAGTCGAAGACTCCGGTATGGTCTAGCACATTACTAAACCGGAAAGAAAAAACGTTCAATAAGCAACCGGCAACAGAAAAAATAAACATGTTTCATGCAACTTAATAAGGCAAGTCCCCGAGATTCATTCGAGGTTCCGACATCTTTTTATTCATAGCAATTAAGGTACAAAAAGGAACTCTTACAGCACCACTTCAAGAGTAGAAAGGACGCAACAAAGCTACATTCCATGGGCGTTTGGTCTCCTCTCCTGACTTGTCCGCCTTTCCTTTCTTCCATTCCTGTGCATCAATTAGGTAATATGCATCATTGTGGAGAGCCTTGCTCACAATGAAAGGTCCTTCCCATGGGGGGGACAGCTTGTGCCTGCCTTCAGTGCGCTGCACCAGGCGTAGTACCAGGTCTCCTTCTCGGAACACTCTTGGGTTAACCTTCCGGCTGTGATAGCGTCTGAGGTTTTGCTGGTAAATGGCTGTTCTTGCCAAGGCTAGTTCTCTTGCTTCTTCTAGCAAGTCCACATCATTTTCTCGGGCCTCTTTTACCTCTTCTTCGGTATAGAGTTGCACCCTTGGTGAGTCATGAAGAATGTCGGTTGGTATGACCGCTTCTGCTCCATAAACCATAAAGAATGGAGTGTATCCGGTGGACCGGTTAGGAGTTGTTCTTAAACTCCACAGCACTGATGGTAGCTCATCGATCCAACATCCCGGCGATTTTTCCATCGCATCAATGAGTCTTGGTTTGATACCGGAAAGTACCAAAGCGTTTGTTCTTTCAACTTGGCCATTGCCTTGCGGGTGCGCCACTGAGCACAAATCCAGCCGGATGTTTTTGCTTTCACAGAATCGCTTGAATTCTCCTTGAGCAAAGTTTGAGCCATTGTCGGTTATGATACTATGTGGGTATCCATACCGCAGGATTACATCTTTCAGGAACTTTACTGCTGTGTGGCCATCACACTTTGCGATAGGCTTCACCTCCAGCCACTTGGTGAATTTATCCACCATTACTAAGATGTGGGTCATGTTTCCCCTTGCAGTTTTGAACGGTCCAACCATGTCCAGGCACCAAACAGCGAAGGGCCAAGTTAGCGGTATGGTTTTTAAGCCGGATGCTGGGGTATGGTTTTGCTTAGCGTACCTCTGGCAGCCATTGCATTTCCTTACCAAATCCTCAGCATTATCTAAGGCTGTGGGCCAGTAGAACCCATGCCGGAACACCTTTGCTACCAACGCCCTTGAAGAAGCGTGGTGCCCGCATTCTCCTCGATGAATCTCCTCAAGCATTTCTCTTCCCTCTTCCGGCTCCACACATCTTTGGAGGACACCGGTAACACTTCTCTTGTATACCTCGCCATTGATGATGGTGTAAGCTTTGGACCTTCTCTGTATCCTTCTTGATTCATTTTCGTCAACCGGCAAGGTGCCGTTGATCAGGAATTCCTTAATAGGTTCGACCCAAGATGGTGCCTCTCTAACCACAAATACCGGCATGTCTATGTCCATGCTATCCACAAGCATTGCCTCTTCCGGCATGGGCGTCGCAGTCCCCGAGTTTACCGGTACAGTCCCCGAGTTTGCCGGAGTAGTCCCCGGGTTTCCTTCGTCAATCTCCATTGGCACCACATGTGATTCCGGTACGAAAATTGATTCCGACTCCGGACTTGGCTTGATTGATGGAACTCTCAAGTGCGCCAGAGCTATTCCGGGAGGAATTTCTTGCCTGGACGAACCTAGCTTGGATAAGGTATCCGCGGCCTCATTTTCTGCGCGCGGCACATGGTGAAATTCACATCCTTCGAAGAAGCCGGCAATCTTTTGCACATGGAACCGGTATGAGGCCATGTTGGCATCTTTTGCGTCCCAATCTCCGGAACACTGTTGCACCACAAGATCTGAATCACCATAGCAAATGATCCTGAGTGCCCCGATTTCTTTTGCAACCTTGAGCCCATGTATCAGAGCTTCGTACTCAGCGACATTGTTTGATGCCCTGAAGTGCACTTGTAAAACATACCGGAGATGATCTCCCTTTGGTGAGGTGAGTACTACACCGGCACCTAGGCCCTCCTTGAGCTTGGATCCGTCAAAATGCATCTTCCAGTATTCTATTTTGTGCTCTGGCGGCTTGTATTGTATCTCCGCCCAATCGACCAAGAAATCAGCTAAAGCTTGCGACTTTATGGCATCTCTTCTTTCATATACCGGTACATATGGTGATAGCTGAATTGCCCATTTTGCAATCCGGCCGCTGGCGTCCTTGTTGCCCATGATATCGGAGATGGGTGCCTCACTCACCACCTTCATGGGGTGCTCCTCAAAGTAATGCTTGAGCTTCGTGGCGGCCATGAACACGCCATAAGTCATTTTTTGGAAGTGTGGGTAGTTTTGTTTTGATGAGGAGAGCACCTCGCTCAGGTAGTATACCGGCCTCTGGACGGTTTTTCCTTCCTCTTCTCTTTCCACCACAACCACAACACTAACCACCCGGTTTGTTGCCGCTATATAAAGCAACATAGGTTCTCTTTCCAAGGGTGAGGCCAAAATCGGGGCCGTTACGAGCATGTTTTTCAATTCTTTAAACGCTGCGTCTGCCTGTGTGGTCCAGACGAAAGTATCCGATTTTTTCATCAAAGCATAGAGTGGCAAGGCCTTTTCTCCTAGCCTGCTTATGAACCGGCTTAGCGATGCCAAGCTTCCGGTAAACTTTTGCACATCTTTTAGTTCTCGTGGGATAGTCATTCTTTCTATCGCCCGGATTTTTACCGGATTAACCTCAATGCCCCGGCTTGACACAAGGAAACCAAGCAGCTTGCCGGCAGGGACACCAAAGGTGCACTTTGCCGGATTGAGTTTCATCCGGAACCGCCTTAGGTTATCAAATGTTTGCCGGATGTCATCGATTAAGGTATCTTTTACTTTGGTTTTTATCACAATATCATCCACATAAACTTGCACATTTTTTCCGATTTGATCAAACAAGCATTTTTGCATACAGCGCTGGTACGTTGCACCAGCGTTGCGCAAACCAAAAGGCATCGTAACATAGCAATAAGCCCCGTGCGGGGTAATGAACGCAGTTTTTATTTGATCTTCTTTTTTCAGAGGGATTTGGTGGAAGCCGGAATACGCATCCAGGAACGACAACAACTCACACCCAGCAGTAGAATCAATCACTTGATCAATTCGGGGCAAAGGGAAAGGATCTCTTGGGCAAGCTTTGTTGAGGTTAGTGTAGTCGATGCACATGCGCCACACCTTTGGAGCTTGTGCCTCCAGGTTCTCATCTTTTTTCTTCTCGACCATCACCGGATTGGCCAGCCACTCTGTGTGCGTGACCTCCACGATGAAACCGGCAACCAACAGCTTTGTTACTTCTTCTCCAATGATTTTCCTCCTATCTTCTGCGAACCGGCGCAAAGGTTGCCGCACCGGCTTAGCATCTTTCCGGACGTTTAGAGAGTGCTCAGCCAGCTCCCTCGGAACCCCTACCAAGTCATCAGTAGACCAGGCAAAGATGTTCCGATTCTCACGGAGGAAGCTGACGAGCGCGCTTTCCTATGCTTGACTGAGGCCGGCACCGATACGAACGGTGCGCTCTGGGTAAGCCGGATCCAGCACAATGTCCTTTGTCTCGTTTGTCGGCTTGAATGCCGGCGAAGCCAAGTTTCCACTCATTGCCGCTAAGCTCAACTTTGAGGACTGAGCCAGCGCAACAGCAGTTTGCATTCTTTTCTTTTCTTCCGCTATCACCAGTGATTCTGCCAGGTTTGATCCGGCGGAAGCAGTTTCCATTGAGACTTTATAGTTTCCCACCACAGTCAAGGGTCCACGAGGTGCCGGCATCTTCATCTTGAGGTAAGCCGTATGGGTTGATGCCATGAAAGCTGCCAATGCCGGTCTCCCCAACAAGGCATGGTAGGGACTATCTAAGTCCACCACCTCAAACTCAATGTTCTCAACACGACAATTGTCACGTCCTCCAAACGACACATCCACCCGAACTTTTCCTATCGGGGCGCAAGACAAACCGGGAACAATCCCATGGAAAGTTGTGTGAGTTGGCTGCAGCATATTCTCCGTTATGCCCAGCGTACGCATGGAGTGCTTGTACATGATGTTTATGCTGCTGCCGTTGTCTATCAGCACCTTGCTGAACTTTACTCGAGTTTCCGGCCCCTTCATGATTGGGTCCACAACTAGGGCATATCCACCCGGATTCGGCATGATTTTGGGGTGATCCTTGAACGACCAGGTGATTTCCTGATCTGACCACAGCATGTATTTTGGAACTGCCGGCATCACGGCGTTTACCTCCATGGAACGACAACACACACAGCACAGATGCGGGTCCTCGTAAACATTCCGGCCTAAAGGTGCCGGTGGAGGTGGTTGGTCATTGTTTTGCTCCACCCGGTTAACCTGCTGGTACTGTTGCCTGTTTGGCTGAGGCTGCACCGGTAAGGCGTTTGCTCCAGTAAGTGGTGGTGGAGGTGGTAATTGCTGTTGTTGCTGCACGGGGCCCCCTGGCGCCTGCGCATCTTTTACCGCTCCCTTTTGCATCAAGAACTTGGTCCAAGAACAATCCTTCGTCAAGTGGTTCGACGGGTGATCCGGGTTCGGCGTGTGCCACCGGCAAGGTTGATCCATGGCGGCTTCCATGGTGTATTTCACAGGCTCTTGCCAATTCTTTTTCTGGCCCCAGGGTTTCTTTTCTACCCACTGCTTCTTAGGACCCGCCCATGGCTGCGATCCGGTTTTTGTCTCTGACTGCCGCTGGCGTCATAACTTTCTTGCACGGCAGCAACTTGCTGTGATGCATATCTTCGATCCGGGAAATCTTCCCTTCTTTTGTTGTTCCGGTTATCCCGGTATTGCTGTTGATGCGGATTCGACTGCTCCGGCTCAGCTTGCACTGCCGGTTGCATTGGGTCTCCCAATGCATAGCTATCTGCCACACGTATCATTTCCGCCAAGGTTGTGGGCATGCTTCTCTGCAGCCTTTGCCACAAAGGTGATCCTCTCCGGCATCCTTGACTGAACCAAGCAATGGCTTGTGCCTCAATCACTCCTTCACATGTGTTTCTCATTGAGTTCCACCGGGTGAGATAATCCCGGTCTGTTTCTCCTGCACGCTGTTGGCACAGCGCAAGCTGTTGGGGCCGGTTTGGCCTTTTGTAGGTACTGCTGAAGTTGTTCACAAATGCTTCCTCAAAGTCCAACCATCCGTTAATACTTCCTGCCGGCAAATTGTTAAGCCAAATCCTCGCAGGACCCACGAGGTAGGACGGTATGATTCTTACCGCCCAACGCCGGTTTACTCCACCACCAGCCACATAAACAGCTGTGACATAATCTGCCAGCCAGTCTTCCGGCTTGGTCGTACCATCATACGTTCTTGTGTCCCGGGGCAACTGGAAGTTGCGTACCGGTGGTTCTTCTCTCATGATTCGTGGGCCAAAACACCTTGGGCCAGGAGGTCCCTCACATTCAACTATCGCAGAAAGATGTACCCTGTCCAACCTGTGCCTCGCATCCCGGTCTGGCAAACATCTTTCCCCCAGGCGTTCCCCCAAAGGGTTCCGGTGGACTCTTGTTCGTTCCACCTCGGAATCTGATTCGTCATATTCTTCCGGTTCCGCGGCTCTTGCCTGCCGGTACCCTGGTGGTGGCATTTCTTCATCCACATATGCCACTCTTGCGGCTCGATAATTTTGCCCGGTCTCATATCTACCGGCATGATTGTTTCCGGCATAGCCTCCCTTGGCGTAGCCCCGATCTGCCCCTTGGCTTTTTCTACCGGCATCATGTTGCCCGGCTTTTTGCTTTCCGGCAAGAACTGGATCATACACAGTCATCTGTCGTGCGTTCTTTTCTCTTTCCCTTCTTTTGTCCGGATGAGGGGACGATGCCTGCCCCTGGGACTTGCTTCCGGCATTCTTTGTTGAACGCGCGGATTTTGAGGCCACTGCCTCGTTCAGCTTAGCTAGCTGCTCAGCATTTTGCTGCTCAATAGTTTTCAACAGCTCTTTTACACGTTCTTGCTGCTTTGCCAACTCGTCACCGGAAAGAGATTCACATAACTCTACTGCAGCTTTAGCGGCTTTTATAGTTTTATCCGGACTACTGTACTTAGGCTTTTCTACGATGCTTACAGATACAGATGCACTCTTGCCGGTAAGAACTTCTTTGCGCAAATCCTGATCTAGATTGCGAGCCTTAAGCCGGTTTTCCGGTATCCTAGCAGCATGAGCACTAACTGAAGCAAAGCCATGGGCAGCGTTGTACTCACGTAGGGTTAGGTTCAGCTCGCGCTGCGCCCGGATGATGTCGGCGCCACCGGTAAGCAGGGCCTTGCGCGTGGCCTCCAGCTCCTCCTGAGCCTTTGCCGGGTCGATGTTCTGCGATGGGCGTGGCCAGCGTGTGCATCACCGCTTGAAGAGGTGTTGCCGGTGGTGCTGATGATGCTCCCGCGATGCCGGCGTCACGCTCCAGCGGTGGTTTTGCCGGGCGGGTCGATGCCGCACGTTCATCTCCTTCCTCCACAGCTCCCTTGCCGGTGTTGACCGCACCAGCCATCATGACCTCCACGCTGCCGGCGGCGCGGCCAGCACACAGCCATCTTGGCGGATCCGGCGCCACCAGCACCGGCGAGAGGCGCTGGCGCACAGGGACGGTGCCGAAATAGACGCGGATGCTGCCGAACTCGATGGTGCGGCCGTTCTGCGGGAACTTGCCGCCGTTGGCGAAGCAGCCAGCGTTATCGTTGATGAAGTCCATGTTGTAGATGCGTTGCACGAGCGCGGACACCGTGCGCTCGCCGTTGATGTCGAGGATGCCCGCCCGAATATGAACTCCAGCAAGCGCCACTTCATGCCCCACGGTGGGCGCCAACTGTCGTCGTGGGGAACAAACAGATGCCATAGGATGGCTTATCTTGGGGCCGAATGGACGCTAGAGGATTCGGGGAGGGTTTGTGACTAGATGGACGAACTTCCGGATGCTTTCCTCAAGAACTTGGCCAAGGCCAGAGGTAGAAGAAGAAAGACACAAGGATGAACTCGCTCTAGATCACCATGTTTATTGATCTCAACAGGTTACAGGTTTTTTCTCTTCTCTGGATCGCGCGTATGAAAGAAGCTGCCCCCTCTCCTTATATAGGGGAGAGGCTGGCTTACAGGACAAGAAACCATAATGGGATCTTTGACTAGACAAACTACTTTACAAAGATACTTTATAAAGCTACTTTAATCATAGATGACGCCGGGGTCTTCTTTAAACAGGGAGGCTGACGTCCTCCGGCTTCTTTGGCCGTCATCCTCTTCTTGTCTTCATGCCTTCGTTTAAAGCCACTTTGCTTAGCTCATCTTTGTCTTCTAGCTCTGGAGAGAGTCTTTGACCAGTCAGCCAACATGCTCTTCTTTCCGGTACTCCGGTATCTTACTTACCCGGTTCCGGTATACCCATCTTGGGGATACCGGCTTAGCTTTACTTAGCCAAACTCTATCTTCTTATTCCGGTATGAACATTAAACCGGTATCTTGAAGGGTGAGACCATCCGGTTTGGCATACCTTTGGCATACCGGGGGTCATCCCCCCAACAAATTATGAGAAGTGCACACCTTGGGGAGGAACTCACATTATATTGGCTTTCTAAATTTTTCACCCATTTTGGCACTCGATGCCAATGGGGGAGAAGTTTAGAGGGTTTAAGGGAATGGTTTTATACTTAAGTTTGGTTTGTGCTTAAGTGTTTTGCCTCTCATGCATTCCATATTTATATGTCTTGCATGGTTGTATATATATAGTGGAAATTGTCCCAAAGGTTAATCTTGACAATGTATGCAATGAATTCATGTTCATCACACGTGCATACAGTGTGGGGGAGTTTGCTCTATATATATTGGTTCTACTCACATCCCTTGCATTAGTTTTAGTTGTGTGAGTAGAGTTGGTTTTGATATGGGATAGTAGCTTTGTGTTACTTGACCATATCAAATACAACCTCTTGTATACAACTTATTCTCGAATAATTTGCGTACTTGTCTCTAATATTCATTATATAAACCCTCTTATTGTGGTTGTCATCAATTACCAAAATGGGGGAGATTGTAAGGGTATATTGCCCCTATGTGTGGTTTTGGTAATTAATGACAACCCCTATGGACTAATGTTTTCATTGAGTTTATATGAAGGAATATTCCATAGGTACTACTTGTACTCCATGTGTTGTATTCAAGTATGGATGCCATGAAGATAAAGATACACCTTGTATATTGGCATCAAGATCATCGGTTTGAAGATAAATATGTGATATGATCAACAAGAAGAAATGAAGATGGAGTTCTTATGTGGAACTCAATATTAGCCATGCTCTATCTTAAGTGAGTATGAGAAGATACAAGGTTGAGTCGTGCAAGTTCAAGATGAGCATCTCAAGTGGATCATGTGCTTGAAGCTTGCCGTCCATTTGGTGACATTGGACATGTGAAGATGTGCATCAATGGAGCTTTCCCATCATGGTGTATGGGGGAGCATTTGTGAGTCTTCATGAAGCAACGATGATCAAGTGAGGCATTCCGGCTTGAGTGGAGCTTGAAGAACTATCATCAAGATCAAGCGGGATGCGCAAGGCAAAGGTATGACCTTGCTAGGTTTTCCTTTTACCGGTCTCAAGGTGGATGTTGGGAGACCGGATTATAGGATAGATAGCCGCACTATCAAGAGGGGCTTTCGGTTGGGTAACTTGATCACATCGTCTTAGGGAGCTCAACCCTTTGCATGCTTTGCATTCCATAAATCTTATTGCTTCTTGGTGTTTCTCTGTGTGAGGTTCTTGAGCTTGTTGCTAGCTTTACAACAAGCCCAAGTTCATCGAAAACGGAATCCATATGCATCTTCTATTGCGTTTTCAAGCTTGGAGGTTTTACCGGTGTCTCTTTTATAGATAGGTCAAACATTCATCTTATGGTTTTTACTCCGTGGGTGGACAATGATGTTTCTATGCATAAATTTGTAGGGCTTGTTGTCCTGATTCCAACAAGCCCAATTTCATGTCAATCGGAGTTCGGGAGCAATAGTTATTAAAGAAAAAAAAAGATGAGAAAAGAATAAAAGAAAAAAGAGAAAAAGGGGAGGGAGCCGGCCGGCCGACCGGCCCAGCCACCGGCCCACCCGGTCCGCGACCGGGTCCGGCGCTGGTGCCATCCGGGCCGCCTCCCGGGTCTTTGGCCCACGTCCGGCGGCTGGCCGGTCCGCCGCCCGGACCGCCGGCCTCAGGCCGGACCGGCCCGGCGCCTTCCTCACCGCGCGGCCCACCGCGGCCTGCACCCCCGCGTCGCCCAGCTTCCTGCCGCCCGCGCGGCTGCTTCCGGTTGCTGGGCCGGTCCGACCGGGCTGCACGCTGGCCTGTCCGGCTGTGGTCCGGTCGGCCGGCTGGTGGCCGGTTTTTCTGCCCGTTTTTTCTGTTTTTTCCCCAACAGTTTTATTTGCTCCCATGCTATAAATAGCCCTTCTTCCACCTTGAGCAACTACTTCTTCCCTCTCTCTCACCTCCATTGTTGCATTTGAAGAAGTTGCTCTCTCTCTTGTTCCCCCCCATGATTCTTGCTCATTCTTGAGGGATCTAAGAGAGAAGATCTAGATCTACACTTTCACCAAACCATTTCATTAGCGACACATAAACAACATGGCATATATTTGGTGAGCAACCTAAACAAAAGAAATAGCAACACATACAATATACTCCATCCGTTTCTTCAAAAGTGTCTCAACTTTGTTAAAAATTAAGTGTATCTAAATACTATCTAGTAGGTAGATATATCTAAATTTTGATAAAATTGAGCCACTTTTGGTGAGGAGGGAGGATGTATATGCTTTGATAAATCAATTTTTCTGAGGGTCCCAGGTAGTTGGTGGTCAGCAACAACCGAGACGAGCTAGTTCTCTAGCTTGATGGAGTTCATCGTATCAATTAAAATCAAAGCAAGGATAAGCTAAAGCATATGCTCATGGGCTGGAGTGATAAATGGGAGATTGTCACGTGGCCGTGGCTGGATCAAGAGTGCGTTGGTTCATTTTTTTTAATAAAGGAAATATATTAATATCAAGAGATACCAATTACATCCAGTCTCTGCAACAACGCACCACCCTAATGGCACTACGGATGCACACAACAACAAAAAAGTAAACTAAGAAACAAAAGTCCCGTTATATATCCACCGCCAAGATAACACCTGAATTACAGACTCTCCAAAAACGACGCCTCCAAAAGGGAACAGTGCTCAAACACCGTCGTCGCCCGATCAAAGATCTTAGGTTTTCACCCTGAAGATAGTCCCCGCTCTCAAAACAATGCCTCCACCAAGGTCATTGCCAGGCACAACCAGTTAAGGCTAGATCTTGGGTTTTCACTCTGAAAGGTAGGACTCTGCACTTCACCTGTGTTGTCGCCCCCACTTTCATACCCTACTGTGAAGTCCAGAACACCAAGCAAGTCCCTCAACAGCGCGGAGACTTGAACCTTCCTTAGCTAGTCCTCCCCTGTGGCCTTCTTGAAATTCTCTTCTTCTGACTTATATCATGGATCCATAGTCACTTGATGTCAACACAGAAAAAGAGCTTCGCGCCGCACCCTCCAGAACCAATCGGTCGGAATAAAAGCATGGATGCGCACGACCGAATACCTCCGATCCAGCAAACTCCAGGCAAAGCACTGTTACATTCGCCGGCGGAGCCTTCCGAAACTCAACCCACCGGCCAGATCACGAGTCCAGGCCTCCGGTAGGTCCTCCTCTTCATGCAAGAGAGGCCCTAGGACCGCCGCCTTTATTCAGGTCGGACCCCCACGTCGGCGACCATCCCGGGCTGGCGAAACCAACCCTCCACCGGCGACACCATCGCCGGCTTCCATGCACCTCCATCTCGCCGCCGGATCGCGGTGATAGATCAAAAGATCCACCACCACCAACCGCAGGCCGACCCTCTCCGGCGAAGAAGAGGGCCACCTCCTCCGTCGAACCCAAGGCTGCTGCCCCGGGCGCCCTCGTGTCGCGGAAGAAGCCCGAGATCGCCTCCATGCACCGACGAGAGACGGGGGGAGGGGGGCATGGCGCAGACCGAGGGCCTGGCCGCCGCCCACCACCAGCCCCTGCCGGTGTGCTGCGGGTGGAAGCCTACGGGGAGGGGGATGGGGGACGCAGCGCAAGAGCCGCCGCCGCCCATCACCATCCGCGCCGGCCGCCGCCGTATGCATCGAGGAGGGGAGAGCTCGTCCGCCGTCCCCCACGACGGCGAGGAAAGGCCCCCGCCGCCGCCACGCCCGTGGGTCTTTGCCCCGGCGGCGCTCCCGACGGCGGCGGTTAGGGTTGGGGGAGGGGGTCGGGAGGGTTGGGGAGTGCGTTGGTTCATGGTTGACCAATGTGCTCCTCCATGAGAGGCGGCCCGTGGCGGTCATGTTAGATTACTGATGTGTGCTGCGTACGGTTAACACTGAACAAGGATCGGCATACACTGGAATCTATCAGGCACTCCAGCAGAAATACAGCAGAATCCATCAGCGACAACTTTATGTTAATTGTTCTACAACGACTTAGCCGGGCAACAATGAAATGTGGATGGATCATTTTGTGGAGCCAACGAGGTCGATCGATCTCAGTGTGGATTATTAGTGGTTGTCGAGCTCCCGTTTGATGGTGGTCTTTGCAAATGCATCTTGGATCTTCGCTTCGTGGTCTGGTTGATTGTTCACACACCGTCCACGCCAAGAAAACAATAATCACTCGGGAGATCGTTGCTTGCAAAACATTTCAAAAAGGTGTAAGAGACGTTGTGTATTTCCCCTCGAAGAAAAGAATCCCAACAACATGTTAAACAAATAGTGAACAAAGTCCAGGATTGACATCGTGTGTGCATGTCTCGTTAGTGTATGTTAATCTTTCAGTGAGAAATTACGTGCAAAGAACGAAGCTAGAAGAAGAAATCATTGGTTATCAGAGGTACTTCCTTTGTTCACTAATATAGGTAATTTGGCGAACTAAATTACCTTGCTAAAACGTCGTATACTTGTGAACGGAGGGAGTATTGTATTTTTTTTGAAAAGTGGAAGCCCAAACCTCTGTGCATACATCCTCTTTTATTACTTTATTAAAGTATATCATACTACATAGTTATTATAATTCATAGACCTGAGAGTCTTAGGAAAATAGAAAAACAACATGAAGCGTCGTTACATCAACATGTTAATCTTCTATCAAACTACCTCTTTTATTACTTTATTAAAGTAGTTTTTTAAATAAAATAGTTTTTTTCGAAAAGGGGGAGCCTGGCATCTGCATCAATCGATGCAGCATCCTCTTTTATTAATTTGTTAGTCTATCATACAAGTTATTACAATTCATAGACCCGAGAGTTGCTACATGAATAAACCTTAGGAAAATAAAGAGCAACATGAAGCGTCATTACATCGACATATTAATCTGCTATCAAACAGCCTCTTTTATTAATTTATTAAAGCGTGTTTTAAATAAAATAGTTTTTTCTTCGAGGGGGGGCTCTGCATCGATCGATCTATGCAGCATCTTTTATTACTTAATACTTCTTACAATTTATTACAGTACAATTCATGGATCACGGAGAGTTTCTACATGAATCCATCGAAAAATAAAGAACAACATGAGACATCTTTACATCAAAATGTTAATCTTTTATACTCCCTCCGTCCCGGTTTACTGGGCTCACTTAGTGTTGCATTGCGACCAAGACGGTATTTGATTGGAAGCTAAATCTCTCTTTAGCGCTTGCCTGTCTCCAATTATATGTACTCCCTATTTAATACGAATACTAACAGACTCATGCTAATCCAGTCTCACGCGAGCTAGGAGGCATGCATAGGCCAGTTTTATTGCTCGCTTTGGTTTCCCACCCCACCCGCATGCACTAGGTTGTTTCAGCTAGATAAGTAAAAAGGAGAAATAGAAGATAGAGAGTAATTAGAGAGGGTTACTACTTATAATTAAATGTATGCACGCTTTAGTAGGAAGGTATTTTAGGACAAATATTTTTTCGGATTAGTCCCTGTAAACCGGGACGGAGGGAGTATAACCGTCAGCTGCAGTGGCTGTAAAAGACCCATGCAATCATTTGCAATCAAGCATTATTGGTTGGGTCAAAGAGATTTTAGTGCATTAGTGGTTGTCGAGTTCCCGTTTGATGGTCATCTTTGCAATGCACCTCCGATCGGATCTTTGCATAATTGTATTGTTAATTAATCACACACCTTCCACGCCAAAAAATAATCACTGGAGATTTTACGTGTGAGATGGCCTGCGCATTTTCTCAAGAGAAGAATGCAAAGGACATGCTGAACCAACTAGTCAATAAACCATGCAAGTTTTATCTACTCCAATGCAGGCCTCTCTTTGTACTTGGATAGACTTTGAAATTCCATATGGCACCAGATACATGTCATGTCGATATTATCGACAATTTTTTTTGTGTTATTTCGTGTTTCTTTCTCCTCCTTCATATTTAACTTTTCTAGTTTGCCAATAAATGATGGTGTATAGAAGGATTCATTTTTTCGTGTCACAGCTGATTACTTTTTTCTGTTTTTAAAGAGTAGCATCTATGTCCAATATCTCCATCAAAGTATGATGGTAAAAAAATAGAATAATAATGAATAAAAAAAGATAAAAAATACTTTACTTGGATAAGGGGCGAAATTGAAGTCATTGTGAAAGGTAGAGATAGTGAAAGAGGAAAAACCCGAACTAGAAGAAAAATCCCGGCAGCCAAAATGGGAGTGGGTCCTTCCATAGCATCTGGTAACCATAGATGAAGAGAGAATTGTGCAGATTTCACGATTGCACTAAGGAATAATAAAAGGCACACAAAGTGGTGTCCAAACATTGTTACAAACCGGATGTACAATAGCTTAGGGAGATGTTGTCTGTAGCATCTTGAGTTTTCACCATCTCACATATTTGGAAAAGGGAAATTTTATTAAAGATTCAAGCTGATAAACATAAATAAACATATAAGTGAACCATCTCACTGTAAATCATACAAGTCCAGCGAGGAAGGAGCCCTGCTGGATATTCTTTATCTTTAAGGTTGAAACGCCACTCGGTGAGAACCCCAAAAATTTGCTCTTGACGTGATTCCAAATTCGGTTACTATTGTGCGCCACTCTGACCCACCTACTGGACTACTGCTCCTTAGGGCATGTACAACGCCGCTGCTTAGAGCGGGCGCTAGGATGGATTTCCCATCAGTTACGAGTGATTCCCAGCCGAGTCCGGGATTTGGCCTAGCATCGCCTCTTATCTTTGCGTCGGCGCTAACCAAGGAAATCTCCCCCAGGCGTGAATTTAGGAGGACGTTAGCCTATGTTTTGTACTTATTTTTATTCCCGTGGCGACCGCAATTGGCGTCCAGCGTTGGAGCCTAGGACGCTTAAGTGATGATAAGAATTCATAAGAATTATTTTTATGTACTTAAGCACCTACACAAGCTGCTAGCATTGTACATGCCCTTAGAGAACAGGGCAGTAGCCAAGTGGTTGGGTCGGTGAGTTCGATTTTTGTTGGTAGTTAATTGCTGAAATTCTCGCCAATGAGAGCTTCCACATTAATGAAAATTCATCAGGCCTCTTTTCCCGCTGGACATAATTATTAAAAATATCTCACTTGCAAATAGTAAAATAGATACCAGATATAATAATCTTCTCTTTACAAAATCTGTCATCAGTCTATACATAGTCTATAGACATGCATTACACCTTATATAAGTCGTAGACGAACAGCAAAAGTATTGTCTGTTAAACGTCTACGCAAATCTTGAATGGGTATCAATAGAATTTCAAACAAACGCATTCTCTCTCCTCTAACTCGCTGAAAAATCTTTGGCGGCACCTACCGGTCCGGTGAGAAAGCTCACGCTAGTCCCGTTTAGACACCTAACAAACACTACAATTTAGACAAAGAAGCTAGGGAAATCAAACTATACATCTGCCAACAGGTGACAGCCCAGCGACATGAAATCAGGCTAGCAGGCGAGCTCTGCTCCAGATCTCTGAATGCAATCGAGGCCGTCTCATTTCCCCCCCTCCTCCTCTCTCCATCGGCTACAGGGTTTGAGAGTCGGCTGTCGGTGGCCGGGCCGCTCCAGGGCCTCCTCCGCCGGAATAGCCGGCCGGAGCTGGTCAGGGAAGGGCGCCGGAGTAGCTAGGTGTAGATTTAGGTCTAGATCTTCTGTTTTTCTTAGTATTACCCCTGTGGAGACTGGCGATATGCCCTTGGCGGCTTGGCCACGCCGGAGTTCGAGCTGCTTCCGGTGGCTGGTGGTGGTGTGGCTGCTGTCCGCGGCGCTCCGATGGAAGGAGCCAGATGCGGATGACGGCGGCGCTTCCTCACCCCCAACAATAAAGCTCGTTGGCTTTTCCTTCGATCTGGACAGATCTGGCTTAGATCTTCTTCTTCATCGCCACCATGGAGGCGGCAATGAAGATGAAATCTTTGTCGGTGATGTTCTTGACAGATCGACGGAGGGGCATCCTGGAGCTGCTCTTCCTCGCTCCATCTCTGACTGGCATGGGCGACCTCACCTCTTCTTATACTACTGCGACGACCTCTCCAGCGGCTGGATTCATGGTGGTCTCCAATATCTTATCCAGCCTGCTTCTTGGGTGGCGCGGCTGCTTCTCCGGCTTCTTCAGGCTTCGCCGGATCTATTCCTCGCCCCCTCCTACAACCTCCGGCGGGAGGCCCTCTTCATCTTGCCATTTGTCGGCAAGGACGCGGCTGGCGATGGTGGCAATTGCATCGCCGGCGAGGTCGGGATGGGCATGAGGACCCGATGGCGTTTAGAATTTTCTTCTAGGGTCCTTTGTGCAAATCGGAAGGACTTGGTTGTAATTTCATTTTCATTCTGGTCTTTCCTGCAGTACTGTAATAATTTTGTTTATTAATGCCAGTTTCTGGGACCTTCGGGTCCCTCCCCCTGTTCCAAAAAAAAAAAAGATCTCTGAATGCATCAGCTGAGCTCGTGGGATGGCTAGAATATACTCCTATGCAGCAGCGAAAACTCTTTTTTGCTCTCGAGCACCACTGAGCCTTTTTATTTGAAAATTTTGAAACTAGCAATTTTAGGTTTCCAAAAAATCTGCCTTGTCTAATTATATAGTTCACATATACATCGAGATTGTACACCAGATTTTATTTTGAAAATACGTTGTATTTTTGGAAATACACAAAAGACAAATTTTTGATAAAAAATACTCGTATATAATTCCTGTGTGCTGTCAGAAATTTGTTTTTCTATAGCCCAAAGCATCGTGATTTTACCGAAACTTTGCACACTTTCAAAAATTATTTTGAATTTTTTGAAAAATCAAAGGTATAAATTTCATTTTTTTTTTGAAAGAATGACACACTTGTGCCCAGGTGCTGCAAATTCGTGTCCATTGCTCCTCCACCCAAACCCTGCATGCAAAGGCAGTCTGGCTAGCTAGGAGTACTTGCTTAGAATACTAATCCCAATAATTATCGCTTTTCCTCGACGTTGCGATCTGCTACACGAAGAGGGCAATTTCTCAGCACAATTATTGCTGCGGAAATCAACTAGCGTGGCCGAATCGGTTGCCCATGCCCATTCCCACATGGACCACAAGAAGCTAGAACCGGCCGGTGAGAGCTATGTGTATTTTTTTGGGTTCATGCATACAAGCATTTTAAGTCTCTCTACTCTCTTGACCGACTAGCTAAGGCAAGTCGCGTTCGTGTAGCTGTGTTTATCACGTGCCTCCATCTCATGGAAGAAACCAGCGAGGAAGCACACCCTTCACCTTACGTATACTCTACAGTATGTTTCGTTTTTGTGATCTCTTTCTGCAGCAGGGGCAAGGGAAGACTTGGTGTACCCATTCATTGGTGAATAGTTAATTCGTGACCTGATTAGATGCGTAGTTGACCAATATGTTAAGATTCATGCCTTGCCAGGCAAAGTCGAGGCGATGGAAAGGGAGCGATCCTATACACTTCACAACACTTTCGCGTGTGACGGGAGAAGAGTCAACACGTGAAAGAAGAAGAGCACGAAACAGGGCATGGCGGTGGCTAAAGAGGGCAACAGCAATTTTTAGGCTTAATTGCGAAAACCATGTGAAAGCCAAGATTTGAACTCGAGACCTGGGCTTTGATACCATGTTAAGGTTCATGCACTACTGCAAAAGTCCAGAACTGATGGAAAGGGAGTCAATCTTTACACTTCACAACACAATAAAATATCCATGCATATTTATATAAGAAAAGACTTTTAAGTAGGGAATAGGGCACATCCTGGCTGAACTTAGGCCCCATTTATAACAAAGGAAAAAAGCTGGAAGTTTTAGGATTTTTATAGGAAAAGTTTAAAGTTCGGAATGAACTTCAGATTCCTCTGAAACTTCTATGGAACATGCTATTCTATAGAAATTTTGGAGGAAAAACATGCATTAGTTTCATCTCATGTTTTCATCTCTCTGTATCTATTCTTGTGGTTTTGTTCGTGTAGTAATCTTGGATACATAACATCGCAACTCCTATGTTATCTTTATTTCTATGTTTTGAGTTCCTGTGTTTCCAAACTAGGCCTTACAGTTGAGGGGGGACTATATATTTACGGGACCACTTTTGATTTTACGTTCATGCTTCATTGTCTGTCAGATCTTAACGTGTACTATATTTAAATTGAAGTTGCACCTCTTTGTAATGGTGTCAAGCTAATGTTCGTTTGTTGGTGTTTGTATAGTTATGTGTTTTTCTCCACGAGTTTCAAACCGTTCAAATTAAGGTCTTTTTGGACTACAAGATCCAGAAAGCTTATTGCCATTGTGTGATTGACAAGTACTCCATAGAGGGTACCTCGCGACATGGAGAGAGAGGTGGGCAAGGGGGGGGGGGACCTACCGAGACGGTGAGATACGAGTTACCCAATTTCAGATCTCACAATGGCCGTGAGATCCTACTATGCATTGTAAGAGTGGTATCATAAATTAGTATCATATGCATGATACTAATGCATGATACTTTCCATTGTGACAGTCTAAGGAACACCCGAGCCCCCTTCAATCTAGGACTCATGTACCGGTGGGCAGCATGAATCCTCCACAGCTAGCCAACGGATCGTCACTAGGCCGGTCAATGTAATGAAATAATCTTGTGAGGGTATAATAATGAAATAATTCATTAGAGGTTAGTGCAATGACTATTGACGGTTGACATAATAACTAAGCCATCAACTTAATTATTGGTATAGCTAGCTATCTTATTTGTTTCCAAATCCACAATTCATTTGACACGCTCCATGACAATATACCATGCACCCACCTATATAGTCATACTTGCTACAGTGCCGTTACAATTGAATAACCCAGCATTAAAAATTTGATAGAAATTGGCCAATATTCACGTCAATAATTAGAAGTTCGCATCTCTAAAATAGTGCTAGACATGCATGTATACCAGCATTATATATTATAAAAATTCCAATAATTGGCAAAATAATAATAACTTGATCAGGTCAACACATATGAGATATCATCGATGAAGGGTTGGCCGGATGTGCCCGTTGCAATTCTTGACTTCTTTTCTTCTTCTCTTTCATACCCCACGATTTGTATGCTAAAACTGCAGCACGTCTAGATTCAGACGAGATGCAAGCGAATATCCTTCGCACTGTTGCACGTACGACAGGTGACCAATTAATGCAACACAAATCATGTAGATTTGCATCTAGCTGCACAGTGGTATATCTTTGCAAGTTGAAGTTCACCCCTTGACTTGGAGAAGATTAATCGCGTTGTTCTCAGGCAGCGTCAGCGTCATGAAGTGATTTGAATTTCACCCAAAAAAATCAATTCCAGTGACAATCAAACTGTGCAAGCACTATTTGAGCGTATGCATTACTGTACTAAAATTTATGTGATTAAAACCTGCCTAGTATTAGCTGAAGCCGTCGTTCAAATTAAGGACTAGCACCGATGCTGTTGTAATCACTGATCGTTGTAGATTACTATAGCTAGCAATGTGATTTTGCATAAACAAATAAGTAATCACGCATCTTAGGTCATTAGATTAGTCTCCAAGCTAGTGGTACATAGGTTAGTACTAGGAAATCAAATCGTTTATATAAAACGATCTCCCAACATTGTACGGCTAGACAGTGACACGCGTGCTACCAAGCAAAGATGCTGTGCTCTGTCCCGACCTCTCATTATTTCTACAATTAGTCCGACATTAGAAAAATCCACGAAATGACCTAGAGAACAAGAATTGGGAGAGACGATGACCTGCCCACACGTCTATCACAAGATGATTACAGCGATATGTGCCATGGAATAAGTTCTCTAGATTGGCTGGTTCCTAAGCAATATACCCCTGAATTACGAAATCGGATACTCTGTTGCTCTTGACGATAGCAAAGGCGTGGCAAATCGGAAAGTAGAATATTTTCTTTACATCAGTTCTAGATGCACAATAACCTTCATCTCACTGTACCGAAAAAGATAACTTCGCTCATAATTGGGCGCCCATGGTACATTTGACAGACCATATTTTCCCAGTTACTCCTGGTCGTAGTGATACTTTTGTGAGTGCGCCATCTAGAGGGGAGACGGGAAGCTCGGGCAGGACCCCATTGAGGGCATCTCCAACCCGGGGACGCAAAACGCAAAACGGACAGCCCGCGCGTCCGTTTGGGTAAAAACATGACCCAACGCGCGGACCCAAATGCAAAACGGACAGCCCGCGCGGTCCGCCACGACCCAAAGCCGGCCAAAATTTGGGAGCGATTTGCGGGGTGACGGACGTGTCCGCGCGTCCGTCCTAGTCCGCTGTGTCCGCCCCCAACCCCACTTGGCAGTGTCTCCTCCTCCCACCTACCCATCTCTCTCCTCCGGCATGGCATCCCGGCTTCGGCCTCCGGCGAGGCAAGGACGCCCACGCCCCACCGCCGTGAGCACGAGCCGCCGGGCGCCTCCACGCCGCCGCCGCGAGCAGGGACCGCCACGAGCACCTTGATGTCTACGGGTGCTTCTATTCTTGTAGACAGTGTTGGGCCTCCAAGAGCAGAGGTTTGTAGAACAGCAGCAAGTTTCCCTTAAGTGGATTACTGCGGTGACCCAGCATACCACTGCATGTTGTAGTACACAAGTCATTGATATGATCTTCATGAAGGGACTTCTTCACAAATATCACATCCCTCAGAGTGGTACAACAGAAACATTGCAGGTCATAACACTCGATAATATATTACAATCATGGTCTTAACAAGTTGGTATTCTCACAGGTCCGATGAGAACACCCTACAACATAAGGTACTAGTACAAACCCACTTAGATATGAAAAGAGCTCAGCAACTTATTTAAGTATGCCACTACGCTGCTCGGCTCTATACTACTCAGGTATATCACTACTCCTCCACCTCCATGTCATCGGGTCCGTAGACTATCCCATAGTCGACGCCTTCAACTCCTCCGGAAAGATCAGGTTCCTCATAGACCAGCTCGTAGCTTCCTTCTGGTGCTCCATCGGTGATGGCCTCCACTTCCATATCACAGTCTAGCAAGGGTGTCGAAATAAAGTGAGTACAGGGGTACTCAGCAAGTTCAAAAGAGTAAAAGGTGTTTGATGCACTAGCTACGACCTTCGATCAGAAAATCTTAGGTCAATGCATGTTTCGAAATCATTTCTTCAAAAGGTTTATTTTATTCTGAAAACTATGCCCGTCAGTCTTCACAGGTTGACTAGAACTTCACGGAGTTCCTTTCCTGCCGCGTTCGCAGTTCCTTCCCGAACAGGAGTGACAGCCACAATTTAATACACTCTGCAGAGGTGCGTTACTTTTCCCATAAGAGATCTCACCCTTTTTGCCATCCGCAGGGACTTGCCCCCGTTCACACTTCCTTGGTGTGAGGCCAGGTATAAAGATCCAAGCCCACACCGCCTTCTCCGCGACCTCGCAGACCCACCCTTTTGTAAGTCTGTCCTCTCCTATATCTATGGGTAGACTAACCCAGGCACTTGTTCTCTCCTATACCATGAAGGTAGACTGAGCCGAACAACTTATATGCCCTGTTCTATACACCATAGATAGACTGATCCGGACAACCCTTACAATCCTTCATAGACCAATAATAAGTCTACCCTCTCCTGTATCTAATGGTAGACTGTGCAGGACCACATGTCCCCACCTTTACCAAAGATAGACTGATCCGGGCAACCCTTATTACCAATCCGTTGGCATGCGAGAGGGAAAAGATACAGCTGGCTTCCCCAGAGCCATTATAGATCTTATGGTCAACGCGATATGTACGGCGCTAGAATCACTGGACGGCATTGGTACTTAGTCCTAGATGAATAGTACCCTTGCAATGGAACCTCCACCAATCAACACATACCATGGTTCCATTGCCAACCACATAGTCATATTCATAATTGGAAAAGTAACATTTCATTTTCAATGCAGGAATGATAAGTCATATAGTTTTGCATTTAAATTAATAGAAAATACTCAAATTTGACATGAGCAAGGGTGAACTTGCCTGTGGACTGCGAGATAGTGCAGTTCAATGCGTTGGATGGAACCTGGACCTCGGGTTCTGTAAAGAAGCATCATTGTCCGGTAAGGACAATGTTATAAAATCCAAATGATGCATGCATGGATGTATTATTTTATGTTGAATCCCTTTATCCCGATGAGTTATTACAATTTAGGGTTGAGTTAAGATTTATGCCTTTGGCAGTAATTTGCAATTGTTTTAATGTATAAAACACTTTAATTCACACAAGGTAATATAATCCAAAGTAAAACTACTTTATGTTGGTGATTCATTATTTATTCCAAAATAATTTGAAATAATAGAGTTGTCTCTATATTTTTGAGAATAAAAAGGAATAGAATATCTTCCTTTGGAAAATACCTTTTTCAAATAGAAATGATTTGGAATAATAGAATCTCATTTTGAAATGTTTAAAAATAAGTATTTGAACTTATTTGGGATTTTTCCTTGATTTATTAATACAAGGAAATATAATTTGAAATTCCAAATGTTTATTTTAAATTCATAAAATTCACAAATTTAAATTTGTTCATCAAATTTTATTTCATATTTTATTCTTATTAAGAATAATTTTTCATTCACCAATCCAATTTTTAATGGATTTTTAGAGTTGTATTTTATTTATTAAAATTTGGTGAAATAATGGCCTTTTCTAAATTGTGAAAATACTAAAATACCCCCCTGGACCCATATTGGGCCCAGCCCAATAACCTAAGCCCATGGGACAGCCCACTAAGGCGTGCCCATAGCGGCTCGGTGGAGCCGAACGGCCCACCGCTCTCACTCACTCGGCCCTCTCTCATTTTTTCCTAACCCTAGCTCCTCTCTCGCGACGCCCGTGGCGATGGCGTCGCCGCCATGGCCGCCGCCGTGCTCCGGCCGACTCCGAGCTCCTCCGCCGTAGCCACCTACCGAACCAGAACCGCCGCGAGCAGATCTATCGATCTGTCCGCGTGGTTTTCCCCATTTCTTCTTCTCCTGGCGAATCGCCTCCGATCTGGATCTCGCGGAGAATCGCCTCGATGAACTCCGGCGAGATCACGCCCTCCCCGACGACGGGTGCGCCTCCGAGACCGACCTGGCGCAGGTGCTGCTTGCAGTGCCTGTGCCGTCGTCTCTGTGCCGTGCCGTGGTGGTGTTGGTGCTCGTCGGCGTAACGCCGGCGCCTACCCTGGATTTGCAGCTGTTAGGGCCGCGCGAGCACTGCCTCGCCATGCCCTAGCCTCTGCTTCCAGGCGCAAGTAAGTGTTGCATCCACCTCTTCTCTGTGCGCCTCCTCTTGGTACTGTTCTTCTTCCTCCTCAAGCTCTGCTGCTCTCTGGTGCTCCTGTGATCACCCAGAGCCTAGCTATTACTATACAATTCGTCTATGCTTGGATTGATTGCAAGCTCATGGTCCAATTACCATTTACTGGTACTGGCACATGCTGCTCGACATGCTGTTCATGTTGTTCTTGCTTCTCTGCTGCTCCTAGCATGCTCTATACTTGCCATGCTCTACTGTGCTTGCTCAAGAGCTAACTATGCCATGCTATGCTTGGTTATGACTTGCTTATGCTTACTGGTCTATCATGCTTGCTTGTCTAGGTGTACTTGTGTTGCATCTGTGACACTTGTGTGTGTGCCAGAGGTGCCTGTGATATGATTCAGTGCTACTCCTGCAAGCCAATGATCCATTGGATCATCCTTTGCTTGCTGGCTAACCTCTCTGTGTAACTTGGCTTGCTATGATTGATCCATTTGATCAATTGATTATCAGTGATGGCTTACTGGCTAAATACTGGGACTATAAATTAACTGTGTTGCTCAATAGTGTGCTATTGTTAGTACTGAGCATGGATCTGTGATAAATTCATGCTTGTATTAATTTGATTATGATGAACTGCTTATGCAGTGATGATTTAATTACTTGCTTGTGCCTGAATTTGCTGTTCATGATTCTTTTACAAGCAATGAAAGTCTGAATCCATTTCTGGATAGTGATGCTTTGTATTTGGCTTTCTCTCAATTGGTGCTAAGTGTGAAGTGACCTCAGTAGCCTTGCTACTGACTGGTTGCTCACATGGTTGGCTAGATCTGGTTGGCTACTCATCTTTGCTTGTATATTTGGGAATCATAGAAACTATGAATGCCAATATACTTGCCTGTGAAGAAATCTAGGGTTTCTGATGGTTGTATGCTTAGGATTTATTGTGTAGTCTTGGCTGCTAATCCCTGCCATCTACTGGTGCTATCTATGTATCAAATCTGGCTAGTGTGTGCATCTGTGCATATGTGCTAGTTTCTGTGCATAGGATCTGTACCTAGATGCTTTCTATTTTAGTGGCTTTTGACTGGCAGTAATCCTTGGTGAAAACCAAGTGATGATCTACCCATATGAGCATCTGCTCATCCCATGCTCATGCATATGATGGATTAGATCCATGGGATCTTTTCCAGGAACTAGGTATACCTTGTTCCAGCTCCTAGAAAGAAATATTTGGTTGATGCAGACTTGGGTTTGTGTCACAGCTCTCCACCTCCAGGTCTTGGATGATCTCCTCAGGTCACCATGATTCCTGGTGGTTGAGTGGTTTTGTATGGGTTGGTTCTGTTCTTGCTCAAGAACTGGATGAACTGAGCTTGTTCTTGCTTCACCCTTACCTGGTGATTTGCATATGTGGTCGACTGTCATGGTTCTAGGGTTTGTGTGCTATTTATATGGTCTCTACTTCCTCTCTGGCCTTGACACACAAGCCTGGTTTGCTTGATGACTAGGCTAGTGCACTGCCTTGCTGTTGTGTGCACAGCACACATGAGCAGTGTGCTCATATGCTGAAACTTGAGCCCCTGATGGTTGCTCAGTTTTGGTCTGCTCCTTCTTATCCTGGTGCTGTCCAGGTTTTGGACAAGCACAAGTGTCTATGACACTTGGTTAACTGTCCAAACTGAATCTGTCACACTAATCTGTCCAAACTGAATTTCTACACTTAACATTCTGTCTAGTATTGGTTTTTATGTTTTGCAGGTTTTGAAGATGGACATGGCCATGAAGAGACACTTCAAGGCACATAGTCTAGATTTTAGTTTAGGAACTAAATTGTAATCTTTATTTTTATTTCTGTTTATTATTCCTCAATTTTTGTATCAAGAATTTTGTAAAGACAATGTAATTTGTGTTGTGTTATCAATAAAGCTCAAGTTTTTGTTTATGAGCTTTTGCATTATGTAATGTGTATATTCTTGATTAAATATTGTATTTGATACTCACTTTGAAATCCAAAATGATTTGAATATTATCTTGTGTTTGAATTGTAAATTCATATTTATATTGTGTAATGATTATTGTTTAATGTTTAACACTTGTCAAATGAAATCAATTCCCCAAATTAACAAGATACAAAAGAGATCATGTCGAAATTTCCCTAACTCACATTGCCTAACCCTAAGTGCAAAGTGAGAGAGAACCTCGATCCCTCTTAGGTTTAGTTGCAATAAGGCGCGAAAATTTCCCCCGTTTTGTGATGAAATGCACATCCCATTTCTAAATCTACCCTTCGTTGTTCCTATGTTCTGGGTTATTACAGCCTCTCCCCCTTAACAGAAACTTCGTCCCGAAGTTAAGATTGGTACCTGAATAACTCGGGGTAGGACTTCCTGAGCTCTTCTTCGGTCTCCCAGGTTGCTTCTCGTTCAGGATGATGTTGCCATTGTATCTTGCAGTATTTGATTGCTCTATTCCTTAACTTCTTCCACTGTACTTCCAAAATCTTTTCAGGCTTCTCCACATACGTTAAGTCTGATTGTAGCTCTATTTCTTCATGTGTAATGGGATCATCAGGTGCCTTCAAACACTTTCTGAGTTGTGATACATGAAAAACATTGTGAATTAGACTGAGTTGTTCCGGTAGTTCCAACTCAAAAGCTGTTTCTCGATTCTGACTGAGTATCTTGAATGGTCCTATGTATCGAGGACTTAGTTTTCCTTTTACTCCGAACCTTTTGAGTCCTTTCATTGGGCTAACTTTCAAATATACCATGTCTCCTACTTTTGGTTCCCAAACTCGTCTCTTCTGGTCGGCATAACTCTTCTGTCGACTTTGGGCTATTTTGAGTCTATCCCGTATCACCTCGATGACTCCTTGTCTCTCCTTGATGTAGTCCGGTGTAAATTCCTTGTTCTCTCCGGTTTCAAACCAACAGATTGGTGATCTACACTTCCTTCCGTACAATGCTTCGTACGGTGCCATCTGGATACTACTCTGATAACTATTGTTATATGAGAATTCCGCCAGTGGTAGATGGTCCTCCCATGAGCCTCCAAAGTTTAGAGCACAAGCTCTAAGCATGTCTTCAAGTATCTGATTGGTTCTTTCGGTTTGTCCTCCGGTTTGTGGATGATAAGCTGTACTGAAATCCAACTTGGTTCCTAAAGCTTCTTGGAGTTGTTTCCAGAATGCTGATGTGAAAATTGAACCTCTATCTGAGACTATCTTCTTTGGTACTCCATGCTTGCTAACAATCTCCTTCACATATATATCCACAAGCTTTTCTGCAGTGTCCTTTGTATTTACGGCTATGAAATGAGCACTCTTGGTAAGTCTATCCACGATTACCCATATCATATCCTTCTTTTTACTGGTCATTGGTAAACCAGTAACAAAATCCATTCCGATTTCATCCCATTTCCATTCTGGTATCTCTAGTGGTTTGAGTAATCCCGCAGGACTCTGATGTTCTGCTTTCACTCGCTGACATGTATGGCATTCAGAGACATATTGAGCTATCTCTCTTTTCATGTTGTTCCACCAGAACATTTCCTTCAAATCCATATACATCTTAGTACTTCCTGGATGTATTGAGTAAGGGGTTTCATGTGCTTCCTTCAATATGATTGACTTCACTTCTGGGTCATCCGGTACACATAATCTCTTCTGAAAGTATAGAGAACCAAACTCTCCAAGATTGAACTCTGACGGTCTCCCTTCTCCAATCCTTTTGATTTCTTCTTGGATGAATAAGTCGTCTACTTGCTTCCGAATGATTTCATACTTTAAGTCTGAGTACATTTCATCCATAATCCTCATGGTTGCTATGCTTCCCACTGTATCACCTTGGATAAACAGAATCTGAGCTTCTTCGAGTTCTTTCCGAAGTTCCTTCGGAATCTCCCATTCTGTAGGTTGATTCTCAGTACTCTTCCTGCTTAAAGCATCTGCTACTACATTAGCCTTGCCTGGTGTGTAGTTGATTGTCAGCTCATAGTCTTTAATCAACTCTAACCATCTCTTTTGTCTCATGTTTAATTCCTTCTGAGTGAAGAAATACTTCAAGCTTTTGTGATCTGTATACAACTCACATTTGGATCCATAGAGGAATTGCCTCCAACTCTTCAAAGCATACACAACTGCCGCCAATTCTAAGTCATGTACTGGGTAGTTATGTTCATGTGGCTTAAGTTGTCTTGATCCGTAGGCTATCACCTTCCGATCTTGCATTAGCACACATCCAAGTCCATTCTTGGAAGCATCACAATACACCGTGTAATCCTTTCCGGGTTCCGGAACTGCTAACACTGGTGCCGTGGTTAACTTCTCTTTGAGTGTTTGGAAACTGGTTTCACACTCATCAGTCCACACAAATGGGGTATTCTTCTTGAGTAACTTGGTCATTGGTCCTGCAATCTTCGAAAATCCTTCAATGAACCTCCGATAATAGCCCGCCATACCAAGGAATCCTCTGATCTCCTTAGCATTCTTAGGTGACTTCCATTCCAATACTGACTGAACCTTGCTTGGATTCACTGCTATTCCCTCTTTGGTTATGACATGTCCAAGAAATTCAACACTGTCTAACCAAAACTGGCACTTGCTGAACTTTGCATATAGCTGATGTTCCCTTAAAATCTGCAGAACTATCTTCAAATGCTTGGCATGTTCTTCTTTATCTTTGGAATAGATCAGAATGTCATCGATAAACACGATCACAAACTTGTCCAAGTACTTCATGAATATCTTGTTCATCAAATTCATGAAAATAGCTGGTGCATTTGTTAGTCCAAATGGTACAACCAAGTATTCATGGTGTCCATACCTTGACACAAACGCTGTTTTTGGCACATCTTCCTTCTTGATCTTGATTTGGTGATATCCTGACCTTAAATCTATCTTCGAGAAGACTCCAGCTCCTTGAACTTGATCAAAAAGATCTTGTATTCTGGGTAAAGGATACTTGTTCTTGATGGTTACATTGTTAAGATTCCTGTAATCTCCACACATTCTCCTTCCTCCATCTCTTTTATCCACAAAGATAACTGGTGTACCCCATGGTGACACACTTTCTTGAATAAATCCCTTCTGTTCCAGTTCATCTATCTGAGCCTTCAGTTCCACTAACTCCTTTGGCCCCATCTTATATGGTGGTTGAGCTATTGGTGCTGTGCCTGGAATTAGATCTATGGTAAACTCGATTTCTCTATCGGGTGGCATTCCCGGTAGTTCCTTGGGAAATACATCTTGAAATTCATTCACTACAGGGATATCTTCAATCTTCACCTCCTTCAGACTATTTAGCTCCAATCCTATCTCCAACTGAGTGTACTTGTCTCCTTGAAACACTATCTGACCTCCTATGGAGTTTCGGAGTGATACTGTCTTGTCTCCACAGTTGATTACTGCGCCATTCTCCGTTAACCAGTCCATTCCTAGGATGACTGATATGTCCTTCATGGGAATGATGAATAGGTCCGCGAAATATACACAGTCACAAATGGTTATGACCTGTGCTTCTTTCACGTGGGTTACTAAGATCGTTCCCCCCGCAGATAAGACAGTTATAGGTGTTTCTAACTTAGAACATCTAAGCCCGAATTGTTCCACAAATTCCCGTGCAAGAAATGATGTAGTTGCTCCAGTATCAAATAACACTTTGCCAGGATGAGTAAGGATGCTGAGCGTACCTAAGACTGCTTGATCCGACTCTCCCGCTTGCTCCAAAGTTGTGCAATTCAGCTTCCCATATGGTTTTCCCCTCTTGTTGTTGTTGTTGTAGTTCCGGTTGCTGTTGTTGTTGTTGTTGTTGTTGTTGTTGTTACCTCCGCCTCGTCCTCCGGAGCTTTGTCCACTCCATGACGCCTTGTTTGGACACTCTGGCTTGATGTGTCCCTCTTTCCCACAACCATAGCATATGATCCTGGGCTTCTGACAATCCCTTTGAATATGTCCCCTCTGCCCACAGCTGTTGCATATGATCTGATTTCTTGGGTTTTGATTCTGACCTCCCCGGTTATACTGATTACCAGTAGGTCGGAATCGGGGTTTGAAACTCCGATCTGGAGTCGGTTTACTGACTGGGTACTTCCTTGGCTCGATACGAGCCTTCTTCCTTCTATCCTCCTGGACCTGCCTGTAGTCATCCTCGAAAGTGATTGCCGAATCAATCAGTTCCTGGAATTCTGCAGTCCGTGCCAACCTCAGTTGCATCTTCATATATGGATTCATGCCTTTCATGAATCGTTTCTTCCTTTTCTCATCAGTGTCCACTTCCTCAGGTGCATATCTTGACAGCCTATTAAAATCTCGGACATACTGCATGATAGGTGCAGTATTCTGATGCAGCTCGTCAAACTCTCTCTTCTTCAGCTCCACCACGCTCTCCGGAACATGGGCATCCCGGAACTTCTTCTTGAATTCCTCCCAGGTGAACACCTTTTCTGGAGGGTGTACTGCCACAAGATTCTCCCACCATGATGCTGCTGGACCTGACAACAGATAAGTGGCATACCGAATCTTTTCTTCATCATTGCATCCAACGGTCCTCAACTTTCTTTCAGTGTCCATGAGCCAGTCTTCTGCATCCATTGGTTCTGGAGCTGATGCAAAAGGTAGTGGTCTTGCATTCTGGAAGTCTGATAAGGTTACTCCCCTGCCTTCATTACCCCTATCATTGATGACGTGGGTAAAGAAATCTTGCATGTTCTTGTTTTGACTCTCCTGGTACCTCCTCCTATCTTCTTCCATTGCCCTCATGTACTGTTGGAAATCTGGATGCATCATTGGGTGTGGTGGTGGTGGTGCATCCTCTGCTCTAGCTGCGGCATCCGCTTCCTCCTTTTCTTTCGCCTCCCGCTCTCTTCTAGCATCTTCGGTTTCAACTAACGCCATTTCCCCCTAGTCCTGTAACAAAGAGCGATTACTCATAATTACACCATGCAAATGTTTTCTGAGCTCAACTCATTGCCCAGAACTAGTCACACAATGAAATCAAGAAGCAAATCCAAAGCAAACATTTATTATGTATATACACCGTATATTACATAACTTACACACATATATTACATGTGGTACTTATATAACCACTTATTTGGCTTCAAGCCCAAGCCAACGGAATTTAAAATACGTTCTAGTACAATACCACCTATACTACTCTATTCTTCTTTGGAGCTCTACTCCTCATCATCTTCGTTCGCCTCCGCATACATTCCTGGGGTCCATCCGGTACAGCGACTCGTCTTCCGAACACCGTCCGGAACAAAGGTCCTTCCAGTAGGTATGTAATCTGAATCGGACGAAGTGCCGAGACAGAGATCAGTCATGCCAAAGTAACTGGACAATGACTCGTATGTATCCCCAGTAGGATTCATACCTCCTTCATTGGTCATCCATGAAGGGTTTCGATTCACCTGCCCCCTCATCTTCTTCTTCTTCTTCTTCACTCCGGAGCTTTCACCTACCTCGTACTGTGATGGTTTTGAGAATCCCATCTCCAAGTCTAAAGAAATGGAATCAGTACCTTTCTCTTCCTTCCCGTAGTGTCGGTTAACATACTGGTTAACCCCACCACTTTCATCTCCAGTGTCACATGGAATAGGTTCCTCCTCATCTCCGTAAGGTTCCCCGAAACGCCAACCGGTTGAGTTTTCGATTGGTGACTCGGAGCAGTTTAGGTTCCATGAGTTATCTCCCCCATATCCAGAATCATATGATGCTGACACATGTGGATAATGTGGGACAAAGTTGGGTGTAAGTGGATCTCTCTGGGTTTCCTGGCCACTCCAATCTACAGGGTTGTTTAGGCTAAAGAAGGGTGTTGTATATTGGGGTTGTGCCCTCAGATCATGCATCCGAGCTTGGACTTTATCAGGGTCCGTGAACTCAGCTAGCATGTGGTCAATCTCACCCACCATCTTCACGTGTAGTAGGTACATCGTAGTCAATAAAGACTTACAACTGTCCATGTGCTGTGCTGCAACTTCAGGATGTTTGTTTGCCATCAGCAGATGATTCAGAGTGGGATCCTCATCTTCCTCGGCATGAGGTATATGAGAATACTCCGAACATAGCAGTTCTACTGACTTATGCTGCCTTATTTCAAGAATTGCCTTGAATATGGCCATGTGAAAGGCTGTGGTAAAGGTTTTGGCTTCTCCGTATGGCATTATACGGCTCATCTCCAGTCGCATAGGTAGTTGAACTGAAACTCTGTGCTTGGCTACTATCTCTCCATCATAATAGGTGTACTTGAAAACAGGTATCCGAGTTTCACAGTGAAGTTCCTTCAGCATCCCACGCAGGAGATCTGTAAGTGGTCCCTCATAATCACCGAGCCATCCCTCAACCTGCCTCAAAGTCCTCTTGGGAAACGTGTACGCCATTATGGCTGTATACAAAAACAGAAAATTAGTAGTGATAGTGTATAATAATAGTGATAATAAAGAATTATCGCACTAAAATATATGATTTTTCTATTCTCAAGTGAATAAACATCATATTCTTAGAGAATCCTTTACTATTTTCAACTCGACTCCTACAGGTTTCTTCCCTATACTAGGTTTTTCCAACCTAAGGTCGCAACATTTGCTCTGATACCAGCTGCGGTGACCCAGCATACCACTGCATGTTGTAGTACACAAGTCGTTGATATGATCTTCATGAAGGGACTTCTTCACAAATATCACATCCCTCAGAGTGGTACAACAGAAACATTGCAGGTCATAACACTCGATAATATATTACAATCATGGTCTTAACAAGTTGGTATTCTCACAGGTCCGATGAGAACACCCTACAACATAAGGTACTAGTACAAACCCACTTAGATATGAAAAGAGCTCAGCAACTTATTTAAGTATGCCACTACGCTGCTCGGCTCTATACTACTCAGGTATATCACTACTCCTCCACCTCCATGTCATCGGGTCCGTAGACTATCCCATAGTCGACGCCTTCAACTCCTCCGGAAAGATCAGGTTCCTCATAGACCAGCTCGTAGCTTCCTTCTGGTGCTCCATCGGTGATGGCCTCCACTTCCATATCACAGTCTAGCAAGGGTGTCGAAATAAAGTGAGTACAGGGGTACTCAGCAAGTTCAAAAGAGTAAAAGGTGTTTGATGCACTAGCTACGACCTTCGATCAGAAAATCTTAGGTCAATGCATGTTTCGAAATCATTTCTTCAAAAGGTTTATTTTATTCTGAAAACTATGCCCGTCAGTCTTCACAGGTTGACTAGAACTTCACGGAGTTCCTTTCCTGCCGCGTTCGCAGTTCCCTTCCCGGAACAGGGAGTGACAGCCACAATTTAATACACTCTGCAGAGGTGCGTTACTTTTCCCATAAGAGATCTCACCCTTTTTGCCATCCGCAGGGACTTGCCCCCGTTCACACTTCCTTGGTGTGAGGCCAGGTATAAAGATCCAAGCCCACACCGCCTTCTCCGCGACCTCGCAGACCCACCCTTTTGTAAGTCTGTCCTCTCCTATATCTATGGGTAGACTAACCCAGGCACTTGTTCTCTCCTATACCATGAAGGTAGACTGAGCCGAACAACTTATATGCCCTGTTCTATACACCATAGATAGACTGATCCGGACAACCCTTACAATCCTTCATAGACCAATAATAAGTCTACCCTCTCCTGTATCTAATGGTAGACTGTGCAGGACCACATGTCCCCACCTTTACCAAAGATAGACTGATCCGGGCAACCCTTATTACCAATCCGTTGGCATGCGAGAGGGAAAAGATACAGCTGGCTTCCCCAGAGCCATTATAGATCTTATGGTCAACGCGATATGTACGGCGCTAGAATCACTGGACGGCATTGGTACTTAGTCCTAGATGAATAGTACCCTTGCAATGGAACCTCCACCAATCAACACATACCATGGTTCCATTGCCAACCACATAGTCATATTCATAATTGGAAAAGTAACATTTCATTTTCAATGCAGGAATGATAAGTCATATAGTTTTGCATTTAAATTAATAGAAAATACTCAAATTTGACATGAGCAAGGGTGAACTTGCCTGTGGACTGCGAGATAGTGCAGTTCAATGCGTTGGATGGAACCTGGACCTCGGGTTCTGTAAAGAAGCATCATTGTCCGGTAAGGACAATGTTATAAAATCCAAATGATGCATGCATGGATGTATTATTTTATGTTGAATCCCTTTATCCCGATGAGTTATTACAATTTAGGGTTGAGTTAAGATTTATGCCTTTGGCAGTAATTTGCAATTGTTTTAATGTATAAAACACTTTAATTCACACAAGGTAATATAATCCAAAGTAAAACTACTTTATGTTGGTGATTCATTATTTATTCCAAAATAATTTGAAATAATAGAGTTGTCTCTATATTTTTGAGAATAAAAAGGAATAGAATATCTTCCTTTGGAAAATACCTTTTTCAAATAGAAATGATTTGGAATAATAGAATCTCATTTTGAAATGTTTAAAAATAAGTATTTGAACTTATTTGGGATTTTTCCTTGATTTATTAATACAAGGAAATATAATTTGAAATTCCAAATGTTTATTTTAAATTCATAAAATTCACAAATTTAAATTTGTTCATCAAATTTTATTTCATATTTTATTCTTATTAAGAATAATTTTTCATTCACCAATCCAATTTTTAATGGATTTTTAGAGTTGTATTTTATTTATTAAAATTTGGTGAAATAATGGCCTTTTCTAAATTGTGAAAATACTAAAATACCCCCCTGGACCCATATTGGGCCCAGCCCAATAACCTAAGCCCATGGGACAGCCCACTAAGGCGTGCCCATAGCGGCTCGGTGGAGCCGAACGGCCCACCGCTCTCACTCACTCGGCCCTCTCTCATTTTTTCCTAACCCTAGCTCCTCTCTCGCGACGCCCGTGGCGATGGCGTCGCCGCCATGGCCGCCGCCGTGCTCCGGCCGACTCCGAGCTCCTCCGCCGTAGCCACCTACCGAACCAGAACCGCCGCGAGCAGATCTATCGATCTGTCCGCGTGGTTTTCCCCATTTCTTCTTCTCCTGGCGAATCGCCTCCGATCTGGATCTCGCGGAGAATCGCCTCGATGAACTCCGGCGAGATCACGCCCTCCCCGACGACGGGTGCGCCTCCGAGACCGACCTGGCGCAGGTGCTGCTTGCAGTGCCTGTGCCGTCGTCTCTGTGCCGTGCCGTGGTGGTGTTGGTGCTCGTCGGCGTAACGCCGGCGCCTACCCTGGATTTGCAGCTGTTAGGGCCGCGCGAGCACTGCCTCGCCATGCCCTAGCCTCTGCTTCCAGGCGCAAGTAAGTGTTGCATCCACCTCTTCTCTGTGCGCCTCCTCTTGGTACTGTTCTTCTTCCTCCTCAAGCTCTGCTGCTCTCTGGTGCTCCTGTGATCACCCAGAGCCTAGCTATTACTATACAATTCGTCTATGCTTGGATTGATTGCAAGCTCATGGTCCAATTACCATTTACTGGTACTGGCACATGCTGCTCGACATGCTGTTCATGTTGTTCTTGCTTCTCTGCTGCTCCTAGCATGCTCTATACTTGCCATGCTCTACTGTGCTTGCTCAAGAGCTAACTATGCCATGCTATGCTTGGTTATGACTTGCTTATGCTTACTGGTCTATCATGCTTGCTTGTCTAGGTGTACTTGTGTTGCATCTGTGACACTTGTGTGTGTGCCAGAGGTGCCTGTGATATGATTCAGTGCTACTCCTGCAAGCCAATGATCCATTGGATCATCCTTTGCTTGCTGGCTAACCTCTCTGTGTAACTTGGCTTGCTATGATTGATCCATTTGATCAATTGATTATCAGTGATGGCTTACTGGCTAAATACTGGGACTATAAATTAACTGTGTTGCTCAATAGTGTGCTATTGTTAGTACTGAGCATGGATCTGTGATAAATTCATGCTTGTATTAATTTGATTATGATGAACTGCTTATGCAGTGATGATTTAATTACTTGCTTGTGCCTGAATTTGCTGTTCATGATTCTTTTACAAGCAATGAAAGTCTGAATCCATTTCTGGATAGTGATGCTTTGTATTTGGCTTTCTCTCAATTGGTGCTAAGTGTGAAGTGACCTCAGTAGCCTTGCTACTGACTGGTTGCTCACATGGTTGGCTAGATCTGGTTGGCTACTCATCTTTGCTTGTATATTTGGGAATCATAGAAACTATGAATGCCAATATACTTGCCTGTGAAGAAATCTAGGGTTTCTGATGGTTGTATGCTTAGGATTTATTGTGTAGTCTTGGCTGCTAATCCCTGCCATCTACTGGTGCTATCTATGTATCAAATCTGGCTAGTGTGTGCATCTGTGCATATGTGCTAGTTTCTGTGCATAGGATCTGTACCTAGATGCTTTCTATTTTAGTGGCTTTTGACTGGCAGTAATCCTTGGTGAAAACCAAGTGATGATCTACCCATATGAGCATCTGCTCATCCCATGCTCATGCATATGATGGATTAGATCCATGGGATCTTTTCCAGGAACTAGGTATACCTTGTTCCAGCTCCTAGAAAGAAATATTTGGTTGATGCAGACTTGGGTTTGTGTCACAGCTCTCCACCTCCAGGTCTTGGATGATCTCCTCAGGTCACCATGATTCCTGGTGGTTGAGTGGTTTTGTATGGGTTGGTTCTGTTCTTGCTCAAGAACTGGATGAACTGAGCTTGTTCTTGCTTCACCCTTACCTGGTGATTTGCATATGTGGTCGACTGTCATGGTTCTAGGGTTTGTGTGCTATTTATATGGTCTCTACTTCCTCTCTGGCCTTGACACACAAGCCTGGTTTGCTTGATGACTAGGCTAGTGCACTGCCTTGCTGTTGTGTGCACAGCACACATGAGCAGTGTGCTCATATGCTGAAACTTGAGCCCCTGATGGTTGCTCAGTTTTGGTCTGCTCCTTCTTATCCTGGTGCTGTCCAGGTTTTGGACAAGCACAAGTGTCTATGACACTTGGTTAACTGTCCAAACTGAATCTGTCACACTAATCTGTCCAAACTGAATTTCTACACTTAACATTCTGTCTAGTATTGGTTTTTATGTTTTGCAGGTTTTGAAGATGGACATGGCCATGAAGAGACACTTCAAGGCACATAGTCTAGATTTTAGTTTAGGAACTAAATTGTAATCTTTATTTTTATTTCTGTTTATTATTCCTCAATTTTTGTATCAAGAATTTTGTAAAGACAATGTAATTTGTGTTGTGTTATCAATAAAGCTCAAGTTTTTGTTTATGAGCTTTTGCATTATGTAATGTGTATATTCTTGATTAAATATTGTATTTGATACTCACTTTGAAATCCAAAATGATTTGAATATTATCTTGTGTTTGAATTGTAAATTCATATTTATATTGTGTAATGATTATTGTTTAATGTTTAACACTTGTCAAATGAAATCAATTCCCCAAATTAACAAGATACAAAAGAGATCATGTCGAAATTTCCCTAACTCATATTGCCTAACCCTAAGTGCAAAGTGAGAGAGAACCTCGATCCCTCTTAGGTTTAGTTGCAATAAGGCGCGAAAATTTCCCCCGTTTTGCGATGAAATGCACATCCCATTTCTAAATCTACCCTTCGTTGTTCCTATGTTCTGGGTTATTACAATTACCCAAGGTTTATCGAACTCAGGGAGGAAGAGGTCAAAGATATCCCTCTCATGCAACCCTGCAACCACAAAGCAAGAAGTCTCTTGTGTCCCCAACACATCAAATAGGTGCACTAGTTCGGCGAAGAGATAGTGAAATACAGGTGGTATAAATAAGTATGAGCAGTAGTATGGCGCCAGAAAAGTGCTTGGCGCGTAGTTGACGAGGGAGGAAAAGTGCTTAGTTGCCGGGCAGTTGATGGTAGTAATATTGCGGGAAGTAAACATGTAGTAGTAACGCGAGTAACGAGTAAAACATAACAAGCATGATAGCGTATTTAGGAACAAGGCCTAGGGATTACACTTTCACTAGTGGACACTCTCAACATTGATCACATAACAGAATAGATAAATGCATACTCTACACTTGTTGGATGATGAACACATTGCGTAGGATTACACGAACCCTCAATGCCGGAGTTAACAAGCTCCACAATAATGCTCATATTTTAGTAACCTTTAGTGTAAGATAGATCAAAAGACTAAACCAAGTACTAGCATAGCATGCACACTGTCACCTTCATGCATATGTAGGAGGAATAGATCACATCAATATTATCATAGCAATAGTTAACTTCGCAATCTACAAGAGATCACAATCATAGCCTACGCCAAGTACTAACACGGTGCACACACTGTCACCTTTACACACGTGCAGGAGGAATAGAACTACTTTAATAACATCACTAGAGTAGCACATAGATGAATAGTGATACAAAACTCATATGAATCTCAATCATGTAAGGCAGCTCATGAGATCATTGTATTGAAGTACATAGGAGAGATGAACCACATAGCTACCGGTACAGCCCGAGCCTCGATGGAGAACTACTCCCTCCTCATGGGAGCAGCGGCGGTGATGAAGATGGCGGTGGAGATGGCAGCGGTGTCGATGGAGAAGCCCGGGGGCACTTCCCCGCTCCGGGGGGTGCCGGACAGACTCCTGTCCCCGCATCTTGGCTTCGCGATGGCGGCGGCTCGGAAGGTTTCGCGTACCGTGGCTTTTTCCGTAAGGGTTTTCGATGCGGGGGCTTTAAATAGGCGAAGAGGCGGCGCAGGAGGGTCAAAGGGCGACGACACCATAGGGTGGCGCGGCCCAGCCCGGCCACCCTGTCATCTGGCCCACCAGCCCCTCCTCTGGTGGCTCGGGTTCTGGATGCTTCCGGTCAAAATAGGAACCTGGCGTTGATTTCGTCCAATTCCGAGAATATTTCGTTACTAGGATTCTGAAACCAAAAACAGCAGAAAACAGAACTGCACTTCGGCATCTTGTTAATAGGTTAGTTCCGGAAAATGCGTAAATACGACATATAATGTGCATAAAACATGTAGGTATCATCAATAAAGTAGCATGGAACATAAGAAATTATCGATACGTTGGAGACGTATCAGCATCCCCAAGCTTAGTTCTGCTCGTCCCGAGCAGGTAAAACGATAACAAAGATAATTTCTGAGTGACATGCCATCATAAACTTGATCATACTATTTGTAAACATATGTAATGAATGCAGCGATCAAAACAATGGTAATGACATGAGTAAACAAGTGAATCACAAAGCAAAGACTTTTCATGAATAGTACTTTAAAGACAAGCATCAATAAGTCTTGCATAAGAGTTAACTCATAAAGCAATATATCAAAGTAAAGGTGTTGAAGCAACACAAAGGAAGATTAAGTTTCAGCGGTTGCTTTCAACTTATAACATGTATATCTCATGGATATTGTCAACATAAAGTAATATAACAAGTGCAATATGCAAGTATGTAGGAATCAATGCACAGTTCACACAAGTGTTTGCTTCTTAAGGTGGAGAGAGATAGGTAAACTGACTCAACAATAAAAGTAAAAGAATGGTCCTTCAAAGAGGAAAGCATCGATTGCTATATTTGTGCTAGAGCTTTATTTTGAAAACATGAAACAATTTTGTCAACGGTAGTAATAAAGCATATGAGTTATGTAAATTATATCTTACAAGTTGCAAGCCTCATGCATAGTATACTAATAGTGCCCGCACCTTGTCCTACTTAGCTTGGACTACCGGATCTTTGCAATGCCATGTTTCAACCAAGTGTCACAAAGGGTACCTCCATGCCGCCTGTACAAAGGTCTAAGGAGAAAGCTCGCATTTTGGATTTCTCGCTTTTGATTATTCTCAACTTAGACATCCATACCGGGACAACATGGACAACAGATAATGGACTCCTCTTTAATGCATAAGCATGTAGCAACAATTATTATTCTCATATGAGATTGAGGATATATGTCCAAAACTGAAACTTCAACCATGATTCATGGCTTTAGTTAGCGGCCCAATGTTCTTCTCTAACAATTTGCATGCTACAATCATTAAGGTGATAGATCCTTCAGACAAGACATGCATAGCAACTCACATGATATTCAACAATAGTTGATGGCGTTCCCCGAAGCATGGTTATCGCACAACAAGCAACTTAATAAAAGATAAAGTGCATAAGTACATATTCGATACTACGATAGTTTTTAAGGCTATTTTGTCCCATGAGCTATATATTGCAAAGGTGAATGATGGAATTTTAAAGGTAGCACTCAAGCAATTTACTTTGGAATGGAGAAATACCATGTAGTAGGTAGGTATGGTGGACACAAATGGCATAGTAGTTGGCTCAAGGATTTTGGATGCATGAGAAGTATTCCCTCTCGATACAAGGTTTAGGCTAGCAAGGTTTATTTGAAACAAACACAAGGGTGAACCGGTGCAGCAAAACTCACATAAAAGACATATTGTAAACATTATAAGACTCTACACCGTCTTCCTTGTTGTTCAAACTCAATACTAGAAATTATCTAGACCTTAGAGAGACCAATTATGCAAACCAAATTTTAGCATGCTCTATGTATTTCTTCACTAATGGGTGCAAAGTATATGATGCAAGAGCTTAAACATGAGCACAACAATTGCCAAGTATCACATTATCCAAGACATTTTAGCAATTACTACATGTAGCATTTTCCAATTCCAACCATATAACAATTTAACGAAGAAGAAACTTCGCCATGAATATTATGAGCTAAGAACACATGTGTTCATACGAACCAGCGGAGCGTGTCTCTCTCCCACACAAGGATGAACTTATTCAGAGAACTAAGATAACAAAACAAAAGTAAAAGCACACAGACGCTCCAAGTAAAGAACACAAGATGTGACTGAATAAAAATATAGTTTCAGGGGAGGAACCTGATGATGTTGTCGATGAAGAAGGGGATGCCTTGGGCATCCCCAAGCTTAGACGCTGAGTCTTCTTAAAATATGCAGGGGTGAACCACGGGGGCATCCCCAAGCTTAGAGCTTTGACTCTCTCAACGTATCGATAATTTCTTATGTTCCATGCTACTTTATTGATGATACCTACATGTTCTATGCACATTATATGTCATATTTATGCATTTTCTGGAACTAACCTATTAACAAGATGCCGAAGAGCCAGTTGTTGTTTTCGCTGTTTTTGGTTTCAGAAATCCTAGTAAAGAAATATTCTCGGAATTGGACGAAACTTTCGCCCAGGGTCCTATTTTTGCACGAAGCTTCCAGAAGACCGAAGACCTAACGAAGTGGGGCCACGAGGAGGCCAGGGGGTGGCCGGCGCGGCCGGGCCCTGGCCGCGCCGAGCCTGGGCCCTCGTGTGGCCCCCGCGTTGACCTTCCGCCTACTTAAAGCTCCGTCGCGAAACCCCCCCGAGAGCCACGATACGGAAAACCTTACAGAGACGCCGCCGCCGCGAATCCCATCTCGGGGGATTCGGAGATCGCCTCCGGCACCTGCCGGAGAGGGGATTCATCTCCGGAGGACTCTTCATCGCCATGATCGCCTCCGAGTGATGAGTGAGTAGTTCACCCCTGGACCATGGGTCCATAGCAGTAGCTAGATGGTCGTCTTCTCCTTGTTGTGCTTCATTGTTGGATCTTGTGAGCTGCCTAACATGATCAAGATCATCTATATGTAATACTATATGTTGTGTTTGTCGGGATCCGATGGATAGAGAGTACTATGATTATGGTGATTATCAATCTATTGTTTATGTGTTGTTTATGATCTTGCATGCTCTCCGTTATTAGTAGAGGCTCTGGCCAAGTTTTTGCTCTTAACTCCAAGAGGGGGTATTTATGCTCGATAGTGGGTTCATGCCTTCATTGACACCTGGGACGTAGGTTCTAAGGTTGTGATGTGCTGTTGCCACTAGGGATAAAACATTGATGCTATGTCTAAGGATGTAGTTGTTGATTACATTACGCACCATACTTAATGCAATTGTCTGTTGCTTTGCAACTTAATACTGGAGGGGTTCGGACGATAACCTGAAGGTGGACTTTTTAGGCATAGATGCAGTTGGATGGCGGTCTATGTTCTTTGTCGTAATGCCCGGATTAAATCTCACTATATTTACCATGTCATGTATATGCATTGTTATGCCTTTCTCTATTTGTCAATTGCCCGACTGTAATTTGTTCACCCAACATGCTTTTATCTTATGGGAGAGACACCTCTAGTGAACTGTGGACCCCGGTCCTATTCTTTACATAGCATACAATCTACTTGTTTTACTGTTTTCTTCGCAAACATCTTCCACTCGATACGTTTAATCCTTTGTTACAGCAAGCCGGTGAGATTGACAACCTCACTGTTTCGTTGGGGCAAAGTACTTTGGTTGTGTTGTGCAGGTTCCTAGTTGGCGCCGGAATCCCTGGTGTTGCGCCGCATCACATTTCGCGACCATCAACCTTCAACGTGCTTCTTGGCTCCTACTGGTTCGATTAAACCTTGGTTTCTTTCTGAGGGAAAACTTGCTACCGTGCGCATCATACCTTCCTCTTGGGGTTCCCAACGAACGTGTGAGTTACACGCCATCAAGCTCTTTTTCCGCCGTTGCCGGGGAGATCAAGACACGCTGCAAGGGGAGTCTCCACTTCTCAATCTCTTTACTTTGTTTTTGTCTTGCTTTATTTTATTTACTACTTTGTTTGCTGCACTAAATTAAAATACAAAAAAATTAGTTGCTAGTTTTACTTTATTTGCTATCTTGTTTGCTATATCAAAAACACAAAAAAATTAGTTACTCGCATTTACTTTATCTAGTTTGCTTTATTTACTGTTGCTAAAATGGCCAACCCTGAAAATACTAAGTTGTGTGACTTCACAAATGCAAATAATAATGATTTCCTATGCACACCTATTGCTCCACCTGCTACTACAGCAGAATTCTTTGAAATTAAACCTGCTTTACTAAATCTAGTCATGAGAGAACAATTTTCTGGTGCTAGTTCTGATGATGCTGCTGCCCATCTCAATAATTTTGTTGAACTTTGTGAAATGCAAAAGTATAAAGATGTAGATGGTGATATTATTAAATTGAAAGTGTTTCCTTTCTCATTAAGAGGAAGAGCTAAAGATTGGTTGCTATCTTTGCCTAAGAATAGTATTGATTCATGGACTAAATGCAAGGATGCTTTTATTGGTAGATATTATCCTCCCGCTAAAATTATTTCTTTGAGAAGTAGCATAATGAATTTTAAACAATTTGATACTGAACATGTTGCTCAAGCATGGGAGAGAATGAAAACTTTGGTAAAGAATTGCCCAACCCATGGACTGACTACTTGGATGATCATCCAAACCTTCTATGCAGGACTAAATTTTTCTTCACGGAATTTATTGGATTCAGCTGCTGGAGGTACTTTTATGTCCATCACATTGGGGCGGCTACAAAACTTCTTGATGATATGATGATAAATTACTCTGAATGGCACACGGAAAGAGCTCCACAAGGTAAGAAGGTAAATTCTGTTGAAGAAACCTCTTCCTTGAGTGATAAGATTGATGTGATTATGTCTATGCTTGTGAATGGTAGATCTAATGTTGATCCAAATAATGTTCCTTTAGCTTCATTGGTTGCTCAAGAAGAAAATGTTGATGTGAATTTCATTAAAAATAATAATTTCAACAACAATGCTTATAGGAACAACTCTGGTAATAACTATAGGCCATATCCTTCTGCTAATGGTAATGGTTATGGTAATTCTTATGGGAATTCTTACAACAATAATAGGAATGTACCCTCTGGTCTTGAAGCCATGCTTAAAGAATTTATTAGTACACAAACTGCTTTTAACAAATCTGTTGAGGAAAAGCTTGATAAAATTGATACTATTGCTTCTAGAGTTGATAGACTTGCCTCTGATGTTAATCTTTTAAAGTTGAAAGTTATGCCTAATAATGATCTTGATAATAAGATTACTACTACAGCAAATGCCATCCAAGTTAGAATTAATGAGAATATAAGATTAATGGCTGAGTTGCGTGCTAGGTGGGATAGAGAAGAAAATGAAAAACTAGCTAAAGAGAATAATGTAGCTAAAGTTTGGACTATTACCACCACTAGTAATGCTAATTCTTCACATGTTGCTGCACCTCCTACTATCAATGGTAAAATAATTGGTGTTGGCAATGTTTCTACTCCTAGTGCAAAGCGTACAAAACTGCCTGAAATTGCTAAAACTGCTGAAACTGCTTGTGATAAAACTGCTGAAATTTTTTCCAACCTTGGGAATAATGATCCCATTGCTGTAGCTCATAATGATTTAGATTTTGATGATTGCCACATCTCTGAAGTTATAAAGTTCTTGCAAAAACTTGCTAAAAGTCCTAATGCTAGTGCTATAAATTTAGCCTTTACAAAACATATTACAAATGCTCTCATAAAAGCTAGAGAGGATAAACTAAAACTTGAAACTTCTATTCCTAGAAAGTTAGAAGATGGTTGGGAGCCCATCATTAAAATGAAATTCAATGACTTTGAATGTAATGCCTTATGTGATCTTGGTGCAAGTATTTCTGTTATGCCTAAAAAGATTTATGATATGCTTGACTTGCCACCATTAAAGAATTGTTATTTGGATGTTAATCTCGCCGATAATGTTAAAAAGAAACCTTTGGGGAGGATTGATAATGTGCATATTACGGTTAACAATAACCTTGTCCCCGTTGATTTTGTTGTCTTGGATATCGAATGCAATGCATCTTGTCCAATTGTGTTGGGAAGACCTTTTCTTCGAACTGTTGGTGCTGTTATTGATATGAGGGAAGGTAATATTAAATATCAATTTCCTCTCAAGAAAGGTATGGAACACTTCCCTAGAAAGAGAATGAAGTTGCCTTTTGATTCTATTATTAGAACAAGCTATGATGTTGATGCTTCTACTCTCGATGTTACTTGATTTGCACTTTCTGCGCCTAGCTGAAAGGCGTTAAAGAAAAGCGCTTATGGGAGACAACCCATGTTTTTACCTACAGCAATTTTTTGTTTTATTGAGTCTTGGAAGTTGTTTACTACTGTAGCAACCTCTCCTTATCATGTTTTTGTGCCAAGTAAAGTTTCTATGTCAAAGTTGATGTTATATTTGGGATCGCTGCACAGAAACAGCATTGCTGTCTGTCACGAATCTGGGCATAATTCTCTGTAGAAAATTCGAAAAAATCTGCCAATTTACGAGCGTGATCCTCAGATATGTACGCAACTTTCATTAGTTTTGAGTTTTTCCATTTGAGCAAGTCTGGTGCCATTTATAAATTCGTCTTTACGGACTGTTCTGTTTTTGACAGATTCTGCCTTTTATTTCGCATTGCCTCTTTTGCTATGTTGGATTTATTTCTTTGATCCATTAATGTCCAGTAGCATTATGCAATGTCCAGAAGTGAAAATAATGATTGTGTCACCTCTGAATGTGTGAATTATTAATGATGCACTAACCCTCTAATTAGTTTGCTTGAAGTTTGGTGTGAAGGAAGTTTTCAAGGGTCAAGAGAGGAGAATGATATACTAAGATCAAGAGGAGTGAAAGCTCTAAGCTTGGGGATGCCCCGTGGTTCATCCCTGCATATTTTAAGAAGACTCAAGCGTCTAAGCTTGGGGATGCCCAAGGCATCCCCTTCTTCATCGACAACATCATCAGGTTCCTCCCTGAAACTATATTTTTATTCAGTCACATCTGGTGTTCTTTACTTGGAGCGTCGGTTTGTTTTCGTTTTTGTTTTTGTTTGAATAAGATGGATCCTAGCATTCACTTTGTGGGAGAGAGACACGCTCCGCTGTTGCATATGGACACATGTGTCCTTAGGCTTTACTCATAATGTTCAAGGCGAAGTTTCTTCTTCGTTAATTTGTTATATGGTTGGAATTGGAAAATGCTACATGTAGTAATTCTAAAAATGTCTTGGATAATGTGATACTTGGCAATTGTTGTGCTCATGTTTAAGCTCTTGCATCATATGCTTTGCACCCATTAATGAAGAAATACATAGAGCTTGCTAAAATTTGATTTGCATATTTGGTTTCTCTAAGGTCTAGATAATATCTAGTATTGAGTTTTGAACAACAAGGAAGACAGTGTAGAGTCTTATAATGTTTACAATATGTCTTTTATGTGAGTTTTGCTGCACTTGTTCATCCTTGAGTTTGCTTCAAATAACCTTGCTAGCCTAAACCTTGTATCGAGAGGGAATACTTCTCATGCATCCAAAATCCTTGAGCCAACTACTATGCCATTTGTGTCCACCATACCTACCTACTACATGGTATTTACCCGCCATTCCAAAGTAAATTGCTTGAGTGCTACCTTTAAAATTCCATCATTCACCTTTGCAATATATAGCTCATGGGACAAAATAGCCTTAAAAACTATCGTAGTATTGAATATGTACTTATGCACTTTATATTTTATTAAGTTGCTTGTTGTGCGATAACCATGTTTCTGGGGAACGCCATCAACTATTGTTGAGTATCATGTGAGTTGCTATGCATGTCCGTCTTGTCTGAAGGTCTATCATTTTAGTGGTTGGAGCATGCAAAATTGTTAGAGAAGAACATTGGGCCGCTAACTAAAGCCATGAATCATGGTGGAAGTTTCAGTTTTGGACATATATCCTCAATCTCATATGAGAATAATAACTTTGCTACATGCTTATGCATTTAAGAGGAGTCCATTATCTGTTGTCCATGTTGTCCCGGTATGGATGTCTAAGTTGAGAATAATCAAAAGCGAGAAATCCAAATGCGAGCATTCTCCTTGGACCTTTGTACAAGCGGCATGGAGGTACCCCTTTGTGACACTTGGTTGAAACATGGCATGCAAAGATCCGGTAGTCCAAGCTAAGTAGGACAAGGTGCGGGCACTATTAGTATACTATGCGTGAGACTTGCAACTTGTAAGATATAATTTACATAACTCATATGCTTTATTACTACCGTTGACAAAATTGTTTCATGTTTTCAAAATAAAAGCTCTAGCACAAATACAGCAATCGATGCTTTCCTCTGCGAAGGACCATTCTTTTACTTTTATTGTTGAGTCGTTTACCTATCTCCTTCCACCTTAAGAAGCAAACACTTGTGTGAACTGTGCATTGATTCCTACATACTTGCATATTGCACTTGTTATATTACTTTATGTTGACAATATCCATGAGATATACATGTTACAAGTTGAAAGCAACCGCTGAAACTTAATCTTCTTATGTGTTGCTTCAACACCTTTACTTTGATTTATTGCTTTATGAGTTAACTCTTATGCAAGACTTATTGATGCTTGTCTTGAAGTACTATTCATGAAAAGTCTTTGCTATATGATTCTTGTTTACTCATGTCATTACCTTTGCTTTGATCGCTGCATTCATTACATATGTTTACAAATAGTATGATCAAGATTATGATGGCATGTCACTTGAAATTATCTTTGTTATCGTTTTACCTGCTCGGGACGAGCAGAACTAAGCTTGGGATGCTGATACGTCTCCAACGTATCGATAATTTCTTATGTTCCATGCTACTTTATTGATGATACCTACATGTTCTATGCACATTATATGTCATATTTATGCATTTTGGAACTAACCTATTAACAAGATGCCGAAGAGCCGTTGCTGTTTCTGCTGTTTTTGGTTTCGAAATCCTAGTAAAGAAATATTCTCGGAATTGGACGAAACTTTCGCCCAGGGTCCTATTTTTGCACGAAGCTTCCAAGACCGAAGACCTAACGAGTGGGGCCACGAGGAGGCCGGGGGGGTGGCCGGCGGCCCCCGGCGCGCCGACCTAGCCCCTGGGCCCCTCGTGTGGCCCCCGCGTTGACCTTCCGCCTACTTAAAGCTCCCGTCGCGAAACCCCCGACCGAGAGCCACGATACGGAAAACCTTACGGAGACGCCGCCGCCGCGAATCCCATCTCGGGGGATTCGGAGATCGCCTCCGGCACTGCCGGAGAGGGGATTCATCTCCGGAGGACTCTTCATCGCCATGATCGCCTCCGGAGTGATGAGTGAGTAGTTCACCCCTGGACCATGGGTCCATAGCAGTAGCTAGATGGTCGTCTTCTCCTTGTTGTGCTTCATTGTTGGATCTTGTGAGCTGCCTAACATGATCAAGATCATCTATATGTAATACTATATGTTGTGTTTGTCGGGATCCGATGGATAGAGTACTATGATTATGGTGATTATCAATCTATTGTTTATGTGTTGTTTATGATCTTGCATGCTCTCCGTTATTAGTAGAGGCTCTGGCCAAGTTTTTGCTCTTAACTCCAAGAGGGGGTATTTATGCTCGATAGTGGGTTCATGCCTTCATTGACACCTGGGATCGTGACAGAAGGTTCTAAGGTTGTGATGTGCTGTTGCCACTAGGGATAAAACATTGATGCTATGTCTAAGGATGTAGTTGTTGATTACATTACGCACCATACTTAATGCAATTGTCTGTTGCTTTGCAACTTAATACTGGAGGGGGTTCGGACGATAACCTGAAGGTGGACTTTTTAGGCATAGATGCAGTTGGATGGCGGTCTATGTTCTTTGTCGTAATGCCCGGATTAAATCTCACTATATTTACCATGTCATGTATATGCATTGTTATGCCTTTCTCTATTTGTCAATTGCCCGACTGTAATTTGTTCACCCAACATGCTTTTATCTTATGGGAGAGACACCTCTAGTGAACTGTGGACCCCGGTCCTATTCTTTACATAGCATACAATCTACTTGTTTTACTGTTTTCTTCGCAAACATCTTCCACTCGATACGTTTAATCCTTTGTTACAGCAAGCCGGTGAGATTGACAACCTCACTGTTTCGTTGGGGCAAAGTACTTTGGTTGTGTTGTGCAGGTTCCTAGTTGGCGCCGGAATCCCTGGTGTTGCGCCGCATCACATTTCGCGACCATCAACCTTCAACGTGCTTCTTGGCTCCTACTGGTTCGATTAAACCTTGGTTTCTTTCTGAGGGAAAACTTGCTACTGTGCGCATCATACCTTCCTCTTGGGGTTCCCAACGAACGTGTGAGTTACACGCCATCAAGCTTTCACTCCTCTTGATCATAGTATATCATTCTCCTCTCTTGACCCTTGAAAACTTCCTTCACACCAAACTTCAAGCAAACTCATTAGAGGGTTAGTGCATAATCAAAAATTCACATGTTCAGAGGTGACACAAACATTCTTTTCACTTCTGGACATTGCATAATGCTACTGGACATTAATGGATCAAAGAAATAAATCCAACATAGCAAAAGAGGCAATGCGAAATAAAAGGCAGAATCTGTCAAAAACAGAACAGTCCGTAAAGACGAATTTAAAGCTGGCACCAGACTTGCTCAAATGGAAAACTCAAACTAATGAAAGTTGCGTACATATCCGAGGATCACGCTCAGTAAATTGGCAGATTTTTGAATTTTCTACAGAGGTGCCCAGATTCGTGACAGACAGCAATGTTGTTTCTGCGCGATCCCAAATATAACATCAACTTTGACATAGAAACTTTACTTGGCACAAAAACATGATAAGGAGAGGTTGCTACAGTAGTAAACAACTTCCAAGACACAAATATAAAATAAAGTACTGTAGTAAAAAAACACATGGGTTATCTCCCAAGAAGTTCTTTCTTTATAGCCATTAAGATGGGCTCAGCAGTTTTAATGATGCACTCGCAAGAAATAGTAGTTGAAGCAAAAGAGAGCATCAAGAGGCAAATTCAAAACACATTTAAGTCTAACATGCTTCCTATGCATAGGAATCTTGTAAATAAACAAGTTCATGAAGAGCAAAGTAACAAGCATAGGAAGATAAAACAAGTGTAGCTTCAAAAATTTCAGCACATAGAGAGGTGTTTTAGTAACATGAAAATTTTTACAACCATATTTTCCTCTCTCATAATAACTTTCAGTAGCAACATGAGCAAACTCAACAATATAACTATCACATAAAGCATTCTTATCATGAGTCTCATGCATAAAATAATTACTACTCCCAACATAAGCATAGTCATTCTTATTAATTGTAGTGGGAGCAAATTCAACAAAGTAGCTATCAAATATAGGAGGTATATTGTAATCATAATCAAATTTATCCTCCATAACAGGTGGTAACAAAAGACTAGTATCATTATAATCATCATAAATGGGAGGCAAAGTATCATCAAAGTAAATTTTCTCCTCAATGCTTGGGGGACTAAAAATATCATGCTCATCAAAGCCAGCTTCCCCAAGCTTAGAATTTTCCATAGCATTAGCAACAATAGTGTTCAAAGCATTCATATTAATATGTTCCATGGGTTTTTTAATTTTCGCATCAAACCATCCATGTCTTAAATCAGGAAATAGAATAAAAAGGTCATTGTTGTCCATTATGCCTAACTAGTGTAAACAAGAAACCAAATGTCGCAATTGCAGAATCTAAAGGAAATAGCTTCGAGCACACACACAATGGCGCCAGAAAAGTACTGTTACCTGGAACCGGAGTATGAGTGCCTTTTACCTCCCCGGCAACGGCGCCAGAAAAGTGCTTGATGTCTACGGGTGCTTCTATTCTTGTAGACAGTGTTGGGCCTCCAAGAGTTTGTAGAACAGCAACAAGTTTCCCTTAAGTGGATTACCCAAGGTTTATCGAACTCGGGGAGGAAGAGGTCAAAGATATCCCTCTCATGCAACCCTGCAACCACAAAGCAAGAAGTCTCTTGTGTCCCCAACACACCAAATAGGTGCACTAGTTCGGAAGAGATAGTGAAATACAGGTGGTATAAATAAGTATGAGCAGTAGTATGGCGCCGAGAAAAGTGCTTGCGCGTAGTTGACGAGGGAGGAAAAGTGCTTAGTTGCCGGGCGGTTGATGGTAGTAATATTGCGGAAGTAAACATGTAGTAGTAACGCAGGTAGTCGTGATAAAACAACAGCGGTGATAGGTATTTAGGAACAAGGCCTAGGATTACACTTTCACTAGTGGATACTCTCAACATTGATCACATAACAGAATAGATAAATGCATACTCTACACTTCTGTTGGATGATGAACACATTGCGTAGGATTACACGAACCCTCAATGTCGGAGTTAACAAGCTCCACAATAATGCTCATATTTTAGTAACCTTTAGTGTAAGATAGATCAAAAGACTAAACCAAGTACTAGCATAGCATGCACACTGTCACCTTCATGCATATGTAGGAGGAATAGATCACATCAATATTATCATAGCAATAGTTAACTTCGCAATCTACAAGAGATCACAATCATAGCCTACGCCAAGTACTAACACGGTGCACACACTGTCACCTTTACACACGTGCAGGAGGAATAGAACTACTTTAATAACATCACTAGAGTAGCACATAGATGAATAGTGATACAAAACTCATATGAATCTCAATCATGTAAGGCAGCTCATTAGATCATTGTATTGAAGTACATAGGAGAGAGATGAACCACATAGCTACCGGTACAGCCCCGAGCCTCGATGGAGAACTACTCCCTCCTCATGGGAGCAGCAGCGGTGATGAAGATGGCGGTGGAGATGGCAGCGGTGTCGATGGAGAAGCCTTCCGGGGCACTTCCCCGCTCCGGCAGGGTGCCGGAACAGACTCCTGTCCCCCAGATCTTCGCGATGGCGGCGGCTCGGAAGGTTTCGCGTACCGTGGCTTTTTCCGTAAGGGTTTCGATGCGGGGGCTTTAAATAGGCGAAGAGGCGGCGCAGGGGGGTCAAAGGGGCGACGACACCATAGGGTGGCGCGGGCCAGCCCTGGCCGCGCCACCCTGTCATTGGGCCCACCAGGCCCCTCCTCTGTGGCTCTCGGGTTCGGATGCTTCCGGTCAAAATAGGAACCTGGGCGTTGATTTCGTCCAATTCCGAGAATATTTCGTTACTAGGATTTCTGAAACCAAAAACAGCAGAAAACAGGAACTGGCACTTCGGCATTCCAGAAAATGCGTAAATACGACATATAATGTGCATAAAACATGTAGGTATCATCAATAAAGTAGCATGGAACATAAGAAATTATCGATACGTTGGAGACGTATCACACCTCCACGCCGGGCGCCTCCAGCATGTGCCGCCGCGAGCCTCGCCGCCGCGCGTGCAGCTCCACGCCGCGTGAGCACCTCCATGCCGCCGCTGGCCGCGCGAGCGCAGCTCCACGCCGCCGCCGAGCAGGGGCCGCCGCGCACGGGCCGCGCGAGGACGGGCCGCCGCGAGTCACGCCGCCGCGGGCGCCGGATGCGCCAGCACCTGCACGCTGGGCGCGTCGCGAGCCACGCCGCGCCGCCGGTGCGCTCCTGCCTGCCGCCGCGATGGCCGCGCCGCCCTCGCCCGCGACGGCCTCGATCCGTGCGCCGCTTGCCCGCCGCCCCTGCGCCGCGCGCTCCCTGCCCGCCCGCGCCGCCCTTGCGGCACGGCACGGCGCGGACGGCGCCGGCCGTGACGGCCACGGGCGGAGCCGAAGCTGGCCGTGCGCGCACGGGCGGGGCGGGCCAGGCCGCGTCGGCCAAGAGCGGGCACGGGCAGGGGCGGGCGGGCACAGGCGGGGCGCCGCCGCGCGCGTCGGCCACGGGCGAGCGGGCATGGGCGGGGGCGGCGCCCGCGGCCACGCGCGCGTCGGGCATGGGCGGCGGGCGGGCACAGGCGGGGGCGTCGGCCACGGGCGGGAGCGGCCACGGGCCCAGTCGGCGACGGAGCAGGCCGGGTGCGCACGGGCGGCGCCGGCCGTGACGGCCACGGGTGGGCGAACCTGGCCGCGGGCGTCGCCTTCCAGGAGCTCGTCGCCGGAGCACGGGCGGGGCAGGGCCAAGCTCGTTGTGCTGTGTTGTTTCTTGGCTACTAGTACTAGTACATGGCTAGAGAAGAGGAATAGGGATTTGGGTCACTGCCCGCGTTGGGGAATAAAAACAGACACGGACGTCCTCGTCCATCCGCGTCTTCGGAGGCCGACCCAAACGACCAAAATCGGACGCGAAAAGGCGTCCGTTTGGATCGTTGGGTTGGAGATGCCCTGAGGTCGCAGCATCTCGAACATGCATGCGTCTGCTCACCGCCCGTTCTGAACATCTGGACAATATATAGGAGCATACTCCGTTGCAAAAAGCATATCCACTGGCGGGTTCTAATAGTGATTTAGTGCAAGCTATGTTTTTAGTCTTACACCGACACGTTTTGTGAAGGAATGGCAACTCGAGCCCAATCAAGCGTCGGCAATGCCGTGCCAGCTCCTCGTGACATGTACGATTCGACGTGTGGGGCCGTCCTACCAGCGAGAGTAACCGACCATCGCGATAAATGCTCGTGTGAAGAAGGCTGGTCATCGGCTTCTATGATGCAACGGCGATGTGATACGTCTCCAACGTATCGATAATTTCTTATGTTCCATGCTACATTATTGATGATATCTACATGTTTTATACACATTATATGTCGTATTTACGCATTTTCCGGCACTAACCTATTAACAAGATGCCGAAGAGCCAGTTGTTGTTTTCTGCTGTTTTTGGTTTCAGAAATCCTAGTAAGGAAATATTCTCGGAATTGGACGAAATCAACGCCCAGGGTCCTATTTTTGCACGAAGCTTCCAGAAGCGCGAAGAGGAGACGAAGTGGGGCCACGAGGTGGGGACACACCAAGGCGGCGCGGCCCAAGCCCTGGCCGCGCCGCCCTAGTGTGTGGGCCCTCGTGCCGCCCCTCGACCTACCCTTTCGCCTACTTAAAGCCTCCGTCGCGAAACCCCAAGCAGAGAGCCACGATACGGAAAACCTTCCGAGACGCCGCCGCCGCGAATCCCATCTCGGGGGATTCAGGAGATCGCCTCCGGCACCCTGCCGGAGAGAGTTCATCTCCCGAAGGACTCTACACCGCCATGGTCGCCTCCGGAGTGATGAGTGAGTAGTTCACCCCTGGACTATGGGTCCATAGCGGTAGCTAGATGGTCGTCTTCTCCTAATTGTGCTTCATTGTTGGATCTTGTGAGCTGCCTAACATGATCAAGATCATCTATCTGTAATACTATATGTTGTGTTTGTCGGATCCGATGGATAGAGAATACTATGTTATGGTGATTATCAATCTATTACCTATGTGTTGTTTATGATCTTGCATGCTCTCCGTTATTAGTAGAGGCTCTGGCCAAGTTTTTGCTCTTAACTCCAAGAGGGAGTATTTATGCTCGATAGTGGATGTGCTGTTGCCACTAGGGATAAAACATTGATGCTATGTCTAAGGATGTAGTTGTTGATTACATTACGCACCATACTTAATGCAATTGTCTGTTGCTTGCAACTTAATACTGGAAGGGGTTCGGATGATATCTGAAGGTGGACTTTTTAGGCATAGATGCATGTTGGATAGCGGTCTATGTACTTTGTCGTAATGCCCTGATTAAATCTCACTATATTTATCATATCATGTATATGCATTGTTATGCCTTTTCTATTTGTCAATTGCCCGACTGTAATTTGTTCACCCAACATGCTTTTATCTTATGGGAGAGACACCTCTAGTGAACTGTGGACCCCGGTCCTATTCTTTACATCGCATACAATCTACTGCAATTGTTCTTTACTATTTTCTTCGCAAACAATCATCTTCCACAATACGGTTAATCCTTTGTTACAGCAAGCCGGTGAGATTGACAACCTCACTGTTTCGTTGGGGCAAAGTACTTTGGTTGTGTTGTGCAGGTTCCACGTTGGCGCCGGAATCCCTGGTGTTGCGCCACATTACATTACGCCGCCATCAACCTTCAACGTGCTTCTTGGCTCCTCTGGTTCGATAAACCTTGGTTTCTTTCTGAGGGAAAACTTGCTGTTGTGCGCATCATACCTTCCTCTTGGGGTTCCCAACGAACGTGTGAGTTACACGCCATCACGATGCGGTATGACGCCGCCCGGCAGGCCCACCCAGCGATGGCAGAGCTTCCCGCTCATCAATGCGAACCGCCGCCCGTTGTAAACCACCCCTCCCTCTCCCATCTCCGCCCATTACACCGCCCTCCTCCAAAAAACCCTAGCCGCCAACAACAACCCTCTCCTCTCGAACACCATGGCGCACAATTACGAGGCCAGCGGTAGCGGCACCGGCGTCGGTGAACATAGGCCGCAGAGCCTCACCCTCGAAGAGGCGGCGGTCGTCAGCAATCAGCGCCCTACCTGCCGCCGAGACAGGGCAGTGGGATCGTTAACCGCGAGGCGGCACGGTTGTCATCCTCTGCACCGGCGCCCCTTCGCCCGAAGAAGGAGATGTCAATGAAGAAGGAGGAGGCCCATTCACCGTTGCGCGACCGCTCGTACCTTGGTGCTGATCTTCCCGCTGGTTCTCCCGCCACAACCGCCGCAGCCGGAGAAGAAGTGGTGGGAGGTGGAGCTGGACGCGCCAAGGCAGCATTTGCTCCTGCACCGGTATTCAACGAGGACATGCTGGCAGTGAATGAATGGCATGCGGAGTGGTGGTTGGCGATCGACACCAACAACGTCGTCGACCTTGGCAGGCCTGCTCAAGCACCAACGATAAAGCCGGAGGACAACGACTCTGGCAACTTCGAGTTCAACTCGGACAACGACAAAAGTGGCGACGGCGCCGACATCATTCTAGACTACATCGCCTTTGACCGTTGTCATTAGATTTTGGTTTTTTCTTTTTGTAGTTTATTTCTTGCAAACTTTGTACAAATTTGAATGAAATCCAATGTCTTCTGTGCAAATTCAAAATTTACGCAATTCCTGATGAGGACATCCCATCTATTAATACAACCACTATACCTTAGCTGCTCGACCTACTTGTTCTTGACCTCAGATCGCCACAATGGAGGAGGGCGTTGCCATGAACATGGACATTTAGTTGGAGGTCAAACTACAGATTCTACATGCCATCGAGCTAGAAAAAGGATAGTGCATTTGGGGCAATGGGTTTGTGGTCGCTCGATTTAGCCCTAGTTGGGCTCATATGAGCTGGATTCATGTTAGGTGGGCCCCATTGGGCGAAGGCGGTGCCTCCATTGTTGATGGTGGAGGCTATTAGTTTTTTTGGTTGGAATTTTAAAACCCCGAAGGATTTTTTGACACGCTATAAGTGTATGATAGTTGTTTGTGTACCCACGAACAACATGTTGCAAAGAGTTCAATTCTATGCTTCGTGGGAATTTCTTATGGTGCAAATATGTTTCTTTTTTTGGGTTAATTGGATCAATGCCACTCCAATTTTTATGAGTTGGAGAAATGCCATTACAAAAACACAAGTTAGACATATGCCATTACAACTCTATCATACCTCTCTCTATGCCATTTTCTTCACTTAAAGAGGATAACGGTTTGAAAAATACATGTATTCGATGTGTATTTGAATACTGTCCATATTACCCTATGTCCAAATTAGGTACACTTTCAGATTTTCGAGACGCCAAAAAAAATCAAAATATGGCAGAAAATTTGAATTACCCAAAAAATCTGAAAACTTTATAGAAATTCAATCATACTAATACAAGAGAAATGCTCAATTTCTAGCCGATTTTAGGCACATATGGACCCTTGAATTGTTTCTCGACGCCGACCTACTCTGTGAGTACCAGTGTGGCTTCTCATCTTGCTTGTACAAACGAACTGATGAGCTACTTTCTCTGCTCCTGTAGGAAGGAGATCGATACATCCAGATCCCCATCTGGATTTTGGTCGAAAATCACAAGAGTGAGAGGGATTTTACGAGTTGTTGCTGCTAGGTGAGGCATTTTGCGTAGGAGTGTATCTTCGTATATGTAAAGAAAATACAGTAAAAAACGTAAATACCAAGGTTTGACATATTATACTAGTCAAAGTTGTAAAAATAACATTGAAAGTTTTCCTTTTGTAGTCCTTGTTTGTAAAGCTGGTCAACAGATACCCGCAAGAAAAAGTTGTTCAATCTAGAAGAGTACTACTCATAACGGCCGTAAAATCTGAGAGAAAGGCTGGACGAAAACTCCACGCGGCCGCGCCGCAGGGCACGTACGTCACGTCTCACGCAAGCGCGCACGCGCACGCGACGCGACCCGACCGGGCGCTTTGCTTCTCTCCTTCTCCTCGTCCGCGGCCTATACATACGCCCTCCCCGTCTCCTCTCTTCTCTCCCCTCCTCCCATTCCGCCATTAAACGAAAACCAGTAGCACTACTCTGCTCCTGGATCCTGACCCCTCTCTTCCATGCCTGCGGTCGTCCGAGAGCGCGTCGTAGTGCACTGAGGATCACCCACAAGTCTCCATGCGGCACCGGCAGGCAGGCGAGGAGGACAAGGAGCTGTTCGTGCAGTGGAGACCCTGCGACAAGCAGAGGTCCTAGTCGCCGGCCCGTCCCGTCGGACGAGCAGATCCGGACGACGAACATCTTTTAATTTGGTCGGTGGTTGATTCGGGCGGGGGAGGGAAGATGGGCACGCATGGCGGCGCCGGCAGCGGGAGGACGCGGGTCGGGAGGTACGAGCTGGGGAGGACGCTCGGGGAGGGCACGTTCGCCAAGGTCAAGTTCGCCAGGAACGTCGAGACCGGCGAGAATGTCGCCATCAAGATCCTCGACAAGGAGAAGGTCCTCAAGCACAAGATGATCGCGCAGGTACGTGATCCCGTCCGTCTTTATTACCGTTTAATCATCTTGTTATTGTCATTTTTCGGAGATTGCAATAGGCGTCGTAGCCGCGTAGGAGCCAACGCCGGAAAAAAGATAGATTTTTTTTCATCCAGAAAGGCACTATATTCAGATGATTCCTGTTGTAAAGTGAGTTTGGAGTTCACAACAGGAGCCCACGTCGGGTGTTTTCGTTTATTTTTTCCTTGATTTTTTAGGCTATTTTTTTCCCTCTAGCTAGGAGTAGTAGCAGTTCTTCCGATTTCCTCGAAAGAGGAGACGTGAGAATTCGTGCCAGCAGCAGCAACGGCGCGGCGTTCCACCGCCCGATTGAATGCGAGATTTTGACGCGCCGACGGCCAGACGGGCAAGCGGCTCGTGCGTGTTCGTTGGAAAGCGCGTTGTGTGTGTAGCAGCCTGCGTGATCAAATTTGGCTGCTGCTGACTTCAGTTTTGGCCTCCTCTGGTCCTGATACGCGCATGATGTATGCTTTCTTTCTGCAGATAAAGCGCGAGATCTCCACCATGAAGCTCATCAGGCATCCCAACGTTATTCGGATGTACGAGGTATGCATCATATCTCCACGAAATTACTCATCCTTATCTACACCTAATACATATTAGTATACTCATTAATTAAGTAAAATACTTGCTCATGAACGATTTGTGTTTACTCAATGGTAGTAATTTTTATCCAAACTAGCATGCGTTGTTTGTAATTATATTATATTGTAGTGGTCTCCCCCTATAAAAGGAAATTATTTAGCATATATCTTATAACCACAAAAGGAAAATAATTTGTTCATGCGTTCGCTTCCCGAAATTAATCTCTTCCCTTTGACTAAATATACATGTCCATGTCCACCTCTAATGGTGGTGTGTACTTTGTGAAGGTGATGGCCAGCAAGACCAAGATATACATAGTGATGGAGCTTGTCACCGGTGGCGAACTTTTCGACAAGATCGTGAGTGAACAATATCTTTGTCAACATCTTGGGGGTACGTTTCCTACTCCTGTGTGTATTGTGTGCTTAATTTCTCTGCGTTCTGTGGTCTAGGCTTCGCGCGGGAGGCTCAAGGAGGACGACGCGAGGAAATATTTCCAGCAACTGATCAACGCTGTTGACTACTGCCATAGCAGAGGCGTCTATCACCGAGATTTGAAGGTACCATGCGTGGTGTCTTAACTGCTGTCTGGAGATTACTGACAGGTATGCTCCATGGCAAGAACAGTGGCTAATACCTTTTTTCTCTTCATTTTCCAGCCTGAAAATCTTCTCCTTGACGCAAATGGCACTCTCAAGGTGTCGGACTTTGGACTGAGCGCGCTGTCAAAGCAAGTGCGGGTACGTTAATTGACTCACTTCCCTCTTGTTCAGATTGATGGAAAACCAGGGTCATGGAAAGTTCAGTCTTATTTCGGCCTCTTCTGTTGGTTTCATGTTCTGCTATTTCTTCTAACGGTGGTTCCCACATCTTTTTGTTATCTTGTAGGAGGATGGGCTGCTGCACACGACTTGTGGAACTCCCAATTATGTTGCTCCCGAGGTTCTTCATTCACATCCATGCCTTATGCTGTTGGTTATATAAGTAGTTCTCTTCATTCTAGGAAATATTTTGTTCTCATTTTCCAATACTCTTTCGATGAGCAGGTTATAAATAACAAAGGTTATGATGGAGCCAAGGCTGATCTCTGGTCATGTGGGGTGATTCTCTTTGTCCTCATGGCGGGGTACCTTCCGTTCGAAGATTCAAATCTCATGTCACTTTACAAGAAGGTGAATTAGTTTTACCTTTTTTGTTATAATATGTTACTTTCTTGGGATGAAAAAATATTTTTACTGATGCAAGTGCTCGGTTTGTGTTACCAGAATGAGTGCTTTAATCTGTGTGTTCATGCAGATATACAAAGCAGACTTTACTTGCCCATCTTGGTTCTCCACGAGCGCAAAAAAGCTCATCAAGAAGATACTAGATCCCAATCCTAGCACTGTATGTTCACCTGTTCACTGGTAGCATATCATCCCCTCTTCTGTTCATAAATAGCTCATCTAATTGTTATGACTCTGTGCAGAGGATAACTATTGCTGAGGTTATAAGCAACGAGTGGTTCAAGAAAGGATATCAGCCTCCTAGGTTTGAGACAGCAGACGTTAATCTGGATGATGTCAACTCTATATTCAACGAAACTGGGGTAAGGTTTTTCTCACCTTCTCATCTCGTTGTGTGTATCATAACGTGGTGAATGTACTTTGATAACATTGTTTGTAATGATCCAGGATCCAGCACAGCTTGTTGTCGAAAGGCGTGAAGAAAGACCAGCGGTGATGAATGCTTTTGAGTTGATTTCTACCTCACAGGGCCTTAATCTCGGCACACTATTTGAGAAGCAAACGGTACGTTTATGGTCTTTATTAAGTTTGTTATGAGTAATACTTATAACCATGAGATTCTTGTTGTCTAATTTGGTTTTTGCTATCGATAGGATTCTGTTAAGCGAGAGACAAGGTTTGCGTCGAGGCTTCCTGCAAAAGAGATACTGTCTAAAATCGAAGCAGCAGCAGGACCCATGGGCTTCAATGTACAGAAGCGCAACTACAAGGTCTTGATTAAATTGAAATACATTCTCTCTAAAAATTATACAAAAAGGCATAACAACTTATTTCCTTCTGATCTGAACATTATTCTGATGATACTTATTGAATTTAATCAGCTGAAGTTGCAAGGAGAGAATCCTGGAAGGAAAGGTCAGCTGGCAATAGCGACAGAGGTTGGTTTCAAATTGTGCATTATCTTGTCATATGGTGTGTTATACTGTTCTTGCCTGCGAAATAGCCTGAGATCATCATTCCTAACAATGTCAGGTTTTTGAAGTCACACCTTCACTCTACATGGTTGAAATCCGCAAGTCTAACGGTGACACCCTGGAATTCCACAATGTATGTTTATAACAACTTCATTCAGCTCAAACTGGGATGTACCGCTGAAATTATTTAGAACTTCAAACTGTTAGAGGAAGGACTTGATGGTTTGAATTCAGACTGACCGTTTACATGTTTTCATGCACTACGCAGTTTTACCATAGCATCTCAAATGGGTTGAAGGATGTCATGTGGAAGCCAGAAGGCGGCATACCTGAAGCCGACGAGATCCGGCACCGGAGGTCGCCGTGATTGGCACCTAATTTTAGAGGTAGAAGATAAAAAAAGATAGTCAGGAAACCTCAGGAAAGGCCTGTGGCGTTTTTTTTCATGGTCTAGACGTGGTTGTAAACAAGCATCTGAGTTATGAATGGAAGTATGTGCAGAGTTGCATTAATTTTAGCTTAGCAGCAAATGTGCCAGAATTAGTGGAAGCTATCATCTGTGCAATAATAAAGGTGACATTCATCATGTTCTAAAAAAATGCACTCTTATTGTCTTCTACATCAACTTGCACCCTCCCTTCGCCAACTCGCAAAACCTGAGAGGCTTGCCGAGGCATGCGTGCCACCTTCCCAGCCATACAGTGTTCACCTATGGCATGTTTGGTAGCCTGCATGAGGGTTCACCAGGCCGGTCAGGCCGTGGATCCATTGCTGAATGTACTGCAACCCCTCCCCTCCCCTAACTCAAACCATATGTTGGTCAATTGCACATGTAGGCGTAAGATTTAACCATGGATTAGTAGGTTTACCCGGCACTTACAACAACTGGTACGCACGGAATCTTATCATACATGTTGCAATGTTCATAGTATTTCAGATGCAGCTACTTTAGATCCGTGAAAGGGTTGTTGAGCATTGTCTCCCTGTGATTCGATATCATCTAATGTCAACATGAGAACAAAGGAAGCATGCAAAACTGTGATGATATAAAGCTATCCTATCAATACACTTCGGATGAGAAGAGTCCCCCTTTTTCGCCTTTGAAAACGCCCCGGGACAGGGTTTACTGGTGTATAATATCTACACATCCATGGAAGAGCAAGCCACTATGTTCCTTCATGTTGTATGTTGTAACTTGTAACTAGAGGTTTACATTAGATCAACCTACCAGTGCATATGTACCCTTGAGACAGCGCGTCACATCCTCTTCGAATATCGTTTTTCCAAGAGGATTTGGACGGCCGTGGCCTCTTTCCAAGGTGCTTGACTACTGGTGCCATCACCAAGACCACCACCTCTTCCCCCAGAGGCTTGCGTACAGCTATCACGCTTATCACCTGGGAGATTTGGAAGGAAAGGAACGAGCGAGTTTTCAACAAGTCCTCTCTTTACCGACCCTAAGAACCTGGCCGAGCTTGTAGGCTGATTTCCTTTTTCTTTCCGGGTGGGGGGTTTTTCCCCACCTCTTTTTTGTTTTTTATTTTATTTTATGGCGCTTTCCATCACCTTGTTTGCTTCTCCTATATCAATATAAGGCAAAAACTATTTTGCCTGTTTCAGAAAAAGTAACTAGAGATTTAGACTTTAGAGTGATTGGCAACACCTTCCAGAGATCCACTATGGGGAGACAATCGAGTGATTTCAAGCAAGTCTTGCATTCAATTAGTGAGATTAGAGCATATGATTAAGACCACAAGTGGTGTCAGTGTGCCACTAGTAAACATGAAAACTAGCCCAGGATGGTATCTATATTACAAGGTATGCCATTCTTTGTTAGTGGCCCATAGTATGGCACCATGTCAGCAAGATAACGGTTTGTTCATTTTTCTCGTAGAATGTTGTGGTAGACACCTAAGATATAGCCGTCATGTGGCACTACCGTATATGCTCTTTGCAGGAGCAAGATGATACAGTCAGTTGCGATAGTGTGGACAAAGTAGAAGCAACACAAAGATCTAATGATAATAACGATGATGTTGCAATGTTGATGTTGTTCCCGAGTGATGGACTAAAGTGGCATCATTTTGTTACTCAGTTGTTGTCATGAATTAATTAGATCATAGTGTGACAATAAACATTTGACTCGGTCCTAGATTGTTGAATGTTAGATATGGTAGTGGTAGTTTTTATGGTAATCTCACAACTCATGAGAAGAGGTCACCACAAACGTATAGCAGCTGCAAACATACACGATGTCATATATAGCCTATGTCGATCCAAATTTGCCCCGATGCAAGCAACCAAATGAGGATATATATTTTCCTCCCTAGACAATGCTGACAACCAAAGTGTGTATATCTTTCCCGGGCCTATCCTAGTGGGATATGTTGTGATAAGCTTGGCCGAGGAAGCGGTGCAGGTACCAAACACACCAATAGCAGTCATATGTTGCGTTCTTTCTTCATTTTTTGGTCGCTTATTTCAGTTGTATATCAGTTCTTACTAGATAGAAAATAGTTAAAGTCAGTACGATTAAATAGGATGTTGCGCGTGGTGGTTATGAATATGACAGACAGCTGATCCAATTTTTAAATGGACATATGGTCGTTGTTAGTCCTTAAATCTTTTCCTTGTTCCCTACTTGGTAAAAAAGTATTAGATAGTTCTCAACTGAAACATCAATTATCATTTTATTAGGTGAATCTAGATACATTATCTACCAAAAACAATAGTTAAATGCTTATATCCTTTCTTGGAAGAAACAATTATATACCCCTATGCCCACATGTCATGGACAAGGTGGTTTTCACCTTTGGAGGAACATATAAGGATTTAATCCATTTTCAAGACTTCTTAGTTTCTATAGATTTCATATTTCATATGCTTGTGTAGTGGAGTTGGACTCAAATAGTTTAACTCTTATAGAAGCACCGAAACAAGCATAAAACTATTAGTACTTGAGTCGTAAGGATATTATATGCTTGATACCAGTGACGGAGCTTGGCCTAATAGTTTGGGGGGGGGGGCAAATGGGCTGAGAGGGGCGAAATTGCACAATGTTGGGCTAAATTGGGGGGACCGAATCCGTACACGTTCTTCACAAATATTTCATGGGCTGCCCCCCGACTTAGCTGTAGCTACGCCTGTGCTTGATACTATGGACATCCTTGGGTCTATAGAAGGGACAATACCAGTGCATGGTGAATCATTTGTTTCAAAACGAGATCCTGCACGCGCCGCTGCCTATTCCAAACTCTGATTTCCCTATTATCCAGTACGCAGATGATACGCTACTAATTTATGGAAGCATGCCCAACTCAGCTCTTAGCTCTAATTTTTTTTATTGGAAACATTCTCCCAAGCTACTGGATTGAGGGTCAATTACTCTAAATCTGCTATGATGCCTGTGAACATCACGCCAGAGCGTCTCCAGGAACTTGTCAATACTTTTGGATGTGCAGTAGGCTCTCTGCCATTCACCTACTTAGGCCTTCCACTTGGAACCACCAAACCCACGGTTCAAGATTTATCACCCTTGGTTGGCTTAGTTGAGCGCCGTATGAATGCTAGTGCTAGATTTCTAAATTATGGGGGAAGACTTCAATTTGTCAAGTCGGTTCTTTCATCACTGCCCATCTTCTATCTTTGTTCTCTGAAAGTACAGAAATCTATCCTTGATGTCTGTGATCGTGCTAGTCGTCACTGCCTTTGGGCGAAAGAGGAAGATGCAACTTCTCATAAGTCCCTAGCGGCATGGTCATTGGTTTGCAGACCTAAGAAATTTGGTGGACTGGGAGTCTTGAACTTGCAGTTACAAAACAAAGCGTTGCTATTGAAACAATTGCATAAATTTTATTCGAAAGCTAATGTGCCTTGGGTGAAGTTGGTCTGGTCTCTATATGGTGATTCTGTCCCACATGCTCAAACTAAAAGGGGGTCATTTTGGTGGCGTGATATACTCAGTTTTGTGGAGGATTATAGAAGCATCACTCTGTGCGCAATTGGTAATGGAACCTCTGTCCTGTTCTGGAAGGATTTTTGGTCTAAGGATGAGCTTATGTGTGACAAATTTCCCCGGCTCTTCTCCTATGCTTTGGATGAAAATGCTTCAGCTGCTGCCTTGACCTCTTCTAATGAGCTCAGTTCTCATTTTCTGTTACCTCTATCTGTTGAAGCTTACTCTGAATGGATAGAGATGTCTCAACTCATCGAAGCTCACCCTATGGGTGCCGAAGAGCAGGATCAGAGATCTTTTGTTTGGGGCTGCCATAAATATACTCCTTCAAAGTTTTATAAATTTCTATTTGGTCAGCTGCCGCAAGACAATGCTCTGCAAGCCATTTGGAAATCCAAGGCTCTTCCCAAACTTAAAGTCTTCACGTGGCTTTTAATGCATGATCGTCTGAATACTAAAGACTTGATGCTAAGGAAGCACTGGCAGCTAGATTCTAATCAGTTCTGTGTGCTATGTTCTTCTAATGTTTTGGAGACAAGAGATCACTTGTTCTTTGAATGTTCCTTGCCATGCAATGTTGGGAGGAGATCAACATCACCTGGGATACCACTTTGAGCGTAAGTGAGCGATATATCTTGGCTAAGTCGTTGTTCAATGGTCCATGTTTCTTCGAGGTGGTGGCTTGTGCGGCATGGAATATTTGGAAACAAAGGAACGAGTTTATATTCCAGCATCAAGTGCCCTTATTTAGCCGATGGAGAGTGAGATTTCAAAGCGATCTTCTATTGCACCGTTACAAAGTGAAGGCAGCTTTAGTTCAACCACTCATTGACTGGTTGCTTCATATATTTGTTTAGTTTCTATGTGTATCCTTGTACATTTTTCCCCTCCCTAAGCTTTCTCTTTGTAAGACTCCTTTTCCATATTTAATATAAAAATTTATACACCGTAGGGGATTCCCCTACGGTAGAGTGGTCACAAAAAAAAGACAATACCAACATATGATAGGTACACAGGTGTAGTATAAAGGTGGCTAAATTGCTATGAGTTATAAAGGTTAGCATTCCCCAGTAAATCTGAACCTTGGGGGTCCCTAAACTCTACACTTATCCCTCTGGACCCTTGTCTCTTTCCCTATTATTTAGAAGTTTGAATACGACAAACATAGAAGGTTTGACCCCCACGTAGGACCCCCTTCACCATTTTTTCTAAACCTAATGTGCGGAATGGAGAATATGGATTAAACAAAGTATTTTGGAGCTAAAAATTTCAAAGTTTTAAAAAATGAGTTAGAAAGTTTGAAATTTTAAGCCTTCAAACTAGAAGTTGAAAAAAAAAACATAAACGTCCAAGAGATGGGTGGATATGTGATGGGATTCCATGAGTTCTCGGAAATACATGTGCATATGCGTCCTTTACCCCCAAAAATAATTTAGAGCACTATTTGTTTTTGGACTTTGGCCTGTATGTCTCTACATTCTTCGTGCTCGCTTAAAGTTTCGTGAAAAAACTGATATTTTTTGTTGCTTCTGTAAAAAAACTTAGCATCGAATTTTGTCTTCTCTTTTTTCCATAGGCCACTTTTTTTTGTCTTCCAACGATTTAGAGAGCATGTAGGATATGGAGATGTAGGACCCAACATTTTTTAAAGAATACTTTAGTCCCTTCGACACATATTACTTATCGCTAAAACGAGTAAAGAGACACACAGTGCCTAGATACATGTGAATGAGTGACTTGATCCGAAGAAAAGGAGTATCAGTTCTCAATATATTAATAGTATATTTAAATAAAGGGATCATATGAAGCCAAGAGTAAAAGCATCATGCAATTTCAAAAACTTTGTTGTAATTTTCGTTTTTCTTAAAGTGCTTTGTACTGTTCAGTGTTTCTCTTTTTTTTTTGAAAATATTCAATGTTTCTCTTAATCCTTGGGTTAAATGCCATGTCCTCAGTTTCTTAGCTACTGCTTTTTTAGAACTCTCAACTACTGCTTTTTTTTTTGAGAATCTCTCAACTACTACATTTTTTAGAAGGGGAATCTCAACTACCACAAACGTTGAACTTTTTTTTTATGGTACATCCCTCGAAAGACTGTCTTGGCATAGCCGCATAGCCGCATGGGGCACGATGGGCTAAGCCCATCAAAGTGAAACAGCAAACCTGAGGCCCAGACAGTCAATGTCCAGTAGGCCGGCAGAACAAAAACGCGATCCACTATGATAAAGACGCGCAGCATTCACTCCACTGAGCTCGACTCCGACGCGGTCGTACCTCACCTGGCTGCAAGGAACCCGCATCGGGGCCGAGAGCGACAGCCATGAGGGAGGAGGTCAGGAGCTCGTCGGCGGCGCCCGCCGACCCGCCGCCGCGGTCGGCCTCGCCGCCCGCCACCCCGGTCGCCAGGTACTCCCCCGAACCCCCCATCCCCGCCCAGTTCTTGCCATCGCACCTTGGGTGCTCGGTTTGTGCCCTGTGGCCCTTCTATGCTAGTGCTAGTCTACGAATCGGAGGTTCCGACGGCTTTGGGACGCCGGTGAGGTGCTCCGTGCAGAGAAAATTTGGGATTTTGGGGGGTTTGGGTTCGTAACTCATAGGAAATTTTGAGCTGGGTGGGTAGGTAGGTCGGAGTAGGGCGTCGTCTAAACCCTAGCGAGCTTGCCTTCTCGCCGATCCAGCGAATTTGGTAGAGCCAGGTTTCCGGTGGAATGGACTTTTCTGTTGCGGGGTGTCTGGCGTTGGCTACGTGGGCACCAAGTTTGCAGCTTCTGCAGCGTTCATTCTATGACGGTATAATTTTGGTGTCGTTACTGGTTTTGCAAAGCTAATTTCCGACGCTGTTGATGGATCTATATTCCGGTTTCAGTTTGAAGTGTTCTGTTATCAACTTTGAATATATTTACTGTTTGTTGTTCTGATTGCATTGAAATTTGCAAGGTCCAAATATAGAAATTTGTAAACTTTTGGGGTTTCTATATTTTATTGCACTTGTTGTTCGATTTAAGACGATGAACATTGTTGTACATGTCACTTATCCATTTTATGTGACTTGTCCCTCGAGAAGAAAAAGTAAAAAATTACACTATAAAAAAATCACAGTGGAGAAATTGAAATGTCGATTTCCCTTGTGGAAACTGGAAGGAATATCATTTCGTGAACAAATGGGCCGAACTGTAATGCTATACTTCTTCTATGTTTATAGTTCTTAAATAGTACACTATACTGATATACATACTGTAGATCGTATGCTTGCGCTAAACCTATTCTTTTTGCTTCTCAGCTCTGCTGGTCCTTCATCTCCTCCCGCACAAACGAATGTAGTTACCATGGATTGGTTAGGCAGTGAGCAGTTATCTAAAGTGGGGTCATCATCACTGGCTGCTTCACTTCCTGCTCAGCCTTCTCTCAGTACTAATGCTGTTGGAGCTGCTATGGATTTCTCGCAATCATCATGCAGACCATGGGAACGAGGGGACTTACTTCATCGACTGGCCACATTTAAGCCCTCAACATGGGCTTCCAAGCCAAAGGTTTTCTTCTCTTATTGGACCTCTTCTTAAATTGTGTCACTTTGTAACTGAGTGGTGATTAATAGGAAGGTATAGTATTACCTTTTGCACTTATATCAGTTTAGAATAAATTGTTTCTCTCAGGACTATTTTCAATGATTGAATTATAATAAAAGTGCTCATGTTGTCCATTTCAATCTCGGACTAAGACATATTTTTTGAATTGATATGTGCCCTTGATATTCCTCTTTCCCCCTCTATCTGTCGACAACCCACTGTGAGCAGACCGGAGAAGTTAGAAAACACTAAATCTGAGAGAAACTTAATGAGAAATGTCGCATATAGACATGCTGCAGTCAGTTAACCTTTTCTGAATCATTTAAATATGATAAGAAAGGGAAAATTGCAAGAAGGCAAGAACTGCACTATTGGTTCAATCAGCAGGGCTGTGTTGAAACAGGGACCTCTCAAGGCTACGGGTAGTTACAGAAAAACAGAGGGAGTAGAACATTGATAATTTTCGTTTATATTCTGACTGCAGAGAGGTGATCGTTTACTTCAAATTTCTTTCTTTCCATCTTAGTGCTGCTGAATGAGACATTTTTGTAACTTAGTTTTCAGCAGCTGTCTCCTGCTTACAGTATTTGTGTATTCATACGGACTTAAGATGTTTATAGGAAAAGTAGCATGCATTTCCAGTTGGAACCAAGTTAATCAGATCATGCATATGTTTTTTACCAAGGATCGTGCATATGTTTATCTCCAATGGATAATTTTAAGTTCTCAAAATTTAAAGGGTAAATCATGTACTTGCATGAAAAATGGTATCCTAGTTTGTTTGAAAGAGCACTGATTTGTTTAACTTTATAGGCTGCTAGTTCACTGGCTTGTGCTCAAAGGGGATGGGTGAACATTGAAATGGACAAAATTGAATGCGACTCATGTGGCGCACATCTTATATTTACTGCACTGACATCCTGGTCTCCTGCTGAAGGTATGTCCCGAGTCAGTAATTTTTGTCGTAGGCTTTCTCAATTTCGAATTAACTGGTCCTGTTTTAGGTTTGACTTGTGCAAATATATTGCATAATGTAAACCATGATATGTCTTACCTCTTTGGAGGGATATGCATTTTTGTCGCTATGAACGATTCTGTTCTGTCAGATTATCATGCTTGCTTTTTATTTTGGCTTGCTAGCTTTATGCAAATCGTGCACAGATGACATCTTATGCCTTCATTTTTTTCTGAATACTTTCCCCATGAGCTGAATTAGATGAGTTTTGTTTTGACGAGTACAAGGTCTCATGTGGACCAAAATTTCGCATGTAACATCTGCTTGTATGGTGTATTTCTTGATCAAGAATATGTATGTAACTCTTCCATTGGAATTTGAGAAGCTAGTTTAGTTTAGATTCTCACTACTGCTGTACAAATTCAAGTTAGACCATAAAACTCAGTATTGCCAACAGACATGACCACATGGGTTCTTTCCTACAATTTCCCGCACTTTGATGTTACTTAGGGCCGTACTACTTAGTTAATGTGATCTTGTATCAGTTGCATATTTCTTCACAATCTGAAACATGCTTGGTCATGAAACCTAACCTTCCGTTATTATTATGCTGTAGTTGCAAATGCGGGAGAAGCCTTTGCCGAACAGCTTGATGCATCACACCAGAATGATTGTCCCTGGAGAGGGAATAGCTGTGCTGATAGCCTAGTGCAGCTCCACTTCAGCCCATCAGCTCTTCTTGGTGGGTTTAAAGATCGCTGTGAAGGGTTGTTGCAATTTATATCTCTCCCTGTTATTGCCTCTTCTGCAATAGAGAGTATGAAGCTCACTAGGAATCATCAGATTGTGCATGTATTATCCCAATCAATTGCGATTCTGTGTGGGGAGTTGGGTTACAAAACAGACGGCACAGCAGGAATTGATGTCAATCAACAAGATGAGACCTGCAGCTACTCTCAAGTATATCTCTTTTCATTTATGCTCTTCTTGATGCCTCTTTTGTTGCTACTATCGTAGCAGAACTTTTATCTTTATTTAATCTAGGTCACTTCCATCTAATATATCTAGGCGCAGAAGCTTATTAGCCTTTGTGGATGGGAACCTAGATGGCTTCCAAATGTACAAGATTGGGAAGAAAACTCAACCCACTCTGCAAAAATTGCAGCCTCGGCTGAACCAGATAAATCTTCCCGCTTTGCTGAGCAACAGCAAAATTCGTACTCCACATCAGTCAAGAAAGACAAGGGGAAAGGCAAACTACATGTGAAAGATTCTGGATGCAGTTTGAGATCACCTTTGCTGGATTGCAGCTTATGTGGAGCTACAGTGAGAATCTGGGATTTTACATCTGTGCCACGTCCTGCTCATCTTAATCTGGGTAACATCGATGCACCTGATGCAGGGACGAAACCTCTGTTAGCACGTGGAATTAGTGCTACAAGTGGGATCAATGGATGGGTTGCCGAAGGAGCAGATAAGAACAATGTTGAAGGACGTGATGAAGCATGTACTGATGAGGGAAAATCAATGTCAAATGCTCGGGTTGACCTAAATCTGACAATGGCAGGGGGGTTGCCACCAACCCATTCTGGGATGCTCTCAGTGCTTGGAAATTTCAATAACGGAGGAATGGGAATAGATCTGGTGATCGGTCAACCTTCCGGAAGCGAGGCTGGTGGCTATGCAGCCTCATTTGAATCTCGTGGTCCCAGTTCAAGGAAGCGTAATATAGAGGAAGGTGGGAGCACAGCTGATAAGCCAGTAAACAGGCTTCAGCCTGCTGACAGTATAGAAGGGACTGTTATTGACCGTGACGGTGATGAAGTTGATGATGCTGCACAAAATTCAGATATTCGGAGCAAAAGGCATCGTGGCTTTAATCTCTTTGATGTCCACCCGCCATCTTCTTCTGGAGCTGGTCCCAGCAGAAATTTTAGTCTGGAGCTGGATATAGATGTCAATAGAATTCAGCCATCTAAAGCTGAGGGTCCATCTGCCCTTCACAACTCATCTGCTAGAGACTCCATGAGGGCATCTTCTGTTATTGCAATGAATATTATTCATGGTGCGGAGGAAAATTCAATGGAGAGTGTTCAATACCAGCCATGTGATGGTGATGATGTTGAGAAGCCTTCAAGTGCACTCAGGAGTGGTGGAATGAGCGACACATTGGATCTCAACTATAGCAACCAAGCACAGGAGAGCATTTTTGTGCAGCCTGCTGCTGACAGTAATGCAAGAGATATAGGAGGGAGTAGTATGAATGGAGGAGAAGAAGTCCTCAATGCAGATACAGCTCCCATTTTGGCTAGAGATCAACTTAGCTTGGGAGTTAGCGGAGGGAGTGTTGGAATGGGTGCTAGTCATGAAGCCGAAATTCATGGAGTCGAGGTTTCTGAACATAAAACTGAGAGTGTTGTCGGAGATGTAGAACCAGTTCCTGAGCTTATTGAAACCATGGGGCAGACTGGTGAATCAGCCCCTGGGCCTGGAATGATGGATGAGTTTGTCCCTGAAGATGTTGGTCGAGAAGAGCCTCAGGGTGATAGCCACGATGTGGTCTCTAGGTTAGTGGGCCAAGTTGACAGTGGTTCAACTAAAGCTGATTCTGTTGAGAGTGGAGAAAAGATGAGCCATGCCAGAGGCCAGGAGAGTAACCTACAACATTCTCTTTCTTGCAATGCCAGAGTTTATTCTGGCATCGATCTATCTAAAGACGAAGTGACTCAGACTGGCAAAATGCTGACTAAGGATGAGTATGATCCAGGAAATGATCTTGGTACTTCAGCATCTTAACTATTTTCCACGCTTTCTTCGTGCTTACATGTTACATATGCCTGCTTTTGTTGAACCATGTTAATCAAATTTTATATGAGGTGCTTCTGAACTGAAAAGTGTATATCATTATAACCATTGATTTATCATACTAATATAATTATCATTGAAGAAGTTGTTGACTTGACAGTTGACCCACTAGCAGTTTTGCATCCCATACTTACAATGAACGGCTGCCAGGCTGTGATCCTATATACGACCTATACTTATATGTAGATTAATCTTCTGATGTTGAATTATGTCCTTTGTTGCACCCGTTAGTTGAATCTTAATGTGAATACGTTATTCATGCTTTTTCCTTTTGTTTATCAGGAGCAATGAATGGAGAAAATGACTATGGAACAAGTCTTCCAGAATTTGATCCAATTAAGCATCACAACAATTGTTGTCCATGGGTAAATGGATATGTTGCTGCTGCTTGCTCTATCAATTCTAGTTCCATCACAAATAGCTCAGCATTTTGTGGCTGGCAGCTTACACTAGATGCACTTGAGACTGTTCAGTCTCTTGGGCAAGACCAAACTCAAGCCATGCAGTCAGATTCTGCGGCATCACTATATAAGGTGGGGATTAAGTCAAAAGTATGTGGCTTTCATTTGTTTTGTACTATATGTTTTTTTCTAAAAACCAACCTGATCAGTGCCAGAAAAAATAGCATGAAACAATGACCTGGCACACCTCTCCTGAGATGCTGCAAATTTCCTTCTCTAGCACTAAACATGCCACATGTTTTGCAGGATGATCGGGTTGCACCAAGCCACAAGCTGCCAAAAAGGCCAAAACACAGCAAGTGCTAATCGAAATGCCCCTGGTACATACATACATTTGCTAAACTTGAATCAAGCTTAAAACTAGTTTTGCCGATGCAAACCTGAATGGATCTGGTTTGCTATTTGTAAGACTAGGTTTGGGCCCAACAGGCAAGAAGAGCTCAAAAAGCGCAAGCAGGCGGCAGAAGAGGAATAAGTTGAGCCTTTTGCTTTTAGCCATCATTGTAGAGTGTAGATGGGTTTGCCTTTTGCCAAACTGTGTGTTTTCCATTTATGTTGTTTATATATGTACTATTCTGAGAGATTCAGCGAGTCTAGAATTCTGTATCTACCCTATGTTATTTCATCGAGGACTTGTGCAAGTGAACAGCATTTGGCTCATTTGACCATAATTTAACTTCTTTCTGTTGTTATTACCCTTCTCAATCTGGTTCATCCTACTTGGAGTGACCATGATTTAACATTTCATGTTATCATATACGAGACATGATACAAGAACGGCATGGGTTAAACTGGCACTTGCTTTTGTACGAAAGGTGAGTAGTTGCTGGATGGGAGTTCGTACTTCTATGCTTTCGGATGATATTACGAGCCAGTGTAGGTTTTGGTCCATTTGTGCACATACTCCAAGGCTCCAAGCTATGGAAACTGCAGAGGAATCTTGATATTGGATATGTACTTCCTCTGTCCATAAAAGGTTCCGAAGATTTGTCTATATTCAGGTTTTTTTCGATAAAGATATTCAAATGTATCTAGGCACTCTTTAGTGTATAGGTACATTTAAATTTAGACAAACTCGTGACATCGTTTTGTGGACAGAGTTAGGGGGTGTTTGGTGTGGCTTTTTTTGGCTTTTGGCTTTGGCAAAAGCCACCAAAATACTTTTTTTGGCTTTTTTTGGAACTCTTTCTTTTGGAAAAAGCACCTATTTAGGTGCTTTTGGTGGCTTTTGCCAAAGCCAAAAGCCAAAAAAAGCCACACCAAACACCCCTTAGTATTACAGTATTGCAACGGAGAACTGGAGAAGGAAGAACTGGAGATTCATTGGCGGACAGTGGTGGATGTGTCTGTTGGGGCTGACTGCCGGCGGTGAGGCTGCAAGCTTTACAGCATCTGGTTGGCATCAAGGGCTGTTAGTACTTAGTAGGATGCATGATCATGTCTAATTTGTGGACACATGACGCTCACCAATAGACACCACTCTGGTAGGAGCAAACGATAGCCACTAATCAAAGAAAATCCACAAATTTCTTCATACGATGCATCATTTGGCCAGTTGATCGACACGCACGTATAATCATTAGAGGGATTTTCAAGCGTATGATTGTACTCATAGGTATATAAATGTTTAAGTGCAATTTGTTCTGAGCGACATTGTCACTTTCAATGTGCCCTCTACGGTGGGCTACATGGATATATATCGACAACGCCAACCTTGAAAACGACATGATATCGCGTACCGGTGGCAGGAGGGAAAAACAGATTTTATCCAGCGAAGCACACAAGCTTGCTTGAGGCACGTATCTTTCCAGCTATCCGCATAATTGGCAAGTGCAAATCTTTTTTTTGCAGGGAAGCAACTTTGATGTTCCTTTATTTTCACCTACTTTTGTCCCAACTTGAATGAAAGAATAAGATTTTGAGTGATACTCCTTTGCTTTGTTCTCAAGGAAGGAAAGAGATTTTCTCTCTGGCAACAGCAGCATGGCCCTATTTGGAAAGAAAGGAAATCTCTCTGGCAGTGACCATGGAATCATGGATGGTCCTATTTGGAAAGAAAGGAATGAATATCTCTACGAACGTCCTGTAATAAAGTTGCAATTCTTTTGTTCACCCTATGATTGTAGGCTAGCTAAGCAGATGTACAATTGGGTGACATCAACCTTTCCTTAGAGTTGCTATGTAGGATTTTTGCTTGCTTAGAGGAGAGAGAAATAATAAATAAAATTTATATTCCCTTAGAAATTAATTACCGTGTTCTTGGAATAATTACCTTAGAAATTACTGTGTTTTTGAAAAAAAAACAATTATAAAAATCTAAGAAGTCGTTTGGAAGCCAGGCTTTCATTTCGTTTGTAGCATTTTGAAATGAATACATGTATTCATTTCATTTACATTGCAATTTTAGAAATGGACACTTGTTCGGTTGCCACAGGAATTGCAAATGACAGCAGAATTCAATACTGAATTTGTAAATGGCTTCCATAGAGAAACACAAATGACAGGTCTCAGTTCGGAATCGTGTTTATCCATGGAGTCATTTTGCTGGATTTCCTAAATAAAATGACGGCCCAATTCGGTAGCAACCAAACAGCCCACCTATGGAATTTCAAAATGAATTCCAGGATTCCAGACCCAAATGATGGATACCAAACAACTTCTTAGAAGTTTGGGTGAAAAAAAGGCAAGCACTAGGAATCAGTTGGCTGCCTAGAAGTCAGATTCACTAAAGTAAGCAAATCCCGCGAGTCCGATCGATTTAGCAAAACGTTTTGATGTAGTAGCATTTTTTTCCACGGTATGTAGCATCGGCTTGCAATTTTTTTCCTATAGCATGTGAAAGTTGTGAAATTATGATGCAAAAAATTCCACTCAATGCTGCCAAAAATTTGTCGAATGTAACATTTTTTTGTGTGTCACATTTTTGAAAATATTGCAACATATGTAACAGTTTTTCCTAACTTATCTAACATTATATGAACACACATGTAACATTGGAGCAATTTCTGTGTAGCATATCCACAAATATTATTATAGCACTTTAACCATACTAACATAATGAAAATGAGGATACATGTAGAAAATCAGGACACTCTATGTAATATCGATAAAATCCAACAAATTGACCTGTCGACAATGGAGGCACCACCTGACCACCGTGACCAATGCAACCTCGCCGGCTAGCAATACGCCACATCAAAGGTCCGTCGGAGCGAGATCGAGCGGGCCCCTGCAAAATTTAGTTGCGGGGCATTGTCTTCTCCTGATCCGGCGTGCGGGCAGCTCGCCTTCGATGGCCTCCTTGGAAAGTTCACCCTCTATCACTAGTTGTGGCGATGGAGGCCGCAACTGATCTGCCTTGGATGAAAATGGAGGCGGATGACCGACGGTCGGTGTACCAGGATCTGTTGGCTCGGCATGGCAGCGACGGTGTGCGGCTGCACCTTAAAGGGGAGGTCAGGAGAGAGTTGATAATAAGACTTACCTACATACAATTGTATGAAGATGCATGCATACACGCAAAACTCAGCTGTGGCCTAGCATATAGAGCTGAGGGCAGAAAATACGTTACTAGATACTACAATTTGTTAGATTTTTAGGTAATTTCTAAGTGAATTAATTTCCAAAAGCAACATTACACGTGCACCGCATTTAACCATATACATAGGACTAACCACATATAACAAATCTGAATATAAAACCAGTACTAGTGCAAGGTAAAAGGTGGAATATACGTTCATGGCGACTGAGGAAGCCGCCATCGCAGCATTACCATAACCATTATTGGTGTCGCTCATGGTGTTGTCTAAGTCGCCAAACCTATCGAGGAAATAAGCTAGCGAGGATGCAACATAAAGAGGTGAGCAGTCCGTTGAGATGCTCCCCAAAATCCTTATCCCATATCTCCCTGGTAAAAGGTCTCGATTGACGTGGTTTCAGAGGCCTGCTCTTCCAGACAACTTGTACGCAGCTTTCAGGGTAGGAGAGATTAGAGAGCAACGTGGCAAAACGAAGTAGGCACGAGAGAGACACCTGGTAAAAGCATGCACACGCACACCCGCATGTTCCCAACTCAGTTGTTGTACCAGCAAAACAGTTTAGTCCTCCATAAAATCAGATCGAACTCGAGTTACGCGTTGTGGATAATGGTGGAGTGTACGTGAACTCATTTTCTTCTCACTCACTTAGTGGGAGCGGAAGAGCTCACTGTATAAACCACCTCAGCTCTCCTCTAACTAGCAATATGAGAATAATCCATATCTACATTTATAAGTTGCCATAATAGATGAGCTTTAAGATTTCAAAAATTATAGGCTATATGAAATTTCTACATGGGCTCTGGAGCCAACACGGTTTTCAAAGGCATCTTAGTTTTTGTGGTACTTGGAAACCACAATATTTATACCTGCAATTGCGTAATATATTTCGAAACCGTACCAGTTGAGTAAGCGTTGTGTATTTTCGTCATGAGAAAATTATCTCTTGCTAAAACTCGAAGTTTTGGCCGTCCTTGGCATAATGCCAATCAATAATTTATCAATACATCATGTTTAGACCATCTCCAGTCGCGCTCAAAGCATTTTCAAAAGGTTTTTGGGGGTACGGCAGACATTTTTCCGGTTCAGTCGCACGTCCGAAAGTCCCCTTCTGCCCGACGCGGCTCAGTACGCTGTTTGGCGCCTCGAGCCCGTCCCCGCTTTACATGGGACGCTCCGAACGTGCTGGACAGAGCGTGAAGTGAGACGGGAAGTGGCGAGCCCGACACGTCATTGACACACGAATGAAGCGGCGCAACTTTGCCTTAATAGCGACGGAGGGGCAGGCGAGATGTCCCGTTGGCGCTGTGCCTCCCATATGCGCTTCCTCCACGCGTCGCCGTCGTTCGCACGCCACCGCGCGTTCCCGTTCTTTCTTCCCGCAGATTCTGACCTGTTCTCGCGCTTTCTTCCCGCCTCTTCTCGCGTTGCCAGAGCCTATAAAAGGACTCCTCCGCCCAATGATGCCACCACAGCCGTCGGCATCCCTTTCTCCGTTGCAACACATGCCACGTCGCATGCGCAACACCTACCCAATGATGAAGCCTCCACCACCGTCTCCGGCCACCTCCATCTCCACCACCACCGGAGTTCGACGTCGACCCGGAGCTGGCAGACAACGAAGCGTGGGAGGAGGCGGCGCAAGCGGCCACCATAGCGGCGTTCGACTCCGCCACAGCGGAACAGACATGCCTCTGCCGGGTGGAGGAGATGGGCGAGTAGCGGCGTGCAGAGCAGCTGTCGTGCGAATGAGCTGGAGATGCAGCGGCGTGCGGACGAGCTGCACGAGCGGCGGCGCATTAAGGAGCAGCACGAGCGGCTACGGATGTGGGAGCTCCATCAACGATAGTGGCAGGAGGAGGCGGCGGCAGCGGAAGCGGCGGCCTGGGAGGCTGAGGCGTTGGCGGCGACAGCGCAAGTGGAGGAGGAGGAGGAGGACGACGGTGACTTCGACTGTAGCCACAATGAACTGCCTAAACTGATGAGGTTCTGTCTATAAGCTCCCAGTGCATCCATCGACGGGCCTGAACCGAAGGAGGCGGCGGCGCAGCAGCGGGTGCTCGCCGTGGTGTTGAACTCTCCCTCCAGCAGGAGCAGGTGTGGAGGGTAGGCGACAACGCAGCGAATGAGCAGCTGCGTCTTCTCGCCACGCTCCGTACGGAGAGGCGGCGCGCGGTGCACGAGCAACGCTGTAGGGGAGGCGGCGATGGGACGGGGCCGTCGAACGCACCGCTGGACGGCCAGTAGACGGGTTAGATAATTTAGCCTTTTTCATTCAAACTTGTAAAATATAATCAAATTTGAATAATTTTTTTATTTTCATGCATTCTTATTGATTTGGGGCATCTAAATGGGGCGCGGGACTAGGCAGTGACGTCCCCAAACGCGACATCAAGCAACAATATTCCTCAAACGCTTGATTCCACATGATTTGACGCGAGTGGAGAGGTCTTACAATTTTTCTTCGAAATGAGAAGCCTGCGTAATGGAATCGAGCATCTTACCTATCTATGCCAGTGTACTTAAACTTTGAGCTAGCACTCCTTTTGTGAAATTTGTATCTGCTGAACTGCTGAAGATGGAACCTCACTGCATGTTGGTGGGATTTCAAGACGTGAGAAGGACGATACGGGAAGACGTACGCATACGTAGACAATAATGCCATATGTACCTCAATAACGAGTTAACGACAGTGGACATGGGATATCCCAGCACGTATAGATGCTAGATTAACGAACGTGCAGCTCAGTTAGAAATCCAGAATCAGGAGCAGATACAAGTGAACATCAGGTTCATGTATAGGGAGGACAGACAGGACGGATTGATGGAGGAGTGCTCCTTAATTGCTGACTAATAAAACAAACAGGTGGGAGGCGGAAACGAGCGGTCAGGATGGAGCGGATGCGCGTCGAAGCCGTTTCGGGCTCGTCGTCACGCGCGCCGTGCGGGGAGCGGGTGTCGGCAGCGGGGCGTCCCCACGTGGCTGCCGCAGTGCACGGAAAGCGAAAGCAGCGCGGCCCCACACGCCAGCTTCTTTCTTTGTTCTTTATCCACTGGGTGTTTCTATATGCGAGAATGAAAGTTCTTTCGTGACGAAATTGCCCTTGAATGATATGCTGCATCCTTTCTGACCAGATTGCCCCTGGCAAATGCAACGGCTTCGTTGCATCCCGGCGCGACTGCACGTGGGCCGGTGGCATCCTAGGCTTTTACTTCATCCTGTTTTCTGATTTCTTCGGATTTCTACCTGTCAAGCATGGCCACAAATATTAAATTTTGCTACACAACAAGGACCAAAGAGGAGGATGGAAGTTGCAACTAATATAGATGTATCTAGACATATCTTAATTTTAGGTACATCCACACTAGTGTCAAGTAATTTGAATCAGAGAAAGTACAAGGTTCGTTAAAAATGGAACACACTATTGGATGTACTCTCTATCTCCAACGATCTTTTTCCTGCGGGGGAGGGCCGTGAAGAACCTAGAAACTGCATTAATCTTCTATGGTGGTAGTGCAAATTACGCTACCACCGCTTCGAGCGGCCATGAGATTCGGCGGCAGGCTAGCCCGAGGCTAACGGAAGGTCGCCGAGGACGTGCGCCGGAAGATTGCCGCAGTCTTCGTACCTTCCCGCTCGACCAATCTGCAAATAACGTTAATAGATCGAAGTCCTTCTTCTTCTCCACCCAGTGGCGGAGCATGGGCTGATTCTTGGGGGGATGGGCTGAGAGGGGCAAAATTACACGATTTTGGGCCAATTTGGGAGGGAAAATGGGCCAAATCCGGGAATTGTTCATGGGCTAGGGGGTGGGGGGCAGCGACCCCCCATGACTTGATTGTAGCTCCGCCAGTGTTTCCACCACCTCGGTGGCCTGAAAGGGGGAGCAAATCGACCACACCGCTTCGATCTGGAGAACCCCAACCAAGCTTTTATCCAAGGGGATGTAGTAGCAGTGTCACGTCCCAGATCTGGCTCCGTCCATCTGAGCACCACGAGCAGCCACGCCGCTGCCACAAACCACCGAAAGCAGCTCACACGCCTCAGCATCAATATCTTCATCGGTATCTCACCATTCTCCACATGGCTAAAACCTAAGTCTAGATACAAGCTAACCCTTTTCCTACTGCTACAACTATAAAGAAAAACACTGGCTTCCTCTTCCCCATCGTGTCCGATCGGTTAGGCCGCCGGAGAGGAGGATGAGATGAGTCAGAAAGGACACGTGAGCTCTCAAGGAATGAGGGAAGAGAGAGAAAACGAGAAAAGGAAATGAGAGCCCATAACTCCATCTTTAATGCAAGGTGTTTACAAAAAGGGGCTTATAAAAATAAATTGATTTTTAGATAAGTATTATTTCTTATTTCCATAGAACAATATGACGAGTGCTAAATTAATTAGGATCATTTGTTGTACAAACAAACATTGGTGATTAAGAATAAACCCAAAAAATTATATAACCACATTGTTTTGTACAAGGTGTTAGTGTAACTATTTTAATTGGCTTTTTTTTTCTAGTGGGATTGCTGACCGGATTGTCAAATTGTGACCATATCATGGCACAGTTCTTTTCGGTTGTGGCTTCTGCGAAAACAACTTAGGCTTTGCTGCGCCAAAGAAAGTGCAGTAACGTTCTTTTAAGCTTATCTTGTCTTAGCTTATTTTATCATTCGTAGGATAAAAAAATATGTAATACCACTAGAATGTGATAGTGATATAAAAATTATACTATGTACTTTCGTTATGTGTTCCCATCTATATGAGCAGAAAATTGATTTATGGGCATCATAAAATACGAAATGTTTCAAGAAAATATAGTGCCGTACTTGAGATGCATGTCAACTAGAAGCAAATTCATCAAATTATTACACAAAATGAGAGAAAAATAATAGGTTCACAACATAAACAAGTTGATAGAAAATGGTAGGTTCATGACATTACAAGTTGAGAGGACATACCAATTTCAAGGTCATACAACTAGTATGGTTCGAAGCAAACAAAACAAAATATTTTTCTCTCTACTTATCTTTCATAAACATCTCTTGTGTCTGATCCATCCAAGTATCATACTAGGCTTGGCGTCCTCGAAACAAGAACAACGGAATTCATCACGATATTCCATTTTTTTCATGAACATTTGTGAAGCATAGAAATGCTCATCACTTTCCGGCAAACCTCCAGCTTTAACCACCATGGTCATCATCTCTTTAAAATCTACTTTTACTAGATCAACAGTCACTATAGATTGAGATGGCATAGAATTTGTTTTATCTTCCCTCTCCGCAAACAAATATACCATAGGCGTGAATTTGGATTGGAGCCTTCGTTGTGTGCATCTTCAAGAATTCCTCACTGTATTTTTTTTGACGCTGTCACCGGGGGGGAGAGGATCCCCACCTGAATATATTGCTTGCCAAAAAGGTTTAGAGGGTACATGTGGATAGGTGGTTACGCCACAGGTCGGCGTCCACTCTTATCTCCGCTTGTCTAAAGCGGTGGGACCAGAGGGTGAAATCTGATACAATGTTCGTCACAGTGAGGGTTGCGGTAATGTCGGAATCTCTGAATACTTTGGCGTTCCTCGCGTCCCATATCTTCCATAGAATGATGAGGGCGATGGAGTTCCAGATCGAGCGAGGCAGGTGGTTTGGCAGCTGGGTGTGCCAGAAACCCGGGAAGTCTGGCGTGGAGGGCGTGATGCGTAGCTGTCTCCAGATTGCAGCAGAGAACGGACAGGTGAAGAAGAGGTGGGCTCGATCTTCCACCTGTGTCTTGCACCTCGGGCATAAGGCTGAGTCGATGATGTGCTTGCGTAGCATGTTAGCTCTAGTGTTGAGCCTGTTAAGGTGTAGAAGCCACCCAAAGACCTTAACTTTCCTTGGCACCTTGGACTGCCAAATTGGCATGACTCCTGGGTCTAGTAGCTGGGACTGGATGTGGAGGTAGGCGCCCTTGGTGGAGAAGGGAGATCCATCTAGCAGTGTTCTTGAGTCCAGAGCGTCCGTCAGTGTGACATCCTGCAAAAGATTAGAGAGGGAGACAAGTTGCTCTGACGCAGCATTGGTGAGTCTACACTGCAGGCCGTTAGATATTCCATTTTGCATAACATCACAAACGAAGGCATGAGGCTTGGTGTGGTGTGAGTATAGAGCTGGGTAAGCAGTGGCTAGGGGTTCTGGAAGGAGCCACGTGTCTTTCCAAAAGAAAACAGACTTTCCATTCTGAACTGAGCAAGTAGTGATCTGTAGCAGTATGTGTAGGTTTTTTGTTATGATCCTACTAAGGTATGAGTGGGTGGAGGCTGTATATAGGGTTGGTGTTTGGGATAGGATCCATTGTTTCCAAGGTAGGTTTTCTGCATGCAAGAATTTGAAGCAGAATTTAAGAAGAAGACAAATGTTCTGTGCGTTTAAATTTTTGGCGCCTAGACCACCTCTGTTAGTCGGAACACAAAGTTTATCCCAAGCAACTAGACACTGAGCACCCGTACAGGTGTCCTCTGCGGCCCAGAAGAAAGCTCTCCGACGCGCGTCTATTTCTTTTATGACGGAAATAGGAATAAGAAATGAGGACATGAAATATGTGGGCAGCGAGTCGAGCACTGCTGAGAGGAGAACTAGTCGTCCTCCTTTGGTGAGAAGGGTAGCACACTGATACGTCCAATTTGCATCACTATTTTGTATCATAATTTGCTGTTATTCATTGATATATTTCATATTGGGACACAATACTTATGTTATTTCATCTATTTTGCATGTTTCATCATCATTGGAGGATCAAGCACCGGGCCAGTTCTGCTTGGAAAAGCACCGTCGAACGCAACATTTCGGAAGATCAACTGGAAGGGAATTTCACGTAAATTCCTATTTTTCCAGATGACGGAGAGAGCCAAAAGGGGGAGCAGAGAGCTGTGGGCCCAGGACCACGGGCGGCGCGGCCCAAGGCCTGGCCGCACCACCCTGTGCTCTGGGGGCCCCACAGCCCCTTTCGCCTCCTTTCTTCGCGTACTCCTTCGTCCGAAAACCTAAGCCACAGAGAGGACCTCACGAAGGGTTACCGCCTCTGCGGGGCGGAGAACACCAGAGAAAAGAGCTCTCCGGGCAGGAATCCGCCAGAAATTCCCCTCGGGGGAAATCGCGCCATCGCCATCGTCATCGAGCGGGACATCATCTCCATCATCATCATCATCATCTCCACCATCTACACCGCCATCACGCTGCACCTCGTCATCGCTGTAGCAATTCGGGTTAAATCTTGATTGTTTGATAGGGGAAACTCTCCCGGTGTTATTCTATACTTGTTGTAGATGCTATTGAGTGAAACCATTGAACCAAGGTTTATGTTCAGATTGTTATTCATCATCATATCACCTCTGATTGTATTCCATATGATGTCTCGTGAGTAGTTCGTTTAGTTCTTGGGGACATGGGTGAAGTCTAAATGCTAGTAGTGAATTATGGTTGAGTAATATTCAATGTTATGATATTTAAGTTGTGGTGTCATTCTTCTAGTGGTGTCGTGTGAACGTCGACTACACGACACTTCACCATTTATGGGCCTAGGGGAGTGCATCTTGTATTCGGTTGCTAATTGCGGGGTTGCCGGAGGACAGAAACCTGAGCCCCGTTAGTATATCGATGCGGGAGGGATCGCGGGATCTCGAGAGTTTAAGGCTGTGGTTGATTTATCTTAATTACTTTCTTGTAGTTGCGGATGCTTGCAAGGGTATAATCACAAGTATGTATTAGTCCTAGGAAGGGCGGTGCATTAGCATAGGTTCACCCACACAACACTTATCAAAACAATGAAGATTATTAAACCACATGAAGCGAAAGTACTAGACTAAAATCCCCGTGTGTCCTCGGGAACGTTTGGTCATTATAAGTAAACAAACCGGCTTGTCCTTTGTGCTAAAAAGGATTGGGCCACTCACTGCAATTATTTCTCTCGCATTTTATTTACTTGTACTTTATTTATCGCAATATCAAAACCCCCGAATACTTGTCTGTGAGTATTTACAGTGAATCCTTCATCGAAACTGCTGCCAACACCTTCTGCTCCTCGTTGGGATCGACATTCTTACTTATCGAAGATACTACGATACACCCCTATACTTGTGGGTCATCAAGACTATTTTCTGGCGCCGTGAAGCGCTATTGGTAAGTGGAATTGGTAAGGAAATTCTTGTTTGTTGATTTCTGCCTGCTGCTATAAATCATTATGGAGAGATCCTCTCTTCAATTTCTATTTGGGAAATCTACTACTACTGCAACGGTAGTGGATGAAGCGCCAGGTGAGGAAGTAGTACCATATAAAATACCTATGAAAATTATTGAACGTGTTATGGATAACCGCTATGAAGGGGATGGGCCTGGTGATCATTTATTTTTTGCATGAATTATGCGGGTTATTCAAATGTGCAGGTATTTCTATGAGTGAAGTTAGGAAGAAACTATTCACTATATCGCTGTCTGGTAAAGCGCCTGGTATAAATTGCTGAAGAATGGTGATTCTATTGATTGGGAGGACATTGTGCCTTTATTTTATTCCAAATTTTATCCTCCAAGTGAAATTCACAAAGATCGGAACCGCATATATAATTTCTGGCCTCATGATGGAGAGAGTATTGCCCAAGCTTGGGGAGATTGAAGTCTTTAATGCTCAAATGCCCCATTCATGAGCTTCCTGGTAATGTTATTATTGATAATTTCTATGCAAGACTTTCTTTTCAAGACAAGACCTTGCTGGATACTTCTTGTTCGATCATTTACACGCAAGAATGAAGAGTTTAAAAGGGACCTTCTTGATCGGATCCAAGAAAATACTGAAGGATGGGAGAACGACAAAGATAGAGAATCAGGTATAATTTATGATTATAAATGCATTGAAGCTTTTATGGATACTGATAAATTTCGTAATATGAGTGCTACATATGGTCTTGATTCCCAAGTTGTTGCAAATCTTTATAAAGCTTTTGCCTCTCATTATGAACTGCCTAAAAATTTTGATAAGTATCATGAACCGTATAAAGATAAAGTTGATTCATCTGTAAACAAATGTGTAGTGATTGAAAGTGTTGATAATGTTATTCTGAAGCTTATATTGAAAAAACTCCTTTCCTGCTAAAATGAAGGAGTACTCTGTCATATCTAGTGCGGTTAATAAAAGTGAAAAGAAACCTAAAGAACCGAAGAACAAATTAAAATTGAACCTGCTGTTGCAATAGTTAAGGATCTTGTGATGAAAATGTGGAGGATGGTCATATTATTTTCTGTGAAGATGCTTCTAATATTGTTTCACATCCTAATAAATCCAAACAAGTTAGTGTTCCTATGCTATCTGTTAGAATTGGTGATCATTGCTATTATGGTTTATGTGATATTGGTGCAAGTGTTAGTGCTATTCCTTATGAGCTTTACACGGAGATTATGCACGAAATTGGTTCTTGTGAACTTGAAGATATTGATGTGGTTATTCATTTGGCTAATAGAGAAACTATTTCTCCAATTGGTATTGTTCGAGATGTGGAAGTTCTATGTGGTAAGATTAAATATCTGCTGACTTTTTGGTACTTGGTTCTGCTGCTAGTGATCATTGTCCTATCATTTTTGGTAGACCTTTTCTAAATACTTGTGGAGCTATTATAGATTGTAAGAAAGAGAAAATTTTGACTAGATTTGCTGGTGAACCTTATGAATTTAACTTTTCTAAATTTACCAAAACTCCTTATAAAGCTGACTTGCCTAGTAATGATTTTAAAATGGAGCAGTGTGCATCTATTGTTCTTGTTCCTAATAATCCTTTGCAACAACATTTGGAGAATAGTGAAAGTGAAGCTTTTAGGAAAGAGATGAGCTTGAGGAAATTTTTCTTCGCCAACCTATTCTCAAGCATGATTTACCGGTGGAAGATTTGGGTACAACACCGCCACCAAAGGAAGATCCCGTTTTTGATTTAAAGCCTTTACCTGACAATCTTAAATATGCTCATATTGATGATAAGAAAATATATCCTGTTATTATTAGTTCTAAGCTTTCAGAGGTTGAGGAAGAAAGGTTATTGGAAATATTGAAGAAACACCGATGAGCTATTGGCTATACTCTTGATGATTTGAAAGGGATTTCTCCTTCTATTTGCCAACATGCTATTAATATGGAAGAAGATGCAAAGCTGTTGTTGAACATCAACGTCGTCTAATTCGAAGATGAAGGAAGTGGTAAGAAACGAGGTATTAAAACTTCTTGAAGCTGGTATTATATATCCTATTGCGATAGTAGATGGGTTAGTCTGTGCATTGTGTTCCTAAGAAAGGAGGAATGACTGTTGTGCCTAATGATAATGATGAGCTTATTCCTCAAAGAATAGTTGTAGGATATAGAATGTGCATTGATTTTCGAAAAGTTAATAAAGTTACTAAGAAAGATCATTACCCTTTACCCTTTATTGATCAAATGCTAGAAAGGTTATCTAAAAATACTCATTTTTGCTTTCTTGATGGTTATTCTGGGTTTTCACAAATTGTTGTTAAAGCTAAAGATCAAGAGAAAACCACTTTTACTTGTCCTTATGGAACTTATGCTTATAGGCGTATGCCTTTTGGTTTATGTAATGCTCCTGCTACTTTTCAAAGATGCATGTCTGCTATTTTTCATGGTTTTTGCGAAAGTATTGTAGAGGTGTTCATGGATGATTTTTCTATGGGAATTCTTTTGATAATTGCTTGCGAAACCTTGATAAAGTTTTGCAGAGATGTGAAGAAACTAACCTTGTTCTTAATTGGGAGAAATGCCACTTTATGGTTAATGAAGGAATTGTATTGGGACATAAAATTTGAGAGAGGTATTGAAGTTGATAGAGCTAAAGTTGAAGCAATTGAGAAGATGCCCTATCAGGGATGTTAAAGGTATTCGTAGTGTTCTTGGTCATGCTGGGTTTTATAGGAGATTTATTAAAGATTTCTCTAAAATTTCAAAGCCTCTTACTAATCTTCTTCAAAAAGATGTACCTTTTGTTTTTGATGATGATTGTAAGGAAGCTTTTGAAACTCTAAAGAAAGCCTTAACAACTGCTCCTGTAGTTGAACCTCCCGATTGGAATTTGCCTTTTGAAATTATGTGTGATGCTAGTGATTTTCTGTAGGCGCTGTTCTTGGACAGCGGGTAGATAAAAAATTAAATGTTATTCATTATGCTAGTAAGACTCTTGATGCTGCTCAAAGAAATTATGCTACAAAAAGGAATTGTTAGCTGTAGTCTTTGCTTGTGACAAGTTTAGACCCTATATTGTTGATTCGAAAGTTACAATTCATACTGATCATGCTGCAATTAGATACCTTATGACAAAGAAAGATGCTAAGCCAAGGCTTATTAGATGGGTACTTCTTTTGCAAGAATTTGATTTACATATTATAGATAGGAAAGGTGCTGATAATCCTGTTGATAATTTGTCTAGATTGGAAAATATTGCTTATGATCCTGTTCCTGTTAATGATAGTTTTCCAAATGAACAATTGGCTGTAACAAAGGTGAGCTCGCGAGAAAGCCCTTGGTATGCAGATTATGCTATGCCTCCAACCTTTTCAGCTCAGCAAAGGAGGAAATTCTTTTATGACTTGAGGCATTATTTTTGGGATGACCCACACTTATATAAAGAAGGAGTGGATGGTATTATGCGAAGATGTGTTCCTGAATATGAACAACAGGAGATATTGAATAAATGTCATGGTAGTGTTTATGGAGGACATCACGCTGGAGATAGAACCGCGCAAAAGGTTCTACAATCAGGTTTTTATTGGCCAACACTCTTCAAAGATGCAAGGAAATTTATTTTATCTTGTGATGAATGTCAAAGAGTTGGTAATATCTCTAGACGCAATGAAATGCCTATGAATTATACTCTTGTTATTGAACCATTCGATTGTTGGGGATTCGACTTCATGGGACCTTTCCCTTCTTCAGACGGTAACACTCATATACTTGTCGCTGTTGATTATGTTACTAAATGGGTAGAAGCTATACCTACAAAAAGTGCTGATGGTGAGACCTCTATAAAAATGCTTGTAGATATTATATTTCCTAGATTTGGAGTACCTAGATATATTATGACTGATGGAGGTTCTCATTTTATTCATGGAGGTTTTAGAAAAACTCTTGCTAAGTATGGTATTAATCATAGAATTGCTTCTGCTTATCATCCTCAAACTAGTGGACAAGTAGAATTATCAAATAGAGAGATTAAAGCTATCTTAGGAAAGACTGTTAATAAATCTAGGAGGAATTGGGCTAGCAAATTGAAAGAAGCACTATGGGCTTATAGAACTGCTTATAAAAATCCTATGGGAATGTCACCTTATAAAATGGTTTATGGAAAAGCTTGTCATTTACCTCTAGAACTAGAGCACAAAGCTTATTGGGCTGTTAGAGAACTAAATAAAGATCCTAAACTAGCCGGTAATAAGAGGTTGTTGCAATTAAGTTCTCTAGATGAATGGAGAAGTGAAGCCTATGAAAATGCTAAACTCTTTAAAGAAAAAGTTAAGAAATGGCATGATAGAAGGATCATCAAAAGAGAATTTAATGTTGGAGATCAAGTTCTATTGTATCGGTCTCGTCTCAGATTCTTTGCAGGGAAATTACTCTCGAAGTGGGAAGGACCATATGTTGTTGAGGAGGTGTATCGTTCAGGAGCAATTAAAATTAGCTCTCTCCAAGGCAATGCCACACAAGTGGTGAATGGACAAAGACTCAAGCATTATATCTCGGGCGATTCTTATAATGTTGATGTTGATATTATTCAAGTGGAAACACCGGAGGCCTTCATCAAAGGACAAATTGACAGTCCGCCAGACTGGACTTTGAATAGGTAACAGTATAGGTAATAAAAAGTCCGCGTTTACCTTTCGAACATTATTTCTGCTGTTTTTAGAAAATATGAAAAATTACGAGTTCGAAACGGAGTGGAAAGGACGCACGAGGCGTGCCACCATAGGCCGCGCGGCCCCACGGCCGCGCCGACCTATGGTATGGCCGCCTCGTTGCCCCTTTCCGACTCTGGTTCGATCTGGAACCTTCCTTTTGTCGTGAAAATTTTTGCTATATAATCCCCGGACCCCTGGAGGTCCGTATATCGTTTTCTCGTCGAGTTTTGTTTCGAGCTGTTTTCTGCGATTTGTTTTGACCTAGAAGCACCATGGTCTCCAACAACAAAGACAAGGGGCCTTGGAGGGAAGAGATGGATGAGAGGATCAATAAGGAGAAGGAGAAGATAGCATCGACAAAAGGAGAGTGGGAAACTACGAGGAGTAAGCCAATTTTGGTGGGATCGGTTAATACTGGGCGTTCTTTTTCTCATAACTTGCAGGGAGCTCTTCCGCCTGCTCCGGACCTCGACTCTTTCCCTTGTGTGGAGGAAGCAATACGGGTTGCGATGAGTTTTGTGATCAATATCGTGCTCTAAGAAGGAAAGTGGAGATACTTCAGGAGGAGAACCAGCGACTTCGCAGAATGCTGGAATATTACTCAAATCCCAGCACAAGGCCGTCACCGCCACACTCGGGTAACAATGAGTCTCTTCAGGTTTTGGTGCAGAATTGCAAAATTGAGAAGCTGAAGCTGAAGGAGATCCTTATGAAGCGAGAGGAATCCATCACCATCATCACCGAAGGAGTAATTCATCATCGGTATTGGCATCCCCTTGGTTTGTTCCAAGCTTGGGGGAGTGCCGCGGTATCACATCATCACCACCTTTATCTTTTACTATCAAGTAGTGTCATATCATGAATAGGGAAGTTATCATATGGAATAGTATGCAATGTGGAAGTATCTCTCTTAGTTAGTTATCTATGTATCCGTTGGTGTGAGTTATCGTTATGGAATATTAATGAGAAGTCTTATCATTTACTTTTTGCACACCTTATTTTAGTTTGCAATCTCCATTATATATATGATTACTCTTGACATGAGTATTGATATCACTTTGGGAGCATTAAGTAAATCTATTTGGTTTTGGCAAACTTAGCATTGGTCAATAGTAACAACATCTTGATGTTTAATAGAAGAGAGAAATACACTTAGATATATTACTATTATCTCTATGCTTAGTATTTTGAAGTTAAAGTTGTTTGTGCTTATGAGAAAGATGCATGATTGTTCTATCATATGTATATTTGTTTGATTCCCTCAACCTTTATGCTTGCTATCAAACCTTGCTAGCCAAAGACCTGTATCGAGAGGAGATGCTTCTCATACATCCATAACCTTAGACCAAACCTATGCCATTTGTGTCCACCATACCTACCTACTACATGGTATTTTCTGCCATTCCAAGTAAATACTTCATGTGCTACCTTTAAATAATTCAAACTATACTACTCCTTATTTGTGTCAATGTTCTATAGCTCATGAGGAAGTATGTGGTGTTTCATCTTTCAATCTTGTTGGGCGGACTTTCACCAATGGACTAGCGGCACATCCGCTTATCCAATAACTTTGCAATAAGAGCTGGCAATGAGGTTCCCAGCCTCAATTAATAACCTTCATTAATAATTCTCTTCACATGTTTTGCTCTGATTCATCAGTAAGCAACTTAATTTTGCAATAGACACTCCTCCATGGTATGTGAATGTTGGAAGGCACCCGAGGATTCGGTTAGCCATGGATTGAGAAAGCCAAGGTTGGGGGAGTGTCATCCTTAATAAAACTAAAATACATGTGTAAACAAAAGAGAAGGGGATGATCTACCTTGCTGGTAGAGATACCGTCCCTCATGGGAGCCGCTCTTTGAAGGTTCTTGGCAAGGGGTTAGAGTACCGCTACCATTCGTTGACAACAACAAACACCGCTCAAAATCTTACTTTTATGCTCTTTATATGATTTCAAAACTTGAAAAGCTCTAGCACATGATTTAATCCCTGCTTCCCTCTGCGAAGGGCCTATCTTTTACTTTTATGTTGAGTCAGTAAACCTATTTCCCTCTATCTCAAGCAAGCAATTGAGTTGTTGTGAACCAATCATTTATGATGTGATCCAGTTAATCATGTCTTTTATACTTTCTTGTTTAGTACCAATTTTATCTGAATGAATATGACTTTGAAGTTATCAATGATTATGAGGAGATTGTTATGCTTAAATATGAAGGCTCAGCTATAAATTCTAATATGAAAGTTTTGTTTAGAAGTACAATCCGTTAGTAGTTCTCTGACCAAGAACAAAGTTTGCCATCACCAATTATGATTTCTTATGCACCTTTACTTGTGATTTCTCTTTACTTATTTCAAGATGAGTTATATGAGGAAGTTGTTTACGAATGTCTTGTGTGAATGAATATGATGCTTCTTGTCCGTATTTTATTTATCGACTCTTCACTCCATAAACATGTGGTCTTGTTTATCGAGCTCAGTTTCGCTTGGGGACAAGCGAGGTCTAAGCTTGGGGGAGTTGATACGTCCAATTTGCATCACTATTTTGTATCATAATTTGCTTGTTATTCATTGATATATTTCATATTGGGACACAATACTTATGTTATTTCATCTATTTTGCATGTTTCATCATCATTGGAGGATCAAGCACCGGAGCCAGGATTCTGCTGGAAAAAGCACCGTCGAACGCAATATTTCGGAAGATCAACGTGGAAGGGAATTTCACGTAAATTCCTATTTTTCCGATGACGGAGGGAGCCAAAAGGGGAGCAGAGAGGAGCCATTTGTGGGCCCAGGACCACGGGGCGGCGCGGCCCAAGGCTGGCGCGCGCCCTGTGTGCTGGGGGCCCCACAGCCCTTTCGCCTCCTTTTCTTCGCGTACTCCTTCGTCCCAAAAACCTAAGCCACAGAGAGGACCTCACGAAGGGTTACAGCCGCCTCTGCGGGAGGAACACCAGAGAGAAAAGAGCTCTCGGCGGGCAGGAATCCGCCGGGAAATTCCCTCCAGGGGGAAATCGACGCCATCGCCATCGTCATCGAGCGGGACATCATCTCCATCATCATCATCATCATCTCCACCATCTACACCGCCATCACCACCGTTGCACCTCGTCATCGCTGTAGCAATTCGGGTTAAATCTTGATTGTTTGATAGGGGAAACTCTCCCGGTGTTATTCTATACTTGTTGTAGATGCTATTGAGTGAAACCATTGAACCAAGGTTTATGTTCAGATTGTTATTCATCATCATATCACCTCTGATTGTATTCCATATGATGTCTCGTGAGTAGTTCGTTTAGTTCTTGAGGACATGGGTGAAGTCTAAATGCTAGTAGTGAATTATGGTTGAGTAATATTCAATGTTATGATATTTAAGTTGTGGTGTCATTCTTCTAGTGGTGTCGTGTGAACGTCGACTACACGACACTTCACCATTTATGGGCCTAGGGGAGTGCATCTTGTATTCGGTTGCTAATTGCGGGGTTGCCGGAGTGACAGAAACCTGAGCCCCCGTTAGTATATCGATGCAGGAGGGATCGCAGGATCTCGAGTTTAAGGCGTGGTTAGATTTATCTTAATTACTTTCTTGTAGTTGCGGATGCTTGCAAGGGGTATAATCACAAGTATGTATTAGTCCTAGGAAGGGCGGTGCATTAGCATAGGTTCACCCACACAACACTTATCAAAACAATGAAGATTATTAAACCACATGAAGCGAAAGTACTAGACTAAAATCCCCGTGTGTCCTCAGGAACGTTTGGTCATTATAAGTAAACAAACCGGCTTGTCCTTTGTGCTAAAAAGGATTGGGCCACTCGCTGCAATTATTTCTCTCGCATTTTATTTACTTGTACTTTATTTATCTGCAATATCAAAACCCCCTGAATACTTGTCTGTGAGTATTTACAGTGAATCCTTCATCGAAACTGCTGCCAACACCTTCTGCTCCTCGTTGGGATCGACATTCTTACTTATCGAAGATACTACGATACACCCCCTATACTTGTGGGTCATCACACACCAGCCCGCGAGGTATTTGTCGCAGCTATCTATGATGGTTTGGAAGGCAGAGGGAGGTAGTTTAGTTGATGATAGGTGATGTCTACGGGTGCTTCTATTCTTGTAGACAGTGTTGGGCCTCCAAGAGCAGAGGTTTGTAGAACAGCAGCAAGTTTCCCTTAAGTGGATTACCCAAGGTTTATCGAACTCAGGGAGGAAGAGGTCAAAGATATCCCTCTCAAGCAACCCTGTAATCACAAAGCAAGAAGTCTCTTGTGTCCCCAACACACCAAATACACTTGTCGGTGTATAGGTGCACTAGTTCGGCGAAGAGATAGTGAAATACAAGTAATATGGATGTATATGAGTGGTAATAGCAATCTGAATAAAATATGGCAGCGAGTAAACATGCAACAAAACAGTAAACAAACGGAGATTCGATGTTTGGAAACAAGGCCTAGGGATCATACTTTCACTAGTGGACACTCTCAACATTGATCGCATAATAAATAACTCTTTCTCTTATGTGCTACATACACTCTTTTGTTGGATGATGAACACATTGAGTAGGATTACACGAACCCTCAATGCCGGAGTTAACAAGCTCCACAATTCAATGTTCATATTTAAATAACCTTAGAGCATAATAGATCATTGCAAAATAAACCAAGAACTAACATAGTGCACACACTGTCCACATTACACTATGAAGGAGGAATAGATCACATCAATACTATCATAATGATAATTAACTCCACAATCTACAAGAGATCATGATCATAGCCTACGACAAGAACCACACGGTGCACACACTAGTCACCTTTACACCAAGTAGGAGGAATAGACTACTTTAATAACATCACATGAGTAGCACACAACTAGTAGCGATACAAAGCTCATCATATGGATCTCAATCATGTAAAGCAGCTCATGAGATCATTGTATTGAAGTACATAGGAGAGAGATTAACCACATAGCTACCGTACAGCCCCGAGCCTCGATGGAGAACTACTCCCTCCTCATGGGAGCAGCAGCGGTGATGAAGATGGCGGTGGAGATGGCAGCGGTGTCGATGGAGAAGCCTTCCGGGGCACTTCCCGTCCGGCGGCGTGCGGGAGACTCCGTCCCCGGATCTTGGCTTCGCGATGGCGGCGGCTCTGGAAGGTTTCGCGTCCGTGGCTTATTTTTAAGGGTTTTCGACGCAGGCTTTATATAGGCGAAAGGGCAGCGTCAGAAGGTCGAAGGGGCGATGACACCATCGGGCGCGCGGCCGAGGTGGGCCGCGCCACCCTATCATCCGGGGCATGTGTGGCCCCCCGGCGACTCGGGTGTTCGGATGCTTCCGGCAAAATAGGAACCTGGGCGTTGATTTCGTCCAATTCCGAGAATATTTCGTTACTAGGATTTGAAACCAAAAACAGGAACTGACACTTCGGCATCTTGTTAATAGGTTAGTTCCAGAAAATGCACGAATATGACATAAAGTGTGCATAAAACATGTAGATATCATCAATAATGTAGCATGGAACATAAGAAATTATCGATACGTTGGAGACGTATCAGCATCCCCAAGGTTCGTCCCGAGCAGGTAAAACGATAACAAAGATAATTTCTTAAGTGACATGCCATCATAACCTTGATCATACTATTGTAAGCATATGTAATGAATGCAGCGATCAAAACAATGGTAATGACATGAGTAAACGAATGAATCATAAAGCAAAGACTTTTCATGAATAGTACTTTCAACACAAGCATCAATAAGTCTTGCATAAGAGTTAACTCATAAAGCAATAAATTCAAAGTAAAGGTATTGAAGCAACACAAAGGAAGATTAAGTTTCAGCGGTTGCTTTCAACTTGTAACATGTATATCTCATGGATATTGTCAACATAAAGTAATATAACAAGTGCAATATGCAAGTATGTAAAAATCAATGCATAGTTCACACAAGTGTTTGCTTCTTAAGGTGGAGAGAGATAGGTAAACTGACTCAACAATAAAAGTAAAAGAAAGGTCCTTCAAAGAGGAAAGCATCGATTGCTATATTTGTGCTAGAGCTTTGATTTTGAAAACATATAGAGAGCATAAAAGTAAAGTTTTGAGAAGTGTTTGTTGTTGTCAACGAATGGTAGTGGGTACTCTAACCCCCTTGCCAGACAAACCTTCAAAGAGCGGCTCCCATTTTATTTTATTTTTGGGTGGCACTCCTTCCAACCTTTCTTTCACAAACCATGGCTAACCGAATCCTCGGGTGCCTACCAACAATCTCATACCATGAAGGAGTGTCTTTTTATTTTAGTTTTATTTAGATGACACTCCTCCCCTTTGCTTTCTCAAGCCATGGCTAACCGAATCCTTCGGGTGCCGTCCAACAATCACATACCATGGAGGAGTGTCTATTTTTGTTAATTAATTTGGGACTGGGAATCCCATTGCCAGCTCTTTTTGCAAAATTATTGGATAAGCGGATGAAGCCACTAGTCCATTGGTGAAAGTTGCCCAACAAGATTGAAAGATAAACACCACATACTTCCTCATGAGCTATAAAACATTGACACAAATAAGAGGTGATAAGTTTTGAATGGTTTAAAGGTAGCACTCAAGCAATTTACTTTGGAATGGCGGAGAAATACCATGTAGTAGGTAGGTATGGTGGACACAAATGGCATAGTGGTTGGCTCAAGGATTTGGATGCATGAGAAGTATTCCCTCTCGATACAAGGCTTAGGCTAGCAAGGTTATTCGAAACAAACACAAGGATGAACCGGTGCAGCAAAACTCACATAAAAGACATATTGTAAACATTATAAGACTCTACACCGTCTTCCTTGTTGTTCAAAAACTCAATACTAGAAATTATCTAGACCTTAGAGACACCAATTATGCAAACCAAATTTTAGCAAGCTCTATGTATTTCTTCATTAATGGGTGCAAAGTATATGATGCAAGAGCTTAAACATGAGCACAACAATTGCCAAGTATCACATTATCCAAGACATTTTAGCAATTACTACATGTAGCAATTTCCAATTCCAACCATATAACAATTTAACGAAGAGGAAACTTCGCCATGAATATTATGAGCAAAGAACACATGTGTTCATACGAACCAGCGGAGCGTGTCCCTCTCCCACACAAGTATGAACTTATTCAGAGAACTAAGATAACGAAACAAAAATAAAAGCACACACAGACGCTCCAAGTAAAGTACATAAAATGTGACCGAATAAAAATATAGTTTCAAGAGAAGGAACCTGATACTTTGTCGATGAAGAAGGGGATGCCTTGGGCATCCCCAAGCTTAGACGCTTGAGTCTTCTTAAAATATGCAGGGATGAACCACGGGGGCATCCCCAAGCTTAGAGCTTTCACTCCTCTTGATCATAGTATATCATACTCCTCTCTTGACCCTTGAAAACTTCCTTCACACCAAACTTCAAGCAAACTCATTAGAGGGTTAGTGCACAATTAATAATTCACATATTCAGAGGTGACACAAACACTCTTTACACTTCTGGACATTGCATAAAGCTACTGGACATTTATGGATCAAAGAAATTCATCCAACATAGCAAATATGGCAATGCGAAATAAAAGGCAGAATCTGCCAAAAACAGAACAGTCCGTAAAGACGAATTTTAAAATGGCACCAGACTTGCTCAAATGGAAAAACTCAAAACTAATGAAAGTTGCGTACATATCTGAGGATCACGCTCGTAAATTGGCAGATTTTTTCGAATTTTCTACAGAGACTTGTGCCCAGATTCGTGACAGACAGCAATGCTGTTTCTGCGCAGCGATTCCAAATATAACATCAACTTTGACATAGAAACTTTACTTGGCACAAAAACATGATAAGGAGAGGTTGCTACAGTAGTAAACAACTTCCAAGACTCAAATATAAAACAAAGTACTGTAGTAAAAACACATGGGTTATCTCCCAAGAAGTTCTTTCTTTATAGCCATTAAGATGGGCTCAGCAGTTTTAATGATGCACTCGCAAGAAATAGAAGTTGAAGCAAAAGAGAGCATCAAGAGGCAAATTCAAAACACATTTAAGTCTAACATGCTTCCTATGCATAGGAATCTTGTAAATAAACAAGTTCATGAAGAGCAAAGTAACAAGCATAGGAAGATAAAACAAGTGTAGCTTCAAAAATTTCAGCACATAGAGAGGTGTTTTAGTAACATGAAATTTTTTACAACCATATTTTCCTCTCTCATAATAACTTTCAGTAGCATCATGAGCAAACTCAACAATATAACTATCACATAAAGCATTCTTATCATGAGTCTCATGCATAAAATTATTACTCTCAACATAAGCATAGTCATTGTTATTAATTGTAGTGGGAGCAAATTCAACAAAGTAGCTATCAAATATAGGAGGTATATTGTAATCATAATCAAATTTATCCTCCATAACAGGTGGTAACAAAAGACTACTATCATTATAATCATCATAAATGGGAGGCAAAGTATCATCAAAGTAAATTTTCTCCTCAATGCTTGGGGGACTAAAAATATCATGCTCATCAAAGCCAGCTTCCCCAAGCTTAGAATTTTCCATAGCATTAGCAACAATAGTGTTCAAAGCATTCATATTAATATGTTCCATGGGTTTTTTAATTTTCGCATCAAACCATCCATGTCTTAAATCAGGAAATAGAATAAGAAGGTCATTGTTGTCCATTATGCCTAACTAGTGTAAACAAGAAACCAAATTTTGCAATTGCAGAGTCTAAAGGAAATAGCTTCGAGTACTTACAAATAGGAAAATAGCTTAGTAGCCGAGATCCGGAGTGTGGGTACCTTTTACTTTTCCTCCTCGGCAACGGCGCCAGAAAAGTGCTTGATGTCTACGGGTGCTTCTATTCTTGTAGACAGTGTTGGGCCTCCAAGAGCAGAGGTTTGTAGAACAGCAGCAAGTTTCCCTTAAGTGGATTACCCAAGGTTTATCGAACTCAGGGAGGAAGAGGTCAAAGATATCCCTCTCAAGCAACCCTGTAATCACAAAGCAAGAAGTCTCTTGTGTCCCCAACACACCAAATACACTTGTCAGGTGTATAGGTGCACTAGTTCGGCGAAGAGATAGTGAAATACAAGTAATATGGATGTATATGAGTGGTAATAGCAATCTGAATAAAATATGGCAGCGAGTAAACATGCAACAAAACAGTAAACAAACGGAGATTCGATGTTTGGAAACAAGGCCTAGGGATCATACTTTCACTAGTGGACACTCTCAACATTGATCGCATAATAAATAACTCTTTCTCTTATGTGCTACATACACTCTTTTGTTGGATGATGAACACATTGAGTAGGATTACACGAACCCTCAATGCCGGAGTTAACAAGCTCCACAATTCAATGTTCATATTTAAATAACCTTAGAGCATAATAGATCATTGCAAAATAAACCAAGAACTAACATAGTGCACACACTGTCCACATTACACTATGAAGGAGGAATAGATCACATCAATACTATCATAATGATAATTAACTCCACAATCTACAAGAGATCATGATCATAGCCTACGACAAGAACCACACGGTGCACACACTAGTCACCTTTACACCAAGTAGGAGGAATAGACTACTTTAATAACATCACATGAGTAGCACACAACTAGTAGCGATACAAAGCTCATCATATGGATCTCAATCATGTAAAGCAGCTCATGAGATCATTGTATTGAAGTACATAGGAGAGAGATTAACCACATAGCTACCGGTACAGCCCCGAGCCTCGATGGAGAACTACTCCCTCCTCATGGGAGCAGCAACGGTGATGAAGATGGCGGTGGAGATGGCAGCGGTGTCGATGGAGAAGCCTTCCGGGGCACTTCCCCGTCCCGGCGGCGTGCGAACAGACTCCTGTCCCCCAGATCTTGGCTTCGCGATGGCGGCGGCTCGGAAGGTTTCGCGTACCGTGGCTTATTTTTTAAGGGTTTTCACGGGGGCTTTATAGGCGAAAGGGCAGCGTCGGAAGGTCGAAGGGGCGATGACACCATAGGGCCGCGCGGCCGTGGGGGCCGCGCCACCCTATCATCTGGGGCATGTGTGGCCCCCCTGCGACTCTCGGGTGTTCCGGATGCTTCCGGCAAAATAGGAACCTGGCGTTGATTTCGTCCAATTCCGAGAATATTTCGTTACTAGGATTTCTGAAACCAAAAACAGCAAAAAGGAACTGACACTTCGGCATCTTGTTAATAGGTTAGTTCCAGAAAATGCACGAATATGACATAAAGTGTGCATAAAACATGTAGATATCATCAATAATGTAGCATGGAACATAAGAAATTATCGATACGTTGGAGACGTATCAATAGGGGAAGGCCAAGATAGGTTTGAGGGAAGGTGGATAGGGAGGTACCTAGGGTGTTGGATGCGGCGTTGGCGATGTTGGTGTCCACATTCATAGGGACAAGGGTTGTCTTGTGGAAGTTAATGGTTAGGCCTGTGGCGTTTGCGAATTTATGAAGGATTTTTTTTAAATTATGTGCCGCATGAGGTGTTGCTCGCAAGATAATAAGCGTGTCGTCGGCATATTGTAGAACCGGGCACGGTTCGGTGTCTGATAGCGGGTGCTGAAGGAGGCCATCCCGACAGGCGTTGGCGATCAATTTCTGTAGTAGGTCGGCGACTGTGATGAAAAGGTATGGTGAGAGGGAGTCCCCCTGACGAAGCCCTTGTTTACAGTTTATCCAGTTACCTGGGACTCCGTTTAGGAGGACGGCTGTTTTGCCCGTGGCTAGAAGGTTGTGTATCCATGCACAGAATTTTGGCGGGAAACCTCTATGTTGAAGGATTTGGAGGAGGGAAACCCAGTTGATGGAGTCGAAAGCCTTTTTGAAGTCAAGTTTGATGACGAGTGTGGGGGCGTTCCTTTTGTGGCAACAGTTTAGGATGTCAGCTGCGAGCACAAAATTTTCTGCGATGCATCTCCCTCGAATGAATCCTGTTTGGTTAGGGTCAACGATGGTAGGGATTAGTTTTTGCAGTCGATTTGTTAGGGTTTTGGCAATAGCTTTGAGGGGGCAGTTTTGCAGGGAAATTGGTCTAAAAGCATCCGGTGTCGTGGCATTGTCGGTTTTAGGGATCAGAACCATGAATGCACGATTAAGACCGTCGAGATCCAAGTCTCCATCATGAAACTTGTTGAAGAGAGTGAGAATTGTTGGTTTGACCGTGGTCCAGAATTTTCGATAGAAGCCCGGCCCAAAACCGTCCGGTCCAGAGGAGGCTGTGGTGTTCATGGCGAAAAAAGCTTGTGTGATTTCTTCTGGAGTGAAAGGATTGTCAAGGTGACATAGGTGATGGTCTATAGGCTGGTAAATATCGTTTAGATCGAAGTCCCAAGATGTTTGTGAGGTTGTGCCTAGTAGATTAGAGTAGAAGGAGGTAAGGATTTCTGATTTTTGCGAGTGATTGGAGAAATGTACACCATTATGTTCGATGGAGGAGATTTTGTTGTTCCTAAGTCTGTTAGATGCGCAGATGTGGAAATATTTTGTGTTTTCATCACCGTCAATAGCGAATTTAATTTTGGACCTAGTTTTCCAGTGGTCAACTGATACGTCTCCAACGTATCGATAATTTCTTATGTTCCATGCTACTTTATTGATGATACCTACATGTTTTATGCACATTATATGTCATATTTATGCATTTTCTGGAACTAACCTATTAACAAGATGCCGAAGAGCCAGTTGCTGTTTTCTGTTGTTTTTGGTTTCATAAATCCTAGTAAGGAAATATTCTCGGAATTGGACGAAACTTTCGCCCAGGGTCCTATTTTTGCACGAAGCTTCCAGAAGACCGAAGAGATAACGAAGTGGGGCACGAGGCAGCCAGGGGCTAGGGCGGCGCGGCCCAGGCCCTGGCCGCGCGGCCCTACCTCCTGGGCACCTCGTGTGGCCCCCGCGTTGACCTTCCGCCTACTTAAAGCCTCCGTCGCGAAACCCCAGCATGAGAGACGGGAAAACCTTCCAGACGCCGCCGCCGCGAATCCCATCTCGGGGGATTCAGGAGATCGCCTCCGGCACCCTGCCGGGGGATTCATCTCCCGGAGGACTCTACACCGCCATGGTCGCCTCCGGAGTGATGAGTGAGTAGTTCACCCCTGGACCATGGGTCCATAGCGTAGCTAGATGGTCGTCTTCTCCTTGTTGTGCTTCATTGTTGGATCTTGTGAGCTGCCTAACATGATCAAGATCATCTATCTGTAATTCTATATGTTGTGTTTGTCGGGATCCGATGGATAGAGAGTACTATGATTATGGTGATTATCAATCTATTGTTTATGTGTTGTTTATGATCTTGCATGCTCTCCGTTACTAGTAGAGGCTCTGGCCAAGTTTTTACTCTTAACTCCAAGAGGGAGTATTTATGCTCGATAGTGGGTTCATGCCTCCATTGAATCTGGGACAGTGACAGAAAGTTCTAAGGTTGTGGATGTGCTGTTGCCACTAGGGATAAAACATTGATGCTATGTCTAAGGATGTAGTTGTTGATTACATTACGCACCATACTTAATGCAATTGTCGTTGCTTTGCAACTTAATACTGGAGGGGGTTCGGATGATAACCTGAAGGTGGACTTTTTAGGCATAGATGCAGTTGGATGGCGGTCTATGTACTTTGTCGTAATGCCCAATTGAATCTCACTATATTTATCATATCATGTATATGCATTGTTATGCCTTTCTCTATTTGTTAATTGCCCGTGTAATTTGTTCACCCAACATGCTTTTATCTTATGGGAGAGACACCTCTAGTGAACTGTGGACCCCGGTCCTATTCTTTACATAGCATACAATCTTGCAGTTGTTTTCTTTGCAAACATCTTCCACTCGATACGTTTAATCCTTTGTTACAACAAGGTGAGATTGACAACCTCACTTTTCGTTGGGACAAAGTACTTGGGTGTGTTGTGCGGGTTCCGTTGGCGCCGGAATCCCTGTTGTTGCGCCGCATCACATTTCGCGACCATCAACCTTCAACGTGCTTCTTGGCTTGTCGATTAAACCTTGGTTTCTTTCTGAGGGAAAACTTGCTACTGTGCGCATCATACCTTTCTCTTGGGGTTCCCAACGAACGTGTGAGTTACACGCCATCAAGCTCTTTTTCCGCGTTGCCGGGAGATCAAGACACGCTGCAAGGGGTCTCCACTTCTCAATCTCTTTACTTTGTTTTTGTCTTGCTTTATTTTATTTACTACTTTGTTTGCTGCACTAAATCAAAATACAAAAAATTAGTTGCTAGTTTTACTTTATTTACTATCTTGCTCTCTATATCAAAAACACAAAAAAATTAGTTACTTGCATTTACTTTATCTAGTTTGTTTTATTTACTGTTGCTAAAATGAATACCCCTGAAAATACTAAGTTGTGTGACTTCACAAATGCAAATAATAATGATTTCCTATGCACACCTATTGCTCCACCTGCTACTACAGCAGAATTCTTTGAAATTAAACCGCTTTATTGAATTTGGTTATGAGAGATCAATTTTCTGGTGTAGTTCGATGATGCTGCTGCCCATCTCAATAATTTTGTTGAACTTTGTGAAATGCAAAAGTATAAAGATGTAGATGGTGATATTATTAAATTGAAAGTGTTCCCTTTCTCATTAAGAGGAAGAGCTAAAGATTGGTTGCTATCTTTGCCTAAGAATAGTATTGATTCATGGACTAAATGCAAGGATGCTTTTATTGGTAGATATTATCCTCCCGCTAAAATTATATCTTTGAGAAGTAGCATAATGAATTTTAAGCAATTAGATACTGAACATGTTGCTCAAGCATGGGAGAGAATGAAAACTTTGGTAAAGAATTGCCCAACCCATGGACTGACTACTTGGATGATCATCCAAACCTTCTATGCAGGACTAAATTTTTCTTCGCGGAATTTATTGGATTCAGCTGGAGGTACCTTTATGTCCATCACATTGGGGGTGGCTACAAAAATTCTTGATGATATGATGATAAATTACTCTGAATGGCACACGGAAAGAGCTCCACAAGGTAAGAAGGTAAATTCTGTTGAAGAAACCTCTTCCTTGAGTGATAAGATTGATGTGATTATGTCTATGCTTGTTAATGGTAGATCTAATGTTGATCCAAATAATGTTCCTTTAGCTTCATTGGTTGCTCAAGAAGAAAATGTTGATGTGAATTTCATTAAAAATAATAATTTCAACAACAATGCTTATAGGAACAACTCTGGTAATAACTATAGGCCATATCCTTCTGCTAATGGTAATGGTTATGGTAATTCTTATGGGAATTCTTACAATAATAATAGGAGTGTACCCCTGGTCTTGAAGCCATGCTTAAAGAATTTATTAGTACACAAACTGCTTTTAACAAATCTTGAGGAAAAGCTTGATAAAATTGATACTATCGCTTCTAGAGTTGATAGACTTGCCTCTGATGTAAATCTTTTAAAATTGAAAGTTATGCCTAATAATGATATTGATAATAAGATTACTACTACAGCAAATGCCATCCAAGTTAGAATTAATGAGAATATAAGATTAATGGCTGAATTGCGTGCTAGGTGGGATAGAGAAGAAAATGAAAAACTAGCTAAAGAGAATAATGTAGCTAAAGTTTGGACTATTACCACCACTAGTAATGCTAATTCTTTACATGTTGCTGCACCTCCTACTATCAATGGTAAAATAATTGGTGTTGGCAATGTTTCTACTCCTAGTGCAAAGCGTACAAAACGCCTGAAATTGCTAAAACTGCTGACTGCTTGTGATAAAACTGCTGAAATTTTTTCCAACCTTGGGAACAATGATCCCATTGCTGTAGCTCATAATGATTTAGATTTTGATGATTGCCACATCTCTGAAGTTATAAAGTTCTTACAAAAACTTGCTAAAAGTCCTAATGCTAGTGCTATAAATTTAGCCTTTACAAAACATATTACAAATGCTCTCATAAAAGCTAGAGAAGAGAAACTAAAACTTGAAACTTCTATTCCTAGAAAGTTAGAAGATGGTTGGGAGCCCATCATTAAAATGAAATTCAATGACTTTGAATGTAATGCTTTATGTGATCTTGGTGCAAGTATTTGTTATGCCTAAAAAGATTTATGATATGCTTGACTTGCCACCATTGAAGAATTGTTATTTGGATGTTAATCTTGCCGATAATGTTAAAAAGAAACCTTTGGGGAGGATTGATAATGTGCACATTACGGTTAACAATAACCTTGTCCCCGTTGATTTTGTTGTCTTGGATATCGAATGCAATGCATCTTGTCCTATTGTGTTGGGAAGACCTTTTCTTGAACTGTTGGTGCTATTATTGATATGAGGGAAGGTAATATTAAATATCAATTTCCTCTCAAGAAAGGTATGGAACACTTCCCTAGAAAGAGAATTAAGTTGCCTTTTGATTCTATTATTAGAACAAGCTATGATGTTGATGCTTCTACTCTCGATGTTACTTGATTTGCACTTTCTGCGCCTAGGGCGTTAAAGAAAAGCGCTTATGGAGACAACCCATGTTTTTACCTACAGCAATTTTTTGTTTTGTTGAGTCTTGAAGTTGTTTACTACTGTAGCAACCTCTCCTTATCATGTTTTTGTGCCAAGTAAAGTTTCTATGTCAAAGTTGATGTTATATTTGGGATCGCTGCGCAGAAACAGCATTGCTGTCTGTCACGAATCTGGGCACAGTTCTCTGTAGAAAATTCGAAAAAATCTGCCAATTTACGAGCGTGATCCTCAGATATGTACGCAACTTTCATTAGTTTTGAGTTTTTCCATTTGAGCAAGTCTAGTGCCAGCTTTAAATTCGTCTTTACGGACTGTTCGTTTTTGACAGATTCTGCCTTTTATTTCGCATTGCCTCTTTTGCTATGTTGGATTTATTTCTTTGATCCATAAATGTCCAGTAGCATTATGCAATGTCCAGAAGTGAAAATAATGATTGTGTCACCTCTGAATGAGTGAATTATTAATTGTGCACTAACCCTCTAATGAGTTTGCTTGAAGTTTGGTGTGAAGGAAGTTTTCAAGGGTCAAGAGAGGAGAATGATATACTATGATCAAGAGGAGTGAAAGCTCTAAGCTTGGGGATGCCCCGTGGTTCACCCCTGCATATTTTAAGAAGACTCAAGCGTCTAAGCTTGGGGATGCCCAAGGCATCCCCTTCTTCATCGACAACATCATCAGGTTCCTCCCCTGAAACTATATTTTTATTCAATCACATCTTGTGTTCTTTACTTGGAGCGTCGGTTTGTTTTTGTTTTTGTTTTGTTTGAATAAAATGGATCCTAGCATTCACTTTGTGGGAGAGAGACACGCTCGCTGTTGCATATGGACACATGTGTCCTTAGGCTTTACTCATAATGTTCAAGGCGAAGTTTCTTCTTCGTTAAATTGTTATATGGTTGGAATTGGAAAATGCTACATGTAGTAATTCTAAAATGTCTTGGATAATGTGATACTTGGCAATTGTTGTGCTCATGTTTAAGCTCTTGCATCATATGCTTTGCACCCATTAATGAAGAAATACATAGAGCTTGCTAAAATTTGATTTGCATACTTGGTTTCTCTAAGGTCTAGATAATATCTAGTATTGAGTTTTGAACAACAAGGAAGACGGTGTAGAGTCTTATAATGTTTACAATATGTCTTTTATGTGAGTTTTGCTGCACTTGTTCATCCTTGAGTTTGCTTCAAATAACCTTGCTAGCCTAAACCTTGTATCGAGAGGGAATACTTCTCATGCATCCAAAATCCTTGAGCCAACTACTATGCCATTTGTGTCCACCATAACTACCTACTACATGGTATTTCTCCGCCATTCCAAAGTAAATTGCTTGAGTGCTACCTTTAAAATTCCATCATTCACCTTTGCAATATATAGCTCATGGGACAAAATAGCCTTAAAAACTATCGTAGTATTGAATATGTACTTATGCACTTTATCTTTTATTAAGTTGCTTGTTGTGCGATAACCATGCTTCTGGGGAACGCCATCAACTATTGTTGAATATCATGTGAGTTGCTATGCATGTCCGTCTTGTCTGAAGGATCTATCATTTTAGTGGTTGGAGCATGCAAAATTGTTAGAGAAGAACATTGGGCCGCTAACTAAAGCCATGAATCATGGTTGAAGTTTCAGTTTTGGACATATATCCTCAATCTCATATGAGAATAATAATCATTGCTACATGCTTATGCATTTAAGAGGAGTCCATTATCTGTTGTCCATGTTGTCCCGGTATGGATGTCTAAGTTGAGAATAATCAAAAGCGAGAAATCCAAAATGCGAGCATTCTCCTTAGACCTTTGTACAGGCGGCATGGAGGTACCCCTTTGTGACACTTGGTTGAAACATGGCATGCAAAGATCTGGTAGTCCAAGCTAAGTAGGACGAGGTGCGGGCACTATTAGTATACTATGCATGAGGCTTGCAACTTGTAAGATATAATTTACATAACTCATATGCTTTATTACTACCGTTGACAAAATTGTTTCATGTTTTCAAAATAAAAGCTCTAGCACAAATACAACAATCGATGCTTTCCTTTTGAAGGACCATTCTTTTACTTTTATTGTTGAGTCAGTTTACCTATCTCCTTCCACCTTAAGAAGCAAACACTTGTGTGAACTGTGCATTGATTCCTACATACTTGCATATTGCACTTGTTATATTACTTTATGTTGACAATATCCATGAGATATACATGTTATAAGTTGAAAGCAACCGCTGAAACTTAATCTTCCTATGTGTTGCTTCAATACCTTTACTTTGATTTATTGCTTTATGAGTTAACTCTTATGCAAGACTTATTGATGCTTGTCTTGAAGTACTATTCATGAAAAGTCTTTGCTTTATGATTCATTGTTTACTCATGTCATTACCTTTGTTTTGATCGCTGCATTCATTACATATGTTTACAAATAGTATGATCAAGATTATGATGGCATGTCACTTCAGAAATTATCTTTGTTATCGTTTTACCTGCTCGGGACGAACTAAGCTTGGGGATGTTGATACGTCTCCAACGTATCGATAATTTCTTATGTTCCATGCTACTTTATTGATGATACCTACATGTTTTATGCACATTATATGTCATATTTATGCATTTTGGAACTAACCTATTAACAAGATGCCGAAGAGCCAGTTGCTTGTTTTTCTGCTTTTTGGTTTCGAAATCCTAGTAAGGAAATATTCTCGAAATTGGACGAAACTTTCGCCCGAGGTCCTATTTTTGCACGAAGCTTCCAGAAGACCGAAGAGATAACGAAGTGGGGCCACGAGGCAGCCCGGGGCTAGGGCGGCGCGGCCCAAGCCCTGGCCGCGCGGCCCTACCCCCTGGGCACCTCGTGTGGCCCCCTGCGTTGACCTTCCGCCTACTTAAAGCCTCCGTCGCGAAACCCCCAGTACGAGAGCCACGATACGGAAAACCTTCCAGAGACGCCGCCGCCGCGAATCCCATCTCGGGGATTCGGAGATCGCCTCCGGCCCTGCGGGGAGATTCATCTCCCGGAGGACTCTACACCGCCATGGTCGCCTCCCGGAGTGATGAGTGAGTAGTTCACCCCTGGACCATGGGTCCATAGCGGTAGCTAGATGGTCGTCTTCTCCTTGTTGTGCTTCATTGTTGGATCTTGTGAGCTGCCTAACATGATCAAGATCATCTATCGTAATTCTATATGTTGTGTTTGTCGGGATCCGATGGATAGAGAGTACTATGATTATGGTGATTATCAATCTATTGTTTATGTGTTGTTTATGATCTTGCATGCTCTCCGTTACTAGTAGAGGCTCTGGCCAAGTTTTTACTCTTAACTCCAAGAGGGAGTATTTATGCTCGATAGTGGGTTCATGCCTCCATTGAATCTGGGACAGTGAAAAGTTCTAAGGTTGTGGATGTGCTGTTGCCACTAGGGATAAAACATTGATGCTATGTCTAAGGATGTAGTTGTTGATTACATTACGCACCATACTTAATGCAATTGTCTGTTGCTTTGCAACTTAATACTGGAGGGGTTCGGATGATAACCTGAAGGTGGACTTTTTAGGCATAGATGCAGTTGGATGGCGGTCTATGTACTTTGTCGTAATGCCCAATTGAATCTCACTATATTTATCATATCATGTATATGCATTGTTATGCCTTTCTCTATTTGTTAATTGCCCGACTGTAATTTGTTCACCCAACATGCTTTTATCTTATGGGAGAGACACCTCTAGTGAACTGTGGACCCCGGTCCTATTCTTTACATAGCATACAATCTCTTGTTTTTACTGTTTTCTTTGCAAACATCTTCCACTCGATACGTTTAATCCTTTGTTACAGCAAGCCGGTGAGATTGACAACCTCACGTTTCGTTGGGACAAAGTACTTGGGTTGTGTTGTGCAGGTTCCACGTTGGCGCCGGAATCCCTGTTGTTGCGCCGCATCACATTTCGCGACCATCAACCTTCAACGTGCTTCTTGGCTCCTCTGGTTCGATTAAACCTTGGTTTCTTTCTGAGGGAAAACTTGCTACTGTGCGCATCATACCTTCCTCTTGGGGTTCCCAACGAACGTGTGAGTTACACGCCATCATCAACCGTGGTTCTGATTGCCCTGCGTAGGGTTATAATTAGGACGTGTCTGAGGGCGAGTTCACCATTAGAGAGAGGCCGATGTTCTTCAATCAAATCGAGGAGGGAGATGACATGTTTGCAGTTATTTTCGACGAGGTGAGATGGCATGGTCTGGCGGCGCCATTTTTTGAGCGCGAACCTTGTTTTTTTAATTTTAGCGACAAGGCTGCGGGCTGCGTCGTTTGTGGCCTGGTTTTGGGCCCAAATGTCGTGGACTATTTGGCGGCAGAATTCCTCACTGTATTGTCTCGTGCGTCAATTATATTTATCTGGATCGGCTTGACTTATTAACAAATTTATTCTAGTACTAGTTATACTAGTAGAATGCCCGTGCTTCGCCACGGCCCTTTAACGTAGTGTCAAATGCATAAACGTGTAAATAATGCATGCAAATATTAAAGTATATAAAATAAATATATAATACTTAAAATATTTAAAGATCCACTTCGCACAATTCATTTTGTAGAAGAGAAATGACTGAATACATTATTTATTAAAGTCATGGTCCATTGACGCGTCTAAGGTATTCTCGCACGATCTCAGGAATGTTGTCTTCAACTTCATTAGCCAGATACTTGAGTATGTGTATCAAAAACTTTTTCCTTAGCTCGTAACCATCTTGCACAATTGGTATATCATGTTAAGATGAAGTTTTCTTCCCACAAAAAAATATAAGATTGTGAATATAGAGTACTCACGCTGCAAACTGGATGAACAAATCTTTTACCATCCCATGAAAACATAAAACTAAATACTAAGTATCCAAACAATTTTCTACAAATAAATGGAACATATCATTATATTGGTCATTAGAATGACGATAAAATAAGCTGCTTGTAAAGATAACTGAGAAAAATCACCTGTCGGGGCTTGTTGGTATTGGGATATTGTGAGGATATTTACGTGGCCAGAAATAAATATCGGAATTCCAGCCAGGTTGCGCTATCTCAAGAGCATCATTTAGATAGAATGAACACCTTTGTAATTTTAGTTGGTACCTCTCTTCTGATAGAGTTTCAGAACATGGGTCTAAAATACATACACGACACTCATGTTTGTCGATGGTGAACAAGATGAAGTTGCCAAGAAATGCGTGTGGCAAAAAAATCTGCAAGTGGTGAGCATTAAAACACATAAATCATGTTAATAATGAAAAAGAGACTAACTTACCATGTTGCATGATGATATATTATGGTCTATCCCAGGCCAGCTATGAAAAAATGTTGCCAACTCCTTAATATCTGGCTTAACACGCCAAAGTGGATGTTTTCTACCATCGAGTATCGCCGACTGAGATGAAAAAAGGTTTAGAACCATAACAGTGACAATAAATATGCGATTATAATAACTTACACAAAATCTTAAGTCCATGTTATGCACGGGAGGCTCTATCAAAAATTGTATCTCATCACATGCCACTATGCGCACAGCCATGTTGAAACAATCCTTGTCCATTGGCTGGTCCATCCTGAGTATGTCCTGAATTTGCTTTAGAGTTAATCCTAGTGGATAAGGTGTGGAGCTTCGCACCCATTCTTTTCTGCAAAATAATTGATAAGAATAATGATATGATAATAATATGTACCGACGCTTGATCATTATCTTATGAGGCTTACTTCAAACATGTTGCATCGTCAATGGACATGATGTATTTGCATATCTCGTCAACAAACTCATGTGGTTTGGTGGACAAGGTGCAAATATGAAGCTGGATATTTTCTTTGGCTACATCTCCTTGGTGTTCTTTACCTAGACTTGGCAATTCCGTAATATCAGAGTCGGATCCATTTTCTTGATCTTTAGATTGATTATATATCGGACTGCCTCTTATTTTGTTCAGTTCCGAATCATGCAATATGGAAATTAATTTTCTTCGGAATGCTTTCATATCCTCCTACAAAGTAGTAAGAAACATTGATATTGTAAATTAATAATTTAAGATGCAAGACACTACTAACAGCCTCTAAACAAAAATAATACCTGAGTGATGCAGTCAGAAAGCATATCGCCTGTCCAATATTCCATAAAGTTTAGCATGAACAACCCGCACGATGCGCTACAAAATTAGCAAATGTTATAGTAGAATTCTATCTAGACCGTAATTTTCACATTCGAAAGTTGAACAGATTCAACATACCCATCAGTCTGCAGTGGTTTTTTGATATGCTCTACTATTGGCCATGTCGTGACATCGAGATCGTGCCACTTTTCACCTTTGTCAAATCCCCTTCTTTGGGATGCAATCTTTAAGTGCTTCTCAAGTCCTCGGAGCTGTTATATGAGGAAAAAAGATATTAGACACTGAGGAAAATAAAAAATGTCAAGAGGAGATCATAATCAAATAACTTACCATAAACGTGAGGTCAGTTCTACCCATTCCAGGACCAAGTGAGTCTAATACTAAATTGTTAAGGAGATGTAGGGTGCCATCTCGCCGTGGTCAACATGGGTAGAACTGACCAATTTAATACTATACCTTATTGTCAACTCTGTTAAGTAGATGATCACATGCACGCATGCAATATATGTAGGCATTTATCACCTACAATTGAACACATAAAATACATTTAAATTAAAAATAGACACAAATTATGTAAATAGTGATTTCTTGTTGACTTACATCATCGGGCAGAAATCCGTCATCACATGTAAGACACTTTAAATGGTCATTAGATAGCGATGCATCACCGATCTTCACAAAGTTGGTATTTTTAGGTGCAGACATTATTGATTCAATGACGGCAAAATCTTTCGCGGTGCAGACATAGTCTGGCAAGATATATAAGTGTGCCACATTAATTACATAAAAAGTAATATAGCAAAAAGGAAAGGCGGAACTAAGTACCTTTTGGGATAACGTTTGTGTTTTCTTTTTTTGGTTCATTATGACATGACTCCTTTGGATTTGTAAGAGTCGGTGAGTCTAGGCTCCCTTCCGTCAAGGTAGCCTCGAGGCCTTTGGTGATGGCTTCTTTTAAAACATCTACATCCATTTTTATATTGACCATGACCTGCAAAAATGAAATCAATTATAAATATCTTTTTATCTAGGAACATGGGTTTAGAAAAATATAATCAAAATCACCTTGGTTGATTCAGTAAAACTCGTCTCTTCCACCAACATTGTATCTGAACCTATATCGATATGATCTTTCAAAGCATCTGTAGTATTTTTTTAGTTGGATTCAGTAAAACTCGTCTCTTCCACCAACATTGTATCTGAACCTATATCGATAGGTTCTATTTTGTGCCAGATTCGTGTTTATTTCAGTGGTATAATAGACACTACATTTTTAGTACAACTACTTGATCGTATATATCTTGCAATCTGAATATGCTATTCCTTCTGAGATGCAGGACGTGTAACTGCTAACAGGGCTACTTCTGCGGTTCTATTTTCTCCCTCAACGTGCTGCTCATCATGATCGATTCTGCCCAAAGAGGATCCGTGAAAGTTCTTTTAAGAGGAACCTGGCTAGTGAAGACGGCAGGCTTGACGACGAAGGTCTTTTTACTCGATGGCGACTTTGGTCAGCGAGATGAAGAAGACGGCTGACAGCGACTTTGGTCAGCGCGATGAAGACGACGGTCAGCAGCGACCCTGGTTGTGGTCAGCGTGATGAAGACGACAGTGCCATTTTTTTGATGGTGTGTTAGTTGAGAAATAGTAGGTGTTTGTTGTGCCATTTCAAATTTTGAAAAGCTACGTCTAATGGTGTGGAGTTGTTTGTTATCCACGGGCTGGTATTTCTCCTCGTTGACTTACATCATCGGGCAGAAATCCGTCATCACATGTAAGACACTTTAAATGGTCATTAGATAGCGATGCATCACCGATCTTCACAAAGTTGGTATTTTTAGGTGCAGACATTATTGATTCAATGACGGCAAAATCTTTCGCGGTGCAGACATAGTCTGGCAAGATATATAAGTGTGCCACATTAATTACATAAAAAGTAATATAGCAAAAAGGAAAAGGCGGAACTAAGTACCTTTTGGGATAACGTTTGTGTTTTCTTTTTTTGGTTCATTATGACATGACTCCTTTGGATTTGTAAGAGTCGGTGAGTCTAGGCTCCCTTCCGTCAAGGTAGCCTCGAGGCCTTTGGTGATGGCTTCTTTTAAAACATCTACATCCATTTTTATATTGTCCATGACCCGCAAAAATGAAATCAATTATAAATATCTTTTTATCTAGGAACATGGGTTTAGAAAAATATAATCAAAATCACCTTGGTTGATTCAGTAAAACTCGTCTCTTCCACCAACATTGTATCTGAACCTATATCGATATGATCTTTCAAAGCATCTGTAGTATTTTTTTAGTTGGATTCAGTAAAACTCGTCTCTTCCACCAACATTGTATCTGAACCTATATCGATAGGTTCTATTTTGTGCCAGATTCGTGTTTATTTCAGTGGTATAATAGACACTACATTTTTAGTACAACTACTTGATCGTATATATCTTGCAATCTGAATATGCTATTCCTTCTGAGATGCAGGACGTGTAACTGCTAACAGGGCTACTTCTGCGGTTCTATTTTCTCCCTCAAGGTGCTGCTCATCATGATCGATTCTGCCCAAAGAGGATCCGTGAAAGTTCTTTTAAGAGGAACCTGGCTAGTGAAGACGGCAGGCTTGACGACGAAGGTCTTTTTACTCGATGGCGACTTTGGTCAGCGAGATGAAGAAGACGGCTGACAGCGACTTTGGTCAGCGCGATGAAGACGACGGTCAGCAGCGACCCTGGTTGTGGTCAGCGTGATGAAGATGACAGTGCCATTTTTTTGATGGTGTGTTAGTTGAGAAATAGTAGGTGTTTGTTATGCCATTTCAAATTTTGAAAAGCTACGTCTAATGGTGTGGAGTTGTTTGTTATCCACGGGCTGGTATTTCTCCTCGTTGACTTACATCATCGGGCAGAAATCCGTCATCACATGTAAGACACTTTAAATGGTCATTAGATAGCGATGCATCACCGATCTTCACAAAGTTGGTGTTTTTAGGTGCAGACATTATTGATTCAATGACGGCAAAATCTTTCGCGATGCAGACATAGTCTGGCAAGATATATAAGTGTGCCACATTAATTACATAAAACGTAATATAGCAAAAAGGGAAAGGCGGAACTAAGTACTTTTTGGGATAACGTTTGTGTTTTCTTTTTTTGGTTCATTATGACATGACTCCTTTGGATTTGTAAGAGTCGGTGAGTCTAGGCTCCCTTCCGTCAAGGTAGCCTCGAGGCCTTTGGTGATGGCTTCTTTTAAAACATCTACATCCATTTTTATATTGTCCATGACCTGCAAAAATGAAATCAATTATAAATATCTTTTTATCTAGGAACATGGGTTTAGAAAAATATAATCAAAATCACCTTGGTTGATTCAGTAAAACTCGTCTCTTCCACCAACATTGTATCTGAACCTATATCGATATGATCTTTCAGAGCATCTGTAGTATTTTTTTAGTTGGATTCAGTAAAACTCGTCTCTTCCACCAACATTGTATCTGAACCTATATCGGTAGGTTCTATTTTGTGCCAGATTCGTGTTTATTTCAGTGGTATAATAGACACTACATTTTTAGTACAACTACTTGATCGTATATATCTTGCAATCTGAATATGCTATTCCTTCTGAGATGCAGGACGTGTAACTGCTAACAGGGCTACTTCTGCGGTTCTATTTTCTCCCTCAACGTGCTGCTCATCATGATCGATTCTGCCCAAAGAGGATCCGTGAAAGTTCTTTTAAGAGGAACCTGGCTAGTGAAGACGGCAGGCTTGACGACGAAGGTCTTTTTACTCGATGGCGACTTTGGTCAGCGAGATGAAGAAGACGGCTGACAGCGACTTTGGTCAGCGCGATGAAGACGACGGTCAGCAGCGACCCTGGTTGTGGTCAGCGTGATGAAGACGACAGTGCCATTTTTTTGATGGTGTGTTAGTTGAGAAATAGTAGGTGTTTGTTGTGCCATTTCAAATTTTGAAAAGCTACGTCTAATGGTGTGGAGTTGTTTGTTATTCACGGGCTGGTATTTCTCCTCTTAGGATAAAGACGTGTTAGTTGAGAAATAGTAGGTGTTTGTTGTGCCATTTGAAATTTTGAACAGCTACGCCTAATGGTGTGGAGTTGTTTGTTATCCACGCCTAATAGGATGGGTTGTTTTGTTAGTTGCGTTTTCTTTGTGACGTGGGGTATTATTGTCCATCCTGAAAATGTGACACCATGCATTCACCAGTTTGCTCTTAATAGTAGAGATTTTAAACAAGACAAGGTAAAACTCATTTCAGTTATTATTTTAGTAAAAAGAAACACTCTCGCGCTAGTAGCGGCTGCTAATTGACCATGATCAATTCCTGCGAAATTGTGGCCATTTAGATGTGTGCCTCAAATGAAACATTGAAGCACTAAAAAAAACCCTAATTTAAATTTTTTTACGAAACACAGTATAAACGTAACCGCTCACGAATGCGTACATGCATTAATTTTTTTGTAAACGTGCGCAGGCATATCGGAAAAGATAGCAAAGGTCTTCAAAGTGTGAAAACTATAGATTTTAAACTCTGATGATCCAGGTGTCACGAAACACGATGATCTATCCGATGAAAACGGGGCAAAGCTGAGGATTGATCGCGAGCGAGTCACACGTACGTACGTGTACGTGGACGGCGCGGTGCATGGCCGAGGTACTCTAGCGGAAGTGTGCGGTACGCGTGGTCGCCGATACGGTGGCACGGCACGTTCCGCGTGGGCAGCGCGGACGGGCCGGCGGGGATAGCGAACCGGCCGTTTTCTGGGCTCGTCGCCGTCACGGAACGGTTGCTGGTTGGACGCGACGCAACGTGGGTGTGTCGGCAGCGCGGCATCCCCACACCACGTGTCGTGCAACGGAAAGCGAAAGCAGTAGGTGCCAGGGCGCGCGAGTTCCATCCTTGAGACCGGGAGCCGGCCCACGCGCCAGCGGTTTATACGCTGCGGCTCGATTACCTTTACCTTTCCAACGGCACCGGGGAAAATGAAATAACCTGTCGTGACAAGACTGCCCCTCGCCTGTTCAAGCTATGCCCTTCGGTTCCGGCAGCGACTGCTCCCGGCCACGCTTTCACCATCTCTCTCTTCTCTTCGTATTCTCACCCACAATTTGGCTTTTGCCAACAAACACCAGGACGACACAGTGTTTATACAGTCAACATCGGCGCTGTAAAAGAATCATTAACATCGGATTGAATACACAGCTCGGCTGAGTTATAGTCGCCAATTGTTCGCCACCATTTTATTTTGTGATGAAAAGGATGACTGTAAACGTTCCTCGGTGGTCCGATCCAAGCCACTCATTTGGACAAGCCTGATGTAGTGATGTGCAAGATGACATAGCAGACGGTTAGAACTTCTTTTTCTTTTTTGCGATGTTTTCAAGTTTGAATTCCTACATTTGCTATACCAAGACTATTAACCAATTTCAAAGTTTGAATTTTAAACTACTATCTATAAGATGGAGCAATCCTTGCAAGGGATAGAGGGTACACTCAGGCTATCATTGAGACCGACTCCAAAAAGGTAGTTAATCTATACAATGCTGAAGGTGAAAATCGATTGGGACTGTTGCCAATATGCCTGGAGATTAGGGATTTTAGGAGAGTTTTTTTTTCTAGCTTTTGCATTTCGTTTGCTGGACACGATGCTAACAATGCTGCCATATGTGTGCAAAACAAGCTAGTGGTGATAGGAGGAGATGCATGTGGATGAGTTATGACAATGGTTTTCTTGTTCATACTCTTCAGAGTGATTTTAATCCTGTCGATTAATCTATAAACCTCTCTGATTGAAAAAAAAATACATTCATTGCAAAATATTCGTGAAACTGACGGACTACTCAATTAATGATTTCAGGGGCTTGTAGGAAAAAGTTGGAGGGTTTAGCTTTAGCCTTTCATATAGAGTAGGATGACATGGAGATCTGCCTACGGTAGGTGCAGACGAGAGACAATCCAAAAATATCTACAAAATTGTGTGAGATGCCTGCGCTAATTGCTATGACAATATTTTTCTACAATGTAGCAAGGAAAACATGTTGAATAAAAAGCGGTCATGATTATATATTTTTTTGCTTAGGAAAGAAGGAAGGATGTTCTTGCCCAATTGAACGCTCTTAAAAAAAATCGCCATATGGCTTCTCTTAAAAAAAAAACAGAACGAAGAAAATTCAAATTACTTTGCTGAAAAACAAAGTAGGAAGAGCAGAGAGAGAGAGAAAAAAAAGACAGCCACAAAGTACACATCTCCCCTGTTAGGGAGGGGCATTCCAGACATTTTGCTCCATGTCTCATTCCCTTCCTCTTCCTCTTCCCTTTCCTTGGCTCGACAGTCTCCACAACTCATAAACTCCCCACCACGCCAGCCAAACCACAGCACAGCAAAGCATCCAATGCTCCCTTCGCCCGCCCATTCACTGCCCTAATAATGCCCTCCCTCCGCCACTAAACCCCCCCTCCTCCCTCCTAATCCTCCCGGACCTCTGCCCGGAGCACCGGCGGCGGCGGCGAGATGGACATCGCCTCGTTCGTGACGTCGCTCCTGACGTCCTTCCTCATCTTCGTGGTGCTCGTCCTGGTCTTCACCTGGCTGTCGCGCCGCCCCGGGAACGCGCCCGTCTACTACCCCAACGTCCTGCTGCGCGGGCTCGACCCCTGGGAGGGCCGGGGCCGGGGCACGCGCAGCCCCGTCGGCTGGATCCAGCAGGCCTTCAGGGCCTCCGAGGCCGACGTCGTCCACGCTGGCGGGGTCGACGCCGCCGTCTACCTCGTCTTCCTCTCCTCAGGTACGCCAAACGCAAACCGCCGCCTCTCCAGTTCCTTTGCTTAATTTACCCATGCTTCGCTTGAGTTGAGTTGGTTGGTTGCGTTTCTCTGGTCTTATTTTCGTTTCAGCAAATTATTAGTATTATATTCGTGAGGAAAAAATAAATCAATTCGCGCTGTTGTGGAGCGTGATTTTTTTCTGATGAATCTGCTGGTGTGATTTGGTTCTAGCACGCTCTATTATATTCTAAACGAAGATCTGTTTGGATTTGTTTTATAAGTATTTCCCTGTTGTAGAAACCAAGTTGCGTTTGCTGTTGTAGAAGATCTTTCAGTTTTATAGTACTCCTACCACATAATACCAACACAAAGGCATGTATAAGTAACCGCTACAATCACCACCTGCGCGTATTTTTTTTTTTTGGTTAAGAGGAAGAGTTGATATGTCAGTTACAATCACCACCTGCGCTGAAGGCCAGGCTAAACCGAGACAAAACTATGTTGCTTGCTGGAACTATGACATTTATCATGTTAAATTGTTTAGTCTGTAGCGAAAAAGATCGGTGAAAATGCTAGGACGTGTTTTGCGTCAATTGTAATTTGGTATATATATAGACCATACTGAGCCATCACCAGTTATCTGATTTTTCATCCTTCTCTTGTGTTGCAGTGTTGGCAATCCTAGTCTTCTCCGGAATTCTGTTGCTTCCAGTTCTGTTACCAGTTGCTGCAACCAGTCATGCCCTGGAGGCTTCTGCTGGCTCAAATGCCTCGGCGGCACATAACTTCACGGTTATTGAAAGGCTGGCACTGGGCAATGTTGAAGTAAGTAAAATCCTTCTCTCTAGTTTCACCCCGTTTTTGTTGTCACCAGCAAATCTGGGTTGCTCCAGTTAAACGGAACTGGGCCCATTTAATCGCCAGGTGGATGACCGGTTTGAAAAAAGTATATTGCATGTACCAAGCATATAATTTACTTGTGCTGGCAGTTTCTTGCTCCTTACTGGTCTACTAGCTATTAGGTTCATCATTTCCCTAGTTAGGATCAATATTAAATCCTGGTTTCTTATCAGTATTCCGTGTGTTTGCATTGCGTTTAGTTCACCGATTCTTCATGGAACCACCTATAAGATTTCTCACAGTTGGATTATTCATATCTAGAAATTCAATTTGTAAGAATGTGAAGCTTAATTGAAATGGTTACGTTTCCAACTACCACAACTATTGTTTTTTCATTCATATGAAGAGGTAAAGCTTACTATAGATGTGATTGCCAGACAGCAGGCATACTATCAGTCACACTGACAACCAAACTCACTGGTGTCTTGACATTTTCTCCAGGAGAAAAGTTTCAAGCTGTGGGCATTTATAGGGTCAGTCTACTGGCTCTCTTTTGTCACCTATTTCGTATTATGGAAATCCTACAAGCATGTTTCGAACCTGAGAGCAGCTGCAAGATCAACATCAGATGTTAAACCAGAGGAGTTCACCGTGTTGGTGAGAGATGTTCCTATACCACCTCCTGATCAAAGTATAAAGGACTCAGTGGACTCCTATTTCCGAGCACTTCATCCTGATACATTCTACAAAGCAATGGTTGTGACAGACATCAAGAAGGTCTGTTGTAATCCTGAAGTTCTTTTAGGGGAGTTGCTGCCCTTTGTTTGTTTTATTCGTGACACATGTCTAATTTCCTGCTGTCTATTGAAATTATTCTTTGCAGGCAGATAAAATATTCCAAGAGATTGAAGGTCACAAACAGAAAATTGCTCATGCTGAAGCTGTCTATGCAGAGTCAAAGACAGCAAACAAACCTGAGGGCACCAAGCCTACTCATAAGACTGGATTCCTTGGCCTTATCGGTAAAAAGGTTGACACTATTGAGTATTGTAATGAGAAGATCAAGGAATTGTTGCCCAAGCTGGAGGAAGAACAAAAGAACACCCTTAGCGAGAAACAACAACGGGCTGCCATTGTCGTCTTCAACAGCAGAGCTGCTGCAGCCTCTGCATCTCAGACTCTCCATGCACAAATGTTTGACAAATGGACAGTTACTGAAGCTCCTGAACCACGTGAGATAATATGGTCCAATCTTCCAATGAAAATATATGACAGGAACACCAGGCGGAGTGTGATCTATTTCATTGTCTTCCTCACGGTGTTTTTCTACCTTATTCCTATTAGTGCTATCTCTGCTGTTACGACGCTGGAAAAATTGAGGCAGAAGCTGCCCTTTCTGAAGGTTGTTGTGGACCAACCGATAGTTAAAACAGTCTTACAAGCTTACCTGCCACAGCTTGCACTTATTGTTTTTCTTGCTTTGCTGCCTGCTCTTCTTCTGTTTGTCTCGAAGTCTGAGGGGATCCCTGCACAGAGCCACGTAGTAAGGGCAGCATCAGGAAAATATTTCTACTTCGTCGTCTTCAATGTCTTCCTTGGCATTACAATTAGCTCCACGTTGTTCAGCGCCTTGAAAACCATTATCGATAACCCTAAAGGGATAATTGATATGCTAGGCAGCAGCCTTCCTGGAAGTGCAACTTTCTTCCTCACCTTCGTTGCACTGAAGTAATGCCTTTTGTTTCTCATTTGTTCAAATCTACATATCCCTGAATCTCAATAAAACTATAGAATTTAACTGTTTGATTGCTGTTTTTGACAGATTCTTTGTTGGTTATGGGCTCGAGCTCTCTCGCTTGGTACCCCTCATCATTTTCCACCTGAAAAAGAAGTACCTATGCAAGACTGAGGATGAGGTGAGAGCAGCATGGACTCCAGGAGACTTGGGGTATAACACCAGGGTTCCAAGTGACATGCTGATTGTGACAATTGTGCTGTGCTACTCCGTCATTGCACCTTTGATTATTCCATTTGGTGTTGCTTACTTTGCTCTTGGATGGCTTATAGCGAAAAACCAGGTATGCAAGATTTTATGTACTTTCAATGTAAGTTGAGCATAGTGGGACTAATCTAGAGATGGCTTTGTGGCATACTATTCCAGTACTATATATAGTTGAAGAATAGAGATGTCTTATTGTTTCGGTAATGGAGTTGTCTCTAAATGCAGGTTTTGAGAGTTTATGTTCCTAGTTACGAGAGCAATGGGCGAATGTGGCCACACATGCACACGAGGATCATTGCGGCTCTGATGATTTACCAGGCTACCATGATTGGTGTCATCAGCCTGAAAAAGTTTGTGTATTCCTCTGTCCTTATCCCGCTGATTCCAATAAGCTTAATCTTCGCCTACACTTGCCATACACGCTTCTATCCCGCGTTTGCCAAAACCCCTCTTGAGGTGGCAAGGCAGGAGCTCAAAGAGACGCCGAACATGGGTGCCATCTACGCTGCGTACATCCCTCCTTGCCTGAAGCCAGAGAAGCTTGAAGATGTGGAAGTCTTTGAAGACGCTCAGTCGCGAACCACCTCTAGAGCCCCGTCCTTCTAGTGTAAGTAGTTGCATCAACTAAAATGCATGACCATTTTGACCCTTAGCATTGTGCTCGAAATTTCTTATTGCAAACATAGTGATGACATTGCTATCAAATTTCTGCAGGATTTGTGACGAATGTCCTGGTGCGCTGGATGGTCTTTCCACGTCGACCCCCCTCGAAGCCGCTGTTTCCAAGGATAGGAAACTGATGTCATGTGCTGTGTACATACACACGCCGTTGCCCGATGAGCAGTTGTGTGAAAGATTTCTTGATATATTTTAGGTAGTTGCCGTTGATACTCCTGGGTGTTTACGTTTGTTTTGGTGTTGTCGCGTGTGGACAGTAGACTATCTGACGTGCGGTTGTGCAAAAGTATCAGAATTCAGATTGCTTGATGCCTCTTAACTCTGTTGACAGTTTATTCTGGTAGTGATATTATTTGTTGCTGAAATGTCCATGCCTTCTTGTTCGAGAAAAAAATAATGTCTGTGCCTCCTGAAGAACCGATGGAGTTGTATTCTGGCATGATTCTCCTGCTCTTTACTTGGCTTGATTGAGTGGTTTGTATCAATGCCCTGTGCTGAAATACATATTGTACAGTGTGTCCAATTCGGACGGAACATTTTTACCCTCAATTCATTTAGAATAACCATATATACTAACCTCTGTCTATATAAAATATAAAAGGATGTCTCAACTTAGGACAAATTTGAATGTATCTAGATACTAAAATGAGTCTAGATACATTCAAATTTTGACAAAGTTGAGACATCTATTTATAGACGGAAGGAGTATTATAAAGTCTATTCATGATAATGTTACAATTGTTAATAAATTTTATTGATTGATACTCAACAGGCTGGAAGCACAGCAGATGCCCACCGGCAAGCGACAACACGCAGCCATATTGGGCCTGCAGCCTTTTTTTGCATGGGTTAGGCCGTTTGGTTGGCTGGAGTGCTCCGCGTTGTTGAACGAACCGGATATTAAAGCAGTGCCGGCATAGCCTTGGAACAACGCTCGAATCGAACCGGATATTAAAGCAGTGCCGGCATAGCCTTGGAACAATGCTCGAATCGTCCGTTTCTGTTGAGCCTGTCTCGTTGTTGCCTCCTTTTATCTTCGCTGATGCACATTTTGGTGCCGCGATGTACAAGTAGAGGATCGTGTAGAGAAGTGTGTTCTCACGAGCCTCTTTAATGTCATTTTCTAATCCACTCCAAGTACTCTCCTGTCTCTTGGGGAAGAGCTTCTTGACGCAGGCCACGGACACGGCTACGGCACGGTGAGGGCCAGCTCCACCATAAACACGGTCTCGGCCATGGACAAGCTACACCTTGTCTCGACACAACCTCCGCCACAGCCTCAACAGGGACGAGCGCCGCCGTCTCCGCCACGGCCTGGACAGGGACATGCTCCGTGGTGGCCGCGCTTGCCCTGCACCTTGATCCACCGGCTTGACGACCTCCCCGCGAGCATAGCCAAGGAGCTAGGTTGTCTGGTCCCCGGCCGCTCCCGCGCTGCTCCACGCCGTAGCGCGCCGCCCCGCACTCGGCCGTGGCTGCGCTCGGCCTCGCCGCACCGTGGTGGCCGCACTCGACAATACTATGCACACTACTCCCTCCGTTCCATTCTATAGTGCCTATTGTTTTTTGGCACGGAAATTAGCACAAGAGTGTTCTTTACACAAGACCCCCTAGATTAACGATTTGATATCTGAGTAAAATGAGGAAAATCGGTAACTTCCTAAATTAACATAACAAATCTCACAAATCTCTCTGGTTGATTCTCCATATATGTGCAGGTTATATTAAGGAAAATAAAAACATTGCTTCCTAAATCTAAGGAATCGTTGGGGTCATACATTAGAAATCTCAATTAATTGTTTTCTTTTTGTATGGATTTTTTTCACGCATGTAGAGGGGGTAATTGAAAAAAAACCAAGCTACAACCTTATATTCTGAAACAAATGCCAAAAATCTATAGACATTATAGAAAAGAACGGAGGGAGTAATATAGAGCAATCAAATATTCGTAAGTTATATCCGCCCAGTTTTGCAGACAATCGAACAAAATAGCATTTGAGTGACAACCGATGCAACCTAGGCTGTTAGTAGTAAACAAAATGCGTTTTTCGATCCGAATCAGAACGACATGTGCATCGTCACTGAGACGAAAAACCCACACAGACACAGGCTACCAAACGCGCCCATCAACGGCCTTCTCTCCGAGAACCCAACGCGACGGCCAATGCCATTGCCATTGCCATGCATCCGGCCACCGGCGCCGCGCCATTGCATCGCGCTCCTCCGCCTCCACCTCGCAGCCCCCTCCATCGCCGTCGCCAAGCAGATCCACGCGCGCGCGCTCCGTGCCGCCGGCGTGCCCCTCTCCCACCCTCTCCTCGCCAAGCACCTCCTCTTCCACCTCGCCTCCCTCCGCGCCCGCGCCGGCGCCGCCACGCTCCGCTACGCCGTCGCCATCCTCACCCGCCTCCTCCCGGAACCCGACCCATTCCCCCTCAACACCGTGCTCCGCATCGCCGCGTCCTCGCCCCGCCCGCGCCTCGCGCTCGAGCTCCACCGCCGCCGCCTCGCGCCGCCCGACACGCACACCTACCCGCCGCTGCTCCAGGCCTGCGCGCGCCTCCTCTCCCTCCGCTACGGGGAGAGCCTCCACGCCGAGGCCGCCAAGAACGGCCTCGTGGCGCTCGTCTTCGTCAAGAACTCGCTCGTCCACCTCTACGGCGCCTGCGGCCTGTTCGAGAGCGCCCACAGGGCGTTCGACGAAATCCCGCTTCTGGACCGGAACCTCGTGTCATGGAACTCCGTGATGAACGGGTTCGCGTCCAACGGGAGGCCCAACGAGGTGCTCACTATCTTCCGGGAGATGCTGGATGCGGACCTCGAGCCGGATGGATTCACCATGGTGAGCGTTTTGACCGCGTCTGCGGAGATCGGGGCGCTCGCTCTGGGCAGGAGGCTGCATGCGTATGTGGCCAAGGTTGGGTTAGTAGGGAACGCACATGTTGGCAACGCGCTGATTGATCTCTATGCCAAGTGCGGCGGAGTTGAGGATGCAAGGAAGGTGTTCGAGGAGATGGGGGCGGGAAGGACCGTCGTCTCGTGGACGTCGCTGATCGTGGGTTTGGCAGGGAATGGGTTTGGGAAGGATGCGCTCGAGCTGTTCGGTGCGATGGAGAGGGAGAAACTTGTCCCAACTGAAATCACTATGGTAGGAGTGCTGTATGCTTGCAGCCACTGTGGGCTGGTCGACGACGGGTTTCGGTATTTTAATCGAATGAAGGAGGAGTACCGCATAGCACCGAGGATCGAGCATCTTGGATGCATGGTGGACCTGCTGGGGAGAGCTGGGAGAGTTGAGGAAGCGTACGATTATATCAGCACCATGCCGCTGCAGCCCAACGCTGTTGTGTGGCGGACCTTGCTAGGTGCTTGCGCTATGCACAAGAAGCTGGAGCTCGGGGAGGCTGCTTGGGCACGGCTGGTTGAGCTTGACCCTGGACACAGCGGCGACTATGTGCTCCTCTCAAATCTGTATGCTGCTGTTGGGAGGTGGGCAGATGTCCATGTGCTTAGGAAGACGATGGTCGCGCATGGAGTCAGAAAGAACCCAGGGCATAGCCTTGTGGAGCTTCGCAACAATGTGTATGAGTTTGTTATGGGCGATAGATCGCATCCCGAGAGTGATCAGATATACCAAATGCTTGCTCAGATAGCTGAGAGGTTGAGGCACCAAGGCTACGTCCCTCGCACAAGCAATGTGTTGGCAGATATAGAGGAGGAAGAGAAAGAGGCTGCCTTAAACTACCATAGCGAGAGGCTGGCCATTGCCTTTGCCTTGCTCAAGTCTCTTCCTGGCACTCCTATCAGGATAGTGAAGAACTTGAGGGTGTGTGGGGACTGCCATTCGGTAATTAAGCAAATATCTAAGGTGTATGATCGTGAAATCATTGTAAGGGATCGCAGTAGGTTCCACCATTTCAAAGGGGGAGAATGTTCATGTAAAGATTATTGGTAGTTAATTCATGTACAGATTGACAGTGATGAATGCACGGTTTATGATGTTCCAGGCCCAATAATCAGGTAACTGGTGCTGGCTTTTTTTAGAACACTGGTGCTGACTTGTGGTCGCAGAACACTTCTGTAAAAGTTCATCTGTCAGCACCTCATGTACTCACTCAGCCACATCATCCGATTTGTGTTGCATGGGACCACTGCAGTGAAAGCTCTGCGATAACCTCATCTATTATAGGTTGCTGCAATATCATTCTTGATCTAACTTGCTAAATGTGTAGTGGAAAAATAAGCTTCAAGATATAGCACATCAGAAAGCAAGTTTGAAGCTGGATACTGCTAGCGTCATTCTATATTAAACATATTATGATGAAAAGTTCCTATGTTCTGGTTGCATAACAAGTTCCGTAGAAGTTCAGATGCTGTCATCCCACATTAATTCAGCCACGCTATCTGCTTTCTATTGCAATGGAATTGAAGTGTTGGGGTAACCTCATTTTTGTATGTTGTTTTGTAATCTCATATCTAGTATCTACCAAATATGGAAGTGGAAACAGAAGCAACCAGAAAGCAGGTTTGAAGCTGATACTGCCAATACATACTAACATTTGGAAAAGCTCCTTAAGGAATGTTCTGTTTCTAGTAAAATCAAAGATCCACAGTAGATGATTGACATGATGAAGCTATGGATGATAGAAGTAAGAAAAGTACAAATACGTGAGGCATATTTTATGGATGGTCCTGTAATTACTACCAATGGTATGTTTAAGATACAGATTTTGTAATCACATTTGAGTACTTGCCATGAATCCATTCTTTCTGAGGATGTGTGCGTTAAGAGACAGATTTTGTAATCACATTTGAGTACTTTCATTCCGTCCCAAGGGAATTTTTAGTTCTTTCACAGAAGACCTTGTAGAACTATCCATATGTGATGAGAATATAACCACTTCATTAGAGACAAAACTGAGATATGATATTCCTCTCCTGTTAGCCAAGTTTCTGATTCCAAATCTTATTATGAACTATCACTGTTTCTGTTGTAGTTACTTAGGGACATCCCTTCTGCAATAAGTGAATGTCTTAGAGCTTGCTTGCCACTTATTCGCTGTAGATTTGTCTGTGAAAAGTAGTTCCGCAGGATATGATCAGGTCATGTTTGCTTGACACCTTTTTCAGCAATCCAAGACCCTTACAATTGTCTAAAGACTGAAGACAGCAAAGTTAAGATACAAGTTTCTTCATGACAATATCAAAGGTTAGATCAATACTCTTTAACCTTGTTAGTTGGTGCTGCTTTGTTCCATGCGTGACTCATTGGGATCACCATTCATGGTTTCTGCTCTGATTTCCTTTTTGAAAGTTCCTCACACCACTCTGTGCCAGTGGTATCATGTTAATCTTATTAAGTTCGCATGCTTCATGGCGAGCCAAATGAGCTCTTGCCAGCTAGTTCAGGAATCTAGATTGGAACTGGATTGTCTCGGTTTGGTATGAGGCTGAGCCGAACCGAGCTTGATTGGAACTGGAGATGCTCCATTATTTTCAGTATGCCATTACCTCTCCTGTTTATCTGTTTTACTAAAGCTAAAGCTTTGTTGATTCTCCATTCTGCTTCAGCATGACAGTCATTCTATTGACAGGTAGTGTAGGTCAGTCAAACAGTGTACCTCCAACCTTACACGAAACCTCATTAATTAATCTCCAGTCTTTGTAAAGTGATTCAAGGTTCTTCCCTTAAATCACAAGAAAAGCTTTTGCTCATGAAGCTCCGACATATTCTACCATGGAACAGCAAAGAGAAAGGCAACACACCATACACTTGGCCAGTTGGCCCCTTCAGAGATCTCATGGAATCTATTGCCTAGTGTCCTTTTGTCCCTTTAGAAATCATGCCCATGCATGCACATCTCCATGGAAGAATCTATCGTTTCCTGACTCTCAAGTCATTCGATCTCCTTAATGTTATATTATATTCATAAAGGTATCTGCATTGGTTTGATACTGTAGGAACAAACTGGCTTACATTTCGCCACCTCTCTGCCATGGCCATAAATATGCACCATGTATGGTGATCAACCCGGGGACATTTTGGGTTCATGACTTTCTTAGTGACTCGAGTGAAACTGAGCACCTTTTGCATGGACAGTACCTTCTTTCCTGTTGATACAGGTGCTCTTCGCTCAGACTCCCATTATATTCCCTAGGAGAGTGGCACACCGGGGAAGGAGGGAAAGAGACGGGTCAGAGAGGGGTCTTTCCAGTTTCGTTTCACCCATGAAGAGAAAGGAGCTGATCATGAACCGTTTTTTGATCTTTGCATGGTTCATTGGTGAGTTTTCAACCATCTTGTTTTCTTTCTCGTGCCTTCTTGCTCTTGTTGTAGATCTGTTGTTAGCAACCAACTATTGAAATATCAACTTAGACTCTCGATATCTCACAGCTCAGGTTAATCAAATGTTCAGCACTTCAGAGAACATTTTTTCTTGCTCACAGAGTTATGTCTCCATCGTTTGATCTTACTCTATCATTTCATTCCTGTGGATCAGTCTGCGCAGGAGGCGTCAGGCCGCTGGAGAAGGTTGAGTCGACCACGCCGATCCCTACCCTGTCTCCTCCTGAAGGAAACACGACGTTCATTGACGGCGTCACCTGGTGCGTTGCCCGCCCGGGAGTCCCCCAGGAGGACCTCCAGAACGCGCTGGACTGGGCGTGCGGCCAGGGTGCCGCGGACTGCTCGCCGCTGCAGCCCGGCGGCCACTGCTACCAGCCCAACACGCTCCTGTTGCACGCCTCCTACGCCTTCAACATCTTCTACCAGCAGAACGGCAACTCCGACATTGCCTGCAACTTTGGCGGTGCTGGATCCATCACCAAGAGGGACCCAAGTAATTTTTCTTGAAAATCTTCTGCTCCATCCATCAGTGCATGTACACTTGATCTACATACGCTCTCTTGATTAAAGCATTGTTCAGCGGTGTAACCTGTTCTTTGTGTTCTTGGTAGGTTTCGGGCCATGCAAGTTCCTGGCATCTGAGTAAGTATACTTCTCAAGTTTGCTAAAGGACATTTGGAAAACTGAGATTTCACAAGAAATAGATTGATTTTCGCCTTCTGGGCAGGACACTAGTAATTTATTGTGAGATCACTATAACGTTAAGTACTTTGTGTATAACGGTTTTTTTTGCTGTGCTCGTGCAGGACTTCTGCTGCTTCAGCGCTGATGTTGAGGAGGAGCACGCAGATGATCGGTGTTGCTTTTCTGACCGTGCTTCAGCTGAGAGTTTTCCAAGCTGTGTACTGAGCGCTGTGTGTCGGTGGATGGATGGCTTTGGTGCTGCCAAAGTATCTAGTTTGAGATTAACAATGCCCTGGACTATGGTGGTTTCTTTTTTGCACTTTGTAGGAGCTAGTGCTACTTTCTCTGAAATTCCATTGAAAGTGAGAACCATACTAGTAGTGCAGCCTCACCTCCATCAACTCCGCAGCATCGCGGCCTCTAGCTCACCAACGCTGGACATGTACAAGTATGAAAAACAGAAATTGAAGGGCGTCCAAATGAAATCTGTAAACTTGAATTTGTAGTATAATTAGTTAATTTACGTGTATTCCTTCGAGCTGAATTTATGGCACCTTGTCATTTAAACCACCTGGAGTGCGTGAAGAAGCTCTAGCAGTACGTTCCATCGAAACAACAAGATGCATAGACACATACATTGTACATCACATTACAGCAAGTAGGCGCCGGAGCATCAATCGAACTATTACATCGATCGCCCGATGGATGTATAGAACAGCCATCGATGGACGAGGTTTCTAGCCGATGATCTGGTCGAGAACGCCGGTGTTCTTGAGGCCGAGCACGATGCCGACGCCCAAGATGTGTCCGACGGAGCCGCAGGCGAGCGTGTCGGCGAGCGTGAACCCGGCCGGGTCGCCAGTCTGCAGCCCGGACTCGCGGGCCTCCAGCTTCAGCCCCGCCGTCGCCTTCCGGTTCGCCGACGGCGCCAGCCCGAACCGCCCGGCGAAGAGCATCAGCGTCGTCGTCGTCACCATGATCTGCATCCGGATGTACACATTAAGCAATCGATCCGCGACTCGATCAAAAAATCGTTCACATGAATATGTATGTGATCTTACGAGGTTGGTGGAAGAGCCGATGTAGTCGCACCGGATGCCCTGGGACCTCTTCCTCAACGACGGCAGCGCCGCCATGGACCTGGGCGAGGAGTAGGTCCTGAGGCCGTGGAACTGCGGCACGGAGGTCATGGCGGAGAGCTGGGAAGCCATGGCAGCGGCGGATTTGCTATGTTCTGGATACTGTCTGCGATTGCTCGAGTGCAACGGTGAACCACAGTTCCTTTTCTTTAAATCTTGTGGAGCGGGAGCCACACGGAGGAGCTTGTGGCGCGCGGCGGCCACTCCCGGATAGGTTTCGGATCCTTGCCGCTTACGTGGCGCACCCTGGTTAGAGCCTGCCAGTTCGGATAAGATACTCTCTTCTGCAACACCGTGCTCTGTTTCAGTGACGTGGCGACTGACAACCATCTTTATTTTGACTTTTTAACCTAAATGATCATTAAACAAACTTCTAATTACTTTTGGAATTTTGAAAAACTTTTAAACATGTATGACCCCTTTTAGACACACCAGTTGGGCTGAATTATTTGGAGCACTATAAACGCTGGTTGGACTGTAATGACTTGGGCGTTTTTAACCCAAAACAAATAGGTCACACATTTAGGTTGTCTAGTTTGCAAAGATTTTGAACTCTCTGAGATCGTTCTGGGACACTCTAAGTAAAAAAAAAAAAAATTTATTTTTCTCGGCTGGTTTCTGATTTTATGTTTTTTTAAGGTTTTCCCATCTTAGCCGAGAAGAAAAGCTCGGACGGAGGATTCCCGTTTAGTTGACGTTGGTTGGTGCTGGCAAGTGGGGCTGCTGTTGTGCCCCGCAGTGGACACGTCTCCACTTATCTAGATCATCGTGGGACCCACAACTTGTCCACGTTAGCGCGTCAGACCCACAGCTTACCCAGGTGACCGTTGCAAAATGGGAGCCCGAGCCAGCCCCGTGCCCGTGCACGTGCCATTGCTTCCCCTTCTTTCCCCGCGCCCCATTGTTCTTCTTCTCCGCGGCAGCCTTCTCCGGCAGGCGGGTGATGTCTAGTTTCTCTTCGACCTCCCGTTCTTCATGGCCGTATGGACCCGTGCCTTTGACAAGATGCCACGCCCACGCCGGAGCCTCGAAGCGGTCGATCGTAAGACGGACGAGAACGGCAACCGTGGACATGAGTTCGTTGCATGCGAGAGCTTGCCATATAGAGAGGGGATAAGGTTAGATCTCGCTCCAATTTCTCTGTTTTCTCTCGATTTTCTTGTTATTCCCTCGAATTTGGGATTTAGGGTTCACGTTGTTGTTTTCAGATCTTGAAGAAATGCAGGCATTTCGAGTGGATCGATGTACGTTCAGAGGCTTCAGTTGCGGGAATCAATTGGCGCTATTGGGGAGCGCAATTTGGGAGGGGGACTTGCTATAGAGAATGCGGCGGAGAGAGAGCCGTTCCGATTATGCCTAATGCTCCCAATGCAGGAGTGGTGGAAGTGAAGGGAGAACTAAAGAAAATGAACAAGCAGTTAAGGCAGCTGATCGAGTTGAAGAAGCAAGCTAATCGATGGCTGGTTGTTTTTTTGTTGTATAATTACGATCGGATTCTTATCATTGCTCACCAGGCGCTAGAAGTTGTTACAAGGGATACCTTGTTACAAATCCATTATTCAGTTACATGTACTTGTAGTTGTTTTCAAAGTTAGTGTGTGCATTCATCGAAATTACCAACTATATTTCCTAAAAGGAAAGCTAAAGATAGCTGATAATTGTTAGAGGGGTGACAAATAATGCAATCACCGAAATCCGCAAATATGTATGCCTCATGTTTATACCAAAATTATACCACTTTTGGGTTGTTTCAAAATACCAATACTATATCCCAAACTATATTCCCTAAAAGAAAAGGACAGCTAAAGATAGTTGATAATTGTTAGAGGGGTGACAAATAATGCAATCACCGAAATCCGCAAATATGTATGCCTCATGTTGATACCAAAATTATACCACTTTTGGGCCGTTTCAAAATAGCAATACTATATCCCAAACTATATTCCATAAAAGAAAAGGACAGCTAAATATAGTTGATATTTGTTAGAGGGGTGACAAATAATGCAATCACCGAAATCCGCAAATATGTATGCCTCATGTTGATACCAAAATTATTCCACTTTTGGGCCGTTTCAAAATACCAATACTATATTCCCTAAAAGAAAAGGACAGCTAAAGATAGTTGATAATTGTTAGAGGGGTGACAAATAATGCATTCACCGAAACCGCAAATATGTATGCCTTGTGTTTATACCAAAATTATACCACTTTTGGGCCGTTTCAAAATACCAATACTATATCCCAAACTATATTCCCTAAAAGAAAAGGACAGCTAAAGATAGTTGATAATTGTTAGAGGGGTGACAAATAATGCATTCACCGAAATCCGCAAATATGTATGCCTCGTGTTTATACCAATACTATATCCCAAACTATATTAAGTGGCAAACTTGTTATTGCACATAAATAGAGGGGTGGGCACTCTCCACCGACAGAGAGAGAGAGAGGGGTGGCCACGAAGAGAGAGAGAGAGAGAGAGAGAGAGAGAGAGAGAGAGAGAGAGAGAGAGGTTGCCACGAAGAGACGGAGAGGGTATGCCCGTTAGATCAGTGGATCAACGGTTCGTGGAGTCGATCCGTGTGACAACGGCTCAACCAATCAGGATAAGTTTGGGCTTCTGAGAGCATTTGTGACAGTACTTGAGGGCAAAACTGAGTAGTACTAAGAATCCAAGGGCACATAAATAGTAAATACACTAAGGGATTCAAACAAAAGAATTACAAAATGAAAAATGCGTGTTTTGTACAATATAATTCATATTGGGCTACATCAAATTATTTGCAATTCAAATATACATGAGTGTGATAATTATGTCATCATTTAGACAAACTATGTTGACGTGGGCATAACCTTTCGGGTACTCGACATTGCCATACCCGGTGAAAACTATGAAGCTGGACCAGCACAGGGACTCGACGAGCTGGACCTGCACGCGCCTCAACTTGGACTACAAGGAAAGAAGACTCCAACACGAATCCTACTAGGACTCTTGTAAACCCTAGCTTGGCTGATATATAAAGCCAGGCAGGGGCACCCCTTAGGACATACACAATCAGAAACATAATTTTAGAGGCAACACGGCTAGACACCGCAACCCGCGGATTAGAACTAGACTAGATCCAACAACTCCGCCTATGGCGGCCCCTGTACATATATTCATATAGTGGATTGCTAGCGGGACGTAGCGACCCTCCACCGCGTGAACCTGGTACGTCGTGTACCGCCTCGCTCCCGGAACTTCCGTCGTCGCCTTTCTCTAAAACCCAAGCCCCTCATGGTGGGCATTGCCGAGGAACCGCCTCGTCAATTGGCGCCGTCTGTGGGAAAGCGTCGACTGGATTTTGTTATCCGGGCGGGATCATCATCATCAACATTGAGGACAAGATTGTTTCAGATCGGATCGTGCCAAATCATACGCATCAGCGTGTTCAAGCTGAAGAATCCGAATCAATCGAGGCCACGCGAAGCAAAAAGAGGAAGAGGAAAAAATCAGGCCAACATCATCAAACAATCAAAAACATCAAATCTGCAGCCGTCGTGTCTATTCAGATCGGAAAAAATCGAGTACGCGGCCAAGGCACTGTTTACAGGTGAAATCATCAAGATCGATCAGCTGAAAACAACGGGAAATAATCAAGCAGCCTAGCTGGATCCAAGTTCCAAGAAGAAGAAGAAAAGAAATTATCCCGCGCTTGTAAAGCAATCGGCTGGCCATATTGTCGGCTGCCGTGCGTGCTCAGGAGAATCAATCAGCTGATTCGTTCTTTAACTCTCGAATACTCCGTACACGCGTGCATGGCCAAGCTGACAAAACAAGTACTACTTGAACAACGAAGCCAAAGCAATGGAACCAAGATCGCGAAACGTCATTGTCAAGTCATCTGGATAGATCTCATCCGGAGAAATCAACCCTGACCTGGGCGCCGCAAGTCAATTAGAAGAAAATCCCGGTACAGGGCGGCGACATCTATGATCTAATCGATCAAGGCAAAACTCGCGCCGATCAACAAGTGTGGACATTGCGCATATGGCGCAGCATAGCAAGAACAATTTTCGTCAGACATACAACTCAATTACATCCGACCTGGAGAAACGAACCTTGGAAGCATCACCAAACGCAGCCTTTCTGTTTATTATGTCAGTTAAAACAAAGCTTCGACTACTCCGCGCGGTTGGCCGCACCCGCCATTGTGCACTCAGGGCTCGCCTATCTTGAACCCGATATTGCGGACTCGACTTCTCGGGAGCTCGCCTGCTGCGGACCCGACGTTACGGACCTGATATATTCGGGTGCTCACCCGTTCTCTTCATCAACTATTTCTGGGTGCGGGATTATTTCGGCTGCGCCCGCCGGCATGAATTATCTTGGATGGCGCAATTACTTCAGCTGCGCCCGCCGCACCGACTATCTTGGATGGCGCAATTACTTCAGCTGCGCCCGCCGCATCTATCTTGGATGGCGCAATTACTTCAGCTGCGCCGCATGACTATCTTGGATGGCGCAATTACTTCAGCTACCCGTCGCATGGACTACCTTTGGCCCATCGGGAGCGCTCTGGAACCCAAGAAGATATGAAGACTATTACTCCCATCGGGAGCGCCGGGGCGCTGGTTCGCTGGAATCCACGCCGGAATTATAGAAGATATGAAGACTATTACTCCCATCGGGAGCGCCGGTTCCCTGAGCGCCGGTTCGCTGGAATCCACACCGGAATTATAGAAGATATGAAGACTATTACTCCCATCGGGAGCGCGGTTCGCTGGCGCTGGTTCGCTGGAATTCACACCGGAATTATAGAAGATATGAAGACTATTACTCCCATCGGGAGCGCCGGTTCGCTGGGCGCTGGTTCACTGGAATCCATGCCGGAATACAAGAAGATATGAAGACTATTACTCCCATCGGGAGCGCCGGTTCGCCTGGTTCGCTGGAATCCACGCCGGAATTATAGAAGATATGAAGACTCAAGTTTTGAAGAATTGGTAATTCGGGACACCCGAATGCATCGTCAGGAACCTTGTTCATATATCACAACGAACCTCGGGGCTCACATCCCTTGAAGATTTGACGTGCTCCCTTGAAGATCACTGTGCTCACGTCCCTTGAAGATTCATGATCCTTGAAGATTCGTGCTCACAGTCCCTTGAAGATTTGATGGGCTCACGGTCCCTTGAAGATTTGATGTGCTCACGGTCCCTTGAAGATTTGACCACGGGTCCCTTGAAGTGTGCTACCCCTTGAAGATTCGATGTGCTCACAGTCCCTTGAAGATTGTGCTCACGTCCCAAAGATTTGACTGGCTTACGGTCCCTTGAAGATTCGGTGCTCAGTCCCCGAAGATTCGACGGGCTTACGGTCCCTTGAAGATTCGACGTGCTCACGGTCCCTTGAAGATTTGACTGGGCTCACAAGATTTGACTGGCTTACGGTCCCTTGAAGATTCGTGCTCACGGTCCCTTGAAGATTCGTGCTCACTCCTTGAAGATTTGACTGGCTCACGGTCCCTTGAAGATTTGCGTGCTCAGTCCCTTGAAGATTTGACTGGCTCACGGTCCCTTGAAGATTTGACTGTGCTCACATCCCTTGAAGATTCGACCGTGCTCTCCCTTGAAGATTCGACGTGCTCAGTCCCTGAAGATTTGACGGGCTTACGGTCTTGAAGATTCGACGTGCTCATAGTCCCCGAAGATTCGGCGGGCTTACGGTCCCTTGAAGATTCGACGTCACACGTCCCTTGAAGATTTGACTGGGCTCACGGTCCCTTGAAGATTCGTTGCTCACGTCGAAGATTCTACTGGGCTCACGGTCCTTTGAAGATTTGATGTGCTCACTCCCTTGAAGATTCGACTGGGCTCACGGTCCTTTGAAGATTTGACTGTGTTCACGGTCCCCTGAAGGAACGGGGACCTTGCTCTTTTCCTTTGCTATAGATGCCTCAAAGAGTGCCGCAAATAGCAAGGATCATGAAGCAATGGGGACCTTTGCTCTTTTCCTTTGCTATAGATGCCTCAAAGAGTGCCGCAGATAGCAAGGATCATGAAATATATATAAAACAACCCACGTTCGATATTTTACTTATGGAAATATCAAAGAACAACGGGCTCATCGGCAAAACATACATCGGTTGAAAGCAAAGTTGCACATACAACGGGTTTAGCAAGACCCGCAACACGAGCTGATCACTCAAACAATTTGCTGACCAACGAATACACATACGCTTAAACGGGCAATTAAGATTTGCTCCTTCAAAATTTGCCAACGGCATTGACACGGTAAAAGTGCATATACATGTATCTACCGAAAAACTTAAACAATGGCATCAACGGTGCTCAAGGTGCATTGACGATTGCCCTTGAAATATACAACAATGTGTCAAGAACCTGAAGAAAACCGTAAACATCGGGTTCTTCAGACTTCAAGTCCAAGCTGCCTGCGCTTCCATTGGACGGCATATCGCCCGGGCCATCATCCTAATCGCCATCTCATCGGCCATCATCATCAATCATCGGCTCCCAAGGGCCATCATCCAATCATCTCCTCCTGGGTATCATCGAATCATCGGCTCCCCTCGGGGCCATCATCTCAATCATCGGCTCCCCTCAGCCATCATCTCAATCATCGGCTCCCCTGCCATCATCTCAATTATCGGCTCCTCCCGGGTATCATCTGAATCATCAACTCCTCTATCTATGGCATCATCGAGTCATCGGCATCAAGTTCTCGGAACTTGCAAAAGTTTACGGTGTTTTGACTTAGCATTTTTTACACCCTGTACATAACTATTTCATATTTATCTACTCGGGGGCTACTCCCATCGGGACGCTTCCGCACCCGATAAAAAATATGGCAACCTCGCCAACAAAGTAGAATAAAGTTGAAGACATCGGCATCAACAATCAAGATCTTCGAGTAGTACAACTTGAGTCTATGCGTGGCTGCAAGCACCCGCCCATAGACTCGGGGCTACTCCCATCGGGAGCGCTTCGCGCACCCGAAAGCAACTTCTTCTACATCAAGCACAAGATTCAACATATGATCAAGACATTCAGCGAAGACAACTTTAGTCCCTACCTGAAGCTTCACTTCGGCCAGACACTCGGGGGCTACTGACGTGGGCATAACCCTTCAGGTACTCGACATTGCCATACCCGGTGCAAACTATGAAGCTGGACCAGCACAAGGACTCGACGAGCTGGACCTGCACGCGCCTCAACTTGGACTACAAGGAAAGAAGACTCCAACACGAATCCTACTAGGACTCTTGTAAACCCTAGCTTGGCTAATATATAAAGCCAGGCAGGGGCACCCCTTAGGACATACACAATCAGAAACATAATTTTAGAGGCAACACGCCTAGACACCGCAACCGCGGATTAGAACTAGACTAGATCCAACAACTATGGCGGCCCCCTGTATACATATATTCATATAGTGGATTGCTAGCGGGACGTAGCGACCCTCCACCGCGGGGCGTGAACCTGGGTACGTCGTGTACCGCCTCGCTCCCGGAACTTCCGTCGTCGCCTTTCTCTAAAACCCAAGCCCCTCATGGTGGGCATTGCCGAGGAACCGCCTCGTCATATGTTTTTGGGAAAGAAGTTTTGCAAAGGGGTTTGAGTGGAAAACCATGCATCTTCATAGCTACACTAGTGATTCTGAGAAGTGGCAATTTGTGATAAAACTTGATTTATATATGTTTGTTAAGGTTTTCTAGGTGGCAGGTTGTGTAGGAAGACTCCATGAGTAGGTGCCACTATGTTTTTATTTTTGGATTTTTTTGCGCATGAAATAACTCAATTAGCTATGTTAATCTCATTTGTTGACTCTCTGTTGACCAGCTACTTGAGGGTAAAACTGAGTATATTGCACTTGCGGTCTAAGTCCTCGAGGGGAAAACTGAGTACATATAAAAAATTTGTATAAGGCCTGAGGTTATAACTGAGTACACCAAACGTCCCAGGGTTAGACTCGTGTCGTGGTGCACGCTGCAGCCGTGCATAGCGGACGCGTGTTGCGGTACACGCCACCTTCGTCTTTATAGAGCCCCTCTTTCTCTCCCTCGGCGCACGTTCTCAATGGCTCACTGCAAACCGCCTCTCCTGTCCCATCATCTTCTCCACAACCGAAGAAAAAACCCCGAAGAAAACCGCCGGCGATGGAGAAGAATGAGATGCCCATTGTCGGCACATCAGCCGCCGGCGAATCGGCGCGCGCGTCCGTCGTCGCCTTCCGTAGCAGCCGGCGCATCGGCCGCCGCCCCGTCCAGGCCCTGTCGCTGCTTCCAGCGTAGCAGCCGGCGCATCGGCCGCCGCCACCGTCCAGGCCCCGTGGCTTGGGACCCGTACGAACCAGTCGTACGCGCGGGAGAACCCCTACGACACCAGCATCGTCGACGAGCCGGAGGTAACCCTTTGTTCCCTAGTTCTTATCTCATTTCAATCCTTTTGTGTTAGATCTAGCGTTATTAGGGTTCGTCTGTTTCTAGTTCAATCCATTTGTGTTAGATCTTACGTTATTAGGGTTCGTCTGTTCCTAGTTCAATCATTTTGTATTAGATCTTGTGTTATTACTGTTCGTCTGTTCCTAGTTCAATCCTTTTGTGTTAGATCTTGCGTTATTACTTGTCTGTTCCTAGTTCAATCCTTTTGTGTTAGATCTTGCGTTATTAGTGTTTGTGATTTGCTTTTGTTTAAGATTTGTGCCGATGATGATGAATATTTGGGCATAAATTGATTCAGGGTTTGGTCAGTAAACAATTGGTGTGTATTGTTGTGCATGATCTTTGGTTTGCTGACTCAAATCCTGGATATAAGTGTGTCCAATGTAACTGAGGCTACCTCTTTTTTCGAGCCCATATTATCATGCATGATTTTTTGTTCACTCTCCATCATCGTTGCAATTGACTCCATGTTTTTGTACGATCTTTGGTGCTACGTGACAGTGCAGGCAGCGCGTCGCGGCGGCGACAGTCCTTCCACACCAAGACTCGTCACGTCCTCAGGAGGCTGCGAAGCTCCGCGCCACCGACTTCAACTCCCTGGTGAACCATGCTGAATCCATTGGCAGATGTGGCGCTAGAGTTGGAACGACCGTGAACGTGCATGCGTTCATGACCAAACACAAAGCACTTGAGATTCACCTGCGAAACCTCCAAGCGAGTCACCTGGAGGCGTTGAACGTGCCTACTGCACTCTCTCTATGTGACTGCTCTATCTGTAGAGCAGCTTAAATTCATGTAAAATGTAGCTTATGTTGGATCTATCGGTACTACTTTTGGATCTGTCCTGAATATATCTATGCTATGTTGGTTGTTGTATGCAGCTTATCCTATATTTTCTCTCTGGATTTGTGCCCTAGATTTCCTACCTGATTGGGTAAAAACGAAGGCATAAAGAAATGAATGACGTTAAAAAAAGGAGAAGCTGCTCTAGATTTGCTACCAATTTGGGCTACCAAATATGAATGAGACCGAGCGAGAGAGAGAAAAAGGTACATTGAAAACTGGGTGAAAGAAAGAAACCACTCGTGCCCCCGTCCGGACTCACACGGCTCCACACGCTACGGCCCCACACGCTATGGCCACACAAACACGGTCTCGTCCCGTCCCACGCGGTCCTTCCTACCAGCCCCACGACGCGGTCCCACACGATGCGACCCCACAAACGACACGACCTCACTCGTCGGCACGAAACGGTCAACTTAACGAATTCCTTCCGTCAGAGCTCCTTCTGCGGGTTTCGGACAAGGGCTTGGGGAAAACTGAGGAAAAACTAAGGAGCTGGGGAAAACTGAGTACAACTAAGGACCCGAGGGCACGGAAATAGAAATCCTAAAAAAAAAAGTAGGTCAAGTGACATTTTCAGAATTTTTAAAAGTTTTTCAAAAGGTCAGAGATGATTAAAAGCTTTCTTAAGTGCCATTTAGATCAAAGACCTTGTTTTCAACCTTCAAAATTCAAATACACAAAGGAAAAAAAACTCGGTTTTACCATGCGTGTGGAATACTTGCTTTCAGTTCTCACAAGCAACGGGTTCTATTTGTTACCGTAACACATGTGAATTGCAAGTGTGAAGCGCTGTGAGGATCTTAAACTTGACAGTTAGTATTTCAGCGCACACCCACACAATCACACATCCTTGCATCACTGTGATTATCAGCAAAGATTGATCATCAACGATATGACCTGGCATTAAAATGGCATGCCCAAGCTGTATCTGAAATTCTGAATGTACAACACCACTCACTCACTCTGGAAACCCTATGTACATTTCATGACCATGTAAAAACAAGAGGGCAACTAGCCCTTGTTTGTTGGTCCTTCAAAAGGGCACAAATCCGTACCCACAAGCTGACACGCTACAAATCCTACAAAATACACACTACAAACAAACAATCGGAACACCGGTATTGAAGAGCTTCCCTGCTTGGTATACACTGTCAGCCTTTCATGCCTCTATCCTGAGAAGTGAGTTAAGGGAGGTGCTGTTGAACTTTTGGGCAAAGCCCCTGATCACCAGAATAACAAGATCCCGCATATGTCGTGTTTGCACCATCAAGTCAACTTCATTATCACCGTCAACAACAATCTTGAAACGGTGTTGATCATTGCGGTATAGTTCAACCTGAAAGGCTCAAATAACTGTTAGCACTATCTTCCAAATATTTGTAAGGCACTAGTATATTCTGGGAAGAAAAAATGTACATACATATTATCATGGTAAGAACTTACATGGAACGGAGGGGTGTAGGTCCCTCGGGCTTCAGTAGTTGGAAACGATGTCTTGGATCCAGGCTTTACAACTTTGATCCTCTTTCTGTTGGCTTCCAAAATTCTCCGCTCCAAATGTCCCATCACTTGCGCCTGTTTTTTTTTTTTTTGGTAAAAAAAGGACAAGTTACAGAGCTTAGTATGCTGGTGAGATTCGATGTGGCAGAACATCAAAACCTAGAGGATATACCTTTTTTGGTGTTCGGTCCTTGTCACACAAAACCTGTTCAGTGCAAAATTGACACAGTGCAGTTAGTAAACAGAGAATAAACTTCGCTAGAGATAACACAATGTTCAGCATTACTGTGAAGTTAGCAATCATTTTCGTAACATTTTTTTTACTTGAAATAGTTAGTAGTCACCGAAATTATCATTGCCATGGAATTTCTTGTACCTAGAATTTAGTAGGGTAGATACTCAGCTATTATTTCTCAGCAACAACCGCAAATAGGAAACTAAGGTGATTTCAATAGCATGTAAGGTGCAGATCAAACTATTCACAGTAGTCCTGAACAATAAAACGAAGGTAATTTAAAAAAAAAGTAATTGTTGTCACCTCAAACTTGACAGAACCATCGTCAAGCTTCTGTTTCACTTCCTTGTAAATTTCAGGCTCTGTACAAGCGAAAGCAAAAGAAATTAATACTACGAACTAGTGAAGGGTATACCACAACAAAAAAACTAGTGACGGGTATTAATAAAATCGCAGTAACCAATAATAAAAAAAACATTTGGGGGAGATGATATGTATTCTTTTTTACAGGGATGAGGATAGGTAATTTGACTATACCAACAGCAATCGGCTCTGTTGAAGCAGAAACAGGTCGTCCCTCAACTCCATCCTCTCTCACAGGAGTGTAAATTGCAACAAGTCTGTACCCTACATCGTCAACATTTGCTTCATACATCTTTCCATTTTCACCTGCACAAAAAGTCAAGCACAAGTAAGAGATCATGTAAAAGTGCCAGTTTAGAAGAATAGTTGATTGGTTAAGATTACATGTCCATTAGGAGGTAAACATTAGAACATCATTAAAACTTGGTACGCATCGATAATTTCTTTTACAGTATCATCATACCAGGTATGGAGATAAGATCAGGGCTTCCAACCATTGACCTAAGCCACTGAATTTTGCTCTTGCCTTCTCTGCCTCCGCTATAGGTACCCTGAACAGCATATAAGTTGGTGTGGAAACCTCTTCCTTCAATTTCCAGTTTCTCAATTTTAGGTATTCCTGTTAAAACCAAATACCACTGTTTATAAATCTTGCTGTTAATTTGCATGAGGTTGTATACCATTATCACAACCAGTAATGCTAGTGTGATTTGGCCTTCATTGGTGGGTCAAAATTGCAATAACCTTATACCAACTAGTATTAATTTTCCTTAAGTGGACAAAACAACTTCAATGAAGAGGGTGGAAGTATGCACATGTTTAAGACACAAAATAATGTGTCTTATATATAAGCAGAAGAAAAGACCTGGTAAAATAGGGGAGGTCACAGCTGATACTGATTCACTGGATCGGCCAAATACATCAATAACAAAGCATTCACATTTGAGGCATCGGCCAATATCCTCAAATTGTACTCTGTATGAACGAGAGCACTCGGTAGCCAAAGGTTCAAAAGACAGGTCAGCTCCTGATTCATTTGAAGCAAACCTACATCCAAAGATACACAGTATGTGTTACATGCATATTGACTAAAGGGAAAAACAGATGTCTCTCTTTTATTACCATTGATATTTTATTTCTTTCTTGTAGTTACGCCATATATGTTCTTGAGTCTCGTTGCTTGGAATTTGTTCAACTACAGTCAGTGTTTCCCTCTCAACTTGATTTCCTTTGAAAATGAGGGTCTCGATTTGGAGTTGCTCTGCAACCGAAGGATTCAATTTATATAAAAAATACGAACATTAAAGTAGTAACCAATAGGTTCATACATGTACAGCTTACCAGGAAAGATTATATCAGATGGTCCAGAAATCTTTTCTTCGCCGATGACCCCATCTGAACGAATAGGGGTATACCTGCCAAGTGTTACAAAGGCATACTGCATATTAGACATCAAGAAAGACCACTTATGATAATTTTCCATCAAATTATCCCTGACAATTATTTGTTAAAAAACCAAAGTGCTTCAGATGTTTCATCATTTATGAACGATGAAACCTACGACAGCAGTAACATTCAGTAACAAATCCTTTAGAACAAGATTTTAGGGCAGATTAGACCCATGATACCTTTGAGAAAATAAGAAAACTAGTGGAACAACTTAGAAAATAAAAGGCAGAACATCCCAGTGAGGTTCCAAGTGGACTATATATTATTTAACAAAAGATGATATTAAGGAATCCATCAAGTTATTGCAGCATATTGTGTAGGCATACTAGACAAAAATAGACTAAATTAAAGTGATTTACCCAAACAGCAGACAGCAGCTGTAATCTGCATCCGTAACTTCATATGTACTTGAATCAGCACCATCTATACAAATCCTGGTTCCATCACTAGATTCCCTGTACCACTTATGCAAGCTTGATCCCTCGTATCCACCATAATAAATACCCACTCCATTGTATAAGTCTGAACTTGTCTGCTTTAGGCTAACATCCAAAGCAGATGGAAAAGCTGCAAATTTCATACAAGAATAAGAATCGGCAGGAAGTTAAATAAACACAGGGCAATGTCAAGTAGGAACGGATCAAGTGGCAACCTGCCATGACAGGGTTATCGGTAATAGCCATCAATGGATCACCAGTTTTTCCATCACATCGTGTAGGAACCCAGGAAAGGATCAAGTAGAAGCCAACATCATCCAATGACGGTTTGTACACCCTGTTAGACATTCCATTATTCAAACGGATTAGCTCTCAATATAGATCATTCAAAAGTAAAAGGCTTGATGAAATCGGTACAGAACGCACAAGGTTTCTCCCACAACTTCTGAAGATGATGCCACCAGATCAGAGTCTAAGTTTTCGAGCTTCTCTGTAGCTCGGAACCAAGTATATTTTACAGTGCCTTCCTGGCCACCGAAGTAGGTTTTAACAGGAGAAATTTCATTGTCCTCAAAACACTCTGGTAGAACAAGGCTGGTACCCTTGGGCTCCCCTGTGTCAAATGATGGATTAACAAATAGTTGATACTTTATACTAGTACAATATAGATTTTGGACACTCTAGCTCAGAGCTAAATTAATCGTATCTATGTTGTACAGGATGCAGATTATCACAAATAATGACCATCTATGTAATGAACAATAAGAAAGCTACTGGACATTTTCTTTCTGCACTAGATAAAGGCTTCTCCACCGATGGAAACAGTAAACATTTTTAGAAGAAACACTGACCAGGTAAGATTATATCCGATGAAACGCTCTTAGGTGACCCTTGTAACCCATCTTCTCGTACAGGTGTAAAGGTAACCTCAATTCGGCAATCAACATCAGCTAGAGTAAGCTCTAGACATTCTATGAAATGACACAATAAACCATTAATTCCAGTCAGCCCCCCAAAAAAGAGCTGGGTGTAATAGCAGGCAGGCCTTAAAAGGGCACTTAATTCACACTAACCATTTGCAATCAACTTGTCCTTGCTACCACCTTCATATAATCTGAACCATTCCTGAATGCAGTTTCCCTTGACACTAGAATGGGAAGAAAAAGAAGCAAGCAAAGTAAGTCGGTTACTATATGACATTAGTCATAACCATCAACATTGGCAGTGCATCTTACCCTCCGGTATACTCAGCATGATAGGTCAACCGACCACCTTCAAGCATAGAGCCAGCTAGCTCAAGTGATCGACATGATGGTGGTCCTGCAAACAAGTAAACTATATAAGGATGTTGGCCCATTTACACTAGTAGGTATTATTGGATCAGTGAAAACTTTAAAGAATGTGTGCCCATATGCAAATGTGCACGGAAACACAAACACTAAAGAATAACACTCATTTTCACAGGAGATCAATTTGCCAGCTCATGTACCAGGGTTAATAGGACCAACTGCTTCTGTCAACACCAAAGAACCATGAACTCCGTCACTTCTAACAGGAACACACGAGACAGCCACATAAAAGCCAATATCATCGCATTTCAAGCTGTATGATGAACTTGTTGCGTCTTCAATTTCCTTCTGGGTTCCATCAGAACTTGTCTACAGACACAAGAAAGTTCATTGGAATGATGTTGTAGGTATACGCAGTCTGTTACAGCTTATGAGTCATCATTATGTGAAAAGAATAGTGGTGTTTTAATAAGAGGAACCTACCAATACCCAACGGAACAGCGTGTCTCCTTCTTCTCCTCCCCAATATCTTCTATTGGCAACCATAGTTGTCCCTTCAATGGCATCACCATTTAGTTCAAGAGAAAGTAGTGTTGGACTTCCTGATACAGTGTGGTGAGATTAAGTTAGTCAGTGCTCCAGAAGTTGTTATGGTTGACGAATTTACTCGTCAGTAAACATCCAGACTGTATCATAACCACAATCCAGAAAGATAACTCCGCAATAAAAAGCAACCAACCCCCAAAAGTAAATTAAGCAGCATACTGAAACTTCTTTAATTTTTACATTTATATAATCGCATGCATCAAGTCGCGAGGAAAAGGCATATTAGTCATTCATAAAGAATCTGGTTCATTTACCAAGCCAGTTTCTTGCTTGACACATAAAGTGATCTCCTATTTGGGAAATTGCTCAGGAAAAGGAGAATGTGAACCTGGTGTAACTCTGTCCTTTCCTATGAAAACTCCTGGCTCACCAGCAATACCATCATTTCTGATAGGTATGCATTTGAAAGAAACGAACTTCCCAATATCTTCTTTTTTAATGTGGTATTGTAGCAAACCAGACGCTTCTGTAAGTGGACTGCCTTCATCATCTTCAGTCTGTCAAACTTTATGTAAGTGGAACAGCTGTGTGGCATAAAGAACGCAGAATGTTCCTAAATATAGCATATCTAGACACACAATATGGATGATGAGTAATATTTACTGAGTATCAGTATTAACTAAGCTACAAGAAAATAAAAATACCTCGTGAAGATACCAACTATATAAACTCTTTCCTTCATAGCCCCCAATGTACCCATATGATGCAGTCAACATTTGATCCTCTGAGAACTCACCAGTGACTGTCAAAAAGTTCAGGCTGGGCGGCAATGCTGCAAGAAAGGAGAAAGGTAACCAAGCTGTAAAATTTTGAAAGGAAATGGCAACAGTACTGAGAACAAAGAGGCAAACCACAAGCAGGTAGTGCATACTTGCCTAAGCAAAAACAAAGCTCAAAGGTGAACAGATGAATAATGTGGAACTTGATGACCCTACAAAAGTTTTGGATGTAATGAATACAATCCCCTCAGTGTTCCGACATTACACAAGTGAAATGATGAAATCTACTGGCTAAGAAATTTCTGGAGATAATCCAGTAGAACTGTAGAAGACTTCTAGCGAGCCATTCAATAAATGAAGTAACTAGATTATCTTCCATTGATGAATATGAATGCAGTATTGAAGTGTGGAAAGATAATGGAATGGTGAAAAAAAATGAGAGTTCTGAACATTATCAAAGGAGTGCACACAAACGTTATTTAGAACAAACAGTTAAGGTTGACAGAAATGGACTTACTTTCCACAACATTGTTTGATATAGCATAAGCTGGTACACCAATTTCGCCATCGGGTGCCACAGGAGTGAACTTTGCAACGATATAATATCCGACAGCACCAAGTGGAACACGGAATGTCTAATAAAGAAAAGGTGTAACACGGCCATATCTCCATTAAATAAAATGTGAAAAATAAAAATTGACTAGGAGTGCAGTAATGCTGCGCAAGAGAAGTTGAGAACAACATATAGAGTACCTTCGAGATTTTAGATGTACAAAGGGCTTCAATCTCATGGTTAAATGGCAATTCAGATGAAGATGACTTGAACCACTGAACCCTGCTGGATCCTTCAGTGCCACCTGTGACAGTAGCAGTAACAGATACCTTGCTTCCTTCTCTTGCTTCCCCGACAATCTTCAAATCGAAGACTTTTGGAGGGGCTAACCAAACAAGGCAGGTAGAGCAAAGTGATCACACATCTTATAGCGCCATTACCCCAAAGGAGGGAAACATTAAACTTTCATTGCAAAGTGGGCATAGGCGCCACTAGTTGCTACCTTTCTTTACTGCCTCTGTTGTGGCGCAAGCAGCTTCACCCTCCTGGCCTGATAAGACAATAATGTATCTTACTATTACAAAATGTCCATGCACACATGGCATAAGCAGGGGGCAGTTGAACAGACCTTCGAGATTGACGGGAGTATATACAAATTTGAGGCAAGAATCCACGTCCTCCTTGGTTACCGTGTATTCTGTGCTATTTGATAGCACTAGAAGAAATTCACTGCATTCCATGAACAACATATTACACGAATTACTGATTGCTTGTGGTGTTAGACTAGTGTTCGTCCAGTGCAGCTAAGATAAACCGCTCTATTTCATGATGGTTTATCATATTTCCTATTTAGTTTATAAAGTTCAGTTGCCATATACTGCCCCTAAAAATATGATGAATTCCTAGATTCCTAAAGTCCGGCATGACAAAAGGGGATGTGGGAACCCAAGTACGCTGTTCAGGCTATTTAATTTAAGCTTGGGCTATTAAGACCATAAGATCTGTTCAAACACAATGGGTACCTTAGATATCGTATATGACCATGCCAGATTTAGTTTTGGAGCGTAGAGTCTCGGAGCATACCAGTTACTGAACTGCTATTTCGTAATTGAGTGACATGGAATGATATCATACAAGTCATGAAGTTCTGTTGAAGTTAAGTACTTAACCAAGGCACAGGACAAACCAAAATATCAAAGCTTGATGAGTGCTCCTAGGATTTGTAATAATATGTCTGTATGCATCCTTAGTTGTTTCCTTATATTTCTGTTGGGTTTCATATCTAGCCTACCCAACTTGCTTGGGAAAAAGGATTTTATGTTGTTATTGTTTGTTGCATCCTTAGTTGGTGTAGAGGCCGGGGGAAATGAAGATTTTTTTAATATACTTTACTCTTTTTCCTTCTCATTCTTGTTTTGGCTTCCTTTCATTTCTGTTGGGTTTCATATCTAGCCTACCCAACTTGCTTGGGAAAAAGGCTTTGATGTTGTTGTTGTTGTTTATTCAGTACACTCATAGATCCCACAGTAATAGCACGTACCCATTTTCCTTCTCTCTAAACCACTGGAATTTGCTCAGTCCCTCTTTTCCACCAAAGTATTTTCCATTTGCTTTGATTGTGATGTCTTCAACAATATCTCCAATAATATGTACATTGCTGACTGATGGTGTGCCTGAAATAATGTTATACACAGTTAAAACTAGCACCAGGTCACCACAAATAGGCCATATGAAGTACTCCCTCAGTTCGGAAAAGGGCGCATTTTTGTGTATAGATACATCTGTATTTAGACAAATCTGCGACATCCTTTTCCGGACAGAGGGAGTACAAGAACATATTTCTGGAACTTAAAAATGAGATCAACATGGTCCATACATTTTAAAACAAGTGAACACTTTTATAGAGAGGTCAGAGGACTAAGCAGATGAAGCGTCAACAGTTATTTTTAAAATCAGCAGGCCATAGATGCAAATGTACATGCATTCTTAAAACTAACCTTTGTGGTGATTTTTTAAACAAAAGAACCAACAGACCAAATTATCTGTACCTCCTGTCCACATAAGCTCCAGCATATGATTTGTAAAATAATTTAGATACCAGGATTACTTTTAGGCCAAAACTAAATGGCATTGCTATGGTTTCATACATACATCCCAAATGAACATGCTTTACATATGCTAGGTCAACAGAAAACCGTTAAAAAGTAAAGATAAATCAAAAGGGTAGGGGACAGAGGGAACCAAGAAGATTGCAATGTGTAGTATTTACCAGCCTTTACAAAGTCTGTCACTGTACATTGTGGATCCCCCTTGACGCCTTCTTCTGTAACAGGTGTGTACATAAATACCAAACTTGAATCGATATCATCTATAGTTAGCTGATATTCCATCCCCTCAGCTCCATCTATTTCAGCATTGCCATTCCATGTTCGCCTCAACCAACTAGATTCCAAAAGAGGTTTAACAAATCAACGGAATTCCTTATGCAAGAAAAGATAGAAAGAACTAGGCGCATTTCACATAATGTTCATTTGAGCAAATAAAGATGAAACAAGTTTGTAGGGTAAAGAGGTAAACAAACCTTGCAACACCTTTCCCAGGTGTCCCACCACACCATGCAATCTCAGGAACACCCTTGAGTACATTTCCTTCTACTAGCTCACCACTGACTGTTAGATTGATAACCTTTGGACATCCAGTCCCTGGTAAAAAAAAAGTGATTAAGGAAACTACTATATAGTGTGATGCCACTTCACATAACACACTGGTTTAGAATCCACAAGAGCATTGTTTTATTTGCTAATGTAGAGTTTAGATCTTATCTTGTATGCCAAAATAATGGCTTCTTAAGGCCATTCATTATGTATGAGTACTAACAGAGAAAAAAAAACTAAATCCACTTTCCTCAGAAATAAACAAGGAAATCTTGCAGGAAGGCAAATAAAGTGTCTGGGATGCTTTACCAAATGAGCCCCATAATTTACCAGCAAAAAAAAGGGCCCCATAATTTAGAGCACACATTTTATCAAATTTACCACATGCACAATTGGCCTCTATAAAAAAAAATACTATAAACTAGAATCCAATTTAACAAATAAGAGTCAATGAGTTCTTCGACATACCTGGACAAACAGGTAAAGATACAGCAAAAATGGGCGGGAATTCAGCATCATTTAGTAGTGGAGTGCATTCAACTTTCAAACATCTTCCAACATTCTCACGCTTTGGCCAGTACACCTTAGATTTAACAGGAGTTCAGAACTTGCAAAGAGATAGTAGCATGGCAAAACTGTTACAGCTATAGAAAACTAATAAGGACTTCGAACTTGCAACATATAATAGCAAAGAGACAAGGTACAAGTGGATGATAAATGAAAATGCGAATTGCAAGAGATAAACTGTGCACTCTGGAGGGAGGACCACTCATCACGCCATCAAGTAGTCTTTGTTTTGTATGATGCAAGTTTGTGGTTTACATTTCTTGTCCATTTCGCGTATAATGGAGTCAGTGTTTTTAGGTAATTTTGATGAACAACGAGCGAAAGGACGGAAGCACCCTTACTGCTGATGTCAATTATGTTTGACCATCTTCGTGTACACCCCACGTATAAAGGTTAATTTTGTGTTCTTAAGGTCTATCAACCAATGTTGGTCAATATTGAACAAAGGGCTAGAGTTGTAATGGTGAGTTGGGAAATAGAAGCAACATGGATGACCATACAGACCACAAAGGGTCTAACAAGTACTTATCTCCAGTGCAATAATTGTATTCCCAGTTCAAAAATACGTAAATTTAGGGTGAGTATTTGTACCTCACTTAATTCCTCAGGAATAGGCACAAAATCTGTCGGTGTCTTGCCACCTAGAAACCATTGGTATTTGAGGACTATATTGCCCTCACTACTTAGATTTGTGAAGCTAAAATGGCAATGGCAGGGATCTTCTTCAAATGGTTGATCAACATAAGCTGTCTTCACTATGCAATCTTGGGGCAATTTATTCTTCCATTGTTCAAGCAGGAAGGAAAATGTTGAATCTGTCAAGGCAATTAAAGCAAAATGAATGTGCACTTAGAACTACTAAGATTACTCAAGAACCAGACAACAAATATACATCATAAGCTTCACTTTGGTTCTGAAGTCACCTCAAGCCTTGCCATGCAATGTCTATGTTTTTATTCATGAGAACAAAAAAGAACTAAAAGGAAGCGTAAATCAGTATTATTTCACAGAAGTAACCATGCATCATCGCCGATATGCGTTCAGAACAATGACCAGTCTACCACTCTGACATACGCCATGGCTGCACTAGCATAAACCCATACGTCTAACCAAATACATGTTTTCAAAGTAATACAGATTATGATTATAGAGCACCAATTTCATCTACTAACATGCAAACATCAGAAAATGTTGTCAATAAGCAAATTTCTCTGCAGAAAATTCATACCAGCAGCAACTTCAGGGGAGCTAAATTCCCAACCACCACGAATGCATATAGCTGTATGAGCAGGATATTGCTGCGCAATTTCAGCCTCACTGGGGTTCAGATCTGCATCAAATTCATGCAAAATCTCAATGCAATCAGATACAGCATTCTGGTCACCTCAAGCAATCTAGTATATACTTATCCAACTAGGCCAATGCAGCATTCCACATGTTTAATCAATTTATCAACATGCGAGTTCACAACTGTCATGTTCCTACTATTCATGCCAGTAGACCATTGACATTAATCTCCCTCATCTCTCAGCATTGGGGAAAAGCGTATCTATATGGGAGATTTTTTAAGCAAAAAAAAAAGGGGGAAGGTGATTTATCTGGAAATATCTCAAGCAACAACAATAGCCTTCTTTTTTCACTAAGTAATGATAACCCGATTCAATGCAATTTACAGCAGCAACAAGATTAAGATCAGTATGAAGACAGATATTCCTTACAGCAGGTTCTTTGTTTTATGCAATGATCCTTAGTACAGGTTCAATAAATCAAAAAATAAACAATACAACTGAAAGCATGTCAATACAGTAAATGGCATGTCTAGGCGTACCTTGGTCGTTGAATTTTTTCAAAGTAGGGCCTACAAGCAGAATAGAAGCAGCTTCCAAGTGTGGCATCTCAAGAAGTGGATTCTCCTCAACACGTAAATTCTGGTGGTGGTTTAATATAGACACCAGTGAGCAAACTATGCTGAATCCTCATGCATCAATGTTCTCGAATAACTTCATATATTTAAATATTTCTTATACAGAAAGTTCAGGTTCCAAATGTTTGTGTTAACATCATATCATAATCAAGAATGATGTGAATCATGCATATAAATTATCTATATCATCAAGGTTAAAGAATGCCGTGGTTGAAACCAGTTATCAATCCCAATCAGTGAATTACTTAATATCTGTAGCTTACATCTTTTTTGAGAAAATGCAAAAGCTAACAATGGAAAGTTGCAGCATTCATGAGCATGAGTTCATGGACAATAGATATACACAGCTCGGTATTGACAAAAGGACCAATAATGTGAAGTTAAAAGCTACCATCAAAGGTGCGAACATGCTGGCATAGCCTAGTTCAATAACGACATAAGCAATGTAAATAACTTGTAACTAAAATTGAGGACAACCAACCTCCAGAGATGGCAAATGTGGAAATCCCCTCAAAGTTGATATTTTATTTCTGCTGGCTGCTAACACCTATATAAAAACAAAGGCAGCTAAGGTCTAACTAGAATATTTGATTATGTTCAAATCAGACAAAATCAGCACACTCACTTGAAGTCGAGGCTGACTGGCCATACAGAGTGACTTCAACCTATTTTGAGCAACAGAAAGGAACTGGTACAACAAGAGAGATAAGAGACTGAGATTTAGCTTTATCAAAATAAGTAAATGGTCAACTGCTAAGAGTAAGTTGGCAGCATTATCATACCTCCAAGTTAGGAAACTCGGGAAGGCTAGCAAGTGAAGTTATTTGATTTCCAGCAAGATAAAGTTGCTACATAGTTCAGTATAAACAAAAATTAGTGCTCATGAGCCTTTTATGTGTTCAATTAATATGACTGGAGAAGCACAAACCTGGAGGACTTTGCAATTCTCAAGAGGCTCAAACTCAGGGAGCTTAAAGTCGTTAAAGCTCAAATCAAGAACCTGACAATATTATAAAACACACATGGTAGCAGAAACCAGGATCAACAAACAATCAACTGAAATACTGTATACGAAGCTCACAGGAGGCTATGACATAGACGAAAAGGTACAAGGGGATACCTTTACCCCGCTGAGTATCTCAATACCCTCCAAACTTGACAGCAGATTGTCCCGAAGATAAACAAACTAGAAACGAGAAATATAGTTAGCAGACATTTTATCCCAGCCATTTCATAAGCAATGCTGGTTGCGTAATCTTTGCACACTTCCTAGGCTTGGCAACGAGCATACAGATTAACAACCTTGTTTTTCTCTAGCCTCTTGTCTACTTAAAAGAACAGAAGACGGCTGAGTTTTACGTGCTAGAAAACATAAGAGAAGGGGAGGCTAAATGCACTTACCTCAAGTTTAGGTGTTAGTCTCAACTGTTTGAGACTACGAACCCTGTGACCTCTTGAATCCAGCCTCTGTATCAGCAGAAAATATGTTGGATGAAAGAAAACAACGAAATAATGCAATCATCTTGATTATTCAAAGGCAAAGAGAAAAGCGAGACTAACCAGTTCATCGCTAGCCTTCAGATCCACCTGTGGAAGCATCATAAACCGGGAGTCACGGCTCGTAGCAGTAGAACTCTTCCTCCGGCTCGACACAGAAGAACCCTTGTCTACCGATGATGTCTGGGAACCGAATTTCTTTGTGGCGCTGCTTGTCACAGAAGATGACCGTGGTGAGTTCAGAGAAGCATTTGAAGCCATTCTCCTGGAACTGGCACTGGCACTTGTACCGTTGGAGCTCTCTGTCAGTGATGGGACCTTCTTCAGTGTAGAAGTTGGCGACGCCTTCACAGCGGGCTTCTTCACCGAATCCACCTTGGTCCTCTCAGACAGCAGAGAAGTTCTCTTTTCCAGTGAGGGTCTGGAGCTAACGGCGGGGACTGACACGGGTCTACTCTTCTTCGGCCCATCCGACAGCGAAGGACTAGCCTTGTTAGCAACAGCAGCAGACCTCCCATTCTCCTGTTGCTTGACTGCAGTTCCGGTGCTGCTTCTTCTCTGCACGGAACCAGAATTCGCGGTAGAGGTAGGCTTCATCGACGAAGACGACCGGGACACATTTGACTCTGCTGAGGTTACGCCATCAGCCCGCTTCTTGACTGACGAAGTGGTCCTGACAGTGGGTGCAGATGCTCGAGGCTTCACCGGCTTAGCCGCCTTCTGCGATTCCAGAGGAGCTTCCATTCCAGACAATTAATCAGAATGAAAGCCTCAAGTTGGTTCGCCCCCAATGCGCTGTAATCAAGCCAACAACCTATTGATGACTATACTGAACACATGAGTGACCTGGATTGGCAGAAGACAAAACACCCAATCAGTGTGACAGAGATGAAAGGGCCAGGATATTGCTTAACAAATTCGATGCAGAAACCGCAGATTCCCATCACCCCGCGTGTTATGGAACCTGAACTGTATAGTGCATAATAATAATTCGAAATTGGTGGCGGAATTCGTCAACGCCTCCAACGGAAATGACGAAGGCTGTGACGCGAGCTAGTACTAGTACGAACCAGACGGAATCGTGCAATCACGACCTCGTACGGGAAAAAAATGCGAAACATTTAAAGCTCGGCAAAAACGCAGCAACCGTGAGTTTGAGGTTGGAATTCAAAACAAAACAAAAAACAAAATTGTCCGGGATGGTCAAACCCGCAAAGCTCGAACAGTCGGGGCACCGAAACTCGTAAACAGGCTCAAACCACGGGCAAAAGTTTGCCAAAAATGCTGTTAAAACCCTAGCCATAAGCATTAGTGGATGCGCATAAACCTCCCCCCACTCCCTGAGAAGTCAATCGGAACACCCGCCGGAGTCACCGCCGGCGAGACCCGAGACGGAGCGCTCTGATAATAGTCGCATCCCTAGACCCCCGTAGGTCGCCCAGAAACCCAACCAAAGAGAAAAAAACACCGTCTTTTCCTCAGAAACAAGAATAAAAATCGGCGACCAGGGCTTGGCTCACCTCCCTTGACGGCTGACGCAGGCGGACCCCGAGCCCAGCCGCCGTCCCCCGGCTCCACCGCCGCCAATGCGGCCTCGGGCGCGCGAGGTGTGGCGAGACGAAGACGAGGGGGCTAGGAGTGGGGGAGAGCAGAGAGGAGAGAGGAGCGGTAGCGACTAGCTAGCGGACTTGAGAAATGGAAACGCCCAGCAGCCGGGGCAGGGAAGAGTATCCGATGGGGTCAGCGGAGGAGGCAGAGGTGGGTTTCGCTAATTATCGACAACTCCAGGGTGGTAAGTGCATAAACGCGAAAATAACCTGGTCGGCCCCGCTCCCGCCCCTCCGCGGTTTGATTTGGGCCCGGCAGTTTCGAAAACTGCCGGCTTTTGACGCACCAGCCCCTCGATCTTCCTGAATTTAAGTATGAGAGGGCTGAGGGGGTCTGTGTAAAATGGGCACGGCGCCGACGCCGGCGGCCGGCGTGGTTCTGTCGCGGGGCCCGGCTGCCGGCTGGCCGCAGGGACTTTTGCGAGAGGGGCTGGGCTTGGTTTCGTGAGAGTAATCTCCGGCTTAGCTTAACCCCCGGGTCAAGGAAGCTTTTCTAAGCGAGGTGAGCGCGAGCTGTCAGTGACGTCGGTTTCTTCGGCGTAGGCTGTGTCCCACTGGCAGTGAGATGGCTGGCTGGTCGTATGTGCATGCAGCAGATGTGTGCGTACAGGAGTAGGACACGAGTCAATCCAGCTTGTGGCTTCATCGGCCGATATGAATCCATGTACAGTTGTTAGAGAGTCCAACCCTGTGTGGAGCGTCGAATATCCAGCACCTTCTTCCTCGCTGGCTGCTCCGTCCAAAATATCCAGCTTCATGCGTGCAAAATGCCACGCCAAGCCACCTGTAAAGATATGGTTTTCGTTTCCACGTCTGAGCCGCAACCTTCGTCCTTAATGGCGCCGCTTCCTCTTCTACACGCGCGATGGCGGGCGACGGCTGAACTTCAGCGTCGCCATCAATGACATCATGTCCCACGCGTCCGGGCATCGTTCATGCCATCGCCCACACCACCGACACCTCCGCTCCCACCCTCGCCGCCGAGCAACACCATGGGGGGAAGAAGCAAGACTCTGAGGCGTCCGGCAGCGGCACCAAAAAAAACAGGCAGCCAAACATGGTGCGGCTCCCCATCGAAATGGCGCGGGTACTGCACGCAAACTGGGTGACGTGCACCTGCCTAGCGGCGGCTCAACTGATGCTAGGTGCCTATCCAGCCTGTGCCCCGTCGCAAGCCGGAGAGGAGCGCCGAGATCCGGCGCAGGCGGCGGTTCCTACCGCCGGACCTCGGCGACGATCCTGCCTTCGCCATGGACTCCAATCAATGGCACATGTGGTGCCAGACCGAGGAGGATCAGAGGAGGAAGGCGGACTTCCTCGGCGACCAATAATTCCCGTTTGAGCGGCCACCGCTGCCTCGTCGTCGAAAACTTCAGCCGCCATCTCCTCCTTCGCTTCCACGGGACGGCGACGATGACGCGCTGGCCTACCACAATGAGGAAGCCAAGGACGACTCAGACGAATTTGTCGCGTGCATATTCCACGACTGGAAGGCGGCCATGGTGGAGGGCGGAAGTTCGACTATCTGCCGACGATGACCGGCGAGGATCGAGATCGAGAATCGGCGTCCTCATGTCCTAGGTGGACCGACCGTAGCTGCCGCTGCCTCGGCACGCCACCGACATCATGCCGCCAGGCCTCACGGAGGATGAGACCCTACAACGGGCGTTGTAGAACTCAGCCCCGCCGCCGCCTCCACCTCCGCCGTTCAACCCATGGGCTCCTCCACCTCCACCTCCACCACTAGCGGCACCGGCGTATGTTCCGTTGGTTGCCAACTGGCCGTGGCAGATACCGAAATTTGGTGTGCTCGACGATGAGGAGTAGGCTAGGGTAGCAGGCGGTACATGCCCCTTTTATTATTTGTATTTTATATTTTTGTTTATTCACTATGTAAATTATGTTTATGTTGAAAGAATGCAAACCAAAAAAATTGTGCCATGCCTCTGGATGTGCGGATGTGCGGTCGATTTCGATCATTCCGGCCGATGCAAACAGACACGCGCGGCCACTTTGGACGTCTGAATTGCATCGGCACGCATCTCCAACAACCGACGTATTTTGGACGTCCAAAGTGACTGCGCACGCCTGTTTGCGTCGGTCCGTGGACACGAAAATGGTCACGGGTCTGTGATACGTCTCAAACGTATCTATAACTTCTTATGTTCCACGCTACTTTTATTACAATACTTGAGTGTTTTACACATACTTTACAGCATTATTTTACATTTTCCGGCACTAACCTATTAACAAGATGCCGAAGTGCTTGTTGTTTTTCTCTGTTTTTGGTTTCGGAATCCTAGTAAGGAAATATTCTCGGAATTGACGAAATCAACGCCCAGGGGCCTATTTTTACACGAAGCTTCCAGAAGACCGAAAGGAGACGAAGTGGGGCCACGAGGTGGCCGACACTAGGCGGCGCCCAAGCCCTGGCCGCGCCTAGTGTGTGGCCCTCGTGCCGCCACTTGACCTACCCTTCCGCCTACAAATAGCCTTCGTCGCGAAACCCCCACCGAGAGCCACGATACGGAAAACATTGCGAGAGGCCGCCGCCGCCAATCCCATCTCGGGGATTCGGGAGATCGCCTACGGGCACGGAGGGGAATCATCACCGGAGGGGCTCTACATCATCATGCCCGCCTCCGGATTGATGCGTGAGTAGTTCATCCTTGGACTATGGGTCCATAGCAGTAGCTAGATGGTTGTCTTCTCCGCTTGTGCTTTCATTGTATTAGATCTTGTGAGCTGCCTAACATGATCAAGATCATCTATTTGTAATGCTACATGTTGTGTTTGGCGAGATCCGATGAATAGAGAATACTATGTTAAGTTGATTATCAATCTATCATATATGTGTTGTTTATGTTCTTGCATGCTCTCCGTTGCTAGTAGAGGCTCTGCCAAGTTGATACTTGTAACTCCAAGAGGGAGTAATTATGCTCGATAGTGGGTTCATGCCTCCATTTAATCACAGTGACAAAGTTCTAAGGTTGTGGATGTCTTGTTGCTACTAGGGATAAAACATTGATGCTTTGTCTAAGGATATTTGTGTTGATTACATTACGCACCATACTTAATGCAATTATCTGTTGTTTACAACTTAATACTAAGGGGTTCGGATGATAACCTGAGGGTGGATTGTTTAGGCATAGATGCATGCTGGATAGCGGTGTACTTTGTCGTAATGCCCGATTAAATCACATAGTAATCATCGTTGATATGTATTGAATCTTTATTTGGCAATTGCTCCCTGTAATTTGTTCACCCAGCATGTTAGTTATCTTATTGGAGAGACACCTCTAGTGAACTGTGGACCCCGGTCCATTCTTTTACATCGAATACATTCTACTGCTTTTCTGTTCTTTGCAAACAAACACCATCTTCCACTCGATACGCTTAATCCTTTGTTTTCAGCAAGCCGGTGAGATTGACAACCTCATGTTACGTTGGGGCAAAGTACTTTGATTGTGTTGTGCAGGTTCCACGTTGGCGCCGGTTTCGGTGTTGCGCCGCACTACATTCCTCTACCAACAACCTTCACGTGCTTCTTGGCTCCTCTGGTTCGATAACCTTGGTTTCTTTGAGAGAAAACTTGCCGCTGTGCGCATCATACCTTCCTCTTGGGGTTCCCAACGGACGTGTACATCTACGCGCATCAGTCTGCTTGCGCCGAGGAGTATCCCTAGCGAACCGGCGCATTTTGTCCGCCAGGGCCTTTTTTTGAAATCTCCCAAAGTAACATAAACAAGTAAATTCCACCAAAATATGACCATCAGATTGGCTTAAATTAGGTCTCAAATATAAGTCCAGCAGATTGTGCACATAGTACGGCATAGAACGTAGTTCAAAAGGGGCACAACATGGCCATGATCAACAAATATAGTCCACCAGGAGGCCATGGTGCTTGAAATGGGCGCGACAGATCAGGCGTCTGATACGTTGCAAACGTATCTATAATTTTTTATGATCCATGCTTGTTTTACATCAATTTCTATATGTTTTGTTTACACTTCATGACACTTTTATATATTTTCTGGAACTAACCTATTGACAAGAAGCCACAGTGTCAGATCATGTTTTCTGCTGTTTTTGTATTTCAAAAAAGTTGTACAGAAAATATTCTCGGAATTGTACGAAACAAAAGCCGAAGTTCCTATTTTACTGTAACGAAGACGGAATCCAGAGGAGAGATGGAGACGAGCCAGGAGGAGGCCACGCCATGCCTAGGCGCGGGCCACGCCATGCCTAGGCGCGGCCCACCCCTTGGTCGCGCCTAGGGGTGGTGTGGGCCCATCGGGCGCCCATCGACCTCGCCCTTCCGCCTATAAATTTATCTGATCGGGAAAACCTAAAGACTCAAGCCTCCATCCACGAAACGTTGCGGCCGCCATCGTCGACCCTAGATTGAGAGGGTTCTGAAGCTCTTCCCGGCACCCTGCCGGAGAGGGAGATCATCACCGGAGGCCTCTACATCGCCATGCCCGCCTCCGAAGTGATGCGTGAGTAATTCATCTCTGGACTACGAGTCCATACCAGTAGTTAGATAGTTGTCTTCTCCACTTTATGCTTCATGTTTAGATCTTTTGAGCTTCCTATCATGATCAAGATCATCTTTATGTAATGCTACATGTTGTGTTTGCTAGGATCCGATGAATATTGAATACTATGGTTGAGATTGATTATATACTTGTCATATGTTATTTGTGATCTTGCATTCTCTCCATTGCTAGTAGATGCTCTGGCCAAGTATGTGCTTGTGACTCCATGATATGTCTCCAACGTATCGATAATTTCTTATGTTCCATGCTACTTTATTGATGATACCTACATGTTTTATGCACATTATATGTCATATTTATGCATTTTCTGAACTAACCTATTAACAAGATGCCGAAGAGCCAGTTCTGTTTTTCTGTGTTTTTGGTTTCGAAATCCTAGTAAGGAAATATTCTGGAATTGGACGAAACTTTCGCCCGGGTCCTATTTTTGCACGAAGCTTCCAAGACCGAAGAGATAACGAAGTGGGGCCACGAGGCAGCCAGGGCATAGGGCGGCGCACCCAAGCCGGCCGCCGCCTGCTACCCTGGGCCCCTCGTGTGGCCCCCGCGTTGACCTTCCGCCTTAAAGCCCCGTCCGAAACCCCCGGAGAGCCACGATACGGAAAACCTTCCAGACGCGCCGCCGCGAATCCCATCTCGGGGATTCGGAGATCGCCTCGGCACCTGCCGAGAGGGATTCATCTCCCGAAGGACTCTTCATCGCCATGATCGCCTCCGGAGTGATGAGTGAGTAGTTCACCGGACCATGGGTCCATAGCAGCTAGATGGTCGTCTTCTCCTTGTTGTGCTTCATTGTTGGATCTTGTGAGCTGCCTAACATGATCAAGATCATCTATCTGTAATACTATATGTTGTGTTTGTCGGGATCCGATGGATAGAGAGTACTATGATTATGGTGATTATCAATCTATTGTTTATGTGTTGTTTATGATCTTGCATGCTCTCCGTTACTAGTAGAGGCTCTGGCCAAGTTTTTACTCTTAACTCCAAGAGGAGTATTTATGCTCGATAGTGGGTTCATGCCTCCATTGAATGGGGACAGTGAGAAAGTTCTAAGGTTGTGGATGTGCTGTTGCCACTAGGGATAAAACATTGATTCTATGTCTAAGGATGTAGTTGTCGATTACATTACGCACCATACTTAATGCAATTGTCGTTTTGCAACTTAATACTGGGGGTTCGGATGATAACCTGAAGGTGGACTTTTTAGGCATAGATGCATTGGATGGCTATGTACTTTGTCGTAATGCCCAATTAAATCTCACTATATTTATCATATCATGTATATGCATTGTTATGCCTTTCTCTATTTGTCAATTGCCCGACTGTAATTTGTTTACCCAACATGCTTTTATCTTATGGGAGAGACACCTCTAGTGAACTGTGGACCCCGGTCCTATTCTTTACATAGCATACTATGCAATTGTGTTTACTGTTTTCTTTGCAAACATCTTCCACTCGATACGTTTAATCCTTTGTTACGCAAGCCGTGAGATTGACAACCTCACGTTTCGTTGGGGCAAAGTACTTGGGTTGTGTTGTGCAGGCCCGCGTTGGCGGGAATCCCGGTGTTGCGCCGCATCACATTTCGCGACCATCAACCTTCAACGTGCTTCTTGGCTCCTACTGGTTCGATTAAACCTTGGTTTCATACTGAGGGAAACTTGCTTCTATACGCATCATACCTTCCACTTGGGGTTCCCAACGGACGTGTGCATCTACGCGTATCAAGCTAAATTTCTCGCGCGTTGCCGGGGATCAAGACACGCTGCAAGGGAGTCTCCACTTCTCAATCTCTTTACTTTGTTTTTGTCTTGCTTTATTTTATTTACTACTTTGTTTGCTGCACCTAAACAAAACACAAAAAAATTTAGTTGCTAGTTTTACTTTATTTACTGTCTTGCTCTCTATATCAAAAACACAAAAATTAGTTACTCGCATTTACTTTATCTAGTTTGTTTTATTTACTGTTGCTAAAATGAATACCCCGAAAATACTAAGTTGTGTGACTTCACAAATGCAAATAATAATGATTTCCTATGCACACCTATTGCTCCACCTGCTACTACAGCAGAATTTTTTGAAATTAAACCTGCTTTACTAAAGAGAGTGGATTTTGTACACCCACGCATGGGTGTGGGTGTTTCCGTCACCGTTTATTGTGCTTTAAGATTCGGATAAAAAGAAGAGAGAGAAAGGAATCTTTCTCTCTTCCATGGTGGGCACGAATCTTGAGGAATAAATGAACGGTGATAGAAACACCCACACCCATGCGTGTACAAAATATTAGTCTACTCATGAATCTTGTCATGATCAATTTTCAAGTATGATGCTGCTGCCCATCTCAATAATTTTGTTGAACTTTGTGAAATGCAAAAGTATAAGGATGTAGATGGTGATATTATTAAATTGAAAGTGTTTCCTTTCTCATTAAGAGGAAGAGCTAAATATTGGTTGCTCTCTTTGCCTAAGAATAGTATTGATTCATGGACTAAATGCAAGGATGCCTTTATTGGTAGATATTATCCTCCCGCTAAAATTATATCTTTGAGAAGTAGCATAATGAATTTTAAACAATTAGATACTGAACATGTTGCTCAAGCATGGGAGAGAATGAAAACTTTGGTAAAGAATTGCCCAACCCATGGATGACTACTTGGATGATCATCCAAACCTTCTATGCAGGACTAAATTTTTCTTCGCGGAATTTATTGGATTCAGCTGCTGGAGGTACCTTTATGTCCATCACATTGGGGGCGGCTACAAAACTTCTTGATGATATGATGATAAATTACTCTGAATGGCACACGGAAAGAGCTCCACAAGGTAAGAAGGTAAATTCTGTTGAAGAAACCTCTTCCTTGAGTGATAAGATTGATGTGATTATGTCTATGCTTGTGAATGGTAGATCTAATGTTGATCCAAATAATGTTCCTTTAGCTTCATTGGTTGCTCAAGAAGAAAATGTTGATGTGAACTTCATTAAAAATAATAATTTCAACAACAATGCTTATAGGAACAACTCGGTAATAACTATAGGCCATATTCTTCCGCTAATGGTAATGGTTATGGTAATTCTTATGGGAATTCTTACAATAATAATAGGAGTGTACCCTCTGGTCTTGAAGCCATGCTTAAAGAATTTATTAGTACACAAACTGCTTTTAACAAATCTGTTGAGGAAAAGCTTGATAAAATTGATACTATTGCTTCTAGAGTTGATAGACTTGCCTCTGATGTTAATATTTTAAAATTGAAAGTTATGCCTAATAATGATATTGATAATAACATTACTACTACAGCAAATGCCATCCAAGTTAGAATTAATGAGAATATAAGATTAATGGCTGAATTGCGTGCTAGGTGGGATAGAGAAGAAAATGAAAAACTAGCTAAAGAGAATAATGTAGCTAAAGTTTGGACTATTACCACCACTAGTAATGCTAATTCTCCACATGTTGCTGCACCTCCTACTATCAATGGTAAAATAATTGGTGTTGGCAATGTTTCTACTCCTAGTGCAAAGCGTACAAAATGCCTGAAATTGCTAAAACTGCTGAAACTGCTTGTGATAAAACTGCTGAAATTTTTCCAACCTTGGGAACAATGATCCCATTGCTGTAGCTCATAATGATTTAGATTTTGATGATTGCCACATCTCTGAAGTTATAAAGTTCTTACAAAAACTTGCTAGAAGTCCTAATGCTAGTGCTATAAATTTAGCCTTTACCAAACATATTACAAATGCTCTCATAAAAGCTAGAGAAGAGAAACTAAAACTTGAAACTTCTATTCCTAGAAAGTTAGAAGATGGTTGGGAGCCCATCATTAAAATGAAATTCAATGACTTTGAATGTAATGCCTTGTGTGATCTTGGTGCAAGTATTTCTTATGCCTAAAAAGATTTATGATATGCTTGACTTGCCACCATTGAAAAATTGTTATTTGGATGTTAATCTTGCCGATAATGTTAAAAAGAAACCTTTGGGGAGGATTGATAATGTGCATATTACGGTTAACAATAACCTTGTCCCCGTTGATTTTGTTGTCTTGGATATCGAATGCAATGCATCTTGTCCAATTGTGTTGGGAAGACCTTTTCTTCGAACCGTTGGTGTTATTGATATGAGGGAAGGTAATATTAAATATCAATTTCCTCTCAAGAAAGGTATGGAACACTTCCCTAGAAAGAGAATGAAGTTGCCTTTTGATTCTATTATTAGAACAAGTTATGATGTTGATGCTTCTACTCTCGATGTTACTTGATTTGCACTTTCGCGCCTAGCTGAAAGGCGTTAAAGAAAAGCGCTTATGGGAGACAACCCATGTTTTTACCTACAACAATTTTTTGTTTTGTTGAGTCTTGGAAGTTGTTTACTACTGTAGCAACCTCTCCTTATCATGTTTTTGTGCCAAGTAAAGTTTCTATGTCAAACTTGATGTTATATTTGGGATCGCTGCGCAGAAACAGCATTGCTGTCTGTCACGAATCTGGGCACAGTTCTGTAGAAAATTCGAAAAAATCTGCCAATTTACGAGCGTGATCCTCAGATATGCGCAACTTTCATTAGTTTTGAGTTTTTCCATTTGAGCAAGTGTGGTGCCAGCTTTAAATTCGTCTTTACGGACTGTTCTATTTTTGACAGATTCTGCCTTTTATTTCGCATTGCCTCTTTTGCTATTTTGGATTCATTTCTTTGATCCATTAATGTCCAGTAGCATTATGCAATGTCCAGAAGTGAATAATGATTGTGTCACCTCTGAATGAGTGAATTATTAATTGTGCACTAACCCTCTAATGAGTTTGCTTGAAGTTTGGTGTGAAGGAAGTTTTCAAGGGAGGAGTATGATATACTATGATCAAGAGGAGTGAAAGCTCTAAGCTTGGGGATGCCCCGTGGTTCACCCTGCATATTTTAAGAAGACTCAAGCGTCTAAGCTTGGGGATGCCCAAGGCATCCCCTTCTTCATCGACAACATCATCGGTTCCTCCCCTGAAACTATATTTTTATTCAATCACATCTTGTGTTCTTTACTTGGAGCGTCGGTTTGTTTTTGTTTTTGTTTTTGTTTGAATAAAATGGATCCTAGCATTCACTTTGTGGGAGAGAGACACGCTCCGCTGTTGCATATGGACACATGTGTCCTTAGGCTTTACTCATAATGTTCAAGGCGAAGTTTCTTCTTCGTTAAATTGTTATATGGTTGGAATTGGAAAATGCTACATGTAGTAATTCTAAAATGTCTTGGATAATGTGATACTTGGCAATTGTTGTGCTCATGTTTAAGCTCTTGCATCATATGCTTTGCACCCATTAATGAAGAAATACATAGAGCTTGCTAAAATTTGATTTGCATATTTGGTTTCTCTAAGGTCTAGATAATATCTAGTATTGAGTTTTGAACAACAAGGAAGACGGTGTAGAGTCTTATAATGTTTACAATATGTCTTTTATGTGAGTTTTGCTGCACCGGTTCATCCTTGAGTTTGCTTCAAATAACCTTGCTAGCCTAAACCTTGTATCGAGAGGGAATACTTCTCATGCATCCAAAATCCTTGAGCCAACTACTATGCCATTTGTGTCCACCATACCTACCTACTACATGGTATTTCTCCGCCATTCCAAAGTAAATTGCTTGAGTGCTACCTTTAAAATTCCATCATTCACCTTTGCAATATATAGCTCATGGGACAAAATAGCCTTAAAAACTATCGTAGTATTGAATATGTACTTATGCACTTTATATTTTATTAAGTTGCTTGCTGCTGGGGAACGCCATCAACTATTGTTGAATATCGTGTGAGTTGCTATGCATGTCCGTCTTGTCTGAAGGATCTATCATTTTAGTGGTTGGAGCATGCAAAATTGTTAGAGAAGAACATTGGGCTTAACTAAAGCCATGAATCATGGTTGAAGTTTCAGTTTTGGACATATATCCTCAATCTCATATGAGAATAATAATCATTGCTACATGCTTATGCATTTAAGACGAGTCCATTATCTGTTGTCCATGTTGTCCCGGTATGGATGTCTAAGTTGAGAATAATCAAAAGCGAGAAATCAAATGCGAGCATTCTCCTTAGACCTTTGTACAGGCGGCATGGAGGTACCCCTTGTGACACTTGGTTGAAACATGGCATGCAAAGATCCGGTAGTCCAAGCTAAGTAGGACGAGGTGCGGACACTATTAGTATACTATGCATGAGGCTTGCAACTTGTAAGATATAATTTTCATAACTCATATGCTTTATTACTACCGTTGACAAAATTGTTTCATGTTTTCAAAATAAAAGCTCTAGCACAAATACAGAATCGATGCTTTCCTCTTGAAGGACCATTCTTTTACTTTTATTGTTGAGTCAGTTTACCTATCTCCTTCCACCTTAAGAAGCAAACACTTGTGTGAACTGTGCATTGATTCCTACATACTTGCATATTGCACTTGTTATACTACTTTATGTTGACAATATCCATGAGATATACATGTTATAAGTTGAAAGCAACCGCTGAAACTTAATCTTCCTATGTGTTGCTTCAACACCTTTACTTTGATTTATTGCTTTATGAGTTAACTCTTATGCAAGACTTATTGATGCTTGTCTTGAAGTACTATTCATGAAAAGTCTTTGCTATATGATTCACTTGTTTACTCATGTCATTACCTTTGTTTTGATCACTGCATTCATTACATATGTTTACAAATAGTATGATCAAGATTATGATGGCATGTCACTTCGAAATTATCTTTGTTATCGTTTTACCTGCTCGGGACGAGCTAACTTTGGATGCTGATACGTCTCCAACGTATCGATAATTTCTTATGTTCCATGCTACTTTATTGATGATACCTACATGTTTTATGCACATTATATGTCATATTTATGCATTTTCCGGAACTAACCTATTAACAAGATGCCGAAGGAGCGATTGTTTGTTTTGTTTTTGGTTTCAGAAATCCTAGTAAGGAAATATTCTCGGAATTGGACGAAACTTAGGGTCCTATTTTTGCACGAAGCTTCCAAGACCGAAGAGATAACGAAGTGGGGCCACGGCAGGCAGGGCATAGGCGGCGCGCGGCCAAGCCACGGCCGCGCCGACCTACCCCCTGGGCCCTCGTGTGGCCCCCGTTGACCTTCCGCCTACTTAAAGCCTCCGTCGCGAAACCCCCACCAGAGCCACGATACGGAAAACCTTCCAGACGCCGCCGCCGCCAATCCCATCTCGGGATTCGGAGATCGCCTCAGACCCTGCCGGAGAGGGATTCATCTCCGAGGACTCTTCATCGCCATGATCGCCTGAGTGATGAGTGAGTAGTTCACCCCTGGACCATGGGTCCATAGCAGCTAGATGGTCGTCTTCTCCTTGTTGTGCTTCATTGTTGGATCTTGTGAGCTGCCTAACATGATCAAGATCATCTATCTGTAATACTATATGTTGTGTTTGTCGGATCCGATGGATAGAGAGTACTATGATTATGGTGATTATCAATCTATTGTTTATGTGTTGTTTATGATCTTGCATGCTCTCCGTTACTAGTAGAGGCTCTGGCCAAGTTTTTACTCTTAACTCCAAGAGGGAGTATTTATGCTCGATAGTGGGTTCATGCCTCCATTGAATCAACAGTGACAGAAAGTTCTATGGTTGTGGATGTGTTGTTGCCACTAGGGATAAAACATTGATTCTATGTCTAAGGATGTAGTTGTCGATTACATTACGCACCATACTTAATGCAATTGTCTGTCGCTTTGCAACTTAATACTGAGGGGGTTCGGATGATAACCGAAGGTGGACTTTTTAGGCATAGATGCGGTTGGATGGCGGTCTATGTACTTTGTCGTAATGCCCAATTAAATCTCACTATATTTATCATATCATGTATATGCATTGTTATGCCTTTCTCTATTTGTCAATTGCCCGACTGTAATTTGTTTACCCAACATGCTTTTATCTTATGGGAGAGACACCTCTAGTGAACTGTGGACCCGGTCCTATTCTTTACATAGCATACAATCTCGCAATTGTGTTTACTTTTGCAAACATCTTCCACTCGATACGTTTAATCCTTTGTTACAGCAAGCCGGTGAGATTGACAACCTCATTGCTTTGGGGCAAAGTACTTGGATTGTGTTGTGCGTTCCGCGTTGGCGCCGGAATCCCTGTGTTGCGCCGCATCACATTTCGCGACCATCAACCTTCAACGTGCTTCTTCCCTCTGGTTCGATTAAACCTTGGTTTCATACTGAGGGAAACTTGCTTCTATACGCATCATACCTTCCACTTGGGGTTCCCAACGGACGTGTGCATCTACGCGTATCACTCCAGGAGTGAGTATTTATGCTCGATAGTGGGTTCATCCCTCTAGTAATCTGGGAGAGTGACAACAACAACTTCGAAGGTTGTAGATGTGTTGTCTACTAGGGAGAAAACAACAATGCTTTATCCGAGGATAATTCTATTGTTTACTTTACACATTTTACTTAATGCAATAATCTGTTGCTTGCAACTTAATACTGAAAGGTGTGTGAATGCTAACCGGAAGGTGAATTATTAGTCACAAACACAGTTGGATTACGATATATGTATCTTGTTGTAATGCCCAAATGAATCTCATAATAATCATCTGATCATGTATGGTCTTTATTCTGTCAATTGCCCAGCTGTAATTCGTTCACCCAGCAAAATTATTTAACTGTATGGAGAGACACCTCTAGTGAACTGTGGACCCTAATCCTTTCTTTTACACTGCAAATACATGTTCTTTTTTTTTTCCAACTCCCACGGCAACAGCTCTTTTTCTGGCATCCACACATTATTCTCTTTATTTCACCGCAAACAAACATCTATTTGCACACTATACGTTTAATTCTTTGTTTTTGGAAAAATCGGTGAGATTGACAACCTCATTGTAAGTTGAAGCAAAGTATTTTCATTGTGTTGTGTGCAGGTTTCACGTTGTTGCTGACACCGGTAGTGCGCCCTGCCAAAGTCAGCTAGCAAGACCTTCAGAAGTGATTTCTTTCTCCTACTGGTCGATTAATCCTTGGTTTCTTACTGAGGGAAAACTTGCTACTGTGCTCATCATACCTTCCTCTTCGGGTTTCCCAACTATGTGTTTTGCACAACATCAAGCTCTTTTTTTGGCGTTGTTGCCGGGGAGAAAGATGATTTCTGCAAGGGGAGTCTCTCATCTCCAATCTCTTTACTTTGTTATTTTTTTGCTTAGTTTATTTTACTTTGTCTTGTTTGCTTCTTTATATCAAAAACACAAAAAAATTAGTTTCTTTTATAGTCATTATTTTTGTTGCTCTGTTTTAATCTTTTTAAAATGAGTACTCCTAAGAATACTAAGTTGTGTGACTTTACTAGCACAAACAACAATGATTTTATTTGTACACCTATTGCTCTACCTGCTCCTGAATCAACCTTCTATGAAATTAAACCTGCTTTGTTAAATCTTGTTATGAAAAAGCAATTTTCTAGTGTTAGTATTGATGATGTTGCTTCTCACCTTAATAATTTTGTTGAACTTTGTGAGATGCAAAAGTATAAGGATGTAGATGGTGATATTATTAAACTGAAATTGTTTCATTTCTCTTTGAGAGGGATAGCTAAAGATTGGTTGCTATGTTTGCCTAGAAATAATATTGATTATTGGGTTAAATGCAAAGATGCTTTCATTGGAAAATATTATCCTCCTGCTACGATTATATCCTTGAGAAGTGACATAATGAAATTTAGACAATTTGGTAATGAAGATGTTTCTCAAGCTTGGGAAAAAATGAAATCTTTGGTAAAGAAGTGTCCCACTCATGGACTGACTACTTGGATGATCATTCAAACTTTTTATGCAGGACTGAATTTTTCTTCAAGAAACCTTCTGGATTCAGATGCTGGAGGTACCTTTATGTCCATTACTTTGGGGGCTGCAACAAAACTCCTTGATGATATAATGATAAATTATTCTGAATGGCACACTAGGAGGGATCCACAAGGTAAGAAGGTAAATTCTGTTGAAGAAACCTCCTCCTTGAGTGATAAGATTGATATGTTCTGTTTTGACAGATTTCTGCCATTTGCATTTGCCTCTTAATTTTTTCTTCTTGAGTTATTTTGAGAGAAATAGCTTTTAAAAGAAGTTGCTACAGTAGCTAATGTTTTAATGAATTTTTGACTTATGTTAGAACTGAACCAAAATGGATTTGTTATTTTGATTGCACTAATGCTGCTAATAAAAATTGTGTGAAGTTTTGTATGAAGGAAGTTTTCAAGTGTAGGGAGAGAAGAATGATGTGATGAGATGAAGGATGGACAAAGGCTAAAGCCTGGGGATGCCCGTGTCACCCCAAGAAATATCTAAGAGGTACAAGCGTCAAAGCTTGGGGATGCCTTGGGCATCCCCTTCTTCATCAACAAAGTAGCAGGTCATCTTTCAAGACGCTATATTTTTTATTGCTTCATATGTTATGTGTTGTTCTTGGAGCATCTTTATATTTTTGTTTTCTTTTGTTTTGTTTGCTGTAGCTGATGACCCACAAGTATAGGGGGTGTATCGTAGTATCTTCGATAAGTAAGAATGTCGATCCCAACGAGGAGCAGAAGGTGTTGACAAGCAGTTTCGATGAAGGATTCACTGTAAATGCTCACAGACAAGTATTCAAGGGGTTTTGATGTAACAGATGAATAAAGTACGAGTAAGTAAAGTGCGAGAGAAATAATTGCAGCGAGTGGCCCAATCCTTTTTAGCACAAAGGACAAGCCGGTTTGTTTACTTATAATGACCAAACGTTCTTGAGGACACACGGGAATTTAGTCTAGTGCTTTCGCTTCATACGCCTAATTAATCTTCATTGTTTTGATAAGTGTTGTGTGGGTGAACCTATGCTAATGCACCGCCCTTCCTAGGACTAATACATACTTGTGATTATACCCCTTGCAAGCATCCGCAACTACAAGAAAGTAATTAAGATAAATCTAACCACACCTTAAACTCTGAGATCCTGCGATCCCTCTTGCATCGATATACCAACGGGGCTCAGGTTTCACTCAACCCCGCAATTAGCAACCGAATACAAGATGCACTCCCTAGGCCCATAAATGGTGAAGTATCGTGTAGTCGACGTTCACACGACACAACTAGAAGAATGACACCACAACTTAAATATCATAACATTGAATATTACTCAACCATAGTCCACTACTAACATTTAGACTTCACCCGTGTCCTCAAGAACTAAACGAACTACTCACGAGACATCATATGGAATATGATCAGAGGTGATATGATGATGAATAACAATCTGAACATAAACCTTGGTTCAATGGTTTCACTCAATAGCATCAATAACAAGTAGAAATCAACACCGGGAGAGTTTCCCTATCAAACAATCAAGATCCAACCCAAATCGTTACAGGGTGACGAGGTGCAGCGGTGGAGATGGCGGTGTAGATGATGGAGATGATGGTGATGGTGATGGGGATGATGTCCAGCTCGATGACGATGGCGATGTCGATTTCCCTCTCGGAGGGAATTTCCGGCGGATTCCTGCCTCCGGAGAGCTCTTTTCTCTCTGGTGTTCTCCGCCCGCAGAGGCGGTTGTGACTCTTCGCGACGCACTGTGGCTTAGGTTTTCGGGACGAAGGATTTCGCGAAGAAAAGGAGGCGAAAGGGTGGGCCCTCACCACCAGGTGGCGCGGCTAGGCCATGGGCCGCGCCGCCTATGGTCTGGCCCACCTTGGGTCCAGTTGGCTCCCCCTTCCTTCGTCATCGGAAAAATAGGATTTTTGGTATAATTTCCTTCCACAGCTTGATCTTCCGAAATATTGCGTTCTAACGGTGCTTTTTCCAGAATCTCGGCTCGGCGCTTGATCCTCCAATAATGATGAAACATGCAAAATAGATGAAATAACATAAGTATTGTGTCCAAATATGAAATATATCAATGAATAACAGCAAATTATGATACAAAATAGTGATGCAAATTGGACGTATCAACTCCCCACTTAGACCTCGCTTGTCCCCAAGCGAAACCGAGCTCAATAAACAAGACCACATGTTTATGGAGTGAAGAGTCGATAAATAAAATACGGACAAGAAGCATCATATTAATTCACACAAGACATTCTAGTAAACAACTTCCTCATATAACTCAACTTGAAACAAGTATAAAGTAATCACAAATAAAAGGTGCATAAGAAATCATAGTTGGTGATGGCAAACTTCGTTCTTGGTGAGAGAACAATTAACATGTTATATTTATTTATTGAGCAGCGCTCTCACGTTAAAGTTTATATGGCACAACTTGCATACTCAATCATAATAGTCTCCTCATAATCATTGATAACTTGCAAAGCTATATTCATTCAGATAAAATTTGTACTAAACAAGAAAGTATAAAGGACATGATTAGCTCAATCATAGCATAAATGGTTGGTTCACAACAACTCAATTGCTTGCTTAAGACAGAGGGAAATAGGTTTACTGACTCAACATAAAAGTAAAAGATAGGCCCTTCGCAGAGGGAAGCAGGGATTAAATCATGTGCTAGAGCTTTTTCAGTTTTGAAATCATATAAAGAGAATAAAAGTAGTATTTTGAGAGGTGTTTGTTGTTGTCAACGACTGGTAGTGGGTACTCTAACCCTTGCCAACAAACCTTCAAAGAGCGGCTCCCATTTTATTTTCATTTTGTGTGGCACTCCTTCCAACCTTTCTTTCACAAACCATGGCTAACCGAATCCTCGGGTGCCTGCCAACAATCTCATACCATGAAGGAGTGCCTTTTTATTTTAGTTTTATTATGATGATGACACTCCCCCAACCTTTGCTTACACAAGCCATGGCTAACCGAATCCTTCGGGTGCCGTCCATCAATCACATACCATGGAGGAGTGTCTATTTAGTTTAATTAATTTGGGACTGGGAATCCCATTGCCGCTCTTTTGCAAAATTATTGGATAAGCGGATGAAGCCACTAGTCCATTGGTGAAAGTTGCCCAACAAGATTGAAAGATAAAACACCACATACTTCCTCATGAGCTATAAAACATTGACACAAATAAGAGACAATAATTTTTGAATTGTTTAAAGGTAGCACATGAATTATTTACTTGGAATGGCAGAAAATACCATGTAGTAGGTAGGTATGGTGGACACAAATGGCATAGGTTTGGGCTAAGGTTTGGATGCACGAGAAGTATTCCCTCAGACAGGTCTTTGGCTAGCAAGGTTAATTAGCAAGCATAAGAGTTGAAGAAAACAAACAAATATACATGTGATAGAAACAATCATGCATCTTCCTTGTAAGCACAAACAATTTTAACTTCAGAATAATAAGTATGAGCTAACAAGAAAGAAAGACAATGAAACATCTACATGTATTTCTCTTTTCTACTTAAACATCAAGATGTTGTTGCTATTGACCAATGCTAAGTTTGCCAAAACCAAATAGATTCACTTAATGCTCCCAAAGTGATATCAATACCAATGTCAAGAGTGATCATATGATGGAGATTGCAAACTAAAATAAGGTGTGCAAAAGTAAATGATAAGACTTCTCATTAATATTCCATAACGATAACTCACACCAACGGATACATAGATAACCAACTAAGAGAGATACTTCCACATTGCAAACTATTCCATATGATAACTTCCCTATGATATGACACTACTTGATAGTAAAAGATAAAGGTAGTGATGATGTGATACCGCGGCACTCCCCCAAGCTTGGAACAAACCAAGGGGATGCCAATACCGATGATGAATTACTCCTTCGGTGATGATGAATCCTTGCCATCATCAGACTTCCAAGGAAGAGGCTCTCCATCAACAAAAGACATCTTGGTCTCCGGAAACCTGAAACTAGCAGCATGACTTATGCGTTTAAACCTGTTTTCATACTCACAGTTTGATTATGAACATCATAGAGTTGAGCTTGGAGTTTGTTGGTGGTGTCGTGAAGTGAGAAGATATCGTCCCACAACTTTGCAGTCTCCCTCTTGTGTCCATCAATGAGTTCGACACAATCTTGTGAAAGATGTCCACTTCACGCTCAGCCATCTTCTTGTAGTTGAAGACCTCCTGTTCCAGTTTCTCCCCTGTCTTCCAAGCTCCCTTCTCCTTTAGGACCCTGGACATCTTTGATCTGCAACTCTCCATCTACGAGCAGCAATTCTTTGGGGTGCATCTTCAGCTCTTCATGTACGGGTTGACAACGTCCTCGAAGAAGCTGTCCTTCCGAGTTCCCGACGAAGACATGGTGGATCTAGATCCGGCGATCCGGCAAAACAGCTCGAAACAAAACACGACGAAAAACGATATACGGACCTCCAGGGTCCGGGGATTATATAGCAAATATTTTTACAACAAAAGGAAGGTTCCAGATCGAACAAGAGTCGGAGGGGGACAACGAGGCGGTGTCCTCATAGGGCGGCGCGGCCAGTAGCCCGCCGCCTATGGGGGCACGCCCTCGTGCGTCTCCTCCACTCCGTTTCGATCTCGTAATTTTTCATATTTTCCAAAAACAGCAAAAACATTATTCGGAAAGTAAAACACGGACATTTATCACCGGTACTATTACCTATTCAAAGTCGGACTCTGCAGAACTGTCAATTTGATCTTTGATGAAAGCTTCCGGAGTTATCACTTGAATAATATCAATATCTTCATTATAAGAATCTCCAGAAATATAATGCTTGAGTCTTTGTCCATTCACTACTTGTGTGGCGTTACCTTCCAAAGAGCTAATTTTTATTGCTCCTGAACGATATACCTCCTCAATAACATATGGTCCTTCCCATTTTGAGAGTAATTTCCCTGCAAAGAATCTAAGACGAGACCAATACAATAGAACTTTATCTCCAACATTAAATTCTCTTTTAATAATTCTTCTATCATGCCACTTCTTAACTTTCTCCTTAAAAAGTTTAGCATTTTCATAAGCTTCACTTCTCCATTCATCTAAAGAACTCAATTGTAGCAACCTCTTCTTACCGGCAAGTTTTAAATCTTTATTAAGTTCTCTTACAGCCCAATAAGCTTTGTGCTCTAGTTCTAAAGGTAAATGACAAGCTTTTCCATAAACCATTTTATACGGTGACATACCCATGGGATTTTTATAAGCAGTTCTATAAGCCCATAGTGCTTCCTTTAACTTACTAGCCCAATTCTTTCTAGATTTATTAACAGTCTTTCCCAAGATAGCTTTAATTTCTCTATTTGATAATTCTACTTGCCCACTAGTTGGAGGGTGATAAGCGGAAGCAATTCCATGATTAATACCATACTTAGCAAGAGTTTTTCTAAAACCTCCATGAATAAAATGAGAACCTCCATCAGTCATAATATATCTAGGTACTCCAAATCTAGGAAATATAACATCTACAAGCATTTTTATAGAGGTCTCACCATCAGCACTTTTTGTGGGTATAGCTTCTACCCATTTAGTAACATAATCAACAATGACAAGTATATGAGTGTTACCTGAAGAAGGGAAAGGACCCATGAAGTCGAATCCCCAACAATCGAATGGTTCAATAACAAGAGTATAATTCATAGGCATTTCATTGCGTCTGGAGATGTTACCAACCCTTTGACATTCATCACAAGATAAAATAAACTTCCTTGCATCTTTGAAGAGAGTTGGCCAATAAAAGCCTGATTGTAGAACCTTTTGCGCGGTTCTATCTCCAGCGTGATGTCCTCCATAAGCACTACCATGACATTTACTCAATATCTCCTGTTGTTCATATTCAGGAACACATCTTCGCATAATACCATCTACTCCTTCTTTATATAAGTGTGGGTCATCCCAAAAATAATGCCTCAAATCATAAAAGAATTTCCTCCTTTGCTGAGCTGAAAAGGTTGGAGGCAAATACTTGAAACAATAAAGTTAGCATAATCAGCATACCAAGGGCTCTCTCGCAGCTCACCTTTATTACAGCCAATTGTTCATTTGGAAAACTATCATTAACAGGAACAGGATCATAAGCAATATTTTCCAATCTAGACAAATTATCAGCAACAGGATTATCAGCACCTTTCCTATCTATAATATGTAGATCAAATTCTTGCAAAAGAAGTACCCATCTAATAAGCCTTGGCTTAGCATCCTTCTTTGTCATAAGGTATCTAATTGCAGCATGATCAGTATGAATCGTGACTTTTGAATCAACAATATAGGATCTAAACTTGTCACAAGCAAAGACTACAGCTAACAATTCCTTTTCAGTTGTAGCATAATTTCTTTGAGCAGCATCAAGAGTCTTACTAGCATAATGAATAACATTTAATTTTTATCTACTCGCTGTCCAAGAACAGCACACAGAAATCACTAGCATCACACATAATTTCAAAAGGCAAATTCCAATCAGGAGGTTCAACTACAGGAGCAGTTGTTAAGGCTTTCTTTAGAGTTTCAAAAGCTTCCTTACAATCATCATCAAAAACAAAAGGTACATCTTTTTGAAGAAGATTAGTAAGAGGCTTTGAAATCTTGGAGAAATCTTTAATAAATCTCCTATAAAACCCAGCATGACCAAGAACACTACGAATACCTTTAACATCCCTCGGATAGGGCATCTTCTCAATTGCTTCAACTTTAGCTATCAACTTCAATACCTCTATCGGAAATTTTATGTCCCAATACAATTCCTTCATTAACCATAAAGTGGCATTTCTCCCAATTAAGAACAAGGTTAGTTTCTTCACATCTCTGCAAAACTTTATCGAGGTTTCGCAAGCAATTATCAAAAGAATTCCCATAGACAGAAAAATCATCCATGAACACCTCTACAATACTCTAAAAAGCCATGAAAAATAGCAGACATGCATCTTTGAAAAGTAGCAGGAGCATTACATAAACCAAAAGGCATACGCCTATAAGCATAAGTTCCATAAGGACAAGTGAAAGTGGTTTTCTCTTGATCTTTAGTTTTAACAACAATTTGTGAAAACCCATAATAACCATCAAGAAAGCAAAAGTGAGTATTTTTAGACAACCTTTCTAGCATTTGATCAATAAAGGGTAAAGGGTAATGATCTTTCTTAGTAACTTTATTAACTTTTCGAAAATCAATGCACATTCTATACCCTACAACTACTCTTTGAGGGATGAGCTCATCATTATCATTAGGCACAACAGTCATTCCTCCTTTCTTAGGAACACAATGCACAGGACTAACCCATCTACTATCAGCAATAGGATATATAATACCAGCTTCAAGAAGTTTTAATACCTCATTCCTTACCACCTCCTTCATTTTCGGAATTAGACGACGTTGATGTTCAACAACAGGCTTTGCATCATCTTCCATATTGATAGCATGTTGGCAAATAGAGGGAGAAATCCCCTTCAAATCATCAAGAGTGTAGCCAATAGCTCCTCGGTGTTTCTTCAATATTTCCAATAACCTTTCTTCCTCAATCTCTGAAAGCTTAGAACTAATAATAACAGGATATATTTTCTTATCATCAATATGAGCATATTTAAGATTATCAGGCAATGGTTTTAAATCGAAAATGATCTTCCTTTGGTGGTGGTGTTGTACCTAAATCTTCAACCGGTAAATCATGTTTAAGAATAGGTTGACGAAGGAAAATTTCATCAAGCTCATCCCTTTCTTCCCTAAAAACTTCACTCTCACTATTTTCCAAATGTTGCTGCAAAGGATTACTAGGAGCAAGAGCAATAGATGCACATTGTTCAACTCTAAAATCTTCATTAGGCAAATCAGCTTTATAAGGAGTTTTGGCAAATTTAGAGAAGTTAAACTCATAAGATTCACCAGCAAATTTAGTAATAATTTTCTCTTTCTTGCAATCTATAATAGCTCCACAAGTATTTAGAAATGGTCTACCAAAAATAATAGGACAATACTTACTAGCAGCAGAACCAAGTACCAAAGTCAGCAGGATATTTAATCTTACCACATAAAACTTCCACATCTCGAACAATACCAACTGGAGAGATAGTTTCTCTATTAGCAAGCCGAATAACCACATCAATATCTTCAAGTTCACAAGAACCAATTTCATGCATGATCTCCGTATAAAGCTCATAAGGAATAGCGCTAATACTTGCACCAATATCACATAAACCATAATAACAATGATCCCCAATTCTGACAGATAGCATAGGAACACTAGTTTTTCTAGACTTATTAGGATGCGAAACAATATTAGAAGCATCTTCACGAAAAATAATATGACCATCTTCCACATTTTCAGTCACAAGATCTTTAATTATTGCAACAACAGTTCAACCTTAATTTGTTCTTCGGTTCTATAGGTTTCTTTTCACTTTTATTAACCGCACTAGATATGACAGTGCTCTTTCATTTTAGCAGGAAAAGGAGTTTTTTCAATGTAAGCTTCAGGAATAACATGATCAACAGTTTCAATCACTACACATTTGTTTACAGATGAATCAATTTTATCTTTATACGGTTCATGATACTTATCAAAATTATTCTTAGGCAATTCATAATGAGAGGCAAAAGCTTTGTAAAGATTTGCAACAACTTGGGAATCAAGACCATAAGTAGCACTCATATTACGAAATTTATCAGTATCCATAAAAGCTTCAATGCATTTATAATCAAAGATTATACCGACTCTCTATCTTTGTCGTTCTCCCATCCTTCGTATTCTCCTGGATCCGATCAAGAAGGTCCCTTTTAAACTCTTCTTTGTTGCGTGTAAATGATCCAGAACAAGAAGTATCCAGCAAGGTCTTGTCTTGAAAAGAAAGTCTTGCATAGAAATTATCAATAATAACATTACCAGGAAGCTCATGAATGGGGCATTTGAGCATTAAAGACTTCAATCTCCCCAAGCTTGGGCAATACTCTCTCCATCATGAGGCCAGAAATTATATATGCGGTTCCGATCCTTGTGAATTTCACTTGGAGGATAGAATTTGGAATAAAATAAAGGCACAATGTCCTCCCAATCAAGAGAATCCCTATTCTTCAGCAATTTATACCAGTGCTTTACCAGACAGCGATATAGAGAATAGTTTCTTTCTAACTTCATCCATAGCAATACCTGCACATTTGAATAACCCGCATAATTCATGTAAAAACATTAAATGATCACCAGGATGAACAGTTCCATCCCCTTCATAGCGGTTATCCATAACACGTTCAATAATTTTCATTGGTATTTTATACGGTATTACTTCCTCACCTGGCGCTTCATCCACTACCGTTGCAGTAGTAGTAGATTTCCCAAATAGAAATTGAAGAGAAAATCTCTCCATAATGACTTATAGCAAGAAATAAAATAAAATCAGCACAAACAGTAAAGGTTTTCCTTACCCCACTTACCAATAGCGCTTCACCGGCAACGGCGCCAGAAAATAGTCTTGATGACCCGCAAGTATAGGGGTGTATCGTAGTATCTTCGATAAGTAAGAATGTCGATCCCAACGAGGAGCAGAAGGTGTTGACAAGCAGTTTCGATGAAGGATTCACTGTAAATGCTCACAGACAAGTATTCAAGGGGTTTTGATGTAACAGATGAATAAAGTACGAGTAAGTAAAGTGCGAGAGAAATAATTGCAGCGAGTGGCCCAATCCTTTTTAGCACAAAGGACAAGCCGGTTTGTTTACTTATAATGACCAAACGTTCTTGAGGACACACGGGAATTTAGTCTAGTGCTTTCGCTTCATACAGCTAATTAATCTTCATTGTTTTGATAAGTGTTGTGTGGGTGAACCTATGCTAATGCACCGCCCTTCCTAGGACTAATACATACTTGTGATTATACCCCTTGCAAGCATCCGCAACTACAAGAAAGTAATTAAGATAAATCTAACCACAGCCTTAAACTCTGAGATCCTGCGATCCCTCTTGCATCGATATACCAACGGGGGCTCAGGTTTCTGTCACTCCGGCAACCCCGCAATTAGCAACCGAATACAAGATGCACTCCCCTAGGCCCATAAATGGTGAAGTATCGTGTAGTCGACGTTCACACGACACCACTAGAAGAATGACACCACAACTTAAATATCATAACATTGAATATTACTCAACCATAGTTCACTACTAACATTTAGACTTCACCCGTGTCCTCAAGAACTAAACGAACTACTCACGAGACATCATATGGAATATGATCAGAGGTGATATGATGATGAATAACAATCTGAACATAAACCTTGGTTCAATGGTTTCACTCAATAGCATCAATAACAAGTAGAAATCAACACCGGGAGAGTTTCCCCTATCAAACAATCAAGATCCAACCCAAATCGTTACAGCGGTGACGAGGTGCAGCGGTGGAGATGGTGGTGTAGATGATGGTGATGGCGATGGGGATGATGTCCAGCTCGATGACGATGGCGATGGCGTCGATTTCCCTCCGAGGGAATTTCCCCGCGGATTCCTGCCCGCCGGAGAGCTCTTTCTCTCGGTGTTCTCCGCCCCGCAGAGGCGGCTGTGACTCTTCGCGACGTACCCCCGTGGCTTAGGTTTTCGGGACGAAGGATTTCGCGAAGAAAAGGAGGCGAAAGGGGTGTGGGGCCCTCACCACCGTGGTGCGCGGCCAGGCCATGGGCCGCGCCGCCTATGGTCTGGGCCCACCTTGGGTCCGTTGGCTCCCCCTTCGGCTTCCTTCGTCATCGGGAAAAATAGGATTTTTGGTATAATTTCCTTCCACAGTTGATCTTCCGAAATTCGACGGTGCTTTTTCCAGAATCCTGGCTCCGGCGCTTGATCCTCCAATAATGATGAAACATGCAAAATAGATGAAATAACATAAGTATTGTGTCCAAATATGAAATATATCAATGAATAACAGCAAATTATGATACAAAATAGTGATGCAAATTGGACGTATCAGTAGCATATAGTTGGATCCCAACATACTTGTTTTGGAAAATGATACACTCCATTTTAATTGCATAGAACACTCTAGTTTTTACTCTTATTGTTCTGCGAGTGTTCTCTTTTGCTAGTACTGCATTTAGCTCTTATTTTTCACTCGTATTATGTTCAGAGATTGTTAGTTTTCTTTAGTTAGGTATGATTAGCTCTCTGGTCTTTATTAATTATTATCTATGAGAGTTGTTTCAAATAAATTTATTGGTGTTGAAGACGAGTAAAATGTTTCATGCTTATAGTGGTGCAAAAGGAAGCTTGTTTAGATTGTGCCTTAGACTTTAGCATGTCATGTTAGATGTTATTTTAATTATATGCTTAGTACTTATTGTTGTACCTTGACTTGTCTCAAATAGCTGAGAGTGCTTAATGTGCCATTGAAAGAATCATGTGTTGTTTCCATCATACAAAAGCATAATATTGTGGTATTCTCCTTTGATGATTTATTGGGTTGACTTGGCAGATGCTTACATCATGTTATGACTACAACCAGTTACCTAAAGCCTCTATGATCATTTAGTTTTTTACTTGTAATATCACTTTATGCTTTGATGAATAATATTTTGTCGCTATGCATGATTATGACCATTATTGTTCTCTTAGTTGGTCGCCCAGTCTTTTGCTAGCCTTCGTCTGTACTGAGTATGAGCTCTACTCGTGCATCCAACTCCCAAAAACCAAAGTTGTCAATTGTGTACGTCCATCATACCTACCTATATGTGGTATGTCACCGTCACTCCAAAGTGAATTGCTTGTGTGTTGCCTTTAAACCTTCAAAAATCATTACCTGTTTTGTGTTCTTGTTTTGGCTCATGAGGAAGTGTTGAATGCTTTATTGTCTCTTTCATGTTTATTTTGGCTTCACACTTTGACTAGCATACATAATGTGCTAGTCCTTAATATTGCAAAAAAGAGCAGGCAAGCGGGTGCCCAACCCACTAAAATATAAATTAAATGCATAATCAAAATCTCCTAACACTATGTACTTGAGAAATCATGAACTTAGCTTGTTCAAACAAAGGATAAGAGGAACTTTATTATTCTCTCTATGGGAGCCGCTCTTGAAGCAATTAAACATGAAAGGATGATAAATCATTTGATGCCATTCGTTGACATAGACATACATACCTCTTAAAATATATTTTCAACACCTCTATTATATTCAAAATAAAAAGCTCTAGCACATGAATAATCTTGCTTCCCTCTGCGCAGGATCTTTCTTTTACTTTTATGTTGAGTCTTCATCTTCTTACTTTATGCATCAATTAAGAGAGCATAGTTGTCATTCTGAGTATAATGTCCATAGTCCCAAAATTTATTATTGATTGATTCATGATTATGTATTGCTTGTTCTCAAATTATTTGTATCTAGTCACTGTTTGAACTTTAAAGGTGTCCTAGCATTTATGTTTTGCTATTCCATAAAGGACAAGCTGAGTACCACGTTGCTATGTTTTCTCTATGCTAAAAGACAAACAGTTGCTTTCAGTGCACTATTATTCATGATCTTTTGTTTGAGTTACTTCTCATGTTGTAACATAGTTGCTAAGTTCTGTTGTTAGAGTTATATCTATCATGTCTATGTTTAGAGTACTTTGATCCCAACTCACAATGCTTTTACAATAACTTGATCAAGATTGTGTTGGCTTCATGTCACCTCAAAAGTTATTTTTGTTATCACTTACCTACTCGAGAACGAGCATGAGTTAAGCTTGGGGATGTTGATACGTTGCAAACGTATCTATATTTTTTGATGCTCCATGCTTGTTTTACACCAATTTATATATGTTTTGTTTACACTTCGTGGTACTTTTATGCGTTTTATGGAACTAACCTATTGGCAAGATGCCATAGTGCCAATTCTTGTTTTTTGCTGTTTTTGTATTTTACAAAAGTTGTACAGGAAATATTCTCGAAATTAGACGAAACAAAAGCCGAAGTTCCTACTTTACTATAACGGAGACGGAGTCCAGAGGAGAGATGGAGATGAGCCAGGAGGAGGCCACGCCATGCCTAGGTGCGGGCCACCCCTGGCCGCGCCTAGGGGTGGTGTGGGCCCATCGGGCGCCCACCGACCTCGCCCTTCCGCCTATAAATTTATCTGATCGGGAAAAAACTAAAGACCCGAGCCTCCATCCACGAAAAGTTCCGTTGCGGCCGCCATCGTCGACCCTAGATTGAGAGGGTTCTGAAGCTCTTCCCGGCACCCTGCCGGAGAGGAAGATCATCACCGGAGGCCTCTACATCACCATGCCCACCTCCGAAGTGATGCGTGAGTAATTCATCTCTGGACTACGAGTCCATACCAGTAGCTAGATGGTTGTATTCTCCACTTTATGCTTCATGTTTAGATCTTGTGAGCTGCATATCATGATTAAGATCATATTTATGTAATGCTACATGTTGTGTTTGTTGGGGTCGCTGAATATTGAATAGTATGGTTGAGATTGATTATATATTTATCATATGTTATTTGTGATCTTGCATGCTCTCCGTTGCTAGTAGATGCTCTAGCCAAGTATGTGCTTGTGACTCCAAGAGGAACTATTTATGCTCAATACTGGGTTCATGCCTTTAGTAATCTGGGAGAGTGACAATAACGTTGAAGGTTATAGATGTGTTGTTGATACGTCTCCAACGTATCGATAATTTCTTATGTTCCATGCTACTTTATTGATGATACCTACATGTTTTATGCACATTATATGTCATATTTATGCATTTTCTGGAACTAACCTATTAACAAGACTAGTTGAATGCCCGTGCGTTGCTACGGTTCCGTTTTTATCTTGCAAAATAAAATGTTGAAGTAGTAATATCATAGTATTCTTATCATTAAGAATTCACCAGAAAGTGTCTTTGACTCTGAGCTCTAATGATCCCTTCATTAAAAATAATATGCAAAGCTTGTTGGTTTCAAAGGATTTCAAAAGCATTGGAATAGGAACAACGGAGTAATAGTATTTCATGACATGTGAGATCTTACAGGAAGAAAAAAAACAATAATTAGTTGTACAAGTCGTTTGGTTGCACCACAGAAAAAACGTAGGAAATTTCTATAAAGATTGATAACATGACATAGTTGTTATACATACATAGGAAAATTTTCAAGAGGTCTAACCTTTTGCTAAAAATCCTATTAGATTTTAATATAGGAAAGCAAAAACCATGGAAATTTTGGAGGAATCAAATAGCCTCTAGCCTCTATTGAAAAACATTCCTATGGGTAATAGTCCAACAAAGTTCCTCTCGGATCCTTTGAATCAAACAAGTCCTGAAAACCATATTTTTAAATTTCTTAAAGAAATCTAAAAAGGATTTTGTACATAGCCAATGATGTATTCTACCATCATGAAAACCTCAATGTTAATTCTTTGTTTCGTGCGATACATAAAAATGACAAAATCTGATCAAATATGTAGAGTTGAAAATATGCATTCTCAGATCAACACTTTTCACTTTTGTTAAGCTCGAGATATAAAGTATTTGAAAATATGATATTTCGCGCTCTATGGGACATTGTTGGCTACAACCGATTTTTTTCAAAAAGTTTGGAACTGGTAATTATTTTTTCATTTTTTAGATAAGAGGATAACTGGAGCCCGAGAGCTAAAATTCTCCATTGAAAATCCACTTCATTTAAAGCTAGTTTTGAGAAAATGTACAACTATATTTATAGAAGGCATAGGTCACACATTTGATTAATTATTTCTACTGGTCTTGGCGGTTGGAAAACGCCAACAGTTTTGTGCAAGGGGAAGTTAACTATGCTCAACACCTTTGTAAAAAAAAACTATGCTCAACACGATGAACACCTATACACCCCAGCTTTCTGTTGGACACAACCACATAATCTCTTCCATAGAAGCTCATAGTGAAGGTTAAAAAGAAGCCTTGTAAAAAGCTCCAAAACATTTCTTTGCACAAGGTCTTCGGCGCCGAACATCGTCCTCTATTAATCATCTCTGGAGCCACAACCACGTGGCTTTGGGATCCTTGCAAGAGAGCCATTTGTTCCAGTTATTTCTAAATGTAGACCAGCATCAATCAAATAGCAGATATATATATCAAAGCCATGGGATCAGTAGAGAATATGCCCTAAAAGAAGTTTATATTCAGAGTCAATGCTAACCAAGTATTACACATCAGACAAGTTTATTAGGAACACAATTCAGACCGAGTACATTGAATCACTCTCTATAAAAATTTTGCAATTGGGCAAGAGACAAATAAATGATCAATCGTCTTAGCATGACAACATAGAAGGCAAATTTGCTAACCCTTCACCCTCATCTGCAACATCTCAACTTGTCCCTTATGTCCTAGAAATGTACACTCAGAGGAGAATATTAACACTATATGTGCAAGAAAATAGATTTTGGGAAATTATTTTTCACCTCCAAGGTGCAACTATAAATTACACACATTATAAGTGCTAACCAGTGACTACAGATTTAGCAACATAATAATATTTACGAAGTTGCAATGAACTCTAGCGACTCGGCTAGAAGAAGAAAATTGCCCGTAAATTGATGCACACTAACGGATGAGGTAGTCCATTTACTTGGAAGCTACACTAAGTTTGTAACCGGAGGGCAGAAGATACATACAAACAACCACTTCACTTTGGAGATGAATATCACAATAAATAACCTCTTTTTGCTGAGACACAGATGCATGTCTGAAGCAGCCGTGTTCTTCTTGCTCCCATGGTAATGGCATGGTGGCTATCAGTTTGTAAAACAAGTACTATGAAGAGAAACAGTTTCGTTGATATGATGGCCAAGAGATCATAACACATATTTAAACCCCAAAGCAAATTGACTGTGTATTGACTATTCTCATGGTATCCGTCATAGACCATGTTAAAAAGCCTACAAAATTTAATCAACATACATTACCCATGAATCCATTTATATTTATTTCATTTCAATTACCAACATGAATTCTGAACATAAAGACCATATTATCATTAAAACTGGTTACTAAGCGAGCCCTCGGTGCTGCATTTAACAGTTTCATTTAAAAAAAAGCTTCCACATATTGTAGAGAAGTTCAATCAGACTCGAAAAAAAGAGAAGTTGATTGTAGAAGCCACCGAATCAACCGTCAATCTAAAATGTCCAAAGTATATGAACAGTAAGGGAGACCAATAATAGTGAGAGGGGGGATGACCCGGTCATGGTACGATTGTGACCGCATCCATCGCCCTTGTCCACCTCTTATTACAGGCTTGTTGTTGGCCTTTCTGTTGCTGCTCGTCCGCATGATTCACCTCCACGGGCTTATCATACTCTGTCCATATCACCAAGAAATTATTACATGGAAATGAATATGGTAAATCAAAATTGACACCAAGGAACCAAAATCAGTTTCAACTTTCAGCAATATGGTTCTTAGTCCATAACTCCATCTAACCACTGTAGAAGCAAGGTATAAATCAAGTTCTGATAATTTAGTATACGCTAAATTTAGCGAAACAAAGGTGGCATTTTTAGGGTGGGAGGGGAGGTAAGCATGTTATAAGAATATAATAGATTTTCCTTAGCAAACTAAACTTTCTTTGCACACAAGCAAACATTCAACTTTCAACACACGAATACATGACCAAGTCCACTTACCTTTTCATCATATATAGGAAAAAGATGTGTCACTCCATTCAATATAGTCACTGTCAACAAAGATACAGTACTGTGTGTCCTGTAACAATAAATAATAAATAGAGAACAATATTACTCCTGAAGTCAAGAACATACTCCAGCTAGAAAAAGTGAAAATGATGGCATATATGTGCTTATACTACTTACAGAGACACCAGTGACGTGAAACAAAATAGAAAATTTTGCACTAAACAGAATGAAGTGAATGTTTTCAGCTAAAAAAGAAGAATGAAGCGAACATTGGTGCTTAAGTGTTTGGATTGGATCAAACAAAATGGTGAAGCTTCACAATACCTGCTTGCTCAACAGCCTGCTTTGACCTGGGTGGCCATGGGCGACATGGCGCCTACCAGAGGGTGGAGGTACTGGCACCAATCCATGTCGAGCTATGCAGATGGGCAATATTGGTGGAGGACAGTCCGGTGGTCAGCTCACATGTGTGCCATCACGCCATCATGGCGCTACCGCAGGTGATCTGTGTTGCTATCATTGATCCAGGCCGATTTGCAGGTGCGGAAAATTAGGGAGCTGGGGATAGAGATGTACCCAATGGAAAAAACAACAATCAATTAATAGGGGATGGTAGCGCCATTGACCTCACCCCGTTCATCTCTCTCACCTGCCCCCCTCCGGCCCTCCCGCCAGCCGCAGCCGTCGCCAAGCGCCACCGTCGCCGCACCTTGGTCGTCTCCGTTGGCCACCAGGGCCATGGCTGGAGCTCCGCTGCCTACCCTGGGCATGGATCTCTCTCCCCTCCCTCAGCTCGCTCTTCCTCTCGGTTGTTGCCTGCTCTCCGTAACGCGGCTGGCCAGGGGAGCGAGCGCAACCATCGCGGCAGGTCGGCATGTGCGTATGTTCCCGCATCCCTCATTTGCGTGATGCTCTGAGTTCACCAGAAGGAGATGCACCTGAGGGTCAAAGGTCCGGCCGGAGGTGGGATAGGGATGGATGTCTTGCTCGGGAGGGGGATTTCCATGAGCACGGGATAGATGGTTGTGAGATAAGGCTTTTGGGAGCAAGGAAAGAAATTTTCATAATTAATATGTATTAATTACTTTGATTGACGTGATTTGATTCGCACTAAAGAGAGACAACCTGCCTTAGAAGTAGAGCGGGTGATTGGAAAAAGTAGGTTGGACGGATGGATTTTGAGCGGAGGCTGTGAGATTAGATTTAATGGTCAGGATCTTTTCAATGACGACCACCAAACGCGTTGAGTGTCAAACGACCAACTCCCATTTAATAGTAAAGATGCCGAAGAGCCAGTTGCTGTTTTCTGCTGTTTTTGGTTTCAGAAATCCTAGTAAGGAAATATTCTCGGAATTGGACGAAACTTTCGCCCAGGGTCCTATTTTTGCACGAAGCTTCCAAGACCGAAGAGATGAACGAGGCAGCAGGGGCGGCGCGGCCGCCCGGCCGCGCCGACCTACCCCCTGGGCACCTCGTGTGGCCCCTCGCGTTGCCCTTTCGCCTACTTAAGCCTCCGTCGCAAACCCCACCGAGAGCCACGATACGGAAAACCTTCCAGAGACGCCGCCGCCGAATCCCATCTCGGGGATTCAGGAGATCGCCTCGGCACCCTTCCGAGAGGGGATTCATCTCCGGGAGGACTCTTCATCGCCATGATCGCCTCGAAGTGATGAGTGAGTAGTTCACCCCCGGACCATGGGTCCATAGTAGCTAGATGGTCGTCTTCTCCTTGTTGTGCTTCATTGTTGGATCTTGTGAGCTGCCTAACATGATCAAGATCATCTATCTGTAATTCTATATGTTGTGTTTGTCGGGATCCGATGGATAGAGAGTACTATGATTATGGTGATTATCAATCTATTGTTTATGTGTTGTTTATGATCTTGCATGCTCTCCGTTATTAGTAGAGGCTCTGGCCAAGTTTGTACTCTTAACTCCAAGAGGGAGTATTTATGCTCGATAGTGGGTTCATGCCTCCATTGAATCTGGGACAGTGACAGAAAGTTCTAAGGTTGTGGATGTGCTGTTGCCACTAGGGATAAAACATTGATTCTATGTCTAAGGATGTAGTTGTTGATTACATTACGCACCATACTTAATGCAATTGTCTGTTGCTTAGCAACTTAATACGAATGGGGTTCGGATGATAACCTGAAGGTGGACTTTTTAGGCATAGATGAGTTGGATGGCGGTCTATGTATTTTGTCGTAATGCCCAATTAAATCTCACTATATTTATCATATCATGTATATGCATTGTTATGCCTTTCTCTATTTGTCAATTGCCCGACTGTAATTTGTTCACCCAACATGCTTTTATCTTATGGGAGAGACACCTCTAGTGAACTGTGGACCCCGGTCCTATTCTTTACATAGCATACAATCTACTGCAATTGTGTTTTACTATTTTCTTTGCAAACATCTTCCACTCGATACGCTTAATCCTTTGTTACAGCAAGCCGGTGAGATTGACAACATCTGTTTCGTTGGGGCAAAGTACTTTGGTTTTGTTGTGCAGATTCCACGTTGGCGCGGAATCCCGGTGTTGCGCCGCATCACATTTCGCGACCATCAACCTTCAACGTGCTTCTTGGCTCCTATGGTTCGATTAAACCTTGGTTTCTTTCTGAGGGAAAACTTGCTACTGTGCGCATCATACCTTCCTCTTGGGGTTCCCAACGAACGTGTGAGTTACACGCCATCAAGCTCTTTTTCTGGCGCCGTTGCCGGAGATCAAGACACGCTGCAAGTCTCCACTTCTCAATCTCTTTACTTTGTTTTTGTCTTGCTTTATTTTATTTACTACTTTGTTTGCTGCACCTAAACAAAATACAAAAAAATTAGTTGCTAGTTTTACTTTATTTATTGTCTTGCTCTCCATATCAAAAACACAAAAAAAATTAGTTACTTGCATTTACTTTATCTAGTTTGTTTTATTTACCGTTGCTAAAATGAATACTCCTGAAAATACTAAGTTGTGTGACTTCACAAATGCAAATAATAATGATTTCCTATGCACACCTATTGCTCCACCTGCTACTACAGCAGAATTCTTTGAAATTAAACCTGCTTTACTAAATCTTGTCATGAGAGATCAATTTTCTGGTGTTAGTTCTGATGATGCTGCTGCCCATCTCAATAATTTTGTTGAACTTTGTAAAATGCAAAAGTATAAGGATGTAGATGGTGATATTATTAAATTGAAAGTGTTTCCTTTCTCATTAAGAGGAAGAGCTAAAGATTGGTTGCTATCTTTGCCTAAGAATAGTATTGATTCATGGACTAAATGCAAGGATGCTTTTATTGGTAGATATTATCCTCCGCTAAAATTATATCTTTGAGAAGTAGCATAATGAATTTTAAACAATTAGATACTGAACATGTTGCTCAAGCATGGGAGAGAATGAAAACTTTGGTAAAGAATTGCCCAACCCATGGACTGACTACTTGGATGATCATCCAAACCTTCTATGACTAAATTTTTCTTCGGAATTTATTGGATTCAGCTGCTGGAGGTACCTTTATGTCCATCACATTGGGGCGGCTACAAAACTTCTTGATGATATGATGATAAATTACTCTGAATGGCACACGGAAAGAGCTCCACAAGGTAAGAAGGTAAATTCTGTTGAAGAAACCTCTTCCTTGAGTGATAAGATTGATGTGATTATGTCTATGCTTGTGAATGGTAGAACTAATGTTGATCCAAATAATGTTCCTTTAGCTTCATTGGTTGCTCAAGAAGAAAATGTTGATGTGAATTTCATTAAAAATAATAATTTCAACAACAATGCTTATAGGAACAACTCGGTAATAACTATAGGCCATATCCTTCGCTAATGGTAATGGTTATGGTAATTCTTATGGGAATTCTTACAATAATAATAGGAGTGTACCCCTGGTCTTGAAGCTATGCTTAAAGAATTTATTAGTACACAAACTGCTTTTAACAAATCTGTTGAGGAAAAGCTTGATAAAATTGATACTATTGCTTCTAGAGTTGATAGACTTGCCTCTGATGTTAATCTTTTAAAATTGAAAGTTATGCCTAATAATGATATTGATAATAAGATTACTACTACAGCAAATGCCATCCAAGTTAGAATTAATGAGAATATAAGATTAATGGCGAATTGCGTGCTAGGTGGGATAGAGAAGAAAATGAAAAACTATCTAAAGAGAATAATGTAGCTAAAGTTTGGACTATTACCACCACTAATAATGCTAATTCTCCACATGTTGCTGCACCTCCTACTAACAATAGTAAATAATTGGTGTTGGCAATGTTTCTACTCCTAGTGCAAAGCGTACAAAACTGCCTGAAATTGCTAAAACTGCTGAAACTGCTTGTGATAAAACTGCTGAAATTTTTGCCAACCTTGGGAACAATGATCCCATTGCTGTAGCTCATAATGATTTAGATTTTGATGATTGCCACATCTAAGTTATAAAGTTCTTACAAAAACTTGCTAAAAGTCCTAATGCTAGTGCTATAAATTTAGCCTTTACAAAACATATTACAAATGCTCTCATAAAAGCTAGAGAAGAGAAACTTAAACTTGAAAGTTCTATTCCTAGAAAGTTAGAGGATGGTTGGGAGCCCATCATTAAAATGAAATTCAATGACTTTGAATGTAATGCTTTATGTGATCTTGGTGCAAGTATTTCTGTTATGCCTAAAAAGATTTATGATATGCTTGACTTGCCACCATTGAAGAATTGTTATTTGGATGTTAATCTTGCCGATAATGTTAAAAAGAAACCTTTGGGGAGGATTGATAATGTGCATATTACGGTTAACAATAACCTTGTCCCCGTTGATTTTGTTGTCTTGGATATCGAATGCAATGCATCTTGTCCTATTGTATTGGGAAGACCTTTTCTTCGAACCGTTGGTGATGTTATTGATATGAGGGAAGGTAATATTAAATATCAATTTCCTCTCAAGAAAGGTATGGAATACTTCCCTAGAAAGAGAATGAAGTTGCCTTTTGATTCTATTATTAGAACAAGCTATGATGTTGATGCTTCTACTCTCGATAATACTTGATTTGCACTTTCTGCGCCTAGCTGAAAGGCGTTAAAGAAAAGCGCTTATGGGAGACAACCCATGTTTTTACCTACAACAATTTTTTGTTTTGTTGAGTCTTGGAAGTTGTTTACTACTGTAGCAACCTCTCCTTATCATGTTTTTGTGCCAAGTAAAGTTTCTATGTCAAAGTTGATGTTATATTTGGGATCGCTGCGCAGAAACAGCATTGCTGTCTGTCACGAATCTGGGCACGATCTCTGTAGAAAATTCGAAAAAATCTGCCAATTTACGAGCGTGATCCTCGATATGTACGCAACTTTCATTAGTTTTGAGTTTTTCCATTTGAGCAAGTCTGGTGCCAGCTTTAAATTCGTCTTTACGGACTGTTCTGTTTTGACAGATTCTGCCTTTTATTTCGCATTGCCTCTTTTGCTATGTTGGATTTATTTCTTTGATCCATTAATGTCCAGTAGCATTATGCAATGTCCAGAAGTGAAAATAATGATTGTGTCACCTCTGAATGAGTGAATTATTAATTGTGCACTAACCCTCTAATGAGTTTGCTTGAAGTTTGGTGTGAAGGAAGTTTTCAAGGGACAAGAGAGGAGAATGATATACTATGATCAAGAGGAGTGAAAGCTCTAAGCTTGGGGATGCCCCGTGGTTCACCCCTGCATATTCTAAGAAGACTCAAGCGTCTAAGCTTGGGGATGCCCAAGGCATCCCCTTCATCGACAACATCATCATGTTCCTCCCCTGAAACTATATTTTTATTCAATCACATCTTGTATTCTTTACTTGGAGCGTCGGTTTGTTTTTGTTTTTGTTTTTGTTTGAATAAGATGGATCCTAGCATTCACTTTGTGGGATAGAGACACGCTCCGCTGTTGCATATGGACACATGTGTCCTTAGGCGTTACTCATAATGTTCATGGCGAAGTTTCTCCTTCGTTAAATTGTTATATGGTTGGAATTGGAAAATGCTACATGTAGTAATTCTAAAATGTCTTGGATAATGTGATACTTGGCAATTTTTGTGCTCATGTTTAAGCTCTTGCATCATATGCTTTGCACCCATTAATGAAGAAATACATAGAGCTTGCTAAAATTTGATTTGCATATTTGGTTTCTCTAAGGTCTAGATAATATCTAGTATTGAGTTTTGAACAACAAGGAAGACGGTGTAGAGTCTTATAATGTTTACAATATGTCTTTTATGTGAGTTTTGCTGCACTTGTTCATCCTTGAGTTTGCTTCAAATAACCTTCCTAGCCTAAACCTTGTATCGAGAGGGAATACTTCTCATGCATCCAAAATCCTTGAGCCAACTACTATGCCATTTGTGTCCACCATACCTACCTACTACATGGTATTTCTCCGCCATTCCAAAGTAAATTGCTTGAGTGCTACCTTTAAAATTCCATCATTCACCTTTGCAATATATAGCTCATGGGACAAAATAGCCTTAAAAACTATCGTAGTATTGAATATGTACTTATGCATTTTATATTTTATTAAGTTGCTTGTTGTGCGATAACCATGCTTCTGGGGAACGCCATCAACTATTGTTGAATATCATGTGAGTTGCTATGCATGTCCGTCTTGGCTGAAGGATCTATCATTTTAGTGGTTGGAGCATGCAAAATTGTTAGAGAAGAACATTGGGCCGCTAACTGAAGCCATGAACCATGGTGAAAGTTTCAGTTTTGGACATATATCCTCAATCTCATATGAGAATAATAATCATTGCTACATGCTTATGCATTTAAGAGGAGTCCATTATCTGTTGTCCATGTTGTCCCGGTATGGATGTCTAAGTTGAGAATAATCAAAAGCGAGAAATCCAAAATGCGAGCATTCTCCTTAGACCTTTGTACAGGCGGCATGGAGGTACCCCTTTGTGACACTTGGTTGAAACATGGCATGCAAAGATCCGGTAGTCCAAGCTAAGTAGGACGAGGTGCGGACACTATTAGTATACTATGCATGAGGCTTGCAACTTGTAAGATATAATTTACATAACTCATATGCTTTATTACTACCGTTGACAAAATTGTTTCATGTTTTCAAAATAAAAGCTCTAGCACAAATACAGCAATCGATGCTTTCCTCTTTGAAGGACCTTTCTTTTACTTTTATGTTGAGTCAGTTTACCTATCTCCTTCCACCTTAAGAAGCAAACACTTGTGTGAACTGTGCATTGATTCCTACATACTTGCATATTGCACTTGTTATACTACTTTATGTTGACAATATCCATGAGATATACATGTTATAAGTTGAAAGCAACCGCTGAAACTTAATCTTCCTTTGTGTTGCTTCAACACCTTTACTTTGATTTATTGCTTTATGAGTTAACTCTTATGCAAGACTTATTGATGCTTGTCTTGAAGTACTATTCATGAAAAGTCTTTGTCATATGATTCACTTGTTTACTCATGTCATTACTTTTGTTTTGATCGCTGCATTCATTACATATGTTTACAAATAGTATGATCAAGATTATGATGGCATGTCACTTCAGAAATTATCTTTGTTATCGTTTTACCTGCTCGGGACGAGCAGAACTAAGCTTGGGGATGCTGATACGTCTCCAACGTATCGATAATTTCTTATGTTCCATGCTACTTTATTGATGATACCTACATGTTTTATGCACATTATATGTCATATTTATGCATTTTCTGAACTAACCTATTAACAAGATGCCGAAGAGCCACTGTTTTCTGCTGTTTTTGGTTTCGAAATCCTAGTAAGGAAATATTCTCGGAATTGACGAAACTTTCGCCCAGGGTCCTATTTTTGCACGAAGCTTCCGAAGACCGAAGAGATAACGAAAGGGGCCACGAGGCAGCCGGAGGGGCGGCGCGGCCCAAGCCTGGTCGCGCCGACCTACCTGGGCACCTCGTGTGGCCCCTCGCGTTGCCCTTTCGCCTACTTAAAGCCTCGTCGCGAAACCCCACCGAGAGCCACGATACGGAAAACCTTCCGAGACGCCGCCGCAAATCCCATCTCGGGGATTCAGGAGATCGCCTCCGCACCCTGCCGGAGAGGGGATTCATCTCCCGGAGGACTCTTCATCGCCATGATCGCCTCCGGAGTGATGAGTGAGTAGTTCACCCCTGGACCATGGGTCCATAGCGTAGCTAGATGGTCGTCTTCTCCTTGTTGTGCTTCATTGTTGGATCTTGTGAGCTGCCTAACATGATCAAGATCATCTATCTGTAATTCTATATGTTGTGTTTGTCGGGATCCGATGGATAGAGAGTACTATGATTATGGTGATTATCAATCTATTGTTTATGTGTTGTTTATGATCTTGCAGTGCCTCCCGGCCAAGTTTGTACTCTTAACTCCAAGAGGGAGTATTTATGCTCGATAGTGGGTTCATGCCTCCATTGAATCGGACAGTGACAGAAAGTTCTAAGGTTGTGGATGTCTGTTGCCACTAGGGATAAAACATTGATTCTATGTCTAAGGATGTAGTTGTCGATTACATTACGCACCATACTTAATGCAATTGTCTGTTGCTTAGCAACTTAATACTGAATGGGGTTCGGATGATAACCTGAAGGTGGACTTTTTAGGCATAGATGCGGTTGGATGGCGGTCTATGTATTTTGTCGTAATGCCCAATTAAATCTCACTATATTTATCATATCATGTATATGCATTGTTATGCCTTTCTCTATTTGTCAATTGCCCTGTAATTTATTCACCCAACATGCTTTTATCTTATGGGAGAGACACCTCTAGTGAACTGGACCCCGGTCCTATTCTTTACATAGCATACAATCTACTGCAATTGTGTTTTACTATTTTCTTTGCAAACATCTTCCACTCGATACGCTTAATCCTTTTTACAGCAAGCCGGTGAGATTGACAACCTCACTGTTTCGTTGGGGCAAAGTACTTTGTTTTGTTGTGCATTCCACGTTGGCGCGGAATCCCTGGTGTTGCGCCGCATCACATTTCGCGACCATCAACCTTCAACGTGCTTCTTGGCTCCTACTGGTTCGATTAAACCTTGGTTTCTTTCTGAGGGAAACTTGCTCTGTGCGCATCATACCTTCCTCTTGGGGTTCCCAACGAACGTGTGAGTTACACGCCATCAGTTGTCTACTAGGGAGAAAACAACAATGCTTTATCCAAGGATAATTCTGTTGTTTACTTTACACACTTTACTTAATGCAATAATCTGTTGCTTGCAACTTAATACTGAAAGGGGTGCGTATGCTAACCGGAAAGTGGATTATTAGTCATAGACGCAGTTGGATTACGGTCTATGTATCTTGTTGTAATGCCCAAATGAATCTCATAGTAATTATCTTGTTATATATGGTATTTATTCTGTCAATTGCCCAACTGTTATTTGTTCATCCAACATGTTATTAATCTTTATGGAGATACACCTCTAGTGAACTGTGGACCCCGGTCCTTTCTTTTACACTTCAAATACCTGTCTTCTTTATTGCCAACTCCCACGACAACAAATCTTTTTCTGGCATCTACACACTGTTCTCTTCATTTCACTGTAAACAAATATCTCTTTCCACACTATACGTTTAATTCTTTGTTTTCAGCAAAACCGGTGAGATTGATAACCTCACTGTAAGTTGGGGCAAAGTATTTTGGTTGTGTTGTGTGTAGGTTCCACGTTGTTGCTGACGCCGGTAAAGTCACTAGCAACACCTTCAGAAGTGTTTTCTTTCTCCTATTGGTCGATTAAACCTTGGTTTCTTACTGAGGAAAAACTTGCTACTGTGCTCATCATACCTTCCTCTTGGGGTTTCCCAACCGTGTGCTTTGCACAACATCAACGTCTCGCGCGCGGATTTCGGCGCGCTTCTTCAGGAACCAGGCCCTGGTGTCGTCGTCCATGGTGGCCAGGTCGGCCAGCATGATCCTTGTGTCCTCTGCCCAAATCTTTGCCTCGGCGTCCATCCTTCTGGCCTCGGCATCAAGACTTTTGGCCTCAACGTCTGCCCTTTTGGCCTCAACATACATCCTTTGGACCTCAATGGCCTCTTTGGTGAGGTTGAGGTAGATGACAGTAGTGGCATATTTTTTCAGGCGCCTCTTCTCGTCCCTTTTGGCCAGGGCTACTTGAGAATCGTCCATGATATTCTCCAAGGCTTGGCTCAACGCAAGGGCTAATGCCTCCCGAGCAAGATCGGCCTTGCTAGCCTTATGGACCCAGAGGGGCGAGGTGGAAGGGCATTCTGCCCAGGATCGTCGTCTTCTCCGTCGACGACCAACGTGCATGTCCCATTCTTGACAGCTTCATGGTAGGCCGCATAGCCAACCCTCCACTTCAAAGCCTCCTTTAGCCTCTCCCAACGATGGACCATATGGAAGCCCTTCTTATGTGTTGCCTTGAACTTCTCCAAAGCCCTGGGTACCTAAAATAGCTAAAAAATAGTCTTATGATATGCTAAATTTCGCATAGATAGATGGAATGATGATGCATGTTACTTACCAGTGCCATCACGCTCGTGCCGTTCTCTCGGGGTGGTTAACAACATGGTCGACGGTGGCGCAAAACTTGGAGGTCTCATGTTTGATGTCGGTCCATCTTTTTCTAATGGACTCTTCCGTGCGATCGTGCGCATCTCGTAGGGCTTGTGGAGCTTTATCTCTTGGACCACCTTGCTCAAGTACACCTTGCCCTTTTGTTGGGCACTGTTTATGTAGTCATGGATGGTTGCGAACCACGCATCGCACAAACATGTGTCCTCATCGTCGGTGAAGCCGGTGGTCTTGTGGCTCTCCCCTTATTCTCTTGGCATCATCAGCCCGGGTTAGGTCAGGCACCAATGCCTCCTCATTGGCATCAACGCAGACGGATGTTGGGTGCGTCGGCTAGGTGGAGAATAATCGTTCTCCATCGTTGCATGCCCCATACAACGTGTGTGCCCACTTGGGATCAACCCAACAAACAAAGCCACAGTTTACTGCATCCTAAAAATACAATTACAAACACTACAATTGATCAAATCGCACAAACAATGCATATTATTTTGGAATCCTATATATCTCGTAGAACTTAGCTAGACATACTCACGGTGTGTTGTGCACACTCCAAAAAACGGCGGCTGATGTTTGTCCCTCTGAAAGCAAAAACTTTCTCTACGACACATTCATGGTTGCGGCAACGAGGGCCATCATTGTCGGCGAGCCCGTGGTGCGACGGATAGCCAATGATCTTTGAGTTGTAGCCCGCATCCATGTACTACATCGGCCAAACGGGACCGTTTTAAAGCTATTGAAGCCCTACAATGCTACACTAATCGGCAAAAAACAACTAGAAAAAGGTGAAGGAAACTCACATCAACGAACCACGACTCGTTGGACGTCTTGCCCTCGCTCCAGCTCGGCATTTCCGAAGGCGGCAGCAGAAACACGGCGGCGGCGGAAAGGAGTTGTCCGGGCTGCGTGACGGTGGACTAAATTGATGGCTTCTTCTGAATGAGGGCGCGGGCGACAGTCAAAGCGATAGAATGACACCGGCGATCTGTAGCCGACACACAAAACTATCAATGCGCCAGAATAGGGCGGAGCGGCATCGATCTTGCGGGGCTATTTTTGGGTGAGGAGGCGAGCAAGGGAACTCCTCTTCGTGAACTTCTTCTTTAACTTAGTGTGGGATATTGTTGGAAGGTCTTTTATGCTCTAAATTATCATTATTTTGCCTAGGTATGATCCTTTTGCATTGATTGCAAATCTTCCTTCTTATTTCCGAGATCCTGTGAAACAAGCACCAACACGGTAAAATACGAAAATCCTAACACTACTTAGATATTTATGTGATGTAAAACATGTTGCTTTTTGCACTCATCGTGAGCCGAAGGTGTGCTCTCGTCCTTACCCTCCCTCACTAAAGCCGCGCAAGGTTTTTCGTAAGGATCTAAGAGGATCCAGGCTGTGAACAACCTCTTCCACAAGCAAAGATGATCAATAGCACATAAGTGTATTGTACTATGATTACTAAACAAATGCAACTAGATTATTTGTACTCTAGTGCAAGTGGGAGACCGTTGGATATGGTGCCCTAGAGGCAATAATAAAGAGTATTTATTATTATATATCAATAGTTCATAATAAGTTTTTTTTATGTCATGCTATAACTGTATCAATCAAAAATATTGTTACACGTGTGGTATGTAAACAAACCAGGGTCCCTAGTAAACTTATGTGAGCTAGCTCATTGTGGCCAACAGATGATCGAGCTTTCCTGATCATGAACATATAAGTCAATTGGCAATGAGATTATACCATTGGGTGAATGATATGATGAAAATTTCCAACATATGTATTGCAGTGTGATCATCACAAAGTTCGGCATTGCGATACTAACAGAAATGTTGTAACCTAGTCCTTAGAATGTGAGGCCATATCTAATCACTGTCACCGGAGACTATTTAAACATCATCAACCGCCACACCGTAACAGGGTGATCATAAAGGTGTGTCTCAGGTATTCCAAAGGGATAGGTTGAGGCGTATGTGTCAATAGCGGGATTTGTTTATATGCGTAATAGAAGATACTTTGGACCCGTTCGGTGAGATTACATCCAAGTTGCAACACATGATTAGATCATGAGGATGGAATCACGTGTAAACGAGTTGAATAGCCTTATCGGTAACGAGATGTAACTAGTTATGATGATACTGGTGATCATATCTCAGACATGTCTGGTATCAAAGTAACAAAGGGAATAAGACTTGACGTTCGGGAGGAGGAGGAACACACAACTCCCCTTGGGAAAAAGGAGAGCCCCCTTTGCGAGCCTCTCTTCCCTCTCTCTCTAGGTCTCTCTCCCGCACGTAGTTCCTCGAAGAGTTGCGCACAGAGGGAGTCCACTCCACCCGGTACGCGGGAGCGCTTTCGGGATCCGAATCTAGAAGATCTACTTCCACACCTTCACTGAAACGAAAAAAGGAGCATTGTTGAGCACCATATGTGTACAAAACTACGAGGTCCTGCACTTGCGGCACTTGACGTCATACCAGGAGGACTTCAATTCGAACTTGAGGTTAGCGACGAGTACAACTACATCATCCATGTTCTAGCGGAACGTTAACCGTTTTAGGTCTGCGAGGGTATGTCGCCGAAATCATCTCCCTTACTGCATACTCTAGATAGATCTAAGCAACCCGGTTAGCTTAGTTAGATTTTTTTTTTATTTTCTACTACAAATCCCTAACACTTTAAAGTGCGTGCCAACCGAAATTTTTGGAGGCTGCATCTTGTAAGATACCAACTTGCATTTAGCAGTTTATACGAGTGATCGGTTTGTTTATTACAAATTGGGCTGGTAGGTGTAGACGTGACCTGTCCAAGGGTTGCAAGCCAGCGACGTGCCGTCGACCGCCCGATCGATCACACTCACAGCAGCATCGATCCATCGACCGATCACTTGTGCGATTCTTGCCTCATGACACTTACACGTGGGTCACGTACGGGTGTACGGAGCCAGACGTGGCAGTTATATCTAGCCAGAGTACGTATACAGGGTGGTGCCAAAAACAATAACCCTGTGCACCGACACGGCGACACGGGTGTACACGTACGCTTGATCGTTGAAGACTTGGAGTAAGATAAGTTTGTGTTGATAACGACGTTTCTTCTTACATTTTTTTCTTGCGATGGGTCTTTCATTTTCTTTCTCACAACGACGTCTCATCAAAGTATCTAGGTTAAGCTAATCGTGCAACTCCATAACTGAATGATCTATTTACGGGGGGATTTCGTATATTGCCAGTGATGTCTTGTCCTCGTATGTATGCATTCATTAGAATTGATTTTGCACAAAATGTCACGTATAAAAGCGCAAAATCATCATTAATTCATCTCTGGGAGAGTTGGGGGTCTGTATACGAACAATGAACCATCATTATTATTGAAAATCCTACAAGATTCCTGCAAAATACTCTCTCAGTTCACACTGAACTACGTCAAGTTGAGCCACTTATTTCCGAATGGAGGTTGTACTTGTGTATGTATCATTCTCTCGCGCGTGCCATTGCTTCTTTGTATATTTAGTTAGGGTTAAGTATGGATAAATCGATGCTCGTCCATCAAGTATGTGCCGATCCTTGTTTCACCTACGATAGAGAGTTTCCAACAACCGGGACACCAGCCGACGCTTGTAAAAAAAGCCTCTTCTAGCTATTGCTTCAAGTTGGTGGAAAAAATAATCCAAGAAAGTGGCGGGAGCAGCACTGCCTTGCCAAAACCTATATATATCTTTTTGAATTTTGCAAGTCCATGTGTGATGCCAGAAGTGTTGTACTCAACAATGATTATGATTAAGAACTACATACATAAGTACCTCTGTATGCAAATAAATTAAATCATTAAGTGCATGAATCCGGTGAATAGATGATGATCGGCCAAGATTACAGAAAATACATACATGTCCCATCTAGCATAAAGATAAAGGGGAATGGCAAATCAAAGAGAAACGAAGTTTAAGTCAAAAAGATCTACTCATATACAAAGATTTCCCTTTGAGAGGGAGGGTATGGTGTGTGTTTGAGGGAGAGAAAGAGATAGAGGAATCATCTGATCGTATCCTATTCTCATCAAAAAAATAAAAGAAATTGCAAAGGAGACAGAGAAGGTGGTAGGATACTAGTGACCATCAAGGCAGCACATCATTTTTTGAGCTTTAAGGCAGCACATCATTAGTCACTTCTAATAAGGGAGAGATTAGATTGTTTTTCTGGATGGAGGACCCATGCATGTGAGCTAGACGTTGCAGCGACCACCAAATTAACAAGGTATTTACTAGGATTTGTTATACTCTCGTACGGTGGATTAGAACTCGATATGATTTTCTAAGAGTAGTCGCAACCTTGTTGGCTTATTGGTTCTTTCTTTTTTACGTGCTTTGTAGGTGGCCAGCTCACGACATGGTACCACAAGAGCATTTGCGTAGTATGTTGCAACTTGCCCTGCGAATATCTTTATTTGTGTATATATATTGTTAGGTAGCATGCTAAAAAGACAAAAAGAGCAAAGCGAACAACAAATAAGAACAATAATAATGTTGTCCAACTCAGCATCACGAGCATTGAGCAAATGATAGCCGTGTATGCAAAATAATAAGATTTCGGATTCCAGTTTCTTCAGAATTAATGGGATTTCGGTTCAGAGCGTAAACAACATTTGCTCTATACATGCGTGCGGCAACTGTTCAAAAAAAAAAGCTTGCGGCCGGCCTAATATATGTGGGAGCTAGGCTGGCACGATGTAGTATGAACTATGAAGCCCACTACTAGAACGAGTGGGGCCTAAATGTAATAGGAACAAGGCCCATGATCTCGAAGTTTAGAGCACCCTCAGAAAAGAAAATCTCCATAGTTACAGAGGGGAGCTCCTATGCGCCGCTTTAAGCGGCGCGTCCAACTGGCGCCGCCTGAAGCGGAAACGACGTGGGCCGGCCCAACACACGAAAATTAAAGCATGACAACAAATCCTGATCCTACCGCTCATGAGTCCGAACAGTTCTTACCTATTTTTTACTCCGGTTTCTTCTGCACAAATTTGAAATCTGAACAGTTTTAGAACAAAATAAATTTGAAATCTAAACAGTTTTAGAACAAAACAAATTCGAAATCAAAACAGTTTTAAAAACAAATAAATTCGAAATCTAAACAGTTTAACGAACAAATTCGAAATTTGAACATGTTTAAGATATGAACAGATTTGAAATTTGAACAATTTCAAAATCCGAAGAAAATTTAAAATCAAATTAAAAATTTGAAAATTAGAAAAAATCAAAATCTGAACAATTTTCAAAACCAAACAAATTCGAAATTTGAACAAATTTGAAATCTGAAACAATTTAAAATCCGAACAAATTTGAAATCTGAACAAATTCGAATTTGAACAATTTTTTAACCTGAACAAATTCAAAATTTAAACAAAAATAAAATTTAAACCAACTCAAAAATTGAGGGAACCAGCCTAAACCAAAGAAAAACCGGTAGAGAGACCTAACGAGGCTGGGCGTGAAATCGTCCTCGCCCCTAATGGGCCGGCCCGAGGAATCCCGCCCTGTGCGGCGCCCCAGATAGGGGCCGCATTGAGCGTTGAATAGGAAACACCGTTACAGAGCGGCAGTGTGGCGAGTGACGCCGCCTCTCAAGGGCCTCAAGGCGGCGGCTGGCCTGATGATGAGGCCTCCCTCTGTTCGCTGCGGCGCCGTCGAGCGGCAGTGGGCCGGTATGAGGAGAGGCTATGGTGTGAGGAGTGGGCAGGGAGGAGGAGGCTCGGCACATTGATCCCCCTGATGCCTTTCCTCCTCTCCGGAGCGACTGAGCGTCGCAGCTTCCGGTGAGGGTCCAGATCAGTCAAGATTTCTCTAGGTATTTGAGATTTGAGTGCCTCAATATTATTCTCATATTTTCATTAAAATATATTTGAGGCCGCGATGTATCGAACATTTGGGTAGTCCACGAGTAGACAAATGGCTATCATCCTTTCCTAACCTCGGGTTAGGAGCTAGTGGGATTCACTATCATGATATATTTAGAATTTCCCCTCCTTGAAAAAACAAAGCTTGCACCTTGATAGAATGAATGTAGTTACAATTTACAAGCCTAAGACTAGGCGGAAAATAGGTTAATATATTTTTGAAATTATAAAACAACTTAATTGGTTTACAAGTACTTGCGCATATTCTTCTCCTTCAGAACTTAAATCATAATATATAGCTTCAAGTTTTAGTCCAACTGTCCAAATAAAAGAATCTGCATGTTTCACATTAAAAATTATGTGTCTTTAGCATGCTTGTCTAACTGAGGTTCAGCTGGAACATATAAGTTTCTCATCTAGCATCAGTTGACGGTTTGCTTGGTCTTGATTTTTTTCCTTGGTCCTGATTTTGACATGCTTTATACCTTGTTTAAATCCTTCTCGATACATCTAGTGGTTTTCCTTACTATCAGCTACATGTGGTTCATGTCAAGCTTCATGCACTAGCCAATGCAACCAAAAGTCCGAACTGATGGAAAGGGCTAGGCAATCCAATTATACATATCAACAATTCAGCTGGGGAGCTTATTTTGTTAAGTACGTTATACTACCATGGCATATTAGTTATATATGTATTTGAGTGAGATACGTTACTTTGACAAAAAGAGTCGCTGTCTGTTCTAGAATTTAGCCAGCAGGCCACTGGTTATTTTCACAAACAATTTGGCCTTAATCATTCTAAGACAGCTCTAAGGCTGTCTAGAGTTTCTTTATCTATTCTGTAGTCAAAGGCTAAACATATATACATTACAAGTGTACTAAAATATGCAAGAAAGACCCTATCCAATCCAGTAACAGCTAATACATAACTTGCAGTTTCAGTAACTATATTATTATGCTACTTATTCATGAAAATTATGCTGCTACTTTCTGTAGCAGATATACTTGTACACGTTGTCTCAACAGTTATACATAAATATTGCTATTTTCTTGTAACATCTCTTCTGCATGTAGTAATCCACATGAAGTAAATCCTAGCAATAAGCCCCATTTCAGCTGGACTCTCATTCTGCTAGTTTGCATGACCATTGCTTTTTCTTTGACTGAGCCGGTGAATGTGTATGCAGGTGGCCACTTACATTGTCCAAAAGGTTTTGCTAGATGATGTTGGCCTGCTCTATATTTGTGCCACTCCTGAACGTTTCTTTGCTACGGGCCATGCTTTAGCAGTTACGGTTGTTTCACTGATTGATCAGCCTTCGGTGACGCTGCTGAAGACAATTATTCATTGTTAACTCAGGCTGTCAGATAATCCTAGGTTTGTGTTGTCATTCCCATTATTGTGATACTGTTTCACGTCTATATAACTTCTAAACCGCCGATGCTCTTTTCTTCTCCTCTCCAATGCAGGCCCGTGTGGTGCTTGCCTTTCCATCATGCTGAGAGATGCGACGTTCGATAACTTTCTCAGGCTAAGTCTTGTCCCGAGCTATCTGGCGTCACAAAGTTGTTGTTGGTCCACTGAAGCAATGTCGCCAAGATTGAAAGTTCCAACATGCGCTAAATGTATTTTCTTGCTGAAAACACAGGGAGAGCCTTCAACACAGCATTGTCTGAATCATCTGTTGGCAACTCTGGCAGCTGGGAGTCCTGATCTGGGCCCAGACGGTACTACCCAACTCTGGTTGCTGCAGTTCGCTACAAACGACAACGCCATCTTACCCCGAACTGCACAATGCTATGGTTTCCGTTTCAGAAAACAAAAGACAGCCTGCTTGAATAATAACCCTTCAGCTTTTGGTGTTGCGAACAGCTGTAATAAATAGGGGAAGAACCCTTATACGATCCTTTTCTTTTTGATGCATTTGGTTGTTATAAACTTATAATTGAACAACTCCTTTATGGCTCCTTTTGGACCATACCTGAGTGGTTTGCTGTATTCCTGTTGAAATTATGGTAGAACTTGTGAATTGCCATGTCATGGAGATTGTTGTTTTGCTGGATTATACTGTGTGTGATCTGAAATACCGGCAATGATCATGACTAGAGTTCGCGGGTTTCTTTCGTTTATTTTCTTGTGGTGGCAAAACAGTTGTGATTGCTGATTGCATACTTTATAATAAAAAAAAGGCAGGAATATTTATTTCTGGAGAGCTGGAGAAACAGTTTTGGGACAGCCGTAGTTAACTTTCACTTGTTTATCTTACATGTTCCCACACCCACGAAACTATTTTTCTGGCCATGGTCATGAACAGTGGCATTATGTAAGAAGATAGCTATTACGTATTGGCGATGCTTAAGTAGAAAATAGTTGTATTAACTTGAAAGATAAATTCTCTATCAAAAAAGAGATAAAAAAGTTGAGGAATACTTGAGAAGAAAGATGGAGATGCTTCAGTAGAAACAGAGCCAGTGAACAGCCAGTGAACAGAGTTCACAGAACAAAGTTGCCGGTCTTTCTCGAATCTCTTCGACACTTCACCAAACTGCCACACTCGTCGTCTTCGTCTCTTTCCTTCCTTCCCGTCGCTTCCGCGGATCGAAACCCTAGCAAACCCCTGCCCCTGCACGCGATCCATCGGCCATGGCTTCCGCCCTTGGAGCCCAGGTACGCACGCTCTCATCTTACCCGCGCGCGGCTTCCTCGCTTCTCGCGCTGTGCTGATGGCACTGAGCTTCGCCCGCTTCCGTGGTTGCGCTGTAGGTGGCTGTCGCGGTGCCGATCCGTCGCCACCCGAGGAGTTCTTCGCTCAAGGTGCGTGGTTACTGTGGATCAAATGACTCTCCCTGGTGCTAATTTTCGCCCCATTTCGGGTTGTTTGGTTGATGAATCTCCTGGTTCGATCTGCACTGTCACTGTAGAATAATAGTTCAGTTCAGAAAGCCAAAATTTCGAAACCACCAGATAGAAATAGAATCCCCTAATTTTGAACTGTTGAAGGGTTGAAGCGAAATGTGTATTACCAGTATCCCTGTATGTGTACGGGTTAAATCTTATACAGAGATCATTCGCCAAAAAAATAAATCTTATACAGAGATATATTGTTTGTGCAATACATGGATGAAAGTAGCTGATTCCTGCCTAGTATTGCATAATTCTTTCGCACAAGCACGATATATCATCATGATACTGTATGGGGCTTTAGGGTGGTAGCCTGATAGGCATAACTCAAGATTTGTTGAGTATGAACCAGTCCTGTAAAAGATGTACTATGACCGGCTACATATTTCTAGTAGTTTTGCTTTTATTTTCTATCTTCGGCTGATTAAATTGGCATATACATGCTTACTTCATAACTATATCCCGGACGTTAGTCATCAGGTATCACTTATCTGATGGGAGATAGGTGCTATGTTAAGGTAGAAATAAGACTTGGCATGGGAAATTGGTGCTATATGAGCTAGCAACATGCACATTCCTGTATGCACCATTATTTCTTTTGAAAACTATTACTAGTAAGAAACACTCATCCAGCACAAACACTACTTCCTTTTCCAAAACATTCCTAGGCAGGGAATCTATCATCTCTACGACTTAGGAATGTCTTTTGAACTTTACATGCAAACTTGTAGATTCTCCTTGTATAGTTGATGAGCATGGTATTTTTGTATAGCGTTAAATTTTTATTGTTCAGGGTAATAACTCCCGCAATAGTTCATGGCCCGGAAAGTTAGCATGGGAACACAAGACCCTGCAATCAAGACATATGAAGATCTTTTGCATGTCCGTACAACAAGCGAGCAGAAGTAAAGTTGCTATCAAACCTCTGGAATTGGAGAATGCAAAGGAGCCACCCCTCAATTTGTACAAACCAAAGGGACCTTACACAGCCTCAATTGTCTCCGTGGAGAGAATTGTAGGTCCTAAAGCTCCTGGTGAAACATGTCATGTTGTCATTGATCATGGTGGCAATGTTCCGTACTGGGAAGGACAAAGTTACGGTGTCATTCCTCCAGTAAGTATTCCCCCCTGTATGCTTGCTCAAAATTACTGCATCACCTTCTTAATATTGATGTAACTACTTTCTGTCGTTCCCTTCGTCGATAGTGAATGTTGATCACTTATTGTCTGCATTTCTGGATGTAATTTTTTTTTTAAAAAGTAGTAAATCAACATCAAGAAGGATCATAAATTTGAACCATCATTGCTACAGATAAGAGATTATTCATAATACGATGTTGAATGGTGTTTAAATCTGTAGGCACAAAATCTGGTATGTAAGATTCTTGGATTGCTGATAATAAGATAGTTGCTGTTAAAATAGGTGTAGATCCTTGCTAATAAAACGTCCTGTCAAGACAAAAGAAACATGTTGATCACTGACCAGTGATGACTAGTTAAAGAGCAGTTAAAGTTCGATTTCCTTACAAAAAAAAAATAGTTCCTTCATCGCATATCTTTGTTGCTCCCATTTTTGTGCATTTTACTGCCAGGGAGAGAACCCTAAGAAACCCGGGGCCCCAAATACCGTCCGGCTCTATTCTATTGCATCTACCAGGTATGGTGATTCTTTTGATGGAAGGACTGCTAGTCTGTGTGTTCGCCGTGCTGTTTATTATGATCCTGTAACTGGAAAAGAAGACCCTTCCAAGAAGGGTATCTGCAGTAACTTCCTATGTGACTCAAAACCGGGTGACAAAATTCAGATCACAGGTATGGAGTTTCATTCAGCCATGTATAAAGCCTTACATACACATAAAAAAACAAGTCGTAGCTTCTAACTCCCATAATTTTGTTTCCAAGTTGTTTCAAATCATATAGGTGTATTAGTATATAAAATCTGGCAGGGTGGGGTTGTGGGCTGGTGGGCACTCTGAAAAGATATGTCCTTTCAATGTTAGGACCTCATCTTCTTTGTTTTGTTTTGTGTACTTGTTCTCAGTTATTATGTACATTTTTAAGTGCATAAGCAGTTAACATAGTTTATTTCTCATTGGTATATACTAGATTTTGTAATACTTAAGCTGTTGAGCATCTCACCATGGTTCTCCCCCATGCTCAGGCCCCGCAGGAAAAATAATGCTTCTTCCTGAGGATGACCCAAATGCAAGTCATATCATGATTGGAACTGGAACTGGTGTTGCTCCTTTCCGTGGCTACCTACGTCGTATGTTCATGGAAGATGTACCTGCTTTCAAGTTTGGTGGTCTGGCTTGGCTCTTTCTTGGTGTTTCCAACACTGACAGCCTTCTCTATGATGAAGAATTCACAAACTACCTTCAACAGTATCCAGAAAATTTCAGGTTTAAAGACTTAACTGCTCAATATCTTGTTTTAATATATCCAATGATATAGTTGTGAATGTGACAGTCCAGTTCTCTGTTCATTCAACCATGGTATCTACTTCTGTGATTAAGAGCTCTACGATCTGATTGTATTTATGCCTCTGACTTGAGTAAACTGCTTCTTGTTTGAGCTGACTCAAGTTTCTGAACCTTGCAGGTATGACAAAGCACTAAGCCGGGAGCAGCAGAACAAGAGTGGCGGCAAGATGTATGTGCAGGACAAGATTGAGGAGTACAGCGATGAAATCTTCAAGCTTCTCGATAGTGGTGCGCACATCTACTTTTGTGGTTTGAAGGGCATGATGCCTGGGATCCAGGACACACTCAAGAGAGTAGCTGAGCAAAGAGGTGAGAGTTGGGACCAGAAGCTGTCACAGCTGAAAAAGAACAAGCAATGGCATGTGGAGGTTTACTAGGATACAGTGTCATGGATTCTGATTGTTTCACCGCGAGATGGAAAACGTAATTGATGATTGAATTGTTCTCACTGCATTGTACAACGATAGGCTCATTCATAACCTGCTGCTTCGCATAGTGGATAAAATGAAGGGGGAAGTTTGGTGCAAAATCCTACCGGTTAGGCGGTTAGCTACCCCTAAACATTTTAGTACATGACAAGTTACCAAGTGTAGCTTTCTTGCTCTGTACATATCGCGATGATGCACTGATGCAAAAAAAAAGAAGAATAATATCAGAAGAGCAATTCTGCAGCAGTCTCAAGAAAGAAAAACTCCTGACTATCTATAGAGCAGGATGTGTATTTTTTTTTAAAAAAAATAGCGGGGTCAGAAAAACTCCTGACTATCTATAGAGCAGTTTTTTGCTTAACACTGAGAAGCATACCTTCAGAAACGTTCTGCTCCTCCTTCCCAGAATTTAGGGTGGGCCACGGCCCACCAAGGTCCACCCCCGCATCCGCCACCTGCTCCCTTTATTTGGTGAGGGACTGCCCACACCATCACCTGCTCCCTCTATTTAGAGAAGGGCTCCACAACGGCGATCTAATAAGAAAACCTTCAAATTATTCTGAACAAACAAATTTGGTGAAATTTAGAAGTTTTACAAAAATTTAGGTTTATTTACAAAAGTTTGAATGAAATTTAAAATAAACCCTAGTCTATAGGCCATCGGTGTGGGCGCGACACGGGTCTACCTCGTCGTGGTTTTTCCCCTTTGCCGCCGCTTACTTCCGTGCCCGCCTCTCTTCCCTTGCTTCATGCAGCTGCGATGCAGCATTACCGCAGGTGTCGCCAGAGCTTGTCGGTCACGCTGGGTGTTTAGCACTGCCCGCCACTGGAGAGATTCCTCGCTCTAGGCGAGCATCGCTTCCTCGCGGGCGGCCGCCTCACCTGGCGTTGAGCGTTGAGCTCAAGCAGCCTCTGCCGCTCGACTGCCATGAGGAGGCGACCAACCTCCACCGTGGGCGCCATCTCACACAAGATCTCGACGGTGTGCTTGAAGATGGCAGCGTTGGTCTCCTCACGGACTTGCTCCCGGATCCACCGATCATGCTGCACGTTGAAGGAGGCCAAGATCACCACCTGCTCCGGGTCGCCCTCGAACTGCTCCTCAACGCCCCACTCCGCCTTCTCCTCCGCGAGCATGGCATCCGCGTCCATTATGAACACATCATTCCACTCGTTGAACTCGAAGTCGTAAAAAAACTCGTTCAAGTTGATGTCTGGCAACTCAAACTCGTCATCGGGCTGCAACGGGGCCACGGGTTGTGGCGGGGCCATGGGCTCGGGCTGCGGCGCCGCTAGCGATGTGCGGTCATTCTGGCCCAGCATCAAGTAGGTGGTGGTGAGCCGACGCGACATTGTTGATAGCGTGGAGGGGAGTGCGGTGGTGGGTGGAGGCGAGTGCGGCGAAGATGAGCGGAGAGGGGGATAAATAGGAGGACTTGGCCAGTGTGGGCATTTATGGTGGCGGTATCCGAGGCGTCTCCGCATGGGGAATCGACACATTCATTAAAGACGGCAACCCACCTTCGAGCATCCGAGGCGCCACATTAAAGAGGAAGTCGTGAGTGGAGTCCCTGCCATGCCGGCCCTGCCCCTGAAATCCGATGTGGCGCGAGGCGCCGACGCGCCTGTTTCACACCCAATCCATAGGAACCGGTAAGGAGTTGCCGACGATTTTATTAGGCTCAAAAACTCGTCCGCTATTTTTGGGATGCGCCGTTGTGAGCCAAAAACACGCACCGGCTCCATTAGGGCTATGGGGGCGCTATGGAGTGCGCTAGTGGAGATGTCTACGCATTGTTTATCACAGGTTTGTTCAGGTTTCAGTATAACAAATGAAACCTCCCTGTCTTTTCCATCATTGTGTAACTTTTCCACTTCTCTTCCTGGATATGCATGAAGTATGATAGAGAGAAGATTCCTGGCATGACTTTCATACACATGCTTTGCTAAAATCATCTATGCAGTTCCTTCACATAGTGCCACTGCATCTCCTGCTGTCAGTTATCTGTAAAGGCTGTGTGTGCAGCTGGGAGAAACTGCAACCAGCTTACTTTTCCACCAGGTTCAAGTGTTCTCATTTTTGTTTCCGTCTTTGAGGGGAACAGGTTCAGGTGTTTGGGAGTTGAGTTTAGGCAGTACCTTTCGGCTTCTCTTTTTGTTCATTTTTCAGGTTCTCATGCATACCTTGTGAGCATGCAACTTTAGGCGCATCCTTCATCCTCAGGTTTCGAAAGTCACTTTTGATTATTTCCTCTTTGTTTATTTTCAAGAAGAGTTGAAAAGAAAATCCGTACTTAACAAGAAGGAGAATATTTTTCTTTAAAAATAGAATACAGAGGAGTATAGTAACTACTCCCTTCATTTCTAAATAGTAATATGTTTTGGAAGTTCAGTTAAAATGTCTTATATTTAGGAAGAGTGGTCATACTTTATAATTTTGTTCGAGGAAATGGGAGAAAGATGGAAGCCCGATTCACAAGAACATGTTTAGTCTTCATTTTTTTCTAAGGAAAAGGAACTAAGTCCGAAGTTCAAAAAGACGACCTTGGATGCTCGCAGTAAATAAAACCACATGTTTCTTGTCCCCTGTTGTGTCTCAGCTGCCAGCAAGAACATGCCAACCTCTTAGATCTGGGATCAAATTGACGGATAATAGATCAGATCCAAATCCCCTACTATTTTGTTACAGATGAGTTAAATGCACGACGATCTCTAGTATGCCATTGCATGTTGCTTGCCAAGTGGTGCTCAGCATACACAGGATTGTTTTTCTTTCAGTGAAAGAAGCCCGAACCGTTTTCTTAGGTTTTAGGGGCTCTGGCGGCGCGTGAGGCGATCTGGTGGCGATCTAGTCATGGCGTCAAGGGGCGACCTGCAGCAGGCCTCGGATCCGCTCTTGCGTGATGGATCTGCCATGGCGGAGGAGCGGCAGGAGGCTGGGGCTGATGGTGGCGGGGACAAGGTGACCTTCGGGGTCACGGAGGAACTCGCAAAGCTTGGACTCACCGCCAGGAAAAAAAAGGTCCTGGTGATGGAGGACGAGAAGGAGGAAGGAGATGCTCCTATGAAGTTTGCAGTTGTGGGCAAGGTTCCGTCGAACAAAAAATTTCATATCCAGACCATCGATAGTGCTCTTCGTCCATAGTGGGGAAACCCTAGGGGTCTAACCTTTAGTGCCAATGACGACAATGTTTTCCTTGCAAGCATGAACTTCGAGAGGGATCGGAAACGCATCTAGGAGGGAGCACCGTGGAATGTCTCAAAACACGCGGTGGTTCTGGATGATTTTGATGTGAGCATGAAACCATCGGAGATAAAATTCAGAAGATTGCCGATGTGGTTCAGGTGCGATGATGTGAGAGGAAAATCCATTGCAGGCTAGGTGGGTGATTTTATTAGCCTGGATTTGCGTGGTAATGGATCTAGTTCTGGTTGGGATAGAGTCTGCGAGCTAGAGTATGGATTGATCTGGAAGAACCACTTATGAGGGGGTTTCCTATTGAATCCAAGAAGATGAAGACACTAGACTGGTATCCAATTAAATATGAGCGTCTTCCGTATTTCTGTTTCTCTTGTGGTATAACTGGCCACTCTAAAAAAATTTGTCCATCGCCCGCTGAGAGAGATGAGGAAGGAAAATTGCCGTATGATGCTTCTTCGCGGTATGTGGAGCCTTGGAAACAGGAAAATCAGTGGCATCAAGCGAAGAATAATGATGTTGGTAAAAAGTATCCTCAAAAGAGTGAGGGTGACTTCAATGGCCATCGTGATGGAGTGGCAAAAGGCAATGTGAATCCTCCTACTCGCCAGAATGATCCCTCTTCCAGTCATGTTAAAAGTGTAGTCTCAAATTTCAACTTCAGGGCTATGGGAGGTGATAGTGGTGTGAATACCAAAGTTTATAGGAGGAGGGAGACACCTAAACAGCCACAAGATATTGTTCTCCCAGGACCTAATGATGTGGTGATGTTTGAGGATGATCCACTGGGACAGAAAAGAAATGCTTTAGTTAACTCTCCAAGCAAAGTGTCTGGTGTTAGTGTCCCGACAAAACGTTCAAAAGGCACTGGGGAGGATGAAACACAACAAACTGGTTCTGATAATCCGGCGGCGGCTGAGAACCAGCCCCACCTGGACCAATGAGTTTCCTAGGTTATAACTGTCGGGGGCTTGGGAACCATCTGACAGTTAGAGAGCTTCACAATGTTGTGAAGCGGGAAGCGCCCACTCTTCTCTTCATGATGGAAACTAAGATTGGAGGAAAAGGAGTAGAAAAGTTGGCAAACTCTCTTGGTTTTGAAGGGAGTTTTGCAGTTGATAGTGATGGGCTCAGCGGTGGCATTGGGATGTTTTGGAGGACAGATGTGGTGGTTGAACTTAAGAGTATCAATTTAAATCACATTGATGTGTTGGTCAAGGCTGTGGGTGATGATGAGAGACCCTGGCGTTTTACTGGTTTCTATGGTGAACCCTGGAAGGAAAACAAACATTTAAGTTGGACGATGTTAAAGCGGCGGGCTCATTCACTGAATTATCCATGGTTGTGTGTAGGCGATTTTAATGAAACAATGTTTGCAAGTGAGCACTTCAGTATTACGGATCGCCCTGATTCTCAGATAAGGGCATTTCGGGAATGCTTGGAAGATTGTAATTTGTCTGATCTTGGCTGGACTGGGCTACCTTTCACATGGGATAATAGGAAGCCAGATGGATCGAATGTGAGGGCAAGACTAGATCGTGGTTTTGGCAATGATGCTCTACATGAGGACTTTTTAGTGTCAAAGGCTCAACATTTAAGCATGGTGGAGTCAGATCATTGTGCCATCCTTATTCGATTGAAAAGAAGGGACCAATCTAGTGGTAATAAGACCAAACGTGTCTTCGGATATGAGAATGTGTGGCCAACGCACACAGAATATGATCAAACTGTTGAAAAATTATGGGCAGAGAATGTTGTCGGTGGAGGTTTAAAAGGTGTGATGAGTACACTTCGGAATATGCAGAAGGGGCTGGATAAATGGGGTGACAAAACTTTTGGAAATTTTAAAAATAAGTTATCCACTATTCGAAAAGATTTGGACAGGCTACGGCTGAGTTCCATGGGTAGAGATCCATCCAAGGAGGAAAGGGATATGATGGCTGAAATAAATAAGGTCCTGGCTCAAGAGGAAATCTGGATTAAGCAGCGGTCCCGAGTTCAATGGTTAAATGCAGGGGATAAGAATTCAGCTTATTTCCATGCCCAAGAGGCTAGGAGGAAAAGAACTAATTGTATTTCCTCTCTTAGATGGGATGATGATTCTTTGTGTGTTGAGGAAGGGGAAATACATGAAGAGATATAGAATTTTTATCAACAACTGTACACGTCTCAAGGGGCACCAAATATGGATGCTTTATTGCACTATGTCCAGGAACGTGTCACAGTTGAGATGAGGTTGTCATTGAATAAACCATTTACGAAGGAGGAGATTAAATTTGCATTGTTTCAGAGCATCCTTCCAAGGCCCCAGGGGTAGATGGTTTTAGTTGGAATTTTTGAGTGGGGGTGAGCTTCCAAGTGACCTTAATGATACATCAATTGTGTTAATTCCGAAAGTTCGAAACCTCCAATCAATTAAGCAATACCGACCTATTTCCTTGTGTACGGTGATTTATAAGATATGTACAAAGGCGATCTCTTTGAGATTGAGGCCGGTTTTGGAGGAAACAATTAGCCAGGAGCAAAGTTCTTTTGTTCCGGGGTGTTTAATTACAGACAACGCTTTGGTTGTTTTTGAGTGTATTCATACAATGAGAAGAAGAAAGAAAGCAAGGAAAGGTGTGTGTGCTGTTAAGTTGGACATGATGAAGGCATACGATAGGGTGGAATGGCCCTTCCTTGAGTCAATGATGCGCAAGTTGGGGTTCCCAGATTCAACCAAGGAGATGCATCGAGGATTGGTGGCATTGTTGATATGGAAGATGATGTATACTTGGAGTTTGATGAGGAAGAGCCCGTGAAGAAGGAACCGAGTGAGCAGACCACATGGCAGATTTTAGCGAGGTACATGGCCAACTTTAAACCAAATACTAGAGCTATGTTTAAGCGCTTCATAGATGAGGTTTGGCACCTTCGTAATTGGATCAGGTATTCAGAAAAAGGCAAGAACTACTATGGGATTACACTTTTCTCAAAGGGAGATTACGACTTTGTGATGCGAGGAGGGCCATGGATATTTAACCACAATGCTTTGGTAGTCACAGGTTTGGATGCTACTGCACAGCCTTCTGAGACCAAGCTGGATTCTGTACCAGTATGGGTACGGATATATGATGTCCCTTGGGGGAAACAAGATGAGACCTGGGGTATGAGGTATGGCAATGGTCTTGGTAAAGCAATAGAGGTTGATGTTCCGGCGAGCGAGGAAGAGAAGAAGGATTTCCTTCGGGTCCGTGTGCGGCTCCTTCGGGTCCGTGTGCGGCTGCCATATGACCGGCGTCTGCAGACACAAATCACAACCGGTGTTAAGGGCAAGCCTCGCGAAGTGAAGGTGTTTAAGCTGAAATATGAGCGTGTTCCCTACTACTGCTCCCATTGTGGCTTTATGGGTCATAAGAAGGATGACTGTGAGAAGATGAGGCTGGGCGTGCCATCGCTTGACTATGACGCCCATGAACTCAGATGCAGCCCATATAAGAAGTTTGAACACCGCACATATTATGCCCCCCTGTAGGTCAAGATTCAGCGAGGTGAAATCTCAGCTTTGCCAGTTTTGGGAGTGCTGAATCCTACAAACATTTTGATCAGCGTAAATCGAGAGAGCAACGCCGATGTGTAACCCCAGAACATGTCAATTCTCAGTCGGGTTCAGCAAATAATGATGACATGCCACCCCTCATGGATGATCTGGTACCGATGGGTGATGGTCTGGCCAATGAGGTAGCAGACGGGCGTGTCAATGGAGCAGCAGTTTCTGTGCCACAGGAGGTGGAAGGGAATTTAGTAGAACGGGTGGATGCCATCTTCATGGGGTCACGCCACACCAATAAGAAACACGACACTCCAGCGGGTTGGGATGCCTCGCAGCCTATCATCCAATTCCCAGAGGAGGAAGGGCAGGGTGTTGCGGAGCAAATGAGCCACATCCAAGTAACCATGACAAAGGACATGCTAGCTAAAATACAGAAGGTGCAGGAGCAGTCTCAGCAGGGGGGCAACTCGGGGAGAGGTTCCTGGGAACACGCACCTCGGCCTAGCGACATGATTCCATCCCTTCAGGGCTTGTCTAGCCTACATGTGTCCTTTGGGTCGGTGAATGATATATCAATGACGCCGGCTGATACAGTCTTGGGGAAGCGTTCTGCAGAAGACCCAGAAGTCCAAGGCGAGCGTCTTGAGCTGTCCATTGGCCTGGACTATGGGAGCAAAAGGGAAGGTGCCATACCACAACAGGGGAAGACACAAGAGCGGGTGAAGGCGCAAGCTAGGAACCGTGCGGTGGATGTGGTCTACCATAGACACAAAAAGTTGGCGGCTACAGGACACACGCCATCTGGTAACCTGACGAGACCTAATGTTTGGTCTCGTCAGGAGCAATGAATTGCCTCTCGTTCAACTGTCGGGGTGCAGGGAATAACCCGACAGTGCGTGAACTAGCTCTGATTTCCCAAGTTTGGAGTCCCCGTTTACTTTTTCTTTGTGAAACTAGACAAAATAAAAATAAGATGCGTCGTCTGCGTCAGTCTTAAGGGTTTTGTAGGGTTTAGTAGTGATGGTCTAAGTGGAGGTCTAGCTCTTTTTTGGCATGAACGGTTAAATGTAGAAGTTCAAGCTATTAATGAAAGATATATTGATGCGTATGTCCGTGAATCTCCTACTACACCTCTTTGGCGCCTAACTTGTGTTTATGGAGAACCACGTGTGGAGGATAGACACCGTATGTGGGATACCCTTCGAAATCTTAAAACTCTGTCTAATCTTCCTTGGCTAGTAGTCGGTGACTTCAACGAAGCCTTATGGCAAGAGGAGCATCTATCGTATACTGCGAGATCAGTGAGCCAAATGGAGGCTTTCCGAGAAGTGTTATTTGACTGCAATCTTACTGACCTTGGCTTTTCAGGAGTACCGTACACATACGACAATAAGCGGAGTGGACGAGCAAATGTGCGAGTATGGCTTGATCGAGCAGTGGCCTGTCCGGTGTGGCGTGACCGCTTCTCCGATTCCCAGGTACAACACTTGACATCTCCAGTATCAGACCACCGTCCCATATTGTTACAGATTGAGAAGGAGGTGAGGGCAACAAACTGCCAGCCAAAGCGCCAATATGAGATCCTCTGGGAAAGAGAATCAGCGTTGGCTGAGAGAGTGGCTGCAGCCTGGGGTGAAGCAGGCCAGAAATCTGATCTAGCCGATATTATGCAAGGACTGGATAAAGTGATGACTACACTTCAGTCCTGGAGTAAACGGAAGTTTGGTAATGTTTTAAGAGTGCTTGATAAAGCGAGGAAAAACTTGGAATTGTTGCGCTTAAACAATGCTGACCAACGTGATATTCGCAACGCTACTGATCATATGCAGGAACTTCTGTACAGAGAAGAAATGCTCTGGCTACAGCGTTCAAGAATTACATGGATGAAAGAAGGGGATAAGAATACTAAAATGTTTCACCAAAAGGCTGTGTGGAGGGATCGTAAGAATAAAATTAAGAAGCTCAAAGATGTTGAAGGGATATGGAAGGAAGACCAAACAGATATGGAGCTAATGGCCACCTCTTATTTCAAGGATCTTTTTACTCGTGACATGTCTCTTAACTCTGATGCTTTAGTTTCCAAGACACAGGAGAAAGTGACACCGGCGATGAACGTGGATCTCTGCAAGGACTTCACAGATGATGAAATAGGTGACGCGTTATTTCAAATCGGACCTCTAAAGGCGCCGGGAGTGGACGGTTTTCCCGCACGGTTTTATCAGCGGAACTGGGGTACGATTAAAGAAGAGGTAATCAATGATGTGAAGCTTTTCTTTGCCAATGGACGTATGCCAGAAGGCGTGAACGATACTGCAATAATCCTGATAGCAAAGATTGATCAACCGGAGACCCTGATACGTCTCAAACGTATCTATAATTTCTTATGTTCCATGCTACTTTTATGACAATACTTGAATGTTTTATACATACTTTACAGCATTATTATACTCCCTCCGATCCTAAATATAAGCCATATAGTGTTTTGAGAAAAATTCCATAATATAAGATTTACTACGTTGCCCCACTTGTATGAAAAATATTTTTAGTGATTCGATTATGTTTTCTTAGCTTATGCAAAGTCCTCTATTAGCTCACGTTAATTGCCTAGGGTTAATCCTAACCAAACAAGGTGTATTTTTTTTTCCAAAAAGTGTGTTTCTTAATTTCCGTGCCAAAAACTATATGGCTTATATTTAGGACCGGAGGGAGTACATTTTTCGGCACTAAGCTATTAACAAGATGCCGAAGCGCCAGTTGTTGTTTTCTGCTGTTTTTTGTTTCAAAAATCCTAGTAAGGAAATATTCTCGGAATTGGATGAAATCAACGCCCGGGTCCTATTTTTACACGAAGCTTCCGAAGACCGACGGGAAAGGAAGTGGGGCCATGAGGCGCCAGACAACAGCGGCGCGGCCGGCCCTGGCCGCGCGGCCGTGGTCTGGCCCTCGCGTCGCCCGACCTACCCTTCCGCCTACATATAGCATTCGTCGCGAATACCCCTGTACCGAGAGCCACGATACGGAAAACCTTCAGAGGCCACCGTGAATCCCATCTGGGGATTCAGAGATCGCCGGCACCCTGCCGGAGAGGGAATCATCACCGGAGGGGCTCTACATCATCATGCCCGCCTCCGGATTGATGCGTGAGTAGTTCATCCTTGGACTATGGGTCCATAGCGTAGCTAGATGGTTGTCTTCTCCGCATGTGCTATCATTGTATAGATCTTGTGAGCTGCCTAACATGATCAAGATCATCTATTTGTAATGCTACATGTTGTGTTTGGTGGGATCCGATGAATCTAGAATACTATGTTAAGTTGATTATCAATCTATCATATATGTGTTGTTTATGTTCTTGCATGCTCTCCGTTGCTAGTAGAGGCTCTGGCCAAGTTGATACTTGTAACTCCAAGAGAGTAATTATGCTCGATAGTGGGTTCATGCCTCCATTGAATCTGGGATCGTGACAGTAGGTTCTAAGGTTGTGGATGTGCTGTTGCTACTAGGGATAAAACATTGATGCTTTGTCTAAGGATATTTGTGTTGATTACATTACGCACCATACTTAATGCAATTATCTGTTGTTTACAACTTAATACGGAGGGGTTCGGATGATAACCCGAAGGTTGATTATTTAGGCATAGATGCATGCTGGATAGCGGTCTATGTACTTTGTCGTAATGCCCTGATTAAATCTCATAGTAATCATCGTTGATATGTATTGAATCTTGATTTTTCAATTGCCCACATGTAATTTGTTCACCCAGATGTTAGTTATCTTATTGGAGAGACACCACTAGTGAACTGGACCCCGGTCCATTCTTTTACATCTGAATACATTCTACTGCAATTATTGTTCTTTACTGTTCTTTGCAAACAAACACCATCTTCCACTCGATACGCTTAATCCTTTGTTTTCAGCAAGCCGGTGAGATTGACAACCTCACGTTACGTTGGGGCAAAGTACTTTGATTGTGTTGTGCAGATTCCACGTTGGCGCCGGTTTCACTGGTGTTGCGCCGCACTACATTCCTCCACCAACAACCTTCACGTGCTTCTTGGCTCCTCGGTTCGATAACCTTGGTTTCTTACTGAGGGAAAACTTACTGCTGTGCGCATCACACCTTCCTCTTGGGGTTCCCAACGGACGTGTCGACTACACGCCAGCAGACCCTCAAGGATTTTCGGCCTATTAGTTTGTGTACTGTTGTATATAAGGTTATTGCCAAATGCATGGTCAACAGGTTAAGACCAATATTGGGTGAGCTCATTTCAGTAAACCAAAGCGCCTTTATTCCTGGGAGACTAATCACCGACAATGAACTTGTTGCTTTTGAATGTCTACATTTCATTGAGCAGAATTCAAATATGGAGAAGAACTTCTGTGCGTATAAGTTGGACCTATCCAAGGCGTATGACAGGGTGGATTGGGAGTTTTTGAAGAAAGTGATGCAAACGTTGGGGTTTTGTCATCGGTGGGTGGACTGGATAATGTCATGTGTCACCTCGGTGAGATATCAAGTCAAATTCAATGGAACCCTACTGGATTCATTTTCACCTTCTCGGGGCCTCCGACAAAGTGACCCCCTATCGCCATTCCTGTTTCTATTCGTTGCGGATGGTCTATCAACTTTGCTTCAGAACGAAGTTAATAACCATGGAATTGAGCCGGTCAAAATCTATCGTCGTGCACCTGGCATATCCCACCTTCTGTTTGCGGATGACAGTTTACTCTTTTTTAAGGCACAGGCAAACCAAGCTTGTCAAATTAAGAAGGTATTGGATCTCTATGCATCGAGTACGGGGCAGCTCATTAACCCTGATAAGTGCTCAATTATTATTGGGGAATCATGCCCCTTAGCTAGACGAGTGGAAGTGAAAACAATGCTCCAAGTTACACAAGAAACTTTTGAAACAAAATATCTTGGGTTACCAACACCAGAAGGAAGGATGATGTAACACCCCAACTTTTGCAACCTTGTTTATTTGTCCATAATGCAAAAATCAGGGGGAACAAAAACTTTTTCTATAAACTAATTGGATGAATTGCCTTGATCTGTTTGTTATGATGAGTTGCTTTGATCTGTTGGTAGATGAATTGTCTTGTTTTGCTTGTTGAGTATTGTCTTTAGCTACTCAAGGAACAACACTCTAGTTGTAAAATAAACAACTCGCCTAATAAAACACATGTATGGCCTAGGAAGACTTGTTTTCCTTCTTACTACGTCAACCCTCTCTCCTGATGACAACATGAGTGTGCCTACTTAAAAGTTCCAGACTTTGGCAGTTGATATCTAAACAACCACCATTGTTATTGGTAATCTCAATACATGGATCCCACCTATGCAACACCCTCTTCGATCTCCACATATTTCATGTCTCAGTCTATCCTTGCAGAACATATATTCCACTTGATCTTATACCCTATCCAATGATTCAACTCTAGATCACTTCCTTCACTTTACCTCTTGTTTTTATTCAAGTTTAATCCTCACAAAACCAAGAGTGGGAATGATGGGTACATTTTGTAGCCACCATATACCCTTGAGAACACTCCTCTCTAAATTAGTTTTATTTCTCAAGACCCTACTGTTTTTCTTCCCTGGTTTTAACCACAATACCACTCCTTGTTTTATAAACACTCTTCAAATAGTTTCTTCAAATAACAAGAGGGAATTGTGGATGGTATTTTATCATCTGATTTCCATCAACCCAAAATACCTTTTTATAAAAGAATTCTATTCTTTATTTTAAATGAATGGTTTTGGTACATGTGCCATCCTTGCACCTTCTAAAAACAAATAGCTTAGAGAAAACTCTACCATGCTTTCTTTTGCAAATAGACCTATTTCATTTTAAACCTCTTTGTGTCTCTTTCAAAATATTTTAAAGGTAAGTTCAATACAAACCCAATCCTACTATTTGATCAACTCTCATAATGGTGGAGACCCATATCTTTAAATTCCATATCTAATTAACAACTTCCATTCATTCATCACATCTCACTCTTGTATGGTTTACTATCATCATCTTGACCTCATGAATTGATGATTTATGCCATCATATTCATCCTTGTGAGTATATGGTTACTTCACTCACCATCTCTCTTAGCCTTGCTCTATAATTATCTAAATCACCATCACAATCCTATCTACCTTGGCATGCTCATGCATTGTTGCATGTGGTCAATCCCAATCCTTCAAAATGTGAATTCAAATGAAAACTTCCAAATCCTCAACTATATGTTTGGGTCTCTCTTTCCATCATTTGTTTGTCACAAACCAAGTGATAATAAAATTTTCCTTTTAATACATATCCCTCTCACTCTCCATTTCCATCTCTATGTCTCTACCTCCATTAACATTATCTTCTCAACATCATGCCTCGTATATATACATGGATGTTGTGCATCTCTCTTTCATTGTTCAATGGTGTTTGGCAAAAATGGAGCCGGCAACTTTGTGCATGAAAACTTGTACACCACCATCACCATCACACTCTTCTTCCATCTCTAGCTCTTTTATATTTTCATACACATCATCTAAGCCACCATCTTGGCAAGAAATAATGTGGCTTCACTATAATGAACTTGTATGTTGGAAACTCCCTTTGATGATTCATTTTAGAGTGGCACATGAAGGAGCCGGCCATGACAAGAATTTCAGCCAGCCCTTCCTCTTCATTTCCTTCCTCCACAAGTCTTGCCTCCCACCTAACCCAATCACTAAATGGGCAGCCACCCACCTTAGCCAATCAAAAAAAGGAGGCAGCCACCATCCTCCCTCTATTTAAGGAGCTTGGCCGGCCACCTCCTCTCCTTTGCTTCTCTTTTTTTCACTCCCTACTCACTCACACTCTTCTCCCACCTCTACCCACGAAATGCTGATCCTCCTAAGCTCCATGGCCGGCCATGGCCATGGAAAGCCACTAAGAGGAAGCTCCCCTCCTCCCTCAAACTCATCCTCACCATAAGAGCATCCCTCTCCTTCTTTTCCCCAACCCTAGATGGTTTTCTTTCATCTTCTTCTTCCTCCATTGCTAAGATTGGATCTTGATGCAGGTGCATGTTGGTCCAAGCATGGAGAAGCTTCACCTATCCTCAGATCTGAAGTTCTTGACCAAAGTTCGTCCAAATCTCTGCAGTAATTTCTGCTATCTTGCTGTTTCAGATTCTGTACGATTTTGTAAAATCCGCCAAAACTCGTGTGCAGATTAAAATCGAGTGATTCAAAGTTACACGGATAGATATTGAAAACATCTACAACTTGGCGTTGGTTTCACCCTCAAATTCGTTACAGATTTTCCTCGGTAAATAAAGTTCTGTAAACATGCAGATTCACTGTTTGTTAGATATGTTCCGTTTTACAAAACCTTTTTGAGCAAACTCAACTGTGGGTGAAAGCCCTCTTCAATACCTTCATTTTGGCGTGGTTTCACTTCGATTGACCTCCTGAAACTGAAACGGTTCACAGATCAAGATCTAGTCAGATCTGATTTTGTCGAATTAAACCAGGAGCTTGGGAACGAATTTTTGAATGAAACAAATTGGGTAAGAACCACCTTTTCAATACCTTTCATATGCAACTGACCTCATATTTTTATGAGTTATGTACGATTTGTGGTGAATTAAACTTGTTCTGTGTGTTCTGCAGGCATGACTGTTAGCTTTTAAATCACCAAAAATCCATATTTGAACCTAATTGAGTGATTCCAACTTTGTAGGACTGCTGGATGTTTGCTTAATCATCTCAAACAAGTTTCAAACATTTATCTGTTATGTAAATCCAGATATAAAGCAAATGGTAAAGACATGCAGTAATCTTGTTAATCTATTTGTGAGAGTTTCAGAAACAATTTGAACCCAAATCCAATTGTGTATGCATCTATGTTTAAATATCTTTCAAATGGCAGTGGTCTCATATTTTTAGGATTTTTCTACGATTTATGGCTTACAGATCTTGTTTTCTGTACAATCAGATTCAAAGAAATTCCTAAATTTGTAGGATTAATATTTTTGAGTTAATCCAATTGGGTTAGTCTTATGTTAGTACTGGCCATCTAGGAAAAATAGTGTTAGTCTCTGTTCATGCATATTTGTTACTGTTAATAATGTGTATGTGTGACATGAGTTGTCGAAGCAAAACTTTTTGATTTATTTGAAAACTCTAACCACCTCTTTGTATTAAAATTGCTCAACCAATGTTTTATGATTTCAAAACAAAACCTCTGCAACTTAACCTTAGTTCTCTTGTTTGGCTTAAGTCTTGTTTGAGAATATTGTTTACTTCCTTTTTATTGGTAGTGTTTTGTAAACAAATAAAATAAGATGAATGTTTTGTGCTTTTCCAAAAATGTTTGAAAATAAAATATAAATGTTTGTGATGCCAAACGAATGCACTTGTCCTCTTTCTAACGTTATCTACCAGGGGATACTTAGTTGTGCCATGGTGATACCAAGAGAGGCAATTGCTAAGTGTGATACTCTCATACCTTTACTAGGTAAATAAAATTGGATTTTCTTTTAGTTGCTTTGTAGTATGTATAAGTCCTTAATATGTTAGCCTTAGTAGAATGGTTAGCTTTTGATTGTTGATTGTTGCATGCTTGTTATGATTGGTGCAATGTGTTGATTGTGTTCTTTTTATATTTTCCGGCGATAGATGCGAACAATTTCGGAGAAGAAGAAGAAGTGGATTGGACAAAGATTTTATTTATATTGTTGGTATTCTTATATTGATGAAGTTGAAGAAGTCCAGGGACAAATAAGCCAAGGCAAGCCATCTCTTGATCTCTGAATTTTGAATCACATATTGTGGTTACTTGTTGTTATTCTTGTCTCTCGTTTTATCTTGTGTTGTTGGAGCATGCTCACCGTGAGCATGTTGATTCTCTTTGACACCTCACCTACAATTCCTCTTTTGGGAAATGGTGATCATCACCATTATCTTGGTGTACCCTCTAAGTGTGATGGTATGCCCACCTACCTTGAGTGTGTCGACCTCTCGACACCCTTTTTGCGCCCCTTCACGGTGTGATGGTTATTATCATGCCCTTGTCATATCTTCTACTTTGAGTGATGCTATACATACTTACTCTCAAGTATGTTGAATCCCTTGTTGATGTTTTGCATACTTACACTCAAGTATGTTGAACCCCTTGTTGATGTTTTGCATACTTACTCTCGAGTATGTGGAACCCCTTGTTGATGTTAGGCATACTTACTCTCAAGTATGTTGAACCCCTTGTTGTTGTTATGCATGCTTACCCGAAGCATGTATGCCCCCTTGACCACCTATTTTATCATCCTCTTCGTGGTATGATGATCAACATCATGACCCTTGTCGAACAAATCTACCTATGTTGTTCCCATGCATGCTTATCCTAAGCATGTATGATCCCCTTGACACCTCAACTATCATATCCTTAGTGGTATGATGGCTAGCATCGTGCCATCGATATATCTTAGCTCTTACATACAACTTTAGGTTGGCAAAACCCCGATGTTTTATGTTTTGGAAAGACTTTGAAAACTTTGGGAAGATGTTATCTTGCCCAAGAGTTGTTCAAGAGAAAGGTCTTGATGTTTCGGAAAGTGGTATGGTTGGTTGTGGAAAAACAAAGGAAGTGTGGGTAAAATGTTTTTAAAGGAGCACTGCGTATAAGTGTACGCCAACCCAACTTTTATCGCGCAACCACTCTACCCCAACGTGGGCACGGGGCTTAGCCCTAGTTTGTTGAAGCTGGCATGAGACACCTTCACAACTCTCTAGGAGGGTCACGATGACCTCTGACGCCGGGTTGCGCTCTGAAGGAGGCAATACACTGTAGTTGTCTATAGCCGGACGATTACTGAGGGTCTTCCGTCGTGGCGCCGGAGATACGCTCAAAAGGAGGTATGCTGCCGGGGTGCCGGGAAGGGGTAAGCCCGCAGGGAAGGACTCATGTCGTGGAGATAAGCGAAAGGTTATGTTCGGGTATCCGTCGTGGCATATGTTGTTATGCGGGGATGATGCCCACACGATAGGTATCCGGATAGTTGTGGAGAAAGTGTGCAAACTCTGCAGAGTCAAATCTATTCGAATAGCCGCGTCCGCGGTCATGGACGGGTTGCAAAGGCCTACCTTAACCTGGGCTGGTTTTGTTTTAGAAAGGCTTTACAAAGAAAAAGAGAAAGTTGTTTTCGGAGTACCGGAAGGGTACGGGAAAGTTGTTGACCATGTGAAGATGGTCGGAAAGGAAATAAAAAGGGTTATCCCCATCCTAGTGTTTTATGTTGTAGAACTCTTTGAAGTATCTTCTTCAACAAAGATGTAGAGATGTCGTAGTCTATCTTTTGAAGTACCTTCTTCAATAACGATATAGAGATGTCATAGAAACCTCATAGTGTCCCCTTCAACTGTGATGTTGGGATGCTATACCCACAAGAGAAACTATCTCTCTTCTCATGCTATACCCCCAAGAGAAACTATCTCTCTTCACATGCTACATCCACAAGAGAAACTATTTCTCTTTCTCATGCTATATCCACAAGAGAAACTGATTCTCTTCTTCATGCTATTTCCACAAGTGAAATTAGCTCTTCCCTCTTGTCATCCTAGATTAGCACTTGTTATCTTGCACTCTTGCAAATTACCTTCTTGATGGTTTGCGAGTACAATTCCATTGTACTCACGGCTTTGTCCCTGGCTATTTACTTGGCCAGACTTGAAGGAGTTCGACAGATGAAGAAGGAGTTGATGGCGTCTATGCGAGCTAGGAACGTCTTCCCAGTCAGTTGCCTGTAGGGTTAAGGCAGATGACTTGGGCTCTACGCTGATTGAAGTGATTCCGCGACTCTGATGATTAGATTAGGCCCTTCGAGGCTATTATGTAAAGATTGGTCATGTGACCTCATTGTAATTTTCTTATTCCGCTTTGTAAAGGATGATGTAAATTTGATATCAGTTCGGTTATGTGTTCACGGCGCACTGATCATGGGATCGTGAACTGTATACATAACAGGGTTGAAAGTGCATGGAGCCCCCATGTGTGGTTTTGGTAATTAATGACAATCCCTATGGACTAATGTTTGCATTGAGTTATATTTGTAGGAGTTGTCCATAGGCAATTCTTGAACCATTTGTTGGCTTCAAGGTTGCAACAAGAAGAAATTGATGAAGGATATCAAGTGTCAAGTATGTCTTGAAGATGAAGATGAAGTGAGCCCTCAAGTTACTTCAAGACATCAATATGATGAAGAATGAAGAATGAAGTGCAAGTTCAAGATGAGCCAACTCGAAGAGTTCATAAGCTTGAAGCTTGCCATGGAGAAATGAAGTGCAAGTTCAATATGAGCCATCTCGAAGAGATCCTTTGCTTGAGTCTTGCCATCCATATGGTGATCATGGATATGTGAAGATGCGCCGAAGAAGAAGCTCTCCCATGGTGGATTATGGGGGAGCAATCCACATGGTGGTCATGGTTTTGTGAAGATGCGCCGAAGAAGAAGCTCTCCCATGGTGGATTATGGGGGAGCAATCCACAAGACTTCGTCAAGCAAGCACAAGCAAGAAAGGCGTTCCATCTTGTTGAGGTCAAGATCGTCGTCATCGAGCTCAAGTGGAATGCGCAAGTATAAGTTTTCCTCTTGATAGGGTTTCTTTCTCACCGGTCTCATAGTGTAGTTGGAGACCGGTTTATAGTTTAGTTGCCGTTCTATCAAGAGGGCTCTCGAGTGAGTAACTCGATCGTATCGTTCGGAGAGAGCTCAAACCTTTGCATCCTTGCATCATCTTTCTTGGTTTTTATTTGGATCTTATCCATGTGACGTTTTAGAGCTTGTGCTTATTCTCATGACAAGTTCTAGTTCATCGAAAACGGATTTCCCATAGATCACTTGTTGCGTTTTCGAGTTTGATTCATCATCTTTCTTGGTTGTTATTTGGATCTTATCCATGTGATGATTTAGAGCTTATGCTTATTCTCATGACAAGCTCTAGTTCATCAAGAATGGTTTTTGCACGGGCAACTTGTTGCATTTTCGAGATTGGAGGTTTTACCGGTATGTCTTTTTTAGATAGGTCAAACATTTCATCATTTGTTTCTATCCTCCCTTGTTGTACTATGATGGTTTCCTGCATGATCTTGTAGAGCTTGTTCCTAGCTTCAAAACAAGCCCAAGATCATCAAAATCGGAGTCCGGATGCTAAAGTTATACCCGTTTTAGTTTTGGTGTTTCTGCAGTTTGCCAGGCCGGATTTTGCGGGACGGATTATCCGGGCCGGATATTTCGGCAATATCCGGCCCCTCGAAATCGGCTAAGGACCAGAAGAAAAGCAGCTCTGGACAGGGGCCGGACTTTTGGCCGGACTTTTTACCAGGTTTTGTCCCTGAGGCCGGATTATCCGGGGGGGATTATCCGGCCTTACTTAGGCCGGATTATCCGGCCCTGGTTTTGCCCAACGGCTCGATTTTCTTGGGGGTATAAATACCCCCTTCTTCCTCCTTGGGCTGTGGCTTCTCTCACTCTCTCTCTCCTCCATTGTTGAACTAGAGAAGCTTGCACTATCTCTCAATCCCTCCATGATTCTTGCCCCCATTTGAGGGAAAAGAGAGAGGAGATCTAGATCTACATTTCTACCAATCAAATCCATCTCTTTGTGAGTGGAACTCTCTAGATCTTGATCTTGGTGTTCTTTGTGAATTCCTTTGTTCTTCCTCTCTTATTCCCCCAATAGCTTTTGTAGCTTTGTTGGAATTTGAGAGAGAATGACTTGAGCATCTTTGTGGTGTTCTTGCCATTGCATTTGGTGCATCGGTTTGAGTTCTCCACGGTGATTCGTGGTGGTGAAAGCAAGAAGGTTATTACTCTTGGGTTCTTGGAACCCTAGACGGATTCTAGACCTTTGTGGGGATTTGTTGGGAGCCTCCAATTAAGTTGTGGATGTGTGCCCCAATCTTTGTGTAAGGCCCGGTTTCCGCCTCGAAGGAAATCCCTTAGTGGAACCGTGACCTAGGCCTTTGTGGCGAGGGTCACCGGAGATTTAGGTGAGGCGCCTTCGTGGCGTTCGGTGTGTGGTGTGAGTACCGCATCTTGGGGTGAGGCCTTTGTGGCGTTGGTGTGCATCGAGCAACCACACCTCAAGGTGAGCCTCTTGTGGCGTTCGGGAGCACTAAGCAACCGCACCTCTCCACCGGAGATTAGCACTCGCAAGAGTGTGAACTCCGGGATAAATCATCGTCTCCCGCGTGCCTCGGTTATCTCTATACCCGAGCTCTTTACTTATGCACTTTACCTTGTGATAGCCATCGTGCTTGAAGTTACATATATCTTGCTATCACATACTTGCTTGTATTGCTTAGCATAAGTTGTTGGTGCACATAGGTGAACTCTTGCTTAGAATAAGTTGTTGGTGAACATAGGTGAACCATAGTATATAGGCTTTGGGCTTGACAAAGTAAACGCTAGTTTTATTCCGCATTTGTTAAGCCCATCTCGTAAAAGTTTTAAATCGCCTATTCACCCCCCCTAGGCGACATCTGTCCTTTCAATTGGTATCAGAGCAAGGTCTCTCATTCTTAGGCTTCACCGCCTTGAGAGTAAAGATGTCGGTTAGGGGATTAGCGCACAATAACTTGTTTATATTTGATGGCACAAATTATGATCTATGGAAAATTTATGTGCTTAATATTTTGCGGCGTATGTCCCCGGACATGGAGCGATTTCTTGACATGGGTTTTTCTTCTCCTAAGGATCCTCAAAATTTATCTCTTGAGGAGGAGAAAAACTCTTGCCTCGATGCTCTTGCTTCTCATGTGTTTTCCATTGTTGTGAGCAATGTAGTTACTTCTTCAATCATGCCTTTTGGGAGCGCTCATGAATTATGGACAAAGCTTCAAGATAAATATGATGTGTCCAATATCATTGAGGATGATTGTTTTGCTTCCACTTCCGGCCGTGATGAGTTCTCATCTTCATCCACTTCACCAAAGTGTGGTAAGACACAAGGTAATGATATGGTGAGTGGTGATGAAAATTGCAATGTTGATATTGAGCTTACTATTGATGATTCTTCATCTCTATCCCATTGCAATGCTTCATCTTTGGACTTAAACACATCTAGCACTAGAAATGATTTACATGCTTGTGTTGATAGTCCTTGCATATCATGTGTAAGTTGCTTGAATAAATCTAATGATGATATGCTTGCTTTGTCTTGTGGCCATGATAAAAATGCTTCTATTTCCTCTAGTTGTTGTGTGACTAACATTGTAGAGGAAACCAAAGATTCTATTGGTCAAGACAAGATCTTGAAAGTAGCCTCAAGTAACTCCTCATCTTTATCTCATGGTCCTCATATATGCCTTATGGCCAAGGGTTCCACGGTACCTCCTACCATGGAACCTAATATGTCTCGTGGTGATAAGGATGAGGATGAATATGAAGAAGAGGATTGGGTTGTCTCTCTACGCGATAAGGGTGAGAGTGTATTCAAGGTTATTTGCAAAGATAAAATTGCTAGCACTCACTTCTTTGAAATCTTGACTATCGCTATTGAGAGCCAAAAACTTATTTGGATGCATGAGAACACCATTGATAAAAAGGGTGCTCTTGAACGAGAGTATGCCAATGATGTAGCATCCCTAAAGAATGACCTTGAAGAAGAACAAGAGACCATAGCCTCTCTTGAAGAGCAACTTGAAACCCTTGAAGTGTCTCAAAATGAAATAGTTTCTAAACTCACTAAGGAAAGAGACCATGCTAAAGCTCAAGTAAAAATGCTTAAAAAGGAAAATCTCAAAGTTGGTGTTGGTCATGATAAACTTGTTAAGGATCTAGATGATCTAGACAAGGCCCACAAGGTCTTGGAGAGCGAACACTCTATCCTCACCAAGTCCCATGAGCAACTTCAAGCTTCCTATTTAAAAGAGCATGCTATGTTACCCTCTCTTCTTAATATGTCTTGTGATGATGCTTGTGCTACTAACTCTACTTCTTGTGAAGCATCTATCTTGAAGGAGAATGTTGAGCTAAGGGCTCAACTTGAATTGCTAACTAGCAATTATGGGAAATTGGAAGAAAATCATGGAAAGCTTTCTAGCTCCCATGAGGATCTTCTAGCCTCCCATGATAGGCTAAAGTTAGCTCATGAGGCTATCATATCAAAGGCAACACCTTGTGAGCCTCATGTGGATACTAGCACTACTACCCAAAAAGCTATATTGCCATGTGCTAGTCCTAGTAATTCATCCACTCATAATATTGCTAAATCTTGTGATGAATTATCTTCCTTTCCTTGTTGCTCTAACAATGAAGGTTCTACTTCCTCTAGTACTTGTGTTGTTACTAACCATGTAGAGGAAATCAAAGAGCTCAAGGCCCAAGTCACTTCTTTGAAGACCGACTTGGTAAAGAGTCATGAAGGGAAATGCAAACTTGACACGATGTTAAGTGTGCAACAATCCCCAATGACAAGAGTGGACTTGGATTCAAATCCATCAACAAGAACAAGTCCAACAACAACAACAAGAAGGGCCAAGTACAAGTCAAAGACCCGGCCAAGATTGTTTGCTTCAAGTGCAAAATTGAAGGGCACCATGTTAGATCTTGCCCTTTGAAGAAGAAGCAAAAAGGGAAGCGGCCTCAAGCTCAAACTCATATTCAACCTCAAGTTGAAGAAATTCCACTTCCCAAGAAGAATCAAGCCAATGCTCCCATTGTGGAGAAATCTAGTGAGAAGAAGGAGAAGAAAAGAACTTGCTACATATGCCGTGAGAAGGGCCACATCTCCTCCTTTTGCACTATTGGTACCTCATCCAACTCTATCACCATTGATGATGTTTATTCTCTTCGTAAGGATGAGGGTGGCAATGTGTTTGCCAAATATGTTGGTGCTCAAAGTGGTGTCAAGAAAAAACCATTTGGGTTGCCAAGCCTATTGTGACTAACCTCTTAGGACCCAACTTTGTTGGGGACCAACAATCCAAAACTTGATCAATAGGTGCTTGTTGGAGGGCATTGGAGACTTGGCTACATCATGAAGAATTAAGGGATCTTCATCATTTATATTATATCAAGCCAAGTCTTTTGATTATCTTGCTACTATCATATATCCAATGTTCCTCCTTGCGGTAACATGTTCTCAACTCATTTATATTGAAAGTTACTCGCCCCTTTGCATGTGTTAGTTTTGTTCCTAACATGTGTTTGTATATGTTGTGCTTCCTAATAGTTTTGCTTGAGAAATCAAGTCTATGCATGTTGGGTTGCACACCATGTATTTGTGTTTGTGTTGGAGCCTCTTTGCATCTTGTTGTATCTTATATGGCTCTTATGAGCGATTAATGGACAATCCCATTTTGGGGGAGTGATATTCCTTTGGGAATTTCATGATCCTAAACAATGTGTGTACATGAGGAATATCACTTAGAATTGATATTGCGAGATTATCTAGTCGCTATGTGGTATGTCATCTTCATGAGAAATTCAAATTCTAATGTCCATTAATATCTCTACTTGGATCTTATTTGCCTCTTGTGAAAATAAATTCCTTATCACATTATGGGGGAGTAATAAGCTTTGTGCATATTACAAGCCTAGAAAATGTGAACATTTGAGGTTGTGTCACATAGAATTGATACCGTAAATTATCTCTCTCCTATGTGGCATGTTTGCTCAAACAAGCTCCAATTTGCTTAAATGGCTTCATTGCTAATATCTTTGTGGATCTTATTTGTGAAAGTTTTTCTTGGCATGGTTTTTCACAACGTGTCCCTCAATACATTTTTGGAAAACCATGTGCTTCAAGTCATACTATTAATTGCTTTGCATGTTGGTATGAATACTATTAATTGCTTTGCATGTTGGTATGAATACTATTAATTGCCTTGCATGTTGGTATGACTAAATGAAGCTATCAAGAAACTATCTTTGCATGATGGTTAACTCTTATCTTTTACCATATGCTTTGTTCGTTGTAAATATGATCTTATGTATACTTACAAACTACCACCGGGAAATATTTCCTAATACCTCTTGTCCTAGGACAATTGGTAATCAATTATGAGGTAGATATTTATTGATCATATCTACATTGGCTCTTGTATTTATATTGCCTTATTTATTGCCATGAATTTGTTGTGCTTTGACTCCCATGTGTCTTCCTTGCATCTTATGGATCTAAGTTGTCTATTCAAACTTTCTTAGCATTGTTAGAAGATATAGGTAGCGTGATGATCCTAGTTTTGTGCATTTTGTATTCATATAAAAAATCCTAGATAATGCACCAAACTTGGGGGAGCTCTTCTATATTATTAGAATGCTTAACATCTCTTGATCTTTATCAAAAATTTGGTTTTGGGAGACATAAAATTTTCTTTTTGGTACTTTGTGCCATCATAAAAAGTTTCGAGGGTTTGGTTTATTTGTTGGAACCTTGCTCTCTTGGGAGTTGGTTATCTCATTCCTTTGTGTTTAGGTTTAATTAGCTTCTTATAATGAGATAAGTCTTTGGAGTCAATCTTGTGTTGATTTGATTCTTTGATATAATTTGGACAACCATTGTCTCTTGGTTTATTTGGTGTTTTGTCCAAATTGTATCTTCCTTTGGTTCTTGAAAGTATTGTGCATGCATATTTAATATATGTATATCTTATGGCATGTGTCACTTTCTTTGATCCAATATATAGGGTAAACTCCATCAAATCCTAATTTGGCTAAGATGTGCATGAAATTCAATTTCATATCTATATGCACATAGAATTGTGGAGTTTGTCCTATATGTTGTAGTGTGTCTAACTACTTCGGACCCAATTAGTTTGGGGACCATTTTGTACTTACCTTTGTGTTAGGTACAATGGATATGCATTGAATGCTTGTCTCACTCTTGGAAAGAAGTGGTGACTCAATGGTAACTTGAGGCAAGCTAGGATGGTCAACGAACACATATCTACTACATCCACACCAATGCTATCTTGGTAACAAGTATCTTCTCATGCATAATTTTCTTGTATCCAACCTTATGGTTGCATCTTGGCATGAATCTCTTGATTTGCAAATGTTGTGCTTCTTGCAAAAGTCTTAATGAAACCTCTTTATTGTGAATGTGAGTAATTTGAGATGAGTGCATTTGTTGGGAAGTATTTTAAATCATGCTCATGATTCATCCATCCCAACTATGCCTATCTAGCAATTTTGTTGCATATCAATTCCTCAAGGCTCTCACATGTGCAATATAGATGAAAGTGCAAATTTAGTTACTTCTTTTGGTATCCCCGTTTGTGATACTTGTTGCCTTTCTCAAATGCATCCCAACTATCTTCTATCCCTTGTTGATATTTGTGATGTATTTTAGTTGTTTGTGGTTGAAGTTCATGAATGTACAATAAGATAAAATTGAGCCTTTGGCCATGCTATTAAGCAAAAATTCTTATTGGTATATTGCATGACTTCGTCTTGGATATCATACTATTTTTCTTGCGTATCTATTTTATGTGTGCATGTTTCTTTGTGGATAAATATCTTTGTGATATTGCCCACTTAGAGAAACTTATACACATAAGAGATGATACATCTCCTTTTGATATCTTATTTATTTATTGCGTGTTGATTGGTCATGCTAAGCAATATAATTCATTGAAGACTATGATGATGTTTTTTGCTCATCCTTGTAATAGTCTTATAATATGCTTTATCATGCCTTTCACATATCCTCTTGGTTGAGCCTTTTTATTATGGTGCCTCTTACTTGTTGCTCAACTATTTGTTTGTTGCAAGTGTTTAGCTTACTTTTCTATCTATGATCTATTACAAATGTTTGTGTTTTAAATGAGGGAGTGAGGATTCCATGTTATGCATATTGTATTCAAATGCAACATTTTATTTTATGCATGTACCTTGGGGAGCTTCCTCATTTGATTTAGAACACTATCTTGTGGTGATCATTAGAGTTTGATTCACTTGGTATCTTTTGTTTTTGAATGATATTATGGGAGTGATGATTCCATGTTTGTGCACTTTATACTCCAATGCAAATTGTCTAGTTTTGTGCACAAACCTTGGGGAGCTTCCTCATATTATTTAGAGCAATCTTCTTGATCTTATCATAATATCTATCTTTCTTTTGGTATCTTCCTTGTGGTTCATTTGGTTGCTTGCTTCATTTGTTGAAGCTTCTTGACTTTGTTATCTTTTTGCAATCTTTGATCCTATCTATAGTGTGATTCCTTCCGAATATTCGTCATTGGATATGTGCATTTGATTCCACTCAAATTATGAGAAATGCACACGCTATGGAGGAACTCTCACTATATTGGCCTTCTAAATTTTTCACCCATTTCGGCAATTGGTGCCAATGGGGGAGAAGTTTGGAGGGTTTAAGGGAATTTGGTTATGTCTTTGCTTTGTGCTTAAGCATGTGCCTTTATTGCATTGCATAGTTGAATATTTAGAGGAAACTCCACTAGGCTTTGAATGCCAATATATGCAATGAAATTCAAGATCATTCACACATGCATATATTATGGGGGAGTTTGCTCTATATATTCAACTTATTTGTTACTTAAATTCCTTATATAAACCCTCTCAAAGAGATTGTCATCAATTACCAAAATGGGGGAGATTGAAAGTGCATGGAGCCCCCATGTGTGGTTTTGGTAATTAATGACAATCCCTATGGACTAATGTTTGCATTGAGTTATATTTGTAGGAGTTGTCCATAGGCAATTCTTGAACCATTTGTTGGCTTCAAGGTTGCAATAAGAAGAAATTGATGAAGGATATCAAGTGTCAAGTATTTCTTGAAGATGAAGATGAAGTGAGCCCTCAAGTTACTTCAAGACATCAATATGATGAAGAATGAAGAATGAAGTGCAAGTTCAAGATGAGCCAACTCGAAGAGTTCATAAGCTTGAAGCTTGCCATGGAGAAATGAAGTGCAAGTTCAAGATGAGCCATCTCGAAGAGATCCTTTGCTTGAGTCTTGCCATCCATATGGTGATCATGGATATGTGAAGATGCGCCGAAGAAGAAGCTCTCCCATGGTGGATTATGGGGGAGCAATCCACATGGTGGTCATGGTTATGTGAAGATGCGCCGAAGAAGAAGCTCTCCCATGGTGGATTATGGGGGAGCAATCCACAAGACTTCGTCAAGCAAGCACAAGCAAGAAAGGCGTTCCATCTTGTTGAGGTCAAGATCGTCGTCATCGAGCTCAAGTGGAATGCGCAAGTATAAGGTTTGCTCTTGATAGGGTTTCTTTCTCACCGGTCTCATAGTGTAGTTGGAGACCGGTTTATAGTTTAGTTGCCGTACTATCAAGAGGGCTCTCGAGTGAGTAACTCGATCGTATCGTTCGGAGAGAGCTCAAACCTTTGCATCCTTGCATCATCTTTCTTGGTTGTTATTTGGACCTTATCCATGTGATGTTTTAGAGCTTGTGCTTATTCTCATGACAAGTTCTAGTTCATCGAAAACGGATTTCGCATAGATCACTTGTTGCGTTTTCGAGTTTGATTCATCATCTTTCTTGGTTGTTATTTGGATCTTATCCATGTGATGATTTAGAGCTTGTGCTTATTCTCATGACAAGCTCTAGTTCATCAAGAATGGTTTTTGCACGGGCAACTTGTTGCATTTTCGAGATTGGAGGTTTTACCGGTATGTCTTTTTTAGATAGGTCAAACCTTTCATCATTTGTTTCTATCCTCCCTTGTTGGACTATGATGGTTTCCTGCATGATCTTGTAGAGCTTGTTCCTAGCTTCAAAACAAGCCCAAGATCATCAAAATCGGAGTCCGGATGCTAAAGTTATGCCCGTTTTAGTTTTGGTGTTTCTGCAGTTTGCCAGGCCGGATTTTCCGGGCCGGATTATCCGGGCCGGATATTTCGGAAATATCCGGCCCCCTCGAAATCGGCTAAGGACCAGAAGAAAAGCAGCTCTGGACAGGGGCCGGATTTTTACCAGGTTTTGTCCCTGAGGCCGGATTATCGGGGGGCGGATTATCCGGCCCTTACTTAGGCCGGATTATCCGGCCCTGGTTTTGCCCAACGGCTCGATTTTCTTGGGGGGTATAAATACCCCTTCTTCCTCCTTGGGCTGTGGCTTCTCTCACTCTCTCTCTTCTCCATTGTTGAACTAGAGAAGCTTGCACTATCTCTCAATCCCTCCATGATTCTTGCCCCCATTTGAGGGAAAAGAGAGAGGAGATCTAGATCTACATTTCTACCAATCAAATCCATCTCTTTGTGAGTGGAACTCTCTAGATCTTGATCTTGGTGTTCTTTGTGAATTCCTTTGTTCTTCCTCTCTTATTCCCCCAATAGCTTTTGTAGCTTTGTTGGAATTTGAGAGAGAAGGACTTGAGCATCTTTGTGGTGTTCTTGCCATTGCATTTGGTGCATCGGTTTGAGTTCTCCACGGTGATTCGTGGTGGTGAAAGCAAGAAGGTTATTACTCTTGGGTTCTTGGAACCCTAGACGGATTCTAGACCTTTGTGGTGATTTGTTGGGAGCCTCCAATTAAGTTGTGGATGTGTGCCCCAACCTTTGTGTAAGGCCCGGTTTCCGCCTCGAAGGAAATCCCTTAGTGGAACCGTGACCTAGGCCTTTGTGGCGAGGGTCACCGGAGATTTAGGTGAGGCGCCTTCGTGGCGTTCGGTGTGTGGTGTGAGTACCACATCTTGGGGTGAGGCCTTTGTGGCGTTGGTGTGCATCGAGCAACCACACCTCAAGGTGAGCCTCTTGTGGCGTTCGGGAGCACTAAGCAACCGCACCTCTCCACCGGAGATTAGCACTCGCAAGAGTGTGAACTCCGGGATAAATCATCGTCTCCCGCGTGCCTCGGTTATCTCTATACCCGAGCTCTTTACTTATGCACTTTACCTTGTGATAGCCATCGTGCTTGAAGTTATATATATCTTGCTATCACATACTTGCTTGTATTGCTTAGCATAAGTTGTTGGTGCACATAGGTGAACTCTTGCTTAGAATAAGTTGTTGGTGCACATAGGTGAACCATAGTATATAGGCTTTGGGCTTGACAAAGTAAACGCTAGTTTTATTCCGCATTTGTTAAGCCCATCTCGTAAAAGTTTTAAATCGCCTATTCACCCCCCCTCTAGGCGACATCCGTGTCCTTTCAAGGGTATTCCGGACAGCTAGTCCGGGGTCCCCACAGATGAGTAGTGGCAAATTCCAGAGCCTACAGGCTAAACTTGCGAAATGTTTAGTTGAATGGGATGACAACCATAAATCACAAGCAGCTAAAGGGATTTTAATCAAGGCAGTTGCACATGCCATTCCGGTGTATGTTATGAGTGTTTTCAAGTTGCCCCTAGGTCTATGTGATGAGCTAACAAAAATGATCAGAAGATATTGGTGGGGTGGTGAGAAGGGAAAGAGGAAAATACATTGGCTTGCATGGGACATCATGCTAAGGCCAAAAGACTATGGAGGAGTAGGATTTAAAGACATGAGACTCTTTAATCAGGCTTTACTGGCTAGACAAGCGTGGAGACGATACAGTTCCCGGATACCCTGTGCTCGCAACTTCTTAAAGCCAAGTACTACCCGAATGGATTCTTGATAGACACTGTATTTTCCGGTAATGGGTCGTCCACATGGCATGCTATTGAGTACGGCCTCCAACTGCTAAAGTAGGGTGTCATATGGCGGGTCGGCAATGGCGCAAACATCAGAGCATGGCGGGATCCATGGATCCCTCGTGATGAAAGCCTCCGCCCAAAATCTGAGCAGGGCCGGTGTCGATACAGATGGGTAGCAGATTTCTTGCTACTGAATGGTTCCTGGAATGAAGAGCGCCTACAGCAATACTTTATACCAGAATATGTGGCAGCTATCACCAAAATTCAGACATCCAGAAGAAACGAGAATGACTTTATTGCCTGGTATCCAGAGAAGAGAGGCATTTTCACCGTTAAGATTGCTTACAGATTGGCCTTGAATAGAAGTATGCAGACACAGGACAGGGGTGCCACCAGCTCCAGACCTGATGGAGCACGGCCATCTTGGAATATAATCTGGAACAACCCTGTACCTCCGAAAGTGAAGCTTTTAGCATGGAAAATATGTAACAATGCTATCTCTACGCAGCTGAATCTGATGAAACGCGGTATATCCACTACAGGCCTATGCCAGATATGTGGCCGCGAAGATGAAAATACCTTCCATGCATTTATACAATGCCCGCATGCACGAGCCTTATGGCTAGCCATGGCAGAGGTTTGGGAGCTGCCACAGGATGATCTCCTGAAGCCAACTGGGACGGAGTGGCTACTACATCTTTTGTGCTCAATACCGGAAATCCAAAGACCGGCAACCCTGATGAGCTTGTGGCGTATCTGGCACGGCCATAATGAAATGACCCATGGGAAACCATGTCCTCCCATTGAGGGGTCACGCCGTTTCTTAGGCACTGATGCGGATGGCTGTCAGAAGGTGAGGAAGAAATGGGAACTGCCTGGGCCGGGTGAAGTGAAGCTTAACATAGATGGTGCCTTCTCAAGTACTGGTGCTGGCATTGGGCTGCTCTTGCGTGATGACTGATAACGCGTGAAGCACACGTCCGTTGGGAACCCCAAGTGGAAGGTGTGATGCGTATAGAAGCAAGTTTCCCTCAGTAAAACAAGGTTTATCGAACCAGTAGGAGTCAAGGGCACGTGAAGGTTGTTGGTGAAGGAGTGTAGTGCGGTGCAACACCAGGGATTGGCGCCAACGTGGAACCTGCACAACACAATCAAGATACTTTGCCCCAACGTAACAGTGAGGTTGTCAATCTCACCGGCTTGCTGAAAACAAAGGATTAAACGTATGGTGTGGAAAATGATGTTTGTTTGCAAAGAACAGTAGAGAACAATGATTGCAGTATATTGTATTCAGATGTAAAAGAATGGACCGGGTCCACAGTTCACTAGTGGTGTCTCTCCAATAAGATAAATAGCATGCTAGGTGAACAAATTACAGGTGGGCAATTGACAAATAAAGATTCAATACATATCATGATGATCACTATGAGATTTGATCAGGGCATTACGACAAAGAACATAGACCGCCATCCAGCATGCATCTATGCCTAAATAGTCCACCTTCGGGTTAGCATCCGCACCCCCTCCAGTATTAAGTTGAAAACAACAGACAATTGCATTAAGTATGGTGCGTAATGTAATCAACACAAATATCCTTAGACAAAGCATTGATGTTTTATCCCTAGTAGCAACAGTACATCCACAACCTTAGAACTTTCTGTCACTGTCCCAGATTCAATGGAGGCATGAACCCACTATCGAGCATAAATACCCCTCTTGGAGTTACAAGTATCAACTTGGCCAGAGCCTCTACTAGCAACGGAGAGCATGCAAGAACATAAACAACACATATATGATAGATTGATAATCAACTTGACATAATATTCTATATTCATCGGATCCCCAAACACAACATGTAGCATTACAAATAGATGATCTTGATCATGTTAGGCAGCTCACAAGATCTAAACATGATAGCACAAGAGGAGAAGACAACCATCTAGCTACTGCTATGGACCCATAGTCCAAGGATGAACTACTCACGCATCAATCCAGAGGCGGGCATGATGATGTAGAGCCCTCCGGTGATGATTCCCCTCTCCGGCTGCCGGGAGATCTCCTGAATCCCCGAGATGGGATTGGCGGCGGCGGCGTCTCTGGAAGTATTTCCATATCGTGGTTCTCGGTAATAGGGTTTTCGTGACGGAGGCTTTAAGTAGGCGGAAGGGCAACGCAGGGGGGCGCCCGAGGGGCCCACACCATAGGGCCGCGCGGGCCCCCCCCTCTGGCCGTGCGGCCCTATGGTGGCGGCGCCTCGTCGCCCCACTTCATATCCCTTTCGGTCTTGGAAGCTTCGTGGAAAAATAAGACCTGTGCGTTGATTTCGTCCAATTCGAGAATATTTCCTTTGTAGGATTTCTGAAACCAAAAACAGCAGAAAACGAAATGGCGCTTCGGCATCTTGTTAATAGGTTAGTGCCGGAAAATGCATAATAATGATGTAAAGTATGTATAAAACATGTGAGTATTGTCATAAAAGTAGCATGGAACATAAGACATTATAGATACGTTGGAGACGTATCAAGCATCTCCAAGCTTAGTTCCTACTCGCCCTCGAGTAGGTAAACGATAACAACAAATAATTTCTGAAGTGACATGCTACCAACATAATCTTGATCAACATTATTGTAAAGCATATGAGATGAATGGAGTGATCGAAGCAATAGATTGCTAACAAAGAGATAATGACTAAACAAATGAATCATATAGCAAAACTTTTCATGAATAGTACTTTCAAGACAAGTATCAAAAAGACTTGCATAAGAGCTAACTCATAAAGCAATAGATTCAAAGTAGAAGGCATTGAAGCAACACAAAGGATGATTAAGTTTCAGCAATTGCTTTCAACTTGTAACATGTATATCTCATGGATAATTGTCAACATAGAGTAATATAACAAGTGCAATAAGTAAACATGTAAGAATCAATGAACACAGTTAACACAAGTGTTTGCTTGTAAGATAGAAAGAAGTAGGTAAACTGACTCAACATAAAGTAAAAGAATGGCCCTTCGCAGAGGGAAGCATGGATTACTATTTTTGTGCTAGAGCTTTTATTTTGAAAACATAGAAACAATTTTGTCAACGGTAGTAATAATTCATATGTGTTATGCATAATACTTCCTACAAGTTGCAAGCCTCATGCATAGAATACCAATAGTGCCCGCACCTTGTCCAAATTAGCATGGATTTACATGGATTATCGTTGCATAACATATGTTTCAACCAAGTGTCACAAAGGGGTACCTCTATGCCGCTTGTACAAAGGTCCAAGGAGATCAATCGCATTTGATTTCTCGTTTTTAATAGATCTCAACTTAGGACATCCATACCGGGACAACATAGAAAACAGATAATGGACTCCTCTTTAATGCATAAGCATTCAACAACAGATAATATTCTCATAAGAGATTGAGGATGAATGTCCAAACTGAAAACTTCCACCATGATACATGGCTTTGGTTAGCGGCCCAATGTTCTTCTCTAACATATGCATACTCAAACCATTTGATCATGATAAATCACCCTTACTTCAGACAAGACGAACATGCATAGCATCTCACATGATATCCAACAAAGGTAAAAAGTTGATGGCGTCCCCAGAAACATGGTTACCGCTCAACAAGCAACTTATAAGAACTAAGACACATAGCTACATATTCATCACCATAATAGTTTTTAAGCTATTTTCCCATGAGCTATATATTGCAAAGACAAAGGAATGAAATTTTAAAGGTAGCACTCAAGTAATTTACTTTGGAATGGCAGAAAAATACCACATAGTAGGTAGATATGGTGGACACAAATGGCATGGGTTTTGGCTCAAGGTGTTTGGATGCACGAGAAGCATTTCCTCTCAGTACAAGGCTTTGGGCTAGCAAGGTTGTTTGAAGCAAACACAAGTATGAACAGGTACAGCAAAACTTACACAAGAACATATTGCAAGAATTATAAGACTCTACATTGTCTTCCTTGTTGTTCAAACACTTCACCAGAAAATATCTAGACCTTAGAGAGATCAATCATGCAAACCAAATTTCAACAAGCTCTACGGTAGTTCTCCACTAATAGATTAAACTACATGATGCAAGAGATTAAACATGATCTATGAGAGCTCAAAACAATTGCCAAGTATCAAGTTATTCCAAATCATATGAAGCATTTTCTGATTCCAACCAAATAGCAATCAACAAAGCAATTTTCAGCCTTCGCCATGAACATTAAAGCATAACTAAGAACACAAGTGTTCAAATGAAAAAGCGGAGCGTAATATCTCCACTACAAGGATGGAGGAATCCAACTTTATTCAAACCAAAATAAAAACAAAAACAAACAGACGCTCCAAGTAAAGAACATAAGATGTGATGGAATAAAAATATAGTTTCACTAGAAGTGACCTGATAAGTTGTCGATGAAGAAGGGGATGCCTTGGGCATCCCCAAGCTTAGATGCTTGAGTCTTCTTAAAATATGCAGGGATGAACCACGGGGGCATCCCCAAGCTTAGACCTTTCACTCTTCTTGATCATATTGTATCATCCTCTTCTCTTGACCCTTGAAAACTTCCTCCACACCAAACTTAAAGCAAACTCATTAGAGGGTTAGTGCATAATCAAAAATTCATATATTCAGAGGTGACATAATCATTCTCAACACTTCTGGACATTGCACAAAGCTACTGAAAGTTAATGGAACAAAGAAATCCATTCAACATATCAAAAGAGGCAATGCGAAATAAAAGGCAGAATCTGTCAAAACAGAACAGTCCGTAAAGACGAATTTTCCAGAGGCACTTAACTTGCTCAAACGGAAAAACTCAAAACTAATGAAAGTTGCGTACATATCTGAGGATCACGCACGTAAATTGGTGGATTTTTCTACAGAGAGATCTACGCAAATTCGTGACAGACAGCAAATCTGTTTCTGCGCAGCAATCCAAATCTAGCATCAACTTTACCATAGAGACTTTACTTGGCACAAAAAACATGATAAGAGAGGTTGCTACAGTAGTAACAACTCCAAGACTCAACAATACAGTAGTAAAATAAAACATGGGTTATCTCCCAAGAAGTGCTTTTCTTTAACGCCTTTCAGCTAGGCGCAGAAAGTGCAAATCAAGTATTATCAAGAGAAGAAGCATCAACATCATAATTTGTTCTAATAATAGAATCAAAAGGCAACTTCATTCTCTTTCTAGGGTAGTGTTCCATACCTTTCTTGAGAGGAAATTGATACTTAATATTTCCTTCTTTCATATCAATAACAGCACCAATAGTTCGAAGAAAGGGTCTTCCCAAGACAATAGTACAAGATGCATTGCATTCAATATCCAAGACAACAAAATCAACGGGGACAAGGTTATTGTTAACCGTAATGCGAACATTATCAATCCTCCCCAAAGGTTTCTTTAGAGAATTATCAGCAATATTAATATCCAAATAACAATTTTTCAATGGTGGCAAGTCAAGCATATCATAAATTTTCTTAGGCATAACAGAAATACTTGCACCTAGATCACATAAAGCATTACATTGAAAATCATTGAATTTCATTTTAATGATGGGCTCCCAACCATCTTCCAACTTCCTAGGAATAGAAGCTTCAAGTTTTAATTTCTCTTCCCTAGCTTTAATGAGAGCATTTGTAATATGTTTTGTAAAGGCTAAATTTATAGCACTAGCATTAGGACTTCTAGCAAGTTTTTGTAGGAACTTAATAACTTCAGTAATATGACAATCATCAAAATCTAAACCATTATGATCTACAGCAATGGGATCATTGTCCCCAATATTTTGAAAAAAATCAGCAGTTTCAGGCAATTTTGCACGCTTTGCACTAGGAGTAGAAACATTGCCAACACCAATTATTTCACCATTGATAGTAGGAGGTGTAGCAACATGTGAAGAATCAACATTACTAGTGGTGGTAATAGTCCAAACTTTAGCTACATTATTCTCTTTAGCAAGTTTTTCTTTTTCTTCTCTATCCCACCTAGCATGCAATTCAGCCAACATTCTTATATTATCATTAATTTGAACTTGGATGGCATTTGTTTTAGCAAACCTATCATCTTTAACTTCCTCAGGCATAACTTTCAGTTTTAAAAGATCAACATCAAGAGCAAGACTGTCAACCTTAGAAGCAAGAACATCAATTTTACCAATCTTTTCTTCAACAGTTTTATTGAAAGCAGTTTGTGTACTAATAAATTCTTTAAGCATAACTTCAAGACCAGAGGGTACACTCTTATTATTGTTGTAAGAATTACCATAAGAATTACCATAACCGCTACCATTATTAGAAGAATACGGCCTATAGTTGTTGTTACCATAATTATTCCTATAAGCATTGTTGTTGAAATTATTATTCTTAATGAAATTCACATCAACATTTTCTTCTTGAGCAACCAATGAAGCTAAAGGAACATTATTAGGATCAATATGAGATCTACCATTTGCAAGCATAGACATAATAGCATCAATCTTATCACCCAAAGAAGAGGTTTCTTCAGAATTTACCTTCTTACCTTGAGGAGTTCTTTCAGTGTGCCATTCAGAGTAATTGATCATCATATCATCAAGAAGCTTTGTTGCGGGCCTAAGGTGATGGACATAAAAGTACCTCCAGAATCCAATAGGTTCCTTGAGGAAAAATTCAATCCTGCATAAAAGGTTTGGATGACCATCCAAGTAGTTAGTCCATGGGTAGGGCAATTCTTTACCAAAGATTTCATTCTCTCCCATGCTTGAGCAACATGTTCATTATCAAATTGCTTAAAATTCATAATGCTACTTCTCAAAGATATAATCTTAGCAGGAGGATAATATTTACCAATAAAAGCATCTTTACATTTAGTCCATGAATCAATACTATTCTTAGGCATAGAAAGCAACCAATCTTTAGCTCTTCCTCTTAGTGAGAAAGGAAACAATTTTAGTTTTATAATATCACCATCTATATCTTTATACTTTTGCATTTCACAAAGTTCAACAAAATTATTAAGATGGGCAGCAGCATCATCGGTACTAACACCAGAAAATTGCTCTCTCATAACAAGATTCAGTAAAGCAGGTTTAATTTCATAAAATTCTGCTGTAGTAGCAGGTGGAGAAATAGGAGTACTTATAAAATCATTATTATTTGTGCTAGTGAAATCACACAACTTAGTATTTTCAGGAGTACCCATTGTAGCAGTAATAAAAGTAAACTAAGCAAATAGAATAAAATAAAGTAAAGACAAGTAACTAATTTTTTTGCATTTTGATATAGAGCAAGTAAACAAGACAGAAAGTAAAGCAACTAATTTTTGTGTGTTTTTGATATAAAGCAAACAAGACAGTAAATAAAGTAAAGTAAAGCAAGACAAAAAACAAAGTAAAGAGATTGGATGTGGAAGACTCCCCTTGCAGCGTGTCTTGATCTCCCCGGCAACGGCGCCAGAAAAGCTTGATAGCGCGTGAAGCACACGTCCGTTGGGAACCCCAAGTGGAAGGTGTGATGCGTATAGAAGCAAGTTTCCCTCAGTATGAAACAAAGGTTTATCGAACCAGTAGGAGTCAAGGGCCACGTGAAGGTTGTTGGTGAAGGAGTGTAGTGCGGCACAACACCAGGGATTCCGGCGCCAACGTGGAACCTGCACAACACAATCAAGATACTTTGCCCCAACGTAACAGTGAGGTTGTCAATCTCACCGGCTTGCTGAAAACAAAGGATTAAACGTATGGTGTGGAAAATGATGTTTGTTTGCAAAGAACAGTAGAGAACAATGATTGCAGTAGATTGTATTCAGATGTAAAAGAATGGACCGGGGTCCACAGTTCACTAGTGGTGTCTCTCCAATAAGATAAATAGCATGTTGGGTGAACAAATTATAGGTGGGCAATTGACAAATAAAGATTCAATACATATCATGATGATCACTATGAGATTTAATCAGGGCATTACGACAAAGAACATAGACCGCCATCCAGCATGCATCTATGCCTAAATAGTCCACCTTCGGGTTAGCATCGGCACCCCCTCCAGTATTAAGTTGCAAACAACAGACAATTGCATTAAGTATGGTGCGTAATGTAATCAACACAAATATCCTTAGACAAAGCATTGATGTTTTATCCCTAGTAGCAACAGCACATCCATAACCTTAGAACTTTCTGTCACTGTCCCAGATTCAATGGAGGCATGAACCCACTATCGAGCATAAATACCCCCTCTTGGAGTTACAAGTATCAACTTGGCCGAGCCTCTACTAGCAACGGAGAGCATGCAAGAACATAAACAACACATATATGATAGATTGATAATCAACTTGACATAGTATTCTATATTCATCGGATCCTAAACACAACATGTAGCATTACAAATAGATGATCTTGATCATGTTAGGCAGCTCACAAGATCTAAACATGATAGCACAAGAGGAGAAGACAACCATCTAGCTACTGCTATGGACCCATAGTCCAAGGATGAACTACTCACGCATCAATCCGGAGGCGGGCATGATGATGTAGAGCCCTCCGGTGATGATTCCCCTCTCCGGCAGGGGGTGCGGGAGGCGATCTCCTGAATCCCCCGAGATGGGATTGGCGGTGGCGGCGTCTCTGGAAGTATTTCCGTATCGTGGCTCTAGGTAATAGGGTTTTCGCGACGGAGGCTTTAAGTAGGCGGAAGGGCAACTGAGGGGGGCGCCCGAGGGGCCCACACCATAGGGCGGCGCGGGCCCCCTCGGCCGCGCGGCCTATGGTGGCGGCGCTCGTCGCCCACCCGTCCCTTTCGGTCTTCTGGAAGCTTCGTGGAAAAATAAGACCACAGGCGTTGATTTCGTCCAATTCGAGAATATTTCCTTTGTAGGATTTAGAGCAAAAACAGCGAAAACATCAACTGGCGCTTCGGCATCTTGTTAATAGGTTAGTGCGGAAAATGCATAATAATGATGTAAAGTATGTATAAAACATGTGAGTATTGTCATAAAAGTAGCATGGAACATAAGAAATTATAGATACGTTGGAGACGTATCAATGACAAGGGAGAGGTCATCTTTTCTGCTTGCCAGAAGCTACAGCAGTGTCAAGATGCCACCGAAGCAGAGATTAAGGCCATAGAAGAAGGATTGAGGTTGGCACTGCACTGGTCGACGCTGAACATCACGGTGGAATCAGATTGTGCTGAGGCTGTTGAGCTCATTAAAGAAAGCACCCCAAACACTTCAGCCTATGCCTTTAGTATCAATGTTATTCGAGAGTTTCTTAGGGAAAGAGAAATAAAAATAGCTAAGATTAGTCGGGATGTTAATGTGGCTAGTCATGAGCTAGCAAAACTGGGTAGGGTACTCGGAAGAACTGAGGTGTGGTTCAGTAGCCATCCTCCAGAAATTGTTGAGGCACTTTCCAATGATTGTAACCCTATGTTTGCTTAATATAATCTCTGTTCCCCGCAAAAAAAAGTTGGGGTTCGCAGATCATATGATAAATCTTATTATGAAGTGTGTCTCGTCGGTGAGATTTTTAGTTAAAGTGAATGGGGAATTGCTGCCACATTTTATTCCTACCCGTGGCATACGGCAGGGAGATCCTGTGTGCAGAAGGGCTATCAGCTCTCCTAAACAACTACAGGGAGGCTTTGTTGATCGAGGTATTAGGGTGTGTAATCGGGCACCATGGATCACACATCTCCTTTTTGCTGACGACTCTCTCATTTTCATTGACACATCTACTCAAGGTGCATCATGTCTAAACACTATTCTACAAATGTATAATGAGGCTTCGGGTCAGATGGTAAATAGAGAGAAAAGTTCTACCTTTTTCAGCTCTGGTATTTTGGAGGAAAATCAGGATTTGGTGAAGCAGGAGATGGATATTATGGTGGAGGCTTTCAGTGAGAAATATTTGGGTTCACCAAGAGCTGTTGGAAACCTCACGAATGAAGACTTTGAGTATATCTCTGGCCGAATAAGGAGTAAGATTACAAGATGGGATAAACTAATGTCTTATGCAGGGAAAGATGTGATGATTAAGGCAGTGCTCCAGGCAATTCCGACCTTTAGCATGAGCTGTTTTCCGTTATCAAAGGGTACATTCCAGAAAATTATTTCCCTCATCGCGCGCTTTTGGTGGAGTGGATCCATTGATAAGAAAGCTATGCACTGGCTGTCATGGGACAAGCTGGCGAGACCGAAGTGTTGTGGTGGGATGGGTTTCCGAGATTTTGAACTATTTAACTTGGCTTTACTTAGAAAACAAGGTTGGAGACTACTCACTCAACCTCAGTCTTTATGTGCTCGAGTTCTAAGAAGCAGATACTATTCGAGTAGTGACTTTATGTCAATTACCCCAGCTCGGACTACATCAAAAACCTGGAGAGCGATTCTTGTGGGTCGGCAAACACTTGAGCTGGGGCTGTTAAAACATGTTGGTGACGGGTCTACTGTGTCTGTATGGCAGGATCGATGGATCCCTGGTTTGAATGCCAACCAACCAATGGGCAGGTTAATTGATACTGATGTTGTGACAGTGGATGAGCATATTGACCCTGTTCAACATCAATGGAGGTCCGAGAAGATCCATGAGATTTTTCTTGCTCCGGATGCCCATGCTATTCTACAGATCCCTCTTTGCAGGAGTGCGGAAGATGATTGGCTTGCTTGGCATTATGAGAAATCCGGTGTTTATTCGGTAAGGTCTGCATACCGTGCTCTTCTTTCAGCTAAAGATAGTAGGGAGACAGCTATCAATGGTGGAGTTGGACATTCGAATCTGCAGAATGATGATAAATGGAAAAGGCTTTGGAAGCTGAATGTTTTACCAAGAGTACGAGTTTTTTGGTGGCGGGTTTTAAAAGTCATCTTGCCCAATTATGCAACCTTCACTAGGCGACATGTCAGAGTTCATAGTACTTGCTCGGTTTGTAATTCAGCATTAGAGACTCTTTACCATGCAATGATGGAGTGCGAGCATGCGAAACAGTTTTGGAATGCAGCCCGGGATATTTTGCATTTGAAGTTACCAAATCTGCACCCTGACACATGGGCGATGGATATTTTATGTGATACTATGTTCAGTAATGGGGAGCGGGAGAGAGTGATCTCAATTATGTCTGCAATCTGGGACTCCAGGAATCGTTGGAATCATGATGACAAAGGATATGATCCTAGCAAAACAATGGAGACTATAGCTGAAACTATGGGACTTCTAGAAGTGAGGATGCCTAAGATGGGTCACACCTGATCACCTTGTACTTGGCAGGGCCCGGGACCTAATATGATTAAGCTGAACTGTGATGGTGCAGTCAGAAAAGAGCAGGGTATTGCAGAAGGTGGAGGTGTGGCGAGGGATGAAAGGGGTTTCACAGCAGCATGGTGTCGTCTTTATCATGGCATTTCGACCCCCTCTCTGTTGAAGCTTTGAACTTTAGAGATGTTGTTGCTTTTGCACAAACACATGGTTATTAGCGAGTCTGGTGTGAGTCGGATTGCGCAGAGCTGGTGAGCTTGTGAAAGGAGAGGAAGAACCAGCGTTCTTTACTTGCTCCTTTGTTCAGTGAGATTGATGAGATTAGCTCTTATTTTCAGTTTTTCGATTTTAGTTTTCTTGGTAGAATGGCAAATAAAGTAGCTCATGAGTGTGCATGCTATGCGTGTGAGAATGCTGTTGATGCAGATTGGTTACATGTCTATCCGGAGTTTCTTAGTCAAAGCCTAGTGGCTGATTGTAATAATGCTATGAGTTAATAAAGTGGCTTTCCCCCTAAAAAAGGATTGTTTTTCAGTGCACACCCTTATTTTGTGATGATGCATGATTTTGTTTTCATTTTTTTTGCTTCTTGAGAAGGAGAGAAACTTGGATTCATGTAAGATATGATGACACAAAAACATCGCACAAAACAGTTACAATTTTGTGAGATATCTTATGCATAATAACTAAGCGATTGATATGACACTAATGGTTTTGTGATAACTTGCACAAGTTTTTCTTTTGAAATAGAGGATAACCCCACCCTGTGTATCAATTGATGAGACCGCTCCCCTGCGGCCGCGCCGGGCCGCACCGGAGCGCTGCTGCCCCCTCCATCTAGCCTCCCCCATTCTCACCCCTCCTCCCGCGCTACCGACATCGTCGCCGGGAAAAGTCGTGGTGGCTTGGCGGTGGAGCTTCCTCGATCAACGTCTTGGCACGGTGGCTCTTATGTCGCGGCGGGCCTCCCTGGCCCGGTGTTACAGATCTTGGAATGACAACGTCCCCATCGCCCTAGGCTTTGATGAAGGAGCGGGACCGGCAGATTTCAGCGAGCATCTTCGGCAGCGGCTGGTGGTGGGTAGGGGCTCGATCTGGGTGAGGGCCTGGATGGAACGTGACCATTGTTGCACTTGCTGCATCGCGATGCCACCGACGATGACAAGTGGAGGAATTCCTGGGCTAGTACTGTCGTTGCCTAATCGACGATACCTCGGAGGAGGGATCCTCACGAGGGGGAGAAGAAGTAGGGGCCATAGGGCGGAGTGCACACGGGACGGTGGTACGCGAGTTACCCGGCAGAACACACGCACGATGACGGGGCCTCTGCTGCTTGTGGAATTATCTGGCGCTTGCGCGTTGTTACAATGGTTGTGGTTGTGCCTCTAGGGCTCCCGGGATCCGGCTTATAAAGGCGCACGGATCTAGGGTTTACATGGAGAGTCCTAGCGATTACAGATTGCCTAGTCTACGTTACAATATCTTGCCGTGTACGTCAAGGATCCGACTCCCCTATACGTCGTGGATCCGGGTTCCTTATGGGCCTCCATGGATCCGGGTTCCTCCAAAGGTCGGTACGGATCCGGCTATCTGATCCTGGGCCGGACTTTATCCTTCATGATCAACAGCAACTGGGCCGCCCGATGGGCCACATGCCACCATCACCGTCTCTGGGCCACCCGGGCTTGCCGGATCTAGGCACTGTCGATGGTACACCCATGAAGTATACCCACAACAGTAGCCCCCAGAGTTCTCCGAGTTACTCCTGCAGTTTCCGCCATGCTTGCACCTTGTGATCTCCGGCATTGATGGTAACACGGAGAAAGTTGAAGAACTCCAACATATCTTCTTTTTTCCAACTATAAGTCGGAAGATTCCCATCCTGCGGGACTTCATCCATCGACAGCCTTAAAACATGTCTCCGGGTTACTTCCCTGCTTGCAAATGTGAACTGTTCATCTTCACGCTTTTACCCGGAGTCTTAACAGACTCAAACGGTTCCGCCAATTCTGGCGCCATTTTCGCGCGGTTGTGCGGTAACTTATCTCTAGCCATTTTTACCGTTAGGGTTTGGGACACGTGTCATGCATCCAACGGCGCGACGCTTGCGTTCCGACCACAGGATGCGGAGCACGAATCTCATCCCTCAGCCTATAAATATCCACCGTCGACCCTAACTCTCATTCACCCCCATTCTCACCTCTCTACACAGCGCCGCCCGCGAGCTCTTCCTCCGCCGTGCCGGAACCCGCCGGAAAGTCGCCGGAGCGTCACCGGAGCGAGTCCACCACCGTGGTGTTCTTCGTGTTCTTAACTCCGACGAGCCACCGCACGAAAAACCTCGCCGCCGGCAACTCCGACCACCGCGAACTCCATTGCGGTAAGTTCTCCGAGCCTCGACCCTCAGCCGTAGTTGGTAGGGATGATCGCTAGGTAGACGATGAGGATCCGACTAAATTATGTTTTCCGCCACTACTCTTACATCTTCAGATGTCGTCCATGACTCCGCCTCCTGCCGACGAGCCGATCAATGCGACGCCCATCTCCTCCGCTCCGCCTCCCTTCATCCCAATCCAGCTGGATCCTACCAAGGATTCCGGCAAAGACGTCGAGGGCACCTCAGCTATCCCTGAAAAGACATCTGAGGCGGAGAAGAAGGCGGAAGAGATGGCTGCCAAAAAATCCAAAGCTCGCCAACGGGACTCGGAGTCCAAAGGTAAATGGTGGCCTTGCACCACCACGAACATCGAGCTGCAGAACTTGGAGGGAGAAGGGTTCTTGCAACCCGGAAGCTGGAGGGCGACTCCGAGTGCCCTAGCCCCGGCCCCTCAGGACAACGAGATGGTGCTGACGAAGGCGTTGGTGGAGCGAGGCTTCTCATTTCCGCCTTCGGACTTCTTCCTCGAGATTCTGAAGGCCTATGGGCTCCAACCCCACAACATCTCTCCGAACAGCGTGCTTGCAATTAGCAATCACGTCACTCTCTGCGAAGGCCATCTCCGGGTAGCTCCCGAACTCTCCCTGTTTCAATACTATTTTACTGTCAAGAAGGAGAGGATCCGGCAGTCCTCCGAGCTGGCGACATGCGGAACCATCACTTTTATGCTTCGCCCGGGCCGCGTCTACCCCCACACCCGCCGTCACGAATCCGCGCGGTGCGGTCCGAGGCTTCTTCTATTTGAAGGACGTCTCCGACCCCGCGAACGCAAACAGGCTGCCACCGTTCAAGAACTGCCGCCACCGAGCTTCCGACATGGTCGCACTGCCCCCACATCTCCGAGTCACTCCGAGCTCACGCGCGCCGTCGAGGCGGATCTGCGAGCTGACGGAGGAGGGGCGACGAAGGACCTGACCCTCTCCTGGTTCACCAAGCGGATCCAGCCGCTTCAACACAGGGATCGCTTGATGTTCCAGTACACAGGGCGCGATGACCCGATGCGCGTCACAAAAGACAATCTTTCCGCCGACGCCCTCGACAAGAGAATCCGGGTTCTCATCAAAGTTCCGCGTGAACTTCGCGTTCACGTGTGCAACAAAGACATCCACATGAACGGCTCCGGAACCGCGGTACGTCGGCTTGATTGTAACCTCTTGTTTCCTTTTCGCATTCAAATTTTTGTCTAAGTGTTTAACTCTGTATCAGCTCGAAGCGCTCGAAGAGAACGAACTCGGAACTCTCCTCCGAGTTCCTTCCACCGGAAACACGGATCCGGACGCCGCGTCGGAGGCGGAAGCTCCCGAGACCTCCCGCCCCGCGAAGAGGAAGAAGGCCGCTCCTTCCAGCCCCCATGCGAAACGCGCCCGCGAAGTGCCTAGCACCGCTGCTACCCGGAGGGCGGAAGCGGAAAAGAAGCGCCTCTCACTGATTGACACCAGCAACAAGGGACAGCCTGATGTCCAGCATTTCTTCAAGCCTTCCGGGTAAGCGCCTATTTCCGAGATCCAGGTTCTGGCTTTACGCTCAAACTTATACTTTTATGTTTTTTCTGAAGTTCCGGTAGCCAGCCCCCCAAGGCCCCAAGGGCCCCGAAGAAAAAGGCCAAGCCATCTCCGGCTTCTTTTCCTATTACTCCCGAGGTTGAAGTTCCGCCCAAAGCTTCATCTGCCTCCAAGCCGGATCCGAAAGATATCATCAATGTTGATGATCTTCCTGAAGACTCCGCCCACCACGGCGACTCCGCCAAGGGAACCTCCTCACCTGTTCCTCCGTCAACTCAACCAGGCTCCGCTTTCGCGGGGCCGACAGAAGAAGAAAAAGAGCAAAAGGCAAAGCTCCTTCAAGTTACCAACGCGACTCGAGTCCACCTCCAACCAACTCCGTCTCTTCAAAAGCTTACCCTCTCACAGCGCCACGCGGAAGTTTCCGACATGCTGAACAAGGTGTGGGGGAAGCCGGACGAGGAGGTGCGTGAACTCGCCGACCTGGAGGATAACCTGAAGGAATTTTTCGCCAAGCACAGGGAAGTGCGGCAGGTAATACTAGCCCCAAGCATTGGGTGATATATTTCCGTGTAACATGTATTAGCCGATGCTTTCCCAAATGTACCTGAGGCGGAAATTTAAAATTTTTATACCAAGACTTTAAATTCCTCGCTAGCCCCCAAGATTTTAAACATCCGACTAACTCCTTGCTGCTTTGCAGACCACGCGGAAGCTGCACGAAGATCTGCGCGTGCACGTGCTGGAGCAGATCACGGAGATCGAGGGGCTGCGCCAGAACGCGGAAAATGGCCAACAAGCTATCCGACTACTTGAGTCCCGCCTTCAGGGTACGAAATCTGGGTCTTGCTTTTTGTTCTGATATAATTGTTCAAAATGCATAATATGTGCAATTTTGTCTACCTTCAGAAGAGACTGCCAAGCGCTCCAAGTTTGACGAGCTATCCGCCAAGGTCCAGGTGCTTGAGGCGGAGAACGAATCCCTCAAGGAATTTGTGAAGAACTCCGCTTCTCAGGAGAATCAAGCGCGGAAAGAGCTGATCGAAAAGCATGCCCGTGACCTGGCGGAGCTGAATGAAAAACTGGAGAAAAGCCAGGGCCGCGTCATTTCCGTGATCTCCAAGAACAGAGTTCTGGAAGCGGAGGCGGAGGCCATTGACAAACTTATCTTCCGTAAGCATTTTCCGTGTCGTTGATCCAACTACCTTGTAATTTTTCTTTCTACCAGAACTAAACCTCCTTGTTTCACAGCGAGCCTTGGCTTTGAATGGTCAAAGGAGTCAAATCTGAAGAGGACAGAAGCATACGATGAAGCGCGGATTTCAATCGACGCGCTATTCGAAGCCTGTCGCGGAATTGCCAAGACTCTGTCTTTGAAGAAGGCTAAAACCACGCTCATTGACACGATGACCAAACTTATGCAACAAGTGCCGGATTTCATCAAGGACTGGCAGAAGTCTTCAGCACGCGGAGCGCCTCCCTAGTCTGGCCACCTGCAAGGCTCACTTTCCCTCGCTCAACTGGCGAATGTTGCACGCGGAGCCCCCGAGGATTCCGACATGGGTGCCCTCCTCGCGGAGACCGAAGGCTATGAGCAGTTGTTCGTCAGGCGAGTTGATCACTCGTTCTGGTACAACCAACACGATCGCCCTCGGGATTTTCCGATGCGAGGAGGATGCGAGGTGAGCCGGAGTATTATGGGAAGGCTCCGGGTCAAGCGGCGAGCACTCGGAGGAGACTCGGCGATGACTCCAAAGCCGGATCTGGCGACAGCGATGGCGGCTCCAGCTATCATCAGTCTGAAGAGGAGGACTCCGAGTAGAGTTCCTGTTTAAAACAATGAGAAATTGCATCATTTTGGCCCCGAGTGGGTTTGTAATATAACTTAAATTCTAAGTAGTTAGGGACGAAACAAGCATGCATGCGTGGGCGGAAAACACTTATCCTGCAATCCGTGTTAATATTATTTGCATGTTTCGTTTTATTGGAAAGCAAGTGCTGGTTTGATAATTTCCGGCTTGCTTGACCTTCCACGAGCCGGAAAACCTGTGCCGGAAACGCTCGCCGGCGACGAAGCCCAATGGCAATCCGTCAATAACCGCGAAACAAGCCCCCCAAGTGCCGGAGTCGCTACCGGAATCCATGGGTTTGCAACAGAAATAATTTCAGCTAGAAAACTTAAGCTTACGTCCTAAAGGACGATTTTGAAAACCACAACTTTCATACACGCCTAGGGGGAAGATCCAGCTCTGCGGTTTTAGTCGGAAAAACATACACGATCCAGAAATGAAAAATTAAAGGAGGTAAAAGACTCTAAGAGTGAACCAAAAGCTTTATTTCATTGATCATGTATCATAGATATTACAAGGTATGTAATGCGTAATGCGCTAAGTGTGGAAAGGACGTAGATGTGCTATGTTCCAGGGACGATCTGTTTCATCATATATGTCACCCGGATCTTCTCGTTTTCGTTTCCGATGCCAGTTGGCAGGTCTATCCTTTAGTTCCCGGAAATCAACGAGGTAGTAGGATCCGTTGTGTAGTACTTTGCTGATGACAAAAGGTCCTTCCCATGGAGTTTGCAACTTGTGATCTTTCACCTGGCGAAGGCGGAGTACTAAGTCTCCGACCATGAACGAGCGGTTCCGAACTCGACGGCTATGATAGCGTCGGAGCTTCTGCTGGTAAATGGTGGAGCGTTGGTCGGCTAAATTCCGAGCTTCTTCGATCAGGTCCACAGATAGCTGTCGAGCCTCGTCGCAGTTTCTTCATTGTAGGCGGAAACTCGCGGTGAATCATGGATGATGTCGGTGGGGAGCACAGCTTCGATCCGTATACCAGGAAGAAAGGAGTAAATCCTGTTGACTGTTAGGGGTAGTTCGTAACTCCACGAACGAGTCCAGCTCATCAGCCCAAGCTCCGGCTGCGCGGGCGCAGCGTTCTTCAAGGCGAGGTTTGATTCCGGCGGTATAAGGCCATTGGCTCTTTCGACCTGACCATTAGATTGTGGATGAGCCACAGACGCAAGGTCAAGCCGGATCCCAACTTCATCGCAGTAATCCTTGAGTTCTCCCTGCGCAAAGTTTGTGCCATTGTCTGTGATTATGCTGTGTGGGATGCCGAATCTCGTCACGAGGCTGCAAACAAATTTCAGTGCCGTAGCACCATCGGCTTTTCTGGCTTTGCCTCGATCCACTCCGAACTTGTCAATAGCGACCAGGAGGTATTCATGACCGCCGGAGATGATTTCTTTAACTTACCAACCATATCGAGCCCCCAGACCGCGAACGGCCGGGTGATAGGGATGGTCCTCAACTCTTGGGCTGGAGCGTTTGGTTGGGTAGCGTGGTTGACAACCGCGGCAAGTTTTCACCAGCTTGTCAGCATCTTCTTTAGCTGTTAGCCAGTAAAATCCTAACCGAAAAGCTTTTGCAACGAGGGATCTGGGGGCGGCATGATGCCCGCAATCCCCTGCGTGGATCTCTCTGAGGATTTCAATGCCATCTTGACTAGAGACACATTTGAGAAAAACCCCGTTTGCACTTCGTTTGTAGAGCTGTCCATCAACAATTGTGTAGGATCTTGCTCGTCGATGATCTGTCGTGCGTGGACCTCGTCCTCCGGCAACTTTTGATCAATGAGGTAATCCAAGAACGGCCGAGTCCAGCCGGAATGACGCCATCACTTCCTTAGCGGGCCTGGTCAGGGATTTCCGGGTTTGCACCCTTCAGCGAGGGTACTGCAGATGCTCAAGGAAAATTCCAGGCGAATTGGTTTCTGCCGGATCCGAGCTTGGACAGCTTGTCTGCTGCTGTGTTATCGTCTCTCCTGACGTACTTGACTTCGTATCCGAGGAAGCACTTGGTGATCTCGTCAACTTCGTCTCTGTAAGCCGCCATGACGAGTTTCTGGCGTTCCAGGTTCCGGCTACTTGTTGTGCCACCAGGTCGGAATCTCCGCAGCATATGATGTGCTTGATCCCAATTTCCTTAGCGATGCGCAGACCGTGTAGTAGAGCCTCGTATTCCGCCATATTGTTGGTTGCTTGAAGTGAATTCGAACGTACTGCAGTTCTTCTCCAATAGGTGACTTCAGGGTGACTCAGCCCCCGGAGCCTTGATGTTGCTTGGATCCGTCAAAGTGCATGACCCAAGCTTCAGGTTCCGGCACAGGTGTGCCCTCCGGTGCTCCAGTCCAATCCGCGATGAAATCCGCTAGAACTTGAGACTTGATTGCGGTTCGGGCTTCGTAGTTGATGTCAAAGGCAGATAACTCGATGCCCCATTTTGCTACGCGTCCTGTTGCGTCGGAGTTGTTGATGATTGTCGCCAGGGGAGCCTTGCTCACCACTGTCATTGGGTGCTCCTGGAAGTAAGTGTCTCAGCTTCCGGCTGCCTAGGAAAACTTCGTATGCTAGCTTAAGTGAGGAGTATCTGCTTGGATTCAGTCGGGACTTCGCTAATGTAATAGACAGGCCTTTGGACTCCGTGCTCAAATCCTTCTTCCTTTCGCACCACCACGATTACGAGGCTGATGACTTTGTTGGTAGCCGCTATGTAGAGGAGCATAGGCTCTGACTCAGCCGGGGCTGCCAATATAGGTGGGGAGGAGAGTATGTTCTTCAACTCCTGAAGTGCTTTATCTGCTGCCTCATCCCAGACAAATTTGTCTGTTTTCTTCAGCAGCTTGTAGAGAGGTAGGGCTTTCTCGCCAAGACGGCTAACAAATCTACTGATTGCCACGCAACCAGTTAGTCGTTGCACATCTTTGAGACAAGTTGGCCTTTTGATGTTCGGGATAGCCTTGATTTTTTCCGGGTTAACTTCAATTCCCCTGTGGGAAACAATGAAGCCAAGGAGTTTTCCGGTGGGCACGCCAAAGACGCACTTCAGCGGATTCAACATCATCTTGTACCGTTGGAGGTTATCAAAGGTTTCCTTAAGGTCGCTCAGCAGGTCGGATCCCTTTCGGGTCATGACCGCGATGTCGTCGACGTAGGCGTGCACGTTCCGGCCAATTTGGTCCTTGAGGCACCGCTGCATCGTACGTTGGTATGTGGCACCGTTTTTCAAGCCGAAAGGCATGGTAACATAGCAGTATGTGCCAAAGGGTGTGATGAAGGAGGTCGCCTTTGGTCGGACTCCTTCATCAAGATCTGATGATACCGGAATATGCGTCAAGAAAACAAACCGCCCCTGCCGTCGAATCAATGACTTGGTCAATGCGCGGCAAAGGGAACGGATCTTTCGGACAATGCTTATTCACGCCGGAGTAATCGATGCACATTCTTAGTATTTCAGAATTCTTTTTGGGTACAAGGACGGGGTTTGACCCAATCGGTATGGATAACTTCTACTACAAAACCTGCCTCTAGTAACTTTGCTAATTCCATTCCTATGGCGCGGCGCTTCTTGTCTCCAAAGCGTCGCATAGCTTGCTTCACCGGTTTTGCACCCGGATTTATGTTGAGGTAGTGCTCGGCGAGTTCCCTTGGTACTCCGGACATGTCAAGGTTGCCATGCGAAGATATCCATGTTAGCTCGAGGAACTCGACGAGCGCGCTTTCCTATTTGGGGTCCATGTTGGCTCCGACCGAAACCTGCTTGGAGTTGTCACCTTCAATGAGGTCATGCTTTTTGGTTTCTATCGCAGCCTTGAACGAGGTCTTCGTTCGGAGATCTGCTTCTTGGTGGTGCATCTCGGTCGGATCCACCGCGGCCAGTAGCCTTGCAGCTCCTCTCCGAGATATGACGGATTACGCAAGGCGCTTCGCCCTCCTCGCAGTCCCTAGCTTTCTTGTAGTCTCCGGACACGGTGATCCAACCGTTAGGACCCGGAATCTTGAGCTTGTTGTAGATGTAGCATGTCCTGGCGTGGAACTTGTGGTAGGTGGGCCTGCCGAAGATCACGTGGTAGGAGCTTTTGAAAGGCACCACTTCAAACGTGATCATCTCTTCGCGGTAGTTGTTCACATCGCCGAAGGCCACGGGAAGTTTGATGCTGCCCAGAGAGTTTGCCTTCTTACCCGGAACCACACCATGAAATTCGGTGGTGCTGTGTTTGAGCTGTTCCTTGGTGAGGTTCATCTTCTCCAGGGTCTCCAGGTACATGATGTTCAGGCTAGCTCCTCCGTCCATAAGGCACTTGGAGAAGTCATACCCGTCTATGCGGGGACTCACAACCAGGCGTAGCACTCTTTGGGGATGACGGCCGGGTGATCCGACCTGTCAAAGGTACAGGCTTTCTCCGACCACTTGACATGCTGCGGCACAGCCGTGGCGTTCAAGATCCGGAGCGCTGATTTTTCGCGCGGACGGTGGGGTTCCGAGGAAGGTGTGGTAAGTTCCGACACTCTTCCTACCAAAGGGGTTGGACTTGTTAGCTGCGGTACCCTCCTTGGGTTCCGGCGAAGCGTCATCCTCATCCATGGCTTCGGCTGTCCTCCTCTTTGTCCTTGTTCTTGCCCTTGCCTCCTTTGCCGCGCGGGCGCTAGGGCTCGCTTGTATCCTGCCTCCGGGTCGTTCTTCGGATCATTGACCCACTTGCGATTGCGATTTGTGTGTGTGGATTTGCCCGTAGCCGGATCCGGATGGGCCAGGCACGGCATATCCCTATATTCTTCGTACGTTTGGGAGCGCGGGATCCGGCTGCGGTGACTTCGTCAGCGCGCTGCTGGCCCTGCCTTCTCCGCCTCCACGTCCGCGGCCTCTTCCGCCTCCTGGACCTCCGCGTTGGAACGTCATGGCTACCATGTCGGATCCTCCGCCCTTCTGGTCTTCAGGGGGGTTTCCGCTTGTTGCTGTTGCTGACGCCGTTATCACGGTTTTTCTTTTTGGTGCGGGGTATGGCTGTAGCTGCGAGATCTCCGCTGCGTCGTCATCGGCGGCAGTATGATCGCTGGCGATGTTTATCATCTCGTCAAGAGTGAGTTTGTTTGCGTTCACCAGGCAGGTAAGCTTGTGGCAGCCCCCCATGCTGCAAACCACCAATGAAGGCGTGCATTGCTGTGCGGTTATCTACGTTCTCGCACTCGTTTTCTGGTTGCCAACCATCGGGTGAGGAAGCTTCTAGATGTCTCACCCTTCTTCTGGATGCAAGCTTGAAGATCGCTGGTGGTGGCCGGTCTCTTGTAGGTACCCCTGAAGTGGTTCTCGAAAGCCTTCTTCGGGTCCAACCAGAAAGATGGTGTTCTCCTCGAGGTCGGAGCCAAACACGAGCTGGACCAATAAGGTACAACTGGAGCATGCGGCGAGCTATATTCGGGGTTCCTCGGCGAAGGTTACTGCATTGTAGTAATCCTCGATCCAGGTATCCGGCCTCTCGCTGCCATCATAATGCTTCAGGTTTCCTGGTAGCTTAAGGTTCAAGCTTCTTGGCTTTGGTTCCTCTCGGATCATCGGCCAAAGCACCTTGGACCGATGTAGTCGGATCTGTACTCGTTGAGGCGGTCCCGGGCATCACGAGGGGCACCACCGGGTGATTTTGAGCGGGAACGAGATCTCCGGCCTCTGCCTCCGCCTCCACCTCCGCCTCCAGGTGGTGGTGAGGGAGATCTGCGAGGGGGCTGTAAGATGTTCTTCCGCCTTGATTCTCGGCATGGCTCCCGCGGCTGGCTCCGGCTTCGGTGGCTCCTTTCCTCTTGGTGGTGGTCACCTCCGTCGTTCCGGCTCCTGCGTGGCTCGGTGCGTACTCCTCGTTCCGGCTCCTCCTTGGTTCCGGATCGCGTCCTTAGCCTGCGAGGCTCGGGGTTGCGTTCTTGATTCCGGCGAGGCTCGGGCTCGCGGTCTTGATTCCGGCTTCTGCGTTGTTCCAGCGTGCGCTCCCTGTTCCTGTCTCTAGGTGCCGGCATACTATCGCGGATGTTGATTCCACCTGGCCCATGGGGCACAGGGTTCCCGCGGGCTGCGACGTCGAGGGGGTAGCGGAGAGGCGAGCGGCTCGGGGTGGTGGCGATGGAACACGGTACTTATCTCTGCCAGTATACATCGCATCCTTTCCCTTTGCCGGGTCTTTCGGGGTTGAATCCGATGGTATGGGGATTGGATTTGGATGATCTCTGACTATCCTCCTGCGCTCCGTGGAGCCGGTGCGCGACTCGCCATCACGATGTTGACTTGCTATGGCGTCCTTCTGCGCGGTGAATATGCACTGTTCCGGATTGGATGCCAACCTGCGCAAAGTGTCTGCCTTGCTCGGTTGCTGCATTGCTGAGGCAACGAGCTTCCGGACGTAGTTGATGTCAATCTCCTCGTCCTTCTTTTTTAGGAGCTCTGCAGCCTTCTTCATGTTATCCTTTGGGGTTGCGAGCGGCTGCTGCTTTGTGGGTGTTGCGAAGGTAATCCTGCGGGAGGGATGGCTTCTCGGCGATTCTATCAGCCTCCACCTGCAGGGAGTCTAACCTTTTCTGCCACTCCAGTCGGAGTCCCTTGGCTGTTGCCATCATCTCGTCGACTTCACGATCCTTTTTTAGGGAGTAGTCCACAAAATTTGCAGCCAGGGTTCTTTCTTCCGCCATTGCGGCTGCAGTCCTGGCGAACTTCTGAGCTGTTGCCAGCATCTCCTGCCGTTTGGCTTCTAAGGCCTCCGGGTCTGCAGCCTCCTCTGGAGTTATTGGTTTGTTGAGAATATCAGACTTCGCGACTAGATCCATGCGTGCTTGCTCGACTATCTCTTCTAGTGACAGGACATCCCTGTGCGGTTGCGGTCCCAAGGGAGGCCGAACGTTGGATGGTCCTGGGCTAGAGTTGGAGGCTTCCGTGTCCGGCTGATCCAGCGGTGCCACGGTTGCTAGAACCTGCATCGGCTGGGCGGATTCCACTTCAGCTTGCTCACCGCCTCCGAGTTCCTCGAGCTTGCGGTTGAATTCCTCTGTATTCATGGATGAAGCGCCGTCATCTTCTTCCCCGATTGCGAGCTCCTTCGTCAAGCGATTGTATTCTTCCGTGCCTATTGAGGAGGCATCATCGGAATTTGGGCTCAAGTTAGGATTGATTCCTCGGGGTTTCCGGCTTCCTCTTGCCCCGGTGCGTCGCTATCTCCGACTGCTTCGGCAGATCCGGAGCGACGTTGTTTCCGGGTCCCTCAACCTGCAAAGGATCGGCCTCGTCCTGGTGGAGGGCGTCTCTGCGGTATGGGCCAAGAAGTGCACGAAGTGACACCTTTGCTTCTCTAACACCTGGGAGACCCAGGATCTGCATTGGTCTTCCACCGTTTTCTCCTGCTCGGGGGCGGATTGGGTGGGTTTGATTTTCCAGATCTAAGGCGGAATCTTCTGAAGAAGCTCCTGCGACTCGGATCGGATCTTCGCGACGGGCTCGGCGGCGGACGCGTCGCGCACTTACAGTGCGTTTCCGTCGGAATCGACGGTCTCGCCGATGAAGATGTGGATGCCGCCGATTGGGACGATGGAGAGCTTGACGGGTTTGTCCTAGCCGGAATCCAGAATCGTCCGGACGGACGAAATTTCCGGCGTAGAGTACGCGCCCCACAGCGATCGAGTCGTCGTAGCTTCCCATGGCGGAGCCCTCCCGGTTCCGGCCTCCAGACGCCTCAGGCCCCACGGTGGGCGCCAACTGTCGTTGCCTAATCGACGATACCTCGGAGGAGGGATCCTCACGAGGGGAGAAGAAGTAGGGGCCATAGGGGCGGAGTGCACACGGGACGGTGGTACGCGAGTTACCCTTCGGAACACACACGATGACGGGGCCTCTGTATGCAGAATCTAGGGCGCTTGCGCGTTGTTACAATGGTTGTGGTTGTGCCTCTAGGGCTCCGGGATCCGGCTTATAAAGGCGCACGGATCTAGGGTTTACATGGAGAGTCCTAGCCGGATTACAGTTGCCTAGTCTACGTTACAATATCTTGCCGTGTACGTCAAGGATCCGACTCCCTATCGTCGTCTTGGATCCGGGTTCCTTATGGGCCTCCATGGATCCGGGTTCCTCCAAAGGTCGGTGCGGATCCGCTGCTCGTCCTGGGCCGGACTTTATCCTTAATGATCAACGCAACTGGGCCGGTGACCACATGCCACCATCACCGTCTATGGGCCACCGGGCTTGGGATCTAGGCATCGATGGTACACCCATGAAGTATACCACAACAAGTACCACGGCACGACATAGGGACATTGAAACGTATACTATAATTTCTTATGTTCCATGCTACTTATATGATAATACTCACATGTTTTATACATACTTTACATCATTATTATGCATTTTCCGGCACTAACCTATTAACAAGATGCCGAAGTGCCGTTCCTGTTTTCTGCTGTTTTGGTTTCAGAAATCCTACAAAGGAAATATTCTCGGGTTGGACGAAATCAACGCCGGGTCTTATTTTTCCACGAAGCTTCCGGAAGACCGAAGGGATAACGAAGTGGGGCGACGAGGCGCCGCCACCATAGGGCCGCGCGGCCCTATGGTGTGGGCCCCTCGCGCCGCCTCTTGACCTACCCTTTCGCCTACTTAAAGCCTTGTCTTACCCTGCCACGAGAAACGATACGGAGACGCCGCCGCCGCCAATCCCATCTCGGGATTCGGAGATCGCCTCCGCACCTGCTGGGAGGGAATCATCACCGGAGGGCTCTACATCATCATGCCCGCCTCGGATTGATGCGTGAGTAGTTCATCCTTGGACTATGGGTCCATAGGTAGCTAGATGGTTGTCTTCTCCTCTTGTGCTATCATGTTTAGATCTTGTGAGCTGCCTAACATGATCAAGATCATCTATTTGTAATGCTACATGTTGTGTTTGGTGGGATCCGATGAATATAGAATATTATGTCAAGTTGATTATCAATCTATCATATATGTGTTTTTTATGTTCTTGCATGCTCTCCGTTGCTAGTAGAGGCTCTGGCCAAGTTGATACTTGTAACTCCAAGAGGGTATTTATGCTCGATAGTGGGTTCATGCCTCCATTGAATGGGACAGTGAGAAAGTTCTAAGGTTGTGGATGTCTTGTTGCTACTAGGATAAAACATCAATGCTTTGTCTAAGGATATTTGTGTTGATTACATTATGCACCATACTTAATGCAATTGTCAGTTGTTTACAACTTTTGGAGGGTGCGGATGCTAACCCGAAGGTGGATTATTTAGGCATAGATGCATGCCGGATAGCGGTCTATGTACTTTGTCGTAATGCCCTGATTAAATCTCATAGTAATCATCATGATATGTATTGAATCTTTATTTGTCAATTTCCACCTGTAATTTGTTCACCCACATGTTATTTATCTTATTGGAGAGACACCACTAGTGAGTGGGACCCCGGTCCATTCTTTTACATCTGAATACAATCTGCAATCATTGTTCTCTCTTGTTCTTTGCAAACAAACATCATCTTCCACACAATACGTTTAATCCTTTGTTTTACAGCCGGTGAGATTGACAACCTCAGCTTTACGTTGGGGCAAAGTATCTTGATTTTTGTAGGTTCCACGTTGGCGCCGGTTTCTTGGTGTTGCGCCGCACTACATTCCTCCACCAACAACCTTCACGTGCTTCCTTGACTCCTACTAGTTTGATAACCTTGGTTTCTTTCTGAGGGAAAACTTGCTGCTGTGCGCATCACACCTTCCTCTTGGGGTTCCCAACGGACGTGTGCATCACGCGTAATCAGACATCAGTCCCATCCGTGGTGCGGGTGGCCTCCTCCTCCGCCGAGGCGGTCGGGCCCATTGGGTGGCGGATGGCGGCATGGGGATCTGCTTATCTGCATCGAAGAATAAAGATTGTCTCGCCCTGTTGTTCTTTGAGCACCAAGGCATCGATTTGCTTCATGCTGGCCTCTTGTATATGGCCACTGACGAGTTCCGTTCATCCACTCGAAGATCTCTGCAGTTTGGTCCAGGGTGCTACTGCATATCTAGTAGGCGAGCCATGAATTGGGCAAGGAGAGTTCATCCTTGTACACCCTATCTGATGAGGACATCCCATCTATTGATACAACTGCTGTACCTACAGCCACACAAATACAAGGACCAATCACTCGAGCTCGTGCCAAACAACTTAACTATCAGGTACTTTCGTTTCTTGGAACTATTCCTCATATACATGAGAATATGATGCTGCCTAAGTCAGATATGTTTGTTACTCTTAGGAATGATGGACCTAGCATGGATGTGGAGGACAAGCATTGGAACATGATCACACATGGAGGAGATGGCAGCAAGCACTTGAGGATTGAAGATGATGCCACAAGTGGAGATTTCAGAACTTTGAAGCCACCATAAGAAGAGATGAAGACATGGACGAAATATAGAGTTCTCCACTTCATAATTTCGTCCATAGCATAATATGGTGCTGCGTCACCTTTAGTTTTGGGCCGGCCCATGTCATTTTCGCAGGAATTAAGTCAGCCACTTTTTAGAGTCGTATTGAAGGGGAAAGGCCTTCTAGGGTTTGGTTCGACCACCATACGTATGGCTGGTCCAAACCCCACCTTTTCCTCCTTTAAATACCCCCATAGCGTTACGTTTAGACTCGGATTTTGATTAGATTAAAAGTTAGCCATTGTGCAACTCTCGTGTACTTCTTTTGAGGCCAACGCCCAGAACAAGACCGACTATTCGGAATCCCACCTTTTCAATAAAGCTTTCATCTATATCCGCAATACTTCTGAATGCATTATTAGTTCTTACTTGTTCTCGATTTCAGGTAGGAATTAAGACCCTCGCTGGTTAGGCTGATCGTGCATCCGCAAGATCAGTAACTCCCGGAGATTGTCCTAGCGATTGCATTGGCGCACGAGCTTTGCACGTGTAGTCGGATCGTCAAGCACGAACTCCACCAACAAATCGACGCTATCATACTCTCATCGAAAGATAGGCCACCTTTTCCCTATCAAGTGGTATCAGATTTCAGGTTGCTCGGTGAGATTTTACTGTTTTCCTAGTGTAGATTGCATCTGCCATCATACCCATAAACCACGAAAAAGCCAAAAATACAGTTAGTGTTTAGATCATCTCGTCCCATAAAACCCCTGCCACGCCTTGCATTGTCTTTTCAGTTTTGCATAGTTGAATTTGTGTCTGCATCTTCGTGTCGAGTTGCTGGTCTTAGCGTCTAGTTCCTTTAGAGTTTTGAGTTCTGGTCATATTAGTCACGCCGCCGCCGCCCGCACCATACGCAGATCACCGCCGCCATATACACCCACCATATACTTCCGCCACTGCCATATACAACCACCATATACTTCCACCACTTCCATATAGACCCACCATATACACCCACGGATCGTTTCCACGAGTCATATACATCCATATACCCTGTCTCCACCGCGACACGGATCGTCTTGTTTTCTCTGCCGCAACAGAGTCCGTGTAGAATTAGGTTTTATTGTTTTCCTACTTAGCTGTTACCTTCTAATTTCGTCTGTGCTGTAGAAAAAATTTCCGTGAGATAAGTTTTGGCCGCCAGTAAAGAATTGGAAGGAGAGCAAAAAAAAAGTCTGGAACCGCCTCCGAAAAAAATTTGGCTACATTGGTTTTTCACCTTGGCGATCACTTTTCGCCACTGGCCGTTATAGTGACATTTTTTTGGTGCCTGCGCTTTCGGAGCACTTTCCAGAAATTTCGACAACAAAATTTTCGAGGCTATCTTTTTTTAGACCTTGGGGATCAGTTTGAGACACTTGCCATCATAGTGATTTTTCGCCCTCGCGTCGCCACATCATCGCCACCTCATCACTTGTAGTTGCTTGTGTGCCGCGCCGTGACCTCGTTAGTGTTCTAGGCTCGCGTCTCTAGTACGGTCTAGCCTAAGACCAGCACAGTACCGTCGTTGAGCATACTTTCAATACTGCATTGCTGTTTTGACAATTGCTGTTTTGCTACCATATTAGCCTTCCTACAGCTCTACATATTGTCTCCACGTGCTTGTGTCGACCCTTGGTAATCGCTTTGGCAATCTTTGGAGACGCTGATCCTTGTTGGTTGTTACATCGCCTTCCTCCTGTTTGGTAAGGACTTGTAAGAGCTTTGTATTTTGCTTGACGAATTGCGCGTGAACCACCATATTCCGTAGTTTCTAGGCATATACATTTGTGCTTTTTCCGTACTAACCATGACAGGCACAGAGTCGGCGAACGTTGACCCGGATAAGATGACGAATGCAGAGATGCATGCTCACTTCACCCATCTTTTGGGCGGGCATGCAACCGACGTGGATGGGCGCCTCGGTGATGTTGACGCCAAACTCACCGACGCGCTGGACAAGATCGATGGCCTCGAGGCAGCCTTCAACTCCAAGCTCGACGCCAAGTTCCAGGAGCTCTTGACTCGGTTGCGCCGCCTCGCCAACGTGCAACGCCGCGCGCCGTGTTCTCGTGCGGACGTTCCGACGGGTACGTTCTGCTGCAGCAGCACATGACGCGCCTTCGATGAAGGATACGAGGACTATGGAGGGAACGAGGATGAGCAAGTAGATGAGAACGTGCTGGATGACGAGGAGGTCCAACAACCTGCACCTGTCGTCCACGGCAGCTCAACCGCCGCTCTTCCACCTCCCCGTGCGTAATGATGATGATCATGTTGCTAAACTGAAACTGAATATTCCGCCATTTGAGGGTAGATATAATCCTTATGCATATCTTACATGGGAATTGGAAGTAGAACAACGCTTTGCATGTTTAAAATATCCTGATCATTTGCGTGTTAGTGCTGCTACTTGTGAGTTCACAGATTTTGCATCTATTTGGTGGTCTAAGCATTGTAGAGTACACCATGCTAATATTCCTACTACTTGAGTTGGTTTAAAACTTGCTATGCGTACTCGTTTTGTTCCTCCACATTATCAACGTGATTTGCTAAAAAAATTGTCTCGCTTAGAACAAGGAAAAAATTCTGTAGAAGACTATTATCAAGAATTGCAAACTGGCATGATTCGCTGTGGTATTGTAGAGGATAATGAGGCTATGGTTGCACGTTTCTTTGGTGGTTTGAATAAAGAGATTCAGCATATTTTAGATTATAAGGAGTACAACACTATTACTCGCTTGTTTCATCTTGCTTGCAAAGCTGAACGTGAAGTGCAGGATCGTCAACCACCATGGAGAAGAGCTAATGTTTCTGCAGGTCGTACATCGTCATGGTCTCCGCGACAATCAGCACCACCATCTCGTGGGGCTGCACCAGCGCCTACTACCTCCAAGTACACCGCGCCTGCATCACGAGCACCACCGTGCTACTCCACCACCATCTTGGTCCTCCTCGGAGTTCATCTTCGATGGCCTCCACGGGGAAGACGCGCGACATTCAATGTCGCAAATGCTTGGGATTTGGACACATAGAGAGAGAATGCAGAACCAAACGTGTCATGTTGGTGCTTGAAGACGGCGAATATGATTCTGCAAGTGATTTTGATGAAGATACGTTGGCCCTTATTGCTGCCCGTGATGGTGCCAATTCTGATTCTGAGAGAGAGATGGAGGTAATGGAAGCTGACACTGCTAGTTGCACAGCGTATGTTGAGCGTGCAATTGAGCAAAGCTGAGCATGATCAACGCCACAATCTGTTCCAAACATGAGGCGTTGTAAAAGAGCGGGCTATACGGATCATCATTGATGGAGGAAGCTGCAATAATCTGGCTAGCGTTGACATGGTGGAGAAGCTTTCTCTCCTACAAGACAGCGCACACATCCATACTACATTCAATGGTTTGAGAGCTCTCGGAAGCTCAAGGTAACAAGAAATACACGTGTGCATTTTACTATTGGTACATATTTTGATTTTGTTGATTGTGATGTTGTACCTATGCAAGCTTGTTCTTTGTTACTTGGTAGACCTTGGCAATTTGATAGAGAATCTGTTCATCATGGTAGAACTAATCAGTATTCTCTTATGCATGATAGAAAGAAAATTGGTCTCAAACCTATGACTCTGAACAAATATTAAAAGATGATCTTGCTAGAGCTAGTAGAGTAAAAAACGAGGAGAAAACTAAGAGTGAAAATCAGATTGTTGCTGCAGATTTTGTGCCACATAAGACTAATATTAAATCTGATTCAAACCATGCTACTGAAATTTGAAAAATCCTTGTTTGATTGCTAGCAAATCTGATATTGCTGAACTTGATGTGAACACTACTCAATGCTATGCTATTATTTGCAAAGAAGTTCTGTTTTCATTTGAGGATATGCCTACTTCTTTGCCACCTGCGGTTGCTAACCTTTTGCAGGAATTCATTGATGTGTTCCCACAAGATGTACCACCTGGACTACCACCTATCCGTGGGATAGAACACCAGATTGACTTGATTCCAGGTGCTTCGCTGCCCAACCGTGCGCCATATCGTACCAATCCTGAAGAGACGAAAGAGATTCAGCGACAAATTCAGGTTCTCCAAGATAAAGGTTACATTCGTGAGTCTCTTAGTCCATGTGTTGTTCCTATTATTTTGGTACCTAAGAAAGATGGTTCTTCGCGCATGTGTACTGATTGTAGAGCTATTAATAATATTACCATTCGATACCGTCACCCTATACCACGTTTGGATGATATGCTTGATGAGTTGAGTGGTTCTATTATGTTCTCTAAAGTTGATTTGCGTAGTGGTTACCACCAGATTCGTATGCAATTAGGAGATGAATGGAAAACAACGTTTAAAACTAAGTTCGGTTTATATGAGTGGTCAGTAATGCCTTTTGGTTTAACTAATGCACCTAGTACTTTCATGAGACTAATGAATGAAGTTTTACGTGCTTTTATTGGACGTTTTGTGGTGGTATACTTTGATGATATTCTGATTTATAGCAAATCTTTGGAGGAACATTTGGAATCATTTACGTGATGTTTTCAATGCTTTACGTGATGCACGTTTGTATGGTAATCTTGAGAAGTGCACCTTTTGCACCAATCGAGTTGCATTTCTTGGCTATGTTGTTACTGCGCAGGGAATTGAAGTTGATCCAGCCAAGATTGAGGCAATTGAGAGTTGGCCACAGCCAAAGACGGTCACACAAGTGAGGAGTTTTCTTGGCCTCGCTGGTTTTTATAGGCGCTTTGTGAAAGATTTTGGATCCATTGCTGCGCCGCTGAATGAGCTTACAAGAAGGATGTGCCCTTTGTGTGGGGCGATGCACAACAAGAAACCTTCATTATCGAAAGATAAGTTAACACATGCTCCATTACTCCAACTTCCTGATTTCAATAAGACTTTTGAGCTTGAATGTGATGCTAGTGGAATTGGTTTGGGAGGTGTGTTATTACAAGAGGGCAAACCTGTTGCATATTTTAGTGAGAAATTGAGTGGGCCTAGTCTGAACTATTCTACTTATGATAAAGAATTATATGCGCTGGTTCGGACATTAGAAACTTGGCAACATTATTTATGGCCTAAAGAATTTGTTATACATTCTGATCATGAATCTTTGAAGCATATTCGTAGTCAAGCTAAGTTGAATCGCCGCCATGCAAAGTGGGTTGAGTTTATTGAGTCTTTTCCTTATGTTATCAAACACAAAAAGGGTAAAGATAATGTTATTGCTGATGCTTTGTCGCGCCGTTATACTATGCTATCTCAACTTTTCAAGATTTTTGGATTAGAAACCATAAAGGAACAATACTTGCATGATGCTGATTTTAAAGATGTGTTGCTGAATTGTAAAGATGGTAGAACATGGAACAAATTCGTCTTTAATGATGGATTTGTGTTCCGTGCTAACAAGCTATGCATCCCAGATAGTTCCGTTCGTCTTTTGTTGTTGCAGGAGGCGCATGGAGGAGGATTGATGGGTCACTTTGGTGTGAAGAAGACGGAGGATGTACTTGCTGCACACTTCTTTTGGCCACGTATGCGTCGAGATGTTGAGAGATTTGTGGCACTGCACTACATGTCAAAAAGCTAAGTCTCGACTTAATCCACATGGTTTATATATGCCTCTTCATGTTCCTAGTGTACCTTGGGAGGATATTTCTATGGATTTCGTTTTGGGTTTGCCTCGTACACAGAAGGGGAGGGATAGTATCTTTGTTGTTGTGGATAGGTTTTCTAAGATGGCACACTTTATTCCATGTCACAAAACTGATGATGCTACACATGTTGCTGATTTGTTCTTTCGCGAAATTGTGCGTTTACATGGTGTGCCAAATACTATTGTTTCTGATCGTGATACTAAATTTCTTAGCCACTTTTGGAGATGTTTATGGGCTAAGTTGGGGACTAAATTGCTATTTAGTACTACATGTCATCCCCAAACTGATGGACAAACTGAAGTAGTAAATAGAACATTGTCTACTATGCTGCGGGCTGTTTTGAAGAAGAACTTAAAATTGTGGGAAGAGTGTTTGCATCATATTGAATTTGCTTACAATCGCTGCATTCTACCACTAAGATGTGCCCTTTTGAGATTGTGTATGGTTTTGTTCCACGTGCACCTATTGATTTATTGCCTTTACCATCTTCGGTGCAAAATGATTTGGATGCTACACAACGTGCTGAATTGATATTAAAATTGCATGAGACTATTAAAGATAACATAGAACGCATGAATGCTAAGTATAAAATTGCTGGGGATAGAGGAAGAAAGCATGTTGTGTTTGATGTTGGTGATCTTGTTTGGTTGCATTTGCGCAAAGATCGTTTTCCTGTATTGCGTCTAAGTTAATGCCACGTGCCGCTGGTCCTTTTAAGGTGTTAGAGAAAATAAATGATAATGCATATAAACTTGAGCTTCTGCAGAATTGGGTCCGGTAAGTCCTACATTTAACATTGCAGATTTGAAGCCTTATTTTGGTGAAGAAGATGAGCTTGCGTCGAGGACGACTTCAATTCAAGAAGGGGGCATGATGAGGACATCCCATCTATTGATACAACCGCTACCTACAGCCACACAAATACAAGGACCAATCACTCGAGCTCGTGCCAAACAACTTAACTATCAGGTACTTTCGTTTCTTGGAACTATTCCTCATATACATGAGAATATGATGCTGCCTAAGTCAGATTTGTTTGTTACTCTTAGGAATGATGGACCTAGCATGGATGTGGAGGACAAGCATTGGAGCATGATCACACATGGAGGAGATGGCAGCAAGCACTTGAGGATTGAAGATGATGCCACAAGTGGAGATTTCAGAACTTTGAAGCCACCATAAGAAGAGATGAAGACATGGACGAAATATAGAGTTCTCCACTTCATAATTTCGTCCATAGCATAATATGGTGCTGCGTCACCTTTAGTTTTGGGCCAGGCCCATGTCATTTTCAGGAATTAAGTCAGCCACTTTTTAGAGTCCGTATTGAAGGGGAAAGGCCTTCTAGGATTTGGTTCGGCCACCATACGTATGGCTGGTGAAACCCCATTTCCTTTAAATACCCCCATAGCCGTCACGTTTAGACTCGGATTTGATTAGATTAAAAGTTAGCCATTGCTGCAACTCTCGTGTACTTCTTTTGAGGCCAACGCCCAGAACAAGACCGACTATTCGGAATCCCACCTTTTCAATAAAGTTTTCATCTATATCCGCAATACTTCTGAATGCATTATTAGTTCTTACTTGTTCTCGATTTTAGGTAGGAATTAAGACCCTCGCTGGTCAGGCTGATTGTGCATCCGCAAGATCAGTAACTCCCGGAGATTGTCCTAGCGATTGCATTGGCGCACGAGCTTTGCACATGTAGTCGGATCGTCAAGCACGAACTCCATCAACAAATCGACACTATCATACTCTCATCGAAAGATCGGCCACCTTTGCCCTATCACTATCATATATACAATCTACCAGTATGTGGGGTATTATGCTTCTGGGAAGTCTAAACCTGAGTAAAATCATTGTATCTTTGAGGAAGATTTTGGGCCATTTTCGAGCCCATCACCAAACCTCAAAAGGGGGTGTCTTGCATCCCTGGTGTTGCATATCGAACGCCCATACGCCGCCCAAGGCTCCCCATACCTATCACTCAATGAGTTCCATGGATCCTGAAGTCTCACGAAAGAGGAACCATATCAGAAGTCTAGTGACTAGGTCTTCCACCCCTCAATTGTCTTGTCCAACGACCTACGCGGTGAATAACCTATGGAAAGTAGAGATGCAAGTTGGCCAAGATTAGCGTACCCTCTCCCCTATTTGGTTAAAAATGAATTAACAATTTTGAATGACATCATCATTATAGTTCAACTTTTGCACAAAAGAGGGTAAAAGGTTTCCTAATGTTGCCCTACTTGCATCTATAATGGACACAAACAACAACCGATCAGATAAGGGAGGAGCTCGGTGATGCCCCCTAACCAAGGGCTCCATGCAAAATAGGGTTGTCCCTCCCTGGCGAGCGCAACCAGGACTTCTGGGGTTTCAGTTAAAAAAATGACTTCTCAGGTTCTACCATGCGGTGCGGGTGTCACCCTACATTGCTAACATCAGTTTTCATGGAAGCATCCCCAATCCAACGAAGCGCTACGGGACAGTATCATCGAGACTACTAACTTATCTACAAATACCAACCAGCCAAGTCCATCCCGCGGATAGGTCACCTCAGGCCAATACCATGGAGGTCACACCTTCTACTAACCTTTGACGAAAACAAAAACATTGTGACGCATTTACGCATTTTGTAAATTACGAACCAAGCAGATAGTCACCCAATCGTCTTAGGTCCAGAGCAGATGGTATTTTTTGAAGCAATGGAGCGATGTAGAGGTCACTTCTTTAGGATCCCATGACGTTGGTAGAACCCAAGGGAATAACGCGACGGGATCTTCATGAATCCATCCCTAGAGCGGCTCATCAAGTGATTACTCTCGCGCAATCAGCCAACAGAAGACCGCGCCCCTCAACATGGACTAAAAAGGTGCGGTGTGCCCTTTGCAAACAATGAGGCTGCCCGATGAAGTCATCAATACTTGACCAGACACCCGGGGTCTATATATAGTGCACACAACATCATCTACCATCAAACAGTTACTGTTAAAGTGAAACTCGTGGTGTTGTCACACCTCACATGCTGTCACACTTGACACTAATTACGTACCAAATGCCACCGCTAACTAATTTACAAAATCTCTCGCCCAACACTTCCAACAAACTTGCCTTATCCTAACAAACTTGGCAAAAGTATCTCATCAGTAATATACAATACCAACAAAACTAGTTAACAACCTTATTTTTAAAAACAAGCATGTGAGTGTAGTCGCATCTCGCATCCAGTGGCTAACCCGAGCTCCCATTGCGCTGCCTCTCCCATCCTTGCCGAACCCCTCTGGCGTGCTTGCGCTCAACCCTGGCGTCACGCCGACCTGTGGCCACTGTCGCTTGGTGGCGTTTGTTCTAATGTTGTCTTGCGGTTGTTGGATGTCATCTTGTTTTAAGTGGTCGGGTGTTTAGGCCTTGTATTAGAATTGTAAGAATGTTCTTTCTATGAATGCAACGAAACGCAAGCTATGTGTTTTCTTGAAAAATTAATGGACTCAAAGGAATCCAATCGATGTGCCTTGAGCTACATCTAAATCGTGAGTAAACTGTTCCTATAACTAGTTCTTCTATTATGTTATTATAAATGTTCTGTGTAGAATAATTTGGTATAGTTACCTAGTTAAGTAGGTCAAGTGTTCTATAACTTGGTTTATGATAATGTGTATGTGCTAGTTAGGTTACTGTGAATGTTTGGTATACTGTAGATATCCATTTCGGTTACAGTGCATAAAAGCAACTTTCGTCAAAGGAACAGGGGTCAGATGAACCACCACTGGTCACACAACCTCTTCATATAAAGCTTAAGGTATGCATGCTTATCTGCTAAGTAGTATCTTCCAAAGCATCTGCATTCTGCAGCAGTCTTAAGAAAGAAAAATGGGGTTTAGGTTCAGGTTTCAGCTTAACCCATGATCTTCACACACATGCTGAGTTGCTAAAACCATCTATGGCTCTATGCAGTTCCTTGTTTCACATAGTGCCACTGCATCTCCTGCTGTTAGTGATCTGTAAATGTTGTCCATGCAACTGGGAGAAAACTGTGACCAACTGACTTTTCCAACAGATTCAGGTGTTCTTTCTTTGTTTTCTTCATTGAGGGGAACAGATTCAGGTCTTCTGGGAGTTGAGTTTAGGCAACTTGTACCTTTCGGCTTCTGTTTTTGTAATTTTCCAGGTTCTCATACGTACCTTGTGAGCATGCAACTTTAGGTGCATCCTCCATCCCCAGGTTTGTAAAGCCACTTCTGATTATTTTCTCTTTTTTTATTTCCAAGAAGAGGTGAAAAAAATCCATACTTAACAAGAAGGAGCATTATTTTTCTTTAAAAAAACTGAGTATAATGACTACACCTTCAAAATTTTGTTCGAGGAAAGGGGAGAAAAATGGATGCCTAATTCACATGAACATGCTTAGTCTTTAAGTTTTTTTTTCTTACAAAAAGGAACTAAGTCTGAAGTTGGAAGACGACCTTGGATACTCATAATAATAAAAACCACATGTTTCCTGTCCCCTGTTGTCTCAACTGCCCGCAGGAACATGCCAATCTCTAGATCTATGATCAAATTGATGGGCAATAGATCAGATCCAAATCAACTATTTTATTAAAGATGAGTTAAATGCACGATATGCCATTGCATATTGCTTGCCAAGTGGTGCTCAGCATACACGTGATCGTTTCTCACTGCACACGATTATTTTGTGATGATGCATGATTTTGTTCTCATTTCTTTCCTTCCCGAGAAGGAGAGAAACTCGATTTCTTGTAAGATCACACAAAAATATCACACATACTTTTTTTTCTTCAGTTTTCCAGGATAAAATGGTGATTGCAATCTAGTCGTTGCCTTGTTCGCTACCCAAGATTACAATACTGAACGGAGCCTTTTAGTCTTTACCCTTACGGCACATGGTGTTTTTTCTTGTGTTAGTTTTATGGGATATCTTGTGTAACCAAGCGATTGATACGACGCTAATTGTTGGGTGATAACTTGCACAAGAGAAAAGACCATTTTTTCTGAAGAAGAGGATAACCCCACCCTATGTATCAATTGATGCATATATCCATATATTATTAGCTACTAACGAGTGGCAAACAAAGTTGTATAATAAAATCAGATTAGAGTAATAAAATTAATAAATGAATGGCTAAACATTTTTTTAGAAATGGGGATACCCGACCTCTGCATTAATAGATGTATACAACCCTTTTATTAAAGCAAAAACGTATATAATTCAAAGTTTACAACTCAAAGATCATTGAGAGTCGATACGACTATCAGCCATCGCCATCGTAAGGAAATCAGAATCCGCTTAGCATCTTGTATTCTACTAATAGGCCGTCAAGTTGCCCGGTAAAAAATATCGTGTGCAACCATATGAACACGGGTGCATTCAGAAACCATGCATTCTTGCTGATCCTCCCATATCCACGACAGCCTATCGCCAATAAGAAGTGACCTACAAAAGCAACCTTGAGATGTTAAGCTTCTATAGCGGTACAAAAGTAATACTCCCTACATTTATAAAAAGGATGTCTGAGATTTTTCTAAGTTTAGACGATGTATGTTTAGACAAATCTAAGATATTCTTTATTGGATCGCGGATGTAATGAGTTTGATTCGATCTAATCAGAATAGGTAATTGCATAAGAAAATAAGTTGGAGATTTACATCACATATAATCACCCGCACTAATTACGGTCTTATATGCATAATTTACTCTTGCAATTTCCACGAAATGGTTAATGCAATTTACATCACACCTGCTACTATGTTTAGTGTACCGTATTCTACACGATCCGTATCGTGACATATATATATATATATTGTTAGAAAACGTTTTTATTGTACGTGTAAGATTGCTAGTAGCCTAGTAGGAGTAGATAAGTGCTAGAGTATCTACGCATTTACTTGTATCATCAAACGGAAGAAGATACGAAGCGTAAACAATGCTCAAAAGGGCCAAATAAATATTTCGCGGCAAGGAGAAGAGACCAAAAGCGAGAGGAAGCCCCAAAGGCAAAAGACATGGGAACGTCGAGTCGGCAGACGGCAGCCGCCCCCAGTGCACATCCGACGGCCATCCTCAAACACTCCGCGGGAATCCTGAAGCTCACGATCACGGACGCCCGATCCGGGCACCCCGCCGCATCTCCCTCGCCACTGTCCCGCCGTAACCCCGTCCAGCTCAGCTCACTCCCACTCCCCACCGACTCCTGGGTCCCGCCCACACATCATTAATCCGCTGCACCATACAGCTACAGCACCACCTTCCAACCACCCCCGCCGTCCCGTGGGGCCTGCTTCCAGTCGGACCCACATGTCAGCGTAGATAACACGCTCACGTGGCTTCCCACCGCCCCAGCCGTTGGTTCGTTACCATCCCGCGCCGTACGGCTCGCAACGCAGCGAGCGGTGACTTGTTCACAATCACAAGCAGCTGTGCCTGCCCCCCGTGTGTGTCGTCTTCCTCCCGGCGAACGAGCCAGCGATCGGACGCTGGTCCAATCCACACAACACAGGACACACCCCTGTTTCACCGCTCCCCCCGTTTCACCACCTCCACTTCTTCCGCTGCAAGCCTGCAACCACCTCCTGACCTCCAGGTGCCCCCCTCAAGTCTGAACCCTAGAGATATCATATCCTCTTGCGCCGGCCGAGCTGAGGCGGCCGCGCCAACTGCCCGTCTCCAATCATCCATGCCGCGGATCCAGCCCGTAAGTGTTTCTCTCTGCCTCCGGTTCTGCAGCTTTGTTACTGCTGTAATGTTTCGCGGTAAAGGCCTCTGTTTTGCTCTGCTCTGAGTGGGATCGGACTGAATTTGCTCTGGTGACGCGACTCTCCAAGATGCCCCCGGCGGGGTTCTGCTTGTGGCTGGAGAAGCTTCGCGCCCGTTTTTGTTTAGGATTTGTGGAGATTGAGGGAGCTCAGCCACCCAATCCATAAACACGCTGTTGTGCTACTCTGCTATTTACTTCGACTACACTACGAGTACATGTTAACATTTGAGTAAGTTGCAGCTTTGGACAAAATCATCATGAACCTAAAGTTGGAGCAAGGTGTTATGTGCTGATTATTCCCTGATTCTCTTCGCTTGTTTCTTTGGTGCCTACACTATCACTTTAGTCCAGCTCTAGTACTACAATCTACCTGCCCAAGGAATAATACTCGTAGAACCTAGAAAATGCCAAGGCAATACTCAGTGCTGCACATCCTGTAACGCATCTTGTAGAGATATTTTATCATTTGCCATACTTTTCTCTAAACTTCGATTCTTTGCACACATGGCCACCACTTGCCAGTGATCCTTAATTATGCTAGTGTAAAACAAGATGCACCAAACATAGCACACGCCCGTCTTTTGCTTAGGTTTTGGTCACGATGAGGCAAACATTGTACTCCAGTTGGGGACAACGTTCTGCAAATACCAAAAGTGTACCATTATCCTACAACTAATTGTTTCTGTGCTGCACTCCAAAATTGTATCATGTCCTGCCTGTTCCCATTTTTAAACGGAAGTGGATCGCTCCTGGTATTATGTTTATTCAGATTTTCTCAAATTCATTTTATAGTACGGAGTATGTAGTTTACCTTCAGATCACAGTTTTCAGGCAATTCTCAAATCATAACATGCAAAATGCTGCAGGTGTTTGATGAAGCAATGGACCCATTTCTTGGCAGATTGACTGTACAAGAGACCACTAGCCAATCAGGATGTACAGATCAGAATGGTCTGCCCTTACTCAGTCGGCCTTCTCTTGGCACACAGCTTTCTTTAGGCGAGCTCAACGAAGGGCCTACCATGTTCAAAGATTCAGCAGTGGCATCGCCATCGGTGTTGTTATCCTGCAAGTGCAGCTGTGATATCGGAACCAACTTTGAGGCGTTTGCGACTGTAATGTCACGGCTACATCAACACCTTTCGGATGCAAGTGTAGAAATTGATTACACAGAGTACTTGGCTTTGATGAAGCTGGAGGTCGATCAACAGCTTCATAAGCTCAAGGAGGACACGGTGCTCTTGAAAAGCTATAGACTGGTCCATGATAGCGATGCAAATGCTTCGTGCCCTATGGTATGTCGTCATGGAAAGGTAATGGAGATAGATGAGGGGTTCAATGACCTAAAGCTTCTGTTGGTAGTGGTGTTCCGGCAGATTAAGGAGATGCTGAGCCTGTTCAATGCTTCAGTTCACGAGCTTCGGTGGGAGCATGAATTGCAATTAGAGGTCACCGGCATTATGATTGGGGATTGCATCAGAGGCCTTGAGAATGAGCTAGAGAGGAAGTTTTATGAGCAAAGCTCCGTTGTCAACAGTCTAAGAAAGAACTGGAATGAGACTGTGCTTCAGTGTGGTGCAATCCGCGAAGAACTAATTTCTATATCGGATATGCTATTACCTTCAGACGATGAATCGCATTATTCCCGCAGTGAATATGAACATTTGGGTAGCAGGAGTAACAGATGCAAATACAATCTCTCCAGAAGGAAAACAGGGGAGGAGCACTCTCCATCTTCTACTCTGGAAAGGAAGAACTCTGCAACACAGAGATCTATAAGTCCCAGAGAAGTAATTTCTGAAAAGTCTGACTTTCGACATCTGAAGGGTATGGCTAGGGAAGAAATCATAAACTACTTTAGATCTGAGATTAGTAAATTAAAGAGGTTGCATGAATTGTATTTACAAGATAAAACGGAAGAGCTGTTCAAATTCAAACGAGAGAAGGCATCATTAGATCTTAAGCATGATGTAGAATTTGAGCCTCTAAGAAAGAAAGTTCCTGATATCATTTCAAAGGTTGACCAAATCATTTCGAATACCATAAAGGTGCCTAAAGTTTACAGCACCAGTGAGGCGCTTGAGGAAAATAGCAGATTGAATAATAAAGTTGATTCACTATACCGTGAAAACCAGCACCTTAGCGATTTGCTTGCAGAAAAGATGAAGGATATCAAGGAATTGTCGTGCCAGATATCTGATGCTAGCAGGAAAATATCGCTTCAATTGTCACTTGAAGAAAAACTTATGAGACAAGTCCATACCTTTGAAGGAGACTATGAGGATCTATATGTTGAAAGCACTATTAGAGATGAAGTATACCGAACTGTTACAAGAAAATTTGTTGAGGACTGCAGGACGAGCATGGAGGATGCCTCACGGAATTCTCAAGCAGAATTGTCCTCACTTGAAGCCAAACTCTCAGAAAAGGAGGAGGCATTGTGTTTAGCTAATGAAGAGAATCAGAAGTTAAAAGAAAAGTTATTGTTATTAGAAAAGGAGAATTATATACAAAACAATCAGGAACATCCGGAGTTAACCAAGCAAGAGAGCGAGGAAATGGTACTCCGTGATATCGAGATGGAGCCTCATGTATCACCAAGAAGATCATTCGAGAGTTCTGAGCAGAGTATGGAGGATAAGGAGCTCACCAAACTGAGTCAGACTTTAGAGATTGCCTCAACTGCCTTGCAGGAAGTTGAAAACAAAAAAATGGACTACAGTGGGTTTCTAGGTAAAAATGAACACATAGTGCAACTAGATTTCATTATGGTATCTATTATGGATTTATCAAAAGAATTTGTGGAGATTGAACATAAAATGTCAGGGGATACCAACGGAAACGAGAAAAGGTATATGCACCTATCTTCTGAATATAATACATGCTGTTGATTGTCACACAAATTGATATGGGTATTGTTGAATTCAGGTCGGATAATCTGAGTGATCAATGCAACCATGTGGTACAACGGGCAATAGTACTAACAAAGAAGGGCCTCTCGTATAAGCAAATGCTAAACACAAGACGCGTAGAGATTCGAAAAGCTGAGGCTGAGGTATTTCTCTTCTAATCATATCTAATGTTGCTTAGTTTTAAACAAGGGATCAATCTTTTTTATTGGTCATGTACTCTTATGTCAAGAAGTTTCTAGCTCATAAAGGTATTTCTTATCCCCGTGAAGAGAAGGCACTTCTTATATCTGGTTATATTATCACGTACTCGGTGAATTCTCTCAATTGGATGCATGAATACATGCAAGAAGATTTTGTGCAAGCTGTCCATCGATTTGTCAAATAAACCAGTGTTTTTGTTAGCTCGGTCGAGTTATTTTGATCACTTGTGAGCCCCATTCATTAGTTTGATTCAGTAATTTCATTATTATTTATGCATCTGGAGGTAATATTAATAGATGGTTACATAAGCATGTTCATTCTGTAATTGTTCAAGAGGGTTCACAATGATTTGACAAATAAGTTCATTGGCAACATTCATGTGAGTCTATTTTTGGAGAACATGCTAGCATGTCAGTGATTACTCTGGTGCTATGAAGCCATTTGAATTCGATTTGGACACATTGCAAGTTATTTGTTTGAGTCCTCTCGAAAAAAAAGTTATTTGTTTGAGCATGTTATTTTAACTGCAAAATCACATATATACTAAATTCATCTTATAACCTCTTCAAATGTTTTCCCATTTGATTCAGGTTGACATTTTGGAAAACAAGGTTAGTGCACTATTAAGTCTTGTGCAAAAGATATATGTGACTCTCGAGCATTATTCTCCTGTCTTTCAGCAGCATCCTGGCGTAAGTATACCTTGTGGACAATTGCTAACTTTCTCATCTTTCCTGGTTCTGTAGTCACATTAAATTTCTTCTCCTTGATCATTGTTATTTCGGTACATGCAAATTACTTTGAATAAATGTGTTGCTAAATTTGACACTTTCTGTGGTCATTGCATATTTTTGCCTACTATAAGTGAAAGTTCAAAATAAGTGGTTTCTTTTAATAGTGACATGCTTCGGTACTTGTATGTATGTCCAATATGATGACAGATCAGTAGTATTTAGTACTCAGAAGGAAGAATTTTACTCATAGTTAATTCCATGTGTGCAGTTACTGGATGCTTTCTTGAAGACATGCAAGCTTGTTGCAGGTCTACGATGTAAACAAAAAGATGACTTACAAGATGCAAAATAAGTTAGAGCTTCTAGGTGAGATAACGTTTCTTATCTAGCACTAATGGATATGTTCAATTTGTAAATTTTATCAGTGAACAGTCCAATAGAATTGATTAGATTTCTTTGGAACTATCTTATGATTACTTTTAGGTACTCTGTATTCATATTACTCACTCCGTCCCAAAGAGGATGTCGAATGTATCTATATTTAGAGAAATCTGCGACATCTTTTTTGGGATGGAGGGAGTGCATTGTATGTTGTCAACTGCTTATATGGGAAAAATTATTGTTGTTAACCGTAACCAGCTAGCATATTCTCTAATCTCTATCAGTATGAAGGAGTGACATGTTACTGTAGGTTTGGCTAGTCACCTCAAAATCCCCACACTACCATACTGTTTGAATAGAGAATGTATCATTAGTGCCTTACAAACTGCATCTCTAAATATATGCACTATTATGTTTCCATCTCAACTGGTTATTTTGTATGAAGGCATTTAATTATTGCTGCTTATCATTGATATACGTTTGGGATTTTGCAGATAGCGTAGGTTCTAAGTATAGGCGAGAGAGGTTTAACAGGTGCTAGAAAGCTATTGATGTTATGATGGAGAAAACAATAATCCCATTAAGAGCCTCTGGCCTTGACTATGAAAATGGACAGTCATTATGAAGCTGTGTGGGTCTATCAGGGAGAATTTTGAAACCTTGGCTTACGGATAGAAGTTAGGTGCCGCTGCACGTATATTTCTGATTTCTATATGCATATGGCTATACAAAATGTAATTAATTGGTTCAGTTGTTTCGTGGCTGGTCACTCCGCACAAGGTATATTCACATGTTGTATTGTGTATGTATAAGTCAATATTAAATAGCATTTTAATGTACAAGTTACGGCATGTCAATGTGATGGTATTCTTTTTCCGGCAATTTGTGTATACAACTATACATGATGTTGCTCTTGTACTAGCCATATATCGTGTACTCCGTAGTAAGAACTCCTTTTGGCTGCAACGCCAGGGAGACGGTTGAGCTTTTTGCACTGTATTGTGATCACACAACCCAAATCTTAGCTCTCCTAGGGATTGACCTGGCCGGTATTACCGAGCTATCGGATATTTTTGACATTGCCAGGGATAGATGTGTGGTTCAGAAAAAGAAAGCTTCGGACTTGGTGATCACTGCATCCTTGTGGAGCATTTGGCTTTCAAGAAATAGGAAGGTTTTTGACAATATCGATGCTCCAATTCAAGTTACAGCCAAGCAATGCTGGGAGACTTGTAAACTCTGGTCTCATAGAGCTAGGAAAGATGAGAAATCTGCACTTTCTTTCTGGTTCTTAGATTGGGCAGCTTGATGCTTAGTCGCCTTTGGGTGTCCCTCTCTCTGTAAATATTCCTCTCGGTCCACCCTTGTATCCTCTGGTTTTGTAACTCCTTGAGCTGCCTTAGCTCCTTTTTAATAAAATGTAGGTAGGGGTTTTTCCCCTCCCGATACCCTCAAAAAAAAAAACATGTATCAAGCTGTGCAATTGTTGGTCATGATTGAAGTACTTTTTATTTATTTCAAAGTTGTTGAAGCTACATGGTTAACTTGTATCCAAGCAGTGCGTGGATGGTTGATTGATATAACTGTTGTGGACTTGTGATCATTATTTCGATATTTGCTTGAGCAATAGTTGACTCTTGACTGCATGCCTGCATCTGAGGTAAGTGCCTGCTATTTGTCTTATTTTGTTCACTTTGAAGTACCTATTTGTCTCTCCTCAAGTATCCTATTGCATTTGTTGTTAGAATAACTTTTGGCTACTGACCTTCGGACGACTGTTGACTTAAACTGAGTTAAGTTATGTTGGTATGCTTATTGCTGATTTGTGAACTATATACATCTTTGGGCACGTGTCCTACTGTTGATTGAAATTTTCATTCGGAGCAAGATCTCACATAAGCATCTTCATTTTTTTTATTGCACAAACTTACAGCTAAACTAGTATTCTTCCTTTCCTTTTCACATATTTTTGATATAAACCTTCTTCAAGACATTACCACGTATCCAAAAAAAAAACTTGCTAAAACAAATGCAAAACACTACTAGGCGATTGTGATACAAACATAATTTTACATGAATTGGTATGAGATTCAAGAGCTGGACGCTCTAAACAACAGGCCTAAGATCGCCATCTGGTTCACTTGCTATAGCATTCCATGCTAGTAATGCAGCACCAACAGCTGGTTCGACCTGCAGGGAAACAAAAATAGATTCGATGAAAATTATTTTGGACATTTGTCGTAGGATCTGATATATTCCTTCCTGATGTCGATACCATTTATTTTACTATATTAAACATTTTTAAACTAATTTTTAACTTTGTTCCTGATGCAACTAAAATCTTGTCTGAAATATTTTTTCACATCAATCTCTTAATTAAAGGCATTATGGTCTGAAAAAAAAGTTCAATGATAGTTCTGTTCACCTCGGGATGTATCGGATAGGCCCCTGGATAAGTCTTGGTAACACAATCTATGACTTCCTTTCCAATGTCCCACTTCTTGTTTGCCTCAAGAACCTTACCAACCAGAACCAGTGGAAATAGATCTTTTCCATCTGCAAAATCAGAAGGTCAAAAACATCTTGAGATTTTTGTTCACGAGGTAAGCGAATACAGACAATTCAGAGGTTCTATTTTTTGTGAGCACCCCAAATTATTTTCCGTCTGTAATTTTTATCTGAAAGTGCCCTGAATGTTTGTGCAAGGCCTGTTATGTATGTCATTCAGAAAGAAGTTCCATGTTCACCTTCCCCACTCAGCGCAAGTCTCTGCACCACAGCCTTAACACTGGAAGCTAGTTCACCAACTGAATTGTGCAAGATCTTGTTTGCTACTTCGTCGCCGGCTTCGGCAGATTCTACCACAACAGGGAGAATATCAGCAATGCGCGCCCAAGATTGGTCTTCATATGTCCAGCTGTTATGAGAAGAATGAACAGGTAAGTAAACGTTGCAGTTTTCATAGTAGCGCATTATTTACAGTATTTCATTCTGTATCTATATGGTTCAGCACTTCAGCTCACGTAGTGTCAGAAGATGGATATTCATATATGGTGTAGGTTTGGTAACCGAATTCTTTAAGTGCTAAATAATTTTAGAGACTTTCATGTGAAGTAAAATCAAACAAATTTCATGAGCCGAAAGGCTTTACCCTATCAGTTCGTCTGGTGACGCGAGGCCGAGGAAGTCGAGGATATTGTTTGTGAGCATTGTTTCAGGACCACGGCCATCATAGGCCCTTACAACTGCTGTCAATGCCTGTGCAGAAATCCCATATCCGCTGCACATATATTGGAACACAACCAGATAACAGAATCAGTAGTTGCTTCTTAACCAATTTACCCCACTTCAAAGATAGGATGGAAGTCAAAGATACATCAGAATTAGCACGTAATACCTCCTTTATTTCATAACATCTTCTGCGCGCGCATAGTTGCATACTGAGGAGTTCAAGGTACAGTACAAGTAAAGAGGTGAGTGTCTAACCTGCCCCAGTCACCTAGCACTGGCCCTGCACCAGCTGCCCGGGCTTCCCTTCCGTCATTGGTGAAGCCATAGGCTATGGTCCCTGTCCCTGCGATGAGCACGCAGCCGTGGAGCTTGCCCATGGTGCCGCTCGCCAGCGCTGCCACAGCGTCGTTCTCGACGAACAGCGTGACATGGCTCGGAAAAATCTCCCTAGAACAAACGTTAATTTCGAAGTCAATTCGGAGCATTAGGGAACACAACAGTAGACTTAATAGGGTTGTCGAACCCGGTGAAGTAAAAGTGCTGGTGTCAACTTTTAAGCAGCAGTGTTCGATCATTTGTAGCAATCCAAGGAAAGAGAAATTAGAAAATAATTGGATTTCTACAAGTAAAGCTTCAGTGGAATAATCATGGAACGCGGTTCCTCTGATTAAGCTTCCTTGTGGTTTTCACTGCCAAGTAAGAGGTATGCACCTGAGCCAGCCCAGCATTCTGTGCTGGTCAATGGGGTGGTTGACACCGGCTACGGCCAAGCAGACCGCGGACACGTTGGACCGTTTCCGGCGAGCCTTGAGCAGCGCCTGCGCCATCACTCGCTCCAGCGTCTCCCTCGCCCTGTCCTCTGCTCAACCCAAAACAACGGCAACGCCGTGATCGGTAACTGGGACTTGTTCAAAATCGAATCTCAGTGCTCGTGTGATTCTTGCGTGGCTGGTGGGTATAACGTACCTCCTACGGAGTTCTGGTTGGAGCATCCGGCGATGGCGCGGGAGAGGACAGGGAGCGGGTCGGCGAAGGGCATGGCGGCCGGGATGCAGACGCAGACGGTGTTACTGGCGCCTCCGTCGACGCCGAGCACGACGTTGCACCCCGTGCGCGGGCTCTGGCAATCTTCCATCTGCCATATCTCCATCGCCGTGTACCTCTGCATCCTCCTCTTCCTTGCTTGCTTGCTCACCCTAGACTGACAGACAGACAAAGGTATCTTCTCCTGTCTGCTCCTACCACCAGATGCTGCTAGCTCGATTGGTGAGTGCAGCTTTGTTATCATACATATATATACTTAGAGGTAGTGGGTGCACTAACAAATCGCATCTAATGGCGACATGTTTCGTTGAGGAGAAAGGGACGGGGTGGAGGAGGAAGACGAAGGTGACGCAGGGAAACGAAATTGCAAGGGCGGCTGGACGTCCTGTCCGCACGCGCGTCCAATGGTGCGACGGCCGAGTTGTTTAGCTACGCCGGAGGTACTCACGCCCTTCATTTTAGTAATCCACGCGCCTTCTGTCATTTGCTGCCCAAGTTACTGTTTGTTACTGACAGCAGTGGTATAGAATTCTGGACACTTTTGAGGTAGTACATATATTTACTGCACGATTTTTTTGTTGTTTGTAAACCTATTGACAGGTGCGTTCTTGATTGTATCTCTGGTGGTGATGCTTTCGTTACAACCATTTCGGTGCTGGGAGAAGATTCCATGCTGTTGTTCTTGGTAAAAACGGGGGTAGAAGTTGGGCAGAAGTTAAAATCAAGCCTGGCATTGTAAAAGTCAGCTTCCTTTCCCGAAACAGAGGGCAGAAGCTCTGCCATTCGGTTACTCGGTTACTGAAAGCTTTCTAGTAGTATCTTTTTTCCAAATGGGCTACCCCTTTCCATTAATTTATCAACGGAAATAACTAGTCTTCGCAACAAAGAAAAGGAAAAGGGTAAAAGGAAATTGTAATAGCTCAATTTGGAGGACGCTATAGATAGGTAACTAGCTTCCTATCTACCGGATTTCCTTGCTTCTTTCTATTACCTGTAGTTACAGGGAAGCACATATGTTTCTGTCTGAAGCTTAAGCATTTCTTGATTCAGTCACTAGATTATCCTTGTTCGTTGTCAGAACTACCGCAGTCTACAGTTTACATGGTCTCCATGGTGAACAGTCAGGGTGGGCATAAAAACCGTGAAACCAAAAACCGAACCGAAGTCGAAACCGAACTAATCAAAATCTCGGTTTTTTCCATTAACCGCTATTTTTTCGGTTTCCATTTATACTAACCGAATTAAATTTGGTAGAATTCGGTTTTTAGCCCCACCAACCGAATAGACCGAATTAAGTAACCTACCATCAATTTGTGCATAAACCGATCATTCCATAAAAGTCCAATTGCGTTTGATGTTCCAAAAATTATTCGTTCAATGTATGACTTTGGTCTTTGATGTACTAGCTTTTTCTGAATATAGCGTGAAGCCTGCATAATAGAACACGTCGCTCGAAGTCTTAGTGATGCACCTGTATCATAAGTGCCGCAGCCTACCAAATAGCATCCCTCCACGATTGGTGCTCATTTGTCGATTTCTTGCGCAGTTGATGCTTTTTCTGTTGATATGTCAATCACTATTTGCTTTCTTCGGTGATGCCTACTATTTGTTCAAGTGAGTAGGTTCATTCGGTTTTAACCGAAAACCGAACCGAATTTGTCGGTTAACCGAATCTTAGGTTTCCTAAATTTTCATGCCAATTTCGGTTACCATTGTTGAAAACCGAATTTGTTTAAAAACCATAAAAACCTAACCGAAATTTCGGTTAAAACCGAATGCCCACCCTGAGTGAACAGTACCAACACCATTTTTTGTTAGCCCACCCACATGCTCTGGTTGATGAACAAATTAAAGCCATGGCTCCTCCATGTGTCGTGCAACTTCACGCTAGTCTACTCCCCTGACGCCATCGTCCAACAAGCGCACGCTGCCATCGGCGTCAGACAAGATCCATGAAATCATCTGTCTTTGCGGAAACGATAGTATATATCTCCACGAGCAATTTCTTAATCTGCTGTGGTCGTTGTTACTACCTTTGATTCTGCATTTTCTCTGTTCTCTCCTTTCATTTGATAAACCCTCGAACGCCTCCTGTGCTGCCAAATGTCGGAACCACTGGTATCGAAGCCGCGGACATTCAGAAACAGACATAAGCCTTATGTCATGTTGGATAACTCCGGCACTCGCATCCAAACAAAAATCCGTGAAAACTAAGCGTATCTGGAGCTATCTCGAAAAGCCAGTGGATGACTCTACCTCCATGCAGCCTCCTCATCCAAATGGCACCGTCATTACGAACATAATATCAACTCATCGTTCTGAGGTCTGACCTAGTCACATCTTGCGATATGCTGCATGCAAGCAATATTCTTGACTCGGCTTTTCTGGGAAACAGTCGTTATTTGTCCATTAGGAACTACAGTGTGATAGAATGCAGCCAGTTTTTAATGGAATTGTAGTAACTGTTAGAGCTATATTTGTATATTGTATTTCCCCACTTGTTAGGGGGTTTTCCTGCATATTTCCACCTGTACATGTACTACATATTGTGGCCTTTGGCCCTTGAGGAATACAAGCTGTCTATTCCTATCATGGTATCAGAGCCCACGTTAGGGTTCCTGTGACCGCCGTCAGCTCGCCCCGGTCTTCTTCCGCTTCCCGATTTGGCCGCCGTCGTCGTCTTTTTTCTCTGGATCCCGATTCCATCACAGCCCCGAATTCCCCAATTCCCCATCCACCAAAATCGCCCCGAATCCCCAGCAATCCCCACGCCCGAGCTCCCCCATCGCCAAAACCGCCGCCGCCGGACCGTTTTCGTCCCGCCCCGCCGCCGCCGGACCCGTCCCGCCGCCGCCGGACCCGCCCCGCCGCCGCCAGACCGATTCCCGCCGGTCACGCCGGCCTCCTGCTGCTCCGCCGGTCTCGCCGCCGGCCACCCCGCCGCCCTTTGCCGCCCCGCCGGCCTCGTCTCCCCGTCGGTCCGTCGGCCCCGTAGTGCCGATCGAGATCGAGATCGATCTCCGATCTCTGCTTCTCCCGCCCACTTTCGGCCCAGGTCGGCCCGTTCTGGCCTAGCTCTGCCGTCCGTCTGCAAAAAAAAAAAAATTTTTTTTTTGAAAGAGATGTCTTCTGCCACTTCCTCTGCCAGCTCTCCTGCGGTTGCTGCTTCTGTCACTGGCTCTTTTCAGCAGTGGCATCATCGGCTGGGTCATCTTTGTGGCTCCCGTTTATCGTCATTAGTTCGTCGTGGCCTTCTGGGGTCTGTCTCGGGAGATGTGTCTTTACATTCGTGTCAGGGTTGTAGGTTAGGTAAACAGATTCAGCTTCCTATCCTACTAGTGCGTCTGTATCTCAGCGACCTTTTGATTTAGTTCATTCGGATGTTTGGGGTCCGGCTCCCTTTCCTTCGAAAGGGGGTCATCGATACTATATTTTGTTTATTGATGATTTTTCACGATACACCTGGTTGTTCTTTATGCGCTCTCGCAGTGAGGTGCTTTCTATTTATCAGCGTTTTGCAGCCATGGTTCGTACTCAGTATTCCACGCCTATTCGTGTGTTTCGTGCTGACTCCGCAGGCGAGTATATCTCCCAGCACCTGCGTGGTGTTCTTGCTGAGCAGGGTACCCTTGCGCAGTTCTCGTGTCCCGGCGCCCATGCTCAGAATGGTGTCGCCGAGCGTAAGCATCGTCATCTTCTTGAGTCTTCTCGTGCTATGATGATTGCTTCCTCTCTTCCGCCGCATTTTTGGGCTGAGGCTGTCGCTACATCGACTTACCTCATTAACATTCAGCCTTCTGCTGCTCTGAAGGGTGGTGTTCCTCTTGAGTGTCTCTCTGGTACTTGCCCAGACTACTCGCATCTTCGTTCCTTTGGTTGTGTTTGCTATGTCCTTCTTCCTCCTCGCGAACGCACCAAACTTACCGCTCAGTCTGTTGAGTGTGTTTTTCTCGGCTATAGTGATGAGCATAAGGGCTATCGCTGTTGGGATCCCGTTGGTCGTCGGATGCGCATCTCTCGTGATGTCACGTTTGATGAGACGCGTCCTTTCTATCCTCGTCCCACCTCCGGTACTTACCCGGTGGATGATCTCTCTTTTCTTCTCTTTCCTGACACACCTCTCGTTGTTTCTTCTCATCCTACTCCTCATCCTGATGCGCCTCCTGTGCCTTCGGCACCGTCTTCTCCTCCGTCTAGTTCCCCTAGTTCTCCTCGTTCTCCTGCTTCGGACATTTCTTCCGCTGATCCTTCTTCCTCCTCCTCTGATGAGTTGTCTTCTGGTGATGAGCACCGCTCTTCACGGCCTGTTCGTCTGCGTCGTGCTCCCAACCGTTACTCCCCTAGTCAGTATGGTCTCTCTGTTCTCTCTGAGCCGACTTCGTATCGGGATGCCGTGTGCCATCCTGAATGGCAGCTTGCCATGGCTGAGGAGGTCGCTGTCAACACCCGGATTTTTAAGTCCGGATGCCTATTATGTCATACATCGCAATCCCAGGAATATTGTTGTTGCGAGGCATAATAGTTAAGTATCACAGTCATCATTCATTACAACGCATAAAGTCTTACAAATTGGAATCACATGATCCATATTACACAAATAGTTGATCTATCGATCAACGAACTGATCAACGAACAAACACAAGTTCATAGCGGAAGCGTAAGATACAAGGACTCTATAGTCCACAGGCCAACGCTTGACGTTAGCAGACTCCTAGTTGTTGTAGACTTCCTGCTGACCGTCCTCCTCATCTCTGCTCCTCTTCATAGTCTGGCCATTTGAATAGCCAGGGGACACGGCCGTGAGTACTTTATGTACTCGCAAACTAATACTAGTGTAAGTGCTAACATTTCTAGTAGAGGGGTGCTAAGCTCTAGTTTATTTGCGTAAAGCCAATTTTATTTTGCATAGTATTTACTAAAGACTTATTCATGTGCTAACTAACTCAAGTGGGAACATTAGTGTCATTCCCACAACTCGGTTGTGTTTCAAAAAAACTCAAGTCACCATTCACCATTCATATCATCAACATGATCAAATTCTAATACTGGAAACTGTGGCCTTTCCAACCGTCGTAACCGTGGACACGGCTATTCGAATAGGTTTACACTCAGAGGTTGCACACTTGTGCCACAACATTTGATTTCATCCGTCGGGATTTCCCCGAATCATCGTAACACAGTGCGCGGATCATCAACCATAACCTTTCATTTACTAACCCTAGTATGAGCACCTCTCCCCATGAGCTTGGCCTCCCAGTGAAGACCAACTGTCAACCTGGGAACTGCACAGGGCTTGGCCGTACAATTCACTTCACATCATTTCTTAACACGGAGGCAGCCTCGGCATAACCCCTATGATGTGTGTTCAGAGGGAACTCATACTAAGATACATAAACTTCTAGTTAAGCCCTTACCCATAATCGGTATTGTGGGGGTACTCAATAATTGGAAAGGTATCGCATCCAAACCAATATTAGTTTTTAATCAAAAATCACTATCTTCTCTTGGTCATATTCACCTTCAAAAGTCATTTCATAATCTTTATCATCATTATTTCACCACACATGTTCCCATCTAGAGTAGTCATTTTTAATTTAGCACTAGCATCTAAGGATGAGGGGTGCTAAGTAATTTGCTTTTGCTTCTAGGCTAACTTTGATACTCTTGTACTAATCTAACATTAACCCTATTGAATTATGAATCAACAGCACAAAAATAACAGTAAGTAAAACTTGGAAATAAAACTGGGAATTAGGCTCATAACATAAAGTAAATGGGTGGTGCTTGGCTCAGGATGAGCTAGCACTTTGCAAGAGTATTATCTTGCCTTGGTTGGGAAACTGGTCAAAGTGGTCTTCTTCTCCTTGACAGTAGACCTCCTCCTCCTCTGGATACTCCTCGGTACTAGCGTCTAAAATACGAATACGGGGTACACAATCATCATACCAAACAAATTTACTAAACTAAGCACCCACATGATTTACACAACCTAAACTAGCATCACATATCACTATTATGTTGGTGGATGGGTTTTTCTTATTAATTAAGAAAAATAATTTCCTCTCATACTAATCTTGAATGTTACTTTGAATTATTCAGAGAAATAATTTCCTCTCATTATCTTACTAAGATTTAATTTCTCTTATGCATAATATGTGACCTAGGTTGACTCAAGTCAACCTCTTCACACTTATCATTTTGAGAAAATGATTTAAATGGGGTGTAGCACCCCATACAATTTAATGTTAGCATGGTAAAGAATTAATATCATCAACAAACCATATGAGATTTTTATGACCAGGGTCTTTACCTCATATTACATTGTTCATGACCAGATTTAAATGGAAGAAAATACTCCCCTATGATTTACTAATATTTTTGGACAATAGTTTTGACTAGAAATAGTCTTATAATCTTTTAATTTAACTAGGCCATGATCATACACAGTAAGCATGACATATTTTTGTAGAAACAATTAATATCAGTGAAATGTGAATTATAGGAGTTGGAATTAACTTAAAAGCATGTTTGGTTGATTTTTAATAATTATTCTAAGGCAGAAAAGTCCCTGCCTTGTTTCTTTTCCTATTTTAATTCTATAATAGATCTATAGTTAATTCCAGTGGCATTGTATAGATAAATTCCTAAGGTTTCCAAATATATAAAGTTTGTAAAATTTGGCTGAGTAGATTTGTCTCTATTAATTTTCAAAGTTTGCATCAGATTGTATATTCTATTTATCTGGAAAATTCGAATTTGAACTGGTGGGCTCGCGCGGGAAAACCAGCTGGGCTGCAGAGGAAAAAGAGGTTGGGCCGGCCCACTTTGCGTCCAGCGCGAGCAGGCCGTCTGACGGCGGGGGCCACGCGTCAGTGGGGCTTAGAGCCCGAAGCGGTACGGGGAAGAGGAGCCGTGCGATCAGATCGCCAATCGACGGCGTGGTGCGTCGTCGTCGACGGCGAAGCAGGACTCACCGCGGCGCGTAGGGGGTCGGAGGACCGAGAGCTCCGGCGGTCGTCGGAGAGGTGCACGCGTCGTTGTCGAGGACGAGGATCCCCGGTAGCGCGGCGCTTCTGGGTGGCCTCTGCTCGGCGAACTCCGGCCACGGTGGCGGCTCCGAGCTAGCGATTGGAGGCCTCCGGCGACGATTTGGTGGAATTGAAGTGAGGAGAAGCTGGGAGAGGAGAGGAGATGATCGGCGTGCTCAATTTGGTGGGAGAAGTCCTCCTTTTATAGGAGCGGGAGGTGGCCGGGGGGAGGTGAGGTCACCATGGCGTCGACGGTAGGGTGGCGCAGGTGCTGGCGATGACGCTCAAGTGCAGGCGAGGTCACGGCGGTCTTGTGGGGCTTAATGCGGGGAAAAAGAGGCTACGGCGGCAGCGATCGTGAAGGAGCTTGCGGGACATGGCGGCATCGTGGACGCTCGCGTCACTGCGGCGTTCCCGCGGGCCCTTGATCGTGTCCAGCGGTGCGGTGGTGTCACGCGTCGGCCGGCGGCGATAGCAGGCGGAGGTGGCGCGAGAGGCTCGGTCACGGCGCTCGCGCGTCCGTTGACGCCATGCGCGCTCGGCGCAGCGTGTGCACGTACGGGCGTGTGGGCGCTCGTGTGCTGACGCGTGCGAGCTCGACCTTGGTCGTGGGATGGCACGGGCGCGTCCAGGGAGGTGAGAGGGAGCTGTGTGACATGGTGGTTGGGTCCAGAGTTGAGAGATGAGAGGGAGGGCATGGTGTGGCCATGCCATGCCACGGCATGGTCATGCCATTGTCATCCAGGGCAAGTGGTGGAGGGGCACTGGTGCTGATGGATGTGGGGAGGTGAAGGGGAGGTGCCAGGGTGCAGAGAGGCTCAGGTTGGACCAAGTCCACCTCAAATTTTTCAGTATGGGCTCATGTGTAAACCCTGCCTGCAAGGTGTTTGTTAAAATGGCCGCAAGAAAATAATTTTCGAATTTTGAGAAAAATTTTAGTGGAGTGCAATCATATATTAAATGGAGCATTTTGGTGGTGGTGGTGATCAAAATAGAATTGATTTGCAAAAATTCATTTTGCATGTGATCTTACATATGTGAATTTGTTCCAACTTTGCATGCTTCTCATTTGAAATTGGTACAGAATTTGGGGTGGTGGTTTTGGGCAAAGTTGAAGTGCTTGATGTTGTCTTGGATGAGGTGCAAAGAATTGGTCCAGGGTAGAAGTGAAAAGTAAAAATCCAGGGGCTCAAAGTGAGCATCAGGGTAAAAATGGCACATATGACCATAATCATATGTGAGCTCCTATTTGCTTCAATTTCGATTTGAAATGTGTTTGATGGTTTCCAAAGTGATTAATATATGTTTAGTATCCATTTACACCCAATGGTGCAAATCAAATTGGCCTAGATCAAAGATTTGTAAAAATGGCCTAAGCCTTATGTGTATGTGAAGTTGATTTTTAACATTTCTTTTCTATTTCACTTTTATTTGAATTTGGGTGATCAAGTGATCATTGCTAGGGTTTTAGAGTGAGAGAGAACTCATAAGCAAGCATCATGGCAATTGCACATTCAAAATAATCAATAAGTGATCTATATGCATAAATCTATATGATGAGAAAAAGTTTTTGTTAACTCTAATTTTTGGGATTCTTGAATTTCTCTTTTGTTCATTTGATAGAAATTTGGGATGTTACAAACCCTTCCCCCTTACAAAAGATCTCGTCCGAGATCGAGAGAAAACTAGGTACTAAAGAGATCTGGGTATTCTTTCTTCATGTCTTCTTCGCGTTCCCAAGTGGCTTCGTCTTCAGTGTGATTGCTCCACGAATCTTCAAGAACTGATACTCCTGGTGCGGGTGGTTCTGTATGCTTCTTCCAGGATGCGAATAGGTACTTCGCGGTATGTCAAGTCGTGTTGATATCCACCGAACGATGATCTATATTCTTGAATACTTCAGTCTTCTCGGTACTTCAAGGCACTTCCGGAGCAATGAGATGTGAAACACATTGCAGCTGCCATTTCTTCGGGTAGTTCCAGTTGATAGGACACTTCGCCTCGGCGGCTCGAACTTTGAAGGGTCCGACATATCGGGGTGCGAGTTTTCCTTTGGAATCTCTGCATTCCCTTGAGGGGTGACACCTTGAGGTAGACAAAATCTCCAATCTCAAAGGTCATCTCTCGGTGTCTCTTGTCAGCATAGCTCTTCTGTCGGGATTGTGCAGTCTTGAGGTACTCGCGGATTTTGTGCACCTTTTCTTCGGCTTCGCGAAGAACATCAGGACCAAAGACTTGGCTTTCTCCGACTTCTGACCAGTTCAGAGGGTACGGCATTTCCTTCCGTACGGGGCTTCAAAGGGGGCCATTTGCAAGCTGGCTTGATAAGCTGTTGTTGTACGAGAATTCTGCATATGGCAAGCAGTCTTCCCACTTGGATCCATATTCCAGTACACGGCTCTCAACATATCTTCTAGTATCGATTGACTCTCTCGGTCTGTCCGTCGGTCTGCGGTGATAAGTCTGAAGTTCGAGACGGGTTCCTAGTCCTTCATGCACTTTGCCAAAATCTTGAGGTGAATTGTGATCCTCTATCTGACACAATTGACTTCGGGGTTCCGTGCAGGGCGACTATCCTTGAGATGTATAACTCAGCTAACTTGGGGCCTTGGTAGGTGGTCTTGACAGGGATGAAGTGTGCAACCTTGGTCAACCTATCAATGACAACCCAAATGGAGTCATTTCCTCCTAGATTTGGGTAATCCTGTGATAAAGTCCATACATAAATCCCATTTCCACTCGGGAATGCAGGGGTTGCAACATCCGGGTCGTTGATGTTCGCCTTGACCGTTGACAGATATCACACTTGGCGATGTAGCTTCCTATCTCTCGCTTCATTCCGTGCCACCAGAATTGTTCCTTCAGGTCTTGGTACATCTTGGTTCCTCCGGGATGAATGGAATACAAGGTGTCGTGAGCTTCCTTCAGTATGACTTGCTTCAATTCTGAATCTGACGGTACACACAGGCGACCGTTGTACCAAAGTACTCCTTCTTCATCTATGGTGAATCCTGGTGCCTTTCTGCAGCTATCGACTCTTGATTCCGGCAATGCTGGCATTTCCCTCCTGGCTTCCTTGATCTGTCCAATCAAAGTAGGCTGCAGTTCTATGCTGGCTAGGTATCCTTCACTAACTACCTCCATTCTGAAATGCTCAAACTCTTGGTGTAGGCTAGGCTGTTCCTTTGCTATCATGGAGTTTACAAGGCAGTCTACTCAGGGCATCTGCTACTACATTGGCCTTCCCGGGGTGATAGTGGATTTCCATATCATAATCCTTGATTAGCTCTAACCATCTGCGTTGCCTCATGTTCAGCTCCTTCGTGAAGATATACTTCAGGCTCTTGTGATCCGAATAGATCTCGCATCGATTACCCATGAGGTAATGACGCCAAACCTTTAGGGCTAACACTACGGCTGCGAGTTCGAGGTCATGGGTTGGGTAGTTCTGCATGCTGCTTGCTTGGGACGGTATGATATCACTTTGCCCTCTTGCATCAACACACATCCAAGACCAATCTTGGACGCATCACAGTAGACATCAAATGGCTTGGTGATATCCGGCATGATTAGTATTGGGGCTGTGGTCAATCTGCTCTTGAGCTGTTGGAAACTTTCTTCACATTTGGCAGTCCATTCAAACTTCTTGTCCTTCTTCAGCAGTTGCGTCATGGGTCGGGCTATGCTGGAAAATCCTTCAACGAATCGGCGGTAATATCCCGCTAATCCGAGAAATGCGCGGACCTCGGTCCGAGTGGTTGGGGCTTTCCATTCTCGATCTTGATCTTGGCGATCTCAAACAATTCCTCCTGCGGACAAGATATGTCCCAGGAATCCTACCTCCTTCAACCAAAACTCACACTTACTGAACTTGGCATATAACTTGTGCTGCCTCAGGGTTTCTAGGATTATTTCCAAGTGTTGTTCATGTTCCTCTTCGGTTTTGGAGTAGATAAGAATGTCATCGATGAAAACAACGACAAACTTATCCAAAAAGTCCATGAAGACCTTGTTCATGAGGTTCATGAAATAGGCGGGGGCATTGGTTAATCCAAATGACATGACATTGTACTCATACAGTCCATATCTGGTGGTGAAGGCAATCTTTGGGATATCCGTTGCACGGATCTTCAGTTGATGGTAGCCAGTCCTAAGGTCAATCTTGGAGAATACGGTGGCACCGGCTAGCTGGTCAAACAGGTCTTCTATCTTTGGCAAGGGGTATTTGTTTTTGATGGTGACATCGTTAAGTTTACGATAATCCGTACATAACCGATTGGCACCATCTTTCTTATCCACAAATAACTGGTGATCTCCAAGGCGACGCACTTGGTCGAATCGGACCCTTGTGCAACATATCGTCCGTTGCTTCTTCAGCTCTATTAATTTGCAGTTCATGCTATAGGCTCTCGGGCTATAGGTCCTGTTCCAGAATTAACTCGATGATAAACTCGATATCCCGATCCGGGGGCATACCGGGTAAATCATCCGGAAACACATCATTATCGACAGACGACCCTGATCTGATCCAGTGTTGGTTTGGCTACTCCTTGGTTGCAAGTAAAATTTCTGGGGAGTTTCTCAGACACATGTTCTATTGTTATTCCGGTGCTACTAGTCATGGTGATGGCCTTCTTGGCGCAGTCTATCAATCCATGATGTTTCGCCATCCAATCCATTCCTAGTACTACTTCCAATCCTTTTGTTCCCAGAACAATTAAGTTTGCAAAAAACATTATTTCTTGAATTCTGATGGGTACTTCTTTGCAAAATTTTCTAGCTTTAGTTGTTGATCCAGGTATTTGAACTATCATGACATGTTTCAAGCTGATTGGTTGAATCTTACTAGTGCTCACAAAATCTTCGGTAACAAATGAATGTGATGCTCGGAATCAAACAACACTCTTGCTGGTATTGAGTTAACAGAGAACATACCCAGCACCACATCTGGGGCTTCTGGGCTTCCTCGGCGTTCATGTGGTAGAGGCGACCTCCGCGGTTGTGCGGGTTGTTGGGGGAAACTTGCCGGTGGAGACACGCGTTGCTGAGCAGGTGCGGCGGTGTTGCCGGCGAGCTTGGCCAGCCTTTTGGGGCACTCATTTGAGAAGTGTCCCACCACCCCACATTCATAGCAGGTGATTGTGGACTTGTCCTTGGTTCCAACCGGAATAGCATTGCTTCCGGTCCTTGGTGCGGTGTTGGTGTTGTTGTTGGTGGTGTTGGGGACTCGCGGCGGAGCGCGGTTGAAGTTGTTGTTGTGGTGCACATAGGAGTTGGGGTTGTTGCTGTTGTGGTGGGGGCCTCCTGGCCTTGGGTTTCCTCCGCTCGGTGCAATCAGGGCGCGACACCGGTTCGGGGCTTCTTGTTTCTGGGGCAAAACCACTTGCTTGAGCTAGGGCGGTATCTTGGGGCATTGCTGGGCCCACTCTGGTGCATCATGCGGCGCTTGCGGTTTTCATTGGCCTGGTGCAACTTGCCTTCCATTTGGATGGAAGAATCCACTAGGGCTTCAAGGTCGGCAAAGGGAATGTTGACCAGTACTGTCTGCATCTCGTCGTGCAGGCCGTTCAGGAATCTCTCCTTCCTTTTCTCATTGGTGTCGGTTTCATCGGGCGTACCTTGACAGGGTGAGGAACCTGTCGCGGTATTCTACCACCGACATCCGGCCTTGCTTCGTTCCCGGAATTCATCCCCCATCTTCTTGATCAAACCTGGTGGTACATGGTACTTGCTAAACTTGAGCTTAAAGTCAGCCCAAGTCATCATCTGTCCGGCATTTAATGCACGGGCGCTGGTCCACCAAGCTCTTGCTGGTCCTGCTAGGTAGTGCGTAGCAAACAGCACTTTCTCATTCTCCTCCACTCCAGCTACTTCCAGGTTATTTTCCATTGTTTGCAGCCAATCATCTGCATCTAAGGGCTCTTCGGTCTTGCTGAAAACAGGTGGGTTGGTGTTTTGGAAATTCTTAAGTTTGGACCCTGGATGGTCATGGTGTCCATGGCCTTGCTGGTTGTTGGCTAACTGTTGCAGTCTGCGAGGCTGGCTTGACGTTCAGCTCGGTCGGTCTCTGTGCCATCGGTCTTGCAGTTGCATCATAGCATCCGCGTTGCGGTGAGCCATCTGAACAGGTAGATAGATCATGAGATAAGAGGGAATTTTCTATGCCTTATTTTGGGTAAGTGTTAAACTTAAAGACTTTTGATGATGCACATAACACACAAGCATTCATTCATTCATTCATGACAAGCATCACATATTACAAGCTAACACACTAAGGGTTTTAAGAACCCTTCTTCTCCAATCTACGATACATGGTGCGGGATACAACTCACACCTACGATAGTGAAGCTAGTGCAGCTACTACTCATTAGCTTCATCCACATCAATGGGAATGATCCCATCCTCCTCGGACTCGAAACGCGTAGTCCTCCTCATCGGTGGACTCATCATCCTCAAAGTCGTTGTCGTCACTCAGGAAGTCATCGCCTCCGAATGTCGTCTCCATCCTCCTCATCTCCTGGATCTGGTCCTGCTGTGTCCGGACAGTCACCTCTAAGGTGCGGATCTTCTCGCGACGGCTGATAGTGGCATCCTTCTTGGCGCGCTGCGGGCGGAGTGACTTGCGGTCCTTAGCATCCGGATAGCTTCGGCATGGTGAGCCAAAGGGCACGGTGGTTATGAACACGCGTCGGTTCCGGTTCCTTCCGGGTCTCATGGAGCATAAAGTCCAGATGCTGCACATGGATTTTGAGCACCGGGTGCGAAGAGAGTGCCATGGGTTCTCCCATGGTGTCGTGCCTCGCGAAGTGGGCGAAGCGGCTTCCCGGTGCGGCGATGTTCTGTCCGCACACCAGAGCAAGTCCCTCCTGAAGAGCGTGAGCAAGCCCGTCCGGCCATTGCATGCCTTGAAGGAGAAAAGGATCCTCTCCGAGATGGGAGGCTCCGAGCTTCCCTTCAAGTCAGCGTGATCATCCACTGCTGTTCCCGGTGGGGGTGTCGTGGATCCGGACTCCATGGGCTAGGGAGGTGGGCGTTCGAGCCTCTCGGACACCAGGTACAAGTCGCGCTCGAACACCGGACTTCCTCCGTTCTCCAGATCGTAGGTCTCCGTCTGGACGTAGGGCTCCATCTGAAAGTGAAATGGATGAGTAAGTTAGAGATGTGACTAAGTGTGGCAAAATTTTAGATATATTTCTTAAGGAAGAACATGACTTCTTATTTTTCAAAGGACTTTAAAGAGAAGACAAAGACTTAGTTTTTCAGAAATACTTCATTCCTTTTTGAAACTAAATTTTTCAGGACGTCCATTCTAAACTAGGGTCTCCTAAGGTCAAACAATGTCTGATACCAACTTGTCAACACCGGATTTTTAAGTCCGGATGCCTATTATGTCATACATCGCAATCAGGAATATTGTTGTTGCGAGGCATAATAGTTAAGTATCACAGTCATCATTACAACGCATAAAGTCTTACAAATTGGAATCACATGATCCATATTACACAAATAGTTGATCTATCGATCAACGAACGATCAACGAACAAACACAAGTTCATAGCGGAAGCGTAAGATACAGGGACTCTATAGTCCACGGCCAACGCTTGACGTTAGCAGACTCCTAGTTGTTGTAGACTTCCTGCGACCGTCCTCCTCGTCTGCTGCTCCTCTTCATAGTCGGCCATTTGAATAGCCAGGGACACAGCCGTGAGTACTTTATGTACTCGCAAACTAATACTAGTGTAAGTGCTAACATTTCTAGTAGAGGGGTGCTAAGCTCTAGTTTATTTGCGTAAAGCCAATTTTATTTTGCATAGTATTTACTAAAGACTTATTCATGTGCTAACTAACTCAAGTGGGAACATTAGTGTCATTCCCACAACTCGGTTGTGTTTCAAAAAAACTCAAGTCACCATTCACCATTCATATCATCAACATGATCAAATTCTAATACTGGAAACTGTATGGCCTTTCCAACCGTCCGTGGACACGGCTATTCGAATAGGTTTACACTCTGCAGAGGTTGCACACTTGTGCCACAACATTTGATTTCATCCGTCGGGATTTCCCGAATCATCGTAACACGATACGCGGATCATCAACCATAACCTTTCATTTACTAACCCTAGTATGAGCACCTCTCCCCATGAGCTTGGCCTCCCGGTGAAGACCAAACCGGAGCACAGGGCTTGGCCGTACAATTCACTTCACATCATTTCTTAACACGGAGGCAGCCTCGGCATAACCCCTATGATGTGTGTTCAGAGGGAACTCATACTAAGATACATAAACTTCTAGTTAAGCCCTTACCATAATCAGGTATTGTGGGGGTACTCAATAATTGGAAAGGTATCGCATCCAAACCAATATTAGTTTTTAATCAAAAATCACTATCTTCTCTTGGTCATATTCACCTTCAAAAGTCATTTCATAATCTTTATCATCATTATTTCACCACACATGTTCCCATCTAGAGTAGTCATTTTTAATTTAGCACTAGCATCTAAGGATGAGGGGTGCTAAGTAATTTGCTTTGCTTCTAGGCTAACTTTGATACTCTTGTACTAATCTAACATTAACCCTATTGAATTATGAATCAACAGTACAAAATAATAAGTAAAAGTAAATAAAACTGGGAATTAGGCTCATAACATAAAGTAAATGGGTGGTGCTTGGCTCAGGATGAGCTAGCACTTTGCAAGAGTATTATCTTGCCTTGGTTGGGAAACTGGTCAAAGTGGTCTTCTTCTCCTTGACAGTAGACCTCCTCCTCCTCCTGATACTCCTCGGTACTAGCGTCTAAAATACGAATACGGGGTACACAATCATCATACCAAACAAATTTACTAAACTAAGCACCCACATGATTTACACAACCTAAACTAGCATCACATATCACTATTATGTTGGTGGATGGGTTTTTCTTATTAATTAAGAAAAATAATTTCCTCTCATACTAATCTTGAATGTTACTTTGAATTATTCAGAGAAATAATTTCCTCTCATTATCTTACTAAGATTTAATTTCTCTTATGCATAATATGTGACCTAGGTTGACTCAAGTCAACCTCTTCACACTTATCATTTTGAGAAAATGATTTAAATGGGGTGTAGCACCCCATACAATTTAATGTTAGCATGGTAAAGAATTAATATCATCAACAAACCATATGAGATTTTTATGACCAGGGTCTTTACCTCATATTACATTGTTCATGACCAGATTTAAATGGAAGAAAATACTCCCCTATGATTTACTAATATTTTTGGACAATAGTTTTGACTAGAAATAGTCTTATAATCTTTTAATTTAACTAGGCCATGATCATACACAGTAAGCATGACATATTTTTGTAGAAACAATTAATATCAGTGAAATGTGAATTATAGGAGTTGGAATTAACTTAAAAGCATGTTTGGTTGATTTTTAATAATTATTCTAAGGTAGAAAAGTCCCTGCCTTGTTTCTTTTCCTATTTTAATTCTATAATAGATCTATAGTTAATTCCAGTGGCATTGTATAGATAAATTCCTAAGGTTTCCAAATATATAAAGTTTGTAAAATTTGGCTGAGTAGATTTGTCTCTATTAATTTTCAAAGTTTGCATCAGATTGTATATTCTATTTATCTGAAAATTCGAATTTGAACTGGTGGGCTCGCGCGGGAAAACCAGCTGGGCTGCAGAGGAAAAGAGGTTGGGCCGGCCCACTTTGCGTCCAGCGCGAGCAGGCCGTCTGACGGCGGGGGCCACGCGTCGGTGGGGCTTAGAGCCCGGCGGTACGGGAAGAGGAACCGTGCGATCAGATCGTCGACGGCTGTGGTGCGTCGTCGTCGACGGCGAGAACGGGACTCACCGGCGGCGGCGGTAGGGGGTCGGAGGGCCTGAGAGCTCCGGCGGTCGTCGGAGAGGTGCACCGCGTCGTTGTCGAGACGAGGATCCCCACAGGGCGACGGCGCTTCTGGGGTGGCCTCCTGCTCGGCGAACTCCGGCTGCGGCGGCGGACTAGAGCTTGGAGGCCTCCGGCGATTTGGTGGAATTGAAGTGACGAGGAAGGAGAGGAGAGGAGATGATCGGCGTGCTCAATTTGGTGGGAGAAGTCCTCCTTTTATAGGAGCGGGAGGTGGCCGGGGGTCTGAGGTGAGGTCAGCCATGGCGTCGACGGTAGGGTGGCGCAGAGGTGCTGGCGATGACGCTCAAGTGCAGGCGAGGTCACGGCGGTGCTGTAGGGCTTGATTGCGGGGAAAAAGAGGGGCTACAGCGGCGGCGATCGTGAAGGAGCTTGCAGGACATGGCGGCTGTCGTGGACGCTCGCATCACCTGCGGCGTTCCCGCGGGCCCTTGATCGTGTCCAGGCGGTGCAGTGTGGTGTCACGCGTCGGCCGGCGCTGATAGCAAGGGCGGAGGTGGCGCAGAGGCTCCGGTCCACTGGCGCTCTGGCGCGTCCAGGGTTGACGCCATGCGCGCTCTGGCGCAGCGTGTGCACGCCTGGGCGTGTCTGGGCGCTCGTGTGCTGGCGCGTGCGGCTTGGTCGTGGGATGGCACGGGCGCGTCCAGGGAGGTGAGAGGGAGCTGTGTGACATGGTGGTTGGGTCCAGAGTTGAGAGATGAGAGGGAGGGCATGGTGTGGCCATGCCATGCCACGGCATGGTCATGCCATTGTCATCCAGGGCAAGTGGTGGAGGGGCACTGGTGCTGATGGATGTGGGGAGGTGAAGGGGAGGTGCCAGGGTGCAGAGAGGCTCAGGTTGGACCAAGTCCACCTCAAATTTTTCAGTATGGGCTCATGTGTAAACCCTGCCTGCAAGGTGTTTGTTAAAATGGCCGCAAGAAAATAATTTTCGAATTTTGAGAAATTTTTTAGTGGAGTGCAATCATATATTAAATGGAGCATTTTGGTGGTGGTGGTGATCAAAATAGAATTGATTTGCAAAAATTCATTTTGCATGTGATCTTACATATGTGAATTTGTTCCAACTTTGCATGCTTCTCATTTGAAATTGGTACAGAATTTGGGGTGGTGGTTTTGGGCAAAGTTGAAGTGCTTGATGTTGTCTTGGATGAGGTGCAAACAATTGGTCCAGGGTAGAAGTGAAAAGTAAAAATCCAGGGGCTCAAAGTGAGCATCAGGGTAAAAATGGCACATATGACCATAATCATATGTGAGCTCCTATTTGCTTCAATTTCGATTTGAAATGTGTTTGATGGTTTCCAAAGTGATTAATATATGTTTAGTATCCATTTACACCCAATGGTGCAAATCAAATTGGCCTAGATCAAAGATTTGTAAAAATGGCCTAAGCCTTATGTGTATGTGAAGTTGATTTTTAACATTTCTTTTCTATTTCACTTTTATTTGAATTTGGGTGATCAAGTGATCATTGCTAGGGTTTTAGAGTGAGAGAGAACTCATAAGCAAGCATCATGGCAATTGCACATTCAAAATAATCAATAAGTGATCTATATGCATAAATCTATATGATGAGAAAAAGTTTTTGTTAACTCTAATTTTTGGGATTCTTGAATTTCTCTTTTGTTCATTTGATTGAAATTTGGGATGTTACAATCGCTGCGCTTGAGCGCACTGGCACATGGGATCTTGTTTCTCCTCCTTCCGGTGTTCGTCCCATCACATGTAAGTGGGTCTATAAAATTAAGACCCGCTCTGATGGATCTATTCAGCGCTATAAAGCGCGTCTTGTGGCTCGTGGTTTTCAGCAGGAGCAAGGCCGTGACTATGATGAGACTTTTGCTCCTGTGGCTCATATGACCACTGTGCGTACTCTTCTTGCTGTTGCTTCTGTTCGACGCTGGTCTGTGTCCCAGCTTGATGTTCAGAATGCCTTTCTTAATGGCGAGTTGAGTGAGGAGGTTTATATGCAGCCTCCTCCTGGGTATTCTGTTCCCGATGGGATGGTTTGTCGTCTTCGACGTTCCCTTTATGGCCTCAAACAGGCCCCTCGTGCCTGGTTTGAGCGCTTTGCCTCTGTTGTGATTGCTGCTGGTTTCTCTCCTAGTCTTCATGATCCAGCGCTCTTTGTTCATACTTCTACTCGTGGTCGCACCCTTCTCCTTCTATATGTTGATGATATGATCATTACTGGTGATGATCCTGAGTATATTGCCTTTGTCAAGGCCCGTCTCCGTGATCGGTTTCTTATGACTGATCTCGGTCCTCTTCGCTATTTTCTTGGGATTGAGATTTCCTCCACTTCTGATGGCTTTTCCATTTCTCAGGAAAAGTATATTCAGGATCTTCTTGCTCGTGCTGCTCTTGTGGATGAGCGCACTGTTGAGACTCCTATGGAGCTTAATGTTAAGCTTCGCTCTTCTGATGGTGATCCTCTTTCTGATCCCACTCGTTATCGACATCTTGTTGGGAGTCTTGTTTATCTTGTTGTCACTCGACCTGATATCTCTTATCCTGTTCATATTCTGAGTCAGTTTGTCTCAGCTCCTACTTCTGTTCATTACAGTCATCTTCTTCGTGTCCTTCGTTATCTTCGTGGCACGATGACTCGTCGCCTATTCTTTCCCAGCTCCAGTTCTCTCCAGCTCCAGTGCTACTCTGATGCTACGTGGGCGAGTGATCCTACGGATCGTCGTTCCCTTTCTGCTTACTGTGTATTTCTTGGTGGTTCGCTTGTTGCTTGGAAGACGAAGAAACAGGTAGCGGTTTCTCGTTCGAGTGTTGAGGCTGAGCTGCGGGCTATGGCTTCGGTGGCTGAGGTGACCTGGTTACGATGGTTGCTTGCAGATTTTGGGGTCTCTGTTATGACACTCACTCCACTTTTGTCAGACAGTACAGGTGCTATCAGTATTGCACGTGATCCGGTCAAGCATGAGCTGACCAAGCATATTGGTGTTGATGCTTTCTATACACGTGCTCAGGTACAGGATCAGGTTGTTGCGCTTCATTATGTGCCTTCAGACTTGCAGGTGGCAGACTTCTTCACAAAGGCACAGACTCGCGCACAACATGATTTCTTTCTCTCCAAACTCAGTGTTGTGGATCCACCATGAGTTTGAGGGGGGGTGTTAGAGCTATATTTGTATATTGTATTTCCCCACTTGTTAGGGGGTTTTCCTGCATATTTCCACCTGTACATGTACTACATATTGTCGCCTTTGGCCCTTGAGGAATACAAGCTGTCTATTCCTATCAGTAACATGCATATACTTACTTGGTTTATTGGCACTGCCACACACACACAAAAGATATGAATTGAAAACTCATACTCTAGTTCACAAACAAAATATGAAGAAAATATGGTCTATAGGCAATTTATTATATATTTCTATTTTCATCATTATTTTTTATTTTGTTTATGTTATAACTGCTATATTTGTTGAATATGAGATTCGAAGGAGCACGTGTAGAGAGATAAACATCAAAAAAATTCTAGTCACGCCTCTAAGACAAACTCATGTGTTGTGTGATGATCCCGTTTTCTTGATCACAGTCATTGTTAAAGTAACAACAATGCCACCAATAATGTGATCACATTAATAAAAATAACAAGGGTATTAAACAGATCCATGCATTTCTATGATATACATGGATTGTTTCTTCACACGTCAATCATATGCACATATCCTTAGGTCATGAGAATATGGAGTGCCCTCATATTGAAAGATGCACTTTAATTATCATCAAACAATACAAACTGATCATAACGGTGACCTTTGGGTGCATTGGAAAGTGGTGTGTGAAAATTTGGATAGTTCAAGACTTGGGATTTTGCTCCTCCTGGCGATGGAAAGATATGCTCCGGGGTCTCTCGGTACTACACTGTCACCCACTTTCAAAAGCATGGGCAAACAAGGTTAAGCTGATTTTTTGACAAATTTGCTATAGAAAATCATAAAATGCATGCTTTGTGTCTTTAGGGATGCTAGATCCGCCCATGGTGTCACTCAATCGTCTAGCTAGATACATCATGATCATGATCACAAGCACATTGAAATGGCATAACGAGAAATCGTGATCATTAGTTTTTTTTAATCGGTGACTAGATTTTTGCAGCAATAATTGGGGGTCCACAATGCATGGATAGTCAAACCGGATGACGAAGCATCAGCCAGCTGATGCCTAGCACTTGCCATTTGGAATACTTGATACGGGTACATGTTGTCCACACTTGTGACCGATAATATACTGATTTTTTTTTGTTATTGTGTAGGCTAACTAATGTTTATTTGTGTCCAGTAGGAATTGCAAACTTGTAGCTCACAAAAAAAAATATGAAGAAAAATATGGCCTACATGCAATAATAATTTTTATTATATATTTATATGCTCATCATTAATGTTTAATTTTTATGCTATAACTAGTATATTTATTGAATATGAGATTCGAAGGAGAAAGAGTAGAGAGATAAACACCAAAGTGTTTCTAGTCACGCCTCTAAGACAAACTCATGTGTTGTGTGATGATCCCATTTTCTTGATCATAGTCATTGTTAAAGTAACAACGATGCCAACAACAAAGCGGTCACATTGTTAGAAGAACAAAGGTTTTAAACCGATACATGCATTTCTATGATATACATGGATGTTTTCATCACACGTTAGTAGTATTATCATCATGACATAATCATATGCATGTATCCTTGGACCATGAGAATATGGAGTACCCTCATATTGAAAGATGCACTTTAATTGTCATCAAACAATACCTGTAACGGGATGATCATAACGGATATCTCTTCAGGTGCACTGGAAAGTGGTGTGTGAAAATTTGTATAGTTCAAGACTTGAGATTATGCTCCTTGTGGCGATGAAAAGATATGCTCTAAGACCTCTTGGTATTACGGTGTCACTGTCACCCAATACACCATGATTATGATCACCGGGACATCAAAATACATTGCGAGAGAAAAGAATGGCGCCAAAACGAGAACAGCAGGTATAGTGATTAGAATTTCTTTTATCGGTGACTAGATTTATGCAGCAATAATTCGGGGTCCACAATGCATGGACAGTCAAACCAGCCAACGCATCAGCCAGCTGACGCCTAGCGCTTGCCATTTGGAATACTTGACGCGAGTACATCTTATCCACCTCAGGATGCTCAAGGCTGTTTCACTCTAGATTGATCTCGTGGCAGCTTCAGTGCCAAAATAGTTTCTCTGGCCACCTCCACTCCATGGTTTTTGCTTTTTTTTTTTTGAGGGTTCTCCATGGTTTTTGCTGGATCAAGATTTCAGAGCATTGGGCAAATAAAGCTGTAATGTGTAAGCATCCAACTGAATTGGTCAGCCATTTTGGTTACGTATTGTAGCATGAAAAGCCCAGGCCCGATCTGAAACATGCTTTGGGCTGCAAATTAAGGCCCAAGTCTGGACCGAGAGACAAGCCCATCCAGTGCCGGGTTTGTTCGGAATTCTGAAAAGGATATTAGTTACAGCGGTAGTACCATTCTATACTGTATTTTGTTTTCAGAAAATCCCCATCCGATTTTTTTCTGGATTGAATGTAGGTACAGCATACCATTTTGTAATTATTCCATTCCTCCAAAGCCGATTATCGTAGGCAGCAGCCATCTTGGCATCAGCAGCTTTACAGTACAGTAGACAGTGGCAGTGTGGTACGCTCTGAGCTGTGATCTGCTCGGCTTGCCGGTGCATGAACCGGTGCCAGAGAGGTCTCTTTTTCCTCTGCGGGAGCTGTGCCGGGGTCCCAGCTCAGCGGCCCCGTCCGCAGTTTGGCCCTTCCGCTGCACCGCCGCCGGGGGTGGAACCTGGAAAGCCCCGCCGATTGTTTGTTTCCAATCGCGTCCTGCTTTTGGGCTTTGGCATCGTTGGCCATCTTCACATGGATGCCACCGCCAAGACCGACCTGGTCTTCTTTTTGCCATTTACGTCCTTTGGCCGGCTAGCCGGTGTTTTTCTTTTTTTGCTGGAAACACATAGAGAGTTAGAGCATATCCGTTGGAGGCCCCCGGGGCACAATCCGGAAGAAAATTGATTCGAATTAGACGTATTTTTGGCATGTGTAGCAACGATTTTTCAGCCGCTTCCCCCACACGGCCGCCCAGTTTTTAGCTAATCTCACTGACACGCGGGCCAGAGCGTGGAGTTTGCTCCATCCAGAGTCCCGGCAGCACCCTGGGAAACCGAGGATGGTCTAGGGAGTCTGGACGGATTTAGGCCTAAATCTGGATAAAAACGAGAAGCTGAGGGCGTGGCTGGGCTGTTTTCGTCCATCCGGGTGAAAAAAAAAGAGTCGTGGGCGTTCCTGGGGAGATGGCTGGAGATGCTCTTAGAGCAACTCTTTTCCGCAAAAAAAAAGGAGTTAGAGCAACTCTTTTCCACAAAAAAAAGAGTTAGAGCAACTCTATCATGTCCCTTGTATTCGCCGATTCACTAATATACCCTCTGGTTTACGAATCGACGAAAGAAGGAACTAGTTCAAAACACCTTATATCCACGCGACATTCAACTTTTGGAAGGTGCTCGGTAAACTCGGACTCCAAACCTATAGATTCATATGTTGTGAGGGCGAACCAAAGGTTCCCTTTATCGCCTATCGAGCTTGGCGGGACGAAACTTTCAATGTTGTTGTTTCCCCCTTCCCCCGCCGTCACCACAAATCCCATCGGCCATGCTCCGTCCAGCCCCGTCGCATCCCACTAGCGCCGCCATGGCCTTTCCGCATTCTCCGAAGGTCGCTGGATTGGTGGCGCCGGCCGAATCGACCCCACCCCCACTCCCGTAGCTCGCCACGCCACCTGTTATAAACGCGACAAGCAAATAACAAAGAACGATAAAGAAAACGAGCAGAGACACAAGATTTAACGTGGAAAACCCCTTCCAATACAGAAGGGAAAAAACCACGGGCGCCAGCCAGCAAAATTTCACTATATCGATGAGTGTTTACAAACGCCGTGGGTTATCTTATAATATGATAAACCCTAGACGGCGGCTTAAAAGATGTATATATAGGCGGTGGCAACAATCCGTATCGCGGGGGGCTGCCGACGATGGGCCTCGCTCCGCTCATCAGAAGTTAGCCTCCCTTTAGTATATGAATTTGGATCACAATATAACAAACTCCACCTTGAGACAAATTCCATCTTGTAGCATGAACTTCAACAATCTCCTGAACAACAAAGAAAAACACTTGATGGCGCCAACATCCACTTGGGCTAAACAGTTATACCAACCAAGCTCGAGCAAAGCTCAAACTTGGAAACAGGAACTGGCTTTGTCATCATATCAATAGGATTATCATGAGTACTTATCTTGCATACCTTTAGTTTACCTTGAGCAACAATGTCGCGAACATGGAACATTTGATCTTTAGTAAGGTATATTGCACTTTGACTGTCAAAAACAAGTTAATGCAAGAATCATCTCCACAAAGCTCAGCATACAAACCTTTCAACCAAATAGACTCTTTGCAAGCTTCAACAATTTCCATATATTCTGCTTCGGTCGTAGATTAGGCAACAACAGGTTGTAACGTTGCCTTCCAACTCACAGCACATCCACCAACAGTGAACACATAACCTAAATCCAAATCGGCAGCAAAATCTGAATCCATATAGCCTACGAGTTCCTTACCGGTCTTGCCAAACTTCAAGCAAGCTTTGGATGTGCCACGAAAGTACCTGAAAATCCAGTGAACAACTTTCCAATGTTCTTTACCAGGATTAGCCATGTATCGACTGACCAAACTCATAGCATATGACAAATCAGGACAAGAGTAAACCATGGCATACATCAAGGAACCAACGGCACTAGAATATGGAACTCGTGACATGTACTCAATATCTCCATCAGCACTAGGACATTGCAATGATGACAATTTAAAGTGAGGAGCAATAGGTGTACTAACAGACTTTGCATCATGCATATTAAAATAATGAAGAACATTCTGAATGTAATTTTTCTGACTAAGAAATAACACACTAGATTTTTTGTCTCTTGTAATTTTCATACCTAGTATTTTCTTAGCAGCACCAAGATCCTTCATCTCAAACTCACTACTTAATTGTGACTTTAAAGTAGTGATCTCTTTCTTGCTCTTGGCAGCAATCAACATATCATCAACATATAGCATCAAGTATATTGGTGATCCATTAACAAACTTGATATAAACGCAACTATCATGCATATTGAGATCTCTTAAACTCATGTGCAAGCATAAATGAATCAAACCTTTTATGCCACTGTCTTGGAGACTGTTTCAGACCATAAAGAGATCTCTTCAACTTGCAAACAAGATTCTCCTTACCAGGCACAACGAAACCTTCAGGTTGGTCCAAGTATATCTCCTCCTCAAGCTCACCATGTAGAAAAACAATCTTTACATCTAGCTGCTGAAGCTCAAGATCATGCATAGCCACAATACCAAAGAATACACGAATGGAACTATGCTTCAGAACCGGAGAGAATACATCATTATAATCAATACCTGGAATTTGGCTGAAACCTTATGCTACTAACCTTGCTTTAAACCTCGGAGGCTTATTAGGAGACAAACCTTCCTTTCTTTTAAATATCCACTTACAACGGACATCCTTCTTTTGTTTAGGCCAGCGCACAACATCCCATGTGCCATTCTTGTTAAGCGATTGCATCTCCTCTTGCATAGCAGAAATCTACTTCACGCGGACAACGGATGCAACGACCTCAGCATATGTAGCAGGTTCAGTATCATGCTCCACCTGTTCAGCACAACTTAAAGCATGATGAACCAGATTACACTCTTCAATTAAACGAGGACGTGGACCTTTGTTACGCAATGCAACTATTTGTTTGCTGCAAAACAGGTGGTGAGTGCTGAACAATAGTGTTATCAATTTCAGCAACATCATTTTCTTTCTCCTCCACGTGCTCCACCTGCACGCTGATCCTATGTTGCTCATCATCAGAATTATCAGAAAAATCAATGTCGTTGCCTAATCGACGGTACCTCGGAGGAGGGATCCTCACGAGGGGGGAAAGAAGTAGGGGCCATAGGGCGGAGTGCACACGGGACGGTGGTACGCGAGTTACCCGACCGGAACACTGCGATGCGGGGCCCTCTGCTGTGTGGAATTATCTGGGCGCTTCGCGTTGTTACAATGGTTGTGGTTGTCTCGTTTCTAGCTCGAGATCCCCCTCTCAGGGATCCGGCTTATAAAGGCGCACGGATCTAGGGTTTACATGGAGAGTCCTACCCGGAATACAAGTTGCCTAACTACGGTACAATATCTTGCCGTGTACGTCAAGGATCCACCTATGCCTAACTTGTCGTCATGCACTACTAGAAATAACCTTATATCCGCACTTATTACCGCCGGCAAGTACGATTCGAGATGGCCGGCGGTAAGTTACCGTCGGCGAGCTGGTTTGGGGTTGCCGGGGATAGGCCCCTTACCGCCGGCAAGTTGAAACTGAAATCGCCGGGGGTAAGTTGGGCCGAGGGCACCTAAATGGACTTTCTATTACCGCCGGCGATTTGGCCCCGAAAATGCCGGGGGTAACTATTAACAGGCGAGAAGGATTCATTTTCGCCGGGGGTAAACTGAGTATGCACGAGTTGGACCGAATTTACGGCCGGCGTTTGCTGCTGAAACTCGACGGGGGTATTTGGCCCTATGCCACCCCTTCCACCCCGCACCTATCCCCACTTCTCCTCTCCAATCCCCACTTCTCTTCCCCATCATGTCCCCCTGACGCGCCGGCGGCGGCCACCCAAGCCCCTCCTTCTCCGCCTCCAGCCACCACCGCTCTTCTCTCCCCCGCACCCCAACCTCTCTCTCTCTCTCACTCCTGCAGCCCCCTCCCCCTCGTTCCCACGGCGAACCCGGCCCCGATAGCGCCGCCGGCCACGCGAGCATGGCACCCCAACACGAGGGCGAGGCCTCCTCCTCCGATCCTAAGTCCCCGCGTCCCGATCTACCCCCGCCGCTTTCGATATGGCCGACGACTGTGGATCTCTCCGTTGAATTTTTTCACCCGACTCGGGTTCGCCTGCAGGAAGGGGGCGAAGAAGCACTAATCGATGGCGATCCTCGAGAGGAAGAAATCTCCCAACCGCCTCGTCGACGAGGCCACCAATGACGACAACTCCGTCGTCGCGCTCCACCCCGACACCATGGAGCGCCTCCAGCTCTTCCGCGGCGACACCGTCCTCCTCAAGGTATGCGCGTGCCCCGGCTCCTTCCTCCCCCTTTCTCGAGGTCCAAATCAGACGGCCTCGCTTGTTGATTGTGTCGCCGATCTAGGAATTCGGGTGTCGTTTAGAGTGATGCAGGTAGCTGACGGTGCTGGTTAAGAGTTTAGGCCGCGAATCTGTAGGGAAAACCTTAGCTTTTCTCGGTTTAGTCGCCCCTGTTTGCTTTGGCTGGTGGAAAATTTAGTCTTTGCCGAGGGATTGTTAGGGATCTACTGGCTGATGCCTAGGTCTACAGATTACTGCCTTGTTGTGGTGAAAAGTTCTTAGATTCCGAGGTCGATCTCAGTATTCAGTAATTACGATCTTACTGTGTTTTTGAATGCTCTGCTATGCTTTATTTGCTCATGTGTTCTGAAGAAGTTTGTGCATACCCAAACGATTGTCTAATTTAGCATACATGTACCAGATGGCTATCATGTGCACCTTGGCACCATCCTGTCTGGCCTGTTGTGCAACTTTTGATAAAGTAGTCAATGTTTATAGACATGTTATTACACTTGTATTTCTCGGCAACTTGGCCTGTTGTGCAACTTTTTGTGACTAGTCTTTTTATTCATTAGTTATGTCAGCTGCGGACTATAAATTATACAGTGAGGCAGCATATGAAAATGCTCCAAACATACGCTGTATTTTTTTAGTTGCGACTGAAAAAAGAGATATATAATCATAATGGTAAATTGGTCATGGTACAGTACTACTTGCTAGTGTCAATCTTTTTATTGCTTTGTGTTGGAGTAACTGAAATAAATTTAGTGCTTGAATGCAGTTAGCTGAACTTGCTTAATAGAAATTTAGTATAGCGTCCGCCGCGATTTGCGCCCAGTTCGCGACAGGTGTGTGCTCCTTCTCGCCTTGCTCGATCTGATATGATATAAGCCGCCGAGATCTGCGAGTGGTACATGCTGATGTTTTCCATCTGATAAGGTTTAGAAATAAACATGCCCATACCAGCGATTTTGTGTTATATTGTCTTATTTCACAATGATTCATCCATCTTATCAGTTGAATGATAATACTTCTTTGTTGCTTTCCTCAGTTAAGACAAGAGATGTAGAACTAAACTGGGTTGAACAAGCTTGAAGATAATTTTCTGAATTTGATCTTGTACTGAGATAAGTAAGTGCCTTGTGGTTCTAGCTCCTTTGTTCTGAGATCATATGTTCTGCAATCCTCTCATTCTGCCTTCCTATTTTTAGAACTAGCTAAATGATTATTCCATGCTTTTTCAGTTGTATTTCAGTTTTGAATTAAACCTGACACAGTACATGATTCACCTTTTTATTTGCTATCATGTTCATTAGGTCATTCATCTGCTTTGAGATGATCTGAACACTTTACAATTTACAAACCTGTTTAGTCTGAAATGCCAGGCACATCACATATATTAGCTTACTTTTGTGTCTCATGGGTAGTCTGAAACTCCCATGCATTTCATTTACCGCTCTTCTTCAGACTTGCCATTAGTGTTTTCTGTAGCATACTCCTGGATAATAATTCAGTAGCAGTAGTTGGTAGTAATAGCAGGAAGATATTCCATACTTTTTTTTTTCTTTCAAATTGCCTTCTAAACATAAATGCTGCCATGGTAACTCGTTAGATGGCAGGTCACATGTCACTTTTTCATGTGTTGCAGTGATGTTTGGCCGGAATCGGAACGAACATGGCGAGGCGAGCAGCAAGGAGAAGCAGCCGGGAGCAGCGAGGAAGAGGATCGAGCGGAGCGCGATCTGGGGATCATGGAGTGAACCTAGAGGAATATTGTGTGCGGAGGAGCACGTCGGAGCAAAATTGTAATTACTGTTCAGTTTAAATACAATTATGTAGAGAAACTTTGGATCGTATAGAATAAAGAGCGTATAGAATAAAGAGTGAATTTGTTTTTATTCTTTATCTAAAGGTTTTGTGATTTAATGTCAGTTTTTTAAATCTAAAATACATACCGCCGGCACATAGGGCTGTTGCCGTGGTAACTTAAACCATTGTGGCGAGTTGGGAGATGCCGGTGGTACCTATTACCATGGCGAGTTGGGAAAACTGCCGAAGTATTTCCATCATACGTGGCTTACGAATATCTTGGCGGTAGCACTTCTATGACGAGGTTATCGCCGGCGAATTCGAAAATGTCGGCGGTAAGCCTTTTCAGGATGCCGGCGGTAAGCCTTTTCCTAGTAGTGATGGATCCGGCTTCCTTCATGGGCCTCCACGGATCTGACTCCTGGCATAGACCTCTCCGGATCCGGGTACCTCTGGAGGTCGGTTCGGATGGGTACCTTCCTAGGGTGGTTCGGATCGGCTCCTTGTTCTGGGTTGGACATCTTCCATCTTGATCAACGACTTGGCCGGTGCCGGTGGGCCATATGTCATCACCACCATCTGTGGTCCACTTGCGAGAATCGGACCATGTCGATGGTATACCATGAAATATATACAGTAGCCCCAGTTCTCCAAGATTCACCGTTCTTCCATCCAGCTCATCTTGCGCATGTATCTTCATCCTTTGGGTGGAACGAATAATAGAGAATCTCGAAGGACTCCAAACTTCATATCTCCAACCAAGTATTGGTCGGAAACTTCATGATCCAATGGTCAGATTCTTCGAAGACACTATCCAACGTAATCTTCGGTATGGATCCGACTAGCCAAATGTAGCCAAATGTAAGTTCGGATCTGACTAGCCAAAATATGGGTGTGGATCCGACTACCCAAAATATAGGTGCGGATCCGGCTAACAAAAATTAGGTGCGGATCCGGCTACCAAAAATTAGGTGCGGATCCGGCTACCAAAAATTAGGTGCGGATCCGGCAAAAAAGGTGCGGATCCGGCTACCAAAAATTAGGTGCGGATCGACTAGTTCCAGATTTTCGCCATCTTTGAATTTTCTTGACATAACCATATGTATGTAGCCCCGAGCGTTGAGTCGGCTTGCTCCAAGGAGACTCGATGCTCAGAAACTTAGCCCCCAAGCATCAAGGTGGAAAAATTTTCGGTTAGTTGCTCCAAGAGAACTTCATCGATGTAGCCCCCGAGCGCCAAGGTGAATTTACTTGAAAATCGGCTTGGAGCTCTTAGAGTAGCTTTATCTTTATATGTGACTAAGGAATAGTGTAAATCCCAAGCATCTAGGCGGAAATTTCCAGCACTAATACTCGAAAGAAAACACACTTTTCACTTAAGATCCGCAGCCGAGGGTTGGTTCCGGCTAAGCATAGCGGAATCAAGACTCAAGTTGTTTCTCCAGCTGTGCATGCTACGGATCCGGCTAACCTTATCTCATATGGATCCGGCTAGCTTCCCCTGGGCTTCTCGCGATTGCTAGGTCTGCTTGAAAACACCTTAAATCGAGGACTGTTGTACGTCCAAGTGTCATGTACCTGATACATAAACATAAAAACATATTTGTATTAAATTGTTTCTTTGATCATGTTCAACGAACAAATGTAAGGCGGAATAAAAACGGCCTTTGAACAAATGTTTTAAAGCTGAAACTATACAGCAGTTGAACAACATAAAACTGTCAAGGCGGAAACAACTCGACTATCTTGAACAGTTAATGCAATTTATATGTTTTAAGCAAGATCTGGTTTATCCGTTCTTCTGTTTATATGCTTGACCTTTCGTGAGACGGCAAACTTTAAACACGGAGACATCTGCTGAGGCGATAGCGCTTAATAGCGAAACAATCAAGAACCTCGAGAAACAGAGGCCGAATTTAAGTACCGAAATGTCACTACTAAAATTCACATATAAACAACGAGAAACGTGTAGGCCGAGAAAACTCAAGCTAACGTAGGGTGCCTGCCGACGATACCTCGGAGGAGGGATCCTCACGAGGAGAAAGTAGGGGCCATTGGGCAGTGCACACAGTGGTCTGCGAGTTACCGACCCGTTTTGCGATGACGGGCCCTCTGCTGCTGTGGAGTGTCACAGGCGCTTGCGCGTTGTTACAATGGTTGAGGTTGTCCCTCTAGGGCTCCCGGGATCCGGCTTATAAAGCGCACGGATCTAGGGTTTACATGGAGAGTCCTAACCGGATTACGAGATCGCCTAGTCTACGTTACACTATCTTGCCGTGTCGTCAGGATCGCCTCCCTATACGCGTACTGGATCCGGGTTCCTCATGGGCCTCCACGGATCGGGTTCCTCCAAAGGTCGGTGCGGATCCGGCTATCTGATCTGTCCGGACTTCATCCTTCATGATCTACGGCAACACGGGCCCAGATGGGCCACATGCCACCATCACAGTCTATGGGCCACCGGCTTGGGATCAGGCATGTCGATGGTACACCCATGAAGTATACCCACAACGTAGCCCCCGAGTTCTCCGAGTTTCTCCTGCGGTTTCCGCCATGCTGGCACCTTATGATCTCCGACATTGATGGTAACGCGGTGAAAGTTGAAGAACTCCAACTTCATATCTTCTTTTTTCCAACCATAAGTCGGAAGATTTCCCATTCTGCGGGACTTCATCCATCGACAGCCTTAAAGCATGTCTCCGGATTACTCCCACGAATGTGAAGCTTATCTTCACGCTTTTACCCGGAATCTTAACAGACTCAAACGGTTCCGCCAATTCTGGCGCCATTTTCGCGATTTGTGCGGTAACTTATCTCTAGCCATTTCTTGCTAGGGTTTGGGACACGTGTCACGCATCCAACGGCACGACGCTTGCGTTCCGACCACGGGATGCGGAGCACGAATCTCATCCCTCAGCCTATAAATATCCACCGTCGACCTAGCTTCTCATTCACCCCCATTCTCACCTCTCTCGCGCGCGCCGCAACCTCCGCCATGCCGGAACTCGCCGGAAAAGTCGCCGGAGCATCACCGAAGCGAGTCCACCACCGTGGTGTTCTTCGTGTTCTTAACTCCGGCGAGCCACCGCATAAAAACCTCGCCGCCGACGACTCCGGCCACCGCGAAGTCCATTACGGTAAGTTCCCCGAGCTTCACTTTGCGTAGTTGGTAGGGATGATTGCTAGGTTGACGATGAGGATCCGACTAAATTACGCTTTCGCTACTGCTTTTACATCTTCATATGTCGTCCACGACTCCGCCTCTGCCGATGAGCCGATCTTGGCGACGCCCATTTCCTCCGCTCTGCCTCCCTTCGTCCCAGTTCATGGATCCTACTAAGGATTCCGGCAAGAACGCAGAGCACCTCAGCTGTCCCGGAAAAAACCTCTGAGGCGGAGAAGAAGGCGGAAGAAGTTGCTACCAAAAAATCCAAAGCTCGCCAACGGGATTCGGAATCCAAAGGGAAATGGTGGCCTTGCACCACCACTGATATTGAGCTGCAGAACTTGGAGGGAGAAGGGTTCTTGCAACCCGGAAGTTGGAGGACGACTCCGAATGCCTTAGCTCCGGCCCCTCAAGACAACGAGATGGTGCTTGAAGCGTTGGTGGAGCGAGGCTTCTCATTTCCGCCTTCGGACTTGTTCCTAGAGATCCTGAGAGCTTATGGGCCCCACAACATCTCTCCGAACGACGTGCTTGCGATCGGCAATCACGTCACTCTCTGCGAAGGCCATCTCGGGTAATTCCCGAGCTCTCCCTGTTTCAATACTATTTCCATCAAGAAGGAGAGTATGCGGTCCTCCGAGTGGCGACATGCGGAACCATCACCTTCATGATTCGCCGGGCCGCGTCTATCCCCACACCGAGCCACGAATGCGCGCGATGCCCCAGAGGTTTCTTCTACTTGAAGGACGTTTTCGACCTGTGACGTAAGAAAATTGCCACCGTTCAAGAACTGCCCCGCAGGAGCAGGCATGGTCGCATTGCCCCCATCTCGAGTCACTCCAACTCCACGCGCCGTCAGGCAGTCCCATGGTGACGGAGGAGGTTGTGAGGAAGGACTTGACCTGGTTTCTGCGGATCCAGCCGCTTCAACACAGGGACCGCTTGATGTTCCAGTACACAGCGCGATGACCCGATGCGTGTCACAAAAGACAATCTCTCCGCCGACGCCCTCGACAAGAGAATCCGGGTCCTCATCAAAATTCCGCGTGAACTTCATGTTCACGTGTGTAACAAGGATATCCACATGAATGGTTCCGGAACCGCGGTACGTCGGTTTTGACTGTAATCTCTTGTTTTTCTTCGCATTCAAATTTTTGTCTAAGTGTTAAACTCTGTATCAGCTCGAAGCGCTCGAAGAAAACGAACTCGGAACTCTTCTCCGGGTTCCGTCCACCGGCAACACGGATCGGAGGCCGCGTCGGAGCGGAAGCTCAAGGCTTCCCGCCCGCTAAGAGGAAGAAAGCCGCTCCTTCCGGCCCCCATGCGAAACGCGCCGCGAAGTGCCTAGCTGCTGCCGGAGCGGAGGCGGAAGAAGCGCCTTTCAGCGATTGACACCAGCAACAAGGGGCAACCTGATATCCAGCATTTCTTCAAGCCTTCGGGTAAGCGCCTATTTCGAGATCCAAGTTCTGGTTTCACGCTCAAACTCTTACTTATACATTTATGTTTTTTCAGCTCCGGAGCCAGCCCCAAGGCCCCAAGGGCCAGAAGAAGAAAGCCAAGCCATCTCCGGCTTCTATTCTGTTACTCAGGGTTGAAGTTCCGCCCAAGGCTTCATCGCCTCCAAGCCGGATCCGAAAGATGTCATCAATGTTGATGATCTTCCGAAGATCCCGCCCACCATGGCGACTCGCCAAGGGGACCTCCTCACCGTTCCTCCGTCGGATCGGCCAAGCTCCGCTTTCGCGGGGCCACAGAAGGAGCAAAAGGCAAAGCTCCTTCAAGTTACCAACGCGACTCGAGTCCACCTCCAACCAACTCCGTCCTTCAAAAGCACCCTTTCACGGCGTCACGCGGAAGTTTCGACATGCTGAACAAAGTGTGGGGAAAGCCGGACGAGGAGGTGCGTGAACTCGCCGACCTGGAGGACCTGAAGGAGTTTGCCAAGCACAAGGAAGTGCGGCGGTAAGACTAGCCCCAAGCATTGGGTGATATATTCCGTGTAACATGTATTAGCCGATCTTTCCCAAAATGTACCTTAGGCGGAAACTTAAATTTTTTGTACCAAGACTTTGAATTCCTCGCTAGCCCCCAAGATTTCAAATATCAGACTAACTCCTTCTTTCGCCAGACCACGCGAAATTGCACGAACTGCGCGTGCACGTCTTTGGAGCAAATTACGGAGATCGAGCTGCGCCGGAACGCGGAAAATAGCCAACAAGCTATCCAGTTTGCAGTCCCGCCTTCGTACGATATCCGGGTTTTTATTTTTTGCGCTGATATATTGTTCAGGATGCATAATATGTGCAATTTTTCTACCTTCAGAAGAGACTGCCAAGCACTCCAAGTTTGACGAGCTATCCGCCAAGGTCCAGGTGCTTGAGGCGGAGAACGAATCCCTCAAGAACTTTGTGAAGAAATCCACTTCCCAGGAGAATCAAGCGAGGAAAGAGCTGTCCGAAAAACATGCCCGCGACCTGGCGGAGCTGAATGAAAAACTGGAGAAAAGCCAGGGCCGCGTGATTTCCGTGATATCCAAGAACAAAGTTCTGGAAGCGGAGGCGGAGGCCATTGACAAACTTATCTTCCGTAAGCGTTTTCCGTGTCGTTGCTCCGACTACCTTGTAAGCTTTCTTTCTAACGGACCTGAACCTCCTTTTTGCAGCAAGCCTCGGCTTTGAATGGTCAAAAGAATCAAACCTGAAGAGGACGGAGGCATACGATGAAGCGCGGATTTCAATCGACGCGTTATTCGAAGCCTGTCGCGGAATTGCCAAGACCCTGTCTCGAAGAAGGCCAAAACCACGATCGTCGACACGATGACCAAACTTATGCAACAAGTGCGGATTTCATCAAAGGGCAAAAATCTTCGCACGCGGAGCCGCCTCCCTAGTCTGGCCACCAAGGCTCTTCCCCACGCTCAGGCGGATGTTGCACGCGGGTCCCAGGGATTCCGACATGGGTGCCCTCCTCGCGAAGCAGAGAGGCTATGAGCGATTGTTTGTCGGGCGAGTGGATCACTCGTTGGTACAACCAACACGATCGCCCTCGGGATTTTCCGATGCGAGAGGAGGAAGCAGGTGAGCGGGTATTATGGGGAAGGCTCGGGTCAAGCGAGCATTCGGAGGAAACTCTGGTGACGACTCCGAGCGGATCGGTGACAGCCGGCGGCTCCACCTACAATCGAGAAGAGGACTCAGAGTAGAGTTCCTGTTTTAGACAATGAAACAAATTGCATCATTTTGGCCGGAGTGGGTTTGTAATAACTTAAATTCTTAAGTTAGATAGGGACGAAAACATGTTATGTGCGGGCGGAAAACACTTATCCTGCTATCCGTTTTAATATTATTTGCATGTTTCGTTTTGTTGGAAAGCAAGTGCTGGTTTGATAATTTCCGGCTTGCCCACTTGACCTTCCACGGCGGAAAACTGTGCCGACGCTCGCGTGCGGCGAAAGCCCAATGGCAATCCGTCAATAACCGCGGAAACAAGCCCCCAAGTGCGGAAGTCGCTACCGGGAATCCATGGGTTTGCAACGAAAAAATTTCCGCCAGAAAACTTAAGCTTACGTCCTAAAGGACGATTTTGAAAATCACAACTTTCATACACGCCTAGGCGGAAAGATCCAGCTCTGCGGTTTAGTCGGAAAAGACATACACGATCCGAGAAATGAAAAATTAAAGGAGGTAAATGACTCTAAGAGTGAACCAAAAGCTTTATTTCATTGATCATGTATCATAGATATTACAAGGTATGTAATGCGTAAGCGCTAAGTGTGGAAAGGACGTAGGCTGTGCTATGTTCCGGGGACGATCTGTTTCATCATATATGTCACCGGATCTTCTCGTTTTCGTTTCCGATGCCAGCAGGTCTATCCTTTAGTTCCCGGAAATCAACGAGATAGTAGGATCCGTTGTGTAGTACTTTGTTGATGACAAAAGGTCCTTCCCATAGGTGCAACTTGTGATCTTTCACAGCGAAGGCGGAGGACTAAGTCTCCGCCATGAACGAGCGGTTCCGAACTCGGCGGCTATGATAGCGTCGGAGCCTGTGGTAAATGGTGGAGCGTTGGTCGACTAAATTCCGAGCTTCTTCGATCAGGTCCACAGATAGATGTCGAGCCTCGTCAGCGATTTCTTCATTGTGGCGGAAACTTCGCGGTGAATCATGGATGATGTCGAGGGAGCACAGCTTCGGATCCGTATACCGGGAAGAAAGGAGTAAATCCTGATGATCTGATAGGGGTGGTTCGTAAACTCCACACAGTCTAGCTCATCGGCCCAGCTCACGTTGCGCGGATTTCTTCAAGGCGAGTTTGATTCCGGCTAGTATAAGGCCATTAGCTCGTTCGACCGACCATTAGATTGTGGATGGGCCAGATGCAAGGTCAAGCCGGATCCCAACTTCATGCGATAATCCTTGAGTTCTCCTGCGCAAAGTTTGTGCCGTTATCTGTGATTATCTGTGCGGGATGCCGAATCTCGTCACGAGGCTGCACAAATTTTAGTGTCGTAGCACCGTCGGCTTTTCTCAGGCTTTGCCTCGATCCACTTATTGAACTTGTCAATAGCGACCGGGAGGTATTCATGACCACCGAGAGATGATTTCTTTAACTTACCAACCATATCGAGCCCCAGACCGCGAACGGCCAGGTGATAGGGATGGTCCTCGGCTCTTGGGCTGGAGCGTTTGGTTGAGTAGCGTAGTACGACAACCTCGGCAAGTTTTCACCGGCTTGTCGGCGTCTTCTTTAGTGTAGCCGATGAAATCCTAAAGCTTTTGCAACAAGGGACACAGGGCGGCATGATGCCCGCAATCCCCTGCATGGATCTCTCTCGAGGATTTCAATGCCATCTTGACTAGAGACGCATTTGAGAAATACCCGTTTGCACTTTTGTAGAGCTGTCCATCAACAATTGTGTAGGATCTTGCTCGTCGATGATCTGACGTGCGTGGACCTCGTCCTCCGCAACTTTTGATCAATGAGATAGTCCGAAACGGTGAGTCCAGGCCGGAATGATTGCCATCACTTCTTGGGAGAAACGCGGATCGGGATTTGGTTTGCACCCTTCACCGAGGGTACTCGTAGATGCTCAAGGAAAATTCCAGGCGGAATTGGTTTCCTGCGGATCCGAGCTTGGACAGCATGTCTGCTGCTGTGTTATCGTCTCGACTTCGTATCCGAGGAAGCACTTGGCGATCTCGTCCACTTCGTCTCTGTAAGCCGCCATGACGGAGTTTCGGCGTTCCGGTTCCGGCTACTTGTTGTGCCACCAGTCGGAATCTCCGCAGCATATGATGTGCTTGATCCCAATTTCCTTAGCGATGTGCGAGCCGTGTAGTAGAGCCTCGTATTCCGCCATATTGGTTGCTTCGAAGTGAATCTGCAGGCCGTACTGCAGTTCTTCTCCGGTAGGTGACTTCAGGGTAACTCCAGCCCCGAGCCTTGATGTTGCTTGGATCCATCAAAGTGCATGACCCAAGCTTCGATTCCGGCACAGGTGTGCCTCGGTGCTTCGGTCCAATCCGCGATGAAATCCGCTAGAACTTGAGACTTGATTGCGGTTCGGGCTTCGTAGTTGATGTCAAAGGCGAGATAATTCAATGCCCCATTTTGCTACGTCTGTTGCGTCGGAGTTGTTGATGATTGTTGCCGGGGAGCTTTGCTCACTGCTTGTCATGGGTGCTCCTGGTAGTGTCTCGGCTTAATTTGCCTAGGAAAACTCCGTATGCTAGCTTCGAAAGTGAGGGTATCTCTGCTTGGATTCCGTTAGGACTTCGCTAATATAATAGACAGGCCTTTGGACTTCGTGCTCAAATCCTTCTTCCTTTCGCACCACCACGATTACGAGGCTGATAACTTGGTAGCGCTATGTGAGAGGAGCATAGGCTCGACTCAGCTGGAGCTGCCAATATAGGTGGGGAGGAGAGTATGTTCTTCAACTCTGAAGTGCTTTATCTGCTGCCTCGTCCCGGACAAATTTGTCTGTTTTCTTCAGCAGCTTGTATAGAGGTAAGGCTTTCTCGCCAAGACGGCTAACAAATCTACAACGCAACGCAATTAATCGTTGCACATCTTTGAGACAAGTTGGCCTTTTGATGTTCAGGATAGCCTTGATTTTTCCGGGTTAACTTCGATGCCCCTGTGAGAAACAATGAAGCCAAGGAGTTTTCTGAGTACGCCAAAGACGCACTTCGGCGATTTAACATCATCTTGTACCGTCGGAGATTATCAAAGGTTTCCTTAAGGTCGCTCAGCAGTCGGATCCCTTTCGGGTCATGACCGCGATGTCGTCGACGTAGGCGTGCACGTTCGGCCAATTTGGTCCTTCGAGCATCGCTGCATCGTATGTTGGTATGTGGCACTGCGTTTTCAAGCCAAAAGGCATGGTAACATAGCAGTATGTGCCAAAGGGTGTGATGAAGGAGGTCGCCTTGGTCGACTCCTTCATCAAGATCTGGTGATACTCGGAATATGCGTCAAGAAAACACGAAGCTCGCCCAAGTCGAATCAATGACTTGGTCAATGCGCGCAAAGGGAACGGATCTTTCGGACAATGCTTATTCACGCCAGTAATCGATGCACATTCTTAGTATTTCAGAATTCTTTTTGGGTACAAGGACGGGGTTTGCGACCCAATCGGTATGGATAACTTCTACTACAAAACCTGCCTCTAGTAACTTTGCTAATTCCATTCCTATGGCGCGGCGCTTCTTGTCTCCAAGCGTCGCATAGCTTGCTTCACCGGTTTGCACCGGATTTATGTTGAGGTAGTGCTCGGCGAGTTCCCTTGGTACTCCGGACATGTCAGAAGGTTGCCATGCGAAGATATCCATGTTAGCTCGAGGAACTCGACGAGCGCGCTTTCCTATTTGGGGTCCATGTTGGCTCTGAAACCTGCTTGGAGTTGTCACCTTCAATGAGGTCATGCTTCTTGGTTTCTATCGCGGCCTTGAACGAGGTCTTGTTTGGAGATGCTGCTTCTTGGTGATCTGCATCTCGTCGGATCCACCGCGGCTCTGTAGCCTTGCAGCTCCTCTCGGATATGACGGATTCTGCAAGGCGGCTTCGCCTTCCTCATGAGTCCTAGCTTTCTTGTAGTCTCCGGACACGGTGATCCAACCGTTAGGACCCGGAATCTTGAGCTTGTTGTAGATGTAGCATGCCCTGGCGTGGAACTTGTGGTAGGTGGGCCTGCAGAAGATCACGTGGTAGGAGCTTTTGAAGGGCACCACTTCGAACGTGATCATCTCTTCGCGGTAGTTGTTCACATTGCCGAAGGCCACGGGAAGTTTGATGCTGCCCAGAGTTTTCCTTCTTACCGGAACCACACCATGAAATTCAGTGGTGCTGTGTTTGAGCTGTTCCTTGGTGAGGTTCATCTTCTCCGGGTCTCCAGGTACATGATGTTCAGGGCTAGCTCCTCCGTCCATAAGACACTTGGAAAAGTCATACCCATCTATGCGGGGACTCACAAGGCGTAGCACTCTTTGGGGATGACGGCGGGTGATCCGACATCAAAGTACAGGCTTTCTCCGACCACTTGACATCTTGCGGCACGGCCGGAACTATGGCGTTCAAGATCCGGAGCGCCGGTTTTCGCGCGGACGTTGGGGTTCCGAGGAAGGTGTGGTAAGTTCCAACACTCTTCTTGCCAAAGGGGTTGGATTTGTTAGCTGCGGTACCCTCCTTGGGTTCCGGCGAGCGTCATCCTCGTCCATGGCTTCGGATGTCCTCCTCTTTGTCCTTGTTTTTGCCCTTGCCTCCTTTGCCGCGCGGGCGGTTCCGGGCTCGCTTGTATCCTCCGGGTCGTTCTTCAAATCGTTGACCCACTTGCAGTTGCGATTGGTATGGGTGGATTTGCCGTAGCCGGATCCGGATGGCCAGCACGTCATATCCTGTGTATTCTTCGTACGTTTGGGGGCGCGGGATCCGGCTGCGGTGACCTCGTCGGCGCGCTGGCCCTGCCTCCGCCTCCACGTCTGCGACCTCTTCCGCCTCCTGAACCTCCGCGTTGGAACGTCATGGCTACCATGTCGGATCCTCCGCCCTTAGTCTTCGGGGGTTCTTCCGCTTGTTGTTCTTGGCCGTTATCACGGTTTTTCTTGTTGGTGCAAGGGTATGGCTGTAGCTGAGATCTCCCTGCGTCGTCATCGGGCGTATGATCGTTGGCGATGTTTATCATCTCATCAAGAGTGAGTTTGTTCGCGTTTACCAGGCGAGGTAAGCTTGTGGCGCAGCGCCCCCAAACCACCGATGAAGCGTGCATTCTGTGCGGTTATCTACGTTCTCGCACTCGTTTCGGTTGCCAACCAACGGGTGAGGAAACTCTAGATGTCTCACCCTTCTTCCGGATGCAAGCTTGAAGATCGTTTGGTGGTGGCGGTCTCTTGTAGGTACCCCTGAAGTGGTTCTCGAAAGCCTTCTTCGGGTCCAACCAGCAAAAGATAGTGTTCTCCTCAAGGTCATGAGCCAAACACTGGACCAATAAGGTACAAGCTGGAGCATGCGTGAGGCTATATTCGGGGTTCCTCAGGAAAGGTTTTGCATTGTAGTAATCCTCAATCCAGTATCCGGCCTCTCTGCCATCATAATGCTTCAGGTTTCTGGTAGCTTAAGGTTCAAGCTTCTTGGCTTTGGTTCCTCTCGGATCATCGGCCAAAGCACCTTGGACCGATGTAGTCGGATCTGTGCTCGTTGAGGCGATCCGGGCATCGCGGGGGCACCGCCGGGTGATTTCGAGCGGGAGCGGATCTCCGGCCTCCGCCTCCGCCTCCACCTCCGCCTCCACTTGGTGGTGGTGAGGGAGATCTGCGAGGGCCTGTAAGATGATCTTCCGCCTTCGGACTCACGACGTGGCTCCCTCGGCGGCTCCGGCTTCGGTGGCTCCTTTCACCTTGGTGGTGGTCGCCTCCGTCGTTCGGCTCTGCGTGGCTCGGGTGCGCACTCTTCGTCGGCTTCTCCTTGGTTCCGGATCGCGTCCTTGGCCTGAGGCTCGGTCGCGTTCTTGATTCCGCGAGGCTCAGCTCGCGGTCTTGTCCGACCGTGGTTCGGCGTACGCTCCTCGCTCCTGTCTCTAGGCGGCATGTTGTCGCGGATATTGATTCCACGGCCCATGGGGCTGGTGTTTCCGCGGGACTGGCGTCGAGGAGGTAGCGGAGGACGCGAAGCTCTGGGTGGCGGTGATGGAACACGGTACTTGTCTCTGCCGATACATCGGATCCTTTCCCTTTAGCGGATTTTTCAATCCGAAGACACCGGGATTGGATTCGAATGATCTCTGACTTTCCTCCTTCGCTCCGTGGATCCGGTGCGCGATTCGCCATCACGGTGTTGACCTGTGGCGTCCTTCAGCAGTAGATATGCATTGCTCCGGATTGGATGCTAACTGCGCGAAGTGTCTGCCTTGCTCTGTTCTGCATTGCGAGGCAACGAGCTTCCGGACGTAGTTGATGTCAATCTCCTCGTCCTTCTTTTCAGGCCTCCAGCCTTCTTCATGTTATCCTTTGGGGTTGCGAGCGGCTGTTGTTCTGTGGGTGTTGCAAAGGTAATCTGCGGGGAGGGATGGCTTCTCGAGCCTCCGCCTGCTGAGCGGCTAACCTTTTCTCCCACTCCTTTCGGATCCTTTGGTTGTCGCCATCATCTCGTCGACTTCGCGATCCTTTTTGGGAGTAGTCCACAAAATTTGCCGCTAGAGTTCTTTCTTCCAGCATGGCGGCGGCGGTCTTGGCAAACTTGAGTTGTCGCTAGCATTTCTGTCTTTTGGCTTCTAAGGCCTCAGGATCTGCAGCTTCCTCGGGAGTTATTGGCTTGTTGAGTATATCGACTTTGCGACTAAATCCATGCGCGCTTGCTCGACCATCTCTTCTGGTGACAGGACATCCTTTCGTGGTTGTGGTCCTAAGGGAGGCCTCACGTTGGATGGTCTGGGGGAGTTGGAGGCTTCGTCTTCCATTTCGGCTGATCCAGCGGTGCCACGGTTGCTAGAACCTGCATCGGTGGGCGGATTCCACTTCAGCTTGCTCACCGCCTCCGAGTTCCTCGAGCTTACGGTTGAATTCCTCTGTATTCATGGATGAAGCGCCGTCATCTTCTTCCCCAATCGCGAGCTCCTTCGTCAAGCGATTGTATTCTGTGCCTATTGAGGAGGCATCGTCGGAATTTGCGCTCAGGTTGCCGAGGATTGATTCCTCGGGGTTTCGCTTCCTCTTGTCCCGGAGCGTGTTGTCTCCGCTTCGCAGATCCGGAGCTATGTTGTTTCCGGGTGCCTCAACTTGCAAAGGATCGGCCTCGTCCTGGTGGAGGGCGTTCTGCGGTATGGGCCAAGAAGTGCACGGTGACACCTTTGCTTCTCACAGGGAGACCCGGCGGATCTGCATTGGTCTTCCACCGTTTTCTCCTGCTCGGGGCGGATTGGGCGGGTTTTGATTTTTCCCGATCTAAGGCGGAACCTTCCTTAAGTAGCTCCTGCGTCTCGGATCGGATCTTCGCGACGGCGTCCGGCTCGGCGGCGGACGCGTCGGCGTTACCCGGTGCGTTTCGTCGGAATCGACGGTCTCGCCGATGAAGATGTGGATGCCGCCGATTGGGACGATGGAGAGCTTGACGGGGTTTGACCTAGCCGGAATCCAGAATCGTCGGGCGGACGATCGGAAAATTCCGGCGTAAGTGCGCCCCACGATCGAGTCGTCGTAGCTTCCCATGGCGGAGCCTTCCGGTTCCGGCCTCCGGACGCCTCGGGCCCCACGGTGGCGCCAACTGTCGTTGCCTAATCGGCGATACCTCGGAGGAGGGGTCCTCACGAGGGGAGAAGAAGTAGGGGCCATTGGGCGGAGTGCACACGGGACGGTGCGCGAGTTACCCGGCCGGAACACGCACGATGACGGGGCCTCTGCTGCTTGTGCGGAATTATCGGCGCTTGCGCGTTGTTACAATGGTTGAGGTTGTCCCTCTAGGGCTCCCAGGATCCGGCTTATAAAGGCGCACGGATCTAGGGTTTACATGGAGAGTCTAAGCCGGATTAATCGCCTAGTCTACGTTACATTATCTTGCCGTGTCGTCAAGGATCCGCCTCCCCATACTCGTCTGGATCCGGGTTCCTCATGGGCCTCCACGGATCCGGTTCCTCCAAAGGTCGGTGTGGATCCGGCTATCTGATCTGGGCCGGACTTCATCCTTCATGATCTACAGCATGGGCCGCCGATGGGCCACATGCCACCATCACCGTCTATGGGCCACCCGGGCTTGCCGGATCTAGGCACTGTCGATGGTACACCCATGAAGTATACCCACAACAACGTTCGAAGGCGGAAATTTTGTAGCGTACTGGAGCCTTAGGCGGCAAAAACAGTACAAAGTTTTTCACGAGCGCGAGGCAAATCGTGGAAAAGATATGACCAACAGCGAAAGCGGTAAAAGATTCAGGATATGAGTGAACCAATCTTAATCTCATGATCATAAAATCTTAAAATATTAAATATAAATAAGGACTTAGCTGTTTGGAGCGGAGTCAACGTCGGTCGTGGCGACTTTTCTTCGGCGTTCCGTCGAGCCGGTGCGAGATTGATTATCGCGGTGGTCCTGTAGGTGCGGATTCGATCACCAAAATATAGGTGTGGATCCGGCTACCAGCAATTAGGTGCGGATCTACCTACCAAAATTTAGGTGTGGATCCGACTTCCAAAATGTAGGCGCGGATCCGGCAACCAAAAATATAGGTGCAGATCCGACTATCAAAACGTAGGCGCGGATCCGGCAACCAAAAATATAGGTGCGGATCCGACTATCAAAACGTAGGCGCGGATCCGGCAACCAAAAATATAGGTGCGGATCCGACTACCAAAGGCGCGGATCCGGCAACCAAAAATAGGTGCGGATCCGACTACCAAAACCAGGATTTGAATTTTTTTAGATCTAAGGTGGAATCTTCCTAGGAAGCTCCTGCGACTCGATCGGATCTTCGCGACTGCGTCCAGCTCGGCGGCGGTCGCGTGGCGTACCGGACGTCCCGTCGGAATCGACGGTTTCGCCGTTGAAGATGTGGATGCCGCCGATTGGAACGATGGAGAGCTTGACGGGGTTTGACCTAGCCGGAATCCAGAAGTCGGGAGGGACGATTGGAAAATTCCCGGCGTAGAGTACGCCCCACCGATCGAGTCGTCGTAGCTTCCCATGGCGGAGCCCTCCCGTTCCGGCCTCCGACGCTCGGGCCCCACGGTGGGCGCCAGCGTCGTTGCCTAATCGACGGTACCTCGGAGGAGGGATCCTCACGAGGGGGGAAAGAAGTAGGGGCCATAGGGAGGAGTGCACACGGGACGGTGGTACGTGAGTTACCCAGCTTCGGAACACCTGCACGATGATAGGGCCTATTGCTGCTTGTCTGGAATTTGCTGCGCGTTGTTACAATGGTTGTGGTTGTCTCGTTTCTAGCTCGAGATCCCCCTAAGGGCTCCGGGATCCGGCTTATAAAGGCGCACGGATCTAGGGTTTACATGGAGAGTCCTACCCGGAATACAAGTTGCCTAACTACGGTACAATGTCTTGCCGTGTACGTCAAGGATCCACATATGCCTAACTTGTCGTCATGGATCCGGCTTCCTTCATGGGCCTCCACGGATCGACTCCCGGCATAGACCTCTCGGATCCGGGTACCTCAGAGGTCGGTTCGGATCCGGTACCTTCCTAGGGTGGTTCGGATCCGACTCCTTGTTCCTGGGTTGGACATCTTCCATCTTGATCAACAACAACTGGGCTGCCCGGTGGGCCATATGTCATCACCACCATCTGTGGGCCACCCGGGCTTGCCGGAATCGGACCATGTCGATGGTATACCTATAAAGTATATCCACAACAATCAACATCATCAGTAACATCTGTAGATAAACTGTTATAAATCATGATAGCCTCATTAAAGACAACATTCTTGCTATGCAAAACTTTCTTAGTTTCAGGATTCCATAACTTATATGTCTTAACTCCTGAACCATAACCAAGAAACACACACTTAACAGTCCAAGGCTCTAGCTTTCCATTATCAACATGAGCATAAGCAGTGCAACCAAAAACTCTCAACTGTGAATAATCAGTAGGTGAACCAAACCATACCTTAATAGGAGTTTTCTTATCAAGCAGAATGCAAGGTGACCTATTTATCAAGTAACAAGCGGTGGAGGCTGCTTCAACCCAAAAACGTCTATGCATACCAGCATTGGACAACATGCAGCGAGTCTTGGAGATGATGGTTATGTTCATCCTCTCTGCCACACCATTCTGCTGAGGAGTATATGGGATGGTGTGGTGCCTGACAATGCCTTCGTCGTTGCAATAATCATTGAAAACAGTAGAACAAAACTCCATGCCATTGTTAGTATGAAGCAATTTAACTTTCTTTTCTGTTTGCTTCTCTACCATAACTTTCCACTTTCTAAAAGCAGCAAACACATTAGATTTATGTTTCAGAAAGAAAGGCCACACTTTTCTGGAGTAATCATCTATGATAGTAAGCATGTAATTTGCACCACCAAGAGAAGTCTTACGGGAATGTCCCACACATCAACATGCACATAATGTAAAATTCCTTTAGTGGTATAAACGGAAGCATTGAATTTAACTCTATTATGCTTACCAAAAATGGAATGCTCATAAAACTCAAACTTACTCAAATTGTAGCCATCTAGCAGGTCTCTCATGTGCAATTCTGCCATGCTATGTTCACTCATATGTCCAAGACGCATATGCCACAGATTAGTTTTACCAGGTTCATCAGGAATAACAGCAGCAGCAATACCATACAAAATTCTACCTCTAAGAACATATAATTTTGCAGAATTCATACCACCAATCATGTGAACGAGAGAACCTTTTGATACCTTCAGAACTCCGCGAGAGCAGGAGTGTTTGTACCCTTCAACATTAAGGGTACTGAGAGAGATCAGATTTCTGGCCATGCCAGGTATGTGTCTCACATCTGTCAGAGTGCGTGCCATGTCATCATGCATCTTGATCTGAACGGAGCCAATACCCACGATCTCACGTGGGTTGTTATCTCCCATACGCACAACATCTCCACTCCGCACAAACTCATAAGAACTGAACCAGTCTTTGTTACAACAAATATGAAACGAACATGTAGAATCAAGGATCCACTCATCATTACCAGAAACCCAACCACAAAACACAACTAGGCAATCGCCATCAGAATTATCACTAGAAACAACAGCAGCCTTACCATCACCATCAAATTTGTTTTTCGGTTGGTAAGTATCGTTTCTTCTCTCTTTGTTCTGCAACTTCCAGCAATTGTCAATATTGTGGCTAGTTTTCTTACAATACTTGCAGAACTTACCATCTCGTCCCTTGGACTTTGACGACCTCTGTCGTCTTGCCGATCTCGTTCGTAGGTTAGTTTTAGTATATGAATTTGGATCACAATATAACACCACCCACGTCATCGGCCCACTCCCGATTGTCCCGATAGCCACCTCCGGCAACGGCGCAGTCAAACGCAAGCAGCAAGGCACCCACCTCCTCCTAGACGACGCATCCGCTCCCGTTGTGTCCATGGTTGCTCCCGCACCACGCCTGGAGAAGAAGCCGCCCATCAAGGGAACATGGAAGTCGAGGTAGCCAAAGCTGGCGGTTCTTACTACGCCCACGATGGATGCTCCGGCCCCCAACCTCACTGCTCCCCACCAAGTGTTCCTCGATACACCCACAAGGTATGAAATATCTTTTTTTGTTTCAAATTCGTTGAGGTGTGCTCGTTTGTGAAATTAGTTTTTTGCATACCATATTTTGAATGTCAACGAAGTGTCAGGCTCGTTTGTGAGCTTGTTAAACGACACGACGGTTGAACTTGATCAAACGCCGTTCAAAGACCGATACACACAAGTGTAGGGGATCTCTGAAATTTTAGATGTGTAAGTAATAGTATCGATCCCACGAGCAGTTGAAGGTTTAAATATTCTATTCTCTCAACTAATTATCTATGCACTAAATAAACTAAATAAACAAGGACAATCTTTACTACAATCTGGTTGCAACTCACATACAACTTATAGGTTGGCATGAATCAAGATGCAAATTCAACGGTTCGGATATTTTTTCATTTGCAACTCATGTGTAAGTGGAAAAAAAATTCAGTTACAACTCATGTATAACCGAGAAATTTTCAGTTGCAACACAACGTGGAATACACACGATCGCGACTTAGTCCAACTGTTTGAAATCCGATTGATATAATTCTCAGTCGGAGCTTTCCATCTGAAAGAGAAAAAATAAACTCCTTCCAGCAAGATCTGAACTTGAAACAGCATCTCGTCTTCCTTCTGCAGGGCCGTACATCAGCTCCGTACTCTGTCTACTGCAACTGAGACATTAGCACGGATCGATCGACCAAGACAAAACCATGGCCGAGTCTTGCGCCTGGATTCCCTCCCCCTACTATGCCCTCGTCCAACACTCGGATCGACTATACTCTGCCGAAAACAGGCACTGCACATGCATTTTCATTTTTAAAAACTCCCTGAACTGATCTTCAGATGCACAGGGCACTGACAGGTGTCTCAATTATCGACAGCTACTGTGCGTTTGGATCGAGCATGTACGTGCATCTCCCTTGGGTAGTTGGGTCGAGAACTTGAGACTTCGAGAGGAAGCCGACGAGCGGCCGATCGGCGCCGTTTCGGTGCAGGACGAGACAGCGGCCATGTGCTCGTGAGAGTTGTTTATGCCGCTATCTGATGCGATGCAGTTGCATGCCCACCATGAAATACTTCATGGCTTGCTTGCACACCTCAGACAATGCAGAATCCTTGTATCAATCACAGTGAGAAATCCAGAAATAGTATTCTAGGCTTCTAGCAGGATACGTTGCCATCGTATCGTATGATTGGATTATACAGTATGATCGGAAGAACGTGGTAGGGCTTGCTTGCACACCTCCAAAATTATTATTCCATAGAAAACTATTAAGCTGCAAATCATTTTAATTTTCGTCTTGACCCTAATTAGGATTTAGGCTCAAAATTGTTCGAATACTACTCCTCCGCCCCGAAAAGTATATGGCAGGATCGTCTCAATTTATATGTTTTTATACACTAAATTTTATTTAGATAAATTTGCAACATCTTTTTCGGAATAGAAGGAGTACATGGCAAAAAGAACTTCTTGATAAGATTTATTTGTCTCCGGATTTTAGCCTTTACTTAAAACTGGAGGCAAAAGATTTACCTCATTGATTTGTTAAGCAAAAGAGACTTACCTAGTTAATTGAAAAAACCAGACGAAAACTAGTAGATCTCATGCCGACTACTCATAAAGCATGAAACCTCAGACACAACGATTGTTTCTCCCATAAGCACGAAACCTCTGGCTCAAAATTGTTCGAATACTATTCCTCTGCCCTGGAAAGTGTATCTCATTCACTCTTAGAGACCACCATCGTCGTGCACCGCAAAATTTGTGTATGGGTGCCCTAAAACGGCATGAGATGTGTATGGGCACCCTAATTAAAACTAATAGATCTCATGGTGATCAATTTATATTGCGAGCTATCCAGGCGGAGGCCGAGATTGACGTCGTGCACAACGAAATATGTGGCGAAAGTGTTCATGGGAAACTACAATATGACCTAGTTGAGCAATTGTATTTGTGAGTGCTCAAAACAAACCAAGCTATTCGAGTGTCATGTCGAATGGTCATACCAGATATCTATTTTCCAGAACTTCTCGAATCTATATTTAAATCACCATTGAATTCTATTGTTTTATATTTAATTTATTGCTAAACTAACTTATGCCTAAAAATTATGTAATATGGTTGTAGAATTGTGATAGAAATATGGTCGAATTGATGTGAAAATAGCAAAAAAAAAAGATTGGGGTGCCAAACACATTACCAAGACCACCATGCTCTTACAAATCCTAAATTGAAATAGCCATGGAATTTTTAAGGCCTAATCGAAAATAAAAGGAAAAACAAAGTGTGAAGTAGTACAAGAAAAGAGTTGAGCAGCAACGCAGCAGCCAAAAGACGTTGCAGAATCCCAGTGGTAAATGGATCCCAGCTAGCCTGACCTGAAGCCAGTACACTGCATCATCCAGCTAACATCAACTTTGCTATGGTCAGCTAAGTTTCAAAGACTGACAGCCCCCACACCTCATGTGGGAGCCAAATCCGCACAAGAATCGCAATCCCATCTCCCCCTGAGAGCAGATACCTCTCACTGTCCGTGTCTCCACGCTCCCCTGCGCCCCAAGATTAATCAATCAATCAGGTGCAGGCCGCACCTGATTGCCGAAATATTATACTGCTGCTATTAGCGGCAATTGTTCTCTTCTGTTTGGGGCCTCTTCCCTCATAAACTAGCTAGGTAGGAGGCATTGCCATCTGTTGCCGTTTGTGGGTTTGGACTTTGGACTGGCGGTGCCCTTCATCCTGGTTCTTGGAGGAGAGAAACGGTCTCTAATCGAGCAAGAATCAACAAATCTTCAGGTTAGTGGAGCCAAGAATCGAAAGTCTCTTCCTTTCTCTGCCTCCGATTCCTGAGGGAGAAACATTTTAAGTTTTTTCCCCTCTCTGCTTCTTCCATGTTCTGGTCGGTCCATGATTCTTCCGCCATTTCTAGCTTTTCTCTGGAGTGTAATTGCTAATCAATGCGGTATTGCTTGGCACTCGCAGGTTTTGATCAGTCGACCGAGGAGGGGGGGAAAAACTGGTGACCCGGGTAGGGTTTACCGGCTAGAAACCAATTGCGGCGGCGGCGGAGAACACCCGAGTAGAGCCATGGAATCTTCCACATGGTTGCTGTTGATCCTGGTGATGTTCTTGATCCATGAGAGGAGCGCGCGAGCGCAGCCCGGGCCGACCCTCATCAACTGCGGCTCAGATTCCAGCACCATTGTCGACGGCAGGAGATGGGCTGGGGATTCTTCCCCTCCGGGGAACCTCACACTCAGCTTCCTCGGGACCGTCGCCTCGGCGGCTCCAGGAGCAGGTGGAGAAGAAGGGCCGTATGGGAATTTGTACAAGACCGCCCGTGTCTTCAACGCTTCCTCGACCTACCACCTCGGGGTCGCCGCCGGGAGCTACTTCCTCCGGCTCCACTTCAGTCAGCTGTTCGCCAACCTCAGCGCCCAGGAGCCTCTGTTCGATGTCACGGCGAACGGCCTGAAGCTGCTCTCCAAGTTCAATGTCCCCGGAGAGATTTCCTGGAGGGATTCTCAGATCAACTCCACCAGCAGCGTCATCGTGAAGGAGTATCTTCTGAATGTTACCTCTGGTAAACTGGGGATTGAGTTCACTCCTGAAGAAGGGTCGTTCGCCTTCGTCAATGCCATGGAGGTTGTACCTGTATCTGGCAGCTCCATTTTTGATTCAGTTAACAAGGTGGGTGGTCATGAGTTGAAGGGCCCGTTCAGCCTCAGCGAGAGCGGGATCGAGACCATGTATAGGTTGTGTGTGGGATGCGGCGACATAGAGAGGAAAGAGGACCCGGGCTTGTGGAGGAAGTGGGATTCGGATGAGCATTTCATATTCTCTCTGAATGCTGCACACCCCATCTTCAATTCCTCCAACATAAGTTATGTGTCAACCGATGATTCCACATTGGCCCCTTTGAGGCTCTATGAAACCGCAAGGGTGACCACGGAGAGTTCCGTCATGGAGAAGAAATTCAATGTGTCGTGGAGCTTTAACATTGACCCTGGCTTTGATTACTTGGTCCGGCTGCATTTCTGCGAGCTGGAGTATGACAAGGCTGAGCAGCGCAAGTTCAAGATTTACATAAACAATAAGACTGCTGCAGAGAGCTATGATGTGTTTGCCAGAGCTGGGGGGAAGAACAAGGCTTTTCATGAGGACTTCCTTGATGTTGGCTCGCCGCAGATGGAGACTCTTTGGGTTCAGCTGGGGTCTGAGGCTTCAGCAGGCTCTGCGGCTACTGATGCTCTTCTGAATGGCATGGAGATCTTTAAGGTTAGCCGGGATGGAAATCTTGCTCATCCAACCGTGAGGATTGGTGGTATCAGTGGTGGCGTAAGGAAACCAAAGCGGAGCCCCAAGTGGGTGCTAATTGGTGCTGCTTCCGTTCTGGTGCTTTTTATCACAATTGTTGGTGCTGCTTATATCTGTTTCCATCTGCAGCGGAAGAAAAAGAATTCAGTTAACAAAGCCAACGATAACCCACCTGGCTGGAAGCCACTTGCGCTCCACGCTGCTACGGATACCCGGTCCCCAACTCTTCGCACAACCGGGACATTTGGGAGCAGCCAGCTTGGCAGGCAGTTTACCATTGTAGAAATCAGAACAGCCACTCAGAACTTTGATGAGTCCTTGGTGATCGGAGTTGGAGGTTTTGGCAAGGTCTACAAGGGTAGAATGGAGGATGGCAAGCTGGTGGCAATTAAGAGGGGGCATACCGAGTCTCATCAGGGTCAGGGTATGAAGGAATTCGAAACTGAGATTGAGATGCTCTCGAGGCTGCGGCATCGGCACCTTGTGCCCTTAATTGGCTATTGTGATGAGAGAAACGAGATGGTCTTAGTTTACGACCACATGTCAAATGGCACCTTGAGGAGCCATCTCTATGGAAGTGACCTTCCAGCTCTTACATGGAAGCAAAGGCTTGAAATATGTATCGGTGCAGCACGAGGGCTTCACTACCTTCACACTGGACTGGACAGGGGTATAATTCACAGAGATGTCAAGACTACCAACATTTTATTGGATGGCAACTTGGTCGCAAAAATGGCAGATTTTGGCATCTCGAAAGATGGTCCAGCTTTAGATCATACTCATGTTAGTACTGCCGTGAAAGGAAGTTTTGGTTACCTTGACCCAGAATACTATAGAAGACAGCAGTTAACTCCAAGCTCAGATGTGTACTCTTTCGGTGTTGTGCTGTTTGAAGTGCTATGTGCTCGACCAGTCATAAATCCGACCTTGCCAAGGGATCAGATAAACCTTGCTGAGTGGGCTCTAAACAGGCAAAGGAAGAAGTTACTTGGGACCATTATCGACCCTCGGTTAGATGGAAATTACACACTAGAGTCCCTGATGAAATTCAGCGAGATAGCAGAAAAATGCCTTGCAGATGAGGGGGTTAACCGGCCTTCAATGGGCGAAGTCCTCTGGCACCTAGAGAGTGCTTTGCAGTTGCACCAAGGTCATGTGCAAAATGCAAACGGTGATGGTTCTTCAGGGCCTAAACTGAAGCCTTCTGATGTATCTATCAACATAGCATGCATCGAAGAAGTTGTGGAATCTACTCGTCCAGCCCCTCAAGATGCAAATACGCAAGGTGTTGCTGTCAAGATTGAGGTGCCATGACATGGAAGGGCTTTCAAACTAGAGGTTTCAAGCAACTGAATAGTGTGTGTGTCCAGTTCATGCTTAGATGCATGTCAGCTGTAGTATCGTAACACTATATGTGGAGGTCCTTGTGATATACTGAGATTCTTTTGGTACAGTAGATACTTTTGGGGGGGGCTTTTGCTAATGCGCAAAATGGTTTATGATGTCAATTCCATTGATTCTTTATAAAGCGATGGAACCGAATGCTATATAGATCATTAGTTGGAAACACACTGTGAGAAAACAAATTCAACAGTTTTCTCATCGATTGTCCCAAATTCACTGCCAAGTTTTCATGTGTCCTGTTCAGCTATTTTGTTTCAGTCAGCCTCTGTGCACCCATATTCACTGGCTTGTTAGCTGAAGTTCTAGCATTCTGCTGATTATTGAGTTTCGGTTGCATCAAGTGCACAACAATATACGAAGATTATTTGTATTTGGAAATTTACCACTTTGATAGTTTAGTCTAGGGACATAGGTGGTCATATATCTACTCTAGATGATGTAATCCTTGCATGGTACATAATTTGGTTTGCTGTACCCAGGCTTCAAGAAGCCAAAGCACTAGTATTGTAAACAAGAAGAGCACCACCCAGCAGAATTCCAGCAAGAGTGGCTACCCAGAGCAACAACCCCGTCTTTCCTGCATAAATCAAGGGACGAAGGTTTTATGTGGTCCGGCAACTGAAACACCTGTTATTTCAAAGTAACAGAGAGAGCTTTAAGATTGTTATCTTGGATGGCTTACCTCCAGCATAATAGTCACCACTTGGAGACCATTCTTCTGGGTTATATATTGGGCTACAATAAATGTATCACAAATGTCATGAAAACTAAAAGCAGTAGATGAATTCTGGATGCTATTATTTCCATTGCTTTCTGAGGCAATTGTGGTAGGTAGGCCTTTTCTTTCTTGTCGGATCTTATGATCTTGCATTTCAACCTTTTTATCATCTAATTTTCTAACACTAGTACTAGGTTTTGTAGTTAGTTTTTTTAACCTTAAGAATGAACATAAGTGATGCTTGTTTGTTGCTGGGTTGGGTTGAATGTTTTACCTGTACCCATCAACATTTGCTCCATACTTGTTGGCAAACTGGTAGACGCCCTTCCCCTGATAAAGACGGATCAATATATTAAGTGATGAAATGATAGTTTCTATAAATAAAATTCATTTCTTCAGCCTCAGAACAAACCTTGGCTGGCCTTCCAGATGCATCGACACCATCTTTCAGTTCCAGTCCCCCCCCAGGCCCTAGATGTTAACATAGCACAATTTTATAACTTGCTATCAGATATACTCAGGTGTACCGAAAACACAGATAGTGATATCCTATAGACCAGTAATAGTTTTTTTTATCTTACAGAAATTTGGTATGACAGCAGGTAGATTTTGTAGCATGTACTGACCGAAAGGCTGAGTAGTCTGGACCTTCTTTGCTTTTTTGGACATTACTCTGAAAGATGATGATCTTGTTGGAGGCTGGATGGCTTGGAGCCGTGACTTCCCGAAAAATTGAAATGGAGATGGTTTCAGAGCCATAGAAGCCATGACCGAGGTTACCATGCGTATGACAGTAAGTTCTCTGCTGCTAGTCTTTTTTTAGTTTGCTAAATCATATGCAATGCTTCCTTTAAATACAAGAGCGTAGGTTGGATGTAGCAGAAAGCGATTAAGCTCAGTTTGACAAGTGTCAGTTGCTGTGTGGTGCCGATAGGCTCATGGATCATACTGTATGATCTGTCGCTGTCCTTCACATGACCAACTGAACATGATAGAATTTGAAGGAAACATCTAGCAGGTGACCGTATAATCCCGAGAATTCTGCTTTCATGTTCCCTGATAGGGAAATCTAGTTTGTTCTTTTGTGACTAATTTCATGCAGCTTGAATTTCGGATAACTTATCTTCAATTCTAGCATCATAATTCAAATGTTTTCTTAGTGTCTAAAACTAAAAGGACATCTACTGATTCTTCTAGTCGTGTACCCGTGTCCATGTTTATCCGGTGCATCTTATTTAAGTCCCTCTGGTAAATGAAGAAATGGAGATTTGGAGAGTGAAACAGTCTTCCAAATATTTTTTTGGGGGTTAACCCGGCAGTCTTCGAATATAACTTTGATTAGTTTCTATCGCAATATATATAACTCCTGTAATTATATAGTTAACAAGAGCAGTATACATGTGGGTGAAAAATTGGAAAGCATCAGTATTTTGATCTTGAACCCAAACCGCGAGACTCTTCCGTTATCATGACGGGCAATTGATGCTATCAGGAGAAGCATCCCAGACAGAATTTGTGAACTGAAACAATAGAGCCTATATTTCTTACTATCTTTTAAGCCATTGACGTGCGGAGACCTGTACTTTCACTGATATGCAGAACACTTACATGTTTCGTCAGTTTTTTCGTAATACACAGCCATTATTTAATAGCTAGGGATATTTTTCCAGGCCATCTTTATTTACAGAATAAGGTCGTTAACTCTATGATCAATAAGTTACTACTAAGTTTGTAGAACTTGGTTTGTAAGAGGGCCCATAAGCATGGTAGTGATAAATAAAGCATGTCCGCACTATGCTACTTAGAACATTAATATTTGGCGGTATTATTCATTGTGGGTACTCATATTTACATCCAGTTACATACGTCATTACAGTTGTAATATTGTACTATTATACACATGGTTCGGTTTGCTGCACGATTCAAGAAGCCAAGGCACTAGTATTGTAGACGAGGAGAGCGCCGCCCAGCAGAATTCCAGCAAGAGTGACTGCCCAGAGAAACAGCCCTGTTTTTCCTACATAAATCAAGAAATGAAGTTAACGATAATGATTTTGTATGCAATAAAAATTCTGACAAATTTAAAGAAAAAACCCGCAATGTAAACATTTTTGTTTCGAGATGTCAGTTTGCGTGTACCTCCAACATAAACGTCACCACCTGGAGACCATTCTTCTGGGGTATATATTGGGCTGCAACATGTGAGGAACAATGGAAGTCATGAGAGATGCAACGGATGAGTGATCTGTGAGCTATGTAGTTATTTGTTTTTACTGGCAAAAGGTAGGTATTTCCCTTCTCATTTGTCCATCAAGATCGCTGCATTTCTTATTTATTTTTCATTCTTTGTAGGCTTGCTAGTATTTACCTGTACCCATCAACATTTGCACCATACTTGTTGGCAAACTGGTAGACACCCTTCCCCTGATTAAAGTGGAAGGTTATTATGCGATAAATAGCAACAGTTATTGTGTCTGATGAGCTTGTTTGAACTCATCACTGACCTTGGCCACCCTTCCAGATGCATCAAGGCCGTCCTTGAAATCCGCTCCTCCACCAGGCCCTAGAAGTCAGCATACCATAAATTTGTGAGAAAGTAAACTCGTGTTCAAGTCAGCCTTCTTTCAAGCCTAATATTTACAGTTTTCATCACTGAATTCTAGGGCATGTACTGACCGTAGGGTTGGGCAGTCTGGATCTTCTTCACCTTGCTGGCCACTATGAGCAAGGATGGCCTCGCCGAAGGTCGCACGCCTCGGATCTTTGATCGCTCCCAAAGTGGAGGTGGAGATGGTTTCAGAGCCAACGAAGCCATGACAGAGGCAGACATGTTGTTGGTGATTACACTCACTCACTTGCTCACTCTCTTTGTGAGTTCTCTCCTGGCAAATTCTTGGTTTAAATACAGGGAGGGTGGGAGTAGCAGACAGGGATGATAAGGATCTTAGTCAATTTTCGGTTTGGACTCTTGTTATAATTGTGTGTCATGGGTCCATGATCACGTGAACAATCCTTGTCTGTTGTTCAGCTGATTAGAAAATGTCACTTACGAAATCTGGAATGGATAATACTGAGGGTTTCACCTTTGTCTAATTGTTTCCGTGGTTTAGAAATTTCAGTGGGTCCCTTCGCAGGTCAATTTTGAGACTACCAGTTCTGATGATCTTATCTTTAACAGTAACTTCAGAACATATCGATGATATTTGTAAGTTTTGTAAATCTTAGCGGAGTGGGATCTCTGGACTAAGGCCGGTCTTGGTGGGTGTAATTGCTTTGCGAGAGTAGTGCACTAGGTTCCTTTAGAGTGTGTGTGTGTGGGTGTCTTGACACAGGCTGCCTGCAGCGGTGATGTCAAGTCTTGTAAAACTATTTCTTTGCCTTCTATAAAACTACGGTACGCAATTGCGTACTCTAAAAAAAAAAGATATTTGTAAGTTTTAGGGGTTTCTCAAAATTATTTTCTGTTTGACCATACTTGGCCGTGGCTCATCCTTCCCTCTGAGTTTCACATAGAAATCTGGTTTATTTCTGCCCACCAGGAGGAAATGGTCACTATTTGTGCTGATTCACCCCATTCTTGCTAAACTGGCCCAGTCTTTACTGTTAGTGATGTATAGACCATTTACTGTATATTCCCAGTGTACGAGGGGCTTTCCTGCATATTGTAACACATGTACATTACTGGCCTTTGCCCCCTGTGAATACTAGTCGCCCATTCTCAACATGGTATCAGAGCTTAGGTTTACCTCCTCTTGCACGTAGCAACTCCGTGTTGCCGCCGTCGATCTTTCCGGCGAGCTCTCCGACTTGCTTCTATCTTGTCCTACCTCTTCTTCTCTTCCGCGTCCCGCACGGCCATCTTCGTCTCCGGCCGCCACCGCTCCGGCCCATCCCGTCTGGCCCCGCCTCCGGCCGGCCCTCTCCCGGTCGACCTCTCCTCTGGCCGGCCATGTCCGTGCCGGCCCGCCTCGAGCGAGCCCCGGTCGTGCTCCGGCTCCTCCTGCCCGTGCAACAGCTCGCACCGGCCAGCCCCGATCCGGTCTGCCCCGTCTCTGGCCGGCTCCGCCCCGGCTCGCCCCGTCCTCGGACGATCTTGCTGCAGCCGGCCATCCTCCGGCTGCTCGGGCTGCAGCACGCCCCGTGCTGCTCTGTCTCTGGCCAGTTCTGCCAGGTTTAGATATGGTTCGAAAAAAATATAGGGCGTCCTCCGCATCTGGCTATGTCAGTATTCCTCGGTGCTCAGTGATCTTTGACGACACCAACTATGGGGAGTTTGTTGCCTTTATGCACATCCACATGCGTGATCTTCGACGGTGGGGTGTTCTTAATGGCGAGGTCCCTTGTCCGCCACATTCCACTGCTCCTGTGCCTCCTACATCATCGCCAGTGCCACAGGCCCTTGCTGATGATGCTCCTCAGGCTGCTTAGGAGGCAGCCAGGAGCTTGCTGCTGATAAGGCATACGAGCAACATGTACTTGCTTACTCAGAGGCTCTTGGTTCCTATCGGGATAGTCGGCGGCTTTTACTCGGTGGTATGATGAGGATGCAGGCTGCTGCTGTTCTTTCTCGAGTGTTCACGGTTTGAGTTTATGGGCCTTGCCTTGTGAGAAGTGTTCTCACCTCGTCGGCGCTCACCTTCTAAGGATTCTCTGTGTTATCTGTGTTTCGTTAGGAGCATGATCTTCACGGGTGACTCTGTTGATGAGTTCTACACCGAGAGTGCGATGCGGTGGCCAGCTTGACTCCTTCGCGGTCTTGTCTGTGGTACTTGCCGGTGTTGCCGGACACGTTCAGATATGGATTTTCAGAGGATCCATGAGTTCCTGTCTAGACTTCGTCCGAGAGTTTGAGCCCCGTCGTGCCGAGTTGTTTGCTCGGGGTCGTGTTCCTATCTCGGAGGTGTTGACGAGCTCCGTGCTGAGGAGACTCGTCTGCGTGGTGCTTGTCTACTTGGGACACCTTCTGTTCTTGCTGCTCGGTTTCCGGTTGCACCTGCACCGCCGCTTCTATCCACATCAGCGCCTGATGCTACTGGAGGAGCTCGCCCTTCTCGCGGTGCAGGTCGCCCTCGTCCTCCTCGGTTCTGCACTCACTGTCGGAGTCCTGGTCACCTTCAGTCTCACTGCTATCAGAACCAGCGAGGAGTGTCTCCTCGTGCTCCACCTTCAGCGCCGTCACCACCGGCTTCACTGAGCAGGATATTGCGAGGCTTCAGCGCCTCTTTGCCTCCTCTAACTCTGCTTCGACGGGTACTGCTACCTCTGTGGCTGGTTCCTCTACACAGTCAGGTACATCCTCGTGGGTTCTGGATTTTGGAGCTTCTTTCCACATGTCGCCTGATTCTTCTCTCTTTCTTCTCTTCGACCTCTCCATCTTCATGTTCATGTTCTTACTGTTGATGATACTTCTCTTCCTGTTGCTAGTCGTGGCACTCTTTCTACTCCTCCTTTTCCGTTCCTGATGTTTCTCAGGTTCCCTGACTCACCTCCTCCTGTGCCTCAGGTCCCTGCTCCGCCGAGTCTCTCACCACCTTCTACTACTTCTTCACCCACCAGACCCTCCTCTCCTACCCCACCACCTTCCCCACCCTCCACACCTTCCTCTCCCATGTCACCTTCCTCGCCTATGGTGGTCCCTCCCTATCCTTTTCACTACTCCCGTCGTCCATGTGAGCATGATGATGCTCCTCCTGACATGCCCTCCACCTCTGGTGTGATGCCCTCTCCGTCCGAGCCGCCTCATCTTCTTCGTGCTCGTCCTCGTCCTCCCCTGATCGCTATTCTCCCACTCACTACAGCCTCTCTGCTGTCTTTGAGCCGACCTCTTATCGGGATGTTGTTGCTCATCTCGAATGGCAGCTAGCGATGGCTGAGGAGATTGCTGCTCTCGAGTGTACTCGCACCCGGGATGTTGTCACTCCTCCTCCCTCTGTTCGTACCATCACCTGCAAGTGGGTCTACAAGATCAAGACTCGCTCCGATGGTTCTCTCGAGCTCTACAAGGCTCGTCTTGTGGCTCGCGGCTTTCAGTAGGAGCATGGATGTGACTATGAAGATACCTTTGCTCCAGTGGCTTACATGACCACTGTTCGTACTCTTCTTTTCGTTGCTTCTATTCGTCACTGGTTTGTCTCTCAGTTTGATGTGCAGAATGCTTTTCCTAACGGTGAGTTACGTGAGGAGGTATACATGCAGCCACCTCCTGGGTACTCTATTCCCGATGGCATGGTATGTCGTCTCCGACGCTCTCTCTATGGCCTTAAGCAAGCCCCTCACGCCTGGTTTCAACGTTTCGCCTCTGTGGTGACCTCTGCTGGTTTTGTCCCGCGCATGACCCTGCGCTCTTTGTCCACACATCTTCTCGTGGTCGGACTCTCCTTCTCTATGTCGATGACATGATCATCACAGGTGACAACCCTGAGTACATTGCCTTTGTCAAGGCCCGTCTTCGTGATCAGTTTCTCATGACTGATCTTGGTCCTCTTCGCTACTTTCTTGGGATTGAGATTTCTTCTACCTCCGATGGCTTCTATATCTCCCAGGAGAAGTATATTCAGGACCTTCTCACTCGTGTCGCCCTTGGTGATGAGCGCACTGTACAGACTCCTATGGAACTCAATGTCCATCTCCGTGCCACTGATGGTGACCCTCTTCCGGATCCGACTCGCTATCATCACTTGGTTGGGAGCCTTGTCTACCTTGTTGTCACCCGTCCTGACATATCCTACGCGGTCCATATTCTGAGTCAGTTCATGTATGCTCCCACTAGTGTCCACTATAGTCATCTCCTTCGTGTCCTCCGCTATCTTCGTGGCACTATCTCCCGTCATCTTTTCTTTCCTCGCTCCAGCTCCTTACAGCTCCAGACCTACTCAGATGCTACCTCGGCTAGTGATCCATCAGATCGCAAGTCTCTTTCTGCCTATTGTGTCTTTCTTGGTGGTTCTCTCATTGCTTGGAAGACCAAGAAGCAGGTTGTAATCTCTCGTTCGAGTGTCGAGGCTGAGTTGCAAGCGATGGCTCTCTTGACGGCAGAGGTGACTTGGTTACGCTGGTTATTAGAGGACTTTGATGTTTCTGCTGACGCACCGACTCATCTCTTATCTGATAGTATTGGTGCCATCATCATTACGCGTGATCTGGTGAAGCACGAGCTCACCAAACACATTGGCGTTGATGCCTTCTTTGTGCGTAATGCTGTGCAGGATCAGGTTATGGCTCTTCAGTATGTGTCTTCCGAGCTACAACTTGCTGACTTCTTCACGAAAGCCCCTTTCTCTCCAAACTCAGTGTTGTTGATCCACCATGAGTTTGAGGGGGGGGGGGACCCCTTTACTGTATATTTTCAGTTTATGAGGGGCTTCCCTGCATATTGTAACACATGTACATGTACTAGCCTTTGGCCCCTGTGAATACTAGTTGCCCATTCTCAACATTTACTTCTGTTACACCTCCGCCAACCTTGTTCATATTTGGAGATGCAAGTGGGTTAGTGTTAGGGTACTCTGGATACCCTCTTTTGTAAAATAATGAACTACAATAATGATGTTATTGAAAATATTAGTTCATTTTGTTAAACCAAAGAGAGTAGAAGGCCACTTGCATCCATATTCATATTCTGGTAATTTTTGCATGGCCTTGCCTCCTGGCTCACACTCAATGAATTTTCTTGCAAATTAAATTTGGTCAGACATGGACAGGAATATGATCGGACAAAATCTCGCTACAATCCTTGTAGCCGCAACACATTCACCACCAAGACAGCACTTAAAGTTCAAATTCTTCAAAAACGACACTTCCGAAGAGAAAACATTGCACACGCTCCATCGTCGCCAATCATAGATCTTAGGTTTTTATCTTGAAGAAAGTTCGCACTCTCAAAAAAATGCATTCAACGAGGCCATCACCATACACAACCAATTAAGGAGATACCTTGGATTTTCATCCTGGAAGATAAGACTTTGTACTCCTCATGTGTTGCTACTTTCACTTGTCGATGCCGCTGCTATGAGTCACAAAACACCAAGCAAGTTCTTAATCGTTCCGAAGACTCGATCCACCACTACTAGGCTTCAGAATCTCAACCTTCATGAGATTCTCCATCATTGACTTCGTCATGGGACTCGAAAGACACGTCCCATGATGGCAATAGATGGTGAAGTCGCACGTCTCGCCCTCCTGCAACTAAACAACCATAAAATGGGTGCACACGATTGAATCCTATCTACCATTGCTTGCATGATCCTATCTCAAAGGCAGGCACGTCTAGGATTGGATTCTTCGGTACTTTCTTTGGTCTAGCTAAAAGGAAAACGCCTCCCTGTTTAATCATTTGAACCAAGATCATAGAACACGCTTCCCTGCATTCCGTCAGCAGACAAGAGGATTGGCGTGGAAATGCTATCGAGTATGTGCACTTGATTGCCCATACCAACTAACCCCAGTTATAGGTTAGTAGTAGTATCCTACAAGCCGAGGATTAACCGTAACCTAGGGCACGAAAGGTAACAACTGAAGCTCTAGTGCTAGTCCTAACTAAATTCCATGTCTTATTTGGGGCCCTTTTGGTTGGAACGCGCGAGTTTTCTTCGTATACAAGGATTGGACTGTTCCGCTTGAAATTCATACGAGATGGCTGCGATTCGAGCGGGTTCTTGACTTGCGGGGGGTGGGGGAGTCAGGATACAACTGAATGCCATTGTACGTGTTAGGTCACGTCCACACTTATTCAGTCAATAATCCATTCAATCCTCAACTGTTTGGCCTTGGCTGCTTGTACTGACCCGTACTAGCTGCTTTGGCAAGTTTTGGCAGTGAACTGGAGATTTATTGGGATCTTCTAATTGGCTGTGTCTCTGCTTGGGAACAAGCTTTGTCTCACCTACATTGTTGCCGCATCTGCAGGTAAAAGTATCAGCCACTTGTTAATTACAGGCTCCTGAACAAGCTGTAACGAACTGATTAAGCGAATGATGTTAGCGTTGAATTCACCAAGAAAGTTGGCAAGGTGGCGGGCATTTCCTCCAAAAGCATCAAACCCAACAACAACTTTGGGCCATCTCCTTGCACTGCCACCAGTGAATAATCATTGTGCATGTTTCAGCTCGCACATGGAGATACAGAGAGAGAGAGACTGAAACTTTTTGGGCATTGCCTTTGGGTGCTGCTCAGCCCTTGACCCTTTGTTAATGCCTAACCACCGTCTCTAGCTGTAGATGCTGCCTGCGATTGCAAAGAACCGATTATTCCATTGCCAAAAGGAAGGGTAGTACATTTGACAGGTTAAATCTCAGTTCATAGTAGAATCTTTTCAAGGCTAGTATGCACAAATCCGTGTATACTAAGGCAAGTTACAGGTGCTTTGGGTCAAAATGCACATGGGGGGAGCTTTTCTTAATGGCAGAAAGATGGCTTCCTGTTTGCTTACAAAATGGAATGGAAATGGCAAGCAAAGTTGGCAGAAAAAGTGAGTATGCATCTTTTTTTTTCCTAGAAAGAACAATTGAATTATCAAAATATTATTTATTATTCAATCAGTAAATAAAGCGTACCGAAACAAGACAAAAACAATAGTACTACCTCGGTTCCAAATTAACTAACGCTGCTTTGTCTAGATACGTCGGAGGGAATAGAATTGCGGAATGAACCAAAGAAAGAACTGTGTTTCCGTTTTTTAATATATTTGAGCATAGAATATGTGTGTCCTTGTCCAAAGGTTGAATGGTACTACTTTGGTCCATAAAAAGATGTCACATATTTATTTAAATTTAGATGTACTTAAATATTTCGAATTTATATAAATCTTGGATACTCTTTTGTGGATGAAGGGAGTACATGTAGAGTACTACTACCGCAGCATCGTTGAGTCACGGTGGATACGGCCATATACGGGTATCGGGGTAGGAACAAGCTGATTTTAGATGAGGTCAACTGTGCTGAATTTTTACCTGCCTTGCTCTCCACATGACAAGAAAAATTACGGTTTGCCCCGTTTGACCAAAATCATTGGCACCTGTGTTTGGGGTTGTTGGCCGCTGGGCCCGTGGCAGTGCCAACTGACAACTGTAGGCTGTAGGAGGAGCAACCCCACCTAGCAGCAGGAATCCTATGCCTCCAAACGTCATGGGACGATCGAAGGAAAAAATAAATACACAAAAACTAGGCATGGGAATGAAATCCCCTTTTATGTATTTTAATTTTGTGTAGCACCAGCCATGATCAAAGGGTAAGTTGAGAAGTGATAGAGAAGGAGAATGACATTGGGGTGATGCTACATGTGACTTTTTTTCTTTTTGTTTTTGGCGGATTAAGAACTATCTATGCTAATTAGACCCAAAGTATATAACCAACCTTGCCAAAACAACACGAATACAAATCATTTTAGAAAGTATTCACATGCCGCCTGCAAAACAAGGCATGGTTTATCGTAGTAGAAGAAGAAACTCAGCGGCACATGTTTGGAGAGAGTCATTTTCAAAAACAAAACAAAAGTTTTGCCCCAATTTATTAATTAAGAAAAAAAATTGCGCTGTTAATTGACGAGAAACCGGACGAAAACCGATAGTTTTTTTTTCATTGAGAAGGAAGTTGAATCCCTAGGCCCTGCATTAAAACGATGGACATACGATACGCATATAAGATTTTTTTTCTTGCTTTTAGGTTAAAATTAAATTAACCGGCACCCAAAGATTTACTGAAACCACGAAATAATCAGAGCTGGCGACATCTTTACACAAAGGAAACCAAGTGGCGACAACTTAGTGCAAAACAAATAAGGAGCTGCCAATATTGCGCAAAAAACAATCTAAAACCTCCTCTAGCAGCCAATTTCCAACTCTGGGTCACTCGTGTAATTCCAGCACATTCTGCAACAGCAACAACAAAAGGGAAGATTGCCGCCGCCGTTTTATCGAACGCCCGACGCGCCGAAACGGAGGTACGCGGACGCTGGGAACGGAACGGAGGGAAACACATTTTCCTTGGCCTCAGTTGTGTTGCAGGCTCGGGTCACGAGACCATTAAAACGTAACGTAGCTAGCTAGCTACCGCGGAGACCGCGATCTGATTCGCTGGGCCTACCTACCCGCTCGCCCGCTGCGGAGTGGGCCCCACGCCGTGGAACGCACCTTTTTTCGCGGTGCGAGCGCGCGCGCGCGCGTGCGTGGAGGCGGGGCGACTAGCGAGTGAGGCGCATTGCAGCCCGCGGTTTTGGGGTCCGCGAGGACAAAAAAAGGGGACCCGAGGCTGGCTGCCTGTTGCGTTCTGTTGCCCCGTTTTCTTTTTTTTGGCGGGTGCGGCTAGGCCAGGATAGCGGGAAAGGGCAAAAAGGTTCGGGCACCTCTTTTGGCTGCTGTTTCGCGCTTTGAACCCTCTTGTTTGACGTAATTGTGCCGTGGGGTTTTTCTATGTTCTTTCTTGAACTATACTTTCTTTCTCCAAAATGTTCACCCATCTATCGATAACTATTCACAGTACTACAAAGAATCGCAAAACTAATACAGTAATAATTTTAAATAAAACCTTACATGGTTACAAATATTAGCGTGAGCCCAAGGCTCGCTGCCATCGTTGCCCCTCTTTCACTAAAACCGACAAAACTTATCGTACTAGACCCCGTTGTAGTAGACAAACGGAAAATCGACTTGCTAATTCCCAAAGGACCGGTGCACCATAGTAGCAACCATCGCCGAAAAGGAGACTCGTAGATCAGAAGAGCCAGCCTGAAACCACGCCAACAGACATCAAAACCGGCTGGATCCCAAGTGAGCCGCAGGACACACAATTTCACACACCCTCCGCCGACGCTAGAAGCACCACCGAAGCGATGATAGGACGGGGAGGGCCTTACCCCGAATTCAAGATGTAGCTACGGTCTCACCATCTCGAAGAAGACACCAAGTACCAACAAAAACATAGAACCCTTCCGCCGGCGAGGGGCCGGGGTCCTCCATGTGGGCATGTTCATGCTAAGTTGACCTATACTTATTTTTGTATCTAAGTTAATGGTCCTAGCCATGTGGTTTCAATTTGGAACTTCCAAGCCCATACACGAATCTTGGCATGCAAAAACTCTCGCCATCAATTTAGACATTATTAAGAAAATATCGGGTGATTAACATTCAGCAAAACGGCATAAAAACTTAGCTTCGTACTTGGGTAGTGAGAGAAACTAATAATCGACTGAGAAAGTGGCTTCAAATCTTCACCGATGCTAACAATGAAGGATGGCTAGTGAAAGACATTCAATGTTGCTATCATCGAAATGATCCGGGAGCATGTTAAATTCTCAAGCCATAGTTTGCTACACTAGATTTTTTTCCCTCCGACCCTTCATGTTAAATTCTCATTCATAGTCATCTTTTTTCTGTGACACCTCTGTCGTAGGTTTGACTTTTTTTGCTAGACTTCAAATGGACTTTGTTAATCATGCTTGCCCTAAGCTTAGATGTGACGAAGCCAAGTGATTATACAAACGTGATAAATATCGTAATAGTAGGCTATGTCAAAACAAAGCAATTGTAATGTTTGCAACTCCAGAGATAAACATGACGCATAAAAGCTCTGAAACCTACAAAGGTCCAAACACAGACTAAAATCTCTTGCGAGGACCATAACGTAAAACCTCTCAACGAAATAGTACCGCCGTGAGAAAAACAAAAATCTCTTCATTGCGCCAAACATAGAGAAAAGACGGTCCCATCCCCCACTGTCCCTTCGCCACTGCAGCCGCCACCACTACTCCCCTTCCCCCTCTCCACTCCACTCTCCCCTTCTTCCACTCCTCTCAGCAGCCGAACTCCCATCCCCGGCTGCTAGGGTTAGGGTTCCGCATTCGCCCTCCCGCCCCCGGCTCCCGCCCAGCCCCACCGCATTGCCCTGCCTTCCCTTCCCCGCAACCCAGCTCAGCGCAATCATTCCCCGAGCTGTCCTGCGTGCCGCTGCCGGCGCTTTGCCTCAGACCAAGAACGACCCTTCCGTCTCATTTCCGCGGTAAGGAGATTCCTTGTGCAGTCGCTGCTAGTTTTCGTTGCCTGGTTGCCCTGCATTTGGGATTGGTTTTTCACTTTCTTGGATGGGTAAAGTGTTCCTGACTTTCTGTTGCTTTTGAGCCGTGTTCATGGCCGAAATCTTGGTGGTGGCTGCGGTTATAGTGGGTTGAGCCTAGCGCTTTAAGTTCTAGTGCCTGCATTATTGGAGGTTAAAAGCCCAGGGTTTCTATCAACTGTCCCTGTGTTCCTTTTTCTTGGTAGCAAGCGTTTTTTCTCATAGTTGGATGCTCAAGATTCGGTTTCTAGTGCATTGCGGAGGCAGGAATCTGCCGCTAACTTGCTATTCCCGTGCTCATTTCAGGGTCCAAGGACTTAATCTGTTGGTTTTTCCTTTGGGGCGCAGTGCAGATCAAGCTGAAAGGGACAAGTCCGTGGCTACCAGGACCTGCGTGGTAGGTACACTCCAAGCTCACTCCATCTTGCTCCGGGAAATGCCTCAGGTGCAGCGTTCCTGAGGCCTGCTAGCTTCCAATCTTTCCCGAGGAGCAGCGGCGATGGGGATTGTTGGGGGACTTCTTTTCCTGCTCTTGCTGGCGGCGGCCCCAGCATTCGGGCAGCTGCCGTCGCAGGACATCCTGGCGCTCCTCGCCTTCAAGAAGGGAATCACGCACGACCCTGCCGGCTTCGTCACGGACTCCTGGAACGACGAGTCCATCGACTTCAACGGCTGCCCGGCCTCCTGGAACGGCGTCGTGTGCAACGGCGCCAGCGTGGCCGGAGTCGTGCTCGACGGGCACCGGATCTCGGGTGTCGCCGACCTCTCCGTGTTCGTCAACCTCACAATGCTCGTCAAGCTCTCCATGGCCAACAACAATCTCTCCGGGAGCCTCCCCAGCAATGTGGGCAGCCTCAAGAGCTTGAAGTTCCTGGATATTTCCAACAACCGGTTCTCAGGCTCAATCCCTGACGGTGTTGGCAGCCTCCGGAGCCTGCAGAACATTTCGCTTGCCGGGAACAACTTCTCAGGCCCGCTCCCCGAGTCCATCGACGGGCTTGCGTCGCTTCAGTCGCTGGATGTGAGCGGCAACGCTTTATCCGGCCCGTTGCCGGTGGCTTTGAAGAGCCTCCGCAGCATGGTGGCTCTGAACCTCTCACGCAATGCCTTCACAAAGGGAATTCCTGCTGGGCTTGGTCTCCTTGTGAACCTCCAGTCTGTGGATCTGAGCTGGAACCAATTGGATGGTGGCGTTGATTGGAAATTCTTGATCGAGTCAACCGTTGCTCATGTTGACTTCAGTGGGAACTTGCTCACCAGTACCACCCCCAAAGAACTCAAGTTTCTCGCAGATATTTCGGAGACAGTTCTATACCTGAACCTTAGCAACAACAAGTTGACTGGGTCATTGATAGATGGAGTTGAGCTCTCAACTTTTGGAAGATTGAAGGTGCTTGATCTCAGCAGCAATGAGTTGTCTGGAGACCTCCCAGGGTTCAATTATGTTTATGATCTCGAGGTTTTGCGCCTTGCAGACAATGGATTCACTGGGTTTGTACCTAGTGGACTTCTCAAGGGAGATTCTCTGGTGTTGAACGAGCTGGACCTAAGTGCAAATAATCTGACAGGTATAAGCTCTAGTTAAGATTTTTTGTTTTGTTTTTAATCTCTTGCTATTTCAGTTTATGCATGCCATGCAGCGCTTATTATGATTACAGTGGAAGTTTGATCCATTTATTTACAGCTTGTGTGAAACTTTGTGTTTTTGTTTTGCCCCTGCTTTCTTTCTTCACATCAGCTGATTTTTTATGCCAGATATGATCTGGGCTGATCCATGGTTGACTTAATGCCAGCGTACCTCATTTGGAATCTTACTTAATGTAATTAAGTATTTTGAATTGTCTGTTCAGATTCGAATTCCTAAGTGCAAATCATTGCACATATTGTGGCATTGCTTACAAACTCCGTCGATTTTCTCCAATGCAACAACTTGGCGGGATTGCCAGCTTGATATAGTTTGGGCATTCGGAGCCATGTTGTTGCAGAGATATGCATCCCATTAGCATGATCGGGAGTTGGTGATACACCATAGCAGTAGAGACAAGATAGAGAAGTTATGTTTGGTGAAATTACTTAGGATATGCATTTCGTGCAGAATATCAAAGCTCTTTGTTTGCTGATTGTTATGCACATAGTTTTTGACATGCTGAGAATCAGGCTAGTTATATATATCCTGAAAGAGAGATGAAGCGGGATAACCCAAAAGGCCCTATGGTTTTGTTTAAGTTAACGGCAGTATGAATTTCTGTTGTCAGTATGTATTGCGTAGTATCATACATTTGTATTTGTTGATTTTGTTCCATTAATCTTCTGCTGGACTAATTTCCTACAGTGTGCTTCATTCATCTTTCTAGTTTGTTTGCTATTGTAAGGTAGCGTGTGTTGTTGGCTTTAACTATTGTGGACCTTTCTAACATCAGCTAGTATTAATAGGAAGCAACCAATTGTGTACGCATGGTATGATGATAACTAGCTGCATACTAATGAGTGTTGTGCGGTCCATTTCATCAGTATGGCATGGTCACCTGGTGCCTTGAAGATCTGCATCTTATGTGAAATCGTCTTTCCTAGATTATCAATATTGGGAAGAGGAGGAAAAATACGCATGCATCATTATCTGCATTCCTACTTTCCTAGCATGGAAATTGTCTACGATGACAATCTGTCAGTATCAGCTGATTAGTTTCTAGGCATTAGTTTTTTTTTCTACTAATCGTAGTTCTCTGTGCTCTGCAGGACATATCAATATGATCACATCGACTACCTTGCAAATCCTTAATCTGTCCTCAAATGCTCTTTTTGGGGATCTTCCATTGCTTGCTGGAAGCTGCACTGTGTTAGATCTGTCAAATAACCAGTTTAGAGGAAATTTATCAGTTTTTACAAAATGGAGCAATGACTTGGAATATGTTGACCTTAGCCGGAACAATCTAACTGGAACTATTCCAGATGTGAGCTCTCAATTCCTTCGCCTGAACTACCTAAATCTTTCTCATAATTCTCTAGCTGACACAATCCCTGGAGCTGTTGTTCAGTATCCCAAGCTTACTGTCCTTGACCTCAGCTCCAATCAGTTCAGTGGTCCTATTCCTACCAATCTGCTCACGTCCTCCATGCTGCATGAGCTCTACATGCAAGATAACATGCTTACTGGTGGCATATCTTTCCCAGGATCGACGTCCAAAAACTTCAGCCTTCAAGTGCTTGATATTTCTGGAAACCATTTTAGTGGCAGCCTCCCTGATGATATAGTCTCCCTGTCTGGCCTCCATGTTCTTGACGTATCTTCAAACAACTTCTCTGGTCCTTTGCCAGCTACTGTCACTAAACTTGCAGCACTTACAGCTCTTGACATATCAACAAACCAGTTCACTGGGCCACTGCCTGAGGCACTTCCAGATACTCTACAGTCCCTCAACGCCTCTTATAATGACCTATCTGGCGTTGTGCCTGTGAACTTGAGAAAGTTTCCAGAATCTTCTTTCCATCCCGGAAACTCAAGATTAGAGTATCCTGCTAGCTCATCTGGATCTGGGGATTCCCAATCTGGTTCAGGTGGAAAATCACTCAGTACAGCTGCTAAAATAGCACTTGTTGCAGCCAGTGTCGTTGTTGTTGTCATCCTTATCCTTATTGCTATTGTGTGCCACTACAAGCGGATCTCACGGCAGTTCCCTAGCTCAGAAAAGGTCACTGACAAGAATCTTCACAGGGCCAGTAAAGACATTGAGAGTATGAAAAGAAAAGATAACAAAGGTAGTTCGGAGGTCTCGGCGGAGGATCTTGGTGCTCCTCGAAAGGGCTCTACATCTGAAGCACTGAGCCAAGAAGAGAAGCTGTCTGCTGTGGGGGGATTTTCACCATCCAAGGGGAGCCGCTTCTCTTGGTCACCAGATTCTGGAGAGGCGTATGCACAGGAAGGTCTAGCACGGTTGGATGTCAGATCACCTGACAGGCTAGCAGGGGACCTGCACTTCCTGGATGAAACAATCACACTGACACCGGAGGAACTGTCAAGGGCGCCAGCTGAAGTACTTGGGAGGAGCAGTCATGGAACTTCATACAGGGCAACATTGGAAAATGGTGTATTCTTGACAGTGAAGTGGCTGAGAGAAGGTGTTGCAAGGCCCAAGAAAGAGTTTACGAAAGAGGCCAAAAAGTTCGCAAACATCCGGCATCCTAATGTGGTTGGCTTGCGTGGATACTACTGGGGCCCAACACCACATGAGAAACTGATCTTGTCAGATTATGTTTCTCCAGGAAGTCTTGCTAGCTTTTTGTACGGTAATGTCTCAATTCACTGATTTCAAATTTCCGCAGATGCATTAATCTGATAAAAAGTTCGCGCACACAAACCTCATTCTGTATACTTATCCAGCCATTAATTCAACTGTCATATATCTATGTATCTGAGCAGATCGACCGGGAAGGAGAGGTCCTCCACTGACCTGGGCCCAGCGGCTCAAGATCGCGGTTGATGTGGCACGTGGCCTGAATTATCTCCATTTTGACCGTGCAATGCCTCATGGGAACCTCAAGGCCACCAACATCTTGCTGGACGGTCTTGACCTCAATGCTCGTGTCGCTGACTACTGCCTGCACCGCCTGATGACCCAGGCTGGTGTTGTTGAGCAGATCCTTGACCTAGGCGTGCTGGGCTACCGTGCCCCGGAGCTGGCGGCATCCAAGAAGCCATCCCCCTCGTTCAAGTCTGACGTCTATGCCTTTGGTGTTGCCCTGCTAGAGCTCCTGACCGGCAGGTGCGCGGGTGATGTCATCTCAGGGTCTGAAGGCAGTGTCGACCTCACTGACTGGGTCCGGCTGCGGGTGGCGGAAGGCCGGGGATCGGAGTGCTTTGACCCAGCCATGGCTTCGGATTCGGAGAACCCGCAGGCAGTGAAGGGCATGAAGGAGGTGCTGGGCATTGCGTTGAGATGCATCCTACCGGTCTCCGAAAGGCCTGGGATCAAGTCTGTGTATGAGGATCTTTCATCAATCTAGCTAGCCGCCATCATTCTGTAGCTTTAGAATTGGATAATACTCATGTGTTTTAGCTTGTGCCTGAAACTCTAGTGATTCTCTAGGGAAATGCATGCAAGTGTATGGCATCAACTTGATGCCTGCAAGTTCAGATGGCGTGTCTCATTGGTTACTGTTGCCGCATTGTACTTACATACATTGTTCTAATGGAATCTGCTTGCTGCAAGCAGATTGGCCAAATTTGGTGGGCAGTCGTCTTTTGAAATCTGCAATTTACATCAACTTTCACTGAGTCGTCAAGTGTGCTGATCAATAAATCACTCTCATAACTTATATGTCTGCAGTTCACCCAGCAACTTGCACAGATGTGACAGCAGTGCTTACGAATTCTAGAAAACTAGAATAAGCAAACACACAGTTTATTTATTTTCTACTGAGTGGAAAAAAGAAAAATTTCTTTTAAAGGGGATGAAAATGCACAAACAGGAGTCACAATCAAGCCAGGCTTGCTTAGGCTTGGATGTTTCTTCACTCAATTGCAATGAAACCATTTGCATACGAAGAGGAAAGACACGCCTAAGGTGCAATGAAAAAATGATCACAGCCTATGCATTGTTCAGATTCAGTACAAAAGCAACCATCATCTATAACACACTAGATAAGGATACCAATTGTTATAAACTATTACAGAAGGCATAATTTAGAGGGCAGTGCACTAATCTGTCATTTGAAATCTGCAGTTTACTTCAAAACTTCCACCGAAATGTGAATATTGATACTGCTACCAAGTGTGCTGATCAATACATCACTGTCATAGATCCATGTAGCAACCTCCACATTGATGTGACAGCGGTGCATATCAGTTCTAAAATGCTAAACAGTTACTGGACAGCTTCTTTTTTATTTGAGTGCAAGAAAAAGGAAATTTTCTTTTAGAGGGAATGAAAAGGCACAAGTAGGAGTCACACCTGCGGCCAGCTTGCTTAGGCCTTGGATGTTTCTTCACTCGATTGCAGTGAACCATTTCCAGACGAAGAGGAAAGGCTCACGCCTAAGATGCAATGAAAAATGTAACCCTCCAAACAGGCTGTGCATTGTTCAGATTCAACCAAAACCAAACATAATGCATAACACCCTAGATAAGGATACCAAACGGCAAAACCACTATTCCAAGAGAAACACGTCTTTTTTCAGCACAGATCTCCAATGTGTTACATATCATAGCATAAAGTGAGTTAAAATTCTATTGCATAGAGAGATTACTGCAATAATAGCTATTGTATCAGTTGGCTTTATCTTGCTTCTCCTGCAGGTTCTAAAATACAACTTCACTACAGTACACTAAATAACAGCTCAAGCATAGTCATCTGTTACTCAGTTCTACGGGGAAAAAAAAGCAGCGGCAAACTCCACGGTCCTCTAGTCGAGATCTTTGCTAGCATCAGCACAAGCCTTCCCACGAACACACTATTACAACGGAAAACAGCTGAATGTTACTACTATTCTGCCACTCCAAATACCAGCTTGGCCTAGTCATCTCTCGGCTCCTCGATAGACCTCGAATCTAGATCTTTGCCAGTATCAGCAGAAGCCCTCCCACAAGGCAAACAGCGGCACCCACTTTTGCAACCTTCTTTACCTTCTCCACCTGCTCCATGGTGGATCTTCCAAATTCAAGAAACTGCCTTCAAAAATAGACAAAGAGAGATACATATGTTTGGGTCAACACAAGTTATTAAAAATGACAATTTTTTTTCTTGTTATACCAAATAAGAAGAAGGTTGTTGATCCTTTACCTGAAAGCAATTTCATAGTCATCAACTTCCTTACGTAACATTTCAACTAGTTCACCACCCAAACGAGTGTTAGCCTCCAGAATGGCACAATCTTTGTTAATATCAACAGCCATATTTTCTGCTTTGGTTAAATCTTCTTTCATGTCAAGTAGTTTGGCAAGAAAATCTTGCATATTACGTGTTTTCTGATAATCATCTCGCATATTTTTTAGTTTGGCAATAAGTTCCCTAATGTCATCAAGCCGTTTGCTAAGCAAAACACGAGCAACTGTACCGTCATGGTTCACTTTCCGTAACTTCTCCATATGCTCATCAATATTCTTTCTCATGGCTTGCAATGACTTCTTACGATCTATGAGATCCTTCATTCTATCCAGCAACGGCATTGTACTGTCAGTCATGGTACTTGGAACAGTTTTGCAGCAGTGCGGTTCACCCTACAGTTTAATCAACTTCAGTAAAATAAAAACAGTAGATGATACATCAATGTAAAGTGTAAACCACTAAAACCAAGCAACAACACTTTAATCAGTATTAACTTCATATTTCTGATTTAACAGGAAACCAGACAACTACAGTTGGATTAAAGTGATTAATCAGGTATAGGTAATTCTCTAGTTAGAAAGGTTCAGTACAAACGAGAGTAGCGCCATTGAATCCAGCGAACATGATGTGGCCATGTGGGCAATGTCCGTTGAACTGTTTAATCGATCGTATCCTACTGTGCTGTAAACTGGCACGACATGTTTGCAGAGTGCTCTCGCTGAATCATGCTACTCTAGTTGAAGCACAATCACAGAGTTCAGGAAAGGGATCAGCAATTCCAAAGGTACATACTTGCCAACTGAGGCAAAAATTCAAGAGTTCTCGACCGTGTGTTATGGTCCAGTTCAGGCATCACGAAGGGACTCAGAGTCCAAACCGACAAATGTTCCACCCTTCTAATGGTTGATTGAATCGAGAACTTGAAATAAAAGCAAGAAGATCAAATCTTCCACCCCCAATTCCTTCTAACCCGCCGAGCTCGGGAAAGGGATCAGCAATTTCGTTGGATTCTGCAGGGTCGGAAACCCCTTTCAGTTTTCAAGCTCATGATAAAGATTATACCTTTGGAGTTGGAGGAGCCTTCCTTGGAGTAACCTCCCTCATACGGGGAGGCGGCAGGGGCGTACCGGGCGCTTCGGGGAGGCTGGCGGCGGCCGCCGCGGCGGCCTGGAGGGAGAAGCGAAGTTAGTGCGCCCAATCGAGGGGAGGGTTTAAGCAAAATCAAGCAGCGAAACTATTCCCATCTTACCTTGGAGTACGGCGCGGGGAGCAGAGAGCGCATCATCGGAGAGGTCCGCGCGGCGGCGTGCTGGCGGAGCAGGAGGCGGAGGGCCGCGGCCATGATCGCCGCTGCGCGGAGGCGCCGACCGCCGAGGGTTTTCGTGGAGTCCGTTTCAGGCACAGAGCGGGGGAGTCGGGAAGAGTTGCGCGCGGTGTACCTCAGGATGTAGACGGATGAGTCCGTGACGTCCGTCACATATTTTTTGTCATCCGTGTAAAGAATTTTAGCTGTCCATGGTGTCCGTATAAGTATTTCAGGTTTCTACGGACATCCGCCGGACATACGCGGACGAGCGGGGAACCGGTGGCGGCCAGGCGGTTGGCGCTGGAGACCGTCTGAGACCCTGCGAGTAGCTCGAGGGGAGGAGCTAGGACGGGGGCGTGGGGGGAGTTGGAGGGCAGCGAGGAGCCGGGTGCAGGCTGGCGGCGAGGAGCGGGGAACCGGCGGCGGCCAGGCGCCATGCGCTCGGCGCTGGAGACCGCGTGAGACCGGACGGGAGGGGGGGGGGGGGAGGGCGGCGAGGAGCCGGGTGCAGGCTGGTGGCGAGGAGCGGGGCGCAGGTTCAGCGGCAGCGAACATCGTGGCGGCGTGCCGCCGTGCCCATCGAGGGAGATGGAGAAGCTGGCAGGCTCTGCGGGAGTTGTCCGTGAGTCCGTGTAAACTGCACGGCCCGTCCACGACGTCGTTTGACTACTTTAACGGACACGGACGAACGGACTCCACGGAAATCCGCGTCCATTTGCATCCTGAGGTGTATCCAAATCCTTATTGGTCGATTCGATTCCTCGCAAGAGTTGAGTTGGAATAGAATTGCCAAATCGATTTTCCTTCTTTACAAGGATTTCACAAAGGTTTCGGATTGTTTTACGGGTTTTGACAATAAGGATAAAACCCTAGCAAAACCTCTAAAAGCATCTCTAGCCGGTGGCGGACTCAAGATTTTCATCAAGTCTGGGCGTACTGTAAGTCCAACGAAATTTTCATCAAAATATGCTGCGCCGCTAGCCGAAAACCTGGGCACGTGCCCGAGCTTAGGGACGATTGAGTCCGCCTATGTCTCTAGCTCTTTCCCCATAAAAATTCGAAAAAGTACATCTCATGAGAGATAAAGAGCAATGGGTGCATATGCTCCCTTTATCTTAAATATATTTAAAACGTATTTTAAAATGTTAAAAAATTCCATAACAAATGTTAGGTAGACAGCATCACAACTTATGTGCGCATCACGTCGTTTCACAAAAAGTAGACTATTCGTGTGATCTACATAAAGAGGTAAAATTCGATGCTAAAACAAGGGTTTGCATAAGATTAAAAGTTTGGATTTTTCGCGAAAATTTAAATGCGCATATAGAATGTCGATACGTACCTAAGAGCTGTCGGGTGGGCAAATTTTTTCCGTATTTTTTTTCCATATTTTCATATTTATTTTTTGGGCGAAGGAAACATATGCTATCAGATGCGAGTGATGTTGAGATGCCTTTTTTTTGTCAAACATGCATTTCTCGGACCTGAGATCAAAAGCTAATTTCCGCTAAAATAGAGGTGAGTGATGTTGTAGCTCTCGGATGTATATGCTCCTCTTAATTATGAAATGCATCTTTGATACATTTTGAATATCAATTTCAAATGAAAAATTCATGTGTACATCTTCACATGCTACATGCGCACAAAGTCTTTCCATGAAAAATCGAATTATCGTTTGGACTGTGCAAAAAGATAAAATTTGATGCTAAAAATAAGGTTGTGTTTGGCAACAACGTTTTTTTAAGTATTCTAAGAATACTTTGGTATCTGAAAATACGATGGTATTGAATGCTTTGAGGTGTTCGGTTTCAGCAAAAATGGACGGTCAAGGAGGAATGAATTCGAAAACCCATGCTTGGAGCATTATTGCACTTGGGACTACAGTTTTTTTATACTTCGCTTAGTTTTGTGCAGTATAAAAAAAAGAAGTCTTCGCCTCTTTTTTCAAAGTTGAAGTATTTGTTGTCTTGACAGAAAATACTACAGTTTTAGAATACTTTGGTTTTAGAAAAACTTAGATGCCAAACTGGCTCTAAGGCTTTTTGTGAGACCTGTTTTGTTTTTTTACATCGACCACAAAAAAAATCGGTTTTTGGTGAAACTGTATGAACACACATAGTTTGTCTAGATGTACATGCGAAAGAATTTGTTGAACTTTTTTAGCAATTAAAATTTCTTTTTTAGGTCGAAGGAGCATATGCACGCAAGAGCTGGATTTGAATTTCCGCTAATGTTGCAACTACTTGGTATAGTCATATATACTATTTAGCACCGAGGGTGGACAGTTTCTAATTTTGTACCAAGAGTTTTCTCACGTTGTTACATTTTTATTTTGAGTTTGGTAGACAAATAATTACATTCATTATGTTGACTCGTACCACAAAATTCGACATAAAAAGCACAATATGTGAACCATAATGGAGCAGGAACCACACACAAAAAAGTGTATCTTACGTTTTATTTTTGTACATCAGTAAACAAAAAATTCATGCCATGTCTATATTTTCTTTTGAGGAATGATAAACTTACCTGTCATAAAAATCATGTGCAGCTACGAAAAAACATAGGATGTAGAGTAACTATTCTTTCCTTTAGATACTAATTAGCGCATCCCTTGTTATGGTATGCATATATGAATGTGAAAAAGTTAACATGATCGAGTTCAAAAATTATATGTCAATACTTTTGTACTTACACCTATGAGTGCGGTTCTTTCCTTCACCATCCGTTTTGCTTTGAGACTTGGATAAAAGGAGGGGTGAGAGAGAGCTAATTTTTCATCTACCAGGACAAGCGTAAATCTCGAGGAATAAATCGACGGTGACGAATAAACCCACACCCATGCGTGTGTGTACAAAATCCATTCTCATTTTATATATGTAACCTTCTTAAATAGTAGTGACATATTGTTGGACCCACCATCATTAAAATGTAGCTATCATTCCTAATGTTTAAAAATTGAACATCTAATGTTGTAAAAATAGACCACTATATTATTTCTATTTGATCTTGGGGATGTTGATATATATTTTTATATATTTGTTTAAATTTTAAGGATTTTAACTTTTAACAAAATTAAATGGATCCCACACATCATTCAACGTTTCATTTTACTAACAATCATTAACATCATGAATCAAACAAATATCAACTAACATTAAGGTCGGGAACTTGATATCAATCCAAATTTGATCTTTAGATTAATATCAACAATTTCGTCATAAGTTCTATTTCTTCAAAGAATCGATAAATCACTTAATTCATTTTTTTTGGGGAAACAGAAAAACACTCAAATTCATAACAATTAGTTAGGACACTTATTAAAACGACACAAAATTAAGTACTAATACATATTATAAATTTCATTACCATGCATGTATTTTGTTTTTTATTGTCAAATCTTCAAATTTTTGTACATATGTCGTGGTGACTATTTTAAGGAACCAGAACCAAGTTATGATGAAACAGATAGTTACACTAGTCCAAATCCTAACTAGCACCAAACATCTCTGGAATAATTGAATTTAATCACTATATACTATGTTTCATAGGCCTATACACTAGCACATGCACAAAATTAAGAAAGCAAATAGAGAAATAATAATAATAATAATAATAATAATAATAATAATAGTTAATAGATCTTATTGTCATGTCATCTACTGCCGGTTCAAGTGTTAATATGTATATATATCAGTTAGATATTAGCATATAAAGATTGAAAATACCAAACGGAACCTAGGTGCACGCCGGTTCCTCAAAAAATAAACAATGTTATTCAAAAGTTTTTTATAATTGAAATAAAAAAATTCATGTACATATTTGTTGGGATTCGTAGCATAGAAAACAAAAATTTTCCTACCGCAAGAACGAAAACACAAGCCAAGATCTAATCTAGTAGATGGTAGCAACGAGAAAATCATGAGACTAACCCTCGAAGATTTCCAAAGCCTAACGAGATTAGATCTTGTGGTGGATGTTGTCGATCACTTGCCGCTGCAAAAGCGCGTAGAAGATCTTGACCGCTTGCAAAAGCGCGTAGAAGAACTTGACGGTGCCACAATCGGGGCACCTCCGTACTCGGTCACACGTACGGTGTTGATGAAGACGACGTCCTCCTCCCCGTTCCAGCGGAAGTAGTAGATCCTCCTCGGAATCCCGCCCATGACGGCGTGGTGGCGGTGGTGGTGGAGATCTCCGGCAGGGCTTCGCAAGCGGCGGGAGAAGAAGGAGGAGGAGGGAGCTAGGGTTTGGGCGCAGGGGGGTGCTGCGACTTGGGGAGCTAGGGCTGCGACTTGTGGTGCCCTTGGGGTGCCCCTTGGCCTCTTTAAATAGGTGGCCAAGCCCCTTGGATCATCCAAAAACCTGCCCCCAAGTTTGACTGAGTTCCGATAGGTTTCCGGTTCTGAAAACCTAGTCCTACGGACTCTTTTGCCAATTCCGAAATTGCATTAAGGAAAGACTCCTTTTCCCTTAAGGCAACGTGGTTGCACCTATTATGGAACCCTCCGGACTTCCTTAGACATCCCGGGTCGTCCCGGACACTTCGGAACCTTCCATAATATTCGGACTATTCCGGTCCTTCCGAACCTTCTAGAAGCTCCGGTCAAACACCGGACTTTCCGAACCAAAATGACTTCCCATATATGAATCTTATTCTCCGGACCATTCGAACCTCCTCGTGATGTCTCGGATCCCATCCGAGACTCCGAACAACATTCGACTCCATTCCATATTCCATATCTACTTAAAACGACATCAAACCTTAAGTGTGTCACCCTACGGTTCGCGAACTATGCAGACATGGTTGAGACTTCTCTCCGACCAATAACCAATAGCGGGATCTGGAGATCCATAATGGCTCCCACATATTCAACGATGACTTAGTGATCGATCGAACCATTTACATACGATACCGATTCCCTTTGTCACGCGATATTTTACTTGTCCGAGGTTTGATCATCGGTATCTCTATACCTCGTTCAACCTCGTCTCCGACAAGTACTCTTTACTCGTACCGTGGTATGTCATCTCTTATGAACCATTCATATGCTTGCAAGCCAATTAGACGACATTCCACCGAGAGGGCCCAGTATATCTATCCGTCATCGGGATGGACAAATCCCACTGTTGATCCATATGCCTCAACTAATACTTTCCGGATACCTAATCCCACCTTTATAACCACCCATTTACGGTGGCGTTTGATGTAATCAAAGTACCCTTCCGCATAAGTGATTTACATGATCTCATGGTCGAAAGGACTAGGTAACTATGTATCGAAAGCTTATAGCAAATGAACTTAATGACGTGATCTTATGCTATGCTTAATTGGGTGTGTCCATTACATCATTCACATAATGATATAACCTTGTCATTAATAACATCCAATGTTCATGATCACGAAACCATGATCATCTATTAATCATCAAGCTAGTTATACAAGAGGCTTACTAGGGACTCCTTGTTGTTTACATAACACACATGTATCAATGTTTCGGTTAATACAATAATAGCATGGTATGCAAACATTATCATAAACACAAAGATATATTATAATAACCATTTTATTATTGCCTCTTGGGCATATCTCCAACAGTCTCCCACTTGCACTAGAGTCAATAATCTAGTTTATATTTGTAAAGATATAACACCTTGGTCTTCCGGTGTTTTATCATGTTATGCTCACGGGAGGTTTAATCAACGGATCTGACACGCTCGAAACGTGTGTATTTTGCAATTCATATGCGTCTTCACGCATCACTCATTTTCCAAATGAGTCGGCATTAAATATGTTTGGTCTTCTGGTGGAACCTTAATTCCGCGGTCTGAAATATGTCACTAATATTGTCATACACAATATAGCTTCAAAGTTCGACACTATCGGAACTACACCAAGTTCTCAAAGAACTCCACGACTTAAACATCCTCAATCATTGTCAAAACAATGACATCCTCTGCCTTCTATTGTAGAATCCGTCACAATATTTAGAACTCTTCTAAATCTAGTATTGTGCTACCTTTTTAATAACACTTAGCCTAATTGAGATTTGAAATTAATTCTTATATGTGACCAAACAAATATCGGTGCAACACCTTACAGCGATTTGTTTGTCATTACCCCATATAAAACTATATATATATATATATCCTTGGTTCTTCTAAAGCACACATGGATATTCTCACTGTTTGTCCAATGATCATCACATGAATCATTCTGGTAGATGCTCATAACACTTTAGAGAACATGACATCTGATTGTGTACATATTATTCGTGATCTATAATCACTCATGTGTTTTTACTCATTGAGTGTCAAATACACTCAAGTCTGTTAAACCTTCACATGAAAAGAACACCTTCTTAATATTTCTATATTGAACTTCTTCAATATCCATTCTATGTACTTTGACTTAAACTTATTATGTGTTTCAATCTATCTTCATAGATATTGACACTAAATATGTTTCAGTCCATATCCTTTCATTGATGTTAATTCTCAATGAAACCTTTTAATCAAGTATATAATTACATCATTGATAACCAACTATATGTCATCTACATAAAGTATTATAAATATGTCTCAGTTCACTTAATTTCTTGCAAATGCAAGCTTCTTCATCATTTCCGATGAAATCAAAAACTCTTTGACTATTTCATCCGGTGAAGATTCCAACTCCGTGATACTCACTTCATCCAATTGAAGTTCGTATTCCTATCTAGTATTCTACGGACTAGCAAAACTCATGGTTGTATCTTGTATACACCTTTAATACACACTGTTAAGTAATATATTTTGCCATCCTACTAGCATATCTCATAAAAGAAATATGTAGCGATTACTAGAATAATCCACATGGACTATAAGCATTGCTACGGAAGATCTAATCTTATCGTAGTCAACTCTTTGAACTTTGTCGTAAACAACTTTACGACAAGTCGAGCTTCTTCAAGGATATTGCATCCAAGTCCATCAATTTTATAGATCCTTTTACTTTCAAAAAGTATTCATCTATCTTGGATTTCATGGCGTATAGCCATTTCAACGGAGTCAGGGCCCATCATAACTTCTTTGTTCGTAGTTGGTTTATCATTGTTCATAAACAATCCTTTGTCCAAAAATCATTTATTTGATCACAAAGTAAACCATACCTACAAGGTTCAATATGTACTTCGATCTCTAAAACACTTTGTAGTCATGGGAGCCATGATCGTCGTGGCCGCTTCGGAACCAATTCCGATGCTGCGCTACTCTGATCATTATGCCCAGGTTCATAAACCTTATCAAGTTATATTGTCCTCCCACTCAAATACTTCGCTAGAAAACAATTTCTAGGAAATAAGCAAGTAACATTAACAAACACTTTTGTCTTTTACTTCATAGTGGAAAGAATTCTCAATTAATTCTTTGGGATAACCAACAAAAACATTCATCCGATTTTGGTTGTAAACTCATTTACTTATGCTATGCATACCAAAATATAAGAAAAGACTATTAGGGTTCATACCCATGCCATAACTCGTATGGTGTCATTTCAACGGATCATGATGATGCTCTATTTAGTGTAAATGCGGTAGTCTCTAAAGCATAATCCACAAAATATATAATGGCGTCATTTTATATTATCTCATCATTAATCCAACAAGGTTTGGATACATCTCTCGGATACTCCATCATCATTATGATACTTCAAGAAATGTGAGTTGTTGAACAATTTCATAACTCTCTTAGATGTTCGCTAAAACTCGTAATTCAAATATTTCCACCATGATCCAATCATAGATATTTGACTTTTCTATTACGATGATTTCCACTTCATGCTAAACTTTATTTGAATCCATTCAAATGTTTCAAACTTCTTCCTTATCGAATATATCCACATATATACTCAATTCATTGTTGGAAGTTTTCATGAAGTAGAAGAATCTCCCGCACACAACTATGCCCAGTGAACCACATACATCATCATGCATGTTTCCACTAAGTTAGTTGCCCGTTTAACTCTTGGCCTATGAACGGTATTTCAGTCATTCTCTTTTAGAAAAGATTTGCAAGCGCCAAATGATTCAAAAATCAAATGACTCCAAAAATCCATGCATGGAGTTTCTTCATGCGTTCCTTTCTAACATGACCTAAATGGCGGTTCCTCAAATAAGTAGAATTCAAATCATTTGCCTTATGGCATTTTAGCGTCAGTGTTATGTATGTGTGTTTCACCATTAATATTTATAATAACTTATCCATCGTACATGGAGTAATGTCATAATTTGAACAACTCATTGTTTTCATTTGACCAGAGAAAAATAACAATTATTAAGATCTTTATTATAAATTCTAAGGGTTAGGTAGAATGCCAACGACAAACATAATAACACTTTATTATGTTCCAGACGTGCATTATTACCATATTCCTTATCAGTCACTTAGGCCATCGTATTCTTGTATTGCGTTGTATTGTATGACATCTCATACTAACCAATCTGGTACAAATACCCAAGAATTTCATTATGTGACCAAACAAGGAATACATCCATAACATGTATATCATTTATATACACGAGCTAGACTTTCTAGTCTTTTCTTTCTTTCTGCCAAAATATCTTTTGTAGTTTCTCTTTTAGTTTTCCTCATTCTCAGAAAACACTTCACCTTCAATAACTTCTAGGTCCATTGATCAAATACCAATAACCTTGAGGTTCTTTCTTTGAAGTTGATCATCATATGACAAGTGTTCTAGATTTCACTATTAGTAACTTTGTAATATGATGAACAATTTCACTCATAATTTTATCCATTATATTATGACGACTTTCCGAGACCATGTCTGTACATGCTAGGCTCGTAAAGTTTAACCTCGATATTCGCATGTGCAAATCGGCACCCGTTGTATGCACTCGTGGAATCTATAACACCCGATCATCACGAGATGCTTGAAACGACGAGTCTTAGCAACGGTACATACTAAGGACGATCACTTCATGAATATGCGAATATCGTTAGTGCCCCAATAGTTGGAGGATTGGGACGCCTGGCGTCTTCAACCTTCGTACATTCCCATAAAACTTATGAGTTTATGTAGTCTCACTAGATTATATTCTATCATCTTGCCGTAAGGTCTTAGATATCGCATATATCTCATACCTCGCTTCTTTCTGAAAACAAAACTTTTCAGCTCCTTACTTTTCAAACAAATTTGAACATCAAGTTTCACGGAGACAAGATAATTGTAGGTACTAATTGAAACCATAGCTCTTTGAATCAACAATGTGAGGTTTACTAAAAGTTTGCAATAGGACTTAATTATTTCTTGATTCTTTAACAATACGGTACCAGTCCGTTAATTGTCAGACTTAACAGTATTTCAATCTCAATTACAAGACTAACGCATGGTAGAAAAACGGATGCCAATTCTACAAATTTAATTCAAAATACTACTCAGACTATGTTTATGATAATTAGTTCAAGTTTTAATCTAATTACTAATGAACTCCCACTTAATACAACATCCCTCATAGTTGTTAAGTGGTACACGATCCACATCCACTACACCAAAACCGATCATCACGTGAGATGATGTAGCTTCAATGGTGAACATCAACATGTTGATCATATCATCCATATGACTCGTGTTCAACCTTTCGGTTTCCGTTGTCCCGAGGCCATGTCTGTACATGCTAGGCTCGTCAAGCAAACCCAAGTATTCCGCGTGTGCAAACATGGCTTACACCCGTTGTATGTGAACGTTGAGTCTATCACATCCGATCATCACGAGATGCTTCGAAACGAACGTAGCAACGGTGCATACGAGGGAGAACACTTTATTATCTTGATATTAATGTGAGGGATCATCTTATAATGCTACTGTCGCGATCTAAGCAAAATAAGATGCATAAAGGATTAACATCACATGCAATTTATATGTGATATGATATGGCCCTTTAGTCTTTGCGCCTTTGATCTTCATCTCCAAAGCACGGACATGATCTCCATCATCAACGGGCATGATCTCCATCATTGTCGGCGTAGCGTCAAGGTCCATGGCGCCGTCTTCATGGTTGTTCACCGTGTGTAGCAACTATTACAACTACTTTGAAATAATACTACAACATGAAATATAAAGACAACCATAAGGCTCCTGCCGGTTGCCACAATACAATAATGATCATCTCATACATATTCATCATCACATCATGGCCATATCACATCACCAAACAAAAACAAGTTAGACGCCTCTAATTTGGTTTGCATATTTTACGTGGTTTAGGGTTTTGAGTAAGATCTAATCTACCTACGAACATGAACCACAACGGTGATACTAGTGTTGTCAATAGGAAGAGTAAATTGGATCTTCACTATGGTGGGAGAGACAGACACCCGCAATGCCACTTATGCAATACAAGTTGCATGTCGAACGTGGAGCAAGTCTCATGAACGCGGTCATGTAAAGTTAGCCCGGCCGCTTCATCCCACCATGCCGCAAGATGCAAAGTACACGAACTAAAGACAACAAAAGCATCAACGCCCACAAAACCATTGTGTTCTACTCGTGCAACCAATCTATGCATAGACACGGCTCTGATACCACTGTTGGGATTCGTAGCATAGAAAACAAAAATTTTCCTACCGCAAGAACGAAAACACAAGCCAAGATCTAATCTAGTAGATGGTAGCAACGAGAAAATCATGAGACTAACCCTCGAAGATTTCCAAAGCCTAACGAGATTAGATCTTGTGGTGGATGTAGTCGATCACTTGCCGCTTGCAAAAGCGCGTAGAAGATCTTGACCGCTTGCAAGCGCGTAGAAGAACTTGACGGTGCCACAATCGGGCAGCACCTCCGTACTCGGTCACACGTACGGTGTTGATGAAGACGACGTCCTCCTCCCCGTTCCAGCGGAATAGTAGATCCTCCTCGGAATCCCGCCGGCATGACGGCGTGGTGGCGGTGGTGGTGGAGATCTCGGGGCGCCGCAGCGCGCGCGGGAGAGAAGGAGGAGGAGAGGAGCTAGGGTTTGGGCGCAGGGGGGGCCTTGGGGAGCTAGGGCTGCGACTTGTGGTGCCCTTGGGGTGCCCCTTGGCCTCTTTAAATAGGTGGCCAAGCCCCTTGGATCGTCCAAAAACTGCCCCCAAGTTTGACTGAGTTCCGATAGGTTTCGGTTCAAAACCTAGTCCTACCGGACTCTTTTGCTTTCCGAAATTGCATTAAGGAAAGACTCCTTTTCCCTTAAGGCAACGTGGTTGCACCTATTATGGAACCCTCCGGACTTCCTTAGACATCCCGGGTCGTCCCGGACACTTCCGGAACCTTCCATAATATTCCGGACTATTCCGGTCCTTCAGAACCTTCTAGAAGCTCCGGTCAAAACACCGGACTTTTCGAACCCGGAAAATGACTTCCCATATATGAATCTTATTCTCCGGACCATTCCGAACCTCCTCGTGATGTCTCGGATCCCATCCGAGACTCGAACAACATTCGAGCTCCATTCCATATTCCATATCTACTTAAACGACATCAAACCTTAAGTGTGTCACCCTACGGTTCGCGAACTATGCAGACATGGTTGAGACTTCTCTCCGACCAATAACCAATAGCGGGATGGAGATCCATAATGGCTCCCACATATTCAACGATGACTTAGTGATCGATCGAACCATTTACATACGATACCGATTCCCTTTGTCACGCGATATTTTACTTGTCCGAGGTTTGATCATCGGTATCTCTATACCTCGTTCAACCTCGTCTCCTGACAAGTACTCTTTACTCGTACCGTGGTATGTCATCTCTTATGAACCATGATACGCGTAGATGCACACGTCCGTTGGGAACCCCAAGTGGAAGGTATGATGCGTATAGAAGCAAGTTTCCCTCAGTATGAAACCAAGGTTTAATCGAACCAGTAGGAGCCAAGAAGCACGTTGAAGGTTGATGGTCGCGAAATGTGATGCGGCGCAACACCAGGGATTCCGCGCCAACTAGGAACCTGCACAACACAACCAAAGTACTTTGCCCCAACGAAAGTGAGGTTGTCAATCTCACCGGCTTTGTAACAAAGGATTAAACGTACGAGTGGAAGATGTTTGCAAAGAAAACAGTAAAACAAGTAGATTGTATGCTATGGAAAGAATAGGACCGGGGTCCACAGTTCACTAGAGGTGTCTCTCCCATAAAAGCATGTTGGGTGAACAAATTACAATCGGCAATTGACAAATAGAGAAAGGCATAATAATGCATATACATGACATGATAAATATAGTGAGATTTAATTGGGCATTACGACAAAGTACATAGACCGCCATCCAACTGCATCTATGCCTAAAAAGTCCACCTTCAGGTTATCGTCCGAACCCCCTCCATATTAAGTTGCAAAGCAACAGACAATTGCATTAAGTATTGTGCGTAATGTAATCAATAACTACATCCTTAGACATAGCATCAATGTTTTATCCCTAGTGGCAACACACATCACAACCTTAGAACTTTCACTGTCCCAGTATCAATGAAGGCATGAACCCACTATCGAGCATAATTACTCCCTCTTGGAGTTAAGAGTAAAAACTTGGCCGAGCCTCTACTAATAACGGAGAGCATGCAAGATCATAAACAACACATGAACAATAGATTGATAATCACCATAATCATAGTACTCTCTATCCATCGGATCCCGACAAACACAACATATAGAATTACATATAGATGATCTTGATCATGTTAGGCAGCTCACAAGATCTAACAATGAAGCACAACAAGGAGAAGACGATCATCTAGCTACTGCTATGGACCCATGGTCCAGGGGTGAACTACTCACTCATCACTCCGGAGGCGATCATGGCGATGAAGAGTCCTCCGGAGATGAATCCCCTCTCCGGCAGGGTGCCGGAGGCGATCTCCGAATCCCGAGATGGGATTCGCGGCGCGCGTCTCTGTAAGGTTTTCCGTATCGTGGCTCTCGTGCTGGGGGTTTCGCGACGGGAGCTTTAAGTAGGCGGAAGGTCAACGCGAGGGGCCACACGAGGGGCCCAGGGGGCAGGCCGCGCGGCCAAGACCTAGGCCGCGCCGGCCACCCCCTGGCTGCCTCGTGGCCCCACTTAGGTCTTCGGTCTTCGGAAGCTTCGTGCAAAAATAGGACCCAGCGAAAGTTTCGTCCAATTCCGAGAATATTTCTTTACTAGGATTTCAAACCAAAAACAGAAAACCAACGGCTCTTCGGCATCTTGTTAATAGGTTAGTTCAGAAAATGCATAAATATGACATATAATGTGCATAAAACATGTAGGTATCATCAATAAAGTAGCATGGAACATAAGAAATTATCGATACGTTGGAGACGTATCAGCATCTTAGTTCTGCTCGTCCCGAGCAGTAAAACGATAACAAAGATAATTTCTGAAGTGACATGCCATCATAATCTTGATCATACTATTTGTAAACATATGTAATGAATGCAGCGATCAAAGCAAAGGTAATGACATGAGTAAACAACTGAATCATATAGCAAAGACTTTTCATGAATAGTACTTCAAGACAAGCATCAATAAGTCTTGCATAAGAGTTAACTCATAAAGCAATAAATCAAAGTAAAGGTGTTGAAGCAACACATAAGAAGATTAAGTTTCAGCGGTTGCTTTCAACTTGTAACATGTATATCTCATGGATATTGTCAACATAAAGTAATATAACAAGTGCAATATGCAAGTATGTAGGAATCAATGCACAGTTCACACAAGTGTTTGCTTCTTAAGGTGGAAGGAGATAGGTAAACTGACTCAACAATAAAAGTAAAAGAATGGTCCTTCAGAGAGAAAGCATCGATTGCTGTATTTGTGCTAGAGCTTTTATTTTGAAAACATGAAACAATTTTGTCAACGGTAGTAATAAAGCATATGAGTTATGTAAATTATATCTTACAAGTTGCAAGCCTCACGCATAGTATACTAATAGTGCCCGCACCTCGTCCTACTTAACTTGGACTGGGATCTTTGCATGCCATGTTTCAACCAAGTGTCACAAAGGGGTACCTCCATGCCGCCTGTACAAAGGTCCAAGGAGAATGCTCGCATTTCGGATTTCTCGCTTTTGATTATTCTCAACTTAGACATCCATACCGGGACAACATGGACAACAGATAATGGACTCCTCTTAAATGCATAAGCATGTAGCAAAGTTATTATTCTCATATGAGATTGAGGATATATGTCCAAAACTGAAACTTCCACCATGATTCATGGCTTTAGTTAGCGGCCCAATGTTCTTCTCTAACAATTTTGCATGCTCCAACCACTAAAATGATAGACCTTCAGACAAGACGGACATGCATAGCAACTCACATGATATTCAACAATAGTTGATGGCGTTCCCCAGAAACATGGTTATCGCACAACAAGCAACTTAATAAAATATAAAGTGCATAAGTACATATTCAATACTACGATAGTTTTTAAGGCTATTTTGTCCCATGAGCTATATATTGCAAAGGTGAATGATGGAATTTTAAAGGTAGCACTCAAGCAATTTACTTTGGAATGGCGGGTAAATACCATGTAGTAGGTAGGTATGGTGGACACAAATGGCATAGTGGTTGGCTCAAGGATTTTGGATGCATGAGAAGTATTCCCTCTCGATACAAGGTTTAGGCTAGCAAGGTTATTTGAAGCAAACTCAAGGATGAACAAGTGCAGCAAGACTCACATAAAAGACATATTGTAAACATTATAAGACTCTACACTGTCTTCCTTGTTGTTCAAAACTCAATACTAGATATTATCTAGACCTTAGAGAAACCAAATATGCAAATCAAATTTTAGCAAGCTCTATGTATTTCTTCATTAATGGGTGCAAAGCATATGATGCAAGAGCTTAAACATGAGCACAACAATTGCCAAGTATCACATTATCCAAGACATTTTTAGAATTACTACATGTAGCATTTTCCAATTCCAACCATATAACAAATTAACGAAGAAGAAACTTCGCCTTGAACATTATGAGTAAAGCCTAAGGACACATGTGTCCATATGCAACAGCGGAGCGTGTCTCTCTCCCAAAGTGAATGCTAGGATCCATCTTATTCAAACAAAAACAAAAACGAAAACAAACCGACGCTCCAAGTAAAGAACACAGATGTGACTGAATAAAAATATAGTTTCGGGGAGGAACCGATGATGTTGTCGATGAAGAAGGGGATGCCTTGGGCATCCCCAAGCTTAGACGCTTGAGTCTTCTTAAAATATGCAGGGATGAACCACGGGGGCATCCCCAAGCTTAGAGCTTTCACTCCTCTTGATCTTAGTATATCATTCTCCTCTCTTGACCCTTGAAAACTTCCTTCACACCAAACTTCAAGCAAACTCATTAGAGGGTTAGTGCATCATTAATAATTCACTCATTCAGAGGTGACACAATCATTCTTTTCACTTCTGGACATTGCATAATGCTACTGGACATTAATGGATCAAAGAAATAAATCCAACATAGCAAAAGAGGCAATGCGAAATAAAAGGCAGAATCTGTCAAAAACAGAACAGTCCGTAAAGACGAATTTATAAATGGCACCAGACTTGCTCAAATGGAAAAACTCAAAACTAATGAAAGTTGCGTATATATCTGAGGATCACGCTCGTAAATTGGCAGATTTTTTCGAATTTTCTACAGGGAATTATGCCCAGATTCGTGACAGACAGCAATGCTGTTTCTGCGCAGCGATCCCAAATATAACATCAACTTTGACATAGAAACTTTACTTGGCACAAAAACATGATAAGGAGAGGTTGCTACAGTAGTAAACAACTTCCAAGACTCAACAAAACAAAAAATTGCTGTAGGTAAAAACATGGGTTGTCTCCCATAAGCGCTTTTCTTTAACGCCTTTCAGCTAGGCGCGAAAGTGCAAATCAAGTAACATCGAGTAGAAGCATCAACATCATAGCTTGTTCTAATAATAGAATCAAAAGGCAACTTCATTCTCTTTCTAGGGAAGTGTTCCATACCTTTCTTGAGAGGAAATTGATATTTAATATTACCTTCCCTCATATCAATAACAACGGTTCGAAGAAAAGGTCTTCCCAACACAATAGGACAAGATGCATTGCATTCGATATCCAAGACAACAAAATCAACGGGGACAAGGTTATTGTTAACCGTAATATGCACATTATCAATCCTCCCCAAAGGTTTCTTTTTAACATTATCGGCAAGATTAACATCCAAATAACAATTCTTTAATGGTGGCAAGTCAAGCATATCATAAATCTTTTTAGGCATAACAGAAATACTTGCACCAAGATCACATAAGGCATTACATTCAAAATCATTGAATTTCATTTTAATGATGGGCTCCCAACCATCTTCTAACTTTCTAGGAATAGAAGTTTCAAGTTTTAGTTTCTCTTCTCTAGCTTTTATGAGAGCATTTGTAATATGTTTTGTAAAGGCTAAATTTATAGCACTAGCATTAGGACTTTTAGCAAGTTTTTGTAAGAACTTTATAACTTCAGAGATGTGGCAATCATCAAAATCTAAATCATTATGAGCTACAGCAATGGGATCATTATTCCCAAGGTTGGAAAAAATTTCAGCAGTTTTATCACAAGCAGTTTCAGCAGTTTTAGCAATTTCAGGCAGTTTTGTACGCTTTGCACTAGGAGTAGAAACATTGCCAACACCAATTATTTTACCATTGATAGTAGGAGGTGTAGCAACATGTGAGGAATTAGCATTACTAGTGGTGGTAATAGTCCAAACTTTAGCTACATTATTCTCTTTAGCTAGTTTTTCATTTTCTTCTCTATCCCACCTAGCGCAACTCAGCCATTAATCTTATATTCTCATTAATTCTAACTTGGATGGCATTTGCTGTAGTAGTAATCTTATTATCAAGATCATTATTGGGCATAACTTTCAACTTTAAAAGATTAACATCGAGGCAAGCCTATCAACTCTAGAAGCGATAGTATCAATTTTATCAAGCTTTTCCTCAACAGATTTGTTAAAAGCAGTTTGTGTACTAATAAATTCTTTAAGAATGGCTTCAAGACCAGAGGGTACACTTCTATTATTGTTGTAAGAATTCCCATAAGAATTACCATAACCATTACCATTAGTAGAAGGATATGGCCTATAGTTATTACCAGAGTTGTTCCTATAAGCATTGTTGTTGAAATTATTATTTTTAATGAAATTCACATCAACATTTTCTTCTTGAGCAACCAATGAAGCTAAAGGAACATTATTTGGATCAACATTAGATCTATCATTCACAAGCATAGACATAATCACATCAATCTTATCACTCAAGGAAGAGGTTTCCTCAACAGAATTTACCTTCTTACCTTGTGGAGCTCTTTCCGTGTGCCATTCAGAGTAATTTATCATCATATCATCAAGAAGTTTTGTAGCCGCCCCAATGTGATGGACATAAAGGTACCTCCAGCAGCTCCAATAAATTCGCGAAGAAAAATTTAGTCCTGCATAGAAGGTTTGGATGATCATCCAAGTAGTCAGTCCATGAGTTGGGCAATTCTTTACCAAAGTTTTCATTCTCTCCCAAGCTTGAGCAACATGTTCAGTATCTAATTGCTTAAAATTCATTATGCTACTTCTCAAAGATATAATTTTAGCGGGAGGATAATATCTACCAATAAAAGCATCCTTGCATTTAGTCCATGAATCAATACTATTCTTAGGCAAAGATAGCAACCAATCTTTAGCTCTTCCTCTTAATGAGAAAGGAAACACTTTCAATTTAATAATATCACCATCTACATCTTTATACTTTTGCATTTCACAAAGTTCAACAAAATTATTGAGATGGGCAGCACATCAGAACTAGCACCAGAAAATTGTTCTCTCATAACCAAATTCAATAAAGCAGGTTTAATTTCAAAGAATTCTTGTAGTAGCGTGGAGCAATAGGTGTGCATAGGAAATCATTATTATTTGCATTTGTGAAGTCACACAACTTAGTATTTTCAGGGTTGGCCATTTTAGCATAAATAAAGCAAACTAGATAAAGTAAATGCGAGTAACTAATTTTTTCGTGTTTTTGATATAGCAAACAAGATAGCAAATAAAGTAAAACTAGCAACTAATTTTTTTGTATTTTGATTTAGTGCAGCAAACAAAGTAGTAAATAAAATAAAGCAAGACAAAAACAAAGTAAAGAGATTGAGAAGTGGAGACTCCCCTTGCAGCGTGTCTTGATCTCCCGGCAACGGAAAGCTTGATACGCGTAGATGCACACGTCCGTTGGGAACCCCAAGTGGAAGGTATGATGCGTATAGAAGCAAGTTTCCCTCAGTATGAAACCAAGGTTTAATCGAACCAGTAGGAGCCAAGAAGCACGTTGAAGGTTGATGGTCGCGAAATGTGATGCGGCGCAACACCAGGGATTCCGCCAACTAGGAACCTGCACAACACAACCAAAGTACTTTGCCCCAACGAAACAGTGAGGTTGTCAATCTCACCTTCTGTAACAAAGGATTAAACGTAGAGTGGAAGATGTTTGCAAAGAAAAACAAGTAGATTGTATGCTATGGAAAGAATAGGACCGGGGTCCACAGTTCACTAGAGGTGTCTCTCCCATAAAAGCATGTTGGGTGAACAAATTACAGTCGGGCAATTGACAAATAGAGAAAGGCATAATAATGCATATACATGACATGATAAATATAGTGAGATTTAATTGGGCATTACGACAAAGTACATAGACCGCCATCCAACTGCATCTATGCCTAAAAAGTCCACCTTCAGGTTATCGTCCGAACCCTCCAGTATTAAGTTGCAAAGCAACAGACAATTGCATTAAGTATTGTGCGTAATGTAATCAATAACTACATCCTTAGACATAGCATCAATGTTTTATCCCTAGTGGCAACGACATCACAACCTTAGAACTTTCACCACTGTATCAATGAAGGCATGAACCCACTATCGAGCATAATTACTCCCTCTTGGAGTTAAGAGTAAAAACTTGGAGCCTCTACTAATAACGGAGAGCATGCAAGATCATAAACAACACATGAACAATAGATTGATAATCACCATAATCATAGTACTCTCTATCCATCGGATCCCGACAAACACAACATATAGAATTACATATAGATGATCTTGATCATGTTAGGCAGCTCACAAGATCTAACAATGAAGCACAACAAGGAGAAGACGATCATCTAGCTACTATGGACCCATGGTCCAGGGTGAACTACTCACTCATCACTCCGGAGGCGATCATGGCGATGAAGAGTCCTCCGGAGATGAATCCCTCTCCAGGGTGCGGAGGCGATCTCAGAATCCCGAGATGGGATTCGCGGCGGCGTCTGTAAGGTTTTCCGTATCGTGGCTCTGCTGGGGGTTTCGCGACGGGGCTTTAAGTAGGCGGAAGGTCAACGCGAGGGGCCACGAGGGGCCCAGGGGGAGGGCCGCGCGGCCAAGACCGCCGCCGCCCCTGGCTGCCTCGTGGCCCCACTTCGTTAGGTCTTCGGTCTTCGGAAGCTTCGTGCAAAAATAGGACCCAGGCGAAAGTTTCGTCCAATTCCGAGAATATTTCTTTACTAGGATTTCGAAACCAAAACAGAAAACAGCAACTGACTCTTCGGCATCTTGTTAATAGGTTAGTCCAGAAAATGCATAAATATGACATATAATGTGCATAAAACATGTAGGTATCATCAATAAAGTAGCATGGAACATAAGAAATTATCGATACGTTGGAGACGTATCAAACCATTCATATGCTTGCAAGCCAATTAGACGACATTCCACCGAGAGGGCCCAGAGTATATCTATCCGTCATCGGGATGGACAAATCCCACTGTTGATCCATATGCCTCAACTAATACTTTCCGGATACCTAATCCCACCTTTATAACCACCCATTTACGCAGTGGCGTTTGATGTAATCAAAGTACCCTTCCGCATAAGTGATTTACATGATCTCATGGTCGAAAGGACTAGGTAACTATGTATCGATAGCAAATGAACTTAATGACGTGATCTTATGCTATGCTTAATTGGGTGTGTCCATTACATCATTCACATAATGATATAACCTTGTCATTAATAACATCCAATGTTCATGATCACGAAACCATGATCATCTATTAATCATCAAGCTAGTTATACAAGAGGCTTACTAGGGACTCCTTGTTGTTTACATAACACACATGTATCAATGTTTCGGTTAATACAATAATAGCATGGTATGCAAACATTATCATAAACACAAAGATATATTATAATAACCATTTTATTATTGCCTCTTGGGCATATCTCCAACAGTCTCCCACTTGCACTAGAGTCAATAATCTAGTTTATATTTGTAAAGATATCACACCTTGGTCTTCTGGTGTTTTATCATGTTATGCTCACGGGAGAGGTTTAATCAACGGATCTGACACGCTCAGAAACGTATGTATTTTGCAATTCATATGCGTCTTCACGCATCACTCATTTTCCAAATGAGTCGGCATTAAATATGTTTGGTCTTCTGGTGGAACCTGAATTCCGCGGTCTGAAATATGTCACTAATATTGTCATACACAATATAGCTTCAAAGTTCTGACACTATCGGAACTACACCAAGTTCTCAAAGAACTCCACGACTTAAACATCCTCAATCATTGTCAAAACAATGACATCCTCTGCCTTCTATTGTAGAATCCGTCACAATATTTAGAACTCTTCTAAATCTAGTATTGTGCTACCTTTTTAATAACACTTAGCCTAATTGAGATTTGAAATTAATTCTTATATGTGACCAAACAAATATCGGTGCAACACCTTACAGCGATTTGTTTGTCATTACCCCATATAAAACTATATATATATATATATCCTTGGTTCTTCTAAAGCACACATGGATATTCTCACTGTTTGTCCAATGATCATCACATGAATCATTCTGGTAGATGCTCATAACACTTTAGAGAACATGACATCTGATTGTGTACATATTATTCGTGATCTATAATCACTCATGTGTTTTTACTCATTGAGTGTCAAATACACTCAAGTCTGTTAAACCTTCACATGAAAAGAACACCTTCTTAATATTTCTATATTGAACTTCTTCAATATCCATTCTATGTACTTTGACTTAAACTTATTATGTGTTTCAATCTATCTTCATAGATATTGACACTAAATATGTTTCATCCATATCCTTTCATTGATGTTAATTCTCAATGAAACCTTTTAATCAAGTATATAATTACATCATTGATAACCAACTATATGTCATCTACATAAAGTATTATAAATATGTCTCAGCGCTCACTTAATTTCTTGCAAATGCAAGCTTCATCATTTCGATGAAATCAAAACTCTTTGACTATTTCATCCGGTGAAGATTCCAACTCCGTGATACTCACTTCATCCAATTGAAGTTCGTATTCCTATCTAGTATTCTACGGACTAGCAAAACTCATGGTTGTATCTTGTATACACCTTTAATACACACTTCTGTTAAGTAATATATTTTGCCATCCTACTAGCATATCTCATAAAAGAAATATGTAGCGATTACTAGAATAATCCACATGGACTATAAGCATTGCTACGGAAGATCTAATCTTATCGTAGTCAACTCTTTGAACTTTGTCGTAAACAACTTTTCGACAAGTCGAGCTTCTTCAAGGATATTGCATCCAAGTCCATCAATTTTATAGATCCTTTTACTTTCAAAAAGTATTCATCTATCTTGGATTTCATGGCGTATAGCCATTTCAACGGAGTCAGGGCCCATCATAACTTCTTTGTTCGTAGTTGGTTTATCATTGTTCATAAACAATCCTTTGTCCAAAAATCATTTATTTGATCACAAAGTAAACCATACCTACAAGGTTCAATATGTACTTCTCCATGGCTAAAACACTTTGTAGTCATGGGAGCCATGATCGTCGTGGCCGCTTCCGAACCAATTCCGATCTGCGCTACTCGATCATTATGCCCAGGTTCATAAACCTTATCAAGTTATATTGTCCTCCCACTCAAATACTTCGCTAGAAAACAATTTCTAGGAAATAAGCAAGTAACATTAACAAACACTTTTGTCTTTTACTTCATAGTGGAAAGAATTCCCAATTAATTCTTTGGGATAACCAACAAAAACATTCATCCGATTTTGGTTGTAAACTCATTTACTTATGCTATGCATACCAAAATATAAGAAAAGACTATTAGGGTTCATACCCATGCCATAACTCGTATGGTGTCATTTCAACGGATCATGATGATGCTCTATTTAGTGTAAATGCGGTAGTCTCTAAAGCATAATCCACAAAATATATAATGGCGTCATTTTATATTATCTCATCATTAATCCAACAAGGTTTGGATACATCTCTCGGATACTCCATCATCATTATGATACTTCAAGAAATGTGAGTTGTTGAACAATTTCATAACTCTCTTAGATGTTCGCTAAAACTCGTAATTCAAATATTTCCACCATGATCCAATCATAGATATTTGACTTTTCTATTACGATGATTTCCACTTCATGCTAAACTTTATTTGAATCCATTCAAATGTTTCAAACTTCTTCCTTATCGAATATATCCACATATATATACTCAATTCATTGTTGGAAGTTTTCATGAAGTAGAAGAATCTCCCGCACACAACTATGCCCAGTGAACCACATACATCATCATGCATGTTTCCACTAAGTTAGTTGCCCGTTTAACTCTTGGCCTATGAACGGTATTTCAGTCATTCTCTTTTAGAAAAGATTTGCAAGCGCCAAATGATTCAAAAATCAAATGACTCCAAAAATCCATCTGCATGGAGTTTCTTCATGCGTTCCTTTCTAACATGACCTAAATGGCGGTTCCTCAAATAAGTAGAATTCAAATCATTTGCCTTATGGCATTTTAGCGTCAGTGTTATGTATGTGTGTTTCACCATTAATATTTATAATAACTTATCCATCGTACATGGAGTAATGTCATAATTTGAACAACTCATTGTTTTCATTTGACCAGAGAAAAATAACAATTATTAAGATCTTTATTATAAATTCTAAGGGTTAGGTAGAATGCCAACGACAAACATAATAACACTTTATTATGTTCCAGACGTGCATTATTACCATATTCCTTATCAGTCACTTAGGCCATCGTATTCTTGTATTGCGTTGTATTGTATGACATCTCATACTAACCAATCTGGTACAAATACCCAAGAATTTCATTATGTGACCAAACAAGGAATACATCCATAACATGTATATCATTTATATACACCTGAGCTAGACTTTCTAGTCTTTTCTTTCTTCTGCCAAAATATATTTTGTAGTTTCTCTTTTAGTTTTCCTCATTCTCAGAAAACACTTCACCTTCAATAACTTCTAGGTCCATTGATCAAATACCAATAACCTTGAGGTTCTTTCTTTGAAGTTGATCATCATATGACAAGTGTTCTAGATTTCACTATTAGTAACTTTGTAATATGATGAACAATTTCACTCATAATTTTATCCATTATATTATGACGACTTTCCGAGACCATGTCTGTACATGCTAGGCTCGTAAAGTTTAACCTCGTATTCGCATGTGCAAATCTGGCTTGCACCCGTTGTATGCACTCGTGGAATCTATAACACCCGATCATCACGAGATGCTTCGAAACGAAGCGGTACATACTAAGGACGATCACTTCATGAATATGCGAATATCGTTAGTGCCCCAATAGTTGGAGGATTGGGACGCGTCTTCAACCTTCGTACATTCCCATAAAACTTATGAGTTTATGTAGTCTCACTAGATTATATTCTATCATCTTGCCGTAAGGTCTTAGATATCGCATATATCTCATACCTCGCTTCTTTCTGAAAACAAAACTTTTCAGCTCCTTACTTTTCAAACAAATTTGAACATCAAGTTTCACGGAGACAAGATAATTGTAGGTACTAATTGAAACCATAGCTCTTTGAATCAACAATGTGAGGTTTACTAAAAGTTTGCAATAGGACTTAATTATTTCTTGATTCTTTAACAATACGGTACCAGTCCGTAAAGTTAATTGTCAGACTTAACAGTATTTCAATCTCAATTACAAGACTAACGCATGGTAGAAAAACGGATGCCAATTCTACAAATTTAATTCAAAATACTACTCAGACTATGTTTATGATAATTAGTTCAAGTTTTAATCTAATTACTAATGAACTCCCACTTAATACAACATCCCTCATAGTTGTTAAGTGGTACACGATCCACATCCACTACACCAAAACCGATCATCACGTGAGATGATGTAGCTTCAATGGTGAACATCAACATGTTGATCATATCATCCATATGACTCGTGTTCAACCTTTCGGTTTCCGTTGTCCCGAGGCCATGTCTGTACATGCTAGGCTCGTCAAGCAAACCCAAGTATTCGCGTGTGCAAACATGGATTACACCCGTTGTATGTGAACGTTGAGTCTATCACATCCGATCATCACGAGATGCTTCGAAACGACGAACTGTAGCAACGGTGCATACGAGGGAGAACACTTTATTATCTTGATATTAATGTGAGGGATCATCTTATAATGCTACTGTCGCGATCTAAGCAAAATAAGATGCATAAAGGATTAACATCACATGCAATTTATATGTGATATGATATGGCCCTTTAGTCTTTGCGCCTTTGATCTTCATCTCCAAAGCACGGACATGATCTCCATCATCAACGGGCATGATCTCCATCATTGTCGGCGTAGCGTCAAGGTCCATGGCGCCGTCTTCATGGTTGTTCACCGTGTGTAGCAACTATTACAACTACTTTGAAATAATACTACAACATGAAATATAAAGACAACCATAAGGCTCCTGCCGGTTTTCACAATACAATAATGATCATCTCATACATATTCATCATCACATCATGGCCATATCACATCACCAAACCCTGCAAAAACAAGTTAGACGCCTCTAATTTGGTTTGCATATTTTACGTGGTTTAGGGTTTTCGAGTAAGATCTAATCTACCTACGAACATGAACCACAACGGTGATACTAGTGTTGTCAATAGGAAGAGTAAATTGGATCTTCACTATGGTGGGAGAGACAGACACCCGCAATGCCACTTATGCAATACAAGTTGCATGTCGATCGTGGAGCAAGTCTCATGAACGCGGTCATGTAAAGTTAGCCCGGGCCGCTTCATCCCACCATGCCGCAAGATGCAAAGTACACGAACTAAAGACAACAAAAGCATCAACGCCCACAAAACCATTGTGTTCTACTCGTGCAACCAATCTATGCATAGACACGGCTCTGATACCACTGTTGGGATTCGTAGCATAGAAAACAAAAATTTTCCTACCGCAAGAACGAAAACACAAGCCAAGATCTAATCTAGTAGATGGTAGCAACGAGAAAATCATGAGACTAACCCTCGAAGATTTCCAAAGCCTAACGAGATTAGATCTCGTGGTGGATGTAGTCGATCACTTGCCGCTTGCAAAAGCGCAGAAGATCTTGACCGCTTTCAAAAGCGCGTAGAAGAACTTGACGGTGCCACAATCGGGCAGCACCTCCGTACTCGGTCACACGTACGGTGTTGATGAAGACGACGTCCTCCTCCCCGTTCCAGGGCAGCAGAAGTAGTAGATCCTCGGAATCCCGCCAGCATGACAGCGTGGTGGCGGTGGTGGTGTAGATCTCCAGAGGGCTTCGCGCGCGCCGGGGAGAAGAAGGAGGAGGAGGGAGCTAGGGTTTGGGCGCAGGGTGGTGCTGCGACTTGGGGAGCTAGGGCTGCGACTTGTGGTGCCCTTGGGGTGCCCCTTGGCCTCTTTAAATAGGTGGACAAGCCCCTTGGGTCGTCCAAAAACCTGCCCCCAAGTTTGACTGAGTTCCGATAGGTTTCCGGTTCGAAAACCTAGTCCTACTCGGACTCTTCCGAAATTGCATTAAGGAAAGACTCCTTTTCCCTTAAGGCAACGTGGTTGCACCTATTATGGAACCCTCCGGACTTCCTTAGACATCCCGGGTCGTCCCGACACTTCGGAACCTTCCATAATATTCCGGACTATTCCGGTCCTTCCAACCTTCTAGAAGCTCCGGTCAAAACACCGGACTTTTTCCGAACCCCGGAAAATGACTTCCCATATATGAATCTTATTCTCCGGACCATTCCGAACCTCCTCGTGATGTCTCGGATCCCATCCGAGACTCCGAACAACATTCGAGCTCCATTCCATATTCCATATCTACTTAAACGACATCAAACCTTAAGTGTGTCACCCTACGGTTCGCGAACTATGCGGACATGGTTGAGACTTCTCTCCGACCAATAACCAATAGCGGGATCTGGAGATCCATAATGGCTCCCACATATTCAACGATGACTTAGTGATCGATTGAACCATTTACATACGATACCGATTCCCTTTGTCACGCGATATTTTACTTGTCCGAGGTTTGATCATCGGTATCTCTATACCTCGTTCAACCTCGTCTCGACAAGTACTCTTTACTCGTACCGTGGTATGTCATCTCTTATGAACCATTCATATGCTTGCAAGCCAATTAGACGACATTCCACCGAGAGGGCCCAGAGTATATCTATCCGTCATCGGGATGGACAAATCCCACTATTGATCCATATGCCTCAACTAATACTTTCCGATACCTAATCCCACCTTTATAACCACCCATTTACGCGTGGCGTTTGATGTAATCAAAGTACCCTTCATAAGTGATTTACATGATCTCATGGTCGAAAGGACTAGGTAACTATGTATCGAAAGCTTATAGCAAATGAACTTAATGGCGTGATCTTATGCTATGCTTAATTGGGTGTGTCCATTACATCATTCACATAATGATATAACCTTGTCATTAATAACATCCAATGTTCATGATCACGAAACCATGATCATCTATTAATCATCAAGCTAGTTATACAAGAGGCTTACTAGGGACTCCTTGTTGTTTACATAACACACATGTATCAATGTTTCGGTTAATACAATAATAGCATGGTATGCAAACATTATCATAAACACAAAGATATATTATAATAACCATTTTATTATTGCCTCTTGGGCATATCTCCAACAATATTATCTTGTTACTCATGTAAGTTTTCTCGGAAAAATACGACTATATGTGGCATGAAAGAAAATGACAAAATATCGAAACGAAATATAATGATTGGATTTGTATTGTTCAAAGAAATAGAAATTTCTATTTTCATTTTTGTGTAGGTCACATACAGTCGTATTTTTCGTGAAAACTTACACAAGCAAGTATCAAAATAATACTGTATATACGTACATGTTTTTTTTTTCAAAATTTTCTGAAACTTTGAAATAGCATTTTTTTTGAAATTTTTCATAATTGGGCCCACCGAATCCGTGTATAAAGATGTACTACACTATTAATATTTGGCCCACCTCACAATTTAATAGAGTCACGTTGCAGCTGACTCTTCATCTACGACTCGCTTCTCTTCTCTCTCAAATTACCAAAAATATAATATTAAAACTTTCATACTATGTTTACATCACCTATTATATTTTTATTTCTTTTTGCAAAATCACCTTATTATAGTTACCACAAGGTGTATGGTTCGATGTTCTTGGGATACATTAACATTGTCTTGACTCTTGAGTGCTAGTCTCAGTGGGTTATAAATTTAATATGTCCACCATAAAAGAAAACGTGTACTATTGTGTGGAGGCAGCGTTTTGGCTCCCGTGTCCAGCTAGTCCCGAAATCAGGACCACCGAACTGGCCATGCGGATGTGTGCCAAACGCTTATTCGTGTCAGATACGCTAGCGTGGAAAGTGTTGTATTGATGGCGACGTATAGACTGGAAGGGTACGCTGGGGCCCTGCATGAACGGAAATACTTGAACAGGCCGTTTGCTCACGCCGACCCTTAACGCCAGAATGGGTTCATGGACCGTTGGCCTACAATCTATCGACATATATATGGACCATGGTACAGGAAGTTTCTAGCAGCAGACCAAGAGGGACCGGGGCACAAAACAAAAAGATTGGTAGGTGCATTGCAGGATGCGACGGAGGAAGAACTCAAAGTACACATGAGGATGTGGACGAATGCATGAGGTGGCGGAGGATAAAACTTATGAGAAAGGTATTAGGATATCTCCAACCTCGGCTCGATGTAAATCGGACGCAAAAATGGATACGAACCATAGGTTTACATCGGACTGAATAGTTGGAATCTACCGCGCGTCTGTTTGCGTCTAGGGGTATCCCCGCGGCTTGACGCATAATTTTTTTCATTGAAAACCCATAATTTACATAATAATTGTAAAAATACATCAAAACGCAAAAAAAGAGCCAACAAGGCCTGCTAAAACTAGCTACGGACAACTGCTTGTCGTCGCTGACGAGGTCGATAAACTTCGGCATCCGCCATGGAAGATGGTACGCCGGCGGTTGAGGAGAAAGGGCAGCCTGCGGTGACTGCTGCCAGACCGTCGACGGAGCAGGAGGCTATGGTGAAGGTGGCCACGGATCTCAGGCCGTCGAAGGAGCAGCAGACGACTCGCGCTTGGGTACATGTCGGTGTTGCCGGAGGAGTCGCCGGCCGCCCCTGCTCCAGCTGGATGGCGAGGCCGTCCCACATCACGAGCTGGTTGAGCTCGCTATTGGCCATTGCCATTGAAATACCTCCTCCTCGCTAATGCCCGGTGGCTGGGTCTCCAGATCCCATGTCGGGCCGTCGTCATCGTGGCCTTTGTCTCCGCCTTGGACATGGCCGTCCGACGAGGCCTCGTACTCGGCCTCGGCGTCGTCGTCGTCCTCATTCGCATCACCGTCGTTGTACTGGCCCTCGTCGTCGTCCACGGCGAGCTCACGGTCAAAGTAGTCAACGACGCCGAGGTATCCCGCTCAACGGCGTGGGTTGAACTCCCACGTCCCGAACAAGATCCAGTTGTACGAGTTGAGCGCGTACGCTAGATCTTCTCGTAGGTCGGCGGGCAAGATGGCTCGGCGGCGGCCCACCTCGTCACGGTGCTCTCGGCCCTCGCCTGGAGCTGAGGTACCAACCTCATCCAGGAAGGCTTACATCCGGCCATGGCATCAGCTGGTTCTCCTCCGAGAGGCGGCGCACGAATTCGATGCGGACGTACTGCCATACCCGTGGCTTCTTGCCGGACCGCAAACCGCTTGCCTAGTGGTCATTCTTCTTTTTGCGGTACGGCCCACCCTTCCCCATGGCGGCCGTCGGGTGGATACGGCGGGCAATGGCGTGGCGAGAAAATGGGCGCCGCCAGCGGGCCTTAAAAAGGCTCGGATGTCACCTCGCCTTCAATGCCCTATCATAAAAGCCGATGCGACACCATCCACCAGCGCACGCGCAGAAGGCGAGGCACGCTATTAACGCGGCACATAAAACTGCAACGCGCCGCCCGTAAGTTATGCGCACTGAATACGAAGCGTATGTGCCGCTGTCAGCGAGCCCCTGAGAGAAGCGCGCGGACGATTGCGCTGTCCGCGCAGACGCAAATGTGCCATATATTTGGACCGCGTTTGCGTCTGAATGAATGTGTCGAACACTATGCGTCGGGACACTGGGCTCGACTACAGGCACATTTTTCGATCGTGCGGTCGCATATAAACCCTTCGCGTTCGTTTGCGTCACCCCGTTGAGATGTCCTCACATGCCATTAACTAAAAATTTCTTGATAATGGAAGATGAGCTCAATAAGTCTTGACAACGGCACTAGTAGGTCATGTCTATGCCTGCGACGAGCGACGAAAGTCACTAGTTCCTTCCGCGTCCTCGGTGCGAGGAGGAAAGCAACGACGCCATGGTACGGTGGATGTTTTGGTTAGGTGAGCACTGAGCCTATGGGGTTGGAGAACTGGAGTAACGGATTTTTTTTTCTTCCGTGCGGTTAAACAGGTTCACATTTCTCTAATCAGCTGCAACGACTATCAGACTAGAGTGAACCGTGTGTTGCCATGTTTTTTTTTTTTGAGGTAAAAAACCGTGTGTTGCCATGTTCGTGCCGTGTCTTTGACTTAAAGCTGAAATGAGGTACTACTCCAGCTGGGAGGTGGGATCGAGCAATGACAGGTGGGAGGTGTAATTAATGGCCCGTCTCAAGCTGGTGGTCAGTTACCGGCCGTTCCTTGCATACCGACGGACGAAACGGAAATTCCACATTTACTGCTTCACAGAGGTGGGCCATGCTACTGTACCTAAAAGCCATCACGGCTTCAAATACGCGTGAGAATACACCCGTTGACGTGAATCTCGGTAACAGCGATCGGTCTAGATATCAGGTGTATCTGGACCCCAGAGCCGAATTGAATATCCGCTATTGTGTGCATATTTGCCACTCGGAGGGTACAGTGGCCCGGAACAGGTTGTATTTTGCATGGCGTTGATGGCGTATAGGCTCTGTATCTCACCTGTATATTTTCTCGGTGCCATATCACCCCCTAATCTCATACAGCCACTAATGGTCCAGGTTATATGCTCACTTTGAAACGTGTCCATCAAATCCGCATCGCTACTGTGTACATCTAATCGTGTTCCATACAGTAGCAGTTGCTCTCACGACATATATACCACGTGGCTAAGGTGAGGCCTTGAAACTGTTTCTTTTCTGTTCTGCGTGAGAGTAACTGTCCCAGATTCTACTGTTACAGGACTCACCTTGATACTGACCAGCAAGATTTGAAGAACAAAAATACAACTAAGTCATCACCGCAAGAGCAACACATCATTTTTTTCAGCCCAAGTCTTCATAGCATAAAGTGAGTTATCTCCTGGTATTACATAGAGATAACTGCAATGATAGCAGTTGTATAATTTGGCCTTGTCTTAGCTACTACTACTGCAGGTTCAAATCAATGAAACAGTTAAATTCTACTCCGCACACTAAATACCAGCTCAGCATACTCATCTGGCTAATTCAGTTGTACACAGAAATAAGTAGCAGCAAACTCCGAGTTGCTCTAATTGAGATCTTTGCCAGCATCAGCAGAAGCCTTCCGACGAATGCACTGTTAAACCAACCGGCACAAACAAAAATAATCAACTAGACAGTCAAATGTTACTACTCTGCCACTCCAAAAAAACCAGCTCGGCCGAGTCATCTGTCAGCTCAGTTCTACACCAAAAGAAGAAGCAAACTGCACACTGCTCAAATCTAGATCTTTGCCAGTATCAGCAGAAGCCCTCCAACAAGGCCAACAGCAGCACCCACTTTTACAACCTTCTTCACCTTCTCCACCTGCTCCATGGTGGATCTTTCCAATTCATGATACCGCCTCCCAAAATAGACAAGGAGAGATATATGGATCAACACGAGTTTAAAAAATAATAATAATAAGTTTCTTATTACACCAAATAAGAATATAATGTTGATCCATTTACCTCAAAGCACTGAGATAGTCCTGCTGCTTCTCACGTAAGACTTCCATTTGTTCACCAATCAAAATACGCTTAGCCCTCTCAATGGCCTGATCTCTGTCATAATCATCTTCCATTTTACTTAATTTGGCAAGACCATCTTGCATATTACGTGCTTTGCCATAATCATCTTGCCAATTACGTAGTTTGTCAAGAAGTTCCTGACGATCATCAAGCCGTTTGCTAAACAAATCATTAGCAACTGCACGGTCATGCAGCGCTTTCCTTATCATTTCGACATGCTCCTCGATATCCTTTTCCATGTCTTGCAATGCCTTCTTACTATCCTTGAGATCCTTGAGATCCTTCAGTTTACCCAGCAACGACTTTGTACTGTCAGTCATGGCACTTTGAACAGTTTCACAGCAGCGTGGTTCATCCTACAGTTTAATCAACTTCAGTTAAGAAAAACAGTAGATGACACATCAATGTCAAATGCAAACAACTCAAACCATGTAAACAAAAGCAACGACACTTAATCAGTATTAACTTCACATTTCTGCCCTAGGAAACCAGGCAACTACTTTTGTTTAAAGTGATTTGTCAGATAGCATACATGAGTCATGGCCTAGTATTACACAGAAATAACTTCAATTATAGCAATTGTATCAATTGGCTTTATCTTAGCTTCTCCTGCAGGCTCTAAGATGCACTGTACGATGGCATACACAGACTAACAGTTAAATTGTACTTCACTACACTATATACCAGCTGAGCATAGTCATCGGGCTACTCAGTTCTACACACAAAGAAATAGCAGCAGACTTCAAGGTGCTCTAAACAACATCTCTGCAAGCATCAGCAGAAGCCTTCCCACAAATGAACTATCACAACGGCCGAGAGGGATTAATCAACTAAACAGTTAACTGTTACTACTCTGCCACTCTAAATACCAGCTCAGCCTAGTCATCTGTAAGCTCAGTTCTACGCGAAAAGACAAAGCAGCAAACTACATGCTTTCTAATCTAGATATATGCCAGTATCAGCAGAAGCCCTCCCACGAGGCTAACAGTGGCACCCAGTTTTGCAACCTTCTTTACCTTCTCCTGGTTCTCCTCCTGCTCCAAGGTGGATCTTGCCAATTCATTATACCGCCTTCGACCATAGAAAAGGAGAGACAAACATGTTTGGATCAACACAAGTTATAAAAATAACAATAATATACTGCTTATTACACCAAATAAGAATAGATTGTAGATCTTTTTACCTCAAAGCAGTGATATAGTCCTCACGCTTCTTACGTAACATTTTCATTTGTTCATCAAACACACGACCCTTAGCCTCCTGAATGGCCCAATCTTTGTCATAATCAACTCGCATCTTACGTACTTTGGCTAAACCATACATCATATCATTCATTTTGGCAAGAACATCAAGCAAATTATGTGTTTCTGGATAATCATCTGGCACATTACTTATTTTGGCAAGAAGTTTCCTACGGTCATCAAGCCGTTTGCGAAACAAATCATTAGCAACCGTACGGTCATCCAGCGCTTTGCTTATCATTTCCTCATGCTCCTCAATATCCTTTTCCATGTCTTGCAATGTCTTCTTACGATCCTTGAGATCCTTCAGTTTATCCAGGAACGACTTTGTACTGTCAGGGATGGTACTTGGAACAGTTGTGCAGCAGCGCGGTTCACCCTACAGTTTAATAGACTTTAGTACACGAAAAAAACAGTAGATGCTACATAGATGTCAAATGCAAATCATTCAAACCATGTTAACACAAGCAAAGACACTTCAATCAGTATCAACTTCTTATTTCTGCTTTAATAGCAAACCAGACAACTACATTTGGGTTAAGAGTGATTCGTCAGTTATCAGTATTTCTCTGGTTGGCGTTCAAAGGAAGGCTAAATACAAACGGGAACAACACCAATGAGTCCAGGGAACGCGATGCTGGAAGTGTTTGTTGCACTGTCGTCGAGTCAATAAATTATGTAGTATCTTTCTCTGCTGTAAATTGGCAGAACATGTTTGGAGAGTGTTCTCGCTGAATCTCGCTCTCCGAAATTGAAGCACAACCACGGAGAATTCGTACAGCCCCATAGCAATAGCAAAGGCACATACTTGCCAATTAACTTTGCATTGAGTCACGGAAGACAGGAAATATAGAGTTCTGGACAGTGAGTTATGGTGCAGCGCGGGCATCAGATTGCAGATCAAAGAAACAGTCAAATCAAGGCAGTATTGCGCAAGCAAGGAGGAAGTAGGTATAAACAGACACGTCTTCCTGCCCCAATTTCAGAATTTGGGAGGGTCGGAAACCCTTTATCTAATTCTGAAGATTATACCTTTGGAGGTGGAGGAGCCTTCCTTGGAGTAACCTCCCTCAGACAGGGAGGCGACAGGGGCGCACCACGCGCGGCGGGGAGGCATTCGGCGGCAGCAGCGGCGGCGGCGGCGGCGGCCTGGAGAGGGGATCGAAGTTAGTGCGCCCAATCGAGGTGAGGGTTTAAGCAAAATCAAGCAGCGAAACTATCCCCATCTTACCTTGGAGTACGGCGCGGGGAGCAGAGAGCGCATCATCGGAGAGGTCCGCGCTGCCGCGTGCTGGCGCAGAAGGAGGCGGAGGGCCGCGGCCATGATCGCCGCTGCGCGGAGGCTCCGACCGCCGAGGGTTTGTCTGGCGTGTGGCGTCCGTTTCAGGCACGAGTGGGGGAGAGTTGCGCGCGGTGTAGTACAGTACCAAAATCCTTACATGAGTTCAGTTGGAAACTTGAATGGAATAGGCGGAAACCCAAAAGTGATCCCGGGTGCATGTGCACCCGGTATGTAAAAAACATATTTTAAATTTTTTAAAAATAATAAATAAAATTCGCATGTAGAGAGATATTTTATGTGCGCACATAAAGTTTCACATAAAGTCGACAATTTTTATGCCTTGTGTAAAAAGGACAAAAGGCTGTCACGGGAAAAGATTATTTTAGCATCAAATTTGTCTTTTTTACACAAGGCACAGAACATGTCGGTTTTTACTGAAACAACTTTATGAGCATGTAACATGTCAAGATATGCACTAGATTTTTTTTATATTTTTTAGACACTTTTAAATATGTTCAAAATGCATTTCAAATAAAGGGAAAAACACCCTTCCTTGAAATAGGCACTTTGGTCTTTACAATTTCACAGCAGTTAACTGATTTTTAGCGGCTGGTAGCAAGGAAACTTTTTTTATTTGCTAACCACGCCCAATCAAAATTCCCTTTCCTTTCCTGATTACTACATCCGTTTCAAAATATTTTAGAAAGCTAATTTAATATAACAATATTAGTTAGAAAACTAATATTTTGGAATGGAGGTAATACCTAGCATGTCATGTTCTTTTCCCACTGTTCACATTTTTTACCACCAACAATTTGTTTGGCTTTAGTTTGTACCATACTGGATAGTGGATATTAATATATACATATATATATATTACCAGAACTCTAATAAATTACATTTTCTACATGATCGAGATTTTGATTTGAAGGGTTATATGTCATCTAATAAGATTTTCAGGTTTCTGCATCAAGCATAAATTGTGAAAGGGTTCCATAGCATGTCCGTGTCCATTGGCCTATTCACGGGCACATGCACAAATGACAAGGACTCGACTGGAAGCTCTCAAATGCAAATGACATGTCTAAGTTTTCATTAGTTGCACAACTGCATTACAGTTTCCATTGTTATGAAAGCAAACACCGCGTATACCATTCTAATAAGGATGTGAAACGGTATAAACTAAAGCAGAAGGCATAACCCCCATACCAAGAGCAACACATCATTTTTTCAGCTCAAGTCTTCAGGGTGTTAACATACATAAAGTGAGTTATCTCCTAGAATTACATAGAGATAACTGCAATAATCAATAGAGCGTCACTTGGACTTATCTTAGCTACAGCCCTAGCAGGTTCATATCAAGGAAACCGTTAAATTCTACTCCGCCACACTGAATACCAACTCAGCATAGTCATCTGGCTAACTCAGTTTTACACAGAAAGAAGTAGCAGCAAACTCCAAGGTGCTCTAATCAAGATCTTTGCCAGCATCAGCAGAAACCTCCACACGAATGCAATATGGCAACGACACAGAGAGAATAATCAACTAAACAGTCAAATGTTACTAATCTGCCACTCCAAAAACCAGCTTGGCCTAGTCAACTGTCAGCTCAGCTCTACACCAAAAGAGGAAGCAGCAAAAACTCCAGGCTTCCCCAATCTACATCTTTGCCAGTATCAGCAGAAGCCCTCCCACAAGGCCAACAGCAGCACCCACTTTTGCAACCTTCTTCGTCTGCTCCATGGTGGACCTTTTCAATTCATGATACCGCCTTCCAAAATAGACAAGGATACACAGTCATGTTTGCATCAGCACGAGTTATCAATAATACAAGTTGGTTATGATACCAATAAGAAACGATTGTTAATCCCCTTACCTCGAAGCATCGGCATAGTCCTCATGCTCTTTAAGTAACATTTCGACTTGTTCATCGGACAAACGAACCTTAGCTTCCTGAATAGCCCAATCTTTTTCATAGTCATCCTCCAATCTGCAGTACATCGCATCGAGTTTGCCAGAATAATCTCGCTTATTGCGTATTTTGGCAAGAAGTTTCCTAAGGTCATCCAGCCTTTTTCTGAACAAAGCATTAGCAACCTTACGGTCTTCTATCCCCTTCCTTACCATTACATCATGCTCCTCAATATTCCTTTCCATGTCTTGCAATGACTTCTTACTATCCCTGAGATCCTTCAGTTTATCCAGCAATGACTTTGTACTGTCACTCATGGTACTTGGAACAGTTATGCAGCTGCGCGGTTCGCCCTACAGTTTAATCAACCTTAGTAAAAAAAAACGTATATGATGCATCAATGTCAAATGTAAACCATTCAAGCCGTTTTAGTGCAAGTAACGCCACTCAATTAGTATCAACTTCATACTTAGGCTGGTGCCAATGCACCGCCCCACTCTCGCCCGCCACGTCAGCTTTTTTCCTCACTCTCACCCCACTCTCATCCCACTCTCACCCCACGGTGCCAATGCACGGGCTACAGTGGCAGCTCTCGCCCCGCTCTCGCCCCACTCTCGCCCGCTCTCGCCCCCACTAGCGCCGCTATCGCCCTGCTCTCGCCCCACTCTCGCCCCGCTCTCGCCTCCAACGCGGGCGGTAGCCGGGCGGCAGCGGGCGGTACCGCCCGGCGCCAGCCCCAGCGCCCCGCGCTCGCGTCCCGCCCCACTCCCGCCCGCCTCCCGCCCCTAGCCGGGCGATACCGCCTGCGCTCACGCCCGCGTTGGCACCGGCCTTATGCATTACCAGGAAACAAGACAAGTACATTTGGATTAAAGTGATACGCCAGGTATAAGCATTTCTCTCTGGTCTTCAAAGGAATGCTAAATACAAACAAGAATAGCACAAACTAATCCAGGGGCATTATTAGTTACCCTTCGTCGAGTCAAAACTAGCAAAACATGTTTGGGGAGTGCTCTATCTGAATCATGCTGCCTACAGTTGAAGCGCAATCACGGAGAATTCTTACAGCCCCATAGCTACACTGAAGGTGCCTACTGACTTTGCGGCCTGCGCTTTACATTGATTCATGGAAAGACAAGAGATTCAAGAGTGTGCATCAGGTGGCATTATCAAGCAAGCAGTGAAATCAAGGCAGTCACGAACAAGCAAAGGAGCGAGTCAGGGTCTAAACCGACATCTTCAGTGATGTTTGATTCGAGAGCTCGAAATCTTCCAGCCCCAATTCTTTCTAACCTCCCCGCGCTCAGGAAATCGACCAACAATTTCGGTGGATTTGGGAGGGCCGGAAACCCTTTTTCTAGCTCGCTACCAAGATTATACCTTTGGAGTCGGAGGAGCCTTCCTTGGAGTAACCTCCCTCAGAGGGGGAGGAGGCAAGGGCGCCCGGCACACGGACGGGAGGCTGGCGGTGGCGGCGGCAGTCTGAAGAGGGGAGCGAAGTTAGCGCGCCGAATCGAGGCGAGGGCTTAGGCGAAAATCAAGCAGCGAAACTATTTGCATCTTACCTTGGAGTAAGGCGCGTGGAACAGAGAACGCAGCATCGGAGGCGGCGGAGCAGCTGCGCGCTGGCGGAGTAGGAGGCGGAGAGCCGCCGCCATGGTCGCCGTCGCCGCCGCGCGGAGGGGCCGAGGGTTTTCTTGGCGTCCGTTTCAGGCACAGAGTGGGACAGAGTTGAGGGCGACGCTAGTTGCTATAAGTTTATTTTTTCTCAGCCTGTAATCTGTTTTCTCCTCGGTAGTCGGTACCCACCGATATAAGACAATACCGGTTGATATTTACTGCAACATTTGTAGTTTACTTAAATTTGAAGGATTTTGATAAATTTTTGGATGAATTTTAAATTTTGTTTGAAAAATCTCGGACGGTATTTGTTCCAGTATTTCCGGTAACCAATAAAAGCCGTGTCCACCGGTATTTTTTTGAGAACGAGAAAAAAAAAACTTGGCTGCTTAGAGCATCTCCAGCCGCGTCCCCCAAACCGTCCCCCAAACCGCGCCGGATTGAGCGTTTGGGGACGTGTTTTGTTCGTGCCGTGTTTGGGACGCGTTGCGTCCCCAAACGCCGCCCCCAAATATTTAAAGTATTTTTTTTTGGCTAGAAAGAAACTATTTAATAATATTCAAATCGGTTGAACATAAACAAATTAAATATAAAACTTCGAAAAAATATAATTAAATACATATAAACTATCTACTTCTTCTTCATCGCTGATGGCCCCGCCTCGTCGTCATCGCGGTGGCGCTTCCTGCTCGTCACCTCTTCCGAAGAGGCGGTGTCGGCGACGCGTCGTTGCCGGTGCTTGTCGGCTGCGCCTTGGCCTTGGCCTTGGCCTTGGCCTTGGCGGCCTTGGCCTTGGCCTTGGCAGCCTTCGCCTTGGCCGCCTTCGCACGGGCCACCGCCGCCGCGGCCCGCTTTCTTCCTCCTCCTCCCAGCCCAGCCATTCCTCCTCGCTGTCAACGGGCGGCGGGGAATCGTCGCCACTCGGCGTCCTGTCTTTCCCACCAATGGCGCCAGCCAGGCTTTCCTCGGGAGGTGTCGGACGGGAGCTGGAGATGTAGCTCATCGTCGCTGGAGGTGTTGGATGGAGGCTTGGATGAATGACGGCGTACGTACGGGTCTTATTGAGCGCGATGAACGGCGGCGCAGTCGAAGAGAGCAGCGGTTGCTCTTCCGAGTCGGCGCTCCATTCCGGCGGGGTTGGCGCGTCGTCGACGCGGTTGCCAATGCGACGGTTCCGCTTCGTCAACTGCACCGTCGCTACGTATGTGGCGGTTGAGCGTCCGAGCCGCCAAGGGTCGGCCCGCGCCTCCTCGCCTCTCATTTCGTTGTGTCCGCGCGTGCCCGGCCCGTGGGACGGGACGGGCTCGGACGCCGGACACCGATCGGGCCCGACAAAAAAGGCCTTTGGGGCGCGCGGCTGGGAACGTTTTTTTGTCCGGCGCGCCCCAAATCCCTTTGGGGGATGGTTTGGGGGACGCGACTGGAGATGCTCTTATAGATCAATATATCATCTACCGAACTGCCGTGAGATTGGACTTCGAAACTGTAAAATGATATCGCCTGAGAACAGTATTTCGTCTCAAACTGCAGTGTTTCTGTGACAAATGCAGGCCTCACCTCCTTGATCCTGACCTCCCAAATTTTGAACAAAGAAAGTGGAGGACAAAGAATTACTTGTTTATTCCATGAAGTAGAAACATGTATACAGAATTCAACCCAGACAAGGACAGAAGAGCAAACATGTGTGTCGGTTCTCGTTAGCAAATATACATGGCATTGAAACATATTTCTTCTTTACCTGCAGTTGAATTCTGTCTGCAAGATCAGATTTGGCAAACAATGAAACTCCAAAGCTACTAACGAGAACCGACACACATGTTTGCTCTTCTGTCCTTGTCTGGGCAATAGTTTGTACGTAATAGACAAGGCATGAAAGATGAAAGCATGACTTCCCAAATTCATATACTAGTAGATTCATTCAGGCAACAGTAGAGCCAATCGATTCTAGCAAATCCAACATCCAAAGTTTCCTCTCTGTCCAATAGAGTCGCAAAATCTTAGCTGGGTCTTAAATACAAGGTACTAACAGTTCAAATGACCACGGCCTGCAAATGACACTCCCGGATTAGTCTGTGGTTCACGCAGTGCTTAACACACTTACTGAACTGCGCTTGATCACTCATGGATGCTTGTAACAAGAAGAGCCGATGACAAAATCTTCAACTGAACATGGAAGGACCTTCAACGCTACAGTTAGTCTCCGCACATAAGCCGGTACTCTAGCTGAAGGTGCCAGCTAGATATAACCCCATCAACGGCAGAAGAACTAACAGGGATATCCCCAGTGTAAGAGTAGCAAGCCCCTTGGAAATCATCTGCAAGGTCTTGAGTTTCTCGCGTTCACTTGAAATCTTCTTCATGCCATTCCTTGTGAAAAAAGAACACAGAGAAAGCATATGTATTACAACCACGCCGGAAACTTTTCAGGTGACCAAACAAGAAATCTGTAACTCCTTTACCTTGAGGTGCTGAGCAAGTCCTCCACTGTTGTACAGAACTCTCTCGCAGTCCTAGCATAGTCCTCCAAAAATTCAGAGCACACCTGATTCTGTTTCACCACACCATCCAGTGGAGTCCCCTTAATGCTAGCAGTAGCTTTAGCAATGCCATCAATGCAATATCTGTACATAGCAGCAGATCTCATAAGGTCATCCCACCCTTCCTCCCACAGAGCAGAAGCTTTTTCATTGTCAGGGTCATCATCCATCATATGAACAGCTTCCAGACAGGTAGCCGCAGCTTTATGCATCCTCTTGTGCTGTTCAAGCAAGTCACCCACCAGCAATTCAAGTTGTCCAACGACCTTTAACTGATCCACCAAATCCAATAAAGAAGATGAGATGGCAAAAAAAAATGATAACACATCCTTGGTAATCTGGTAAAGCAACTGATAACTGAGACGCAATCACGATTCAAGTGTTCTTATTAGCAATTTCTGCACGGCTCAAGATAGAGCTCCTTCCTCGAATTTAAATGTACTTATTAGCCATATATCACGAAACTAAGAAAAGTTGGCATAATTATCATAAGGTTTATTTAGGCTCCAAACTCACAGCTGATCCGAAAGTTGCAATTAGCAAGTGAAGTAACAACAAGAGCTAGCAAACGGTATATGTTCTTCTAATATTACGGGGAGCTGTAAAGTCTAGACTGCACAAACTAAGACGACATGAAAACTAATTAGTAGTATCAAACACTAATTAGAGTAAATTTCTAATTATTCCAAGTAAGCCAATGAGTAGTATCAAACATGAAACTTCAGTGTTGACAGGTCATTTGTTTAGTGAATAGAGGCCACAGATCTGTTCCAATTCAAACTCATAAGCATCACAACTCAGAGAGTCAAAATATACAGCATGAATCATTTGGAGGGAAGCTGGTTTGCTTGTCTATCCTAATACTCTTTCTATTGGACATTAATCATAGGCAGACATAACCAAGGATCAAAAACTAAGGAAAGCCACCAAACTTAATAAATGAAATCCATAGATTGGACGTCTTGCTTTCTTTTCTCAAGACAAAGTTCAACTATTAACTTTGCAAACTGCTCGTGGCAACAACTACTTTTTTTCGGAGAGGAGGATGACCCTCCAGCCTACGCGACAATAAATACTTGAGAGTTAATTTCAACTCATTAGTCATTAATGGCAAACAAGACATGTTGTTTATGCTGGCCAGCAATTTGTGAGTATATTTCTTTCACATGGCCCTCAAAAGGAAGAAAACAAAAAGCATATTCGCTGGGTTCACAGTTAAATCATCCTAGTGCCTCGAAATAAGCATTGCAGGATACTTCCTTGAGTTCAACGAAACATCCCAAAACAAACACCCAACCACCTAGTTTTGATTGGCCTTGTACAATCCACACTTCCCACCAGGTCACTCTGTATCAGTTTCTGTTCTTGCAACCCACAAGCTCAAGATTAAGTTGTAGCTATTCTTACCTCATTCTTAAGGTAAGCACAGGGGATGTCGTCCGTGGTGGTGGCATCGTCAGTGCCCTAGCAATACAAAACCAAAATGCCAGTTAGTGTGTGGAACATCCTTGAAATATTCTCTGCAGGGCACAAGATAGATTTCCTGCCGTAAAATGAAATGTAAACCCATACAACATTTCTCAAAACAGGTGCACATTCAGTTTTAATGAGCCATACTAGCTAAAGTAACAAAGTTCAGCATCATTATCATCAGATATATATAAGAATTTCATAATTCACAGCCGATTCAAAAGCAGCAATGCGCGGATGAGGTAAGAACAAGAGCTAGCATATGTCATATGTTCTTCGAATATTACACGAAGTTCAAGGGTGCAGAAAATAATGTTGTCCCACCAAATGAAATCCATAAATTGCACAACTTGTTTTCACTTCTCCATACACAGCCATGGATTAGAAATTAAGGAATACCACCAGGTCCAACAAAACGAAATTTGTAAATTGCACAACTTTGTGTCCCCTTCTCAATTACGCAATTAAACTAGTATTAAATTCATAATATTCACACAGCAGTAACAACTTGGGAATCAGTTTTGACCTATACCCGACCAATCTCGTTAGTCATCAGTAGAGAAAGGAAAGGCACATGCTTTGTACACGCCAAAGGCAATGCATTTGCTGAGTAATCCCGCCCCATGAACCCTCAGATAAGCATGGCAGGACAATTCCTCGAGTTCAACTGAATACCCCAAAACAAAAAACCCGAAATTCCCACCAAAATTGGAGCAAACCATCATTATTAGTTTCAGTTAATGCCACTGACGAACTCAAGACAAATTTGTGCCTTGTGGCTGTTCTTACCTGATTGATACGGCCGGTCCCAGGGATGTCTGTGGCGGCGGTACCGTCCGTGCCCTAGCAAGCAACCGACAATTTCGGTCAGAGATCGCCAGCCGTAGCCCTTTCTATTTCCAGATACAGGGACGTCGGGCCTCTGGAAGCTCACCTTGCTCGAGTAGCGCCGCAGCAGGTACGGCTGCGCCAGGGGCGGAGCCACGTACGGACGGGAGACGGTCGGCAGGAAGGCGGCGGCGGCCTGGGGAGGAGAGGGGAGGGGAGTCAGTTTGCACGGCCGCGACGAACGAGGGTTTCAGAATTGGTTTAAGCAACCGAAGCAGTCCTTGCTTACCTTGGAATGCGGCACAGGGAAAAGAGACCGTAGCATCGGGGACGCTGCGCTGCGGCGCAGGAGGCGGAGGGCGGCGGCAGCGGCGGTGGCCATGATCGGCGCGTGCGGAGTGGGCGAGGGTTTTGGGGTGGGTTTGGTGGCGTCCCTTTCACGCAGCAGGCAGGCAGGGGAGACCGGAGAGGAGGACACTGCGTTCACTTTTTAGCCGTGGGAGAGGAGAGGAGAGGACTAGTCGCTGCCTTCCCTCTCCTCCGCTAGCCATCCTCTTTTCCCCTTTCTTTTTCCAGCTCATTCTCTTCCTCCACCGCTCTATTTTCTTTTTCCAGAAAACTTCTTCTACTTCTTTCCTTTTCTATCCTACAAGATCATACATGTTGCGATTGCCGTCCCATACATCTATTGGATAATTTATGTTTGCAAAGTTGCGAGCAACAAGTTTAACAGCGAAACTACTTTTTTTCGATAAAGGGTTCTTTATTAATTTAAAGGACCCGGTCTCTGCATAGCTAGGATGCACACAGCCGCAACAGTATAGTCATTACAATCATGAACTAGAAAGCATTAAATGAACAGCACACACTGTGCCAAATAGAAAACGGACATAATAGCTAATCCGGGGGACCCAGACGGGCATCACGCGGCCACCAATGTTGGGAAAAAAATATCCCTCGCCGTATCCTCCAATAGTGTAGACACCTCCGTAAAGAGGCCGCGGTGTTCCACTCACTGAAGAGGCAACCATGAGCGTAGAGTAGCTGTGCATCAGTATATGACCTGCATAAGATTAGAAGATACATTGTTAAAAACCTTGTCATTTCTACATAACCATAGCGACCAAATAACAACAATCGCTCCCATCCTAATAAGACGCTTAAACCTAGAATCCACACCGTTGAGCCAGTTGCCAAAAATATTCGCAACACTACGTGGTGGGTATAAGGTAGAGCCTATCTGGATGACTGACCATATAGATCTAGCTAATTTACACTGGAAGAATAAGTGTTTTATCGTCTCATCATGATGACAAAATTACACTTCTTACTACCGCGCCAATTGCGTTTAGCAAGGTTATCTTTGGTGAGAATATATAACTCCTCGACGAAGATACCATGCAAACACTTTTGTTTTGAGTGGTATCTTCATCTTCCAAATTTTTGAATTATTATCAACAGGAATATCTGGCTGGATTAGCGCATTATACATAGAAGCCACCGAGAATGAACCACTCCCAGTAAGATTCCAACGAAACTCATCCGATCCATGCGATGTATCGAATCTAGTCGTTGAAGCAAGTGATTCCATGAATCCTGCCTGGTTCCAATGAGACTTCTTCTAAACGCCACACTCGGTGGGGAAGATTCCAACACCTTAGCGATAGTATCGCTCTTGTGACGCACAATGCAGGATATTGTTCTCGAAGTGTGGTATTACCTAACCACTTATCCTCCCAAAAACGAATTTCCGACCCATCCCTAATAGAGAAAGTTCCGTATGGGAAGAAGAATCTCTTCGTTGCCATAATACCAGCCCAAAAACACGAATCCCCAGGTTTCCAATATATCTGGGATAACGCATTTGAACAAACATACTTCCTCCTTAGGAGTGTTTGCCAAATGTCATCCTCGGTCAGTAGCTTGAATAGCCAACAGCGAAACTACGAATTATGCAGTATATACAAATCTAAAAATGTATAGTGTAGAACAAGAACAACTTTGAAGCAAGACTTTCACTTCTCAACTAAGAAAATCACAACGGAGACATGATCACAGGGGTTAAGGCGACCGATTATATATGGGATTGACTTCTGCAGCATGCCGATGCCGCTCAGGCTTGCCCTCGCCTCGATGTTCAGCTCACTCAAAGGTTCCCTGTTTCGCACGATTCCCTCCTCTGCTCGCCATGGAGAACTGCGTGCTCGACATGTAGATGTGGCAATTCAGCGTCGATAGGTTGTTGTTGTAGCCGCTGCCGCATGTGCTCTTCGTCAACGTCACCGGCGTGTCGCTCGCATACCGGGGCGTGCTCTGCACCGTCGTCGGCCTGGCCTTCTCGAACCATTCAGGGTCTAGGAAGTGTGGCGCGCTCGGCACGCGCCAAGAGCTGGTTGCGGTAGCAGACTAGCAGCCCATGAGCGGCAATGACACCACGTAGGAGTACGTAGGAACGGAAGTCCTCGCCCATGCCGGCCTCGGACATCACTGGTGAGCTCGTCCAGAGCAAGGACAAGCGGGACTTGTGCCGGCAGGTTTCCATCTCCACGATCTTGGGGCTCCGGTCGTAGCCTCCATAGCACGACGACTCGATGTCAACCGATGGGTGTTCGTGCGTTTTCCAAAAAAAAAGAGAGCAATCTGTTGATAATCTGTCATGTACTGTACGTAGTAGTAGAAAGAACTCAAAAATAGTAAAATATAAACTAATCTTTGCACCACCTATCGACGACTACTGAGTCTAGATCGAAACAAGGCTCGCCACCATTTCGATAGCCGAGCAAAACTTCTTATAGTAGAACTTGTTCCAGTAAGCTAACGAAAACCGAGGGCAACAATCTTTGCCAAAGATGAGATCGGTAGATAAAAGGTTTACGGGGGGTTTCATCTAGTTTTCCGCGAGCAACAGGCAGTAATCCTTTCTCATGTCCATTGGAAGCACCAAAAGAGATTCGAACTTGAACTGCCTCTCATCACAAACAAGAAGGTTATATGTTCTTAGCATGTCATCACGCGCCAAGTCAGGTATCTCCCGAAGCGCCATCAACATCTCTCTGGGTGAAGCCTTTGCCGCCACCTTCGGTAAGCTCTGTTTAATTGGTCTTGCTGCTTGTTGATGGTGCTTTGCCGTGGCCAGGGTACGGCTGCGAGAGGAGGCGTCGAAGTATCGGGAGATGGCGGAGGGGAAGTAAACGGGTCTGTGGGATCGATGGTCGAAGCAGAAGACGGACCGCAGCTCCATGAGCCTGGTGTCCAACTCGATCACCCGTATCGCAAGGTCGCCGTCCACGTCTTCCATCTCGTAGGGGTACTTTCGCACCATGAAGCAGAGCACGTCAGGGTCGTCCAGGCCGATGGTGGGATACTGTGGCTTGACGCGCGGGAGGACGCCGTGGTAGCCGGGGAGGGACCAGAGCTCGTCGCAGTCGACGACGCCCACCTTGTCCCACGTCGTCATGTCGTCCATCCTTAGTGCCCACGTGGTTATGTTGAAGGCGTAGCTAGAGCGAGCGCAGGAGGTGGTGCCACGGCCGCCGCAGCAGCAGCGTGAGAACACCTCGACGAACCTGACCGTGCTGCCGCTGTCGGTGGCGCCTAGGCTCCGGTAGGACGACCCATCGCGCCCGTGCTTGTGGTATCTACTGGGGTTGGGCTTCACGGGAAGGGACACGTAACGCAGCTCTGGCGTCTCCTCCCAGACGTCGGCGTAGATGATGCCGCGGTAGTAGTCTACCCAGAATAAGAACCGATCGCCGACGGGGATGACCGTGTCGGTGTCCCAGATGGAAACCTCTTGCAGCTTGCCCTCGTCGTGGATGACCGGAAGCACCTTGAGCTTCCACTCCCGCTCGCCGGATCGGAGGAAGAAGAGCTCGGCCTCGATCGGCTCCGGCGACTCTTGGTCCTGAACAAGGAGATTCAGCGTCGCCACAAGCACCTCGTCCTGGCCGCGGCGCAGGAGCGCGGTGCCTCGTTCAAGGATATATCGCTTGTTTATCCGCACCCCCTCCTTTTGCTCGGTGAGGTAGCAAGGGGGCAGAAGCGACAGCGACGGCGGCCGGGATGGGTCCGCTGCGGCATCACCGGCACAGTAGATGAAGTATTCCCCGTCACGGAGGCAGGCTGTTTGGTTCGGTTCTCTGATTTGTACGAGGACGGAGTCCCGGTGGGCCGCGATGATCCTCTGATGGATGTCGACCCCGTCGACCTGGGTGCGCAGGCGCGACACTGCCGGCGGCGGGGCGAGGCCAAAGGAGAGGCTGACGAGACGGCCTCCGGTGGTGCGAGCGTGCGCCACGGTCTCGGCATCGGGATCCTCGCAGCTCCTGTAGTTCTCGAGCAAAACCCAGCGAGGGTACCGGTCGGCGGCTCCCGGCGAAGGACCGTCGGATGGTTGTTCTTTCTGGTGATCCGCTCGGGTTTCCATGGCGCGCGCGCGCACGTACGGCGGATTCGATGGATCGGTCGCGAGAAGCGCGGGCGCCATGGTTAGGTTTCCAAAAGCAAACCGATTTGGCTACCAAGCAGCAGGATTGCCCGGCTATCCGTGCCGTACGAGACAATTACGTACGCGGCCACGCCCCACCGCCATTTTTCTCAAAAGGAAAAAATAAATAATCCCACCGCCATCTGACCACACTTTTTCGTGACGAAACACGTGACATAATGCATCGCAGTTAAAATTAGCATTAGCTATAGACAAGAATACAAGATGGCTGCATGAGCGGCACATATTTTGGCAAAAGGAAATATCTCCTCAAGAAATCATTCTCGCCTATGATATAGTTGATTCTCCAAAGTCCCAAATTAGCAGCACTGTGTCGTTGAGTTGACGAGGCGCCACGTACACAACCATGTGCCGTTGCTTGAGAAGTTGAGAGATTCAGATCGTGTTTAGGTGGTGTTTGATGAAAATTTTGCACACACATGATGAGATTCTATAATTGTTATCATTTTCTTTCTTCTCCACGGTGCCTGCACGCTAAACAATTAAGCTCTTATGAAACATGATAACCTTATTAAAGACAACATTTTTGCCATGCAAAACTTTCTTATTCCTGAACATAACCAAGAATGCCTTAACTCCTGAATCATAACCAAGAAACACACACTTAACAACCCTAAGCTCTAGCTTTCCATTATCAACATGTGCATAAGCAGTGCAACCGAAAACTCTCAGCTGTGAATAATCAACAGGTGAAGCAGGCCATATCTCTCAATAGAAGTTTCTTATCAAGCGGAATGCAAGGTGACTTATTTATCAAGTAACAAGCAATGTAGGCTGCTCCATCCCAAAAAGGTCTATGCATACCAGCATTGGATTGCAGCGAGCCTTGAAGATGATGGTTATGTTCATCCTCTCCGCAACACCATTCTATTGAGGAGTGTATGAGATAGTGTGGTGTCTGAGAATGCCTTTGTCGCTGCAGTAACCATTAAAAATAGTAGAACCGATTTTCGTGTCATTGTCAGTATGAAGCAATTTAATTTAATTTTCTATTTACTTCTCTGCCATAGCTTTTCACTTTCTAAAAACATCAAACATGTTGAATTTATGTTTCAGAAAGAAATGCCATACTTTTCTAGAGTAATCATCAATAATAGTAAGCATGTAACTTGCACCACCAAGAAAAGTCTTGCGGAAAGGTCTCCACACGTCAGCATGCACATAATCTAAAATCCCTTCAGTGCTTTGAATGGAACCATTGAATTTAACTCTTTCATGCTTACCAAAAATGCAGTGATCACAGAACTCAAACTTACTCAAATTGCAGCCATCTAGCAGGTCTCTCATGTGCGATTCTATCATGCCATGTTCACTCACATGTCCAAGACGCATATGCCACAAATTAGTATTACTAGGTTCATCAGGACTAACATCGACAGTAATAGCAGACAAAGTGATACCTCTAAGAACATATAATTTTGCAAAATTCATATCACCAAACATGTGACCGAGAGAACCTTTTGATACCTTCAGAACTCCGCGAGAACCAGAGTTTTTATACCCATCAACAACAAGGATACTGAGAGAGATCAAATTTCTAGCCATGTCAGGTATGTGTCTCACATCTGGCAGTGTGCGTGTCATGCCATCATGCATCTTGATCTTAAAGGAGCCAATGCCCATGATCTCATGTTGGTTGTTATCTCCCATGTGCACAACATCTTCACTCACACAAACTCATAAGAATTGAACCGATCTTTGTTACAACAAATATGAAACGAATATGCAGAATCAAGGATGCACTTATCATTACCAAAACACAACCAACAAACACAACTAGGCAATCACCATCAGAATTATCACTGGAAACAACAACAGTCTTACCATCACCAATATTGTTTTTAGTTGGTAAGTATCGTTCATTTTCTCCTTGTTCTGCAGCTACAACAATCATCAGTATTGTGGTTAGTTTTCCTACAATACTTGCAGAACTTATTGTCTCGTCCCTTGGACTTTGAGCGACCTCTGTCGGTCTTTCTCTTATCTCTGTTCTAGTAGTTGTTTCTTTGCTCATTCCTGCCTTGGACCTGCAGTGCTCTGCCTTAGATGACGACCTCTCTACATGCACCATAGTTTTCATCTTTTCCCTCTAGGCCTCATATACTTCAGCAAGGATTAGTTCATCACGACTGTATAATATGGTGGGTTGGAAATTCGTAAAAGAATTAGGCAATGAGACTAATAATAGAAGAGCGAGATCATCATCATCATACTTTACCTCCATGGATAGTAAATTAAAAATGATATCTCTAAAGATCGACATGTGATTCATCATTGACGCATCTTCTTGCATCTTGTGCGAAAACAAATTCAGTTTCACGCGCATCTTAGTGGTTAGATCTTTGGACATGCATATCAATTCCAGTTTCAACCACAGTGCCGCTGCAGTTTTCTCAGCCAGCACTTCCTGTAAAATATTATTGGATAGATTAAGTTGAATCAAAGACAAAGCCTTACGGTATCCGTTTCCCTCATCGTTCCAAGTCTTCCCATCGGACTTGTCAAATCCTTCGAGAGCTTCATCCAGATCAGAATTTTAGGCGAGAATCTCCCTCATCTTCACTCGCCACAGAGAAACCTAGTGGTGTAGTCTAGCTGCGGTAGACCGAACTTCAAGGAATACATGTCGCAAATCCTAGATTGAAACATGGGCTTTGATACCACCTTTTATAAACGTGACAAGCAAATAACGAAAAACGAAAAGAAAATCGCAGAAGAGACACAAGATTTTAACGTGAAAAACCCCACAACACAGAGGGGGGAAACCATGGGCGCCTGCCAGCAAAATTTCACTATATCGGGAAGTGTTTACAAATGTTGTGGTTATCTTATAATCTGATGACCCTAGCCGCCGGCTTACAAGAGGTATATATAGACGGTGGCCTCGCTCATCTCGTCTGAAGTTAGCCTTCTTATGATTTTGTATCACAATCTACACTACTTAAAAAGGAGGAACATGTTCCTTATTCTGCCAACCTCCCAATACGTCAAACGTTTTCGTCGTCCTTCGTCGTACTCCTGTTCCACTTCAGCATGGGCCGCTTCATCCAGCCCATCAGAATGATTCGTCTCACCCCTCGCTCTTCTCTCCCCTGGCGATCCCTCGATATCCAACCCTAGCCACCCTACCGATCTCCTTTCTCCTCCACGCGCGACCAAGGAAGCCCCAACATGGCGCAGTACCCGGAGGTCCCTGGCGCGTTCCATGCCTGGCCGTTCGAGCTCGCCATCATCATCCAAGCTTGTGTGCCTGTGCCTACCCATTCTCCTCCCGCACCTAACCCTTCACGCCTCCTCCTGCTACACTTGGGCGACACGCCGGCCCTCTTCCCTGCACCCGGCGCCACTCACACCTTCCCCTCCATCGCCTCCTCACACCGGCCGCCGGATCTGGCCGTCACCATCACCACCGCGCAGATCCGGCTATCACCACCTCCCCCCTGGACTATCCACGTCTCGGGGCATTGGAGGCCCGATGTCCTTCACAAATTGCGAGAAAGAGCAGTAGTATGGATGCCGAGATCCGACCTTCCCCTCCTCCTCCTCCTCCTCCTCCTCCTCATGTCTATCCATCTCTCTAATCTACAACAATGAGACCATTTACCATGTGTTCTTGCAGTGAATTTTAGGTCAGTACATGTGGACGAATTGAAGCATGTTTTGTACTCTGAATTGAAGCATGGGAAGATGGGATCCAGGCACGCCTTGTGGATATGGGAGGTCAGCCAAATTAACTGTTACTAATTGCTGCAGATTTTTCAAGTTATTGATGCTCTATGATTTACCTTGTTAGCAAGGCTGGTATGCACATTGGGGAATCATGCGAACATGTAAGAGCTTTGTGCGTCTCATATGCGGAACTAGAGTGCGTTAGACGTAAGGCGGTAGAAAGCGCTCTAGCTTTGACGATGCCTGATGAAGCGGTGATTGTTGGGTGTCAGGTAGCAGCACAACTTCGTTCATTGGAGATGATGCTACATTTTCTATATTGGTGCCTAACATCGTCCACGTCCTTAGAAATCTCATGGAAGGTTTGTAAATAGCTTTCCTTTGTACTCTTCTTATACACTATTGATTTTAAAATCTATGCTCAACTGAAAAAACGAGAAGTATCTGTATATCCCTTTGTTGTTTGTCAGCTTGTGTCGTGGTGCTCACTCGTTGACCTTAACATGTTTAAATAAATATCTCTTTGTGTTTCTTATCTGCTGCTTTTGGCCGTCACACGCAGCAGCCTACAGACACACGAGCCCAGCCCCAAACTACTATACAACACTCCAAGAAATCACACCCACAATGGAGCAGGTGAATAATTCTCATCCACCAACTCATGGAAGTTTCCAAATATTACACCTTTCCAATATTCATGTTGTTGTACGATTTGCATCGTCTTATTTTTCCTTTTTCTATTTCCTAAAATTCTAGGTTGCTCACTATCCAAATTGAACTATTTGGAATAAGGAATACCCATCACATGTTTGCTTGAATGTTTTACTGTCAATGCTATACCCAATTAACTTAGGATGATAGATTCAAGAATCAAGATGGAGGGCATACATTTTAAAACAAGCTTAATTTATACGGTGGATATATAAAGTGTAAACTAATGTGATGTCATGTTCTTCTTTCTCGCAAGAATTATACCATCGGAATATAATATAAGTTCATGGTTCAATCTCTGATGGAAATATAATAGCAGTCTGAACATGTTAATTTGAAGTAGAAAGATGCATTTAGTTGTTATTAACTGTCAACCAGCGTTCTGTGGTCTTGTTCCCACAAAAGAAATACTGGGAATCTAATATTCTCAAAATTCTTCTTTAGGTAGATCTCCTTTCAGGTTGTTGGAAAATTAACGATCAATCATTTTTAGCATATATATATGTCTGTTGCTTCAGATTCTTATCCTTTATGTTTCATACTGTATTGCCTCCCTTTCAGTTGAAGAAAAAAAATGGGCATTGCCAGCTGCAGATGGGTGATTGGCCATTTGAGGAGGCAAAGGATGGCTGAGTTAAGTAAGTTTCTATGAGGTGCATCTGTGTGAGATCTAGGATTTAAATGCAAGAAGGTAAGACACAAGTTTTTCCTTTTCTTAGTTGTGGGTATGTGGCTTTGTTTTGTTTATGCCCGTCTTTACTTTGTTATTATTGGCGGACCGTGATCAATCATTTTTTGCCAACTAAGGTCTGTGAATCTAGATGAAATTCCTGGAGGGGTATGATCTCACATGGACATTGTTCATCATTAAAGTTATGCCCTCCCTGGAGGAACTATATTTGACAGTATGTTCGTATCCGAAGCTCGATCTCTTCTTTCTATTGTATGCAGCAAACTTTTATGTTAGATTCTGTAAAAACTTCACTATCATATAAAATATGGGAAATTAGTAGCATGTGTTTGTTCACTCTGTCCTTTTGACATGCAGGTGTGGAGTCACATGTGTAAAATGGAAATGAATGAGGAGAGCACTCTTGTAGGATTGGACTAGGCCTAGGTGCCCGATAACTAGACATGGAGACCCGGATCCGACCTTCCCTGCTTGATCTTCCTTTTTTACTGACCTCCCCGCTCGGTAACATACTTTACCTAACCTGACCTAACACATTGAGGTAGTATTATGCTCGACTGATTCTTCAATGAGATCTCTTAGAACCTGGAACATAGGAACATACATATACTTGAGGTCTCAAGTTGAGGCGGAGTTCCAATTGCTTCACAGAGGCCGTCGTCATCTTATACACTGCTTATATCAACGCCGGCAACTCAAAACCACCCCTATCTGGTCAGTTTAGGTCTCCTAGAATCTATATTTGCTGAAAATATCTGTATTTACTGAAAATTATAGAACTTAAACTCCTTTGAATATTAAAATGCATGTGCATTTGCGTGATATATCAGATCTGGAAAGGCTAACTGAGCTGTGATGTTAGTATCTATAAAACTTGTATTGGCAGAAATGTGGCACACTTGTGCAAATTTTACCGAGTACTTTCCTATTCCCTTGTCTCGTTTATTAGCTAAATTATTGTTGTTTACCTCCGATGTGAGCTGCATGTTATTTGAATCCTGCAATCCAGCAGAGGTTTATTATTTAGGTTTATTTATGGACTGAAAGATCTGGAATGAAAGATCTCATGAGTGGGGAACAATATAGCAAAGAAGGGGTTTGGAGGATTAGAGTAGTCCATGCCATTCTCCATATGAGTTCCCCTTGCGACTGCTATTCTGATGCGGCTCACCATTTTTTACTATGCTCCTGAACGTTGTTATGACTCAAGTTGTGGTGCCAAACTGCCAATGTTAGTGGCCTTTATAGTCTCATATCTGCATGCAAGTGTAGCTCGACATGGGAACAAGCACGCATCCCAGGTAGTGTGCACAGAATTTGAGGTGAAGCTAGGCAGCGACATCAACAACAACATGGACGTCGAAGTCGCCACGCACCAGTCCGATGATGGCTGTGACCTACTTTGACACATATAGAGCCATTGTACATGTTCTTTGTTTCTCTGTCCAGATGTTAATTGAATATCTGGAGCTTTGTAACAAGTCTACAGAAATATTTACTATCAGCTTTCAAGTTTGGCTAAACTGTATATACAATTTACTTGACCTCGAAATATATATTTTCCATTGTTTGTATTAATCACAACGTTCATTGTACACGGTAACATGCGAAGTGAATAAAAACAATTTCATTTAGTCTTGAAAAAACACTGTGGGTTTTCTTATATTTACAACATGTAGGCATGGGCTTGAAAAAACTTAGTTGTGTTAAATAATTGAGGTTTCTTGATGAAATGATATGAATATCAGTAATGTGATTTTCAGGACGAGTTATGATTTATGGATGGAAAATGAAAATAAGAAGTGCACCCGGCTTCATGGATGGTGGTTCATCTCAGCTGTAGCTGAAGATTGATTGAAGACAGTATTTCCTGAATATGAAATCCTTATGTGTATTTGTAGTTGCAGTGCGCCCCTTGACCACCTTACCGTAATGAAAATTAGGACGATTTTCAAGCTATTCAAATATAACAGGAGTGTAGGCTTAGATATAGATAGTGAATTAGTGATACATTACACCGTCATCCTAGCTTGTGACTTTTGATCATCTTCAAGCACCTTGAGCTCTATAGAAGCTAAGGCAACAGATATGTGTATTCTTTCTTATTTTTCCTCCAAGCCATTGTTTTTAGAGAGATGGCTATTATGTTGAAGAGCAGGTGAAAAATAGTTGGTTGTCAAGGTCCATGTGAATGTAATTGGCTTGACAATAAGATGATAAGAGAATAAGATTGATGAATATTTGCGCACCACCAAAACATTCCCTGTGAAACATTTTTCGTGTCCATGTGTGAGTAGAGGAAGAACAATATTTTATGCTCTTGAAGATATGACGGAGAGTAACAAGTGAGTAGCAATCTGAGAGAAAAAAATGGAAGGAAGATTATGCCTTCCATGTCCTGTAGCACCAAGTTAAGCTCTGGAGATGGAAGAAATTCAGAGGACGGGAGAGATGAAGAAATAATGGACCATGGGGCGGGGTGGGAGATTGAAGAGAAAAAAGAGTCAAGATCTTCCTCAAATGTTGTGGCATGAAAAAGATATCACTAAAAGGAGAATGTTGTTGTGGCAACGCATTTTGTGAATCAATATACTAGGTGTACAAATATCTAAGGAGTATTGAGGAATAGATATATTTATTAATACAAATATATTAGTAGAGTGCTTATTTCATATCTAAATGATGTCAATTATATAAGTTATCAAAATATGCTTTAAACGAGATAGAATCTTATTGGTTTGGGGAATATATTGTGGCTTTTTCAGACACGTGGAATTTTGCATGTATTGTATTGACATGTTATGAGTAAAAATAGTGACCCACCCTTTTCGTCGATTCGCTGGGTTTTGAATGTTCATAGTCAGTTGTGAATTATATATGTGCATTGAGAAATAAATTTGAGAACCCGTGGCAACGCACGGGTATTTGTACTAGTATAACATAAACAAACAAAAAAACTCATCGTGTAAGGCTTCAAAGGACAGGCGCAGTATGGCAGCAAGCTTTGCCAAAGATAAGATCAATATATCAAAAAAATCAAACCCGAAGCCACACCAACAAACATGAAAACAGACCGATCCCCGGAGATCCATAAGATGCATAACTCTACTCACCCTCCAGGCCACAACCTACTTGGTTTCATCGAGTCAGTACAACTCGGAGAGCCGCGACTTGTGGTGTTTCATCTAGGTTCCCATGAGCAACAGGCAGTAACCCTTTCTCATGTCCATCGGAAGCGCCAAAAGACACCTGAACTTGAACTGGCTCTCATCACACACAAGAATGTTATATGTTGTTAGCATGTCATCAGGCGCCAAGTCAGGTATCTCCCGAAGCGTCGTCAACATCTCTCCAGGTGAAGCCTTTGCCGCCACCTCCGGCAAGCTCAGTTTAATTGGTCTCGCTGCTTGTTGATGGCGCATTGCTATATATGGTACGACTGCACGAGTAGGCGTCGAAGTACCGGGAGACAGCGGAGGCGAAGAAATCGGGGAAGTAGAAGGAGTCCTTGTTGTAGCACACGACAGACCGCAACTCCAGAGCGTGGGACGACGCCGTGGTAGCCGGGGAGGGACCAGAGCTCGTCGCAGTCAACGATGCCGACCTTGTCCCACGTTGTCATGTCGTCCATCCTCAACGCCCACGTGGTTATGTTGAAGGCGTAGCTGGAGCGAGCACACATGGTGGGGCCACGGCAGCCACAACAGCAGCGGGAGTAGATTTCCACGAACCTCACCGCGTCCCCGCTGTCGGTGGCGCCTACGCTCCGGTAGGACGCCCCATGGCGCCCGTGCTTGTGGTATCTAGTGGGATCGGGTTTCACCGGAAGGGACATGTAACGCAGCTCTCGCGTCTCCTCCCACAGGTCGGAGTAGATGATGCCGCGGTAGTAGTCTACCCAGAATAAGAACCGATTGCCGACAGGGACGGCCTTGTCGGTGTCCCAGCAGGAGATTTCCTGCAGCTTGCCCTCGTCGTGGGTGACCGGCAGCCGCTTGAGCTCCCACTCCTGCTCGCCGGATCGGAGCATGCAGAGCTCCGACTGCACCGGCTCTTGGTCCTGAACAAGGATACCCAGTGCCGCCACCAGCACCTCGCCGTGGCCGCGGCGCAGGAGCGCGGTGCCACGTTCAGGCATATCTCGCTTATTCTTTTGCCTCCCCTCGTATTGCTCGGTGAGGTAGCAAGGGGGCAGGAGCGACAGAGACGGCGGCCGGGATGGGTCCTCTGCGGCGTCGCCGGCACAATAGATGAAGTAGTTCATGTCACAACGGAAGTCATAGTCTGTTTCGATCACTGCTCTGATTTCTACGAGGACGGAGTCCCCGTGGGCCGCGATGATCCTCGAATAAGCGTCGACCCCGTCGACCTCAACGCGCAGGCCCGACACCGCCGGCGGCGGGGCGAGGCCAAAGGAGAGGCGGACGGGGCGGCCATGGTGGGAGCGAGCGTACGCCACGGTCTCGGCATCGGCATCCTCGCGGCTCTTGCTTTTCTCGAGCAAAACCCAGCGAGGGTATCGGGCGGCGGCCCCCGGCGGAGGATCGTCGGAGGGTGATTTTTTTGTGGTGATCCGCTCTGGTTTCCATGTCGCGCGCGCACGTACGGCGGACTCGATGGATCGGTCGCCCGAAGCGCGGTTATGTTTCCAAAGCTAAAGCAAACCGACTTGGCTACCAACCAGCAGGAATAAGCATCCAACACGCTCCACATCCATAAAATCATTGTCTGCAGCTCCGCATCGCTCCCACACGCGTCCACGCCCCACCTCCATTTTCTCGAAAGAAAAAAAGAGTCCCACCGTCATCCGATCACACTTTTTCGTAACGAAACACGTGACATAATGCATCACACAGCTAAATTAAAATTAGCTATAGACAAGATAATATAAGGCATATAAATTTAGACAAAAGAACATCTTTTAAAGAACTTTTTTTTGGCAAAAAGGAATATCTCCTCCAACAAAAAATAAGGCACATAAATTTAGACAAAAGAACATCTTTTAAGTTTGATCAAATTTATTAAAAGAATAAACATCTAGTAGAACAGTAAATCAATTATCAATAGATTTATCATAAATTATATTTTCTCAATATGTCTATTTCAATATTGTAGATGTTGATATTTGGTCAAACTTACTAGGGTTTGACTTCTAATTAAATCTTTACTATTATATTAAAGTCGGGGATGGTGTATCACTTTAACATCAAACATTGGAGCAATCTTAACCGTTAATCATCCATCAAATCGCTCTCAAAATCGCCCATCAAACCCACGCCGCTAGAGTATAAACCAAGGAAACAATCAAATCCACCGTTCGCCACCAATCAAGGAAATAAAGGACATCATTATTTTTGGAAAGACTAGTAAAATTGCCCGTGCGTTGCACCGGAACCAGATTAATGAAACATACAGTTGATTTTTATTAAATATTTTTTGTCATAAAAAATAATTACTGAAATTTCTGTTTTCTAGACGGGACTCATCTGCGAAAAATATATGGATATATATGGATAATATTTTCATGGTTTATATTCATGTTTTAATAAAAGCAGGAGCATATCGTGGTTTACTTAATTTTCTTGTGGAGGATGAGAATATGGTGGATGAATGAGGGGAGTGCAAGGAACTTGGAGTTTAATCTCTGGTGTATTGAAGGTGGCACTATCCTCCTAACTATCTAGTCATAGGTTGGTTTTAAAATAGCATTGGTTTGTACACTTAGCCTTTGACGCTTGACAATCTTTTTCCAACAAACATGTACATTTCATCCTACCGAAAAATATACCCGCTACGATCCAAAAATCCATGCCATTTTAGCATTTTTGCTGGTAACGGTTTTAAGTTTGACCATGTAGTATATGAAAAAATATCTACAAAATTATTAACATAAATGATGCGAGGCACGGAAGCAATCGAGCAATTTGATACCTCGAAAGGATATGAAAATGCACTAATACATCAAGTTCTTCCAAGTCCAGGAATTGAGTGATTAGATGCAGCTTCAGGAGATGATAATAACCGGTGATGGCTAATTCACATCGTGTCTAATGACCACACAATCTGCATTGCGTTGAGCTAGAGCTAGCGGTTCAAGAATGAAGAATCTAATGCCCAGAAGCAGTTACAATTAATTGTTACTTATGACAAAAGGTACAATATGTCAACATGTGTCTATGTTCATCTCAAGAATTCCCAAGAAAACTAACGAGTAAAAATGAGTGGTTTAAGAATGAATTGAAGACCTGCATATAGATTCAGTGAAAAATAAACATACTATATGCACGAGTGTTAGGACCTGTGGATCGATTTGGCAGGCACCCATCGATCCTTGCCATCAGGAAGTCCCACACACCATCTGCATCCATCGCCTTTTCCTATCTGTCCCGGTGCTGCCAAATTTTTCCGCTGCCGTCGGTGATGTTGCAATAATTTCGACATATTTCTCTTCGCTAATCGCTAAATCGTTCAGTTTGGCTTTACCTCACTGCCGCTTTCCGCAGAACACAGCCTCCGTACGTGTAGGTCGTCACGCCCTCCTTCACCGCGCTCGCACACGGCAAACTGCATCAGCGCCGTTAATTTGTTGGCTCCTGCCCACACGCATGCCTGAAAGGGGGCAGCACACCACGCCACTCCGCCTACTTCCATGTCATGCTTACAACAGCGTTCCCATGTTGCTATCCACCTCTTGCGTGCGTGTGGGTCGTGCACGACCAAGCAGCAACCGGCTGTTCTATCCGGCTGGTGGGAAGCTGGATAGGCCTGCGTGCTAAGTCGTCCTCGTCGGGGATTTGACCACGGACAGATCTGGAAGAGTTCTCGGCGAGGATGACGTGCATAGAGAGGCAGGACTCGGCCGCGAGAGGTCCTCGAATTCCGGGTAATGGAAGTTTGGGGATGCTGCAGCCCCGTTCCACCGGGCGGGGGAGGTGGAGGTTGCCGGTGGTGGAAGATCGAGTGGGTGGAGGCCGGATGTGCCTAGCAGGCAGGAACGGATATGTTCTGGAGGATAGGTGGGTTCGCTCTTTTCTCCACGAAGACGAAGAAACCTAGTTTTTCACTTGGCGGTGGCACAGACGGTAATTATTGACAATTTCAGGGGCAGAAAAAAACGGACGAAAAAATTGGGGAGAAACCTTACTTCCTTTATTAGTAGGTACTAGTAAAAATACCCGTGCGTTGCATCGGGTGAAACAAAAGTTAAAATTCTCGTGTGAATCATTTGCATTTTCATCTTTGCCACAATTGTTGATGGTTTCTTTTTTTTTCTCCTTTTCATGACAAATCTAAAAATCGATGTTGCAGTTCCTTGTTCTTGCGGGTTTTACACTTGGTGCATGCGCACATCGACACGGACTTGTATTTTCATTGACTTGTTATGATGTGTTGCACGGGTGAAACAAATGTTTACAAAAATGATCGTTAATCCTTAAAAATATGATTGTTAGAAAGAGAAGTTCAACTACCCCGTGCTACCCTCCACGACGACACGGGGGAGCCCTAGCCACAACCTCCTCTAGGGAGCCTCCATCATCCTCCCCTGCATCGCCGTCCTCGGTGGGGCCATACTCTTCTATACCTCGCTGTTATTTTATTTATTTATGTTAATATTTTATATTTTGGAAGAACCGCTTTGCTACCATAATTGCATCCACGAGAATGCAAGGTGTGGAATTTATCCTATAAATTTACAAATAATCTAATGCTTAAATTTAAAGGTGCTTGCAAAATAATAGGAACCGGGTACCTTCATCCAATAGTTGAACTATGGAATAATCATGATAGCGTCAAATAGAAACCTCTATTTGGAGAAGCACAGAATGGTAGTCGTTCAGCAACAAAAAAATTCGAAAAATGAGAACTGCCCATATTCTCCATACTCCGTAGCATCCACTGACATGTAATATAAAATATTTAAATGTACAGCACCTTTAAATGAAAAGACAAATTGCGTCAAATCTATTCAATATTGGTCTTCTCCAACTACCCTTCGTTCTCACTTTTCTTTTTCCCCAAATAGGCAGCGGACGGTAGTACACCAGGTCATGACGGAGAGGGCCGTGAGCGTACTGGCGGCCAGCCACCGCAGGCGGCGCGCGAGCAGCCAGACGGTCGGACGCGTGACGGCTTCCTGCCGCCGGTGCCCCGGGCATGGGCAGAGACCGTCAAATAGCAAGGCTCCGCCGCTCGTGTACGGTCAGTCGCCGGTCCGGGCCGCAGCGAGTCGCTAGATTTCTGTGTATCAGAGGCGGGCTCCTCTGATTTCATTTCTCGGTCTTTTCTGATTCCTCCTTTCCTTCTTTTATGGATCTTGAGTATGCTCGAGGGGCTCTAATTTTTCTCTCGATGTTTCCCTTCCTGATTGATCCATAATCAATTTGTGCTGCTCTTTGTTTCTTGGGCGGCTTGTTGATTCCAGGAAATTTACGTATATAAACCGGCCTGACTCGCTGTAACAAAGCGGTATGGGACTAATTTAAGCATCTTTTTTTAGTCGTGGGATTACGCCAGCTCAAATGATTGGGATGGGATAAATGTTGAGCTGGCCCAGCAGCTCACCTACGAGCTACGATGGCCCATCATGATGCGAGCGAAAGTACCGAGCGATGAAGCGAACAGGGAAGGGTCAGTGCGTTTGAGCGAGGATCGATCGGACGGAAAAAAAAAAGAACACATCGACCGAACCGTTTTGTTTATTAAGCGGTGGCAGGGCTCGTAAAATTTACTAAAAAGTATGGCTAATAGTAAAACGGACGAAAAATTAGGGAGAAACCTTACTTCCTTTATTAGTAGGTATATAGATATATATAGATATAGATTGGATTACGGAAGGAGTCGATTGCATATCAATCTATCTTCCGTCCGCCTCTTTCTCAGCCGCCGCCGCCTCAACCCTAGCCGCCTCCAGTTCATCCTCCTCCATAGATTGGTTCCCCCTCCTCCGATCGGCTTCGCCGGAAACCCCATCTATGCGTGGAGTTTCGAATAAAAGTATTGTTTTCATTAGATTATGTTAGGAGTTTGGTAGCCGTCTTCTTGTTGGTTTCCCCTCAATGGAGATGGCATCGTCTGCAATAAGTGATCTTCAACCTTTCGTTCGGCGACGAGATCTTCTTCCGGCGTCAATGTGGTGTTGAAAAATCACAATTTTCTAGGTATGGGCCTTCGGATCTTGCTTCGCGATCGATTTTGGATCTTTTGTCGTTGTTGCCGCGAGGAGGATTATCCTCGTTTTGTCCCGGCTGCTACGTCCTCGACAATGGTGATTCATACTCTCGGCTCTCCATCGACACGACAAAGCTAGTCGGTTATTATTCCCTGACATACGGTGTTGGTACTCTTGCCGATGTTGTATGACCGCTTTAATGGTTGCGTGCGTGCACGCAGCCTTGGCATTGCGGCTCAAAAATTATGGGAGAACTTTCGTCGGTATCTACACGTCTATGGTTCGATATCTATCTTTGGCTGCCTTCAGAAGAGTACAAGATTGTGTTCTGGAAGAAGAAAAAAATTGAAGACCTCGAAGATTTGTTACTATCTTTTAGACTTTATTTTGTAATCGTTGGAGTCAGTTCATGTATCTCTACCATGTACGATTTGTTGCTATGAATATATATGGTTTTGATTGTCAAAAAAAATAGATATAGATTGGATTGCATACACCAATCACGTCCAATATTCATTATACTCCGCATAGAGGCCTCGCCGTTTGTCCCGAGCCCCCGACCCCTTCTCTTCCTTCGTTATTCTTCTCCGGGTTTCTCCTCATGCGATGAAAGGTGAGGCGGCATTAGGGTTGGATTGCCGCTCCACCTCATGATCCGGCGCCGGCCACCGGAGAAACAACGCCACCGGGGCACTCAGATCTCTTGCTCAGTGTTGTGCAACTCCTTCTGAACACGGAACACCCCCTCCACCCTACGAGCCGCCCCTTATCGACTACCGGAGCCATTACCAAGCGCTGGCGCGATGGCCTGCACAAAGCACACCATGGGAGGATGTCCAGGCTGGAGGCCAAGGAGGTGTGGCCCCAACACTCCCCTCACTGGAGGCCGCCTCTCCTATGGAGGATAAGAAGAATAGGGCTTACAGGTTCAAGCCGGGCACAGTGGGATTGCGGGAGATCAGAAAGTACCATAGCTCCACGTACGGGGATGCTCTTCCCCTTCACGCCCTTCGTCCTCTTGGTGCGTGCCTTGGGCGACTCCTCTCCCATGTCTATGTGTCTGAGTACCCTTGTCTGATTGTCATTCTTAAATTTGCAGCCTATCCGATGTGAACCGCTAGACACCTGAAGGATCTTTCGTGTTGTAAGCGGTCAGTTAGTGCTCAGACCTCTGTGTACTATTGTTACATACTTACATTTAGAGCTGTTGGTTTGATTACGCAACTATTTTGTTAGTTCGCATAAATTTAAAATCCGACTTAAAACAATCAATGTGTGATAGGTATATACAAGACCCTCTTGTAGCTTAATTTTGATTGACGAAGAGGATCGTGCAAATCAGGAAACTAATTGTTCTAATGTGATGCTCTATGAACTGGAACTAGCAGGCATTGGCGCGGCGCACGCCGCGCCCGTGGCATGTTGCTTGTAGAAAAATGGAGTAGTTTTGAATTAGTGCTGTGTGAAGTAGTAAGAGCGAGTAGGAATAAATTAATAGTGAGTACAACAAATAATGTAATGTATATGTTGGAATTGTGTGTGCATGAAGTTGTGCCGACTACAGGAGTATATCATATTGATCACCAGTTGGTTATTTCATAGGGTAGTACATAAGTATTATTATTGCATGGGATGGTATACAGAGTGTTTTTTTAGGCTTAGAGATAAGCAGCGGCTAACTTGGATTGATGATACATTGCTTGTGGGATTCTGGGAGAGCATAAAAAAAATTATAAATTAGGATGGAGGGAGTAGTAAATAGTCATGCGTCCTTCTTGCCATCTTGCAGGAGAATCCTTCTGAGAGAGTTTATGTATGCAGTTAGTCGCTTGCCTGAAATATATGCATTGGTTATTCATGTCGCCTCATGTTGCCAAGTAATTTCCTTTGCTTCGTCTCGGTTCAGATCAGAGGTGAATGCTTACGTAGTTCCCAGGAGGCGCGAGGTGCCAAGACAGCCTCACATGTACTGCAAAGCTAGCTGACTGATTCCTTGGATTTTTTTTCAGTTCCATACGGTATGGATGTTAGGCGTGGAGTATTGGGCCAGGCCTAGATGTTGTGGGAGGATTAACGGGCCAGGCCTGGCGCAGACATTCGGTCCCTCAATAGGTGAAAAAAGGAATTGGGGTCGGTCGTCGCTGTCGCTTTGTTGTCCCTACTCCCGTGCTCCGCAGCTCGTTCTGGGAATATCAATGGTGCTACACACAGCTAGCTTAGGGCAGTGGCCAGTGGGGCAGCTGCCGACCTGCCGTCGGTGACTGAGCGGCGAACGGACGGAGATAGCAGCTGGAGACACCCAATCTGGCGAGCGGCGACCTCGTCCAGCAGCGCCAAGCGGCCACCGGCCTCAGCCCATCCCCACTCCCAAGTTAGCGAAGGTGAGTTAGGAGCTAGTGGCTTTGAATATCCGCTGGCACAGTCAACATCTCCTCTCTACGGCACAAGCGAAGAAATGAGGTAATTCATTATCCCCAAATCGCTTAGGCCTTGTTTGGATCGCAAGTTTCCAGAGAATCAGTTTCCCCTAACCACGGTTTCTGTTATAACTAACTAAAATCTTGTTTGGATGGACTGAGAAAATTGTGGATATGTAAAACTTGATTTCCCTAGCACCCAAAATTCGCGTCTTTGGAAAAACGACTCCTAGGCGTTTTTATCAAAACGCGTATTGGCTATACTATCGAGGACGAGGCAGAGTACTGGAGCTTCAGAACCTCACCGTGCTCGGCCTCGCGTCGTGGAACCCCGCCGGTGCCGCGCTCACGGCCCTGAACTTGCGGGAGAACTCCCTGTCTGGGCCGATACCGTCGGACATCGGCGCCATGGCCAGCCTCGAGGTACTCGCTCTCGCCTGGAACCAGCTCACTGGCTCCATACCGCCGGAGCACGGAAAACTCGCCTACCTCCAGAACCTCAAGTCCTCAACCTCAACCTCATGAACAACCGCCTCTCCCAGCGCGTCCCGCACGCTGGCAGCGATCTTGCTGGTGCACACGATCGACCTGTCCGGTAACATGCTCACTACTCAGGAGAGATACCAGGCTCCTGGCCGAGGCTGGCAGGCTGCCGCACCTCAACATCCTGGTGCTCTTCGTTCTTCGACGACAATTGCACCGGCAGTGTCCGGGGCGACCTGTGTGACCGCGCAAGGCGGAGTCATCTTCCAGCCTCCATCACCCCTTGCTATCGATACAGATACCAGGCGGGCTCCGTTGCGGTGTCACACGGTGAGGGAGCTCGACATCACCAACAAAGCTTCTCCGGCGAGCTGCCGCCGGAGCTCTTCATCCTCACAGAACTCACCTCCCTCAATTTGTATCACAACGAACCCACCCGCAGGCGGCAGCGGCCCCGCCATCGGCAATCTCATGAACCTCGAGGTGCTATACGTGTAAGAGAACCAGTTTGCTGGCGAGATACCGGAGACCATCGAGGCGTGCCCGAGCTTGCAGATGATCAATTTCTATATGAACAAGCTGAACGGGAGCATGTTGGCATCCATCGATCGATAATCTGCGCCATGACCAGGGGCTGGCCATGACGTACCTTTGTCCCCCAGATTGATTTGTCTCGTGAGATTCCATAGTTCCAAACAAGGATAAGTACAAAACGTGTTTTATACTTTGGTAACCCAAACGTGATTTTCTGTAAACTTATTCCTAACGGAAAAGATAGTAAAACCCGTTTTCCCAAAAATCCTGCTAAAACTTGTTTTCTAAAAACTGATCACCAAAACTCGTTATCCAAACAACCACTTAGTGTCAGTATCAATTTCCCTATTGGCTATAGCAAATAAAATTGTCTGTTAACAATTTGGTATCACGAATAATTTAATCTATTATTGTTTACAAATTGCAATTTAGATACCATGGGCAAAGCTAAGTACTGTATATGGTTCGGAGTTACAGTTCTTCGTGCTTTCTTTAGCTTGGTTCACCCGATGTTTTTTTTTGTAGCTCCGCTCAGTATGCTTGGATTTTCAATTGTAGGTATATGACACCATATATGAATTGTGTTTCTATTTAGTTATGGTCGAAGCTGGGCCTTCCTAGGTAGATTTTAACTAAATTTGTGGCACTAAGTAAATCAAGGAGTAAAAGTAGGAAAAGAACAACCATGCCACTCTGAAGCATTCTTTAACTCTGAAACATAATCTAGGACTGTTCGTTCAACTCAAGTTTTCCTTTGTTAGTGTGCTTGGTAAATAAAACCGAAAAGTTGTAAACAGAGCAAATCTCGTAGACGCAGAAGATCGCTATAAAGCAACTCTTCCGGAACAATAATAAGCAACATAAGGGCAAAAAATAGAAAGGGAGCCTCCGGATATACTTGTTCTCTACAGCCATGTACAACAACACAAAATACAGAGCGTAGCTAAAAAAGTACAGAAAAGAGAGCACTGTGTATATGGTTATTCTGTCTAGCCTAAGTCCATATGTTTGCAAGGGATCTATGAAGGAGATATGCCCTAGAGGCAATAATAAAGTGGTTATTATTTATATCTTTATGTTTATGATAAATGTTTATATATCATGCTATAATTGTATTAACCGAAACATTAGTACATGTGTGATATGTAGACAACAAAGAAGTCCCTAGTATGCCTCTTAAACTAGCTTGTTGATTAATGGATGATTAGTTTCATAATCATGAACATTGGATGTTATTAATAACAAGGTTATATCATTGTATGAATGATATAATGGATACACCCAATTAAGCATAGCATAAGATCTCGTCATTAAGTTATTTGTTATAAGCTTTCGATACATAATTACCTAGTCCTTATGACCATGAGATCATATAAATCACTTATACCGGAAAGGTACTTTGATTACACCAAACACCACTGCGTAAATGGGTGGCTATAAAGGTGGGATTAAGTATCCGGAAAGTATGAGTTGAGGCATATGGATCAACAGTGGGATTTGTCCATCCCGATGACGGATAGATATACTCTGGGCCCTCTTGGAATGTCGTCTAATGTCTTGCAAGCATATGAATAAGTTCATAAGAGACCACATACCACGGTACGAGTAAAGAGTACTTGTCAGAGACGAGGTTGAACAAGGTATAGAGTGATACCGAAGATCAAACCTCGGACAAGTAAAATATCGCGAGACAAAGGGAATTGGTATTGTATGTGAATGGTTCATTCGATCACTAAAGTCATCGTTGAATATGTGGGAGCCATTATGGATCTCCAGATCCCGCTATTGGTTATTGGTCGAGTGAGTACTCAACCATGTCCGCATAGTTCACGAACCGTAGGGTGACACACTTAAAGTTGGATGTTGAAATGGTAGAACTTGAATATGGAATGGAGTTCGAATATTTGTTCGGAGTCCGGATGAGATCCCGGACATCACGAGGAGTTCCGGAATGGTCCGGAGAATAAGATTCATATAGGAAGTCATATTCCAAGTTTGGAAATGATCCGGTGCATTTATGGCAGGTTCTAGAAGGTTCTAGAAAAGTCGGAAGAAATCACCATGGAAAGTAGAGTCCCGGAGGGACTCCACCTTGCATGACCAGCCAACCCTAAAGGGAGGAGTCCAAGGTGGACTCCCTAGGGTGGCCGGCCAACCCCTCATGGAAGGGGGAATCCGTGGGATTCCCACCTTGGGTAGGTTTCCCTACATATGGGAGGTTTCATTGTTGGGGTCTTATTCGAAGACTTGGATACCAACACTTGGGGATTTCCACCTATATAATGAGGAGGAGAGGGAGGGGGCTGCCCACTCTTGGCCGCACCACCTAGGGCTGCCCTTGGCCGGCCCTAGCCTCCCCTCTCCCCAAACCCTAGCGGTATCTCTCCTCCACCACATCCCGCACGCTTAAGCGAAGCTCCGGATTTCTCCATCACCACCGACACCACGCCGTCGTGCTGTCGGATTCAAGAGGAGCTACTACTTCCGCTGCCCGCTGAACGGGAGGTGGACGTCGTCTTCATCAACAACCGAACTTGTGACCGAGTACGGAGGTGCTGCCCGTTCGTGGCGCCGGAACCGATCGTGATCAAGATCTTCTACGCGCTTTTGCAAGCGGCAAGTGATCGTCTACCGCAGCAATAAGAGCCTACTCTTATAGGCTTTGGAATCTCTTCAAGGGTTAGTCTTGATCATCCCCTCGTTGCTACCGTCTTCTAGATTGCATCTTGGCTTGGATTGCGTGTTCACGATAGGAAAATTTTGTTTTCTATGCAACGTTATCCTACAGTGGTATCAGAGCCGTGTCTATGCATAGATGGTTGCACGAGTAGAACACAATGGTTTTGTGGGCGTTGATGCTTATGTTATCTTTAGCTTGAGTACTTTGCATCTTTGTGGCATAGTGGGATGAAGCGGCTCGGGCTAACTTTACATGACCGCGTTCATGAGATTTGCTCCACGCTTGACATGCAACTTGTATTGCATAAGTGGCTTTGCGGGTGTCTGTCTCTCCTACTATAGTGAAGATTCAATTTACTCTTCTATTGACAACACTAGTATCACCGTTGTGGTTCATGTTCGTAGGTAGATTAGATCTCACTCGAAAACCCTAAACCACGTAAAATATGCAAACCAAATTAGAGACGTCTAACTTGTTTTTGCAGGGTTTGGTGATGTGATATGGCCATAATGTGATGATGAATATGTATGAGATGATCATTATTGTATTGTGGCAACCGGCAGGAGCCTTATGGTTGTCTTTATATTTCATGTTGAGTAGTATTTCAAAGTAGTTGTAATAGTTGCTACATGAGGTGAACAACCATGAAGACGGCGCCATGGACCTTGACGCTACGCCGATGATGATGGAGATCATGCCCATTGATGATGGAGATCATGTCCGTGCTTTGGAGATGAAGATCGAAGGCGCAAAGACAAAAGGGCCATATCATATCACATATGAACTGCATGTGATGTTAATCCTTTATGCATCTTATTTTGCTTAGATCGCGACGGTAGCATTATAAGATGATCCCTCACATTAATATCAAGATAATAAAGTGTTCTCCCTCGTATGCACCGTTGTACAGTTCGTCGTTTCGAAGCATCTCGTGATGATCGGATGTGATAGATTCAACGTTCACATACAACGGGTGTAAGCCATGTTGCACACGCGGAATACTTGGGTTTGCTTGACGAGCCTAGCATGTACAGACATGGCCTCGGGACAACGGAAACCGAAAGGTTGAACACGAGTCATATGGATGATATGATCAACATGTTGATGTTCACCATTGAAGCTACATCATCTCACGTGATGATCGGTTTTGGTGTAGTGGATTTGGATCGTGTACCACTTAACAACTATGAGGGATGTTGTATTAAGTGGGAGTTCATTAGTAATTAGATTAAAACATGAACTAATTATCATAAACATAGTCTGAGTAGTATTTTGAATTAATTTGTAGTATTGGCATCCGTTTTTCTACCATGCGCTAGTCTTATTATTGAGATAGAAATACTGTTAAAATCTGACAAGAAACTTTACGGATTAGTACCGTATTGTTAAAGAATCAAGAATTGATTAAGTCCTATTGCAAACTTTTAGTAAACCTCATATTGTTGAGTCAAAGAGCTATGGTTTCAATTAGTACCTAAAGTTATCTTGTCTCCGTCAAACTTGAAGTTCAAATCTGTTTGAAAAGTAAGGAGCTGAAAATTTAGTTTTCAGAAATAATCAAGGTATGAGATATATGTGATATCTAAAGACCTTATTGCAAGATGATAGAATATAATTTGGTGAGACTACATAAACTCATAAGTTTTATGGGAATGTACGAAGGTTGAAGACGCTCCCAATCTCCAACTATTGGGGCACTAACGATATTCGCATATCCATGAAGTAATCATCCTTAGTATGCATCGTTGCTAAACACTCGTCGTTTCGAATACTAAGGTATAGATTCTACGTGTGCATACAACGGGCGCAAACCAGATTTGCACATGCGAATACTGAGGTTAAACTTTACAAGCCTAGCATGTACAGACATGGTCTTGGAAAGTCATCATGAATTGATGGATAAAATTATGAGTGAAATTGTTCATCATATTACATAGTTACTAATAGTGAAATCTGCAACACTTGTCATATGATGATCAACTTCAGAACCTCAAGGTTATTGGTATTTGACCAACAAACCTAGAAGTTATTGATGTTGAAGTGTTTTTATGAATAATGAGGAAAGCTAAAAGAGAAACTACAAAGGATATTTTGGCAGAAAGAAAAGAAAAGACTAGAAAGTCTAGCTCAGGTGTATATAAATGATATACATGTTATGGTTGTATTTCTAGTTTGATCACACAATGAAATTCTTGGGTATTAGTACCATATTGGTTGGTATGAAGTGTCATACAAAACAACACAATACAAGAATACAATGGCCTAAGTGACTGACAAGAAATATGATAGAAATGCACGTCAAGAACAAAAATAAAGTGTTATTATGTTCGTCGTTGGCATTCTATCTAGCCCTTAGAATTTATAATAAAGAACTTAATAATTGTTATTTTGCTCGTCAAATGAAAACAATGAGTTGTTCAAATTATGACATTACTCCATGTACGATGGATAAGTTATTATAAATCTTAATGGTGAAAACACACATACATAAACACTGACGCTAAAATGCCATAAGGCAAATGATTTGAATTCCACTTATTTGTGGAACCGCCATTTAGGTCATGTTAGAAAGGAACGCATGAAGGAACTCCATGCAAATGGATTTTTGGAGTCATTTGATTTTTGAATCGTTTGACATTTGCAAATCTTTTCTAAAGAGAATGACTAAAATACCGTTCATAGGCCAAGAGTTGAACGGGCAACTAACTTAGTGGAAAAATACATGATGATGTATGTGGTTCACTGGGCATAGTTGTGTGCGGGAGATTCTTCTACTTCATGAAAACTTCCAACAATGAATTGAGTATATATGTATATATTCGATAAGGAAGAAGTTTGAAACATTTGAATGGATTCAAATAAATTTCAGCATGAGGTGGAAATCATCGTAATAGAAAAGTCAAATATCTATGATTGGATCATAGTGGAAATATTTGAATTACGAGTTTTAGCGAACATCTAAGAGAGTTATGAAGTTGTTATACAACTCACGTTTCTTGGAGTATCATAGTGATAATGGAGTATCCGAGAGATGTATCCAAACCTTGTTGGATCAATGATGAGATAAAATATTGATGCCATTATATTTTTGGGGATTATGCTTTAGAGACTACCGCTTTTACACTGAATAGAGCATCATCATGATCCGTTGAAATGACACCATACGAGTTATGGCATGGGTATGAAACCTAATAGTTATTTCTTAAATTTTGGTATGCATAGCATAAGGTAAATAAAGTTTACAACCAAAATCGGATGTATGTCTTTGTTGGTTATCCCAAAGAATTAATTGGGAATTCTTTCCACTATGGAGACAAAGACAAAAGTGTTTGTCGATGTTTCTTACTTATTTCCAAGAAATTGTTTTTAGCGAAGTATTTGAGTGGGAGGACAATAGAACTTGATAAAGTTTATGAACCTGAGCATAATGATCAGAGTAGCGTAGCATCGGAATTAGTTCCGGAAGCGGCCACGACGATCATGGCTCCCATGTCTACAAAATGTTATAGTCATGGAGATCAAAGTACTTATTGAACCTTGTAGGTATGATTTACTTTGTGATCAAATAAATGATTTGTGAACAAAGGATTGTTTTTGAACAATGATAAACCAACTACAAACAAAGAAGTTATGATGGGCCCTGACTCCGTTAAAATGGCTATACGCCATGAAATCCAAGATAGATGAATACTTTTTGAAAGTAAATGGATCTATAAAATTGATGAACTTGGATGGAATATCCTTGAATAAGCTCGACTTGTCGAAAAGTTGTTTACGACAAAGTTCAAAGAGTTGACTACGATAAGATTAGATCTTCCGTAGTAATGCTTATAGTCTATGTGGATTATTCTAGTAATCGCTACATATTTCTTTCATGAGATATGATAGTAGGATGGCAAAATACATTACTTAACAGAAGTGTGTATTAAAGGTGTATACAAGATACAACCAATTGTTTTGCTAGTCCGTGGAATACTAGATAGGTATACGAACTTCAATTGGATGAAGTGAGTATCACGGAGTTGGAATCTTCACCGGATGAAATAGTCAAAGAGTTTTGATTTCATCAGAAACGATGAAGGTGCTTGCATTTGCAAGAAATTAAGTGGGAGCGCTAAGACATATTTATAATACTTTATGTAGGTGACATATAGTTGGTTATAAATGATGTAATTATATACTTGATTAAAAAGGTTTCATTGAGAAATTAATTTCAATGAAAGGATATGGACTGAAACATATTTAGTGTCAAGATCTATGAAGATAGATTGAAACACATAATAAGTTTAAGTCAAAGTACATAGAATGGATATTGAAGTAGTTCAATATATAAATATTAAGAAAATGTTCTTGTCATGTTAAGTTTTAACAAGACTTGAATGTATCTGACACTCAATGAGTAAAAACACATGAGTGATTATAGATCACGAATAATATGTACACAATCAGATGTCATGTGCTATAAAGCGTTATGAGCATATACCAGAATGATTCATATGATGATCATTGACGACAGTAAGAATATCCTTGAGTACTTTAGAAGAACTAAGGATATATATATATAGTTTTGTATGAGGAAATGACAAACAAATCGCTGTAAGGTGTTACACCGATATTGGTTTTGTCACATATAAAATATAATTTCAATCTCAAATTAGACTAAGTGTTGTTTAAAAGGTAGCACAATGAGCTAGAAGTTGTCTATGCTAGATTTAGAAGAGTTCTAAATATTGTGACGGATTCTACAAAAGAAGGCAGAGTATGTCATTGTTTTGACAATGACAAAGGATGTTTAGTCAAGAGATTCTTGGAGAACTTGGTGTAGTTCCGACAGAGTCAGAACTTTGAAGCTATATTGTGTGTGACAATATTAGTGACATATTTCAGACCGCGGAATTAAGGTTCCACCAGAAGACCAAACATATTTAATACCGACTCATTTGGAAATGAGTGATGCGTTGAGACGCAAATGAATTACAAAATACATACGTTTCTGAGCGTGTCAGATCCGTTGACTAAAACCTCTCCCGTGAGCAATACATGATAAAGCACCAAGGCCAAGGTGTTATATCTTTACAAATGTAAACTAGATTATTGACTCTAGTGCAAGTGGGAGACTGAAGGAGATATGCCCTAGAGGCAATAATAAAGTGGTTATTATTTATATCTTTATGTTTATGATAAATGTTTATATATCATGCTATAATTGTATTAACTGAAACATTAGTACATGTGTGATATGTAGACAACAAAGAAGTCCCTAGTATGCCTCTTAAACTAGCTTGTTGATTAATGGATGATTAGTTTCATAATCATGAACATTGGATGTTATTAATAACAAGGTTATATCATTGTATGAATGATATAATGGATACACCCAATTAAGCATAGCATAAGATCTCGTCATTAAGTTATTTGTTATAAGCTTTCGATACATAATTACCTAGTCCTTATGACCATGAGATCATATAAATCACTTATACCGGAAAGGTACTTTGATTACACCAAACACCACTGCGTAAATGGGTGGCTATAAAGGTGGGATTAAGTATCCGGAAAGTATGAGTTGAGGCATATGGATCAACAGTGGGATTTGTCCATCCCGATGACGGATAGATATACTCTGGGCCCTCTCGGTGGAATGTCGTCTAATGTCTTGCAAGCATATGAATAAGTTCATAAGAGACCACATACCACGGTACGAGTAAAGAGTACTTGTCAGAGACGAGGTTGAACAAGGTATAGAGTGATACCGAAGATCAAACCTCGGACAAGTAAAATATCGCGAGACAAAGGGAATTGGTATTGTATGTGAATGGTTCATTCGATCACTAAAGTCATCGTTGAATATGTGGAGCCATTATGGATCTCCGATCCCGCTATTGGTTATTGGTCGAGTGAGTACTCAACCATGTCCGCATAGTTCACGAACCGTAGGGTGACACACTTAAAGTTGGATGTTGAAATGGTAGAACTTGAATATGGAATGGAGTTCGAATATTTGTTCGGAGTCCCGGATGAGATCCCGGACATCACGAGGAGTTCCGGAATGGTCCGGAGAATAAGATTCATATATAGGAAGTCATATTCCAAGTTTGGAAATGATCCGGTGCATTTATGGCAGGTTCTAGAAGGTTCTAGAAAAGTCCGGAAGAAATCACCATGGAAAGTAGAGTCCCGGAGGGACTCCACCTTGCATGACCAGCCAACCCTAAAGGGGAGGAGTCCAAGGTGGACTCCCCTAGGGTGGCCGGCCAACCCCCCTCATGGAAGGGGGAATCCCACCCCAAGTGGGATTCCCACCTTGGGTAGGTTTCCCTACATATGGGAGGTTTCATTGTTGGGGTCTTATTCGAAGACTTGGATACCAACACTTGGGGATTTCCACCTATATAATGAGGAGGAGAGGGAGGGGGCTGCCCACTCTTGGCCGCACCACCTAGGGCTGCCCTTGGCCGGCGCCTAGCCTCCCCCTCTCTCCCCAAACCCTAGCGGTATCTCTCCTCCACCACATCCCGCACGCTTAGCGAAGCTCCGCTGGATTTCTCCATCACCACCGACACCACGCCGTCGTGCTGTCGGATTCAAGAGGAGCTACTACTTCCGCTGCCCGCTGGAACGGGGAGGTGGACGTCGTCTTCATCAACAACCGAACGTGTGACCGAGTACGGAGGTGCTGCCCGTTCGTGGCTGATGTCTACGTTCCCCTCCTTTCCTGTAGACAGTGTTGGGCCTCCAAGTGCAGAGGTTTGTAGAACAGCAGCAAGTTTTCCCTTAAGTGGATCACCCAAGGTTTATCGAACTCAGGGAGGAAGAGGTCAAAGATATCCCTCTCATGCAACCCTGCAACCACAAAGCAAGAAGTCTCTTGTGTCCCCAACACACCAAATAGGTGCACTAGTTCGGCGAAGAGATAGTGAAATACAGGTGGTATGAATATATATGAGCAGTAGCAATGGTGCCAGAAAATAGCTTGCTGGCGTGTAATTGATGGTGGTAGTATTGCACAGTAACGCAAGAAACAAAAACAAACAAGCAGTATAGCAGTATTTAGGAACAAGGCCTAGGGATTACACTTTCACTAGCGGACACTCTCAACATTGATCACATAACAGAATAGATAAATGCATACTCTACACTTTGTTGGATGATGAACACATTGCGTAGGATTACACGAACCCTCAATGCCGGAGTTAACAAGCTCCACAATAATGCTCATGTTTAAGTAACCTTAAGTGTAAGATAGATCAAAACGACTAAACCAAGTACTAGCATAGCATGCACACTGTCACCTTCATGCATATGTAGGAGGAATAGATCACATCAATATTATCATAGCAATAGTTAACTTCGCAATCTACAAGAGATCATGATCATAGCATAAACCAAGTACTAACACGGTGCACGCACTGTCACCTTTGCACACATGCAGGAGGAATAAAACTACTTTAATAACACATCACTAGAGTAGCACATAGATAGTAGTGATACAAAACTCATATGAATCTCAATCATGTAAAGCAGCTCATGAGATCATTGTATTGAGGTACATAGGAGAGAGATTAACCACATAGCTACCGGTACAGCCCCGAGCCTCGATGGAGAACTACTCCCTCCTCATGGGAGCAGCAGCGGTGATGAAGATGGCGGTGGAGATGGCAGCGGTGTCGATGGAGAAGCCTTCCGGGGCACTTCCCCGTCCGGCAGGGTGCCGGAACAGAGACTCCTGTCCCCCAGATCTTGGCTTCGCGATGACGGCGCTCTGGAACTTTTCTCGTATCCCGGCTTTCTCCGTAAGGGTTTCGATGCGGGGGCTTTATATAGGCGAAGAGGCGGCGTCAGGTCGAAGAGGCGACGAGACCATAGGGTGGCGCGGCCAGGGCCGGGCCGCGCCACCATGTCATCTGGGCCCACCAGGGCCCCCCTCTGGCTCGAGTGTTCTGAAGCTTCGTGGAAAAATAGGAACCTGGGCGTTGATTTCGTCCAATTCCGAGAATATTTCGTTAGGATTTAAACCAAAAAGCAGAAAACAGGAACTGCACTTCGCATCTTGTTAATAGGTTAGTTCCAAAATGCATAAATATGACATATAATGTGTATAAAACATGTAGGTATCATCAATAAAGTGGCATGGAACATAAGAAATTATCGATACGTTGGAGACGTATCAGCATCCCCAAGCTTAGTTCTGCTCGTCCCGAGCAGGTAAAACGATAACAAAGATAATTTCTTAAGTGACATGCCATCATAATCTTGATCATATTGTAAAATATGTAATGAATGCAGCGATCAAAACAATGGTAATGACATGAGTAAACAAGTGAATCATAAAGCAAAGACTTTTCATGAATAGTACTTTCAAGACAAGCATCAATAAGTCTTGCATAAGAGTTAACTCATAAAGCAATAAATCAAAGTAAAGGTGTTGAAGCAACACAAAGGAAGATTAAGTTTCAGCGGTTGCTTTCAACTTGTAACATGTATATCTCATGGATAATTGTCAACATAGAGCAATATAACAAATGCAATATGCAAGTATGTAGGAATCAATGCACACACAAGTGTTTGCTTCTTGAGGTGGAGAGAGATAGGTAAACTGACTCAACAATAAAAGTAAAAGAAAGGTCCTTCAAAGAGGAAAGCATCGATTGCTGTATTTGTGCTAGAGCTTTTATTTTGAAAACATGAAACAATTTTGTCAACGGTAGTAATAAAGCATATGAGTTATGAAAATTATATCTTACAAGTTGCAAGCCTCATGCATGGTATACTAATAGTGCCCGCACCTCGTCCTACTTAGCTTGGACTACCGGATCTTTGCATGCCATGTTTCAACCAAGTGTCACAAAGGGGTACCTCCATGCCGCCTGTACAAAGGTCTAAGGAGAATGCTCGCATTTCGGATTTCTCGCTTTTGATTATTCTCAACTTAGACATCCATACCGGGACAACATGGACAACAGATAATGGACTCCTCTTAAATGCATAAGCATGTAGCAATGATTATTATTCTCATATGAGATTGAGGATATATGTCCAAACTGAAACTTCCACCATGATTCATGGCTTTAGTTAGCGGCCCAATGTTCTTCTCTAACAAATTTTGCATGCTCCAACCACTAAAATGATAGACCTTCAGACAAGACGGACATGCATAGCAACTCACATGATATTCAACAATAGTTGATGGCGTTCCCCAGAAGCATGGTTATCGCACAACAAGCAACTTAATAAAATATAAAGTGCATAAGTACATATTCAATACTACGATAGTTTTTAAGGCTATTTTGTCCCATGAGCTATATATTGCAAAGGTGAATGATGGAATTTTAAAGGTAGCACTCAAGCAATTTACTTTGGAATGGCGGAGAAATACCATGTAGTAGGTAGGTATGATGGACACAAATGGCATGAATATTGGCTCAAGTATTTGGATGCATGAGAAGTATTCCCTCTCGATACAGGGTTTTAGGCTAGCAAGGTTATTTGAAGCAAACTCAAGTATGAAATGGTGCAGCAAGACTCACATATAAACATATTGTAAGCATTATAAGACTTTACATCGTCTCCTTGTTGTTCAAACACCTCAACCAGAAAATATCTAGACTTAGAGAGACCAATCATGCAAACCAAATTTTAACAAGCTCTATGTAATTATTCATTAATGGGTACAAGGTACATGATGCAAGAGCTTAAACAAGATTTATATGAGCACAACAATTGCCAAGTTTCACCTTATTCAAGACATTATACCAATTACTACATGTAGCATTTCCCGTTTCCAACTATATAACAATTAACGAAGCAGTTTCAACCTTCGCCATGAAAATTAAAAGCTAAGAACACATGTGTTCATACGAACCAGCGGAGCGTGTCTCTCTCCCACACAAGGATGAACTTATTCAGAGAACTAAGATAACAAAACAAAAACAAAAATAAAAGCACACAGACGCTCCAAGTAAAATACATAGGATGTGATGGAATAAAAATATAGTTTCACTAGAAGAAACCTGATAGGTTGTCGATGAAGAAGGGGATGCCTTGGGCATCCCCAAGCTTAGATGCTTGAGTCTTCTTAAAATATGCAGGGATGAACCACCGGGGCATCCCCAAGCTTAGACCTTTCACTCTTCTCGATCACATTATATCACCCTCTTCTATTGACCCTTGAAAACTTCCTTCACACCAAACTTCAAGCAAACTCATTAGAGGGTTAGTGCATAATCAAAAATTCACATGTTCAGAGGTGACACAATCATTCTTAACACTTCTGGACATTGCACAAAACTTCTGAAAGTTAATGGAACAAAGAAACTCATTCAACTTAACAAAAGCGGCAATGCGAAATAAAAGGCAGAATCTGTCAAAAACAGAACAGTCCGTAAAGACGAATTTTAAGATGGCACCAGACTTGCTCAAATGGAAAAACTCAAAACTAATGAAAGTTGCGTACATATCTGAGGATCACGCTCGTAAATTGGCAGATTTTTCGAATTTTCTACAGATAATTATGCCCAGATTCGTGACAGACAGCAATGCTGTTTCTGTGCAGCGATCCCAAATATAACATCAACTTTGACATAGAAACTTTACTTGGCACAAAAACATGATAAGGAGAGGTTGCTACAGTAGTAAACAACTTCCAAGACACAAATATAAAACAAAGTACTGTAGCAAAATAACACATGGGTTATCTCCCAAGAAGTTCTTTCTTTATAGCCATTAAGATGGGCTCAGCAGTTTAATGATGCACTCGCAAGAAATAGTATTTGAGGCAAAAGAGAGCATCAAGAGGCAAATTCAAAACACATTTAAGTCTAACATGCTTCCTATGCATAAGAATCTTGTAAATAAACAAGTTCATGAAGAGCAAAGTAACAAGCATAGGAAGATAAAACAAGTGTAGCTTCAAAAATTTCAGCACATAGAGAGGTGTTTTAGTAACATGAAAATTTCTACAACCATATTTTCCTCTCTCATAATAACTTTCAGTAGCATCATGAGCAAACTCAACAATATAACTATCACATAAAGCATTCTTATCATGAGTCTCATGCATAAAATAATTACTACTCCCAACATAAGCATAGTCATTCTTATTAATCGTAGTGGGAGCAAATTCAACAAAGTAGCTATCAAATATAGGAGGTATATTGTAATCATAATCAAATTTATCCTCCATAACAGGTGGTAACAAAAGACTACTATCATTATAATCATCATAAATAGGAGGCAAAGTATCATCAAAGTAAATTTTCTCCTCAATGCTTGGGGGACTAAAAATATCATGCTCATCAAAACCAGCTTCCCCAAGCTTAGAATTTTCCATAGCATTAGCAACAATGGTGTTCAAAGCATTCATAGTAATAACATTCCCATTAGCATGCATATAAAGTTCCATGGGTTTCTTAATTCTTTCTTCAAACACATCATGTCCTAATTCAAGATAAAGTTCATAAAGATCTCTCATATTTTTGTTGTTTTCCATTATGCCTAACTAGTGTAAACAAGAAACCAAATGTCGCAATTGCAGAGTCTAAAGGAAATAGCTTCGAGTACTTACAACGGCGCCGGAAAATAGCTTAGTAGCCGAGATCCGGAGTGTGAGTACCTTTACCTTTCCTCCCCGGCAACGGCGCGAAAAGTGCTTGATGTCTACGTTCCCCTCCTTTCCTGCAGTGTTGGGCCTCCAAGTGCAGAGGTTTGTAGAACAGCAGCAAGTTTTCCCTTAAGTGGATCACCCAAGGTTTATCGAACTCAGGAGGAAGAGGTCAAAGATATCCCTCTCATGCAACCCTGCAACCACAAAGCAAGAAGTCTCTTGTGTCCCCAACACACCAAATAGGTGCACTAGTTCGGCGAAGAGATAGTGAAATACAGGTGGTATGAATATATATGAGCAGTAGCAATGGTGCCAGAAAATAGCTTGCTGGCGTGTAATTGATGGTGGTAGTATTGCAGCAGTGTAACAAAGAAACAATAACAAGCAGTAGAACTCAGCGGTATTTAGGAACAAGGCCTAGGGATTACACTTTCACTAGCGGACACTCTCAACATTGATCACATAACAGAATAGATAAATGCATACTCTACACTTTGTTGGATGATGAACACATTGCGTAGGATTACACGAACCCTCAATGCCGGAGTTAACAAGCTCCACAATAATGCTCATGTTTAAGTAACCTTAAGTGTAAGATAGATCAAAACGACTAAACCAAGTACTAGCATAGCATGCACACTGTCACCTTCATGCATATGTAGGAGGAATAGATCACATCAATATTATCATAGCAATAGTTAACTTCGCAATCTACAAGAGATCATGATCATAGCATAAACCAAGTACTAACACGGTGCACGCACTGTCACCTTTGCACACATGCGGGAGGAATAAAACTACTTTAATAACACATCACTAGAGTAGCACATAGATAGTAGTGATACAAAACTCATATGAATCTCAATCATGTAAAGCAGCTCATGAGATCATTGTATTGAGGTACATAGGAGAGAGATTAACCACATAGCTACCGGTACAGCCCCGAGCCTCGATGGAGAACTACCTCATGGGAGCAGCAGCGGTGATGAAGATGGCGGTGGAGATGGCAGCGGTGTCGATGGAGAAGCCTTCCGGGGGCACTTCCCCGCAGGGTGCGGAACAGAGACTCCTGTCCCCCGATCTTGGCTGCGATGACGGCGGCTCTGGAACTTTTCGTATCCTGGCTTTCTCCGTAAGGGTTTTCGATGCAGGGGCTTTATATAGGCGAAGAGGCGGCGTCAGAAGGTCGAAGAGGCGACGAGACCATAGGGTGGCGCGGCCAGGGGGCCGCGCCACCATGTCATCTGGGCCCACAGGGCCCCCCGGCGGCCCTCGAGTGTTCCGGAAGCTTCGTGGAAAAATAGGAACCGGGCGTTGATTTCGTCCAATTCCGAGAATATTTCGTTACTAGGATTTCTGAAACCAAAAACAGCAGGCTGGCACTTCGGCATCTTGTTAATAGGTTAGTTCCAGAAAATGCATAAATATGACATATAATGTGTATAAAACATGTAGGTATCATCAATAAAGTGGCATGGAACATAAGAAATTATCGATACGTTGGAGACGTATCGTGGCGCCGAAACCGATCGTGATCAAGATCTTCTACGCGCTTTTGCAAGCGGCAAGTGATCGTCTACCGCAGCAATAAGAGCCTACTCTTATAGGCTTTGGAATCTCTTCAAGGGTTAGTCTTGATCATCCCCTCGTTGCTACCGTCTTCTAGATTGCATCTTGGCTTGGATTGCGTGTTCACGATAGGAAAATTTTTGTTTTCTATGCAACGTTATCCTACAATCTATTACTCATAGATCATTTGAGCACCGAAAATCTGTAACCATCAGTTGCATCAGCTTCGGGTTGAGCCCTTGAACATAGTTCTGATTCTACAATTAGTACCGAGTAGTTACGTTATGCTCTGTACATAGTAGTGGAATTTTCCAAACTAAGCAATGAAGATGTACACACACATATTGAATTATATCGTCCAGAGATTATCAAGCACCTCTTTGTACACTTATGTTTCTTGTCTTTAAAGTTTGTTCTCCATTTTCATCGTGCGCAAGGGTCTTCATCCCTCTCCTAGAAATTATCCTTGAGACGACACCATAAAGCAGCCCATGAGAAAAGGTAGGTTTTGGCAAATAGACACATCATGTATGTTACTAATTGTACAGTTTAGTATATTTGTCAGGCAACAGTAAGATCTAAAGATAGTTATGCCATATGTGTAGTGAAAGAAGAAAACAATTTATGAAACCCACTACGCCATACCTGAGCTTCTGTAGGAACTATAGCTTCAGACCTTATCCAAATCACTACAGCTTTTATAGTTTTGCCTTGTTCATTTGAGATATGCACTTCTCAAGTCAAGCTGACAAAGAGTAGATGACACACAACTTAGTGCAAATATCATACTTTACAATAACGTACCATCTTCCTACAAAATTACATCAATAAGTGGAGATGGCTAAAGGATGCGAGTAGATTTATCCGTACACAACCTGTTAACACAGAGTGCTAAAAAGAAACAGGGAAGACAATCTAAGAATAATTTTATTCATCTAACTATGTATGGTAAAAATAACTTGGAACAATCAAATATTCAGGATCATAGGAATAGGTTGTTATGAACAATTAAAGTTGTCAATAAACAGTACCTATTCTTCTCACAGAGCCTGCAAAATATCTTGAGTGACTGTGAAGAAAATAGAGTCAGCAGGGCAATTAGAAGAATTTTAGGCTCTGAATCTTGATCACAAATCCCTTTATGCCCTTTTAATTTAAGAGGTGCCTTTTGTCAGTATTTATCTTTGTGGATGCTCTTCCCATGTATGTGCTAATGCAACATGTACAATTACAGAAAAGAAATGATTATGTTTCTAAGTCCTGGACGATCTAAAGTCAGTTGTCTTGGCCAAGTAAATTACTGCAAGGGGCATTTCTAAGATATGAGTTGTTCACATGCATGTTGCACATAATCTCCAAAGAAAGGGTAAAAGATGACATACATACCTGGAAAAAATGATACTTCGCATATAGGGAAAAATTGATAATGAAGACCGAGAAACATATAGAGACATGATTTAATAGATATAAAAAGTTTCAGCCATCTGTGAATTCTATAAAAGACTCATATGAGAGAAGCCTCGGTGTTGTTTATATTCACTTCTAGAAGAAAGATGTGTGAAGAGATAAGGAGAAGCATGCACGAAATTTTTTATGGCAACCATTCAACACACCTATCTATCGTCCTCCACAGACGTTTCCTCAATTCTTTTTGTTGGGCATCAGGCATGCTCTTGCATACCATGTCAATCAGATCAGGCAACTCTAGTCCAGCATCGTTTGGCCTTTGCATAGTAGTGGAGAACCTTGGGAAGAAAGATGATCGGCTTCTTAACCATAAAATTATCTCTAATGAATTCTGTCTTGGCTTGATCCAGTAGATGGTATAGTTACTTCGTATGAAAAACCTTAACTGCATAGGTTTCGTGCAGTAAGAATAATGTGATCACTTATACATAAAAGCACAAAGATTTTTTTACAATAATGGGGTAATTTTCCAGTTGAAATGATTACAATTAGCTGCAAACGTGGATCTGATAATGCTCCAGTGGAAAGACAGGGCATGTTGCTCTGGCTGAAAAAAAGGATATAGATGTACAGAGCTCGCTGGTACTGATTTCATCAAATAACCTGCAAACCCACAGTATGACCATTAGTTTGTGGGCACCGTATTTTTACTAAGTTTGATTATGTTTGTATAGGTGGTAGAAATTGTCATGTAGGCGGTAAACATACCAGAGAAAGACGATGGGTTAACATCCAAGAATTTAGTTCTGAATAATTGGGCAAGTTTTAATGCCCACCCACACAATATCCAGCCTGATGAATCTGCATGCAAGTCACAGAAATAAATGAAAGTAGGGTGACTCAATCAGTAACAACAGCAGGCAATGCAAAGGGTAAATAGGAGAGCAGTACCATCAGAGCAGCCTAGCCCTACCGGGTTCTTGCTAGGACAGATCTCTCACATGTGAGCATCTCATCGGACAGAACAACAAACGAATAGGAGCAGGCGTCGCATCTTGATGTGCTGCCATGCCAAAGACCGCCTCCATTGCCCCTCACCATGCCATCATCACAGGTACTCTTTCATGTCACCTCCTCTGCTGGCACGCACGCTGCTACCTCCCTCCTCTTCTCGTCCTTTGAGTCAAACTTTTAGTAAATTTATGTCAAATAGGGTCATCTAAAACACAAAAACGAATTAACCATCTCCAGCTTTGCTTCCTAAGATATACATGTATAATATAATGATTAAGTCTCTTCTCTTAGGCATCACATCTAATAGGTTGGAAATGATGATTTATACCATGGTTGAAACAAAACAATCAGACGAACAATATCACACAGAGAGGTAAAGGAAATAATCAAAACGGACATATCTGAGGACAATTTAGAGGGGTAAGGCGAGACAAAAAAGAAATGGCTCCCGCACAGCCGCACCCTTGCACCAGGCGTTCACCTGTGCGGGATCCGCGCCTACCTTCGATGAACCAACAGAAGCAGGTCGCCCATCCACCACGCATTCGCCGCGGCGGGATCCCCCGGGGAGACTGGCATAGATGAAGCTGCAGCAGTCTTCCGACCGCCTCCATTGTTGAGGAGGTCGCCGGCTTTGCCGGGGATAAAAGATGACGCCGCAGCAGCATGCCCCGCTGTCTCCACCGTAGAGGAGGCCGCTGACCCTGCTGGCAGCCCCGTGGAGGCCCTCTTCCTGCCTCCCGGCACCACTGCCGGCCCCACGGCGCAGGCGGCGGGAGGCGGCCGGCTGGCCAGCGCGCAGGGTGAAGGTCGCGCGGCAGCCCGTGCTAGCCGGTGGAGCGCGGCGCGAGCGGGGCAGGTGGGCGAGCGTGGAAAACAGCCAAGGCCGGAGAGGATGCTTTTTCGATAAAGGATGCTTTATTACTTTAATAAGCAATTACATCCAGCCTCTGCATAACTAGGATGCACATAGCCGTTTTGTTGTCTCAAAGTCCAAAAGGATAAATAATAAAAACTAGGCGAGATACATATCGGAACGATGAATCATATAACGCCTAAAGTGTAGGTGGGGCATCTATCCGTAGACTATGCTGCCACCCATGTAGGGAAAAAGTATCCCTCGCCGTAGCCTCCAACCAGACCTCCGTAAATAGTTGTCGGTTCTCCACTCGCTGTAGAGGTAACCATGAACGGAGAATACATGTACATCTGTAGATGACCTGCAACAAAGAACAATTTTTGTCATTAAAGATCTTGTCATTTCTACATAGCCAAAGCGCCCAGATAACTGCTAGCGCCCCCACCCTAAGAAGCAACTTAAACCTTGAATCTATACCATGAAGCCAATTGCCAAAGACATTGGCGACACTAGTCGGAGGATACAAGGTAGACGCTACTTGGATGACAGACCATATAGATCTCGCGAACTGGCACTGGAAGAATAAGTGTTTGATTGTTTCGTCCTGATGACAAAAAACACACCGTGTACTTCCATGCCAATTCCGCTTAACAAGATTGTCTTTGGTGAGAATAACCCCACGACGAAGATACCATCCAAAAATTTAATTTTTAATGGTATCTTCATCTTCCAAATCTTCTTATTGTTGTCAACTGGTAAGTCAGAAAGAAGGATCGCATTGTAGAAAGATTTTACGGAAAAGGTACCATCTACATGAAGGTTCCATCTAAATTCGTCTGGTTCAGGTGATAAATGAATATCTCCGAGCCGTTGAATTAGGGTATTCCATGCCACAAGTCTTTGTGCGGATGGAGGTGGAGATAGTGGAGAAATGTCCAGAGAGATATTTGGGGACGCACGGGTAGGTTCCAGGTTCTAATCCGGAACTGCTGGATTTCTCGGTGGTGGGTCCATCACCGCTTTGACTAAATTAAACACACCAAAAAAAGGAAACCGGGAGGAGATGGTGAACAGACAAGCTACAAATCTGTTTGCCGGTAGCCGGTCACCCAGCTCTCGGAAAAACTGGAAGAAAGTTACTGCCCAAGGCAAAGAAAAATAATGGTATGAAATAAACACATACGTGTTACCCCACTATAGGATAAAAATAACCCATAAACAGTGTCCAAGTTAATAAGGAGGCGTGAATCTGTTTGAATTTTATATAGGGTATAATGACGACACCGGTACATTTTAAGGTTTCTAAAATTGAGTCTGAAATGCATTGTGCCAAAATGTGTCCTTTAGAGTAGGTACTGTCACATGCCTTGCATATTAGAGTATCTCCAGTTTGTGACTTCTTATGTCTATTAGAATTGGGATCCTTGCTAGACAAAGAATGAGCATGTAACTGAAATATAATGTATGTATCTTTCACATGCCCTTGCCAAACGAAAGACAAATCCCGGAATACAGACCTAATGGACTCCATCGACACGGTTCGGTTCAGAACATTGATGGAGATGCTATGGCTGCCACTGACAACGTTGAGCAGGTACGCTCGCAGTAGTAATGTAATGCCAGAAAGAAAGTGAGAAAGCAACCATGACATCTACGCCAAAATTCCATTGAAAACAGGAGTAGGTGGAGGTTATTGATCTCGCTAACGGCTCACCTTGGCCTGGAATGAGGCTGGTGCCATTGCAGGCGGGAGCCGGGGCGCTAACGGCGGCGACGGGAAGGAGAGGGGCGGAGGCGGGACGAGAGGGAGGCGCCGGGGGCGCCGGCGCGCAGCGCCGCTCCCGGCCGGCGCCAGCGGCGAGAGAGAAGGCGGGAGAGGGGCGAGAGGCGGGGCGGCGCGATGGCAGACAGGGCGAGAGCGTGGCGGGCGTTAGGGCGGGCGAGAGCGGGCGAGAGTGGGGCGGGAGGCGGGCGTTATGCGGGCGAGAAGCGGGCGAGAGCGGCGAGAGTGGGCGGGAGAACGGCCAGCCGACGGCGCGATGCGATTCGTCCACGTCAGCTAGCCGTTGCTGGTTCAAAAAACCCTATAAATACCCCCATATGTTTTCAGTCATTCCACACCTCCACTCTCCATTTCCACTCCACTCTACACCATGTCTTCGTCCAGATGTTCGAGCGACGGAGTGGAGGGTGATTTCATCGCTGCATTCCGGAGGAGTATGAGGAGGAGATGCAAGCCGAGGAGGTGGTGCCAAGACGTTGGCGCCGCCGAGAGTTCAGGCGTGATCGTCTGGGTGCCCACGATCGGCTCTTCGAGGACTACTTCGCCGACGACTACAACTATCCTCCGAGCTACTTTCGGCTATCGGATGAGACGATCCCTCTTCCTGACCATTGTGGCTAGATTGGGTGAATACTCTCCGTATTTCACCCAAAGAAATGATGCTCTCAACCGTGCTGGTTTCTCTCCCCTAAAAGTGTACGGCTTTGCGTCTGTAGCTTATGGAGCCGCTGCAGATACAATATGAGTGGCTTAAGTTAGCTAGACAAACTTCATCAGATTGTCTAGATAGATTCGTGAAGGCATCATTGAGTGTTACGGGGAGACGTTTGCCGTCGCCCAACTGTGGAGGATACTCGCGGCGTTAGCGAGCCGAGGAGCGGCTTTCCGGGCATGTTAGGGAGCATCGATTGCATGCATTGGCAGTGGAGGAACTGCCCAGTGGCTCATGCTGGCCAATTCACAAGGGGAGACATCAAACACCCTACCATAATCTTAGAAGCCGTTGCGTCGTATGATCGTTGGATCTGGCATGCCTTTTTTGGAGTGGCCGGGTCCAACAACGACCTCAATGTACTCAACCAGTCGCCGTTGTTCACTGATGTGCTTAGGGGAGAAGCACCCGTAGTGAACTTCACGGTGAATGGACACGAGTACCACTATGGTTACTACCTTGCCGACGGCATCTACCCCTCCTGGCCGGTGTTCATGAAAGGTGTTACTCTTCCACAAAATGAAAAGCAGCGAGTGTTCACTTCTGCTCAATCAGCGCATCGCAAAGATGTCGAGTGTGCCTTTGGAGTGTTGAAGGCTAGGTTCAACATTCTAGCAGTTCCGGGACGCTCCTACTCCAGGCGTACTCTTGGATTGATCATGCGTGCATGTGTCATTCTGCACAACATGATCATTGACGATGAGCGTGGACAAAATTTGGACAACATCTATGAGACAGTTGCTTCAAATGTCGGCCCTGCAATACACCACCATGCACCACCAAGCCTAGCAGCCAGGATTCAGATGGACACCGAAATGAGGGAGTCACCGATGTATACATAGCTCGAGCATGATTTGATGGAGCATGTGTGGGCTCATAATGCCTAGATTATGTAATTTTTTCAACTATTTATGTAATTTTTTCAAATTTTTATGTAATTTCTTTTATGATGTAATCGGTAACAATTTTAGTTCAATAAAATAATTTCCTTGCATTATTATTAATGTTGTAATCTGAAAAAGAAAAGCTAATGTCGAGGAGAGAGAAAAGCTGATGTGGAGGAGAGAGAAGTGAGAGCTCTCACTATAGCCCATGCATTGGCAAGGTGGGGTGAGAGTGGGGTGAGAGAGGAAAAAGCTGACGTGGTGAGGCTAGAGCGGGGCGGTGCATTGGCACCAGCCTGAAGGTAGCTGTTTTCGTTTTCGTATTAAATTTCTCGTTGTATATGTTCATAAGTTGAGTTGGACATTTAAAGCCAAAGAGATATCCTGCTTAAGATTCCATATAATCTCTATGGTATAGTGGTTATAAAAATATATACTTCTTGTCAATCTTTTGACAATTTTATGTTTCTGAATTTCATGCGTTTTTGGCTAATAAACAGGGAACCAAGCGAGGCCTAAGTCTCCAGAATGACTAGCTATAAGCCTATAACCAAGGGTAGTAAAACTAACCCATACTAGCAAATTACCCGTGCGTTGCTACGGAAATGACGAATTCCAATCTTATATAGATCATCCGATTTTAAGTTATAAAAGATGCAACAAGGTTTTGGTATTGACATTAGAATCAACATGATAAGTATTTTTGTCATGTTTGATATAGTGAATTTACTTTAATTATCCATCGATTGTCATCAGCAAAGAGTGCACACATGCTTTCAAACTTAGTTGACTGATAGAAAATATGTAATTAAATTTTATTTTAAACCAAGTCATTCTGTCCGGTGCAATTAGAGAAAACTCAAATTCCAACAGTATTATATGACCCAAAATAAACGAACATTTATTTCTGGTGCAATTAGGACTCTAGAAATAAAATGTTCCAACTTCAAATTTTATCATCCAAGAAGACAAGCTAATAAGGTAATTTTTCAGCGCACTTCTCTTAAATCAATTCATGGATCTGAGGCAACACAATCCTCGTGTATTGCATTATGTTCAGTAGAAGCAATCAGCAGAAAAAACTGATTATTTGTCATATATCTTCCCACCGAAGCAATCAGCACCAATGATTCTGTAGTAGAAACAATCAGAAGCAAAACATGTACTGTACTATATGTCTGTCATTTTATCACAGCCGAAGCAATCAGCAGGAACGAAGCAGCCAAGACGGACCTAAATTGAGTTAACAGCAGCACCTTCACATCCAGAGCAATCAGCGGGAACCAACCATGAACATACAGAGCAAGTCAACACCTATATTCAGTTAACAGCAGCGGTTAAATTCAGAATAGAAGGAAAATACATCGACCCATGGCCTTCATTTTCTACCTGCAGCTCGAGGTAGTGGCTGGATCCTAGCCCCTAGGCGCGCCTCCGCTTTCCAGGACGCCGACTGCAGCTTCTTCCTATCCTAGCGACGCCGCAGCCAACGGCGCTCCTTCTCCACGACCGTCTGGCTCCCTCACTTCTCCCCCTCAGCTGCGTTGCTGGCAGCCATCAGGAAGAGACCAGCCATGGGCGCCGAGCTCGATCTGGCGCCACCGCCACGACGGGGAAGAGATGGGGAGCGGCGCGACCCATCCCGGGATGAGCAAGGGGCGGGGCCTGACTTCGGAGGGATTGTAGATTGATTTATCTATTTCCTAGGGGTGTAAGTGCAAAACGACCGCGAGGTAACAATTTTAGTTCAATAAAATAATTTCCTTGCATTATTATTAATGTTGTAATCTGAAAAAGAAAAGCTAATGTCGAGGAGAGAGAAAAGCTGATGTGGAGGAGAGAGAAGAGAGCTCTCACTATAGCCCATGCATTGGCAAGGTGGGGTGAGAGTGGGGTGAGAGTGGGGTGAGAGAGGAAAAAGCTGACGTGGTGAGGCTAGAGCGGGGCGGTGCATTGGCACCAGCCTGAAGGTAGCTGTTTTCGTTTTCGTATTAAATTTCTCGTTGTATATGTTTATAAGTTGAGTTGGACATTTAAAGCCAAAGAGATATCCTGCTTAAGATTCCATATAATCTCTATGGTATAGTGGTTATAAAAATATATACTTCTTGTCAATCTTTTGACAATTTTATGTTTCTGAATATCATGCGTTTTTGGCTAATAAACAGGGAACCAAGCGAGGCCTAAGTCTCCAGAATGACTAGCTATAAGCCTATAACCAAGGGTAGTAAAACTAACCCATACTAGCAAATTACCCGTGCGTTGCTACGGAAATGACGAATTCCAATCTTATATAGATCATCCGATTTTAAGTTATAAAAGATGCAACAAGGTTTTGGTATTGACATTAGAATCAACATGATAAGTATTTTTGTCATGTTTGATATAGTGAATTTACTTTAATTATCCATCGATTGTCATCAGCAAAGAGTGCACACATGCTTTCAAACTTAGTTGACTGATAGAAAATATGTAATTAAATTTTATTTTAAACCAAGTCATTCTGTCCGGTGTAATTAGAGAAAACTCAAATTTCAACAGTATTATATGACCCAAAATAAACGAACATTTATTTCTGGTGCAATTAGGACTCTAGAAATAAAATGTTCCAACTTCAAATTTTATCATCCAAGAAGACAAGCTAATAAGGTAATTTTTCAGCGCACTTCTCTTAAATCAATTCATGGATCTGAGGCAACACAATCCTCGTGTATTGCATTATGTTCAGTAGAAGCAATCAGCAGAAAAAACTGATTATTTGTCATATATCTTCCCACCGAAGCAATCAGCACCAATGATTCGGTAGTAGAAACAATCAGAAGCAAAACATGTACTGTACTATATGTCTGTCATTTTATCACAGCCGAAGCAATCAGCAGGAACGAAGCAGCCAAGACGGACCTAAATTGAGTTAACAGCAGCACCTTCACATCCAGAGCAATCAGCGGGAACCAACCATGAACATACAGAGCAAGTCAACACCTATATTCAGTTAACAGCAGCGGTTAAATTCAGAATAGAAGGAAAATACATCGACCCATGGCCTTCATTTTCTACCTGCAGCTCGAGGTAGTGGCTGGATCCTAGCCCCTAGGCGCGCCTCCGCTTTCCAGGACGCCGACTGCAGCTTCTTCCTATCCTAGCGACGCCGCAGCCAACGGCGCTCCTTCTCCACGACCGTCTGGCTCCCTCACTTCTCCCCCTCAGCTGCGTCGCTGGCAGCCATCAGGAAGAGACCAGCCATGGGCGCCGAGCTCGATCTGGCGCCACCGCCACGACGGGGAAGAGATGGGGAGCGGCGCGACCCATCCCGGGATGAGCAAGGGGCGGGGCCTGACTTCGGAGGGATTGTAGATTGATTTATCTATTTCCTAGCGGTGTAAGTGCAAAACGACCGCGAGGGACGTACCGCGGTCGCATTGCGGCTTAATAGTAAAGATACTCTGGAGACACGATAGTTGTAGGTGAGTTTCCAGTTTCTAATTCTGTTTTGGTTAACCATGTTGGGATTTTTCATCTGTGCAGCTTATTGTAAAATTCAGCGCAGTATGGTGCGGCCCGTGTAGGATTGTTGCTCATGTATATGCCGAACTTTTCTTGAAGCATTCAGATCTTGTTGTCGTGTACGTGGATGTGGATGAACTTTGGGTACACAAATTTTCACTAAGCTTTGCAGTTCATTATGAACACTTTGAAAAAAAATGTTGAAACTCTCGTTTTCCAATAAAAACTAAATGTTGAAGCTAAATGCCATTTTGATACATTTTATCAGGAACTATTCAGTGCAGTATGATGCAGCCTGTGTAGGATTGATGCTCCTGTATAAGCCGAACTTTCCTTGAAGCATTCAAATCTTGTCTTCGTGCCTGTGCCTGTGGATGTGGATGAACTTCGGGCACACAAATTTTTAGAAAGCTTAGCAGTTCATTATTCACATTTGAATGCTGAAACTCTTGGTTTTAAAATAAAAATAAAATGCTGAAGCTAAATGCCATTTCAATACATTTCATCAGGAACTGGGAATTGGTACTCAATTCGAAATACGGGCCACACCAACATTCATTTTCATTATATGTTTTCGTATTCTTATGATTGATCAAAAGTGTATAAATAATAGTATTGAACACTCAATTTTGGGCATGACAAGCTCCACTGTTTGAGTTAGCTCCTTGTATAATGTTGCTTCTTTCATGCACTAGGTTTAGATTTTGTCTGTTAGTGTTGATTCGTAGAAAGCAACCGGATCACAAGATATGTAGACTGGTTGGTTACCTAATACATTTTCAGATTATAATTTTAGTACATGCACTGGTATTAATATGGAACCTTAAGTCATGTGGTCAAAACGAACCTACTTAGACCTAGCAGGGTGTGGCCTTGCTACCCGATATCGATGAACTGACCCAGCAGTAGGTGTTTCCATATTGTGTAAGACTTTGCGTCCATGTTCCATCACTACATGCCTTCGTTATGATCCCTTTACCCGGGTGCATCAAATCATCGGAGTCAGTAATGAAGAAGAAAATAAGTACAACAACTCTTATGTGTACATCAAGTGTATTTGTTGTTCCATTCGAATTTCTTTTTATTTGCACAATAATGTACATAACCATGTATGAATTTTATTTATTTTGATATATTATGTTTCGCTTTTGTTGATCATGGACATAATCAAGATGAATTCTATCAACATGAGTGTTTACACAACCAAACAAGGTGCATAAAAAGACATACTTTTTGTACACACAAATATTTATGTGCATTTTATGTTCACATGAGTGTATTCGATGAAGAAAAAGTTTTGAAAACTGTAGCAACGCACGTGCATTCAACTAGTAGGTTTTATATGTGGGACAGAGGGAATATAATAATCGATTCCCCAAGTCCCCAAATTATCCTGTTGAGGAGGCATTGCTTGTGAGCTTCAGAACGTGTTTAGGTGGTGTTTGATATCACTTTTGCACACACCTGATGAGATATGATAATTCTGGCCGGCACCAGTAATATGACGGTGCGTGGGATGGAATAAATTTCACGGTTATGTCAAAAGGGGTAAGGAATACATAGGGAGAGGTATGGCTAGGGTACATAACCCCGTGGAAGCATCATCTAGATTAATATAGACTATCTTTTTAAGGATCTCTCTAAGGCTCAGTTGACTCAGAACCGTCGATTAGGTCGGCAATGTTGATTTTGACCAGTTTTTACTAGAACATGAAAGCGCGCGTTGCTGCACCCGTCCATTTTAAAAAAAAGTTACAAAATGTATATTTGAAAAAATCTTGGCAAGCGAAACAAAATTTTATTATGAATTGGAGGTACTTTGATAGAAGATCGTAATAAATAGTGGCGTAAAAAGCAACCCAAAACAAGCATTCAAGCTCGGTACAACGAATCAATGTTTAGTAACCCTAACACAATCAAATTAACTCTTTTTTATACGGCTTGACACAATCCATCTAGCTCAGGACTTGCACAGCTAGAAGATTTGATTTACAGTCATACATTCAGAGATGAGTCCACCAGAGCTTGGAACAAATTCCAAATTTGTAAACTATTGTTCCCATGTTTGCACAATAAAGTGACCAATCCATTGCTTTTATGTTATTCCTATCAAAGCACAACACACGTCGCCATGTAGATTTTACTTGAAACAGTTCAAAGACCAGATATAACTTCTAAAAGAGAGCTCATATAGAAATAGCATAGAATAGAGGGAAAGCCATATGACAATGTTTCTTTTTCGTCTTCGTATAGACAACAATTTTCTACATTAAACATAATATTGTATATATGTGTAAGCATGATGTGATTGGCAGGCCATACAGTTTAAAGCTCATCTACAACATGAAGGCGTCGGCAACATAACTTCGATAACACTAAAATAAAATAAATCAAAGGGATTATATATGAATATAGATATGTGCAAATTAAAGGCAAGGAAACAACATGGACAATAATAGCAATATATTTTATCTTAGTATAAATCTGTACATACCCAGAAAATTCCGGAGCGAGCGGCTGCATCAAGCTGAGCGTTGACATCTCATTGTATGTCTGTGTATAAATTGCCAAATCTTGGAGCGAGCTGAAGCAGAAAAATATGTGTACCGTGTACTAATAATCCTACCAAAGAACTAACAATGCAATCTCACTTATTCATTTAAATCAAGGTGAAGTGCTTCGGCCCAGCCAAAAATCAAAGGGTGAAATAAACCATTGATTGGATTACCGGACATGTGCTTCAGATCCAAGAAAAGATGCTTCTTTCAGATTCAAGGAAAGATGTTCCGTTTCCAAAAAAAAAAAAAATGGTTGCAATTAGCTTACCACGATTGCTTTTGGACTGGAGGATGCGAGCACCATACAACGATGTGGTTCACCGCGGAGAGATCGGAAACGCAGTGGCCGGAGGGCAAAGCAGTGATGAGTCTGATGACTGATGAGAAGATGGTGGCGTTATAAGGATGCATCTTGAAATGCTACCATATAATCATATATTCTTCGAGCCCTCGTCTCTTATATGGCAGGCACCGGAAAGTTCTAAATCTCCTCTTCCTCCTTCGTATTCTGAATCGTTGAATCCTTTTCCTCATCGCCCGGCATCGTGACCTGTTGTCACTGCCGCATGATCCTAGGAGAATCACTACAAAAACAACAGCGATTTAGAAAGAGTGACGGATAAACCAAAAGAAATGCTTACAAAGGGATGAAACGCATCATCGCACGGTCAAAGAAGAAAATGAAATAGATCAGAGCAACCGTATCCTCATTAAATAGGTGAGAGGAGGGCAGGAGGCGGCTAACCGAGAAACGGGGAAAAAAATCCTATGAGACCGGGTCTTTTCTCCTATCAAGATAGACCTCCTTCGATGAGTGCCACGTGTCTACACGAATCACAAAGCAGCCTGAGTCTTCTTCCTCCTGCAACCGAGTGCATCCTCCTGTACGAACCCCATGGATCCCCTGTAATGTTTGGCCGCACCTCGTTGTCCTTGAAATAAATATCCACACCGGCGCCTGCAATCTCCTCCATGAGCGCATGCCGAAGCTGAGCTCCAAGTCGAGGAAAGCATGTATTACCTTTGTGGTACTACCGTGTCAGAACTACGAATCACACGACCAGTCAAAAATTTGCTTCAGATCAAGACCATCCCATCCAAATAGTAATCCATCCTAACTGAGTATTGTACAAGTACTGGTCACAGAGTTAAATTTTGAGATCTTCCTCAAGAGGATGGGCAAGAGGAAAGAATCCATGTCTCAACTTTAAGAACTTGGGGAACTGAATTAGTAGTAGATGGGAGGGACGACAGGAAGAGAAAGCTATGCGGGGATTACCGGATATCGACGAGATGAGACAATGGAAAAGACTGAATCGGGGAAGACGACTCAGGCTGCTTTGTGATTCGTGTAGACACGTGGCACTCTTCGAAGGAGGTCTATCTTGATAGGAGGAAAGACCCGGTCTCATAGGATTTTTTTCCCCATCTCATAGCATAAGGCGTAAAAATTTGGGCGTGGTTATTAAGGAGAGGTAGCCAGGAGAGAAATAACCAGGCAGTTTCCCGTTTTACCCCTGCATGCACGGCAGTAACTCTCCTTAATTCTTTTCGCTTAGACAGTTAGACTCTTCTTTTCTCCCAGGCGCCGTCGAGCAGCAGAGAGTCGAGCACGATCAGACGTGGCCGTGGCCCTCTGTTCTTTGGCCAGTCGAGCTCCGGCGGACACGCCCGATTCAACTCCTCGTCGACCCCGCGAAAGTTCCAATCTTCTATCTTTTCAATTGATTGCTGCAGTTGGAAACGCTCCATGAAGAAGATGAACGGGGAAGGAGATTGATTGCAACAGATGGGAGCCATTCTTTTTCTACCGGACGGGCTTGGCGTAGTAAAGGACTCGGGAACCGAAGCAACGGCGGCGCTAGGATTTACTGCTGGTGTTTGCCGATCGAGGAGGAGAAGAAACGGAGCGAAGGGTATTCTCGGGAGATTAGCGATAACACGGTACCTGACCCAGTCCCACGCCTTAAGCTATGAGGGAAAATCGATTTTTTTTTACGCCTTAAGCTGTGAGACGGAAGATTATGGGCCCGTTTAGCAGTTTGTTGGCCCAATTCATCACGTGATGCCCAGGTAAGTTTTTGGAGTAGCAGCCCTTGAGATGTTGGGCCGACCAGAACGAGCGGGCTGACACAATGAGACGGCCCAAAGCGCTGTGGTGCCTCGTAGGTGGTTACGTTATACTGTCTCTTAATTCATCCCCGATTGAATGATTTGATTCAGCTGGGCACTCGTAGTTTCCTTTACAAGTGAACTTTACCCATTTGCGTTGCATTTTCCAGTTTGATCTTTTGAGCCATTTGATTTATGGGCCTCTTTTGGTTTTCGTATACTTTGCCAATTATTGTGAAGCACAATACGCTAATAATGCTAGGGTGCAACACATTAAAGAGCGCATTTAGCACCGGTGCTTCACTGATTGTTCTGAAGCACAATATTGTAGATTGTTCTAAAGCATGATACATTACCGATTGTTTGAAATAATTTTTTCCAGTCACTATTTTGTCTACATCGCATTTAACACTGGTGAAAAATAAATATATCACTTAAAAAATCATTTGAAAACTCTGCTTACAACGGGAAAAAACATCAGTTGCAACTTCGTTTGCAACTAGGAAAAACTCAATTATAATTCCGCTTGCAACTGGAAAAGACTCTGTTGCAACTGAGGAAAACTCAGTTGCAACCTCGATTGCAACTTGAAAAAACTCACTTGCGCCCCCCACTTGCAACTGAAAAAACTCAATTGCAACCCCACTTGCAACTGGAAAAAAACTCAGCTGCAACGCCCCTTGCAATTGGAACAAAAACTCAATTGCAAACCCGCTTGCAGTTGAAATAAAAACTTAGTTGTAACCCAGCTTGCAACTAGAAAAAACCTCATTTTAACCTCGCTTCCAATTGGAAAAATATCTCACTTGCAACCCCGCTTGCAACTTGAAAAAAAAACTCAGTTGTAACCCCTCTTGCAACAAGAAAAATCCCTAGTTTCAACACAATTTTCAACTAGAACAAAACTCAGTTTCAGCCCGATTTGCAATGAAAAAAATATCAGTTGCAACCCCATTGCAATTGGAAAAAAAATCAGTTTCATCCCCCAATTTCAGTTGGAACCGCACTTGAACAAAAATATCTCAGCTACAACCCAAGTTCCAAGAGAAAAATCTCAGTGGAAGCCCTATTTGCAACTAAAAAAATATTTCAGTTGATCATAATTTTCAAATGAAAAATAGTTAGTTGCAGCCCCACTTCCAAGTAGAAAAACTCAATTGCAACCCACTTGCAACTAGAAAATCTCAGTTAAAACCCCTTGCACAACTCGAATAAAACTCAATTGCAACTCCACTTGAAACTGAAATGTTCGAACCCTCTTATTTCAACTTGAAAAACTCAGTTTCGGCCCAGTTATAACTCCCACACTATCACAATCGAAGTAATTCAATGACTTCGGAGTCGATTGAGCAGTAACTTAAATCTCGGTCGACTTAGAGTTTGCAAAATCGATACAAATACAAAATATATTTACAAACAGTGATGCAATAGAAACAATCCTTTATGTGTGATATTGTCAAAATTATAGCATACTGAAAATGAAGCATTTAACTTAAGATAATAAAAATATATAAAAAGGAATAGGGTAAAACAATGTCAACAACATGAAGATAAAACATAGACAAAAAGAGCAAGAAACAAGAACAAAATTAATTCAAAGTGGTACAAATTTATATTATAAGTATTCATGATATTATAAAGTAACAGTTAGGCTTTGCTCGGAAGTGTTGTGTTGTGTCTAACGATCGTGTTATAGGAGGTCATAAGTTCGATCCTTGCATGTGCTTGTTCTTTTTCTTGCTCTCTTTGTTACGTAACTAGGCTGGGCCAATCCTGATAGCAGCCCGTGCATCACAAACCATAATATAATCAAACGACAAACTTCATGTTCTTAGAACTAGTAAATTTATTTTTAAAGAAAAACACTTCTGACATCGGACGATATTGTCACTACCCTCCTCCTAGTGGAGTGTGGCACCCCGAGATCAGGGCTAGACAAATATCAGATTTTCGTCTGACATAAGCCTAACCTAGAGCTCGAGAGCCTAAAGTGAGGCAATCGGTAACACAACAATGACTCTACGACTCAAAAAAGTAATACAACCTCATAACAGAGCACCAAAATATTACTAGCATAGGTCACTGACCTGGCATTACATCAATCAACCGAAAGCGAAGTTATGCTATTAGACATAGCAAGATATCAAAAGGTCTAAGAGGCCAGGAGCATAACGACGACGACTCAGCCGATAAATTCGAGGATGCCACCTGGAAACCCCAAGCTACTCGTCGATGTCAACCTAGAAACCATCATCTGTTGGAGCAACTTTGTCTGCAGCAGAAATATAACAAGCTGTGTATAGGGACTCGGCAAAGACATAATACAACCTACTAGCAAAGTGGGTATGAGAGGCTTTTTGTAGAGCTATTTTGCATAAAGCCAATTTTCCTTTGTCCAAAATCAGTCATCTGCATCCAAATCAAAAACATCCACCGACATTTAGATAAGCATGGACTAGAGCCGGATTGAAAAAAGAAAAGGGAGCGGCGACCAGCCAGCTCATCGCTGACAGTCGGACCCCTAAATCCCAACCCTAGCTCTTGCCACCGTGGGAAGGGCAAAACGAGGCCGGGGGCGTACCTAGCTATGCAGGGGAGAGCTTACCATCCTCGCTAGGATCCCGTCGCCAGCCGCCGTCTTCAACTCCGTCTGCCACGAGGTTTCCCGCCTCCGCCAAATTCTTCTGTGCTCGGGTGGGCTCTATTCGTTCAAAGAGGGCAGCGATGCGAGCTGGACTATCGACCAAGGGTAAACATGCCATAGGGAAGATTTGTCTTTAGGCGTGGGTCATTTCTGTCAGGGGAAATCTTAAACTTGCCAAGTAAAGAATGGCAAAAGGTAATGATCAAATTAAATAAGGGTGAATTGTAGAGTCTCCAAGTAAAGAGTGGCACAAAGTAAAATTCCCCCACTTTATCCAACCGAACTTGCAGTACCTTTGTCTCCAAGCGGCATCCTCTCACATTAGAGCATCTCCACTCGTTGGCGCTCCCCACGCCCAAATCCGGCAAAAGTTTCGTCCAGATTGGAGGAAAAATTGGCCTGGGGAGCGCCGAAGTTCCAGCCGTCCCCCGGCAGGACACCCCCAACTTGGGGCATTTGACATATTTCAAACAAATTCGACATAAAATTTAACAAGTTCGGCAAACAAGATTCAGAAAATTGCTGAAACAAATTCGGCGAAAATCAGTACAATGTTTAACAAGTGCTGAAACAAATGAAGCACACAATTTCACAAGTTTTGAAACAAATAAATAAAGACAGACTAGTTGGCGTCGGCGTTGGCGTTGCCTCGGAGCGTCCATATGTGCTCCACCAGATCATCTTGCAGCTGTTGATGCATTGTAGAGTCTCGGATCTCCTGGCGCATAGCAATGAAGGCGGCCCATGATGGGCACGTACGTCTCCAACGTATCGATAATTTCTTATGTTCCATGCTACTTTATTGATGATACCTACATGTTTTATGCACATTATATGTCATATTTATGCATTTTCCGGAACTAACCTATTAACAAGATGCCGAAGAGCCAGTTGCTGTTTTTTGCTGTTTTTGGTTTCAGAAATCCTAGTAAAGAAATATTCTCGGAATTGGACGAAACTTTCGCCCGGGGTCCTATTTTTGCACGAAGCTTCCAGAAGACCGAAGACCTAACGAAGTGGGGCCACGAGGCAGCCGGGGGGTGGCCGGCGGCCCAGCAGCCGCGCGGCCTGCCCTGGGCCCTCGTGTGGCCCTCGCGTTGACCTTCCGCCTACTTAAAGCTCCCGTCGCGAAACCCCCGCACCGAGAGCCACGATACGGAAAACCTTCCAGACGCCGCCGCGAATCCCATCTCGGGGGATTCGGGATCGCCTCCGGCACCCGCCGGGAGGGGATTCATCTCTGGGAGGACTCTTCATCGCCATGATCGCCTCCGGAGTGATGAGTGAGTAGTTCACCCCTGGACCATGGGTCCATAGCGGTAGCTAGATGGTCGTCTTCTCCTTGTTGTGCTTCATTGTTGGATCTTGTGAGCTGCCTAACATGATCAAGATCATCTATATGTAATTCTATATGTTGTGTTTGTCGGGATCCGATGGATAGAGAGTACTATGATTATGGTGATTATCAATCTATTGTTCATGTGTTGTTTATGATCTTGCATGCTCTCCGTTATTAGTAGAGGCTCTGGCCAAGTTTTTACTCTTAACTCCAAGAGGGAGTAATTATGCTCGATAGTGGGTTCATGCCTCCATTGAATCTGGGACAGTGAAAGTAGTAAGGTTGTGGATGTGTTGTTGCCACTAGGGATAAAACATTGATGCTATGTCTAAGGATGTAGTTGTTGATTACATTACGCACCATACTTAATGCAATTGTCTGTTGCTTTGCAACTTAATACTGAGGGGGTTCGGACGATAACCGAAGGTGGACTTTTTAGGCATAGATGCAGTTGGATGGCGGTCTATGTTCTTTGTCGTAATGCCCAATTAAATCTCACTATATTTATCATGTCATGTATATGCATTGTTATGCCTTTCTCTATTTGTCAATTGCCCGACTGTAATTTGTTCACCCAACATGCTTTATCTTATGGGAGAGACACCTCTAGTGACTGTGGACCCCGGTCCTATTCTTTACATAGCATACAATTTATTTGTTTTACTGTTTTCTTTGCAAACATCTTCCACTCGATACGTTTAATCCTTTGTTACAGCAAGCCGGTGAGATTGACAACCTCACTGTTTCGTTGGGACAAAGTACTTGGGTTGTGTTGTGCAGGTTCCTAGTTGGCGCCGGAATCCCCGGTGTTGCGCCGCATCACATTTCGCGACCATCAACCTTCAACGTGCTTCTTGGCTCCTACTGCTTCGATTAAACCTTGGTTTCTTTCTGAGGGAAAACTTGCTACTGTGCGCATCATACCTTCCTCTTGGGGTTCCCAACGAACGTGTGAGTTACACGCCATCAAGCTCTTTTTCTGGCGCCGTTGCCGGGAGATCAAGACACGCTGCAAGGGGAGTCTCCACTTCTCAATCTCTTTACTTTGTTATTGTCTTGCTTTATTTACTACTTTGTTTGCTGCACTAAATCAAAATACAAAAAAAATTAGTTGCTAGTTTTACTTTATTTATTGTCTTGCTCTCTATATCGAAAACACAAAAAAATTAGTTACTTGTCTTTACTTTGTTTGCCTAGTTTACTTTTTGCTTATTTCATCATGCTTAATCCTAAGTTTACTTTGGAAGAGATACCGGTAGGACGAGGGTGTATCATTGGAAGAGATAATATAGAAGAATTTTTCACCCATGTTAGTATGGATGAAGATTTTGAAGATATACCATTATTAAAAACTGCTCCTACTTATGAAAGTGCTTCTGCCTGTTTGATACACATGTTAGAAACTAGATTTGTTAATCTCAATCCCATAATACAACATATGTTTCTTACACTTTCGGATATGGAGATGGGGGAAAAGAGAAATTTTGTTTTAAAAGTCCTTGTTAGAGAATTTGAGGATATAGTTAAAGAAGCTAGAAAAGTTTTTATTAAGCATAAGAGGCTTGGTTTCTTTCCTAATTTTAAACAAATACTTGAAAAGATGGATATGGATAGAATTAAGTATACTAATAATGTTAATGATGGTAGGGAAATTAAAGCGCCAATACCTAGTAAACTACTAGGGATGCATGAAGCTTTGGAAAATAACTATGCTTGGCTTGTTCCTGAAAATTTGTTTGATGAGAATAGTAAGCCTAGGAGCAATGAGAGAGGAGTTACTTATATAGACCAGATACAATGCATTGTTGAGAAAACTCCCAGCTCCCAAGGTAATGATGTTGATGCTTCTACTCTCGATGTTACTTGATTTGCACTTTCTGCGCCTAGCTGAAAGGCGTTAAAGAAAAGCGCTTATGGGAGACAACCCATGTTTTTACCTACAGCAATTTTTTGTTTTGTTGAGTCTTGGAAGTTGTTTACTACTGTAGCAACCTCTCCTTATCATGTTTTTGTGCCAAGTAAAGTTTCTATGTCAAAGTTGATGTTATATTTGGGATCGCTGCGCAGAAACAGCATTGCTGTCTGTCACGAATCTGGGCATAATTCTCTGTAGAAAATTCGAAAAAATCTGCCAATTTACGAGCGTGATCCTCAGATATATACGCAACTTTCATTAGTTTTGAGTTTTTCCATTTGAGCAAGTCTGGTGCCATTTATAAATTCGTCTTTACGGACTGTTCTGTTTTTGACAGATTCTGCCTTTTATTTCGCATTGCCTCTTTTGCTATGTTGGATTTATTTCTTTGATCCATTAATGTCCAGTAGCATTATGCAATGTCCAGAAGTGAAAAGAATGATTGTGTCACCTCTGAATGTGTGAATTATTAATGATGCACTAACCCTCTAATGAGTTTGCTTGAAGTTTGGTGTGAAGGAAGTTTTCAAGGGTCAAGAGAGGAGAATGATATACTAAGATCAAGAGGAGTGAAAGCTCTAAGCTTGGGGATGCCCCGTGGTTCATCCCTGCATATTTTAAGAAGACTCAAGCGTCTAAGCTTGGGGATGCCCAAGGCATCCCCTTCTTCATCGACAACATCGTCCCTCCCCTGAAACTATATTTTTATTCAGTCACATCTGGTGTTCTTTACTTGGAGCGTCGGTTTGTTTTCGTTTTTGTTTTTGTTTGAATAAGATGGATCCTAGCATTCACTTTGTGGGAGAGAGACACGCTCCGCTGTTGCATATGGACACATGTGTCCTTAGGCTTTACTCATAATGTTCAAGGCGAAGTTTCTTCTTCGTTAATTTGTTATATGGTTGGAATTGGAAAATGCTACATGTAGTAATTCTAAAAATGTCTTGGATAATGTGATACTTGGCAATTGTTGTGCTTATGTTTAAGCTCTTGCATCATATGCTTTGCACCCATTAATGAAGAAATACATAGAGCTTGCTAAAATTTGATTTGCATATTTGGTTTCTCTAAGGTCTAGATAATATCTAGTATTGAGTTTTGAACAACAAGGAAGACAGTGTAGAGTCTTATAATGTTTACAATATGTCTTTTATGTGAGTCTTGCTGCACTTGTTCATCCTTGAGTTTGCTTCAAATAACCTTGCTAGCCTAAACCTTGTATCGAGAGGAATACTTCTCATGCATCCAAAATCCTTGAGCCAACCACTATGCCATTTGTGTCCACCATACCTACCTACTACATGGTATTTACCCGCCATTCCAAAGTAAATTGCTTGAGTGCTACCTTTAAAATTCCATCATTCACCTTTGCAATATATAGCTCATGGGACAAAATAGCCTTAAAAACTATCGTAGTATTGAATATGTACTTATGCACTTTATATTTTATTAAGTTGCTTGTTGTGCGATAACCATGTTTCTGGGGAACGCCATCAACTATTGTTGAATATCATGTGAGTTGCTATGCATGTCCGTCTTGTCTGAAGGTCTATCATTTTAGTGGTTGGAGCATGCAAAATTGTTAGAGAAGAACATTGGGCCGCTAACTAAAGCCATGAATCATGGTGGAAGTTTCAGTTTTGGACATATATCCTCAATCTCATATGAGAATAATAACTTTGCTACATGCTTATGCATTTAAGAGGAGTCCATTATCTGTTGTCCATGTTGTCCCGGTATGGATGTCTAAGTTGAGAATAATCAAAAGCGAGAAATCCAAAATGCGAGCATTCTCCTTAGACCTTTGTACAGGCGGCATGGAGGTACCCCTTTGTGACACTTGGTTGAAACATGGCATGCAAAGATCCGGTAGTCCAAGTTAAGTAGGACGAGGTGCGGGCACTATTAGTATACTATGCGTGAGGCTTGCAACTTGTAAGATATAATTTACATAACTCATATGCTTTATTACTACCGTTGACAAAATTGTTTCATGTTTTCAAAATAAAAGCTCTAGCACAAATACAGCAATCGATGCTTTCCTCTCGAAGGACCATTCTTTTACTTTTATTGTTGAGTCAGTTTACCTATCTCCTTCCACCTTAAGAAGCAAACACTTGTGTGAACTGTGCATTGATTCCTACATACTTGCATATTGCACTTGTTATATTACTTTATGTTGACAATATCCATGAGATATACATGTTACAAGTTGAAAGCAACCGCTGAAACTTAATCTTCTTATGTGTTGCTTCAACACCTTTACTTTGATTTATTGCTTTACGAGTTAACTCTTATGCAAGACTTATTGATGCTTGTCTTGAAGTACTATTCATGAAAAGTCTTTGCTATATGATTCATTGTTTACTCATGTCATTACCTTTGCTTTGATCGCTGCATTCATTACATATGTTTACAAATAGTATGATCAAGATTATGATGGCATGTCACTTCAGAAATTATCTTTGTTATCGTTTTACCTGCTCGGGACGAGCAGAACTAAGCTTGGGGATGCTGATACGTCTCCAACGTATCGATAATTTCTTATGTTCCATGCTACTTTATTGATGATACCTACATGTTTTATGCACATTATATGTCATATTTATGCATTTTCTGGAACTAACCTATTAACAAGATGCCGAAGAGCCAGTTGTTGTTTTCTGCTGTTTTTGGTTTCAGAAATCCTAGTAAAGAAATATTCTCGGAATTGGACGAAACTTTCGCCAGGGTCCTATTTTTGCACGAAGCTTCCAGAAGACCGAAGACCTAACGAAGTGGGGCCACGAGGCAGCCAGGGGGGTGGCCGGCGCGGCCCAGCCCTTGGCCGCGCGGCCCTGCCCCTGGGCCCTCGTGTGGCCCCTCGCGTTGACCTTCCGCCTACTTAAAGCTCCCGTCGCGAAACCCCCACCGAGAGCCACGATACGGAAAACCTTACAGACGCCGCCGCCGCGAATCCCATCTCGGGGGATTCGGAGATCGCCTCCGGCACCTGCGGAGAGGGGATTCATCTCCCGGAGGACTCTTCATCGCCATGATCGCCTCCGGAGTGATGAGTGAGTAGTTCACCCCTGGACCATGGGTCCATAGCAGTAGCTAGATGGTCGTCTTCTCCTTGTTGTGCTTCATTGTTGGATCTTGTGAGCTGCCTAACATGATCAAGATCATCTATATGTAATTCTATATGTTGTGTTTGTCGGGATCCGATGGATAGAGAGTACTATGATTATGGTGATTATCAATATATTGTTCATGTGTTGTTTATGATCTTGCATGCTCTCCGTTATTAGTAGAGGCTCTGGCCAAGTTTTTACTCTTAACTCCAAGAGGGAGTAATTATGCTCGATAGTGGGTTCATGCCTCCATTGAATCTGGGACAGTGACAGAAAGTTCTAAGGTTGTGGATGTGCTGTTGCCACTAGGGATAAAACATTGATGCTATGTCTAAGGATGTAGTTGTTGATTACATTACGCACCATACTTAATGCAATTGTCTGTTGCTTTGCAACTTAATACTGGAGGGGGTTCGGACGATAACCTGAAGGTGGACTTTTTAGGCATAGATGCAGTTGGATGGCGGTCTATGTTCTTTGTCGTAATGCCCAATTAAATCTCACTATATTTATCATGTCATGTATATGCATTGTTATGCCTTTCTCTATTTGTCAATTGCCCTGTAATTTGTTCACCCAACATGCTTTATCTTATGGGAGAGACACCTCTAGTGAACTGTGGACCCCGGTCCTATTCTTTACATAGCATACAATTTATTTGTTTTACTGTTTTCTTTGCAAACATCTTCCACTCGATACGTTTAATCCTTTGTTACAGCAAGCCGGTGAGATTGACAACCTCACTGTTTCGTTGGGACAAAGTACTTGGGTTGTGTTGTGCGGGTTCCTAGTTGGCGCCGGAATCCCTGGTGTTGCGCCGCATCACATTTCGCGACCATCAACCTTCAACGTGCTTCTTGGCTCCTATGGATTAAACCTTGGTTTCTTTCTGAGGGAAAACTTGCTACTGTGCGCATCATACCTTCCTCTTGGGGTTCCCAACGAACGTGTGAGTTACACGCCATCAGGCACCTGGTGATTAGGCTGTGCAAGAGGTCCCTCTCTCTCATATGGTGCTTGTTGCTCAGCCAGAGGAACCGGATGTTTTCGCTCATTTTCAATAATCATATTGTGTAGGCACACACAACAGTTCATCACCTCCCACATCTGATCTTTGGACCAAGTCATAGCGGGGAACCGGACGACAGCAAATCTCTGCTGGAGGACACCAAATGCACGCTCGACGTCTTTTCGGCAAGCTTCTTGTTTCTTCACAAACTCGCAAAGTTTGGGGGTGCTAGGTTTCGAGATAGTCTTCACAAATGTTGCCCACTTTGGATAGATACCATCTGCAAGGTAGTATCCTTTGTTGTAGTGCCGACCATTGATCTCATAGTTCACCGGGGGAGCATGACCCTCAACAAGCTTGGAAAAGATCGGGGAGCAGTTTAGGACGTTGATGTCATTGTTGGATCCAGGCATACCAAAGAAAGAGTGCCAAATCCAGAGATCATGGGTAGCCACTGCTTCAAGTATCACAGTGCAGCCGTTTTTGTGACCCTTGTACATTCCCTGCCACGCAAACGGACAGTTCTTCCATTTCCAATGCATGCAGTCAATGCTTCCAAGCATCCCTGGAAAACCCCTAGCTTCATTTGTTGCAAGGATCCTCTGAGTGTCTTCGACAGTGGGTGATCTCAAGTAAAAGTCCCCGAACACTGCTATGACGGCCCTGCAGAACCGGTAGAAACAATCAAGGGCGGTGGACTCCGCCATCCGAAGATAGTCATCTGCACCATCACCGGGAGCTCCATACGCCAGCATCCTCATAGCCACTGTGCACTTCTGCAGTGACGAAAATCCAACCAAACCAGTGCAATCCGCCTTGCATCTGAAGTAGGGGTCAAAGTCTCGGATGGCATACACAATTTCCAGAAATAGCTTTCTGCTCATCCTGAAACGACGCCGGAAAACACTCTCACCGTGCAATGGATTGTCGGCGAAGTAGTCGGCGTACAACATGCAGTAGCCCTCCATTCGTTGTCTCGGCTTGCACTTCCGGCGACCTGGTGCCGACCCACCACGTCGACCAGTTGCCAGTCCGGCGTACATGCTTGACAAGCAACCGAGGATCATCATGTGCTCCTCGTCTTGGGCGGCGGCTGCCATCTCTTCTCGCATAAGCTCGACGAACATCTGCTCCTCCTCTTCGTCCGAGTCCATGGCCGGCGAGGCAAATGGACGAACACCTGACGGGCGTGGTCGAGGCAACCCGAGCCGCGAGCGACGAGGAGTAGGCCAAAGTCGGAAAACAGGCCGGCGGAGGAGCAGCCAGATAGGCCTTCGTCGACAAGACGGCGGAATATAGGCAGGTGGAGAAGGAGGGACGGCAGAATCTGGGCAACAAGCCGGTGGGGTGGTGCCGGCGGCGAGAGAGATACGAGGGGTGGGGTGATGGGATTCGTAGCATAGAAAACAAAAAATTTCCTACCGCAAGAACGAAAACCAAGCCAAGATCTAATCTAGTAGACGGTAGCAACGAGGAGATGATGAGACTAACCCTCGAAGATTCGCAAAGCTTAACGAGATTAGATCTCGGGGTGGATGTAGACGATCACTTGCCGCTTGCAAAAGCGCGTAGAAGATCTTGATCTCGACGGTGCCACAATCGGGCAGCACCTCCGTACTCGGTCACACGTTCGGTGTTGATGAAGACGACGTCCTTCTCCCCGTTCCAGCGGGCAGCGGAAGTAGTAGATCCTCCTCGAAATCCCAGCAGCACGACGGCGTGGTGGCGGTGGTGGTGGAGAACTCCGGCAGGGCTTCGCCTAAGCGTATGCGGGAGTTGCGGTGGAGGAGGAGGCGGCTAGGGTTTGGGGAGAGGTGGCTATGGCGCCGGCTATGGGGGGCGGCCAGCTTGTGGGCTTGAGTTGGCCGGCCACCTCCCCTATGCCCCTCATTATATAGGTGGAAGCCCCCAAGAGTTGGATCCCAAGTCTTCGAATAAGACCCCAAAAGAAAACCTACCTTAGGTGGGAAACCTACCCAAGGAGGGAGTCCTACTCAAGGTGGGACTCCCACCTTTCCTTGGTGGGGGGGTTGGCCGGCCACCCTTGGTGGTGTCCACCTGGGACTCCCCCACTAGGGTTTGGCCGGCTAGGGTTGTGGAGTCCCTCGGGACTCCACCTTCCATAATGCATTTCTTCCGGACTTTTCTAGAACCTTCTAGAACCTTCCATAAATGCATCGGATCATTTCCAAACTTGGAATATGACTTCCTATATATGAATCTTATTCTCCGGACCATTCCGGAACTCCTCGTGATGTCCTGGATCCCATCCGAGACTCCGAACAAAACTTCGAACTCCATTTCCAAATTCCATATCTACTCAAACGACATCAAACCTTAAGTGTGTCACCCTACGGTTCGCGAACTATGAAGACATGGTTGAGACTTCTCTCCGACCAATAACCAATAGCGGGATCTGGAGATCCATAATGGCTCCCACATATTCAACGATGACTTAGTGATCGAATGAACCATTTACATATGATACCGATTCCCTTTGTCTCGCGATATATTACTTGTCCGAGGTTTGATCATCGGTATCACGATACCTTGTTCAACCTCGTCTCCTGACAAGTACTCTTTACTTGTACCGTGGTATGTGGTCTCTTATGAACCATTCCACCGAGAGGGCCCAGATTATATCTATCCGTCATCAGGATGGACAAATCCCACTGTTGATCCATATGCCTCAAGCTCATACTTTCCGGATACCTAATCCCACCATTATAACCACCCATTTACGCAGTGGCGTTTGATGTAATCAAAGTACCCTTCCGGCATAACTGATTTATATGATCTCATGGTCGAAAGGACTTGGTAACTATGTATCGAAAGCTTATAGCAAATGAACTTAATGACGTGATCTTATGCTACGCTTAATTGGGTGTGTCCATTACATCATTCACATAATGATATAACCTTGTCATTAATAACATCCAATGTTCATGATCACGAAACGATGATCATCTATTAATCAACAAGCTAGTTATACAAGAGGCTTTACTAGGGACTTCTTGTTGTTTACATAACACACATGTATCAATGTTTCGGTCAATACAATTATAGCATGGTATATAAACATTTATCATAAACACAAAGATATATAATAACCAATTTATTATTGCCTCTTGGGCATATCTCCAACAGTCTCCCACTTGCACTAGAGTCAATAATCTAGATTACATTGTAAGGTACCTAACACCCATGGCATTCTGGTGTTGGTCATGCTTTGCCCTAGGGAGAGCTTTAGTCAACGGATCTGCTACATTCAGATCAGTGTGTACTTTGCAAATCTTTACTTCTCCATCTTCGATGTACTCGCGAATCGAATGAAAACGCAGCTTGATATGCTTTAGCTTCTTGTGTGACCTTGGTTCTTGTGCATTGGCGATGGCACCCATGTTGTCACAATAAATGACTAGTGGGTCCAATGCACTAGGAACCACACCGAGCTCAACAATGAACCTCTTCATCCATACCGCTTCCGATGAAGCCTCCGAAGCCGCTATGTATTCCGATTATGTTGAAGACTTCGCCGTGCACTGCTTGGAGCTGCACCAGCTTACTGCAGCACCATTCAATATAAACACGTACCCAGACTGAGACTTAGAGTCATCAGGATCAGTGTTCCAACTTGCATCGGTGTAACTTGTTACAACGAGCTCTTGGTCACCTCCATAACAAAGAAACATATCCTTAGTTCTTTTCAAGTACTTCAGGATATTCTTGACCGCTGTCCAGTGTTCCATTCCTGGATCACTTTGATATCTGCTAGTCAAACTAACAACATGTGCTATATCCGGTCTAGTACACAGCATGGCATACATGATAGAGCCTACTGCCGAGGCATAGGGGATCTGATTCATCCTCTCTCTTTCTTCTGCCGTAGCCGGACCTTGAGTCTTGCTCAAGACCTTACCTGGCAACATCGGTAAGAATCCTTTCTTACTTTCATCCATTCTAAACTTCTTTAGAATCTTGTCCAGGTATGTACTCTGTGAAAGCCCTATTAGGCGTCTTGATCTATCTCGATAAATCTTGATGCCTAAAATGTACGCTGCTTCACCAAGGTCCTTCAATGAAAAACACTGATGACCCACAAGTATAGGGGATCGCAACAGTCTTCGAGGGAAGTAAAACCCAAATTTATTGATTCGACACAAGGGGAGGTAAAGAATACTTATAAGCCTTAACAATGAGTTGTCAATTCAGCTGCTGGACCTAAAAGCACAGGGATGATGTGAAAGCAGGTAATATGAGAGCGAGTGTAAAAGTAACAGCGGCGTAGCATAATGAGAGCAATGGCACGGAAAATAGTTGATACTACTTCCAATGACATGTAGAACGAGTATATGATGATGCGAGATGGACCGGGGTTCCCAGCTATCTACACTAGTGGTAAGTCTCCAATAACAAGTGTTTGGTGAACAAATTACAGTTGGGCAATTGATAGGATTGAAATAGCATTAAGACAGAATATCAAGTCTATTAATCATGTAGGCATGTTTCCCATATATAGTCATACGTGCTCGCAATGAGAAACTTGTACAACATCTTTTGTCCTACCAGTGGCAGGGCCTCTAGGGAAACTACTTAAAATTAAGGTACTCCTTTTAATAGAGCACCGGAGCAAAGCATTAACACTTGGTGAAAACATGTGATCCTCATACCTACGCCTTCCCCTCCGGTTGTCCCAATTTCTGTCACTTTGGGGCCTCGGGTTCCGGACATAGACATGTGCAAACAACTTGTAGATACAATCTAAGCAATAAGTATAGAGCTTAAATCTAAGATCATGCCACTCGGGCCCTAGTGACAAGCATTAAACACAACAAGATTGCAGCAACAATAACTTCACAAACTTTATAGATAGACTAATCATAATGTAACAATCCATCGGATCCCAACAAACACAACACCGATTACATCAGATGGATCTCAATCATGTAAGGCAGCTCATGAGATCATTGTATTGAAGTACATGGGGAGAGAATACCAACTAGCTACAGCTAGAACCCGTAGTCCATGGGGGAACTACTCACGGAGCATGATGGAGGCGGTGGCGTTGATGGAGATGGCTTCCGGGGCACTTCCCCGTCCGGCGGCGTGCCGGAACAGAGATTCTGTCCCCCGAATTGGAGTTTCGCGATGGTGGCGGCACCCCTGGAGTCTTTCTGGAGTTTTGTCAATTGGTATCGCGTTTTTAGGTCGAAAGGGACTTTATAGGCGAAGAGACGGAGTCGGAGGGGGTACGGAACCGCCACACAACAGGCGGTGCGCCCCCCCTGGGCCGCGCCAGCACCATGTGTGGGGCCCCTGGGCCTCCCCTCTGGTCCCCTCGTGTGTTCGGATCTTCCGGGAAAAATAGGATGCTTGGGTCTTCGTTTCGTCAAATTCCGAGAATATTGCCCGAACAGCCTTTCTGGAACCAAAAACAACAGAAAATAGGAACTGGCACTGTGGCATCTTGTTAATAGGTTAATTCCGGAAAACGCAAAAACATTATAAAGTGTGAGCAAAACATGTAGGTATTGTCATAAAACAAGCATGGAACATCAGAAATTATGGATACGTTGGAGACGTATCAAACACTTATTCAAATAACCTTTTACACTGCTTAATAGTTCTATATCATTCCCAATCAACAATATGTCATCTACATATAATATCAGGAATGCTACAGAGCTCCCACTCACTTTCTTGTAAATACAGGCCTCTCCATGACACTGTATAAACCCGAAGTCTTTGATCACCTTATCAAAGCGTCGGTTCCAACTCCTGGATGCTTGCTTCAGTCCATAAATGGAACGCTGAAGTTTGCATACCATGTTAGCATTTTTAGGATCGACAAAACCTTTGGGTTGTACCATATACAACTCTTCCTCAATGTCACCATTAAGGAACGCCGTTTTGACATCCATCTGCCAAATCTCATAATCGAAAAATGCAGCTATTGCTAACAAAATCCTCACAGACTTTAGCTTCGCTACAGGTGAGAAAGTCTCATCGTAGTCAACACCTTGAATTTGTCGGAAACCCTTTGCGACAAGTCGAGCTTTATAGACAGTAACATTACCGTCAGCATCTGTTTTTCTCTTGAAGATCCATTTATTCTCAACAGCCTTGCGGCTATCAGGTAGATCTACCAAAGTCCATACTTTGTTATCATACATGGATCCCATTTCGGATTTCATGGCTTCTTGCCATTTTTTGGAATCTGGGCTCATCATCGCTTCTTCATACGTCGCAGGGTCCTCATCATTGTTGTCCACAATCATGAGATTTAGACAAGGATCATACCAATCAGGAGTGGTACGTTCTCTTGTCGACCTGCGAGGTTCAGTAGCTACCTCGCTCGAAGTTTCATGATCATTATCATTAGCTTCCTCTGTTATCGGTGTAGGCGGCACAGGAACATCTTCCGGTACTGCGCTACTCTGATCAACGAGAGAAGGTTCAGTAACCTCGTCGAGTTCTACTTTTCTTCCAGTCACTTCTTTAGTGAGAAACTCTTTCTCAAGAAAGGTTCCGTTCTTAGCAACAAAGATTTTGCCTTCGGATCTGTGATAGAAAGTATACCCTATAGTTTCCTTAGGGTATCCTATGAAGATGCATTTCTCCGCTTTGGGTTCTAGCTTGTCCGGTTGTAACATTTTTACATAGGCTTCGCAACCCCAAACTTTTAGGAACGACAGCTTAGGTTTCTTATTAAACCATATATAATTCATACGGTGTCGTTGCAACGGATTTCGATGGTGTCCTATTTAAAGTGAATGCAGCTGTCTCTAACGCATAACCCCAAGATGATAACGGCAAATCAGTAAGAGACATCATAGAACGAACCATATCTAAGAGAGTTCGATTACGACGTTCGGACACACCATTGCGTTGTGGTGTTCCCGGCGGTGTCAACTGTGAAAGTATTCCGCATTTCTTTAAATGCATACCAAACTCATAACTCAGATATTCGCCTCCGCGATCAGAACGCAGAAACTTGATCTTCTTGTTACGTTGATTTTCTACTTCACTTTGGAATTCCTTGAACTTCTGGAAAGTCTCGGATTTATGTTTCATGAAATAGATATACCCATATCTACTCAGATCATCTGTGAAGGTTAGAACATAACAATAACCACCGCGCGAGGCTACACTCATTGGTCCGCACACATCTGTATGTATGATTTCCAATAAGTCGTAGCTCGCTCCATAATACCAGAAAATGGAGTCTTAGTCATTTTTCCCATTAGACATGCTTCGCATCTGTCAAGTGACTGAAAGTCAAGTGACTCAAGTATGCGTTTCACTCCAATATGACCAAGACGACAGTGCCACATATAAGTAGAATTATCATTCAATTTAATTCGCTTAGCATCAATGTTATGAACATGTGTATCGCTACTATCGAGATTTAATAGAAATAAACCATTCTTCTCAGGCGCATGACCATAAAAGATATTATTCATACAACCATTATTCTCACACTTGAATGAATAACCGTCTTGCATTAAACACGATCCAGATATAATGTTCATGCTCAACGCAGGCACCAAATAACAATTATTAAGGTCTAAAACTAATCCCGATGGTAGATGTAGAGGGAGCGTGCCGACAACGATCACATCGACCTTGGATCCATTTCCAACGCGCATCGTCACTTCATCCCTCGCTAGGCTTCGTTTATTCCGTAGTTCCTGTTTCGAGTTACAAATGTGAGCAACCGAACCAGTATCAAATACCCAGGCACTAGTACGAGAACCAGTGAGATAAACATCTATAACATGTATATCAGATATACCTTTCTTCTTCTTGACAAGGCCGCTCTTTAGATCAGCCAGATACTTGGAGCAATTCCGCTTCCAGTGCCCCTTCCCATTGCAGTAATAGCAGTCAGTATCAGGTTTAGGGCCACCCTTAGGCTTCTCAGGATGAGCGGCAGCTTTCTTGCCACCCTTCTTGAGGTCCTTCTTAGGTTTGCCCTGCTTCTTGAACTTGGTGGTCTTATTGACCATCAACACTTGGTGCTCTTTCTGTATCTCAACCTCAGCAGATTTCAGCATGGAGAAGAGTTCAGGTAACTCCTTGTTCATGTTCTGCATATTGTAGTTCATCACGAAGTTCTTGTAACTTGGTGGCAGTGATTGGAGAACACGATGAATACCCAGCTGGTTAGGGATCACAATCCCCAAGTCACTGAGCTTCCTCGCGTGTCCGGACATAGCGAACACGTGCTCACTAACGGAGCTGCCCTCTTCCATCATGCAGCCAAAGAACTGCTTCGAGGCTTCATAGCTTTCCACGGCCGCATGAGTTTCAAAGATAACTTTGAGCTCACGGATCATCTCACAAGGGTCGTGGTGCTCAAAACGCTTTTGAAGCTCTGCCTCTAGGCTGCACAGGATGGCACACTAAACTTGAGAGTACACTTTGGTACGAGTCTCGAAAACATTCTTTTCTTCCTCGCATACTGCAGGGGGTGGTGGGGGACCTAGCGGTGCTTCGAGCACATATTGCAGATTTCCGCCATTGAGGAAGATCCTCACATGACGGAACCAGTCGGTGAAGTTGCTACCATTGCTTTTAAGCTTTTCTTTCTCTAGGAACTGGTTAAAATTGATTGATGGGGACGCCATGATCTACAACAATTATTTGCAATAGTTTAGACTAGGTTTATGACAAATTGAGTTCAAATTTTAATTTAACAAAATTAAAAACTAGATGAACTCCCACTCAAAACAATATGCCTCACATTGTCTTAGTGATCGCACGAACCAAATCCACCACACCAAGCCCGATCATCACGAACAAGATGTAATTTCAATGGCGAACACTCAAAGTGTTCATCATATCAATCATATGACTCATGCTCTACCTTTCGGTATCCCGTGTTCCGAGACCATGTCTGTACATGCTAGGCTCGTCAAGGCAACCTTAGTACCCGCGTGTACAAAACTGGCACCCGTTGTATGCACATGTTGAATCTATCACACCCGATCATCACGTGATGCTTCGAAACGACAAGTCTTAGCAACGGTGCATACTAAGGATGAACACTTTATTATCTTGATATTTAGTGAGAGGGATCATCTTATAATGCTACCGTCGCGATCTAAGCAATATAAGATGCATAAAAGGATTAACATCACATGCAATTCATATGTGATATGATATGGCCCTTTTGTCTTTGCGCCTTTGATCTTCATCTCCAAAGCACGGACATGATCCTCCATCATCAACGGGCATGATCTCCATCATCGTCGGTGTAGCACCAAGGTCAATGGCGCCGTCTTCATGATTGTCCTCCATGTAGCAACTATTACAACTACTTTGAAATACTACTCAACATGAAATTTAAAGACAACCATAAGGCTCCTGCCGGTTGCCACAATACAATAATGATCATCTCATACATATTCATCATCACATTATGGCCATATCACATCACCAAACCCTGCAAAAACAAGTTAGACGCCTCTAATTTGGTTTGCATATTTTACGTGGTTTAGGGTTTTCGAGTAAGATCCAATCTACCTACGAACATGAACCACAACGGTGATACTAATGTTGTCAATAGAAAGAGTAAATTGGATCTTCACTATAGTGGGAGAGACAGACACCCGCAAAGCCACTTATGCAATACAAGTTGCATGTCGAACGTGGGGCAAGTCTCATGAACGCGGTCATGTAAAGTTAGCCCGAGCCGCTTCATCCCACTATGCCGCAAGATGCAAAGTACACGAACTAAAGACAACAAAAGCATCAACGCCCACAAAACAATTGTGTTATACTCGTGCAACCAATCTATGCATAAACCTGGCTCTGATACCACTGATCGGCACTACAAGAAAAGTTCTGATAGACAACGTCTCAAAATCGTCCGCTAAGTGGTATTTTTCGTCGCCTATGGGCCTAACCCGACGATATGGGTTCTGTTGTGGAAACTGCGTCAGGCAAAGTCCTACGACGATTTTTCGGTCCGTCGCGCTTGGGCGCCCTTCCGCCATGGAAAATCGGACCGTTGCCCAAGTGTTTCCGGGAGCCCGTTGACTGCGACGTCATGCAAACGACAAGTGGCGAGCAGTTAGCGCGATTAACGCGTTAACCAGCTCCGTGGTAGATGGTAGGCCCACGCGAGGCCTGTCACGTCTTAAGCGGGTCGGCCCATTAAGTTTACGGGCCGGGCCAGCTGACTTAGTTTGACCAGTCAACTATATAGCTGGGCTGGTCCATTAGTTACGTGGGTCGGGGCTAACCTCTAAAGTTGACTGGTCAAAACTTTTATGGGCCAGCCCACTAAGCATGTGGGCCGGGCCGAATGCACTCGATTGACCGGTCAACAGGCAAAAGGGCCGGCCCACAAGACATGTGGGACCCACTTTCCTGGTATCGGGCCGGCCCATTTAACAAGTGGGGTCCGCCTTAAAGCAAGTGGGCCGGCCCAAAAATTATTGGGCCGCCCAATTAGCATGTGGGTCCCACTTTCACCGCTATCGGGCCGGCCCATTTAGTACGTGGGGTCCACATTAGATCAAGGGCTGGCCCAACAAGCTGGGCCGGGCCAAAAGCACGGGTGGGTCCTTTCTGTTAAAGGGCCACCCATTTAGTATGTGGGGTCCACCATATAGCAAGTGGGCCGCCCAACAAGATAGTGGCCGGGCCAAAAAGTGGGTCCACTTTCCAATTAAAGGGCTGGCCCATTTAGTATGTGGGGTCCACCATATAGCAAGTGGGCGGCCCAACAAGATAGTGGGCGGGCTAAAACACGGGTCCCACTTTCCTTAAAGGGCGGCCCATTTAGTATGTGGGGTCCACCATATAGCAAGTGGGCGGCCCAACAAGATAGTGGGCGGGCCAAAAACACAGGTGGGTCCCACTTTCTGTTAAAGGGCCGGCCCATTTAGTATGTGGGGTCCACCATATAGCAAGTGGGCCGGCCAACACGCTAGTGGACTGGCCAAAAAACACGGTGGGTCCTTTCCTCTTAAAAGGCCGTCCGTTTAGTATGTGGGGTCCACCATATAGCAAGTGGGCCCAACAAGAGTGGGCCGGGCCAAAAACACGGTGGGTCCCACTTTCGTCTTAAAGGGCCGGCCCATTTAGTATGTGGGGTCCACCAAAAGCAATTGGGCTGGCCCAACTAGTTAGTGGGCCGGCCCAGTGGGTGGGGTCCACCTTAAAGCAAGTGGGCCGGCCCACTTAGAGTGTGGGGTCCACAGTAAATCAAGTGGGCTGGCCCAATAAGTAAGTGGGCCAGCCCGTTTAGTTGTTGTTTATATGCGGCGTAATAGGCGCTTTAGGATTTTGCGGGCCGGCACATATGTGATTTCGCTTAATTGGGCGTTTAAGGGATGGGAATTCGTGATTTAGATACTGAGAATATTTAGGCAGCATTGATTTCTGTCGGATAGCCTCACTTACCACAAGCACCAAAGAAAAATGCGCGAAAGAACTATAAAAACTAAATAAATATTACATCAGCTGCAAGGCTTTGAAAAATATTACAGAACCCAGAGAAATTGAATGGTAATTAAACCTATAATACAATGAAGCGATCCAGCAATCTTTTAAGTTGTCCATGCAGCACCTATATCTGAAACAAAGACATTACAAGTTAAGACAGCAACAATGGAAAGGCAAAGACACTGCAATATTGTTTGCCAAAGAATTTGGAACTCATCATTTCGTCGTTATAACAAGATCATTGTAATGCGCACAATAAGCAAACAAAGAGTGCATGCCGCATACCAACAGCCAATATAACAGAGCATGTTAGAATGAAACAGCAGACTTACTACTGTTGAGTCCCATGCAAACCAACATGTTCAGGGAGTACAAAATTGGCATGAACAACATAGTAGCAGGCTATAAATTTTGTAACAACGACTGAGCAAGATGAAGTTATGATGGCTACATCTACAGAGCAGGGAATGTAAACCAAAAATAGAAGTTACGATGGCAAAAGCTAAAGAGGAGGGAATGTGAACCAACATGTGCCAAGTGCAATTACTTCATTTTGGTCGTGAACTAAATAATACTCCTGAACTTATAGTGAAGGGGATGCAAATCAAGATGTTTCGGGATATAAACTTGTAATGAGCAACACATAGAGGATAGTTAATGCTGGAGCTTAGGATGGACCAGATACAGAATATAGTGGGATCACCTGTGAACTTGTATAAGAGGGAATGCAAACCAATATGTTCAGCTTTCCATATGTGAGCGTCATGCCAAGTCAGAGAAACAAGTCAATAATGCAGCTTTTGAAGAACAAGATGGCACGCAAAATTATTATCTAGTAGTATGACAAGTTTATTTGTACTACAGGCTAGATAGCAAAGGACTAATTTGTCAATGCCTACAGATTGTAGACTAGGGTTTTGCTAGAAGTAGAGGGCAAGTAGATCTCGAAGGTTTAGGCGAAAAGTACTCGACGATTAAGAAAACTAGGGTTATGTTGACAGTAGATTCGATCCTTTCTTTGTCCCTCGACTCCCCCTTATATAGGAGGTGGAGTCGAGGGTTTCGTTTTGTACAAGTTACAGAGTCCGGGACGGTTTCTAACTCATCCCGCCAGATTACAAATAACACTTCCTATTACAACTCTAGCTTTCCTTAATATATCTTGGTCTCCCGAATCTTCTTATTCTTCGGATAGTGGGCCTTCAGTAAACCCCGGGTACTATCTTCGGCAGGCCCATTTGGGATGCCTATGTCAGTAGCCCCCGAGATTTTGCTTGAATCGTAGAGTCAAGGGAAATCTCGACTGTTTATATTTATTCGAGAACTTTTATTTATACTTCTTCACATAAAATTCTATATTGTACATGGATAATGGTAGTTGGGGATAGTTCATCTGACGGATCAGGTACTAGTTAACTGCTCTAGTGGCAATCCGCAAAAACCTACTTCAAGATCACGTCCCTGGACATGATCTCGGGATACTGGTGTAAACTTCGATAGGTGTCGCTTAAGGTCTTACCATTCTGTCGAGTCCCAGTCAAATTTATCGGGTACCTAACGCGTCCGTTAGAATTTTCTTCGTATCGTTGATACGGATAAAAGTAGCAGAGCGCAGTCTTTGGCGATGCCACGCCCAGCAGAACGGATCTGGGTCTTACCTTCGCAAATTTGCGGCATTCAGAAATTGATCGCAACTTTGGCGTTCCGAGAATATATTGTCGAGTGCTTTTCGCCTTTGGAATAGCACATTTTATCGAGTCATATTTGATGACTTATTTTGTCTTCCCGATGGGAGTATATGTAGAGTTATCTGTGTAACTCGAAATATACTCACTTCTGTTTCTTTATTTTGATAAAATTCATCGGGCACGCGAACAGCGTTCCCGATGGGAGTAGCCCCCGAGGCTACATCCAAGAACTTGTGCTTGGGTGTAGGCTCCATAGATTAGTATCCGTTGCCGCTATATTTATAATCTTTCTCAAAAGTTTTATATTTATCGGGTGCGCGACCAGCGCTCCCGATGGGAGTAGCCCCGAGGCTATGAACAAATGCTTGCATTTGGTCATAGGCTCTCGCCATTTCTATCTTGTCATACTCGAAGTTTTCTATTTTTCCAAAGTAGCCCCCGAGCGTTTGGGCAAAAACTTGTATTTGACCAAAGGCTCTCGACATAATCTTTGTGTTGTCGATAAACTTCTGAAACCTCATAGTCGAATTTTTCTTTTATCTTGACGATGTCATTGCTGATGATAGCCACGATTTTTATTTTGGAAACTGACCATTACCGCTTGTTTCGCTGCCTTGTGGGTCCCAATTCCTTATCTGACGGACACGTCGTGCAAGTGGGGGACACATGTTCTCCCCTTTTTCTGGCACACGTTCTGTAACCTCGTCAATGTTAAAATACCATTGTACCCTTGTACCTACGTGGGGATCATCTGCTGCATTCTTTTCTCATCCAACGGTTCCGCCGCTTCACCGCACCTGTATATAAGGTTCCCTTCTTCTTCCTCGAACACTTCCGCTCGCGCCGTTCCCCTGCTTTCCTCTGCACAATTTCCCCTGCGCCCAACTCTCTTTGATCGTCCGCAAGCACGAACATTGCTTCTCCAGTGCCATTGATGCCACCGCGCACGCGACTCACGCGCCACAGTACTCCAGAGTCCAAGATGGCCGCTGAAGATCTTGAATGGGAGAGATCTAAAATCTCGAACCAAGACCTCAACACGCTGAAGAGGCTTGGCCTGATGAAGAAGGAGGACGCCATCCGCTTTCCCAGCGAAGAAAGCTACCCCAACCCTCCAATGGAGTATCGGGTTAGTTTTGTTGATCACCTCATCCGCGGCCTTTCTGCCCCAATTCACGATTTCCTCCGCGGCCTTCTTTTTGTTTATGGGATTCAACTGCACCAGTTGACCCCCAATTCCATCCTCCATATTTCCATTTTTATCACGCTGTGCGAATGCTTCCTTGGAGTCCCTCCTAATTGGGCTCTTTGGAAACGCATTTTCTGCCTCCGCCGCAATGGCTCCCACAACGCCACCTATAACATAGGCGGCGTTGTTATCTGTGTTCGAACTGACGTTGATTACTTCGACGTCAAATTTCCTGATTCTGTCCAAGGGTGGCGCAAAAAGTGGCTCTACATACACGAAGAAAGTGCCAATTCTGTGGAACACAACATAATCCCTTTCGACGGAAATGCCAAAATTCAGCGCCGCCGCTCCTGGGATGCTGAAGCTTCCGAAGAAGAGAAAAAGGCGACAGAAGCACTTATGTCTCGTATTCATCAGCTTCAAAATACTCGAGGCAAAGAGCTGTCTGGTATTCAAATCACTGCCTACTTTCTTAGAATTAGAGTGCAGCCTCTTCAGGCTCGCAAAAATCCCCTTTGGACGTATGCTGGTGGAAATGACGCCAATAGGCTCTCCAGTGATCTTTCTGCAAAGGACTTGGAGAAGCTGATTCGAAGAATTTCCCGTTTGAACAAGAAGGATCCTGTTCCTTCCTCCTGTCGCGTGGAACCATACAGCTCCGCCAATCCTCTCCCCGAGGTATTTTGTCTTCTCGAATTTTTATCTTGTTCCAAATGTTCCCTGCATCTCATTGTATTGATATCTCGCTAATTTTTCTTTTGTCGCTATTTTTCTGCAGAACCATCCTACTATGACTTCTCTTCCTCCCCTTCCTGAGGATGGAGAAGTCGAAGAACAAGCTATCGTTGCCGAAGACAACCAAGGTTCTTCTCTTCATGAAAGTGAAGTCGCAGGTTCTCACAAATCTGCGGCTTCTCATGAAAAAGAGGTTGAATCTGAAGCCAGCGAGTCGACGCAATCCCTTCCTCCTGCTGTTTCCCCAAAGAACAAAAGGAAAAGGGATGATGCCGAAGCTTCCGGCACCTCCCAACCCGAAGAAGCTGTTCCTTCTCGTCCGAAGGCAGCTTATGATCCATACCTCGAGACTCTCATCAGTTCGTAAGTATCCTTTCCCTGTTTATTTGCACTTTGAAGATTTTTGTCTATCTTGCCTTTTATGTTGTCGACATTTACTCGTAGTGATGATGAAGAAGTAGTACCAAATGTTGATGTGGCTGCTCGAACGAGTACGTCACATACATTAGTCGCCTCGGAGACGCCAGTCGAAGGAGAAGAAACGTCGCCTCCTCGACAGAATGTCGGCGCTGCGACTCCTCCGTCAAGCCCCCTTGTCCCTTCACCAAAAAGGGCAAGGGTTGAAACAATTCCGGAGCCTACTCTTCAGTCGAGTAGCTCTTCTAACCCTCTCTTGGATGATGTAAGTTTGTCGATATCTATGTTTCCTCTATTTTGCTTTTTCACGCCTTCACTTTTTTTTATGCCGATGTTTCTCTTGCTTTGTTCTTTTTTGACAGCCTATGATCAAGGATCTTATCCGCATCGGATCCCAATTCATTGGGTACCGTGAATATGCCAGCAAGGCTGAAGGTGACAACCTTTACACTTGCCGTTCTTTCTGACTTTTGCTCCTGTTGTTTGTCGCAGTTTTTGATCTTTCCTCTCCTTTTTTTATTTCGACAGAGAAACTTGCAGAGGCCAATAATCGTGCCGACGCACTTGTTCAAAAACTGGAACAAAGTGAGGCGGCCCGCAAGAAAGCCGAACTTGTTGCTAGCGAAGCCAAAGCCGAGGCTGATGAAGCCAAAGCAAAAGTCGCTAGTGTCGAGGAACTGCAGAAAAGACTTGAGGATGCTGAATCTGCTTTAAACGAGCATAAAACTGCCCAAGCTGCTCGTGAGGAGGGGATCCTCAAGCGTCTGAAGTCACAAATTCGACGTACTGAAAGTAATATTATCGATCCCTTCTATTTTTTAGTGGACTTCCTGTTTCTTGTTTGTTGATTGATGTTTTGTTTCCTGCGGCAGCTCAAACGAACCAAGGTTTTGATCTGGAGAATCCCGTCAATGATCCTCTCCTTGACACACTTTCTTATCTGGAGCTTCATGGGTCCGAAATTCGTGAAGGCGTGTCAAATGCTAGTGCAGGATTGTCGACGCTGTTCCCCTACTTCTTCCCGAAGAAAGAGGAGCCCCCGACTTTCCTTGCTCTCGCCAAAAGCTTCAATTCATCAGAAGACCTTGGACTGAAGATGCGCCAGGAAAACATGAAGGTTGCTGTCGAAAGCACTGTTGCCCTGGTTGCTGACAGCCAACAGACTGTTGATTGGATGAAAGTTGGCGACACCGATCAAATAGAGCAGTCGAGGTGGAGGTCGCTGATTAAGGCAGCCAAACCCAACACGAAGAAAATCTTGGCATATCTCGGGATCAAGCCATCTTCGACTCCCAGCTCCTCAAGGCCGGAGGTCTAGTTTCATATTCTTTTGCTTTGTTTTTAGTTTACCTCCTCCTTTTGGTATTGTCGCTATAGTGCTCCTGGCGATGATTAGGTCTTCTAGAGGTCCTTATTTTGTAATAGACATGTATATATTTATGAGAATGAATGGAAGTCGAACTTTGTCTCAATGATTGATATCGACGTTTTTCTATTTTTCAGTTGATTTTTGACAACCTTGTTGATGATTCTTCGAGTAAGGATCTGACAGAGGAATTGAAAGAACTTCGAGTACAACTCCAGTCCGTGAAGAAGCAGTCGCTTATGCTTATGGAGCAATCTCGAGGATCTTCTCAAAGGGAAAAGATTGCACTCCAACAAGCTCAGGATGCCATGACTGAAAAGGACGCCGCTGTTGCTGAGGCTGCTGCAGCTACATCTCGAGAAAATTCTATGCTCCAGCTGCTAATAGATGCTAGCTTGGATATGGCGGGTAAGTTTCATTGTCTTTGCCTTGCTTCTTCTTTTCCTTTGCTGCTTGCCTCCTTATTACCCACTGACTTGTTTTAAGAAACAATAGGTGCTTTTTTGGATACTGCAACTGAAGATGAACGTGTCGAAGCTCGTTCCAATGTTCTTCTTCGGCTTGCACGTGAACATGGGTCGACTTTTTGGGGCACACCTGAACGGACTCGCCAAATCGTGAGATTTCAAGATCGTGCACTTCAGGTTCGCGAGTATCTTGACTTCTGTACAAGGACTTTGTCTTTGGTTTATGGTACCATGTTTCCTCGCAATAAGATGCCAGAGACCCTTCCTGCGTTGATGGACAAATTTCGAGATGCTCCTCGCATCCACGGCTTTGTACGAGCCCAACTAGCTGCTGGCGCAAGGTTTGCGATGATCATGATAAAAATTTGCTACCCGAAGTTAGACGTAGGGCAAGTTGTCCCAAAGTGCTTGGAGAAGATGTCGAAGAAGAAAAGAAACTTCGGCAAATATGATGACATTGTTACTCCTGTTGCCGAAGATATGATGGATGAACTTCTTCGGATGGATTCCGAATTCTTCGTGAAGGGTAGCTATGCTGAGCATAGTACTCGCGCTGTAAATAACGAGCGCTTAACCATAGACAATATATTGGGAAATCCTTGAAGACGAACTTATTCCAAAATTTGTATCCTGTATAGACGAGCTATATTGTAAAGTCATTATATTTTTATTTTTGTCGCCAAGCCCCCGGGCGTTTTGATTGCAATATTTTTTGTTTATTATAATGCGAGGTTGTCCCAAGGCAAGATAATATACATTGTGTACTATTTTGTGCGGGTGCAAGCCCCCGAGCTTTTTGTTGATCACTATTTTGTCGATATCTCTTTTTATTTTGGCGAGGTATTTTTACCAAGGCAAGATGCTTCTTTTGCGTTCATCGACACTGTCTGTATATATATATTGTATCATTTAGGGGGAAGCCCCTGATCCTGTCGAGAAAAAGATATATAATTCCACTATCTTTATTATATTGCAGCACCGCGAGCCCGCCTCATTAAAAACCTTTCCCGGCCCCACTCGGTGCCCCGAAAAAGGAAAAGAGTGCGTCTGAAAACTTGCGGGCGTTTCAGTACATTGTATGTTTACAGAGGAGACTATATTTCGGCATCTAAGCGTAAAAACGCCTGAGCTGTGCCACGTTCCAGGGATTTGGCTCGGCAATCCCTGTCTTCTTGTCTTTGATTTTGTATGCTCCTCCTTCGATTACCTCTGTGACGATGTAGGGTCCAAGCCATGGTGACTCGAGTTTTTCGTGACTTTTTTGGTTTAGTCGCAGAACTAAGTCACCAACTTGAAAAGACCTTGGGCGCAATCGTCGACTGTGGTAATTTTTCAGGTCCTGTTGATATTTGGCGACTCGTGACAGGACTTCATCTCGAGCTTCGTCAAGTGCATCGACATCGTCCTCCAAGGCTTCTCTCGAGGTTTCTTCATCATATTCTGTGACTCTTGGAGAATCATGCTCTATTTCTATCGGCAGGACTGCTTCGGCGCCATGGACCAGAAAAAACGGCGTTTCCTGTGTCGCCGTATTTGGTGTTGTTCGGATACTCCACAATACACTTGGTAGCTCCTCCGGCCAAGTATGCCGAGCTTTTTCCAGTGGTCCTAGCAGGCGTTTCTTGATGCCATTGCAGATAATGCCATTGGCTTTCTCGACTTGACCGTTGGTCTGTGGATGCGCAACAGACGCAAAACTCAATTTGATGCCCACTTCTGCGCAGTATGCTTTGAACTCCTTGGACGTGAAATTACTGCCGTTGTCTGTGACAATGCTATGAGGAACTCCAAATCTGAAGACAATGCTTTTTACGAACTTAATCGCCGATGCGCCGTCCGGTGAATTTATCGGCTTTGCTTCTATCCACTTTGTGAATTTGTCGACAGCAACCAGCATATACTCGTAACCTCCTGGCGAAGCTTTGTGTAGTTTTCCCACCATGTCGAGACCCCATTGAGCAAAAGGCCAAGATAATGGGATTGGCATAAGTTCTGCTGCAGGAGAGTGAGGTCTGGCGGCGAATCTTTGGCACGCGTCGCAAGTTCTCACTATTTCCTTTGCGTCCTCGATTGCTGTTAACCAATAGAATCCTGCTCTGAAAACCTTAGCCGCGATAGCTCGGCTGCTCGCGTGGTGCCCGCATATTCCTTCGTGCACGTCTTTCAGGATGATTCTTCCTTCTTCGGGTGTAACACATCGTTGTAGTACGCCCGAAATACTTCGTTTGTACAGCTCCCCTTTTACCACAGTGAAGGCTTTTGATCTCCTGATTATTCGCCTTGCTTCGACTGGATCGTCGGGTATCGTTTTCCGTAGGATATATGATATGTAAGCCTGCATCCATGGAACTTGCACCATCATGACTAGCTCTTGCTCTTCTTCTTCTTCTGCTGTGTGTCTTTGGTGATACTCGAGGTTTTCTCTTTCTTCTCCTTCTTTGTTTTGGCTGGCTTTGTTGATCTCTCGCTTATCTCTTCCCAAAACACACCTGGGGGAATCGCGAGACACTGTGACCCGATGTTTGCGAGAACGTCGGCTTCATCATTGCTCATCCTGCTAATGTGGTTTACCTCACAACCATCGAATAACTTCTCGAGCTCATTGTACACCTCTTTGTATGCTATCATACTTTCGTTGACTGCATCGCATTGGTTCATGACTTGCTGTGCCACCAATTGTGAGTCGCCGAAAATTTTCAGTCGGGTTGCACCGCAAGCTTTCGCCATCTTCATCCCGTGTATGAGAGCTTCATATTCTGCTTCATTGTTAGACGCGTTTGGGAACGTCATCCGCAAACGTACTTCAACTTGTCGCCTTCAGGTGATACCAATATCACGCCTGCTCCAGCACCTTCCAATCTTTTGGACCCGTCGAAGTTCATGGTCCAAGTACTCGATAAATCTGGGGGTCCCGTGTTTTGTAGCTCCATCCACTCTGCAATGAAATCTGGTAAGACCTGTGATTTTATTGCTTTTCTTTTTTCATACGTGATGTCCCGAGGGGAAAGTTCTATTCCCCAAAGGGAGACACGACCCGTAGCTTCTGGGTTGTTCAGTATATTTGATAAGGGAGCCTCGTTGACCACTATTATCGGGTGCGCCGAAAAATAGTGTCGCAATTTTCTTGCTGTCGTGAATACTCCATATGCTAGTTTCTGATATTGCGGGTACCGCTGTTTGGAGGGACAGTACTTCGCTGATGAAATATACTGGCCTCTGAACTCCATGAAGCTTGCCTTCTTCTTCTCTCTCGACTACTAGGGCTGTGCTGACCACCTGAGGTGTGGCTGCAATGTACAAGAGGAGAGGTTCTTTCTCTTTCGGTGCCACCAATATCGGTGGTGTCGAAATTGCTCGCTTGAGGTTCTCGAAGGCTCTATCTGCTTCCTCGTTCCATTGAAATTTTTCCCCTTGTTTGATCAATGCATAGAACGGCAGCGCCTTTTCTCCTAGCCTGGCGACGAATCTGCTTAAAGCTGCGACTCGCCCCGTTAACTGTTGTATCTCTTTCAGCTTTGTTGGCTTTCTCATAGTAACGATGGCCTGTATTTTTTCGGGATTAGCTTCAATCCCCCTTGCTGATACTAAGAACCCGAGAAGTTCTCCTGCGGGAACTCCAAAAGAGCACTTTGTCGGGTTCAGCTTGAGGCAGAACTTGTCGAGGTTGTCGAAGGTTTCCTTCAAGTCTTCGATCAAAGTCGACCCTTTCTTTGATGTTATTACGACATCATCGATGTAGACTTGTACATTTTTTCCGATCTGTGTTGCTAGGCACTTCTGCATCATCCGCTGATATGTTGCTCCCGCGTTTTTCAGACCAAAGGGCATTGTTTTGTAGCAAAACACACCATAAGGTGTGATGAACGCTGTCTTGGCTTCATCTTCTTCTTTTAGTCTGATCTGGTTATAACCAGAATATGCGTCCAGGAAGGAAAGACGTTCGCATCCTGCCGTGGAGTCGATGATTTGATCGATCCTTGGGAGGGGAAAGTGATCCTTGGGACAATGTTTATTGAGACACGTGAAGTCGACGCACATGCGAAGGACTATTGTGTGTTTTTTCGGCACCATCACTGGGTTAGCTACCCATGTGGCTTCTGTAGATATTTCTCTGATGAAACCAGCATCTTTGAGTCGATCTATTTCTGATAACATGGCTTTGCGACTAGGCTCCGAAAAACGCCGCAAAGGTTGCTTTACTGGTCTTGCGAGAGGATCCAAATTGAGGTGGTGCTCGGCAAGTTCCCTGGGTACTCCTGGCATGTCAGCTGGACACCATGCGAAGATTTTCCAGTGCTCACGGAGGAACTCGACGAGCGCGCTTTCCTATGCGACATCCATGTTTGCGGCAATGGACGTCGTTTTCTTTGGATCTGTCGGGTGGATCTGTACTTCTTTTGAATCCTTGGTTGTGTTGAAAGTTGGATCCTTAGAAGATCTCCCTACCTCTGGGCACATCATAATCGGTGAACCTTGGCGCCGCATACTCGCTTGCATCCCGAAAGTTTCTGACAGTCGATGAAAATCTTTGTCGCATTTATCGGATAACGCAAAACTTCCTTTGATTGTGATAGGTCCCTTGGGTCCAGGCAACCTCCACAACAGATATGTATAATGCGGCACTGCCATGAACCTGGCATACGTTGGTCGTCCCAACAAGGCGTGATATTGCGATGGGAAATCGACAACTTCGAACTCCAAATTCTCTATCCTGTAGTTTTCTCGGGTTCCAAACTGAACGTCGAGGTTGATTTTGCCCAATGGGTAACTTGGCTTCTCTGGTGTAATCCCGTGGAAACGTGTGTCAGTTGGTTTCAAGTTCGCTAGGGATATGTTCATCTTTCTCAATGTATCTGCATACATGAGGTTTAAGCTGCTGCCGCCATCTATGAAAACTCTCGACACATCAAAACCAGCGATTACTGCGGGTAAGATGAGTGCTGATTGTCCTGGTCGAGGAACTTGCTGCGGATGATCTGCAATTGTGAAGCCGATGTCTTGCCCCGACCAATTTAAGTACTCGACTGTTGGTGGAGGCATCTTCTCTGCCATGAACACTTGTCGAGAGATTACCTTCTGCGCCCTGTTGGATGGCCTAGCTTTCTGAATCATCGAGACCGCACCGTTAGAGTTGGGGTCAACATATGGAGGTGGATGTGGTGCTGCCGCAATTCTAAGCTGGTGTCGATTTTCTTCGGTAATTGCGGGAGGAGGTGGAAGGTGGATCTCGCTCCTTGGCTCCCGAGGGTTTCTGTTATTTGCTTGGGCATTTGCAATTCCTGCGGCTCGCAACATTGCCTGAAAATTACGGCAGTCTTTCTGGAGATGTCCTGACTGCCTCTTTCCATTGTTGTCGAGGTAAAAGTGCATTTGACACGGACCGTTCATCATCTCCTCGGGAGACACATAAGGTCTTGGAATCCTTGGTCCACTATTTTGCCTGTTGCCACGGAAATCACCTCTATTGTCGCCTTGTTGCTCATTACTCCTTTGATAATCGTCTCGACTATTTCCTCCAGGATTTCCTCGAAAACCAGCCGATATATGGCCGGGAGCATCGTTGTTGTAGAACTGGCGAGAAAATCGCCTTCTATTTTGATAATTTCGACCACGATCCTCTTCTGGCGACCTGTGTCGCTTATTGTATATTGCGTCTTCACCATCTGCCCATTTATTGGCTATCTCCATGAGTGCTGATATGGTCTTAGGGTTAGTTCTCCCTAAGTCCTCGATGAAATCTGCTCGGCGGACTCCTGCCACGAACGCATCTATTGCCCTCTCGTCAGATATATCTTCTGCCGAGTTCTTTATGATGTTCCATCGCTGTATATACTTCCTCATCGACTCGTCGTGCTTTTGTCGACAGGCCCTCAACTCTTCCAATGACGCAGGTTTCTTGCAGGTGGACCGGAAGTTTTTCACGAAGATGTCCTCAAAGTTATCCCAGCTGTCGATGGAACTTGGGGGGAGTTTCTTTATCCAAGATCTCGCGGCACCGCTCAAGTGAACTTGAATGCTTTGCATAGCTGTTGCTCTGGTTCCTCCTACCAGCTTCACCATCTCGAGATAATCCACGAGCCAATCCTCGGGATCTTGCAGGCCGTCGAATTTCTTGAAATTTTCGGGTAGCTTGAACCCTTTAGGGACTCGAGTTTTTCGAACTCTTCTCGTGAAACACGGGAGCCCACACATATCTTCGTCGGCAACTTCTGGTGAGTGCTGACGCTCCCTTCTTTCTTGCGCGCTCTGTCCACCCTTACTTGGACTGCTGTGTCTCTTGCTCCACTTGTTCTTGGAGGATCTTGAACTGCTGCGGTGGGTCGTGGACTGTTTTGCCTAGGGTTTTCTTCGGGAGGCGTTGTTGCAAACGCTGTTCCCATTACTCCTACTCCAGCCATCGCCATATTGAACAATGGTTCTCTCGGGTCTCCAGGAGGTGGTCTGGACGCGAGGATGTAAGCTTGTGTTGCCATGTAACCTGCTTCTGGTGTTTTTGGGATGATATTTCCCCTTTCATCGATCGTCATGAAGGACATGTCGAGATTTTGAATTAGGTTTCCCCTCTCTCCTTCGGGTATATTTTGCAGCCGAGATCTTGCTCTCCTTCGAGCCTCTCTGTGACTATCTCCCGATGTTCCTGAAAGGCGACTTAACTCTGCTCGGCGTCTGCTTGATGCAGAAGCTGCTTCTTTCCTCCTATTCAGGGATGCTGTCTGTTTTTCCAACTCTCTGCTTACCCGAGCAAGTCTATATTGATATGCTTGTAACTCTTGTACGGTAGCAGTAGTATTCATTGGTTCTGATCCATCCATGGCTCTCGCAGCCCTATCCCACGCAGCTTGCGGGAGTTGGACTTTTGCGCGAGTTGAAGATCCGGCATATTTAGTGCCTAGGCCTGTTCTGAGATCAGCGGGATCGACGTATGGATTTCCCAAATCGTCGAAAGCCTCTGACGTTTGCGGTTCTGATGTACCCGCTTCTTCTATTGCACAGATCTGGTGGTATTTTGTGTTTTGATTTTTGTCAAGGTTGGTGACACCATCATACAGAGTGGTGAAGACCTTCCCGATGGCGACAGATTTGTCGATGAAGTTGAAGCTGTCGACGCTGTCGGAGTTGCTGCTTATAAAGGAGTCCGCAGACGACTCGAAGGATGTGTTGCTGAAGATCTTGGCGAGCTTTCCGCTTGCCTTGCTGTCGACGAAGCGTGGCGACGAAAACTCCTCGTCACTCGACGAAAAGTTAGAATCGACTGCTGAAAATTCCGACGAGATCGGAACTTCGAGACGATAGGATCCTTCTTTGTTGACGCCAAATCGGAATTCTCCGAACGTCATGATGATGGACTCCTCCAGATAGGCACATGCATCCATATGGGAGGGCGGGTGAGGAATAAAATTGAATAGATCAGTTTTTTCCTTGTTACCTCGATCCATCGCGTTACTTGCTGTCGACGAAGTCGAAGATCTTGAACGTGCCATCGAGATCAGCTCCTTGCAACCTCTAATTCCCACAGACGGCGCCAATTGACAAAGGATTAATTTGTCAATGCCTACAGATTGTAGACTAGGGTTTTGCTAGAAGTAGAGGGCAAGTAGATCTCGAAGGTTTAGGCGAAAAGTACTCGACGATTAAGAAAACTAGGGTTATGTTGACAGATTCGATCCTTTCTTTGTCCCACGACTCCCCCTTATATAGGAGGTGGAGTCGAGGGTTTCGTTTTGTACAGGTTACAGAGTCCGGGACGGTTTCTAACTCATCCCGCCAGATTACATAACACTTCCTATTACAACTCTAGCTTTCCTTAATATATCTTGGTCTCCCGAATCTTCTTATTCTTCGGATAGTGGGCCTTCAGTAAACCCCGGGTACTATCTTCGGCAGGCCCATTTGGGATGCCTATGTCAATAGCAGAGTGATAGCATGCCAAACTAAGTCCTTACTTTGTTAGTTTACAATGAACTAGATACAAAACAATGGCATCACCTGTAGTATAAGGAATGCAAGCCAACATGTTCATGGAGTAAAAAATTGGCACAAACAACATAGTAGCAGGCCATAATTTTTGTAACAACGATTGAGTAAGATAAAGTTATGATGGCTAGATCTACAGAGCAGGGAATGTAAACCAAATATAGAAGTTACGATGCCAAAAGCTATAGAGCAGGGAATGCGAACCAACATGTGCAATTACTTAAAATTGGCCGTGAACTAAATAATAGCAGGATGTTACTATAATACCTATAATTTTTGTAACAACGACTGAGCAAGATAGAAGTTATGATGGCTACATCTACAGAGCAGGGAATGCAAACCAAAATGTTCAATCGCTTAAAGTTAGCAATGAAGTAGAAAATAGCAACGTGTTATGGTCATAGCTAGGAATGAACTAAAAGAGCTTCAGACAAACAAGCATCTGAACCCAGAACATGGCGCTAAAACAAGGGACTTACATTAGGAGAAGCACTCTGTGGGAGTCACAGCAGATCTTCCTGGGGTTGATAGATCCGGTGATGAAGTACGCTACATGTGCTACTTGGGGTTGGAGAGACGGCCATTACACTTCATGATTACTCATCTCATCTGCAAAAATGTAACGGCGCGTCGTTAGCACAAACAGGTTCCCCCAAGATTAAACAAGAACTTGCAGGCAAGCAATAGAAAAGCGACAGTAGAAGAGTTTAGATCATGCACGGCGCGGGTGAAGCAGATCCGATTCATGCACAGCGGTGTCGGTGAGCAAGATCCGATGCGGTGGACGACGGATCCGGCGAAGCGGCTCCGGTGGGGTGGACGATACCGCAGCTGAAGCGACTGCGGTAGACTGCTGGATGAGCATATGGTTTCGAGGTTCGGCGGGGATGATCCGGTCCGGTTGATGACGGCGTCGATGAAGCGGCTCCGGCAGGCAGCCGGATGACGAGGATCGCGAGGGCTCGGGTAGGCCAGGGAAGTCCGGCGGGGATGTTCCGGTGCGGTGGTCGTGGAGGTGGTAGAGAGAGGGACTTGAGAAGTTCCGGTGGGTGGTCTCAGATGAGAGACTGAGGGAAATGAATTTTTTTGGGAGGGTATCCGGGGCTAGGGAGGTGGTGATCCAAAAAATGACGGCCAGACCCCCCCACCAACCGACTTTGCTGTCATCTCCACAGGGGTAGAATCGGAATTTGGAAGCGTGTGAAATTTTTGTATTTTGTGGGCGGGAAGTTTTGCCGCTATGAGATTTTGAATTTCGCTAAGGTCCAAGTATAATGATAAAAAATTGTGAGACCGTACTAGTACCTCTGTTCAAGGCCGACTGTAAAATCAAATCATCATCAAGTTGAACATCGGTTACTACCATGATCATCATCGGACACAGATCTGGTGACATGCACCTGAAATTGGTGCATCCGTTGCAAAGTATAATGCTAAAATTTTGAGTGACCGTACTAGTACTTATGTTCAAGCCCGAGTGCAACATCAAATCATCATCACGTTGAAAATTTGTTACCATGATCATGATCTATCTCTAAATTTGGCGCATCCGCTAAATCTGGCAAAGTATAATGATAAAGAAATTGTGAGACAGTAGTAGTACTTCTGTTCAAGGTCGAGTGCAACATCAAATCATCATCACGTTTAAAATTTGTTACCATGATCATGATCTACCTCTAAAAATGGGCGCATCCGCTAAAACTTGCAAAGTATAATGATAAAAAAATTGTGAGACCGTACTAGGACTTATGTTCAAGGTCGAGTACAACATCAAATCATCATTACATTGAAAAGTGTGTTACCATGATCATGATCTATCTCTGAATTTGGCGCATCCGCTAAATCTCGCAAAGTATAATGATAAAAAATTGTGAGAATGTACTAGTACTTATGTTCAAGGCCGAGTGCAGGATCAAATCATCATCACGTTGAAATTCGTTACAACGATCATGACATATCTCTAAAATTGGCGCATCCGCTAAATCTCGCAAAGTATAATGATAAAAAAATTGTGAGACTGTACTAGTACTTGTGTTCAAGGCCGAGTGCAGGATCAAATCATCATCACGGTGAAATTTGTTACAACGATCATGACATATCTCTGAAATTGGCGCATCCGCTAAATATTGCATGTGGCGCATCTCGGTGCGGAGCAACAGGCCGGTGCTATCAAGGTTGAGGCGTCGGTAGCGTCATCGGGCTCTCCTCTTTTGATAGATCTTCTACATGGCGCGGCGCACCGCCCGTCGAGAAGCAGTCACATGTGATACCGAGGTGGAGACGTCGCCGGCATCCTCGAGGCGCGGCCGCCCTTCTACGAGCCAGCGTCGACTCAAGGTATGAATCCATGCGTTGTCGCGCCCCTTCTTCCGATGAAGTGGGGTGCCTTAGATTTATTGTTCTTCTCTTACGATTATTTCGAGCCGAACATGTGTGCTCTTTCTCTGAATATATTGCTTGAAAAGCTAACCAAGTTAATTAAATTCACTTCGTTCTTAATCTTGCGTGCTAATTTTGTTATTTTTGCTGACAGTGGTGCGCGCAAGGAGATTTATTTGTGGGTGTGCTGAGCTGTTAGGCCTAAGTCGAAATCCTCAGCTAAACTTCCAAAGGGAATAAGATTACACATATGAACTTTAAACAGGACCAGGAGCATGAGGGCCAGCAGCAGGGGCGTTGACTGGGAACAAGCCAGGCAAGACGTAATTCTGGAGGAAGAGGCCATATGCTGCGTGCTTGGCCTTGGTTGCAGGGCGGTGCTTCCCCGATGTACTTAGGCCTACACCCGTCGCATGCTGGATCAGGCTGCGGATGTCCTTCTGGAGGATTTTGCCACAGAATGGGCAAAATAGCTCCCCGCGCATGCGGAAACGAATTTCACCACCCTTCAGCCGCTTCAGAACGTAGCGGCTCTTCTGGTCCCTGCGCTCCTTGTTGTCGTCCATGTCATCAGAATATTCCTGTGAATTATAAAGTACATAATAATCAGGTGCTTAATGAAAGATCGAATAAATACTGCACTATCATAAGCAAACCTTAGAAACCCTAAAATTAAATGTGTAGAACAAGTAAATGGCAGAAGAAATCATACTAAATCACGAGAAAACCCTATGAACAGCAATGAACATAAGCCACAACAATTGCAAGTCCACTAAGTATGAACACATAAATTAATTATATGACAAATCAAGCCAACTACATGGCAGATTAGTCGAAATTAAACTAGAATCTGACCGTACGAACCGTAGAATCAAGTACGTCTACAAGAACAAGGTAGGGGATCAAATCAATCAAGAACCAGGTTCGTGCAAACCACGCGAACAGTAATATGACACAAAAAGGATCGGGACAGTTTCGGTAAAAGAGCAGTACCTCCTCGTCGTCACCCTCGACATCCTCCTGGAACTGAACGTTTGGGCCGAAATCGTCGAAGGGGTCGAGGTCCGCGTCCAGCACCGGGTCTAGGAAGACCTCGCCGTGGTGGCCTGCAACGCCTTGCGGATCTTCGGCGGGAGCAACGGCGTTGCTATCCACCTTCTCCTCGACGGCCAGGACGCCCGTTTCGACCGAGGTCGAAGAATCAGACAAGCAGAGGAGACGAGCGGCCTGGGTGCCCGGTGAAGCCTCACCCGCCGCGACGGCCACTACCGCAGAGGCATCCTCTGCGCGAGCGGCCGCCGATTGCTCCGCCTCGTACGCAAGACCTGTCTTCATGCTGCTGCGGTTGGAAACGAGGAAGTCGATGCCTCGGAGGTGCGGTGAGTTGATGGGAGGGGAGAGGACGAGCTCGCGAGAGACGATGAGGCCGATTATTTTATAGCCTCTGACTCTGTATCAGAATGGCATTAGTTGTGGACGCGACAGACGATGAGGCCGATTAGTTGTGGACGCGTGAAGTCGTGCATGTACTCGATTCTCACGTATACCAATACTTCCAAACGTCATAAGTAATTCACAATCATTCAGAATAATATGAGACCTTAACATTTTATTGTTTGTGTCAGATATTGTCCATGAAAAATAACATCCTTCAAAAAATAAATCCCCTATGCCAATCCGGTCATGCCCGTCTACTCCAACTAGCTTCCTCGAGTAATTTGTCACCTTACATTCTTAAAATGAACCAAAATTTGGCACAGGGGCATCACATGGAAAATGATGTTACCATTCTCTCTTCCCATTTTTGTTTGAATTTTTCAAAATTGTCATGCCCTAACGGAAAAAATGTATGTTCCTTCTATGAAGCATGTATCAGAATGGCATTACCAAAACCTGGGGGTGGCGGGGCACATGGTGGTGTGATGATACATCACATTTGGACCACACAACACAATTTGGACCAACCAAAAAAATTCAACCACCCTACACAAACCCTGGTCAAAACTAGTTTGACCAATATTACAAAAGTTGTACATAATTCAGAAACCGTCAGAAATATACGAATCATTCAGGAGTCAATACTGAAGACAAAGCAATTATGCCAAAAGACGAAGGCAGAGGAGGAACAGGTCTTGCTATATTGCACAACAAAGCCAAATTCAACTTTTCATCGATTCCAAAATTCTGGCTGCAATTAGCACACCCTGGTCTCCTGATGTCGCAATAGTTGGCTGCTGGGAGCGGAGACACTCGACTTCCTTCTTCAACTTATCGCACTCTGTGCGAACTTTCAAGTACTTCGTCTCGAAATATTGCGCATGTTCAGCATGCAACTCCACTTCCTGTTGAAAACTTTCACAGTCACAGTTGCAATCACACTGACCAGCCTTGTCAGTGACCACACTCATCGGTGGCTGGGCGCGTAGTTCCTCGACTTCCTTCTTCAACTTCTTACACTCCGCGAGAACGTCTGAGTACCGTTTATCAAAAGAAGATTGCTCGGAACGGGCATTCTCCTCCGATATGGCACGATTTAAAATGCCCCTGCCCACGAGGTGGCGGATTTTCTTATGAAGGATGGTGTTGTGGCCCTTGATCTGGTCCAGTTTCACGGAGAATCGTGTTATCACATCCTGCATTGCAAATTCAACAGCAATGAAGTATGCAGAGTGCAGATGAGGGGGGAGAAATAAACAAATGGAGTGCCAACCTCTTCAATATGCCTGAGAGCTGCAAAGTCCTTGTCCATAGGAACCTCTTCAACTATGGAACCGCCATCCCTGGAAGAAAGACAGTTAAGTAGTTGGATCTGGCAGCCAGCAAGGAGGCGATGAAACTGCGGCACGGCAATGGAAACATACACGGCCGAAGATGCACACACGTGCACTGGCTGCTCCTCTCCCGGAGACTGAGCATTCGTCTCTGATTCTGCATTCAGGATACCAAACCTATGCAAGAGTTTGAGGTTTCTGTTCTGAAGGGTGGTGTTGTGGCCCTTTAATCTCATAATCCCTTCCTGCATGGAAAAATTCACCAGGAACGAATCAGGGATCCTTTTTCATTCACAGGATATGAAAATCATAAGATTAGGAAAAGCATAGGATTTTGTATACATTAGAGAGGGTGTATGCGCTATTTTATGGGCTATTTTGGAATGTACAAAATGAAGTCGTGTTTAATAAACCCAAATCTCATCCCTTCTTGCAGGTTATCCCTATGATTATTCACTAGATCCGTATGTTTCTTATCTCCAGCCCGAGGATCAGCAGGATATCATGGAGTCTGGGTGCAACTGACTAGAGACAGCCGCACGGGATTTTTACAGCCAGGGTGGCTGGCAGTTTCCTCATAGAATTACTTACTGATGTGTTTTTGCCTTTTTGGCACCCGCTGTTTTCTATGTTTCGTTGGTGGATCTTTGTGTCGACTCTAGCTGATCCGTGAGAAGTTGTCATAATTTGTGTATGAACTGAAGAAAGCAATAAAGCAGCCATATACATCATTTTGATGCAGAGGCTGTGATATGTCCCCCATTTCGAAAAAAGGAACAAACATAGGATATATTTCTATAAATCAAACAACTAATGTAGGGAAGAACCCATAGGATCTAAATGCTACACAATTCTTATAGAAGTCCTACGAATTAAAGAAGCCCTCATGCAGTACGGAGATGAAGAGGAAGAAAAAAAAGCAATGGATATACTTCGTATATTATAGTGCATACATTATTAATGCTCTTGAGAGCTAACAAGTGCTCATCAAACAACGGGTCCTCGATAGCTAAGTACGAAGTGGATCCTGCGGTAGAAAGCACGAGCCTGGAACCGTCGGCCCTGGAAGATGATAGCCGGTTTAGTTGGCACCGCCTGCCAGCAAGGACTCAACGAAAATCCGGCATGGCGATGGAAACATACCCAGGAGCTTCGTACCCACCAGGTTGGCGAGAAACGAGCGATTTCTCAACTTGGGTAGGAATGGCGCTGAAACCAGCCGCCATGGAAGAAAGACGGTTAAATTGTTTGATCCGCTAGCCAGCCAGAAGGCAGAGAAACTTCGGCATGGCGATGGAAACATACCGGGGAGCTACGTACCCACCATCTTGGCGAAACACGGTCGATTTCTCGGCATCGGTAGGAAGGGCGACACTTGAACGGGCGGCCCTGGAAGAAAGACGGTCAAATAGCTGGTTCTCCCGGGTAAAAAAAATAGTTGGATCTGTTTGCCTTGCTGTAATCTGCGTTCATGGGGGCAAAGAAAGCACATGGCGATAAAAACCTACCAGGACTCTTGCTGGATTACTCTGCCCTGACCCAACAAGCCCGAAGCAGACTGAGCTTGCGATGGAAGCGCAGACTGAGCTTGCGATGGAAGCGCAGACATGCCTGTCCGCCGGCGCCGCTGGTACACTTTCAAAGTCGGAGTTTGCAGGACTTTCAGCGGGATGGATTTCACCGCGGATTTAGTCTCAGACAACAACGCCTCCTTCCTCTTCTTACACTTCTTCATGTTCTTCTTAGACAACTTGTTGAACGATGGATGAATCGCTGGAGGAAGAAGGAAGGGACAAGCAGGTGGGGATAGAAGGGGTCGGTGTAGAGCTCTCCGGGGAGGGTTCCCCGGGGAGGAGGATGAAAACTGGAACGAACAGGACAGGGATGGGACTGGGCAATCTTGTCCGTCCATCCAAAATCAAAGGGCGGGAGCACATAAGACTTTGGGCCATTGACAGGCTGGTCCTGCCACAGGCGGACCCCAAGTTTCAGCGATTCAATGTCAGTGAAAAGATGGGCAATGTAAAAGAATCTTGTTCGGGGTCGGCCGCGGAAGCCAAATCTCTGTGTCCCAAAGTCTACTAGTAGTCTACTCCTATATAGGTATAGCTGCATAGCCATCATACCATTGCATTGATCGAGCTGTACGCCTTTACCACTCTGATTCAGGTACAAAATATTAGTGTTCTCTTGTCAAATCAAAGGCCATGTCAGTTTGACGAAATGGACGTTCTTTAACTCACAAACTACTCCAAGGACATCATTTACGGACTACTCAGTTCGGCAAAAAGATTCTTGAAGCCATGTACATATTTTCTGGATCGATTTAGTAATTTGCTACAACTGTAATATTATTTCCAATTTTCAGCAATTTATTTGAATTTTAGGATTTTACTTATAAATTTCGCTAATTGACATGTGTAGGAAAGATAGAAAACAACTAGTGTATGCATGACCAATTAATCTGACTAAATAAATCTTATAGTGGCCACTTTGCATCACTCAAACTGAGAGTGCATGTTAGATTCATATGATAGAATAATGGAGAATCGCTATGACATATGCCTCCTTGAATCCTACGGGAAAGAAATCTACGGGAATTGGTAGAGCTAGGTGTGTGATGGTATCATAGGAAAGACAAAGGAAATTTCTATATAGATTGAGAGTGCATAGCATAGTTGTCACATATGCATATGAATTTTTCCAAGAGGTCTAACCTCTTATTAGAAATCCCATAGGGTTGTACTAGTATAAGAAAACAATACATAGAAATTTTGGAGGATTCAATTCTTCAAATCAAACAAGCTATATAGGGGGAAAATCATATCCTTTGATTCGTACAATTTGTATAGGAGTTATGTAGGATTTGACTATAGGAGTTATGTAGGATTTGACTATAGGATTTGAATATTTGTACGGTTGTGTAATATTTCTACCCAGATCAATTCACATACCACCGGTTATGTATTTTTTGGGCTATAAAAATAGGAGGTGTGGTATATTTGATGTGTGTAGAGATAATCTCACCATCTTATAGCCACCCCTAACATTTCGAGCAAACAAAAAAAATCTATACCACTACCCACCTCTCGTCCTACACTCAATTCCTACACAACCAAACAACAAAAATTGGCTATCCCTAGCCAGGTGGTTGGGGATACTACTGTAATATCCCAGGTAATGGGGTTACAAAAATAGAGGAAACAGACCCATGCATAATAATCCGGGGAATTTTCGCGCTTTAAAGTAAAACAGTCACAGTAACTGAAGTTTCACTTGACCTTGGTGGAATTGAAGTAGCTCATCAAGTCAAGCGCTATAAACCTCAATGTGACTTTGTTAAAACCTTGTTTTGGGTAGAGATAATTTGATCTAAGGGGTTAGATCAAATGGAATTAAAAATCAACACAAGAACTTATTAATCAAGGATCAACTACTTGATCTTATTAAAGATCATAACATGATATTCCTTGCCATAACATATGAACATCCATTTAATTGGAAATCAAGTAACAATAATTGGAGAAACTATTCTTCACTCATCTTCTCCATGTCTCAAACTAATCCATGATCCTACCATGAACTTCATGGTATTCATTCTACTTTATTCTTGGAAACATAACAAGGAGATCAACTATAGAAATATATACTCCTCTATTCCATATTATTATACATCAAACCTAGAGAGGTGAGAGTTCTATAATAATTATTAGAGGAGCAATAACAAACATTGAGCTAAACCTTGGATATACATCCAAGTATTCAAATCATTATCTTTAAAAGGAACCCTAGGATATTACTCAAGATATTTCCTAGAAAGAGAACCCATCTATGTTAACCATAGATGATGGTGACCATATCATTGTCCTTGGAGAATAGCCTTAGGTTACTATTGAAGTCATTCTCAAATGAGAGAGACCATTAAGATCAATCCAAGCTTTACCTATTTAAGAATAAAGGACAACCTTTGAATTACAGTATTAGGTTGTAAACCATTTCATCTTGGAGTGGTGAGATACCCTATTATCACATGGAATAATACCATATCCATGAATTGATAAGGTGAGGAAGAGACTAACCCAATTATGCTAGACAAGTGGAACTTGAGCCTAGATACCTAAGGAGATATTAGGAGAACACCCTAAACCCTAGAATAACTATTCCTATATGAGAGAACTCAAGCTATGGTGTTACACTCAAGATAGTTGAGGCAACACTTGTACTTGAGGGAGAGAACTATCCATATGTCCTGATGATTAAATCATCATTCCTTAAGTAGAACTATAAGTTATTATCTCAGGCATTCTCCTGGGATATAAGTTGTTGAGGTAACCATATCCATTCATGATATTATAAGAAAGAAACTATGTTTAGTTGATCAAGACAATACTTAATCTTGGGAGTGAGAAACCTGATTCTTGAGAGATAACTTAGGAAGCCAAACCTTGATCATTATAAATTGTGTAATAATCATAAACCCTAAGAACTTGAGGTAGGAAATATTAAAGAATAAGATGATCATGTCTAATACATGATCATACTTTAGAGAAATGTGAGGATAAGTTAAACCCTAATATTATAAGAAGATATCAACCCTTCCATAAAATAACAAGGGAACCACTAGCAAACCTAAAACCATTTCCAATATATTAAGTAGAGAAACAACTGAATAGCAACAAACCTTGTATGGTTTAGCCCCAATAACAATCCAAATGATCTTGGATTGAATCATCCTATTAGGTGAGGAAGAGCAACCCTAGATAATTCAACAAGAGGTCCACCTACATTTAGAACCAATGCCCTATTCCAACATTAACTTATGTATCACATGGGGATCACAAGTATAATCCTAGAACCATGCCTAAGCTTGAATATGAGTAAGGGGATTATTTAGTCAACCCTGAAACGAATCAAAATAACAATTTAACCTATCTTCCAAGCCATGCCTATGTAGGTGCCACTAACTAGTGTTTCCAAATAAATAGTAGTCTCATGAGAGGAATAAGATCCACTTAAACCATATTAAACTCAGGGTTTAGAAGATGACAATAATACTTCAAAATAACCTTAAACAATTCTCCAAATCCTTATCAATCATGAGCACATGAAATAATGTCATAAGATTATATTCTCAAATGAGAAACTAAGAAATGAGATCACCATACATTAATCAATGCTTACAAGATAAAATAAGGTAAACATATCATCTATTATTATTCAAAAGTATTATAAAAACATGTTGAATCTCAAAAGAAAGAGAATGGAAATTATATATGTTGGCATACCTATTCAAAAATATCATGTATGATGAACTTATCACTACATTAGAAATCAAAAGAGCATGTCTCAAGTTGTAATTAGTATTTTGGAGAAAATTGCTATACCAAATTAATTACAAATACCTGCAAACAGAAAATTGAATTCAAAATATGAATTCAAGCAATGCAATTGAAAACAGAAAATAAAAGAAAAGAAAAGGGGATTACCAGGCTTACCTGTGCGGCCAAGCCAGCACAGCAGCCGACCAAGCCCAGTACCTAGCCCAACAGCAGCCCACCAGAAGACCCAAACCAACCAACATACCGATTCCTCTTGCTTTAGAATTCGTGCGAGGAGAGACGATGGCTTCTTCTTCCTCTGCCTGCTCGACAACACGACGCCGACGGGACCTCGTCACCCCCGTCATCCTTGACTGTGCCGGACGCCATTGACCATGCCAAAGCCGATACAAGGATCACTGCGTCCGTGCTTATCCCAAACGCGCCACGATTCGTGCCCAGATCATGTTCGCCGACAGCACCGCATCCCGGCCGTCTCCGTCGATGCGCCGTCGTTGCCGACATCACCCCGGCCAATAAATACGCGGAGAGGATCACCCGAAACCCTAGCTACCCCAAACGCCCCTCCGTTCTCTTGGAATTCCTCTCTACTTTCCGATTTTGTCCGGAGACTGTCGCCGGCGTCGGAGAAGAATCCGACGATAGGAACCTCCCCAGTATCCGTGATGAGGTCTAGCAGATGCGCCTTGACGCGTAGAGTCTCGTGCGGAAGCACGCATCTAGGGGAGCAAGGTGGGAGTCCAATTCATCGATTCCCTTTCGCAGTTCATCTCCGGTCTCGGAGGGATTGAGCTCGTTTCAGCTCCCGATCGACGCCATCGACCATCTAGGAAGACTCAGGGTAAGGTGGTGCGTCTATATCATCCTTTATTTCGTCAAATAATCAAGTGTAGCTCGAATTCGATAGTTGGCCGGAGTTACTCTGCCGCGGGCTTGTTCTCCGGCGAGGCTCCGGTGGCCATTCGGGAAAACCAAGATCACCACGGTACTCAGCGAGTCGCGGGGGTCCGATAGAACCTAGCCGCGCGTCCTGGGGCGCCGTAAACCGGCGGCGCCGCCGCACGCAGCCTCGCCGGCGTTTAAAACGCCGGTAGGGTCAAACCTCCGGTCAACTTTGACTGGTCGCTGCTCACATGGCAGCCGACGTGTCACGACCCCATAGGTCGGTGACTAGGGTTAGGTAGGCCACGGTACAAACGTGTTTTCCATTTAGTTTTAAAATTCCATAAAGTCTTGAAACTTTGCAAATGCATAAAAAAATCATTATAACTCAGAAAAATACAATTAAGATATCAAAATGTTCCTAAAAATAAAATCTATCCAATAAAAATATAATATGAAATTTTTATTTTTAATAAAAATTCAATTATTTAATACTTGTTTATTAAGCCTTTTCCTTTATTTCTAAATACAATTAAAAATTCAGAAATTAAGAAAACATTTATGAAATAAATAAAACCAGTAAGAAAATAAATAAAACATGAAAAGTAATTTTCTTTATTTGTTATTTTGTTAAATCCTTATTAGAGATTTAAACCCGGATTAATAATTAACATAAATATTAAAATCTTTAAAAATAGAAAAAATGCTAAATCCTATAGCAATTTTTATTTCAAAATTATTAATAACTCCAATTTTCTTAATGAAGTTATTAATCCTAGAATTATAGGGTAATTAGGAAACCCTAGTTCCTTTATAAACCAAATGATAACCTCATAATTTTATGTGGAACCCTAAAACCCTAATTCAATTATGCACAAACCCTAGTTCCATTATTACATGTGAACCCTAAATTGCTTATAAACCTAAACCTAGATTAGAATATGTGATCATGTACTTACTTCTGATCCACAGGACCATAATTAACAATTAAATACTTGTTATGTCCACATAAAATGTAGGAGCTCTATTATCAATCATTTAGTATTCCATATATGCATCCCTATCCAACATGGTTGATCAAATAGGGTCAACCAAATGCAAACCCTAGCTCATATCCTTAGAATAATCATCCTTAAGTAACTTTAATTAGCATCACACCATGGTGATGAACCCTAATAACAACCATGCCCAGTATCTTGCATTACCTAACCATACTCCACTAAACCCTATTAGTGTGAGATAATTATTAATCATCCTATTTAGGAAACCACCATTCCTTACTTAGTAGATCCAATAGGAAACTCTAGATACCAACCTTAATTGAGATACTTCTTATTACTTAAGAAGTATGTTCTTCAAAAGTTATTCCTTTGAAGTAAATAAGAATCATCATCAACCCTGCCTAATAGGACCTATAGCCAATAACCAGCTATCACCAGCAAGGTATACCAACCTTGATAGCAACTATTTATAATAAATTGCTCAAGATGCCTAGGCTTAACTCAACCTTACAAACCCTTGGTGTTGATGAATCCAACTTGGTTGTGATCCATCTAATACTTACTCCAGCAACTACATGAAACCATAGTCAACCATAGAACCCCAACCTAATTATCATACTTGTTCTTTATTAATGAATATGTTCTTTAAAAGTTATTCTTTTAAAATATATAATAAGTAATCATCAACCTTGCACTATAGTACTTAAAATTGACAACTTCTCTTTACTTATTATACAACTACTACTCCTTGGTGTGTATGATTGTTACTATGCATTTTACCACTTGCTTATGATTCTAAAACAACAAAACCCTAATAAGAACCTTGTTTGTGGAATCACTCTAAAAGTGTAACACACCCTAAACAAATCACTACAACTCACTAATCCTAAATCATCGGGGTTAGGTCACGCTTAGAGCGATTGCATCTCATACTTATGCATTATTGCATACTTGCCAATCTTTTATACATCGTCCTTATCGGACGATGATGCTATTTCAGAATTTGGAGTTATTGCGTATCGAAGACCTTGTCTGCATAATCTTGCAGCCAAGAAAGGCAAGTTCATCGCTTGCTCATGTCATTTGAGTATTTTTACCAAATTACTTGCAAAGTACTATACTTATCACTCTTGCATAAAAATCAAAAATACTATTTTCATAACTATGAATATGACTATGTGGTGGGCAATGGAACCATGGTATGTGTTGATATGGTGGAGGTTCCATTGCACGGGTTTATATCCATCTAGGATTAAACAACAAATGTCGTCCAGTGATTCTTGTGCCGTAATACCCGTGTTAACCATAAGATCTGGAATGGGACAGAGTAGTCAAAAGTGTTTCCACCTCTCGTACATCAACGGACGCGCTTTACCGTAGACACTTGTATCTGTCAGGGGCAAGCGGTAGGCTGGGGAAGCCTTAAGTCCCCACGGCATAGTCCGTAGACACTTGTCGCTCGAAGAACAAGCGGTAGGCTGGGGAAGCCTTAAGTTCCCCACGGTATTGCGGTCTATGATGGGTTGCAGCTACCGGCGTAGGAGTGTATGGTAGAGCCCAGCACTGTCGTCGTGGTCGGGGTCCACCTTGAAATCTACAGGAATAATGGGACCGGCGTGGACCCAGGGTCGGGGCATGCAACAAAGGGTGGGTGTTCGAGGTAGCGGAGGAACATGATTGACTAGGACCTTATACCGGGCCTCACACCAAAGGAAGTGTGGACAGGAATGTACACCTGGTTGGCACCAAGGTTAAGATCTCTTATGGGTAAAGCAACACACCTCTGCAGAGTGTAACGAACTGTGACCAGTCACTCCCTGTTCCGGGATTTGGAACTGCGAACGCTGCCGGAAAGGAACTCCATGAAGTTCTAGTCAACCGGTGAAGGCTGACGGACATAGCTCTTCAGAATAAAAGCAACCTTTTGAAGAAATGTTTACAAAAACATGCATTGCCTATGACTTTCTGGTCTATGGTGTAGCTAGTGCATTAAACACCTCTTTCCTATAATGAACTTGTTGAGTACGCTCGTACTCATCCCACTCTTAAATCCCCTGCTTAGATATGAAGGCATCGAAGGAGGATCTACAGAGCAACTCGAAGGCCGAGGAGTCAACAACTACTTCAAGGAACAGGACCATGTCAGGAGAGTCAGATATCACATTCAACAAGGAGAAAACCTAGATTAGCAATAGAAAGGAACTAGCTTCCTAAACCTAGCTCCTATTTAGCTAGAATCTATTCTTAGCCTCTATAGCTAGTTAAATACTCTACAAATAGAGTTCGTGATAGGATTAGACTACGAGTCGTTCTTCTGGAGTTTATTTGCAGATTTACCTCATTGTAAAGTAGGAGGTTGTGCTGATCTTATGTAACAGAGTCAATGTTGTAATTCTATAGACATACCTTGGACCCGCATATGTTTCTGTTGTACCACTCTGAGCGATATAATACTAGTGGAACGGTGTTTCATTGGTGTTATATCAGACTTGCATACTACACCATGCAGTGGTATGCCGGGTCACCACAGTTGGTATCAGAGCAAATGCTTTGACCTTAGGATTAAAACCCTTTAAAGGAGACCTATAGGATTGGTAGTGTCTATAGGAAGTTGTCTTAGTTAAACCAAATACTTTTATGACTTGAGATGGGTATTCACTTGAGAATAATCCTGACACACTTGAGTCAACATTTCTTACCTATCTTTCCTAAGTGAAGTTAGCTAATCCCAAGTATGTGGAACACCATTAAGTCCTTAAAATCATAGATGACTAGACCACAGTTGGTATACAATACATGGTAGTCCAAAGAGAGGATACAACCATAAGGAAGATATCCTATTGGAAGATGTATACCAACACATGTTTTGTTTAAATAAGATATCCTACTAGAAGAGGATACCAATACAAGTAATGGGTAAGTAACCTATCCAAACTTGTAGAACAACTGATACTAAGTAATCAGTATAAGTTACATGAGGTAGTATATACCATGATGAGTCAATCATGGGAGGTAAGGAAGAGAGATAGGAATAAAATATATCTATTTACAGGGTAGAGTTGTAAATCATATATGATTCACCTGAGAATCATTATGTGATGGATTAAAACATCATAAATAATTAGAAGGAGAACAATAAGAAGCCAGTTGTTCAATAATAGTGCAAGAATTGTGTTCCAAAACCATGGGAAGTGTGCCAAGCACATCATGTCCATAGTCTTATGATAGTATAAACACTTGGAAGTATAAGATATATTCCAATAGTCATGTGTTTAGAGTAGCCATGTTAGAAACAAAAGATATCATGGGAGACAGTCCTCAACAAAATAGAAGTGAAGCTAATACTTCCAAAGAACTTTAGGTCAACCACAACTATTCCAGACCACTTTGTTTCAAGTTTATCTCATTGCAATTGTGCAATTAAGGTAAATGTTGAGACAAATAGTAGAATGCCCTATATTCGTGCTAAGTATCACGATATAAACCTATCTTATGTGGTGTTATATACTACACATCAGAGCCTGATGTTTAGAGATGTCTTACTCAACTATTATATTCAGGCTTATGATGGTGTGTATTATAAGCACAAAGCTGAATCTTCTTGAATTTTATTGGATTTTCATTGTTTGACTAGATCCATACATGAAGTTTGACTTTGATATGCAAGTGCATGTTGCAATATCAAGCTCTTACTTGATGTTATAGATCTAGAGGGTAATGGTATACGTGTGAGGAAGTGACGAATTCTGAAGATCTTGAAGACAAGATGAAGGATCATCAGAAAAAGGAGCAAAGTTGTGGGAAGCAACCACAATAGTCTGAAGGAAGTACCAATCCAAAACTCGTGCTTTACCTCATCAGAGGAGTACTTTAGTACATAAGAAGCATGAAGGTCAGAAATATGATGATTATGGTGAAGCTGAAGCAGATCCATAGTCAATATAAAAGAGGGAATGCATGGGAAATCACTTAAGATACTATATTCATAGTGTCAGCTAGTGGTTTTCTTGCAAAATAAACCCTGAATGAAGGAAGATGATATATGAAACCATAGCAGATATAAGAAAACCACAGTTGGTATCAGAAGACCACAGTTGGTATAGGATCAATACTGCGAGGTAAAGTAGAAGATGTCCTGACCAATTGGTCAAAACCTATAATAGAGTCCAATTTTAGATAATGAATAGCCACAATTGGTATCAAGTAGTCCATAATTGGATTATTCGTACCAAGAAGTTGTGAACAAATAAAAATTTTGTCAGCCAAATAACTATAACCTATAAACATTCAGTCGAAGGATTCATGTTGGATGTCCACAATTGAGTGGATACACCACAAATATTCTTCGCAAGACTTTAGAAGAGTACAAACCATAAGCTGGACCCAGACCAATATTCTAACCCTGAGTCCAATGGTTGGAAGAAAAGGAGTTGAAGACCATAAGAAAACTCCAAGGGGTAGAGCAAATATTGAGTTGGATGTACAATGACTCAATACTTTGAGAAAAATAAAAGAAGGTCTGCACTGAGAGGAAGTTCAATCTTATTTTCATAAGATTTTTGAACACTACTTTCAGAAGAATATCAGACCAGAAGCCGAGGTTCATACCTCGAGGAAGTGAGACTTGGAATATAACTTGAGAAAGCGAGCAGTATTTACTCAGAAGTACGAAATCTCAAGTAAGTCAATCATAAAGAAGTTGGACGAAGAAAATACCGTAGACCAAATACAGCTCATGAAGGCCAAAGACCGAAGGAGATTGACCATACCAAAACTAAAGTCCATTTGAAAGATTCCTTTCATGGAACCTAAAGGAACCAAAATAGTTAGAGGTATCAACTATAATCCATTCTTAGTGAAATAAATAAACCATCAAGACCATTCCATGGTAAGTACCTTACCAAGTACCATTATTGCACTTTCGGTAGTAAGGGAAAACAAAGACCTATTAAGCAATTAGGAGTTTATTATCAAATTAGACTTCAAATAAGACCAGCAGCACCAGAAGAAGTCTCAATCATTGAATCTTCAATGAGAAAGGAAACAAGCTTATAGAGTTGGAAGAAATCAAAGAATCAAAGTAAGAACCATGGTTCAGAGACAAACCATAATGGATTCCAGGAAGAATCTGGACAAGGGATATATTCAATTATATCCAGTAAGATCAATACGGAGTTCGAGAAAAGATATAGTCTGCACAAGTCAGATCCACACTCCGGAAACGTGAGAGAGATCAAACTTCGAGGACGAAGTTTAGTTTAAGGGGTAGAGACTGTAATATCCCAGGTAATGGGGTTACAAAAATAGAGGAAACAGATGTGTGCATTGCATTCATGCATAGAAAATCTGGGGAATTTTCGCGCTTTAAAGTAACAGTCACAGTAACTGAAGTTTCACTTGACCTTGGTGGAATTGAAGTAGCTCATCAAGTCAAGCGCTATAAACCTCAATGTGACTTTGTTAAAACCTTGTTTTGGGTAGAGATAATTTGATCTAAGGGGTTAGATCAAATGGAATTAAAAATCAACACAAGAACTTATTAATCAAGGATCAACTACTTGATCTTATTAAAGATCATAACATGATATTCCTTGCCATAACATATGAACATCCATTTAATTGGAAATCAAGTAACAATAATTGGAGAAACTATTCTTCACTCATCTTCTCCATGTCTTAAACTAATCCATGATCCTACCATGAACTTCATGGTATTCATTGTACTTTATTCTTGGAAACATAACAAGGAGATCAACTCTAGAAATATATACCCTTCTCTATTCCATATTATTATACATTAAACCTAGAGAGGTGAGAGTTCTATAATAATTATTAGAGGAGCAATAACAAACATTGAGCTAAACCTTGGATATACATCCAAGTATTCAAATCATTATCTTTAAAGGAACCCTAGGATATTACTCAAGATATTTCCTAGAAGAGAGAACCCATCTATGTTAACCATAGATGATGGTGACCATATCATTGTCCTTGGAGAATAGCCTTAGGTTACTATTGAAGTCATTCTCAAATGAGAGAGACCATTAAGATCAATCCAAGCTTTACCTATTTAAGAATAAAGGACAACCTTTGAATTACAGTATTAGGTTGTAAACCATTTCATCTTGGAGTGGTGAGATACCCTATTATCACATGGAATAATACCATATCCATGAATTGATAAGGTGAGGAAGAGACTAACCCAATTATGCTAGACAAGTGGAACTTGAGCCTAAATACCTAAGAAGATATTAGGAGAACACCCTAAACCCTAGAATAACTATTCCTAGATGAGAGAACTCAAGCTATGGTGTTACACTCAAGATAGTTGAGGCAACACTTGTACTTGAGGGAGAGTATTATCCATATGTCCTGATGATTAAATCATCATTCCTTAAGTAGAACTATAAGTTACTATCTCAGGCATTCTTCTGGGATATAAGTTGTTGAGGTAACCATATCCATTCATGATATTATAAGAAAGAAACTATGTTTAGTTGATCAAGACAATACTTAATCTTGGGAGTGAGAAACCTGATTCTTGAGAGATAACTTAGGAAGCCAAACCTTGATCATTATAAATTGTGTAATAATCATAAACCCTAAGAACTTGAGGTAGAGATATTAAAGAATAAGATGATCATGTCTAATACATGATCATACTTTAGAGAATGTGAGGATAAGTTAAACCCTAATATTATAAGAAGATATCAACCCTTCCATAAAATAACAAGGGAACCACTAGCAAACCTAAAACCATTTCCAATATATTAAGTAGAGAAACAACTGAATAGCAACAAACCTTGTATGGTTTAGCCCCAATAACAATCCAAATGATCTTGGATTGAATCATCCTATTATTGGTGAGGAATAGCAACCCTAGATAATTCAACAAGAGATCCACCTACATTTAGAACCAATGCCCTATTCCAACATTAACTTATGTATCACATGGGGATCACAAGTATAATCCTAGAACCATGCCTAAGCTTGAATATGAGTAAGGGGATTATTTAGTCAACCCTGAAACGAATCAAAATAACAATTTAACCTATCTTCCAAGCCATGCCTATGTAGGTGCCACTAACTAGTGTTTCCAAATAAATAGTAGTCTCATGAGAGGAATAAGATCCACTTAAACCATATTAAACTCAGGGTTTAGAAGATGACAATAATACTTCAAAATAACCTTAAACAATTCTCCAAATCCTTATCAATCATGAGCACATGAAATAATGTCATAAGATTATATTCTCAAATGAGAAACTAAGAAATGAGATCACCATACATTAATCAATGCTTACAAGATAAAATAAGGTAAACATATCATCTATTATTATTCAAAAGTATTATAAAAACATGTTGAATCTCAAAAGAAAGAGAATGGAAATTATATATGTTGGCATACCTATTCAAAAATATCATGTATGATGAACTTATCACTACATTAGAAATCAAAAGAGCATTTCTCAAGTTGTAATTAGTATTTTGGAGAAAATTGCTATACCAAATTAATTACAAATACCTGCAAACAGAAAATTGAATTCAAAATATGAATTCAAGCAATGCAATTGAAAACAGAAAATAAAAGAAAGAAAAGGGGATTACCAGGCTTACCTGTGCGGCCAAGCCAGCACAGCAGCCAGCCAAGCCCAGTACCTAGCCCAACCCACCGAAGACCCAAACCAACCAACATACCGATTCCTCTTGCTTTAGAATTCGTGCGAGGAGAGACGATGGCTTCTTCTTCCTCTGCCTGCTCGACAACACGACGCCGACGGGACCTCGTCACCCCCGTCATCCTTGACTGTGCCGGACGCCATTGACCATGCCAAAAGCCGATACAAGGATCACTGCGTCCGTGCTTATCCCAAACGCGCCACGATTCGTGCCCAGATCATGTTCGCCGACAGCACCGCATCCCGGCCGTCTCCGTCGATGCGCCGTCGTTGCCGACATCACCCCGGCCAATAAATACGCGGAGAGGATCACGAAACCCTAGCTACCCCAAACGCCCTCCGTTCTCTTGGAATTCCTCTCTACTGATTTTGTCCGGAGACTGTCGCCGGCGTCGGAGAAGAATCCGACGATAGGAACCTCCCCAGTATCCGTGATGAGGTCTAGCAGATGCGCCTTGACGCGTAGAGTCTCTGTGCGGAAGCACGCATCTAGGGGAGCAAGGTGGGAGTCCAATTCATCGATTCCCTTTCGCAGTTCATCTCCGGTCTCGGAGGGATTGAGCTCGTTTCAGCTCCCGATCGACGCCATCGACCATCTAGGAAGACTCGGGGGTAAGGTGGTGCGTCTATATCATCCTTTATTTCGTCAAATAATCAAGTGTAGCTCGAATTCGATAGTTGGCCGGAGTTACTGCCGCGGGCTTGTTCTCCGGCGAGGCTCCGGTGGCCATTCGGAAAACCAAGATCACCACGGTACTCAGCGAGTCGCGGGGGTCCGATAGAACCTAGCCGCGCGTCCTGGGGCGCCGTAAACCGGCGGCGCCGCCGCACGCAGCCTCGCCGGCGTTTAAAACGCCGGTAGGGTCAAACCTCCGGTCAACTTTGACTGGTCGCTGCTCACATGGCAGCCGACGTGTCACTGACCCCATAGGTCAGTGACTAGGGTTAGGGTAGGCCACGGTACAAACGTGTTTTCCATTTAGTTTTAAAATTCCATAAAGTGCTGAAACTTTGCAAATGCATAAAAAAATCATTATAACTCAGAAAAATACAATTAAGATATCAAAATGTTCCTAAAAATAAAATCTATCCAATAAAAATATAATATGAAATTTTTATTTTTAATAAAAATTCAATTATTTAATACTTGTTATTTAAGCCTTTTCCTTTATTTCTAAATACAATTAAAAATTCAGAAATTAAGAAAACATTTATGAAATAAATAAAACCAGTAAGAAAATAAATAAAACATGAAAAGTAATTTTCTTTATTTGTTATTTTTGTTAAATCCTTATTAGAGATTTAAACCCGGATTAATAATTAACATAAATATTAAAATCTTTAAAAATAGAAAAAATGCTAAATCCTATAGCAATTTTTATTTCAAAATTATTAATAACTCCAATTTTCTTAATGAAGTTATTAATCCTAGAATTATAGGGTAATTAGGAAACCCTAGTTCCTTTATAAACCAAATGATAACCTCATAATTTTATGTGGAACCCTAAAACCCTAATTCAATTATGCACAAACCCTAGTTCCATTATTACATGTGAACCCTAAATTGCTTCTAAACCTAAACCTAGATTAGAATATGTGATCATGTACTTACTTCTGATCCACAGGACCATAATTAACAATTAAATACTTGTTATGTCCACATAAAATGTAGGAGCTCTATTATCAATCATTTAGTATTCCATATATGCATCCCTATCCAACATGGTTGATCAAATAGGGTCAACCAAATGCAAACCCTAGCTCATATCCTTAGAATAATCATCCTTAAGTAACTTTAATTAGCATCACACCATGGTGATGAACCCTAATAACAACCATGCCCAGTATCTTGCATTACCAACCATACTCCACTAAACCCTATTAGTGTGAGATAATTATTAATCATCCTATTTAGGAAACCACCATTCCTTACTTAGTAGATCCAATAGGAAAGCCTAGATACCACACTATTCATTGAGATACTTCTTATTACTTAAGAAGTATGTTCTTCAAAAGTTATTCCTTTGAAGTAAACAGAGAATCATCATCAACCCTGCTTAATAGGACCTATAGCCAATAACCAGCTATCACCAGCAAGGTATACCAACCTTGATAGCAACTATTTATAATAAATTGCTCAAGATGCCTAGGCTTAACTCAACCTTACAAGCCCTTGGTGTTGATGAATCCAACTAGGTTGTGATCCATCTAATACTTACTCCAGCAACTACATGAAACCATAGTCAACCATAGAACCCCAACCTAATTATCATACTTGTTCTTTATTAATGAATATGTTCTTTAAAAGTTATTCTTTTAAAATATATAATAAGTAATCATCAACCTTGCACTATAGTACTTAAAATTGACAACTTCTCTTTACTTATTATACAACTACTACTCCTTGGTGTGTATGATTGTTACTATGCATTTTACCACTTGCTTATGATTCTAAAACAACAAAACCCTAATAAGAACCTTGTTTGTGGAATCACTCTAAAAGTGTAACACACCCTAAACAAATCACTACAACTCACTAATCCTAAATCATCGGGGTTAGGTCACGCTTAGAGCGATTGCATCTCATACTTATGCATTATTGCATACTTGCCAATCTTTTATACATCGTCCTTATCGGACGATGATGCTATTTCAGAATTTGGAGTTATTGCGTATCGAAGACCTTGTCTGCATAATCTTGCAGCCAAGAAAGGCAAGTTCATCGCTTGCTCATGTCATTTGAGTATTTTTACCAAATTACTTGCAAAGTACTATACTTATCACTCTTGCATAAAAATCAAAAATACTATTTTCATAACTATGAATATGACTATGTGGTGGGCAATGGAACCATGGTATGTGTTGATATGGTGGAGGTTCCATTGCACGGGTTTATATCCATCTAGGATTAAACAACAAATGTCGTCCAGTGATTCTTGTGCCGTAATACCCGTGTTAACCATAAGATCTGGAATGGGACGGAGTAGTCAAAAGTGTTTCCACCTCTCGTACATCAACGGACGCGCTTTACCGTAGACACTTGTATCTGTCGGGGCAAGCGGTAGGCTGGGGAAGCCTTAAGTCCCCACGGCATAGTCCGTAGACACTTGTCGCCCGAAGAACAAGCGGTAGGCTGGGGAAGCCTTAAGTTCCCCACGGTATTGCGGTCTATGATGGGTTGCAGCTACCGGCGTAGGAGTGTATGGTAGAGCCCAGCACATCGTCGTGGTCGGGGTCCACCTTGAAATCTACAGGAATAATGGGACCGGCGTGGACCCAGGGTCGGGGCATGCAACAAAGGGTGGGTGTTCGAGGTAGCGGAGGAACATGATTGACTAGGACCTTATACCGGGCCTCACACCAAAGGAAGTGTGGACGGGAATGTACACCTGGTTGGCACCAAGGTTAAGATCTCTTATGGGTAAAGCAACACACCTCTGCAGAGTGTGAGTGACCAGTCCTCTCCCTGTTCGGGATTTGGAACTGCGAACGCTGAAAGGAACTCCATGAAGTTCTAGTCAACCGGTGAAGGCTGACGGACATAGCTCTTCAGAATAAAAGCAACCTTTTGAAGAAATGTTTACAAAAACATGCATTGCCTATGACTTTCTGGTCTATGGCTGTAGCTAGTGCATTAAACACCTCTTTCCTATAATGAACTTGTTGAGTACGCTCGTACTCATCCCACTCTTAAATCCCCTGCTTAGATATGAAGGCATCGAAGGAGGATCTACAGAGCAACTCGAAGGCCGAGGAGTCAACAACTACTTCAAGGAACAGGACCATGTCAGGAGAGTCAGATATCACATTCAACAAGGAGAAAACCTAGATTAGCAATAGAAAGGAACTAGCTTCCTAAACCTAGCTCCTATTTAGCTAGAATCTATTCTTAGCCTCTATAGCTAGTTAAATACTCTACAAATAGAGTTCGTGATAGGATTAGACTACGAGTCGTTCTTCTGGAGTTTATTTGCAGATTTACCTCATTGTAAAGTAGGAGGCTGTGATGATCTTATGTAACAGAGTCAATGTTGTAATTCTATAGACATACCTTGGACCCGCATATGTTTCTGTTGTACCACTCTGAGCGATATAATACTAGTGGAACGGTGTTTCATTGGTGTTATATCAGACTTGCATACTACACCATGCAGTGGTATGCCGGGTCACCACACTTCTATCATAAACCTATCTCCTAAACCAAACAACCCCTAATATGGAGGGAAGGAAAACCTAGTATCTGATACTGTACAAAAACACATAAAGCAATCTGGAACCGTCCACATAGAATCAACGGGCCAGAGCAGATGCCTTCTTTGGGAAGGGTCTTGCGCGGAAGCCAAGGAATCCTCTGCGTCGACAATCTGGTGTAGCAGTAAAATACACCATCATAGCGGAACATTGATGGAGTCACTACAATGCGTCCGAATCCGGGTATAGTCTTGTCATATCAATGGCCATGTCAGTTTCTCCAGATATAATCTATCCGTTAGCTAGTACTACTACTCTAGAGGCTGACGCCACATGCAGAAGTTGTACAGTACTACGACTACTATCGAGTATCGACTAGTCCGATCACGTCCAGGTCCCAACTACTCAAAAATGGCCGTAAAGAAAATGCAGAAGTAGGATGGGGCCACGACAAAAGACATACATCTATTTATGGACAGAGGTAGTATCATATCAGCATGCATTAGCATCTCATTTGCAACTAGTTGCACTCGCATCCTATTATCGGATATCACACTTCTGCACTTTTAAAAAATATGAAGAAAAACAAAACTGGGACACATATTATGTTGTGTATTGCTCCACAGGTCACAGATGAGTATGTAAAAAAAATTCTAGCTTGCACAAAAAAGACAAATGATATGTGAATAGTTAAGGAATATTATTCACTTTGGTCTTTTCTTTTTTCCACAGCTCACATATGGTCACTTTTTGAAACAAATGTTTAGATGTGCGAAAGATACAACATAACCCGTGACTATGATTTGAATTTACATTTTTTTACAAACTCGAAATGTGACATCCGACAATAAGATGAGGGATCAACTAGTTGCGAAATGTTTGCACTCCTGACCATGCATCTGAATCTATCTACTAGACTACTACAACAACATACAAAATGCACCAGTTTTGAACTAGACATGTAACAGCAGTACTAACCGTTGGTTTCCAAAATCTAACGCTTGTGATTAGAGGGATTCGCGTCAAGAGATACCACAACAGCATACACTTCTTTCTAGAACCATCATGTAGCCATTATGTAGAAGAAGAAAAAAGCAGGGTCACACCAATATCACACGTCCCACTCGATAGTAAGAAAGGTTCCAAGTTATTGTTCCCATTTCTCAACTGGTCATACCTTTTTCGATGGTGTAACCTACGTAGTATAAGTTATATATTAGTTGTATGGAAAGTTTGAGCAACATTTAGAACATAATTTTGTACTCCTAATTGGTCCAACATGCATGCTAAGATTGGGGTCTTCACCTTGAAACGGCGAGCGCCGAAAAGCGGGTCAAAATCGCCCAGATCCTCGAAGATATCTACAGGCGCAGCCGCTGTATGAGAGACGGAGTGGGAAACGAGTGGGGCGATGTATGAGAGACGGAGTGGGGGTGTAGTATGTACTATAGTAAGACGGCGAGACGGCGAGGTCAGAGTGATTAAGACTAGTCACAATGGGAAGTACGTAGTACGTAGTATCATACACTACTAGTTTGTGATACTACCTCCACAATGCATAGTATCATAATATGGTTCATACTTATGTCATATTTAAAGTTTTGTAGAATCTCAATGCAAATGTGTGTACATGATGTATTTGTCATGAAGTTTTCTAAGTTTTCTAGGTTTATGTGTTATAATACTACTCTCATCTCTCACCTGATAATTGATGTGACACATTAGATTTTTGCCAACATGGCATGTATGATACTACTTACGAGCCTTAAAAGCACTTTTTTGTGATGTTGATCAAATTGTACTCTAAAATTGTCACTGGACAACAGGTCGGCCTATTGCAAACTTGTTTGAATGAGCTAAAATAGTTAGAAATCTAGAAAATTTGTCACTTCAATGAATTTTCATCCTATAACGTTTACTTAATTTGAAAAACGAATGGGGACGTTTGCCATAATGGGACAATCATTTCTACAAAAAAGAATAAGATGGAAAGTCTCGCAATGTTATTTATCATGACAACATTGACAATGTCACAACCGTGGGGTGATTAGGGAATCCACTCCGCTAGAAAAAACAAACTTATATAAGGCATGTGTGGCAATGCAGTTTGTCTACCTTATACACATATCTCGATGTGTAGCTATATATGGATTTTATTTTCCAACTTTAGATGATCAGTTTATAGTTCACCATTTAATTAGATTCATAATTTTTGGGAATAAAATACTTGGAGGTACCCTGCAAGTGTGGTACCACAAACAAAGCCCAAACATGGGTCCCAATAGTACAACATTGCGCGCATATATAGGAAGTTTGAGCAAATTTGAAACCAACCAAATGAGGTAGAAACAAATCAAAAAAAAGTTGTGAAACATGTGCATGGAGCCATCACATGACATGTACTTACTACTAACAAGTAAAAAATATAAAACCCTATCATACATAGAGGTTTGGGGTGAAGAGTTATTATTCACACACATATAGAATAAATATGGACTACTTTTGGCTTTCTACCCATTAATTTGAGCAAGCTTCATGCAGTGTCCACTTCAAACTTGACAACATTGGAACCATAGCTGCTTGAGTTCGCCTCGCTAGCCTCTTCCCATATGTAAGCTTAATTAATTGGTTACACTACGAAAACCACAGTCAACTTCTGAATAATGCATGCATTGCCCCCCTTTTGCACATATGCAACTTTGCAAAGTAGGGATTTTTGGTTTACCACACATTAGTGTGTTGTTTTCTTTTTATTAGGACCCATGTTTGGTAGCCACATTTTTCCAAAGCCAAAGTGTGGTTAGCCAAAAAAAAAAGCTAGTATGGCTAGCCACCAAATTGTGGCTTAAAATATTAAAGCCAAACTTTGTCAAAACTTTGTAAAAAAAAGTTGAGTCTATGACAAATGGACCATATATACATGCAATGAAGTGTGATAAGCCAAATTGTGGCAAAAACCAAACACATGCCAAATAAACTATATGCATGGCTGCCAAATTTTGGCTTCTTGACAAATTGTGGCTAGGAACCAAACATGCCCTTGCTGGCCAAAGGGGTCCAAATATGTGTTTTGTTTATTCGCTATCATGTGCAGTGTGTGCACAATACCACAAATCAAAATTTCACGGGTAGGCCAAACATGCATGCATGGTAGGCGAATCGCCATTTCGAAGGCTAATTTGTCAAACTAGCTTACCATGAAACCATCATTTGTACTCCAATTAATTAAGTTCGGATATGAATGGTGGTCATCAACCAAACTAATAAGAATTCAAAATTTGGGATGATATAGGGATGTGCCCTATTGTTGTGGAATCAGAAAACATTAATTAGCCAACGAAAATGTGGGTTGCATCCAAGTATAGTAACTCACAAAGTCGATTGCCAAGAAGTTTTTGCCTAAATTTGAAAAAAGCCAAAAATGAGGTTCAAACTTATTGAAATCAGCAAGCAAGGCAATCACGAAGTCACCAATTACTACTTTTATCTAGGAAAAATAACAAACATGATGGCATGCAAATATTCTTGAGAAGCAGAATCATTCTGTAAATATATATTTTTGGAACCATGCATGTTGGACATTGATTCTCTTCTTGCCACATGGGTGAGCTAGCTTGGTTACCGCAAGAACCATGCATGGCGAACTTTCGAATCATGACCCCTTTTTTAAGAGATCAATGAAAAACTTCTTATTTTCGACTATACTTTGCCAAATACAGTTTTTTTGGTTTTCCACATAAAGTCTTTTCATTTTTATTGGCCGAATTAAGGGGGGCAAAATTAAAAGGATGTATTTGTGAAGTGGCTACCGCGTGTATTGCGCACACTACCACCTATACAATTTTCACAAGCGGGTGACATGGTTGGATGGCCATGCATTTCCATGGTTTGTTGGATTATCTCATCATGTAGTATATAATAAATTAATTTTGTAAATATTTTTCAATTCAAGTATTAACGATGGTTATATTACAACTCAAATAAATTGGGAAAATACTGGGATTCGCCTCCCTAGAATCAATCTTGCCCGTCCATTTCCTATCAACTGACTATAGGGAGTACTAGATTTAAATGGCGGTTGGAGTTAATTCCTCAACCTCATCGCAGTATTATTCCCATCTGTCCCCACTAAACAACCCCTGGCGGTTCGTTCTCCCCTGCATTTCGGCAAGTTCCAAAAAACCCCATTGTTTGCAGTTGCTCTCCCTCCCTCCCCCTCAATCCCTCCGATCAGTTCGACGTGCTTCAGCGCTGCCATGGCCGACGGCGGCCTGTTTACGCTGAAGAGGAGCGTCGTTCCCCATGGGACGACCAAGGTGAACGTGGTCTACACGAATGACCCTTCCGTTCTCGAGCACACCCTCAAGATGTACGAACAAAAGCTACTAGAGGACAGGCCCAGGTTCGTCGGCCTCGACCTAGAATACACTGCGGACCAAGTAAGTACCGCCGTCGTTCAGTTGGCCATGGACGACCACGTCCTGGTGTACCATTTCTGCAGGTATGTTCTTCACATGCCTTCCTTTATCCTTTTGTTTTTTAATATAGAAACTCTTCCTTTATCTTGGATCTGCTTTTTTATTTCGAAATAGACTAGGTTCTAACTTGTATGAAAACACGAACAAACTAACTTGTATGAAAAATGTGGTCTGGAACGTAATATCCAACATACTTGTATAATTTTTTTGGATTGACCACGATATCTAGTTTCATGATTTTGGTACTCAAAATTTGCACAAATTTCATGTACTCATACTCACCGATAATCGGCATGGATGTCAAGATATTAACATATAGTAACTGAATCTTAACTTGACACTTAAATAATTAGATCATATAGTCGCAACAATAATTCATGTTATTTTGATGTGTATCACTGATGCAAAATCATTGTTTCACTGCAACAAGTATACAGTTTACTGGAAGAAAAATATGTGTACTATTTCAGCATATACGATCTTACAAGATTGATTTGTGTTAACATGCAGGAGTCCTGATAATCTGGCACTGCAAGAATTCCTTCAACATAAAGGAATTTGTTTCACAACTGTTGACATCAGGGGTGACTCTAGCAGGTTTGCTAGAGATGGCATTAAAATTCCTAAACATAATTGGATTGACATTCAGGATATGATCAATTTCAATGGTCCTGGCAATAGGACTGGCATGGGTGATTTGGCAGCCGCCATCATTGACCCATCTTACAAAGACATGAAGACCAAGTTCCCTACTAGCAGCCACGATCAATGGGAGTGCATGCCATTGCCTGAAGTAAACTTGAGGTATGCTGCGATTGATGGGTATGTCAGTTTTGAGTTGTACAGGCGACTCAAAAAAATCAATGATGGGCAGCGTCAAGCACAACCAATTCCAAGGGAAGTGGTTTGCCCGGATTGCAAGGAAGCGGCTAGGTTGGCCGCTCTTCCCCCTGCCTGGCGCGACGAGAAGAAGCAGTGTGTCGGGACAACCTACTGGGAATTTGTATCTTATTGCTTTAGGCACAACATACCATTTGATCCGAAGAATATGCCACCATGGATAAAGGACCCGTGCGAGCCTACTTCGGGGTCTCCGTGGGATGGCGGTTCACATGGTGAGCAAGCTAGGGCAACGGCTGGATGTGGTGAGCTAGCAAGGGCAGGGCCTGTATCTGGTTGGGAAGCTCCAACAAGGATTCCCGACACACGAAGTGCGAACGAGTGCAGAACTTGGACTGCCAACCCATGGGAGGCAGGTACAAGCGGCACCGGCAAGCGCATCAAGAGGGATGATGATAATTGGTGAACTAGGCTGGCGTTATATGTTTCCAAGATTGTACATAAGTTTAGAATTATGAACTGGTAGTATTGTTTAGGTGATGTAATTACTTTTGCAACAATGTGTATGAGGTTTCAGAACCACGCATCCTTATTTAAACATGTTTAAAACATGAAAATGAAAAGGTAAGCCTGCATCCTTCTTAGTCACTCCAAAATGAAGCTTTTGGGAAGGTATTTGAAATTTCCATGTTTGAAACCCAAAACGACTTCTCTTCGTGATTGACTTCATAAGACAAAGTTCAGGCTTAGGGGTAGATACATGATTTTTCTGGTTTGAATATGACTAGACCTTGTTTATCAACTTGAGTGCTTACTATATGACATAAGAAGGCTATGTGCTTTGTTTTTTTTTGAAATTTTATGCCCATTTGAATCTTGGTCAAATCCTAGGTACGGTTTGACCAAGATTTGAACAAGTTTAAAATATGAAAATAAAATGTAAGCCCGGTCTAGATCCTTCTTAGTCACTCTGAAATGAAGCTTTTGGGAGGTTTTTGAAATTTCCATGTTTGAAACCCAAAACCACTTCTCTTTATGCTTGACTTCGTAAGATAGAGTTTAGGGTTAGGGGTAGATACGTACATGATTTTTCTAACTATTTTTATGCCCATTTGAATCTTGGTCAAATCATAGGTTTGACCAAGATTTAAACATGTTTAAAATATGAAAATGAAAAGGTAAGCCTGCATCCTTCTTAGTCACTCCAAAATGAAGTTTTTGGGAAGGTTTTTGAAATTTCCATGTTTGAAACCCAAAAACGACTTCTCTTCGTGCTTGACTTCATAAGACAAAGTTTAGGGTTAGGGGTAGATACATGATTTTTCTGGTTTGAATATGTCTAGACCTTGTTTATCAACTTGAGTGCTTATTATATGACATAAAAAGGCTATGTGCTTTGGTTTTTCATTTTTTTATACCCATTTGAATCTTGGTCAAATCCTAGGTTTGACCAAGATTTGAACAAGTTTAAAACATAAAAATAAAAGGTAAGCTCGACCTGGATCCTTCTTAGTCACTCTAAAATGAAGCTTTTGGGGGGTTCTTGAAATTTCCATGTTTGAAACCCAAAACCACGTCTCTTCATGCTTGACTTCATAAGACAGAGTTTAGGGTTAGGGTAGATACATGATTTGTCTGGTTTGAATATGTCTTGACCTTGTTTATCAACTTGAATGCTTAATATATGACATAAGAATACTATGTGCTTTGGTTTTCATTTTTTGATTTTTTCTGAATTTTTATGCCCATTTGATCTTGGTCAAATCCTAGGTTTAACCAAGGTTTAAACAAGTTTAAAACATGAAAATGAAAAGGTAAGCCTGCATCCTTCTTAGTCACTCCAAAATGAGGCTTTTGGGAAGGTTTTTGAAATTTCCATGTTTGAAACCCAAAACGACTTCTCTTCGTGCTTGACTTCATAAGACAAAGTTTAGGGTTAGGGGTAGATACAAGATTTTTCTGGTTTGAATATCTCTAGACCTTGTTTACCAACTTGAGTGCTTACTATATATGACATAAGAAGGCTATGTGCTTTGGTTTTTCAGTTTTTTTGAATTTTTATACCCATTTGAATCTTGGTCAAATCCTAGGTACGGTTTGACCAAGATTTGAACATGTTTAAAACATGAAAATAAAAGGTAAGCATGGATCCTTCTTAGTAACTCTAAAATGAAGCTTTTGGGAGGTTTTTGAAATTTCCATGTTTGAAACCCAAAACCACTTCTCTTCATGCTTGATCGACTTCATAAGACAGAATTTAGGGTTAGTGGGTAGATACATGATTTGTCTGGTTTGAATATGTTTAGACCTTGTTTATCAAATTGAATGCTTACTATATGACATAAGAATACTATGTGCTTTAGTTTTCATTTTTTTGATTTTTTCTGATTTTTTTCCATTTGATCTTGGTCAAATCCTAGGTTTAACCAAGATTTAAACAAGTTTAAGACATGAAAATGAAAAGGTAAGCCTGCATCCTTCTTAGTCACTCCAAAATGAAGCTTTTGGGAAGGTTTTTGAAATTTCCATGTTTGAAACCCAAAACCACTTCTCTTCATGCTTTACTTCATAAGACAGAGTTTAGGGTTAGGGGTAGATATACGTGATTTGTCTAGTTTGAATATGTCTAGACCTTGTTTTATCAACTTGAATTCTTACTATATGACATAAAAAAAACTATGTGGTTTGGTTTGATAGTTCATTGTTCATAATTCATAGTTGATCATACATACGGATCATACATACAGAATTGCGCGATCCTTATCGCGACTTCTAACCTATCTAGTCGTCGAGGAAGATGATGGTCGCGTTCTCCTCCGCATCCCGCGCCTCCTTCTCCTTCACGGCGGCGATGGCCGCCGCCTTGTCTTCTTCCTCCGCCCTCTTCTTGTCGGCATCGTCCTTGAGGGACGCGGCCAGCGCCTTCAAGAAGAGGGGGTCTTCCCCTTCCTCCGCCTCCTCCGCCTCCTCGCCGGCTGGCGGCGCGAATCCGCCGCTGGTGCTCGCCTCCCACGCCGCCTTCGACCGGCGGTTCCTCTCCCGGTCGGCGCGCCATTTGTTGAAGACGGGGCCGCTCATCGGTTTGAGCGGCGGATCCGCCTTGTACCAGAGCCCGCCCGGGGCGAACTCGCGGAGCGACGACGGCATGTACAGGGAGCCTCTGTACCTGCACGCCGCGCGCCGACTCCCGGCGGCGGACTGCTTGCACTGGAGCCGCCACGCCTCCTCGAGCGTGTCCGGCGCGCGGGATCGCTTCGATCCGCTCGCGGGCGACGCGGAACTGGTACGGCGTGAATACATGGCGAGCGGCGAAGAATCACCACCCTGCAATCAAGGCCAAGCACGCAGCATATGGCCTCTTCCTTACGTCTTTTGCCTGGTTTGTTGCCGGTCAACGCCCCTGCTGCTGGCCCTGATGCTCCTGGTCCTGTTTAAAGTTCAGCATTAAACTCTACTATACAACTGTCGTGGTCTTGTGATGTACAGTAGTACTCTTTTGATGCATTTGTGATGTAGTAGTACTATACTTTTTTTTGAACTGATATAGTACTATCTAAGAAAAGTACTCCCTCCGATTCACATTCTTTTTAGCACCAAGAAATATGGATCGGAGCGAGGGAGTAAATTGGCATCTCGTGCATGAAGCTTGACAGATTGATCGGGTTGGCTAGAACGGCTAAACAATGCTGCTCATTAGGCAAATGCATGCCATGTACGATAGTATACATCCAGTAAAGAAGTCTATACTGACATAAAAAAGACTACATTGGGGATGAGAGTCAATTGGGGCATCTACAATACAGAAAATCTTGCTCGTAGTTGATTTTGGCTAAGAGGGTTTTGTGCCCATACTTGTATCTTGGTCAAATCCTAGGTTTGACAATGATTTAAACAAGTTTAAAATATGAAAATGAAAAGGTAAGCATGGATACTTCTTAGTCACTCTAAAATGAAGCTTTTGGGAGGTTTTTGATATTTCCATGTTTGAAACCAAGAACCACTTCTCTTCATGCTTGGCTTCATAAGATAAAGTTTAGGGGTTAGGGGGTAGATACATGATTTGTTTGGTTTGAATATGTCTAGACCTTGTTTATCAGCTTGAATGCTTACTATATGACATAAGAAGACTATGTACTTTGGTTTTTCATTTTTTTGTTTTTTTAATTTTATGCCCATTTGAATCTTGGTCAAATACACTAGCTATGACCAAGATGTAAACAAGTTTAAAACATGAAAATGAAAAGATAAGCATGGATCCTTCTTAGTCACTCTAAAATGAAGCTTTTGGGGGTTCTTGAAATTTCCAAGTTTGAAACCCAAAACCACTTCTCTTCATGCTTGACTACATAAGACAGAGTTTAGGGTTAGGGGTAGATACATGATTTTTCTTGTTTGAATATATCTAGACCTTGTTTGTCAACTTTAATGCTAACTATATGACATAAGAAAACTATGTGCTTTGGTTTTTAATTTTTCTGATTTTTTATTTTGATGCACATTTGAATCTTTGTCAAATCCTAGGTTTGACCAAGATTTAAACAAGTATAAAACATGAAAATGAAAAGGGAAGCATGTATCCTTCTTAGTCACTCTAAAATGAAGTTTTTGGGATGTTCTTGAAATTTTCATGTTTGAAACCCAAAACCACTTCTCTTCATGCTTGACTTCATAAGATATAGTTTAGGGGCTAGGGGATAGATACATGATTTGCCTAGGTTTGAATATGCATGTCCAAACCTTGTTTATCAACTTGAATGCTTAGTATATGACATAAGAAGACTATATGCTTTTGTTTTTCATTTTTCTGATTTTTTTAAATTTTATGCCCATTTGAATCTTTTGGTCAAATCCTTGGTTTAATTTGACACGGATTTAAACAAGTTTAAAATATGAAAATGAAAAGGTGGTAAGCAGGCATGGATCCTTCTTATATATATTAGTCACTCTAAAATGAAGCTTTTGGGAGGTTTTTGAAATTTCCATGTTTGAAACCCAAAACCACTTCTCTTCATGCATGTTGTTGACTTCATAAGATAGAGTTTAGGGGTTAGGGGTATAGATACATGATTTGTCTTGTTTGAATATGTGTCTAGACCTTGTTTATCAACTTTAATGCTTACTATATGACATAAGAAACACTATGTGCTTTAATTTGGTTTTTAATTTTTATAATTTTTTTGAATTTTGATGCACATTTTGAATCTTGGTCAAATCCTAGGTTTGACCGAGATTTGAACAAGTTTAAAACAAGAAAATAAAAGGTAAGCCCGCCAGACTGGATCCTTCTTAGTCACTCTATAATGAAGCTTTTAGGGGGGTTGTTGAAAATGTAAGCATGTATCCTTCTTAGTACGTCACACCACAATGAAGCTTTTGGGAGGGTTTTTTAAATGTCCATGTTTGAAACCCAAAACGACTTCTCTTCGTGCTTGACTTCATAATTAAGACAAAGTTTAGGGTTAGGGGTAGATACATGATTTTTCTGGTTTGAATATGTCTAGACTTTGTTTATCAACTTGAGTGCTTACTATATGGCATATATAAGAAGCTAGGCTATGTGCTTTGGTTTTTCATTTTTTTTGAATTTTTATGCCCATTTGAATCTTGGTCAAATCCTAGGTACGTACGGTTTGACCAAGATTTGAACATGTTTAAAACATGAAAATAAAAGGTAAGCATGGATCCTTCTTAGTCACTCTAAAATGAAGCTTTTGGGAGGTTTTTGAAATTTCCATGTTTGAAACCCAAAACCACTTCTCTTCATGCTTGGCTTCGTAAGATAGAGTTTAGGGTTTGGGGTAGATACGTACATGATTTTTCTAAGTATTTTTACGCCCATTTGAATCTTCGTCAAATCCTAAGTTTGACCAAGATTTGAACAAGTTTAAAACATGAAAATGAAAAGGGTAAGCCTGGATCCTTGTTTAGGGTTAGGGGGTAGATACATGATTTTTGTGGTTTGAATATGCCAGACCTTGTTTATCACCTTGAATGCTTACTATATGACATAGGAAGACGGCGTGCTTTTGTTTTTTCTTTTTTTTGATTTTTTTGAATTTTTATGCCCATTTGAATCTTGGTCAAGTCATAGGTTTGACCAAGATTTAAACATGTTTAAAACATGAAAATGAAAAAGTAAGCCTGGATCCTTCTTAGTCACTCCAAAATGTACCAATTGATAAATGAGTTAACTTGGCTTCATGGAAAAAATAATGTCATGTAAATGATTTAACTTGGCTTTCGTACCCTTGAATCCATAGGAAACTTTGTATAAATGTAGTAGTATAATAATCAACCGAGTTTTTACATCAACAGGTCTGTCACTTACGTGTGGTGCCCATGCGTGAGGTCCCACACTTCAGTGAGCACAAGTCACGTGCAATAGGTACGCAAACTCCCAGCCATTTTCTTTGTCAAGAGAAGACGCATCGGGATGCGTATCGGAAGTATGTGGGTCCTTCTGGATCCTTCGGTTGTCCCTCTCACAAAAAAAACAAATCTCTCTCATTCTCGGCCTCGCTCGACTCGCTCGCTCGCTCGCTCGACTCGCTCGCTCCTCCTGCTCACTGACAAACCCTGCACAAAAGTCAACATCATCACACGAAAAAGGGGAGACACCATAATTCTCTCCCTTCTTCTCTCCTTCCGAGTGATCCCTCTTCCTCCGAGTTTCACTCGACGGGCAAACACACATGTGCTGCATAGTAATAATAAAAAAGTAGAAAAATCAACCTACGAATCTATGATTAAATAGGTTAAACTAGGGTTTTGCCCACTACTACAGATCAAGTTCAAAAATATCCAACTACTACTTCGATTTTGGGCTACTAATATAAAATTAAAATAAGTTGAACTAGTATTCCTCTAAAAAATCATTTTGGTATGCATTGTTTGATACTTTTCATAGCTATAGTGCATCACAAATTTATGATTTCATGCTTTGCTTTGCCAATTTCGATTTTTTCTAACCACCTTCTCTTTGATTTCAAATTTAGGTCAAACTATCGATGCCTACTATGTGTTCTACTTGAATTGGATGCAGCGTGCGCACATGTTTTGCCATTGTTTTGGGCTTCCACACATCTTTGGGGCATCCAAGTATTTAAGTTACCTTGTTTTTTTGAATTGTAATTCATACCCTTCCTCCCAATTTTTATGCCCATTTGAATCTTGGTCAAATCCTAAGTTTGACCAAGATTTGAACAAGTTTAAAACATGAAAATGAAAAGGTAAGCCTGAATCCTTCTTAGTCACTCTAAAATGAGAAGCTTTTGGGAGTTTTTGAAATTTCCATGTTTGAAACCCAAAACCACTTCTCTTCATGCTTGACTTCATAAGACAGAGTTAATTTAGGGTTAGGGGTAGATACATGATTTGTCTAGTTTGTTGTTTAGACCTTGTTTATCAACTTGAATGCTTACTATATGACATAATAATACTATGTGCTTTGGTTTTCATTTTTTTGATTTTTTCTGAATTTTTATGCCCATTTGATCTTGGTCAAATCCTAGGCTTAACCAATATTTAAACAAGTTTAAAACATGAAAATGAAAAGGTAAGCCTGTATCCTTCTTAATTAGTCACTCCAAAATGAAGCTTTTGGGAAGGTTTTTGAAATTTCCATGTTTGAAATCCAAAACGACTTCTCTTCGTGCTTGACTTCATAAGACAAAGTTTAGGGCTAGGGGTAGAAACATGATTTTTCTGGTTTGAATATGTCTAGACCTTGTTTATCAACTTGAGTGCTTACTATATATGACATAAGAAGGCTATATGCTTTGGTTTTTCATTTTTTTTGAAATTTTATGCCCATTTTTGAATCTTGATCAAATCCTAGGTACGGTTTGACCAAGATTTGAACAATTTTAAAACATGAAAATAAAAGGTAAGCCCGACCTGGATCCTTTAGTCACTCTAAAATGAAGCTTTTGGGGGTTCTTGAAATTTCCAAGTTTGAAACCCAAAACCACTTCTCTTAATGCTTGACTTCATAAGACAGAGTTTAGGGTTAGGGGTAGATACATGATTTTTCTTGTTTGAATATATCTAGACCTTGTTTGTCAACTTTAATGCTAACTATATGACATAAGAAAACTATGTGCTTTGGTTTTTAATTTTTCTGATTTTTTATTTTGATGCACATTTGAATCTTTGTCAAATCCTAGGTTTGACCAAGATTTAAACAAGTATAAAACATGAAAATGAAAAGGGAAGCATGTATCCTTCTTAGTCACTCTAAAATGAAGTTTTTGGGATGTTCTTGAAATTTTCATGTTTGAAACCCAAAACCACTTCTCTTCATGCTTGACTTCATAAGATATAGTTTAGGGGCTAGGGGATAGATACATGATTTGCCTAGGTTTGAATATGCATGTCCAAACCTTGTTTATCAACTTGAATGCTTAGTATATGACATAAGAAGACTATATGCTTTTGTTTTTCATTTTTCTGATTTTTTTTAAATTTTATGCCCATTTGAATCTTTTGGTCAAATCCTTGGTTTAATTTGACACGGATTTAAACAAGTTTAAAATATGAAAATGAAAAGGTGGTAAGCAGGCATGGATCCTTCTTATATATATTAGTCACTCTAAAATGAAGCTTTTGGGAGGTTTTTGAAATTTCCATGTTTGAAACCCAAAACCACTTCTCTTCATGCATGTTGTTGACTTCATAAGATAGAGTTTAGGGGTTAGGGGTATAGATACATGATTTGTCTTGTTTGAATATGTGTCTAGACCTTGTTTATCAACTTTAATGCTTACTATATGACATAAGAACACTATGTGCTTTAATTTGGTTTTTAATTTTTATAATTTTTTTTGAATTTTGATGCACATTTTGAATCTTGGTCAAATCCTAGGTTTGACCGAGATTTGAACAAGTTTAAAACAAGAAAATAAAAGGTAAGCCCGCCAGACTGGATCCTTCTTAGTCACTCTATAATGAAGCTTTTAGGGGGGTTGTTGAAAATGTAAGCATGTATCCTTCTTAGTACGTCACACCACAATGAAGCTTTTGGGAGGGTTTTTAAATGTCCATGTTTGAAACCCAAAACGACTTCTCTTCGTGCTTGACTTCATAATTAAGACAAAGTTTAGGGTTAGGGGTAGATACATGATTTTTCTGGTTTGAATATGTCTAGACTTTGTTTATCAACTTGAGTGCTTACTATATGGCATATATAAGAAGCTAGGCTATGTGCTTTGGTTTTTCATTTTTTTTTGAATTTTTATGCCCATTTGAATCTTGGTCAAATCCTAGGTTTGACCAAGATTTGAACATGTTTAAAACATGAAAATAAAAGGTAAGCATGGATCCTTCTTAGTCACTCTAAAATGAAGCTTTTGGGAGGTTTTTGAAATTTCCATGTTTGAAACCCAAAACCACTTCTCTTCATGCTTGGCTTCGTAAGATAGAGTTTAGGGTTTGGGGTAGATACGTACATGATTTTTCTAAGTATTTTTACGCCCATTTGAATCTTCGTCAAATCCTAAGTTTGACCAAGATTTGAACAAGTTTAAAACATGAAAATGAAAAGGGTAAGCCTGGATCCTTGTTTAGGGTTAGGGGGTAGATACATGATTTTTGTGGTTTGAATATGCCAGACCTTGTTTATCACCTTGAATGCTTACTATATGACATAGGAAGACGGCGTGCTTTTGTTTTTTCTTTTTTTTTGATTTTTTTTTGAATTTTTATGCCCATTTGAATCTTGGTCAAGTCATAGGTTTGACCAAGATTTAAACATGTTTAAAACATGAAAATGAAAAAGTAAGCATGGATCCTTCTTAGTCACTCCAAAATGTACCAATTGATAAATGAGTTAACTTGGCTTCATGGAAAAAATAATGTCATGTAAATGATTTAACTTGGCTTTCGTACCCTTGAATCCATAGGAAACTTTGTATAAATGTAGTAGTATAATAATCAACCGAGTTTTTACATCAACAGGTCTGTCACTTACGTGTGGTGCCCATGCGTGAGGTCCCACACTTCAGTGAGCACAAGTCACGTGCAATAGGTACGCAAACTCCCAGCCATTTTCTTTGTCAAGAGAAGACGCATCAGGATGCGTATCGGAAGTATGTGGGTCCTTCTGGATCCTTCGGTTGTCCCTCTCACAAAAAAACAAATCTCTCTCATTCTCGGCCTCGCTCGACTCGCTCGCTCGCTCGCTCCTGCTCACTGACAAACCCTGCACAAAAGTCAACATCATCACACGAAAAAGGGGAGACACCATAATTCTCTCCCTTCTTCTCTCCTTCCGAGTGATCCCTCTTCCTCCGAGTTTCACTCGACGGGCAAACACACATGTGCTGCATAGTAATAATAAAAAAGTAGAAAAATCGACCTACGAATCTATGATTAAATAGGTTAAACTAGGGTTTTGCCCACTACTACAGATCAAGTTCAAAAATATCCAACTACTACTTCGATTTTGGGCTACTAATATAAAATTAAAATAAGTTGAACTAGTATTCCTCTAAAAAATCATTTTGGTATGCATTGTTTGATACTTTTCATAGCTATAGTGCATCACAAATTTATGATTTCATGCTTTGCTTTGCCAATTTCAATTTTTTCTAACCACCTTCTCTTTGATTTCAAATTTAGGTCAAACTATCGATGCCTACTATGTGTTCTACTTGAATTGGATGCAGCGTGCGCACATGTTTTGCCATTGTTTTGGGCTTCCACACATCTTTGGGGCATCCAAGTATTTAAGTTACCTTGTTTTTTTGAATTGTAATTCATACCCTTCCTCCCAATTTTTATGCCCATTTGAATCTTGGTCAAATCCTAAGTTTGACCAAGATTTGAACAAGTTTAAAACATGAAAATGAAAAGGTAAGCCTGAATCCTTCTTAGTCACTCTAAAATGAGAAGCTTTTGGGAGTTTTTTGAAATTTCCATGTTTCAAACCCAAAACCACTTCTCTTCATGCTTGACTTCATAAGACAGAGTTAATTTAGGGTTAGGGGTAGATACATGATTTGTCTAGTTTGTTGTTTAGACCTTGTTTATCAACTTGAATGCTTACTATATGACATAATAATACTATGTGCTTTGGTTTTCATTTTTTTTGATTTTTTCTGAATTTTTATGCCCATTTGATCTTGGTCAAATCCTAGGCTTAACCAATATTTAAACAAGTTTAAAACATGAAAATGAAAAGGTAAGCCTGTATCCTTCTTAATTAGTCACTCCAAAATGAAGCTTTTGGGAAGGTTTTTGAAATTTCCATGTTTGAAATCCAAAACGACTTCTCTTCGTGCTTGACTTCATAAGACAAAGTTTAGGGCTAGGGGTAGAAACATGATTTTTCTGGTTTGAATATGTCTAGACCTTGTTTATCAACTTGAGTGCTTACTATATGACATAAGAAGGCTATATGCTTTGGTTTTTCATTTTTTTTGAAATTTTATGCCCATTTGAATCTTGATCAAATCCTAGGTACGGTTTGACCAAGATTTGAACAATTTTAAAACATGAAAATAAAAGGTAAGCCCGACCTGGATCCTTTAGTCACTCTAAAATGAAGCTTTTGGGGGGTTCTTGAAATTTCCAAGTTTGAAACCCAAAACCACTTCTCTTCATGCTTGACTACATAAGACAGAGTTTAGGGTTAGGGGTAGATACATGATTTTTCTTGTTTGAATATATCTAGACCTTGTTTATATCAACTTTAATGCTAACTATATGACATAAGAAAACTATGTGCTTTGGTTTTTAATTTTTCTGATTTTTTATTTTGATGCACATTTGAATCTTTGTCAAATCCTAGGTTTGACCAAGATTTAAACAAGTATAAAACATGAAAATGAAAAGGGAAGCCTGTATCCTTCTTAGTCACTCTAAAATGAAGTTTTTGGGATGTTCTTGAAATTTTCATGTTTGAAACCCAAAACCACTTCTCTTCATGCTTGACTTCATAAGATATAGTTTAGGGGCTAGGGGATAGATACATGATTTGCCTAGGTTTGAATATGCATGTCCAAACCTTGTTTATCAACTTGAATGCTTAGTATATGACATAAGAAGACTATATGCTTTTGTTTTTCATTTTTCTGATTTTTTTAAATTTTATGCCCATTTGAATCTTTTGGTCAAATCCTTGGTTTAATTTGACACGGATTTAAACAAGTTTAAAATATGAAAATGAAAAGGTGGTAAGCAGGCATGGATCCTTCTTATATATATTAGTCACTCTAAAATGAAGCTTTTGGGAGGTTTTTGAAATTTCCATGTTTGAAACCCAAAACCACTTCTCTTCATGCATGTTGTTGACTTCATAAGATAGAGTTTAGGGGTTAGGGGTATAGATACATGATTTGTCTTGTTTGAATATGTGTCTAGACCTTGTTTATCAACTTTAATGCTTACTATATGACATAAGAACACTATGTGCTTTAATTTGGTTTTTAATTTTTATAATTTTTTTTGAATTTTGATGCACATTTTGAATCTTGGTCAAATCCTAGGTTTGACCGAGATTTGAACAAGTTTAAAACAAGAAAATAAAAGGTAAGCCCGCCAGACTGGATCCTTCTTAGTCACTCTATAATGAAGCTTTTAGGGGGGTTGTTGAAAATGTAAGCATGTATCCTTCTTAGTACGTCACACCACAATGAAGCTTTTGGGAGGGTTTTTTAAATGTCCATGTTTGAAACCCAAAACGACTTCTCTTCGTGCTTGACTTCATAATTAAGACAAAGTTTAGGGTTAGGGGTAGATACATGATTTTTCTGGTTTGAATATGTCTAGACTTTGTTTATCAACTTGAGTGCTTACTATATGGCATATATAAGAAGCTAGGCTATGTGCTTTGGTTTTTTTTTTTTTTTGAATTTTTATGCCCATTTGAATCTTGGTCAAATCCTAGGTACGTACGGTTTGACCAAGATTTGAACATGTTTAAAACATGAAAATAATAGGTAAGCATGGATCCTTCTTAGTCACTCTAAAATGAAGCTTTTGGGAGGTTTTTGAAATTTCCATGTTTGAAACCCAAAACCACTTCTCTTCATGCTTGGCTTCGTAAGATAGAGTTTAGGGTTTGGGGTAGATACGTACATGATTTTTCTAAGTATTTTTACGCCCATTTGAATCTTCGTCAAATCCTAAGTTTGACCAAGATTTGAACAAGTTTAAAACATGAAAATGAAAAGGGTAAGCCTGGATCCTTGTTTAGGGTTAGGGGGTAGATACATGATTTTTGTGGTTTGAATATGCCAGACCTTGTTTATCACCTTGAATGCTTACTATATGACATAGGAAGACGGCGTGCTTTTGTTTTTCTTTTCTTTTTTTGATTTTTTTTTGAATTTTTATGCCCATTTGAATCTTGGTCAAGTCATAGGTTTGACCAAGATTTAAACATGTTTAAAACATGAAAATGAAAAAGTAAGCCTGGATCCTTCTTAGTCACTCCAAAATGTACCAATTGATAAATGAGTTAACTTGGCTTCATGGAAAAAATAATGTCATGTAAATGATTTAACTTGGCTTTCGTACCCTTGAATCCATAGGAAACTTTGTATAAATGTAGTAGTATAATAATCAACCGAGTTTTTACATCAACAGGTCTGTCACTTACGTGTGGTGCCCATGCGTGAGGTCCCACACTTCAGTGAGCACAAGTCACGTGCAATAGGTACGCAAACTCCCAGCCATTTTCTTTGTCAAGAGAAGACGCATCAGGATGCGTATCGGAAGTATGTGGGTCCTTCTGGATCCTTCGGTTGTCCCTCTCACAAAAAAATCTCTCTCATTCTCGGCCTCGCTCGACTCGCTCGCTCCTGCTCACTGACAAACCCTGCACAAAAGTCAACATCATCACACGAAAAAGGGGAGACACCATAATTCTCTCCCTTCTTCTCTCCTTCCGAGTGATCCCTCTTCCTCCGAGTTTCACTCGACGGGCAAACACACATGTGTTGCATAGTAATAATAAAAAAGTAGAAAAATCGACCTACGAATCTATGATTAAATAGGTTAAACTAGGGTTTTGCCCACTACTACAGATCAAGTTCAAAAATATCCAACTACTACTTCGATTTTGGGCTACTAATATAAAATTAAAATAAGTTGAACTAGTATTCCTCTAAAAAATCATTTTGGTATGCATTGTTTGATACTTTTCATAGCTATAGTGCATCACAAATTTATGATTTCATGCTTTGCTTTGCCAATTTCGATTTTTTCTAACCACCTTCTCTTTGATTTCAAATTTAGGTCAAACTATCGATGCCTACTATGTGTTCTACTTGAATTGGATGCAGCGTGCGCACATGTTTTGCCATTGTTTTGGGCTTCCACACATCTTTGGGGCATCCAAGTATTTAAGTTACCTTGTTTTTTTGAATTGTAATTCATACCCTTCCTCCCAATTTTTATGCCCATTTGAATCTTGGTCAAATCCTAAGTTTGACCAAGATTTGAACAAGTTTAAAACATGAAAATGAAAAGGTAAGCCTGAATCCTTCTTAGTCACTCTAAAATGAGAAGCTTTTGGGAGTTTTTGAAATTTCCATGTTTGAAACCCAAAACCACTTCTCTTCATGCTTGACTTCATAAGACAGAGTTAATTTAGGGTTAGGGGGTAGATACATGATTTGTCTAGTTTGTTGTTTAGACCTTGTTTATCAACTTGAATGCTTACTATATGACATAATAATACTATGTGCTTTGGTTTTCATTTTTTTGATTTTTTCTGAATTTTTATGCCCATTTGATCTTGGTCAAATCCTAGGCTTAACCAATATTTAAACAAGTTTAAAACATGAAAATGAAAAGGTAAGCCTGTATCCTTCTTAATTAGTCACTCCAAAATGAAGCTTTTGGGAAGGTTTTTGAAATTTCCATGTTTGAAATCCAAAACGACTTCTCTTCGTGCTTGACTTCATAAGACAAAGTTTAGGGCTAGGGGTAGAAACATGATTTTTCTGGTTTGAATATGTCTAGACCTTGTTTATCAACTTGAGTGCTTACTATATGACATAAGAAGGCTATATGCTTTGGTTTTTCATTTTTTTGAAATTTTATGCCCATTTGAATCTTGATCAAATCCTAGGTACGGTTTGACCAAGATTTGAACAATTTTAAAACATGAAAATAAAAGGTAAGCCCGACCTGGATCCTTTAGTCACTCTAAAATGAAGCTTTTGGGGGGTTCTTGAAATTTCCAAGTTTGAAACCCAAAACCACTTCTCTTCATGCTTGACTACATAAGACAGAGTTTAGGGTTAGGGGTAGATACATGATTTTTCTTGTTTGAATATATCTAGACCTTGTTTATATCAACTTTAATGCTAACTATATGACATAAGAAAACTATGTGCTTTGGTTTTTAATTTTTCTGATTTTTTATTTTGATGCACATTTGAATCTTTGTCAAATCCTAGGTTTGACCAAGATTTAAACAAGTATAAAACATGAAAATGAAAAGGGGAAGCTTGTATCCTTCTTAGTCACTCTAAAATGAAGTTTTTGGGATGTTCTTGAAATTTTCATGTTTGAATTTGACACGGATTAATTTGACACGGATTAATTTAAACAAGTTTAAAATATGAAAATGAAAAGGTGGTAAGCAGGCATGGATCCTTCTTATATATATTAGTCACACTAAAATGAAGCTTTTGGGAGGTTTTTGAAATTTCCATGTTTGAAACCCAAAACCACTTCTCTTCATGTTGTTGACTTCATAAGATAGAGTTTAGGGGTTAGGGGTATAGATACATGATTTGTCTTGTTTGAATATGTGTCAAGACCTTGTTTATCAACTTTAATGCTTACTATATGACATAAGAACACTATGTGCTTTAATTTGGTTTTTAATTTTTATTTTTTTTTGAATTTTGATGCACATTTTGAATCTTGGTCAAATCCTAGGTTTGACCGAGATTTGAACAAGTTTAAAACAAGAAAATAAAAGGTAAGCCCGCCAGACTGGATCCTTCTTAGTCACTCTATAATGAAGCTTTTAGGGGGGTTGTTGAAAATGTAAGCATGTATCCTTCTTAGTACGTCACACCACAATGAAGCTTTTGGGAGGGTTTTTGAAATGTCCATGTTTGAAACCCAAAACGACTTCTCTTCGTGCTTGACTTCATAATTAAGACAAAGTTTAGGGTTAGGGGTAGATACATGATTTTTCTGGTTTGAATATGTCTAGACTTTGTTTATCAACTTGAGTGCTTACTATATCAAGTTGTGTCTGAGTCGAGTCAATGTTGAGTCGTTGAGTCACCTAGTATTATTATTATGGTGGTGTACTTGTGTTCATGTACTTGTTTCAGACAGGTATTGCTGTTTTGGTGAAGGAGACATGCATCATCCATTTTTGGTGGGGTTAATTGGTTCTAGGGTTAATTGGTTCTATGCCACTCCTCAATTCACAAGTTGTGTTTATGCCATTCCAAAAACTGAAGTTGTGTTTATGCCACTCTCAATTCTCAATACCCCCTTCTATGCCATTTTCAACAATACAACATGAAAACGGTTCAATAAATAGTCGTATTTCAGTTTATACTTTCGTATTGACCAAAATAAACCTGTGTTCAGATTTGGAGCGACTTTTGGGTGTTTCGGGCACACAAGAAATCCAAAATTTTCAAATTCTGGCAAAAATTAGAACTTCTCAGAAAAATCTATTTTTTTATAGGAAATCAAAAACACTGAAACGAGTATACTATTTTAATTTGAGCCATTTATGTGCAGATTTGCATAAAAAGGCTGACATTTTCTGTTCTGTCTAGAAATTGGTAAAATTTTGTCCAAAAAATCAAACTTCTTCGAAAAATCTGATAATTTTACAGAATGTCAAGAACACTAATATGAGTCATCCAAGTATTTAAGTTACCTTGTTTTTTTTGAATTGTAATTCATACCCTTCCTCCCAATTTTTATGCCCATTTGAATCTTGGTCAAATCCTAAGTTTGACCAAGATTTGAACAAGTTTAAAACATGAAAATGAAAAGGTGAGCATGAATCCTTCTTAGTCACTCTAAAATGAGAAGCTTTTGGGAGTTTTTTGAAATTTCCATGTTTGAAACCCAAAACCACTTCTCTTCATGCTTGACTTCATAAGACAGAGTTTAGGGTTGGGGGTAGATACATGATTTGTCTGGTTTGTTGTTTAGACCTTGTTTATCAACTTGAATGCTTACTATATGACATAATAATACTATGTGCTTTGATTTTCATTTTTTTGATTTTTTCTGAATTTTTATGCCCATTTGATCTTGGTCAAATCATAGGTTTAACCAATATTTAAACAAGTTTATAACATGAAAATGAAAAGGTAAGCCTGCATCCTTCTTAGTCACTCCAAAATGAAAGCTTACATATACTCTTGGAATACTGTTTTGGGTGATTTGTCATTCAAAAATTTGGTATCATTCGGATCGGAGGAAGTATAGTTGGAGATGAATGGCCCACCAAGTCTCTGCCTCGAAGTTTGCTCTTTGACCAGATAAGTATTACTACTCGCGAGGTGCCGAGGAGACGGGGAGGCCAAATTTAAGGACTAACCTTTGCTCTTGCCGTCTTCCTCAGTTCACCACTTTGTTTACCTCTTGGAATACTACTTCGCCACCATGACCGGGAGCAAGTCTCGCCACAGAAGGGCTCGTGCGGCTGCGGCGAAGCTGAGGGAATCCCAGCAATGGCGTCCCTGTGCTGCTGTCGAGGTGCCTTCTGCGCAAGAGTCTTCAAGGGCGTCGCAGCCCGCGACTGCTACCTTCAGGCGATCCTCCGTTCTTGCGCATCTTTCTATGTCTTTCACAACTTATCATCCCCTCCTTTTCTTACCTTCTCTCAATCGTATATTCAGGTCGGGCGGCCTTAGTTTTCCCGCAGCCCTCCTGCCTGCGGAAACATCCTCCACGCAGCCAAGTTCTAGAACAGCAGCAAGTTTCCCTTAAGTGGATTACCAAGGTTTATCGAACTCGGGGAGGAAGAGGTCAAAGATATCCCTCTCAAGCAACCCTGTAATCACAAAGCAAGAAGTCTCTTGTGTCCCCAACACACCAAATACACTTGTCAGGTGTATAGGTGCACTAGTTCGGCGAAGAGATAGTGAAATACAAGTAATATGGATGTATATGAGTGGTAATAGCAATCTGAATAAAATATGGCAGCGAGTAAACATGCAACAAAACAGTAAACAAACGGAGATTCGATGCTTGGAAGCAAGGCCTAGGGATCCTGCTTTCACTAGTGGACACTCTCAACAATGATCACATAATAGGACTACTCTACACTCTTTTGTTGGATGATGAACACATTGCGTAGGATTACACGAACCCTCAATGCCGGAGTTAACAAGCTCCACAATTCAATGTTCATATTTAAATAACCTTAGAGTGCAAGATAGATCAACATAATTACACCAAGAACTAACATAGCGTGCACACTGTCACCATCACACCATGAAGGGGGCATAGATCACATCAACACTATCATAGTAATAATTAACTCCATAACCTACAAGAGATTATGATCATAATCTACGCCAAGTACTAACACGGATGCACACACTGTCACCATTACACCGTGAAGGAGGAATAGAGTACTTTAATAACATCACTAGAGTAGCACATAGATAATATTCAACTAGATCACATAAAGAGAGAGATGAACCACATAGCTACAGCGGAGCCCTCAGCCCCGGGGGTGAATTACTCCCTCCTCATCATGGAGACAGCGATGGCGGTGAAGATGGCGGTGGAGACGGCGGTGGAGATGACTCCGGGGGCAATTCCCCGTCCGGCAGGGTGCCGGAACAGAGACTTCTGTCCCCCGAATTGGAGTTTCGGGATGGCGGCGGCGCCCCAGTAGTCTTTCTGGAGTTTCGTCTAGTGGTACGGTGTTTTTAGGTCACGAGGGGTTAAGTAGGCGAAGAGGCGGCGTCAGAGGGGCACCAGGGCACCCTCCCCATAGGCCGGCGCGGCCAGGGGCCTGCCCGCGCGGCCGTGTGGTGTCGGGGCCCTGGGCCTCCTCTCCGTCTCCCCTTCGGTGTTCTGGTCCGTCTCGGTGAATTAAGATGTTTGGTCTTTGTTTCGTCGAATTCCGAGAATATTGCCCGAACAGCCTTTCTGGAACCAAAAACAGGAAAACAGGAGCGCGTGGCATCTTGTCAATAGGTTAGTTCCGGAAAACGCATAATAATGACATATAATGTGTATAAAACATGTAGGTATCATCAATAAAGTGGCATGGAACATAAGAAATTATAGATACGTTTGAGACGTATCAAGCATCCCCAAGCTTAGTTCCTACTCGCCCTCGAGTAGGTAAACGATAACAATGATAATTTCTTAAGTGACATGCCATCATAACCTTGATCATACTATTGTAAAGCACATGAGATGAATGCAGAGATTCGAAGCAATGATGAAGATAATGAGTAAACAAATGAATCATATAACAAAGACTTTTCATGAATAATACTTTCAAGACAAGCATCAATAAGTCTTGCATAAGAGTTAACTCATAAGCAATAAATTCTTAGTAGAAAGCTTTGAAACAACACAAAGGAAGATATAAGTTTCAGCGGTTGCTTTCAACTTTAACATGTATATCTCATGGATAATTGTCAACACAAAGTAATATAACAAGTGCAATAGGTAAACATGTAAGAATCAATGCACACAATTTACACAAGTGTTTGCTTCTAAGATAGAAAGAATAGGTAAACTGACTCAACAATAAAGTAAAAGAATGGCCCTTCAAAGAGGAAAGCATCGATTGCTATATTTGTGCTAGAGCTTTGATTTTGAAAACATATAGAGAGCATAAAAGTAAAGTTTTGAGAGGTGTTTGTTGTTGTCAACGAATGGTAGTGGGCACTCTAACCCCCTTGCCAGACAAACCTTCAAAGAGCGGCTCCCATTTTATTTTATTTTTGGGTGGCACTCCTTCCAACCTTTCTTTCACAAACCATGGCTAACCGAATCCTCGGGTGCCTGCCAACAATCTCATACCATGAAGGAGTGCCTTTTTATTTTAGTTTTATTATGATGACACTCCTCCCCACCTTTGCTTTCTCAAGCCATGGCTAACCGAATCCTTCGGGTGCCGTCCAACAATCACATACCATGGAGGAGTGTCTATTTTTGTTAATTAATTTGGGACTGGGAATCCCATTGCCAGCTCTTTTTGCAAAATTATTGGATAAGCGGATGAAGCCACTAGTCCATTGGTGAAAGTTGCCCAACAAGATTGAAAGATAAACACCACATACTTCCTCATGAGCTATAAAACATTGAAACAAATAAGAGGTAATAACTTTTGAATTGTTTAAAGGTAGCACTCAAGCAATTTACTTTGGAATGGCGGAGAAATACCATGTAGTAGGTAGGTATGGTGGACACAAATGGCATGAATATTGGCTCAAGTATTTGGATGCATGAGAAGTATTCCCTCTCTATACAAGGTTTAGGCTAGCAAGGTTATTTGAAGCAAACTCAAGTATAAAATGGTGCAGCAAGACTCACATATAAACATATTGTAAGCATTATAAGACTTTACATCGTCTCCTTGTTGTTCAAACACCTCAACCAGAAAATATCTAGACTTAGAGAGACCAATCATGCAAACCAAATTTTAACAAGCTCTATGTAATTATTCATTAATGGGTACAAGGTACATGATGCAAGAGCTTAAACAAGATCTATATGAGCACAACAATTGCCAAGTATCACATTATTCAAGACATTATACCAATTACTACATGTAGCATTTCCCGTTTCCAACCATATAACAATTAACGAAGCAGTTTCAACCTTCGCCATGAAAATTAAAAGCTAAGAACACATGTGTTCATACGAACCAGCGGAGCGTGTCTCTCTCCCAAACAATCATTTATTCAAACAAAAACAAAAACAAAAACATACAGACGCTCCAAGTAAAGTACATAAGATGTGATGGGATAAAAATATAGTTTCAAGAGAAGGAACCTGATAATTTGTCGATGAAGAAGGGGATGCCTTGGGCATCCCCAAGCTTAGATGCTTGAGTCTTCTTGAAATATGCAGGGATGAACCACCGGGGCATCCCCAAGCTTAGACTTTTCACTCTTCTTGATCGTAGTATATCATCCTCCTCTCTTGACCCTTGAAAACTTCCTCCACACCAAACTCAAAACAACTCATTAGAGGGTTAGTGCATAATCAAAAACTCACATGTTCAGAGGTGACACAATCATTCTTAACACTTCTGGACATTGCACAAAGCTTCTGAAAGTTAATGGAACAAAGAAATCCATCCAACACAGAAAAAGAGGCAATGCGAAATAAAAGGCAGAATCTGTCAAAACAGAACAGTCCGTAAAGACGAATTTTAAAATGGCACCAGACTTGCTCAGATGAAAATGCTCAAATTGAATGAAAGTTGCGTACATATCTGAGGATCACTCACGTAAATTGGCATAATTTTCTGAGTTACCTACAGAGAATTAGGCCCAGATTCGTGACAGCAAGAAATCTGTTTCTGCGCAGTAATCCAAATCTAGTATCAACCTTTCTATCAAAGACTTTACTTGGCACAACAATGCAATAAAAATAAGATAAGGAGAGGTTGCTACAGTAGTAAACAACTTCCAAGACACAAATATAAAACAAAGTACTGTAGCAAAATAACACATGGGTTATCTCCCAAGAAGTTCTTTCTTTATAGCCATTAAGATGGGCTTAGCAGTTTTAATGATGCACTCGCAAGAAATAAAAGTTGAGGCAAAAGAGAGCATTTGAGTCTAACACACTTCCTATGCAAAGGAATCTTGTACACAAATGAATTCATGAAGAACAAAGTGACAAGCATAAGAGGATAAAACACGAGTAACTTCAAGATTCTCAACATAAAGAGGGGAAACTTAATATTATTAAGATGCATATAACCATATTTCCCTCTCTCATAATAACTTTCAGTAGCATCATTGATGAAATCCACAATATACCCATCACTTAAAACATTCTTATCATGGTTCATATGCATAGAAATATCATTAATTTTGGCATAAGAAGAGTTATTCTCATTAATAGTAATTGGAGCAAGATTATTATCAAGAATTTGAACATGGTAAACAAGTTGCATATTAAAAGAATTGTTTTTGGTAATCCAATCATGACTATGACAAGTTTCATAAGGATAGTTATAACCTATATCATAGCATTCTTTATAATAATCATCAAAGATCGGAGGCACAGTGTCATCATAAGAAATAGAATAGTTATCTTTCACAGTCGATTTATCTATGACCATACCATCATTGTTATTAGAAGGAGATGTATCAAGAACATAATGACCAGTAGCAAAAGGATTTTCAAACACCTCTTCCCCAAGCTTAGAGCTTTCTATATCATTATGGGAGGAAGCATGGATAGTACTGACACTATGGCAATTATTATCATTTTCAGAATTAGTTTCCCAGAGATTTGTAATATCAAAAGTAGTGTGCTCATTCAAATCATGATCGCTAATGTATGTAAAGGGCATAGGAAGATCATCGTATTCAGATTCATTATCACAATAATCATTAGGAGCAACATACTTACGGTTACCTAGCGTTATCTCATTCACGCGGGGATACGCCGTTACCTCTTTCTTTTTATTCTCCTTCTTCTTCTTCTTCTTCTTCTTCTTCTTCTTCTTCGTTCCCTTCTTCTTCTTCTTCTTCTTCTTCTTCTTCTTCTTCTTCTTCTTCTTCTCTTCCTTCTCCTCGTTCCCTTCTTTAGGAGGAAGAGGCTTGAAGGGTGGCTTGTCCGCATAACCTGATTTTCTTTTAGAAACAATAGAAGAAACTTGGGAGGATCCCTCCTTTTCATTAATTAGTTGAAAACACACAGCGGTCCTATCATATTTTGGCAAGGTGTCATCTTCTAAAATATTTTGTATGTAAGTATTTGTATGGCAATTATTAATGCAATAAGAAAGACACCCATGCAGGACATCATCAATATCAAGATCGTTAATATTTAACAAAGAAATTTTTCTTGATAGCTCTTCACACCACAAAAATAAAGTAAGTTCATCATGCTAATTAGGAGTAATTTCATCATCACAATACAAATTTGCAGCACTCATGGGGTTTGAATTATCATTGGAGGAGCATTGAAAATTAAAATGACCAACTCTATGGCAAAGTTCACAAATAAAAGGATAGAGGGCACACACTTTTTCTCCAAGATCATCTAGAGCTCTAGACCACTTTCTAGTTTTTTCATTTCTGTGATGGATACAATATTCATCTTCTATTTGATTAATTCCACAAGGTCTATGCATTCCACAAAAATTAACATGCTTATAGGAAATAGCATTTTCAGAAGTTTCAACATGTTCATTGCAATCATTAATAACAGTTTCATCCTTCATGCAAGCGTCTTTAAAAGGTTCATGATACTTATCAAAATTCTTCCTAGGCAATTCAATGTGAGAAGCAAAAGCTTTATAAAGATTTGCAGCAACTTGAGAGTCAAGACCATAAGTAGCACTCATATTTCGAAATTTACCACTATCCATAAAAGTTTCAATGCATTCATAATCATAATTTATACCTGACTCTTTACCTTTGTCATTCTCCCAATCTTCAGCGTTCTCCTTAATCCGATCAAGAAGGTCCCTTTTAAACTCTTCTTTATTGCGCGTGAATGATCCAGAACAAGTAGTATCCAGCAAGGTCTTATCTTGAAAAGAAAGTCTTGCATAGAAATTATCAATGATGATATTACCTGGAAGCTCATGATTGGGGCATTTGAGCATTAAAGACTTCAACCTCTCCCATGCTTGGGCAATACTCTCTCCATCATGAGGCCAGAAATTATATATATGGTTTCGATCTTTGTGAATTTCACTTGGAGGATAGAACTTAGAACAAAATAGAGGCATAATATCCTTCCAATCAAGAGAGCGCCCGTCCTTCAGCAGTTTATACCAATGCGCCGCTTTACCAGACAGCGACATAGAGAATAGTTTCTTCTTCACTTCATCCATAGAGATACCTGCACACTTGAATAACCCGCATAATTCATGCAAAAACAGTAAATGATTCCCAGGATGGACAGTTCCATCCCCTTCATAGCGGTTATCCATAACACGTTCAATAATTTCCATAGGTATTTTATACGGAATACTTTCAGCAGGTGGATTTAAAATATCAGAAGCATCATTAGAGTTATCGCATATGGGAGATAAAGCATCATCAGAGCAAAATATTTCTTCCAAAGCGGAGGAGCAAAAAAGATTATTTTTATGTAAACTAGCTTCCCCAAGCTTAGACTTCTTCATAGCATTAGCAGTAATTGCATTCATACTAATAACATTGCTACTATCATGTAAATAAGGTTCCATAGGTTTTTTAATTTTCGCATCAAACAATTCTAAATTAGGAAAAAGATTAAAAAGCTCACCAAATTTTTTGTTGTTTTCCATTATGCCTAACTAGTGAAAATAAAAACAAGAAACAAAAAGATGCAATTGCAGGATCTAAAGGAAATAGCTTCGAGCACACACACAATGGCGCCAGAAAAGTACTGTACCTGGAACCGAAGTATGAGTGCCTTTTACCTTTCCTCCCCGGCAACGGCGCCGAAAAAGTGCTTGATGTCTACGGGTGCTTCTATTCTTGTAGACAGTGTTGGGCCTCCAAGAGCAGAGGTTTGTAGAACAGACAGAGTTTCCCTTAAGTGGATTACCCAAGGTTTATCGAACTCGGGGAGGAAGAGGTCAAAGATATCCCTCTCAAGCAACCCTGTAATCACAAAGCAAGAAGTCTCTTGTGTCCCCAACACACCAAATACACTTGTCAGGTGTATAGGTGCACTAGTTCGGCGAAGAGATAGTGAAATACAAGTAATATGGATGTATATGAGTGGTAATAGCAATCTGAATAAAATATGGCAGCGAGTAAACATGCAACAAAACAGTAAACAAACGGAGATTCGATGCTTGGAAGCAAGGCCTAGGGATCCTGCTTTCACTAGTGGACACTCTCAACAATGATCACATAATAGGACTACTCTACACTCTTTTGTTGGATGATGAACACATTGCGTAGGATTACACGAACCCTCAATGCCGGAGTTAACAAGCTCCACAATTCAATGTTCATATTTAAATAACCTTAGAGTGCAAGATAGATCAACATAATTACACCAAGAACTAACATAGCGTGCACACTGTCACCATCACACCATGAAGGGGGCATAGATCACATCAACACTATCATAGTAATAATTAACTCCATAACCTACAAGAGATTATGATCATAATCTACGCCAAGTACTAACACGGATGCACACACTGTCACCATTACACCGTGAAGGAGGAATAGAGTACTTTAATAACATCACTAGAGTAGCACATAGATAATATTCAACTAGATCACATAAAGAGAGAGATGAACCACATAGCTACAGCGGAGCCCTCAGCCCCGGGGGTGAATTACTCCCTCCTCATCATGGAGACAGCGATGGCGGTGAAGATGGCGGTGGAGACGGCGGTGGAGATGACTCCGGGGGCCCGTCCGGCGGTGCCGGAACAGAGACTTCTGTCCCCCGAATTGGAGTTTCGGGATGGCGGCGGCCCCCTGGTCTTTCTGGAGTTTCGTCTAGTGGTACGGTGTTTTTAGGTCACGAGGGGTTAAGTAGGCGAAGAGGCGGCGTCAGAGGGGCACCAGGGCACCCTCCCCATAGGCCGGCGCGGCCGGGGCCTGCCCGCGCGGCCGTGTGGTGTCGGGGCCCTGGGCCTCCTCTCCGTCTCCCCTTCGGTGTTCTGGTCCGTCTCGGTGAATTAAGATGTTTGGTCTTTGTTTCGTCGAATTCCGAGAATATTGCCCGAACAGCCTTTCTGGAACCAAAAACAGCAGAAAACAGGAACTGGCACTGTGGCATCTTGTCAATAGGTTAGTTCCGGAAAACGCATAATAATGACATATAATGTGTATAAAACATGTAGGTATCATCAATAAAGTGGCATGGAACATAAGAAATTATATATTCAGGTCGGGCGGCCTTAGTTTTCCCGCAGCCCTCCTGCCTGCGGAAACATCTTCCACGGAGCCAAGTTCTCAAAGCAGCGAGGTATAGACATTCGTGCAAATTGGGATTCCCATTTTCTCTTTCTTGGTACTTCTCTGGGTACACTTCTGATTTTGTGCTCCATCCCCATCTGATAGAAGCCCCGCTACGAGATCGGGCCCATTTTAGAAATGGTTATGGGCGATTTCTGCGTCGAGACGGCGGACAGAAGCGCCCTCGCCGATGAGTGCATGAGACTTTATTCTGAGCTCGCCACTGAGAAGATCCGGATTCGCATTCTCGACGATATCGCCATGAAATCGTTCACTGCGAGTAATGAGATCCAGCGGCGGAGCCTCGGCCAGGCGGAGACCATGGACAAACTCGCCGGACTGATCCTGAACCTCACGGTTAGGACGGACAAACTAGAGGCCGAGCTGTCACAGGAGAAGGCTCTCAACTCCGAGCTGAAGCGTCAAGCAGGCTCAAGGTAGATCTTGACCAGGTCACTGTGTACCACTAGCTGCAATCCTTGATGACTGTTGTGTCACCTGGCTTCCGAGTTTCTGAAGGTTAATTTTCGAAATTTTGTTCGTAAAATTGGCCTGTGGAAATGTAAACAAACTAGTACTCTTACTTTATTATATTAGTACTTGTGTCAATGTAGTAGTTGTGTCTGAGTCGAGTCAATGTTGAGTCGTTGAGTCACCTAGTATTATTATTATGGTGGTGTACTTGTGTTCATGTACTTGTTTCAGACAGGTATTGCTGTTTTGGTGAAGGAGACATGCATCACCCATTTTTGGTGGGGTTAATTGGTTCTAGGATTAATTGGTTCTATGCCACTCCTCAGTTCACAAGTTGTGTTTATGCCATTCCAAAAACTGAAGTTGTGTTTATGCCACTCTCAATTCTCAATACCCCCTTCTATGCCATTTTCAACAATACAACATGAAAACGGTTCAATAAATAGTCGTATTTCAGTTTATACTTTCGTATTGACCAAAATAATCCTGTGTTCAGATTTGGAGCGACTTTTGGGTGTTTCGGGCACACAAGAAATCCAAAATTTTCAAATTCTGGCAAAAATTAGAACTTCTCAGGAAAATCTATTTTTTTATAGGAAATCAAAAACACTGAAACGAGTATACTGTTTTAATTTGAGCCATTTATGTGCAGATTTGCATAAAAAGACTGACATTTTCTGTTCTGTCTAGAAATTGGTAAAATTTTGTCCAAAAAATCAAACTTCGAAAAATCTGATAATTTTACAGAATGTCAAGAACACTAATATGAGTCTACTATTCTAATATGAGCCATTTCTGGGCACATATGATCCATTAAACATAGGTGCAAATTACGGTCCAGATTATCTGAGAGTATGTACATGTAGAGAAGTCGTTTTGGGTTTCAAACATGGAAATTTCAAGAACATCCCAAAAAGCTTCATTTTAGAGTGAGTAAGAAGGATCCAGGCTTACCTTTTCATTTTCATGTTTTAAACTTGTTTAAATCTTGGTCAAACCTAGGATTTGACCAAGATTCAAATGGGCAGAAAATTAAAAAAATCATAAAAATGAAAAACCAAAGTACATAGTCTTCTTATGTCATATAGTAAGCATTCAAGTTGATAAACATGGTCTAGACATATTCAAACCATACAAATCATGTATCTACCCCTAACCCTAAACTCTGTCTTATGAAGTCAAGCATGAAGAGAAGTGGTTTTGGGTTTCAAACATGGAAATTTCAAAAACCTCTTAAAAATTCATTTTAGAGTGACTAAGAAGGATGCAAGCTTCCCTTTTCATTTTCATGTCTTAAACTTGTTTAAATCTTGGTCAAACCTAAGATTTGACCAAAAGATTCAAACGGGCATAAAATTCAAAAAAAATCAGAAAAATGAAAAACAAAAGCATATAGTCTTCTTGTGTCATATAGTAAGCATTCAAGTTGATAAACAAGGTCTAGACATATTCAAACCAGAAAATCATGTATATATCTACCCATAACCCTAAACTCTGTCTTATGAAGTCAATCATGAAGAGAAGTGGTTTTGGGTTTCAAACATGGATATTTCAAGAACCTCCCAAAAGCTTCATTTTAGAGTGTGACTAAGAAGGATCCAGGCTTACCTTTTTCATTTTCATGTACTAAACTTGTTTAAATCCTGGTCAAACCTAGGATTTCACAAAGATTCAAATATATGTGTATAAAATATAAAAAATAGAAAAATGAAAACCAAAGCACATAGTCTACTTATGTCACATAGTAAGCATTCAAGTTGATAAACAAGGTCTAGACATATTCAAACCAGAAAAATCATGTATATATCTACCCCTAACCCTAAACTCTGTCTTATGAAGTTAATCATGAAGAGAAGTGGTTTTGGGTTTCAAACATTGGAATTCCAAGAACCTCCCAAAAGCTTCATTTTAACTAGAAGGATGATCCAGGCTTACCTTTTCATTTTCATGTTCTAAACTTGTTTAAATCCTGGTCAAAACTAGGATTTCACAAAGATTCAAATATATGGGTATAAAATTCAAAAAAATAGAAAAATGAAAAACCAAAGCACATAGTCTTCTTATGTCATATAGCAAGCATTAAAGTTGATAAACAAGGTCTAGACATATTCAACCTAGACAAATCATGTATCTACCCCCTAACCCCTAAACTCTGTCTTATGAAGTCCAACATGAAGAGAAGTGGTTTTGGGTTTCAAACATGGAAATTTCAAAAACCTCTTACAAAATTCATTTTAGAGTGACTAATTAAGAAGGATGCATGCTCCCCTTTTCATTTTCATGTCTTAAACTTGTTTAATTCTTGGTCAAACCTAAGATTTGACCAAAAGATTCAAACGGGCATAAAAAATCAGAAAAATGAAAACCAAAGCACATAGTTTTCTTATGTCATATAGTAAGCATTCAAGTTGATAAACAAGGTCTAGACATATTCAAACCAGAAAATCATGTATATATCTACCCCTAACCCTAAACTCTGTCTTATGAAGTCAATCATGAAGAGAAGTGGTTTTGGGTTTCAAACATGGAAATTTCAAGAACCTCCCAAAAGCTTCATTTTAGAGTGACTAAGAAGGATCCAGGCTTACCTTTTCATTTTCATGTTTTAAACTTGTTTAAATCTTGGTCAAACCTAGGATTTGACAAAGATTCAAATATATGGGCATAAAATTCAAAAAAATAGAAAAATGAAAAACCAAAGCACATAGTCTTCTTATGTCATCTAGTAAGCATTAAAGTTGATAAACAAGGTCTAGACATAAGCAAACTAGACAAATCATGTATCTACCCCCTAACCCCTAAACTCTGTCTTATGAAGTCAAGCATGAAGAGAAGTCGTTTTGGGTTTCAAACATGGAAATTTCAAGAACATCCCAAAAGCTTCATTTTAGAGTGACTAAGAAGGATCCATGATTACCTTTTCATTTTCATGTTTTAAACTTGTTTAATCTTGGTCAAACCTAGGATTTGACCAAGATTCAAATGGGCACAAAATTTAAAAAATCAGAAAAATGAAAAACCAAAGTACATAGTCTTCTTATGTCATGTAGTAAGCATTCAAGTTGATAAAATGGTTCATGCCGGCGTCTTAGCTCCTAAAAAAAATTATACACCAATTGATTTGACGAATTGATGATTTACTCTAGTCTGCTTCTAGACCATGCAGCTAGCGAGTATTCATATGTACTGCATGGAGCCCCCAACTTTTGACTTCCCGTGTCGGAAAAGGCCTGTTTAATAATGTGGGGCAGTGAGGTATCCCGAAGTATCTAGAGGGTTCCAGTGTTTCAGGCTTTCAGCATCGCCAGTCCAAGGGAAGGATGGGTGACGAATCCGTGCATTCACAGCCGTTAGATCTGAAGAGTCCTTGTATGATGAGCGGTAGATAGCACCTCTAAGCTGCAAATCAACAGCTTCAATTACTTCAAATGAGCATTGGCCGGAAGGCTGACAGAGTGAAAAAATTCAAATTCAAAAACTCATGTATAGAATAGAAAAAAATAAAAAACATGTAGATAGAATAGAGGTATAGATAGATTAGCCCAAAAAAGAAGAGGACGGGGAAATTTCGAACGCTCGCCTTTAACTCAGCAGACACCTCCCTCGCGCACCTAAACTTTCGAACGCGCGCCCAATATTTCGAACGCTCGCCTTTAACTCAGCACCCAGCCCACCTTGTTCTTCTCTAGACACCTCCTTCGGCGCCCTGTTCTTCTCTAGACACACCCTCGGTGAACCAGGCCGCGCACCAAAACTTCCCCACGCTGTCTATCAGCCGCGTCAGCCGGCGACTGCTGGTGGCGCCGTTCTTCTCCAGCCGCACCGGCAGGCGCGGTCAGCTGGTAGATCCTCACGGTATGCATGCTATCTTCAGGCCTGGGCAAGTACGATTCATTATAGCTCAATCGAAGTCAGTCGCCGTCGCCCAGCCCTTATAAGTTCGTTAGTTCGTTCGAATCGATCGGTTGATATTGTTTTCCTCTCGATGTGTTTGTTTGACATTGTTTTCCGCTTTACCTATTTGCTCGAATTCGTTCGTACTGTACACTGCTTGTTTGTAAGGCAAAGAGGAAATCATATCATGGCTTATCATCATGGGTATAACCTTTTTAGCTAGATTTTGCTGTTTGGGATCTATGATCCTTTTAGTTGCTGCTCTCCAGTAACATTTTCCCTCTTTTTTATTACAGTGAAAAATACACAGCGAGGAAACCACTGTCCAGCCTAAAAAAATAGACCTCAGTTGGTTTGCTGAAATCGGCTCAAATAACGTGGCATTTAGTTATATAGTTTTATATTCGACCTGTTTGCTCAGATATGTTGGTTTACATTCATACGCAACCTGTTGGGCAAGTATGGACACAGCTTCAGTGACTTTCAGGTCAAAATTCCAGCGGTTGAGTGATTTTTGGTTGGATCCATTCCTGTGCGTTCGATCGGCTTTTGATGGCTGTTATTGAGACAAAGTCATGGCTGGACTTTTGACGCAGCTCCAGTGACGTTCAGCTAGGTCAAAAGCCCAGCGTTGACTTTGGTTCAATATCAGCCATCCAAAGCCAATCGAACACACATGAATGTATCCAACCAAAAATCACTCTACAATAAGTCGTTTCCAGACTAAAACAATGTTTATTCCCAAACTATTTTTTTTGAATCCGACCAATCTTTCCCGGAATGCAGAAGAAATATATAAGATTTACTGGAATGTTGTTCTTTTTACTGGACAGTTTGAATTTTAAGTTTAAAGTTGGTTGTAAAACATAAAATGAGGTTTATTGATAAACAATATGGCTGAATCTGATGAAACTCCCCCAGAATGCATAACCCGACATATAAGATTTACTGGATTTTTGTTTCAAAAACTTCTAGGCAGTACGAATTTTAAGTTTAAAATTTTCTCGTGAAACTTAAAATGGGTAAATTTTGGATCCATTCTCGTGCGTTCGATTGGCTTTTGATGGCTGTTATTGAAACAAGTGTTAATTGGTTCTATGCCACTCCTCAATTCACAAGTTGTGTTTATGCCATTACAAAAACTGAAGTTGTGTTTATGCCACTCTCAATTCTCAATATCCCCTTCTATATATGCCATTTTCAATACTCCACTATAATAAATATAGCATATCTATGATAGTACTCTATGATACCACCCACTATGCACCCATGTTCCAAACACCACTCCCGCTGACTGTACCTTATTGTATCGAGCGATAAGCTTGATGAGCAACCCAAACAAACAAACAAAAAGACTGTACCTTATTGTACTTGCTCTTACCCATATCTTCTCTTTCTCTTTCATCGCGAGTGCAGCTAATTCAGTTAGTCTTCCAATGAATATTAATATTTTGTCTCAATGATGTCATGTTTCGACTAACAATTAGCACTTTTGAATTCTTAGATTGCTTTTTCACACGATGCACTTCTTTTAATTTATTTTACCACATTTCAATGTGAACCTTGACCAAATAAATAGGACAACAATATCACGATCATATAATACATAAGCAGCATTGTTAGAATCGTGTTGGAAAATACTTTCTAATGATACCAGTTTTATATCAAATTTTTTTATATACTTCATCCTGAAAAATATGTTTCAACTTCATCAAAACTTGCATGTATCTGCAAACTAAACTCATCTAAATACATGTATATCTACATAAAATTGAAACATCATTTTTAAATAGAGAGATATAGATTAATATTTTTTCGAAGATAAAATACGAAAAACAAGGGTGCATTGTTTATTGAAATGGAGTGAGTAGTATATATAAAATCATTTTAGTTGCCAATGATCATGTTGAGGGCCTCTATTTCTTGTTTTGCTCAGGCCCTCCGTATTCTCAGGTACGGCCCTGGTGGTCTATGAACCTGTATGTAATCTTATTACTTTTGGCTTCTTTGCACTGCTAATAGATCGGCGGAATTACGGCAAAAAAGAAGAAAGAATGTGTTGGTATTGTATTGCTTTCGATAGATCTGTTCGCCCCTCCCCCCCAAGCATTTATAGATGGCACAAGAGATTCAAGGATGAAATTGCTCTCCTTGTTCATAAGGCAAAGAGGAAATCATATCATGGGTAGAACATTTTATATATATTTTGCTGTTTGGGATCTATGATCCTTTTAGTTGCTGCTCTCCAGCAACTTTTGTACATATTTCCCTCTTTTTATTAATAAAAAAATACAAAGTGGGGAAACCCAGTGGTCAGCCTAAAAAAATCTGTTCGCTAGGTAGCCGTAGTTTTGCACTCAGTTTGTTTGCTGAAATCGGCTCAAATAATGTAGCATTTATAGTTTTATATTCGACCTGTTTGCTCAGGTATGCTTGCTTACATTCGTAGGTGACCTGTTTGTTGAAATAGCTTATCGCTTCTCTGACCATCTATCTCCTCAACAGATGGACAGAACTTGGATATTATTTCACTCATTAACCACACCAACATATTTGAGTGGTATTGAAGACTTCATGAAGCACGTTAGTGATTTTACTGACGGCGACAAGACAAAGGAAGTGATTTGTCCATGCCGCGTATGTTTGAATATTGGGTCCAAGCCTCAACATGTAGTCTCAGATCATTTATTCGTTTATGGGATGGACCAGACATATATCAGGTGGATTAACCATGGTGAACACTATGATCAGCCTGACATTATTGATCCTCTTTATTCTGATGGTTATCAGCCTGAAGATCTCGTCCAGGATGAGGCTACTGCTAATTTGTTACGGGATCTGTATCCATATGCAAGCCAACAGCCCCATGGTTATCACAAAAAGCCTCTTTTCCATGACCTGATAGAAGATGCTAAGCGCTTAGTGGCCCCTGGTTCTGTTGTGTCAAGATTCGAATTAATTGTGAAATTACTTCATGACAAGTCATACCAGGGGATTACCAATAAAGCGTTCAATGCAGTTGCGAAGACATACAGCGATGCACTCCCTGGGGCTGGACTGCCAAAATCCTTTTATGAGGTGAAGCAGTACATCAAGGTACTCGGACGGATAGGAGCCAAGAAGCACGTTGAAGGTTGATGGTGACGAAATGTGATGCGGCGCAACACCAGGGATTCCGGCGCCAACGTGGAACCTGCACAACACAACCAAAGTACTTTGCCCCAACGAAACAGTGTCAATCTCACCGGCTTGCTGTAACAAAGGATTAACCGTATTGTGTGGAAGATGATTGTTTGCAAGAAAACAGTAAAAACAAGTATTGCAGTAGATTGTATGCTATGTAAAGAATAGGACCGGGGTCCACAGTTCACTAGAGGTGTCTCTCCCATAAGATAAAGCATGTTGGGTGAACAAATTACAGTCGGGCAATTGACAAATAGAGAAGGGCATAACAATGCATATACATGATATGATAAATATAGTGAGATTTAATCCGGGCATTACGACAAAGTACATAGACCGCCATCCAACTGCATCTATGCCTAAAAAGTCCACCTTCAGGTTATCATCCGAACCCCATTCAATATTAAGTTGCAAAGCAACAGACAATTGCATTAAGTATGGTGCGTAATGTAATCAACAACTACATCCTTAGACATAGCATCAATGTTTTATCCCTAGTGGCAACAGCATCACAACCTTAGAACCTACTGTCACGATCCCAGGTGTCAATGAAGGCATGAACCCACTATCGAGCATAAATACCCCCTCTTGGAGTTAAGAGCAAAAACTTGGCCAGAGCCTCTACTAATAACGGAGAGCATGCAAGATCATAAACAACACATAAACAATAGATTGATAATCACCATAACATAGTATTCTCTATCCATCGGATCCCGACAAACACAACATATAGTATTACAGATAGATGATCTTGATCATGTTAGGCAGCTCACAAGATCCAACAATGAAGCACAATTAGGAGAAGACGACCATCTAGCTACTGCTATGGACCCATAGTCCAGGGGTGAACTACTCACTCATCACTCCGGAGGCGATCATGGCGATGAAGAGTCCTCCGGGAGATGAATCCCCTCTCCGGCAGGGTGCCGGAGGCGATCTCCTGAATCCCCCGAGATGGGATTCGCGGCGGCGGCGTCTCGGAAGGTTTTCCGTATCGTGGCTCTCGGTGGGGTTTCGCGACGGAGGCTATAAGTAGGCGAAAGGGTAGGTCGGGCGGCACGAGGGGCCCAGGGGGCAGGGCCGCGCGGCCAGGGCCTGGGCCGCGCCACCCTATCCCCTGGCCACCTCGTGGCCCCACTTCGACTCTCCTTCGGTCTTCTGGAAGCTCCGTGCAAAAATAGGACCCTGGGCGTTGATTTCGTCCAATTCCGAGAATATTTCGTTACTAGGATTTCTGAAACCAAAAACAGCAGAAAACATGCAACTGGCTCTTCGGCATCTTGTTAATAGGTTAGTTCCAGAAAATGCCTAAATACGACATATAATGTGCATAAAACATGTAGGTATCATCAATAAAGTAGCATGAAACATAAGAAATTATCGATACGTTGGAGACGTATCAGCATCCCCAAGCTTAGTTTTGCTCGTCCCGAGCAGGTAAAACGATAACAAAGATAATTTCTGAAGTGACATGCCATCATAATCTTGATCATACTATTTGTAAACATATGTAATGAATGCAGCGATCAAAACAATGGTAATGACATGAGTAAACAAGTGAATCATAAAGCAAAGACTTTTCATGAATAGTACTTCAAGACAAGCATCAATAAGTCTTGCATAAGAGTTAACTCATAAAGCAATAAATCAAAGTAAAGGTGTTGAAGCAACACAAAGGAAGATTAAGTTTCAGCGGTTGCTTTCAACTTATAACATGTATATCTCATGGATATTGTCAACATAAAGTAATATAACAAGTGCAATATGCAAGTATGTAGGAATCAATACACAGTTCACACAAGTGTTTGCTTCTTAAGGTGGAGGGAGATAGGTAAACTGACTCAACAATAAAAGTAAAAGAAAGGTCCTTCAAAGAGGAAAGCATCGATTGCTGTATTTGTGCTAGAGCTTTTATTTTAAAAACATGAAACAATTTTGTCAACGGTAGTAATAAAGCATATGAGTTATGTAAATTATATCTTACAAGTTGCAAGCCTCATGCATAATATACTAATAGTGCCCGCACCTTGTCCTACTTAGCTTGGACTACCGGATCTTTGCAATGCCATGTTTCAACCAAGTGTCACAAAGGGGTACCTCCATGCCGCCTGTACAAAGGTCTAAGGAGAAAGCTCGCATTTTGGATTTCTCGCTTTTGATTATTCTCAACTTAGACATCCATACCGGGACAACATGGACAACAGATAATGGACTCCTCTTAAATGCATAAGCATGTAGCAACAATTATTATTCTCATATGAGATTGAGGATATATGTCCAAAACTGAAACTTCAACCATGATTCATGGCTTTAGTTAGCGGCCCAATGTTCTTCTCTAACAATTTGCATGCTCCAATCATTAAGGTGATAGATCCTTCAGACAAGACGGACATGCATAGCAACTCACATGATATTCAACAATAGTTGATGGCGTTCCCCAGAAGCATGGTTATCGCACAACAAGCAACTTAATAAAAGATAAAGTGCATAAGTACATATTCAATACTACGATAGTTTTTAAGGCTATTTTGTCCCATGAGCTATATATTGCAAAGGTGAATGATGGAATTTTAAAGGTAGCACTCAAGCAATTTACTTTGGAATGGCGGAGAAATACCATGTAGTAGGTAGGTATGGTGGACACAAATGGCATAGTGGTTGGCTCAAGGATTTTGGATGCATGAGAAGTATTCCCTCTCGATACAAGGTTTAGGCTAGCAAGGTTATTTGAAGCAAACTCAAGGATGAACCGGTGCAGCAAAACTCACATAAAAGACATATTGTAAACATTATAAGACTCTACACCGTCTTCCTTGTTGTTCAAAACTCAATACTAGATATTATCTAGACCTTAGAGAGACCAAATATGCAAATCAAATTTTAGCAAGCTCTATGTATTTCTTCATTAATGGGTGCAAAGCATATGATGCAAGAGCTTAAACATGAGCACAACAATTGCCAAGTATCACATTATCCAAGACATTTTAGAATTACTACATGTAGCATTTTCCAATTCCAACCATATAACAATTTAACGAAGAAGAAACTTCGCCTTGAACATTATGAGTAAAGCCTAAGGACATATTTGTCCATATGCAACAGCGGAGCGTGTCTCTCTCCCACAAAGTGAATGCTAGGATCCATTTTATTCAAACAAAAACAAAAACAAAAACAAACCGACGCTCCAAGTAAAGAACACAAGATGTGATTGAATAAAAATATAGTTTCAGGGGAGGAACCTGATGATGTTGTCGATGAAGAAGGGGATGCCTTGGGCATCCCCAAGCTTAGATGCTTGAGTCTTCTTAAAATATGCAGGGATGAACCACGGGGGCATCCCCAAGCTTAGAGCTTTCACTCCTCTTGATCATAGTATATCATACTCCTCTCTTGACCCTTGAAAACTTCCTTCACACCAAACTTCAAGCAAACTCATTAGAGGGTTAGTGCACAATTAATAATTCACACATTCAGAGGTGACACAAACATTCTTTACACTTCTGGACATTGCATAAAGCTACTGGACATTAATGGATCAAAGAAATTCATCCAACATAGCAAAAGAGGCAATGCGAAATAAAAGGCAGAATCTGTCAAAAACAGAACAGTCCGTAAAGACGAATTTTAAAATGGCACCAGACTTGCTCAAATGGAAAAACTCAAAACTAATGAAAGTTGCGTACATATCTGAGGATCACGCTCGTAAATTGGCAGATTTTTTCGAATTTTCTACAGAGACTTGTGCCCAGATTCGTGACAGACAGCAATGCTGTTTCTGCGCAGCGATCCCAAATATAACATCAACTTTGACATAGAAACTTTACTTGGCACAAAAACTTGATAAGGAGAGGTTGCTACAGTAGTAAACAACTTCCAAGACTCAAATATAAAACAAAATACTGTAGTAAAAATATGGGTTGTCTCCCATAAGCGCTTTTCTTTAACGCCTTTCAGCTAGGCGCAGAAAGTGCAAATCAAGTATTATCAAGAGATGAGGCATCAACATTATTACCTTGGGAGCTGGGAGTTTTCTCAACAATGCATTGTATCTGGTCTATATAAGTAACTCCTCTCTCATTGCTCCTAGGCTTACTATTCTCATCAAACAAATTTTCAGGAACAAGCCAAGCATAGTTGTTTTCCAAAGCTTCATGCATTCCTAGTAGTTTACTAGGTATTGGCGCTTTAATTTCCCTACCATCATTAACATTATTAGTATACTTAATTCTATCCATATCCATCTTTTCAAGTATTTGTTTAAAATTAGGAAAGAAACCAAGCCTCTTATGCTTAATAAAAACTTTTCTAGCTTCTTTAACTATATCCTCAAATTCTCTAACAAGGACTTTTAAAACAAAATTTCTCTTTTCCCCCATCTCCATATCCGAAAGTGTAAGAAACATATGTTGTATTATGGGATTGAGATTAACAAATCTAGTTTCTAACATGTGTATCAAACAGGCAGAAGCACTTTCATAAGTAGGAGCAGTTTTTAATAATGGTATATCTTCAAAATCTTCATCCATACTAACATGGGTGAAAAATTCTTCTATATTATCTCTTCCAATGATACACCCTCGTCCTACCGGTATCTCTTCCAAAGTAAACTTAGGATTAAGCATGATGAAATAAGCAAAAAGTAAACTAGGCAAATAAAGTAAAGACAAGTAACTAATTTTTTTGTGTTTTTGATATAGAGAGCAAGACAGTAAATAAAGTAAAGCTAGCAACTAATTTTTTTGTGTTTTGTTTAGGTGCAACAAACAAAATAGTAAATAAAATAAAGCAAGACAAAAACAAAGTAAAGAGATTGAGAAGTGGAGACTCCCCTTGCAGCGTGTCTTGATCTCCCCGGCAACGGCGCCAGAAAAAGTGCTTGATGCGCGTAGATGTACACGTCCGTTGGGAACCCCAAGAGGAAGGTATGATGCGGACAACGGCAAGTTTTCCTCAGAAAGAAACCAAGGTTTAATCGGACCAGTAGGAGCCAAGAAGCACGTTGAAGGTTGATGGTGACGAAATGTGATGCGGCGCAACACCAGGGATTCCGGCGCCAACGTGGAACCTGCACAACACAACCAAACTTAACGAATGAGGTTGTCAATCTCACCGGCTTGCTGTAACAAAGGATTAACCGTATTGTGTGGAAGATGATTGTTTGCAAGAAAACAGTAAAACAAGTATTGTAGATTGTATGCTATGTAAAGAATAGGACCGGGGTCCACAGTTCACTAGAGGTGTCTCTCCCATAAGATAAAGCATGTTGGGTGAACAAATTACAGTCGGGCAATTGACAAATAGAGAAGGGCATAACAATGCATATACATGATATGATAAATATAGTGAGATTTAATCCGGGCATTACGACAAAGTACATAGACCGCCATCCAACTGCATCTATGCCTAAAAAGTCCACCTTCAGGTTATCATCCGAACCCCATTCAGTATTAAGTTGCAAAGCAACAGACAATTGCATTAAGTATGGTGCGTAATGTAATCAACAACTACATCCTTAGACATAGCATCAATGTTTTATCCCTAGTGGCAACAGCACAACACAACCTTAGAACCTACTGTCACGATCCCAGGTGTCAATGAAGGCATGAACCCACTATCGAGCATAAATACCCCCTCTTGGAGTTAAGAGCAAAAACTTGGCCAGAGCCTCTACTAATAACGGAGAGCATGCAAGATCATAAACAACACATAAACAATAGATTGATAATCACCATAACATAGTATTCTCTATCCATCGGATCCCGACAAACACAACATATAGTATTACAGATAGATGATCTTGATCATGTTAGGCAGCTCACAAGATCCAACAATGAAGCACAATTAGGAGAAGACGACCATCTAGCTACTGCTATGGACCCATAGTCCAGGGTGAACTACTCACTCATCACTCCGGAGGCGATCATGGCGATGAAGAGTCCTCCGGAGATGAATCCCCTCTCCGGCAGGGTGCCGGGCGATCTCTGAATCCCCGAGATGGGATTCGCGGCGGCGCGTCTCTGGAAGGTTTTCCGTATCGTGGCTCTCGGTACTGGGGGTTTCGCGACGGAGGCTATAAGTAGGCGAAAGGGTAGGTCAGGGGCGGCACGAGGGGCCCAGGGGGCAGGCCGCGCGGCCAGGGCCTGGGCCGCGCCGCCCTATCCCCTGGCCACCTCGTGGCCCCACTTCGACTCTCCTTCGGTCTTCTGGAAGCTCCGTGCAAAAATAGGACCCTGGGCGTTGATTTCGTCCAATTCCGAGAATATTTCGTTACTAGGATTTCTGAAACCAAAAACAGCAGAAAACAGCAACTGGCTCTTCGGCATCTTGTTAATAGGTTAGTTCCAGAAAATGCATAAATATGACATATAATGTGCATAAAACATGTAGGTATCATCAATAAAGTAGCATGGAACATAAGAAATTATCGATACGTTGGAGACGTATCACGAAGACATACAGCGATGCACTCCCTGGGGCTGGACTGCCAAAATCCTTTTATGAGGTGAAGCAGTACATCAAGGTACTGGGACTTGGATATGAGAAGATTGATTTTTGCAAAAATAACTGTGCACTGTTTTGGATGGAGTATAATGACCTCGATGAATGTCCAGTATGTAAGGAATCAAGATGGAAACATGATGGAGCTGGTGGTAAGAAAAAGATTCCTTGGAAGGTTCTGAGATACTTTCCACTTGTACAAAGATTGCAGAGGTTGTTTGCTTCAGAACAAACATCTCGGGAAACAAGATGGCACAAAGAGATTCTCACGCCCGACCCTGATTTACTGAGGCATCCTGCTGATGGCGATGAATGGAAGCAATTCGACCTGGATCATCCAGATTTTGCTGCAGATCCAAGGAACCTGAGACTTGGCCTTGCTACAGATGGATTCAACCCATTTGGCAACATGAGCAACTCGTATAGCATGTGGCCAGTACTAGTTACACCTTACAACCAGGCTCCCTGGACATGCACCGATCAGTCGAACTGTATGATGGCCTTACTCATCCCAGGTCCCAAATCTCCTGGGAAGGATTTTGATGTGTTCATGCAGCCTCTTATTAGAGACTTGCAAACATTATGGGAGGGTGTCCCTACACGGGATGTGTGTCAACCTAAAGAACAAAATTTTCTATTACGTGCTGCTGTACTGTATTGCACCCATGATTATCCAGCTTTGGGCACTATGTCAGGCAGAGTAACATCAGGTTATAATGCATGTGTTCACTGTGATACTGATCAGCTGGCAGTGAGGATAATAAACAAGATATGCTATATGGGCCATCGCCGTTTCCTTCCATTAGATCACAGTTTCCGAAAAAATAGAAAAAAATTGCAATTTATTGGTGATCAGGCCTGTAAAAAGACTAAACCGCAGCACTTTAAGAGTCACGAGTTGGAGGCGCACCTAGAAGCGGTCAGAAATGTTAAACCAGGAAAACCACCAGCCGCCACAGCAGGTACAGCAGAGAAGAATACAGAAGATGCAGCAGCAGTAGTAGCAGATAGAAAAAGGAAGAAGAGAGGAGATGAACTGAGTCTAGCAGCTACCAAAAGGAAGATGGGAGGTGAAATAGCAGCATGTACCAAGAGGAAGGAAATGGAAAATGATAGACCGAGAATATTTTATAAGCGCAGGACCACTCTTTGGGACTTGCCGTATTGGGCTGGTAAGAAGCTTCGGCATAATATTGATATCATGCACATGGAGAAGAATATATGTGACAGCATTGTCGGCACATTACTCAACATTCCATCCAAGACAAAAGATAGCTCAAATGCTAGGATTGATTGTGCAACATTGAATGTTAACAGGCACTTGCAACTGGATCGTAATGACAAAGTGAACAAAGGCAAGGAAAAACATTATAAATTTCGAGGCGCGGAATTCACATTGCCGATGCCTAAAAGGAGATTATTTTGTGAGTACCTCCGAGGTGTGATGTTCCCGTTCGGATTTGCTTCCAACATTGCAAATTGTCTCAATGCTGAAGGAAACAAGCTCCAAGGGTTGAAAACTCACGATTGTCACATCCTGCTGCAAAGGCTTTTAGCTATTGGCATTAAAGATTTAGTGAAGCCAAATATGTACAACGTGATTGCAGAGTTGGGAAGGTTCTTTAGGGAAATATGTAGTAAAACTCTAAGCAGAGCTGTTGTAGAACGTCTTAAGGTGGACATAGCAGTAATCCTGTGCAAGCTGGAGCTGATATATCCTCCAGCCTTCTTTGATGTGATGGTGCATTTGGCTGTTCATCTACCTGATGAGGCACTTTTAAGAGGTCCGGTACAGTATGGATGGATGTACCCTATAGAACGTCGACTGTGCACTTTCAAGAATACAGTTAGGAACAAAGCTAGACCGGAGGCTTGCATTGCAGTGGCGTATATTGCTGCTGAAGCATATACATTTGCCTCAAGATATATTCCTGATATTGAGACCAGATTCAACCGGGGTCGCAGAATTTTGGAAGTTGGAGGATCTGTTTTTAATCATGGTGTTGAGCTAATAGGAAAGAGGACCGAAAAAACATTAGAGCAGTCTGAATTTGAACAGCTGTCTTGGTATGTGCTGAATAATGCTACAGAGGCTGATGAATATGTTAAGTGAGTACTATGCACACGAAATACTCAGTTCCTCGCATATACTATGAACTTGTATCAAAATGAAATATATTCAGCTGACTTGGCTATGTTTTGCAGGTTGTACATGGAAACGAATGGAAAGCTATCGGCACGTGGGAGTGGGTTTCAGGACTGGTTTGAGAAATATGTAAGATGTTCAATTGCACTCTGACTTGTCTATGTGTTTTCACATGAGATGACCTCTTGTCTATTTTGTAATCGTAGATCTCGAAACTCCATGCGGAGAATCCAGGCGCTGTTAGTGCTGATCTCCTTGTCCTATCACGTGGTCCAGATAAGAGGGTGTTGGTAGCTGCAGCTTGCAATGCCAATGGTGTCCATTACAGCTCCTATGAGCGTGAACAACATTTGAAGACACGAAATAGTGGCATCACAACCAGTGGAGATCACTTGACAACCAGAAAGAAGAGATCAGAGTCATTTGACCATTATGGTCACATAGAAGAGGTTATTCAGTTGTTCTATAGTGATAAGGTTACTGTCCGATCTGTGGTTCTATTTAAGTGTTATTGGTACAACCAAGATCCAAACAAGGGCAAAGGTGCCAGAAATGATGGGTATTTCATATCAGTTAATACTACTGCTCAGTGGTACAAGGATGATCCTTATATTTTGGTACCTCAAGCGGCCAAGGTACTTTTCTTGGAAGACAGATCTAGAAAAGGATGGCAGTATGTGCAAAAGTTTGTGGCAAGGAACATATATGATTTGGATGAGAATGCGGATCCAATAATTGGTGCCCAGCAAGATGATTTCGCTGGTTGTATGCAAACTAAAGTTGCTGACATTGATGAAACCTCGTTGGATACAGGTATCCCTGCACATGATGGAGAAGTAGATTTCACTGTTGAGGTTAGCATAGTCGACAAAGAGATGGATAAACTGAAGCTACCTGGTGAATCTCAGGAGGAGAATGGACACGACGAGCAGGATGAGACCATGCACGAATATCAGAATGAAGACGGAGGTGATGATGATGATGATGATGATGATGATGATGATGATAGACTCTTGTCTCTGTATCATGCTGTGAGATGAAGAACCATGATTTGTTTTGATTTTTCTATTTGGAAAATGTATGAGTCCTGAAGACAATTATCTGTTGGATTGTAATCCCATGATGACTAATTATTTATGTTTGTTGTCCTACTAAAAGTTGGTCAAACTTAATTGTGTGGAAGTAATCCCATGCTGTTTGATTCATAGGGTCATATCCCATAGGAAAATAGAATGATAATAGATCAAACTAATGCAGAATATCTTATAACCACAATCAAATAGAATTTCTCTTGACATAGGATTCAAGTTGGCATGGCATCCCTATCATACAGGGGTTTTATTCATACTATGCTACAAATCGAAAATAAGATGGGTCAGCACTTTATCGCGGCAGATAGGGCAGCTGGCGTTCGTTACAAACCAGGAGAAGATGCACTTCCTATGGAACGGGTGTTTGCATCCCCGGAGACGCACCGTTGTGCGCTGCGACAGCCCCAGCATGCATATGCTGCAGTGGCCGTCCTCCGGCGCAACTAGGACCCAACTGTCCTGCAGCGCCGGCAAGTTGACGATGAGCCGGTGGTCCACCCTAAGGGTGAGGTCGAAGTGGAGGCCACCGAGCCGACGACACGCCTGCTGCCACATCAGGTGCATAACATCGTAAGGCATGATGATGTCCCACTCCTCCTCCGTGAGGTTCAGGTTCTTGAGCAGCCATACACGGGCAAGAATCTCGCGCATAGTTCGCACGACATTGCCCCCACTACGCAGCTCCCTCGGAGGCAAGCCAAGATCCAGCACCACCTCTTCGCAGGGTGTAGTGGTGATATCGTCCTCATCCAGTGGGGCAGGGAGGGGGCCGGCCATCCTCCTGAGCTCGTACGTCCTCGAGAAGAAGATGTGCACTGTCATAGTGTACGGGGACGCCTCGCCCTCGCCCACGGCCGGCGGCTCGCCGACGGAGAAGTCGGTCGTGCTTGCCGACACACGGCAGGCACGGAAGACATGTGGGCCAGACTCGATGATGCGCTCGCGTGAGGAGCGCTCTAGTAGGGGCGTCGCCGCCATTGGGGATTCTTCGGAGGGCTGTAGACTGGCGGCTAGTCGACGGTGAGGTGGTTGGTGTGAGATCTCTGGGATGAGGCCAGGGGAAGTGGGCGAAGTGCTCGGGACTAGGGACTGCCCTCAACTTTCCGCAGTAGTATGATAATAATTGGTGGACGAGGGAGACTAGTCCAGAGACTACCCAAAGTTGATAAATCATGTTCGAGGGAAAATGCCCAAGATTTATTATCAAAATTCAAGCTAATTTCGCCGATTTTGTTCTGCCGTTCATTAGACATCATCCAACGGCCTTGGTCTCTGGGATTCGCTGCTACAGTGTCATCTACTATTTTCTACCCAATTCCAGAAACATCCATAAAGCTAGTAGATAGCTTTCCTGCTTGTTGGCCCCACCCCATTTTTTTAATCTTTTCTTCCTTATCCCCTTCGCTCATGCTAGCAGCTACTTGCAGCCATTGCTACACCAGCGAGGTGATCTCTATGATAGGCACGGTTTTAGTAAGACAGCAAGTTGTAGATAGCTAACCATGAGACACATGCCTCTCTGGTTGAGACTGAGCTCGCTCTTGTGATTGGGCTCCAATGGTCGAGGTGAGTCACAGCTGCAATGACAGAGGTTTGTGCTGAATTAATTAGCACAGAGGCGTAACTAGCACTAGATGGAGAAGGCATAGTACACATATCGGACACGAAGTCGCGTCTGGCGAGCAGCTCGCATTCACTTGCATCAGTGCGGTACAACAAAGATGATGAAGAAGGATTGGAGCTTTGAAGGTAGTCAGAAAAGTTACAAAAAATAATACGTGCAAAACTTAACCTGTATAAACGCACATGCATGGATAATTTTACATTTCTGCATGAGAAAGACATGTCAATTTTCAGTACGACATGGTTTGATTTGTCAAATTTGATGCTCCTTAATGCATTTTAAGTGAAAATTACAGGTTTATTCATTATAATTGCCGATTTTTAACGTTACGTGCAGCTGACTAGCAAACTATAAGTGTGTGATTGCTTGCTTCCAAAATAAGGATATGTAATCATTTTGTATAAGGTAGTACCAATTAGTCGTTATATTGCAGAACTTAAAGAGTTTTGAGAGATTCAACTCGTTGCTACTCCATAAGAATGGTCATGTTGACAAATTTGATCCAGTGTTGAACAGAGCCAGAAACATTTCAAAAACTTGAGCATGGAAGAGGCTAGGGGTAAATGCCCCAAGGCCAGCCGAGCCTATCGTAGGTTGATACGTCTCCAACGTATCGATAATTTCTTATGTTCCATGCCACTTTATTGATGATACCTACATGTTTTATGCACATTATATGTCATATTTATGCATTTTCTGGAACTAACCTATTAACAAGATGCCGAAGAGCCAGTTGCTGTTTCTGCTTTTTTGGTTTCAGAAATCCTAGTAAAGAAATATTCTCGGAATTGGACGAAACTTTCGCCCAGGGTCCTATTTTTGCACGAAGCTTCCAGAAGACCGAAGACCTAACGAAGTGGGGCCACGAGGCAGCCAGGGGGGTGGCCGGCGCGGCCTAGGTCTTGGCCGCGCGGCCCTGCCCCCTGGGCCCCTCGTGTGGCCCCCCGCGTTGACCTTCCGCCTACTTAAAGCCTCCGTCGCGAAACCCCCAGTACCGAGAGCCACGATACGGAAAACCTTACAGAGACGCCGCCGCCGAATCCCATCTCGGGGAGGAGATCGCCTCCGGCACCCTGCCGGAGAGGGGATTCATCTCCCGGAGGACTCTTCATCGCCATGATCGCCTCCGGAGTGATGAGTGAGTAGTTCACCCCTGGACCATGGGTCCATAGCAGTAGCTAGATGGTCGTCTTCTCCTTGTTGTGCTTCATTGTTAGATCTTGTGAGCTGCCTAACATGATCAAGATCATCTATATGTAATTCTATATGTTGTGTTTGTCGGGATCCGATGGATAGAGAGTACTATGATTATGGTGATTATCAATCTATTGTTCATGTGTTGTTTATGATCTTGCATGCTCTCCGTTATTAGTAGAGGCTCTGGCCAAGTTTTTACTCTTAACTCCAAGAGGGAGTAATTATGCTCGATAGTGGGTTCATGCCTTCATTGATACCTGGGACAGTGACAGAAAGTTCTAAGGTTGTGATGTGCTGTTGCCACTAGGGATAAAACATTGATGCTATGTCTAAGGATGTAGTTATTGATTACATTACGCACAATACTTAATGCAATTGTCTGTTGCTTTGCAACTTAATACTGGAGGGGGTTCGGACGATAACCTGAAGGTGGACTTTTTAGGCATAGATGCAGTTGGATGGCGGTCTATGTACTTTGTCGTAATGCCCAATTAAATCTCACTATATTTATCATGTCATGTATATGCATTGTTATGCCTTTCTCTATTTGTCAATTGCCCGACTGTAATTTGTTCACCCAACATGCTTTTATCTTATGGGAGAGACACCTCTAGTGAACTGTGGACCCCGGTCCTATTCTTTCCATAGCATACATTCTACTTGTTTTACTGTTTTCTTTGCAAACATCTTCCACTCGATACGTTTAATCCTTTGTTACAGCAAGCCGGTGAGATTGACAACCTCACTGTTTCGTTGGGGCAAAGTACTTTGGTTGTGTTGTGCAGGTTCCTAGTTGGCGCCGGAATCCCTGGTGTTGCGCCGCATCACATTTCGCGACCATCAACCTTCAACGTGCTTCTTGGCTCCTACTGGTTCGATTAAACCTTGGTTTCATACTGAGGGAAAACTTGCCACTGTGCGCATCATACCTTCCTCTTGGGGTTCCCAACGGACGTGTACATCTACGCGCATCAAGCACTTTTTCTGGCGCCGTTGCCGGGGAAAGAAAATTTACACCACAGAATTGCCTCCCACGGCAACAGCCCTGTTTTCTGGCGCCGTTGCCGGGGAGATCAAGACACGCTGCAAGGGGAGTCTCCACTTCTCAATCTCTTTACTTTGTTTTTGTCTTGCTTTATTTTATTTACTACTTTGTTTGCTGCACCTAAACAAAACACAAAAAAATTAGTTGCTAGTTTTACTTTATTTACTGTCTTGCTCTCTATATCGAAAACACAAAAAAATTAGTTACTTGCATTTACTTTATCTAGTTTGTTTTATTTACCGTTGCTAAAATGAATACCCCTGAAAATACTAAGTTGTGTGACTTCACAAATGCAAATAATAATGATTTCCTATGCACACCTATTGCTCCACCTGCTACTACAGCAGAATTCTTTGAAATTAAACCTGCTTTACTAAATCTTGTCATGAGAGATCAATTTTCTGGTGTTAGTTCTGATGATGCTGCTGCCCATCTCAATAATTTTGTTGAACTTTGTGAAATGCAAAAGTATAAAGATGTAGATGGTGATATTATTAAATTGAAAGTGTTTCCTTTCTCATTAAGAGGAAGAGCTAAAGATTGGTTGCTATCTTTGCCTAAGAATAGTATTGATTCATGGACTAAATGCAAGGATGCTTTTATTGGTAGATATTATCCTCCCGCTAAAATTATATCTTTGAGAAGTAGCATAATGAATTTTAAACAATTTGATACTGAACATGTTGCTCAAGCATGGGAGAGAATGAAAACTTTGGTAAAGAATTGCCCAACCCATGGACTGACTACTTGGATGATCATCCAAACCTTCTATGCAGGACTAAATTTTTCTTCGCGGAATTTATTGGATTCAGCTGCTGGAGGTACCTTTATGTCCATCACATTGGGGGCGGCTACAAAACTTCTTGATGATATGATGGTGAATTACTCTGAATGGCACACGGAAAGAGCTCCACAAGGTAAGAAGGTAAATTCTGTTGAGGAAACCTCTTCCTTGAATGATAAGATTGATGTGATTATGTCTATGCTTGTGAATGGTAGATCTAATGTTGATCCAAATAATGTTCCTTTAGCTTCATTGGTTGCTCAAGAAGAAAATGTTGATGTGAATTTCATTAAAAATAATAATTTCAACAACAATGCTTATAGGAACAACTCTGGTAATAACTATAGGCCATATCCTTCTGCTAATGGTAATGGTTATGGTAATTCTTATGGGAATTCTTACAACAATAATAGGAATGTACCCTCTGGTCTTGAAGCCATGCTTAAAGAATTTATTAGTACACAAACTGCTTTTAACAAATCTGTTGAGGAAAAGCTTGATAAAATTGATACTATTGCTTCTAGAGTTGATAGGCTTGCCTCTGATGTTAATCTTTTAAAGTTGAAAGTTATGCCTAATAATGATCTTGATAATAAGATTACTACTACAGCAAATGCCATCCAAGTTAGAATTAATGAGAATATAAGATTAATGGCTGAGTTGCGTGCTAGGTGGGATAGAGAAGAAAATGAAAAACTAGCTAAAGAGAATAATGTAGCTAAAGTTTGGACTATTACCACCACTAGTAATGCTAATTCTTCACATGTTGCTGCACCTCCTACTATCAATGGTAAAATAATTGGTGTTGGCAATGTTTCTACTCCTAGTGCAAAGCGTACAAAGCTGCCTGAAATTGCTAAAACTGCTGAAACTGCTTGTGATAAAACTGCTGAAATTTTTTCCAACCTTGGGAATAATGATCCCATTGCTGTAGCTCATAATGATTTAGATTTTGATGATTGCCACATCTCTGAAGTTATAAAGTTCTTACAAAAACTTGCTAAAAGTCCCAATGCTAGTGCTATAAATTTAGCCTTTACAAAACATATTACAAATGCTCTCATAAAAGCTAGAGAAGAGAAACTAAAACTTGAAACTTCTATTCCTAGAAAGTTAGAAGATGGTTGGGAGCCCATCATTAAAATGAAATTCAATGACTTTGAATGTAATGCCTTATGTGATCTTGGTGCAAGTATTTCTGTTATGCCTAAAAAGATTTATGATATGCTTGACTTGCCACCATTGAAGAATTGTTATTTGGATGTTAATCTTGCCGATAATGTTAAAAAGAAACCTTTGGGGAGGATTGATAATGTGCATATTACGGTTAACAATAACCTTGTCCCCGTTGATTTTGTTGTCTTGGATATCGAATGCAATGCATCTTGTCCAATTGTGTTGGGAAGACCTTTTCTTCGAACTGTTGGTGCTGTTATTGATATGAGGGAAGGTAATATTAAATATCAATTTCCTCTCAAGAAAGGTATGGAACACTTCCCTAGAAAGAGAATGAAGTTGCCTTTTGATTCTATTATTAGAACAAGCTATGATGTTGATGCTTCTACTCTCGATGTTACTTGATTTGCACTTTCTGCGCCTAGCTGAAAGGCGTTAAAGAAAAGCGCTTATGGGAGACAACCCATGTTTTTACCTACAGCAATTTTTTGTTTTATTGAGTCTTGGAAGTTGTTTACTACTGTAGCAACCTCTCCTTATCATGTTTTTGTGCCAAGTAAAGTTTCTATGTCAAAGTTGATGTTATATTTGGGATCGCTGCACAGAAACAGCATTGCTGTCTGTCACGAATCTGGGCATAATTCTCTGTAGAAAATTCGAAAAAATCTGCCAATTTACGAGCGTGATCCTCAGATATGTACGCAACTTTCATTAGTTTTGAGTTTTTCCATTTGAGCAAGTCTGGTGCCATTTATAAATTCGTCTTTACGGACTGTTCTGTTTTTGACAGATTCTGCCTTTTATTTCGCATTGCCTCTTTTGCTATGTTGGATTTATTTCTTTGATCCATTAATGTCCAGTAGCATTATGCAATGTCCAGAAGTGAAAAGAATGATTGTGTCACCTCTGAATGTGTGAATTATTAATGATGCACTAACCCTCTAATGAGTTTGCTTGAAGTTTGGTGTGAAGGAAGTTTTCAAGGGTCAAGAGAGGAGAATGATATACTAAGATCAAGAGGAGTGAAAGCTCTAAGCTTGGGGATGCCCCCGTGGTTCACCCCTGCATATTTTAAGAAGACTCAAGCGTCTAAGCTTGGGGATGCCCAAGGCATCCCCTTCTTCATCGACAACATCATCAGGTTCCTCCCCTGAAACTATATTTTTATTCAGTCACATCTTGTGTTCTTTACTTGGAGCGTCGGTTTGTTTTCGTTTTTGTTTTTGTTTGAATAAGATGGATCCTAGCATTCACTTTGTGGGAGAGAGACACGCTCCGCTGTTGCATATGGACACATGTGTCCTTAGGCTTTACTCATAATGTTCAAGGCGAAGTTTCTTCTTCGTTAATTTGTTATATGGTTGGAATTGGAAAATGCTACATGTAGTAATTCTAAAAATGTCTTGGATAATGTGATACTTGGCAATTGTTGTGCTCATGTTTAAGCTCTTGCATCATATGCTTTGCACCCATTAATGAAGAAATACATAGAGCTTGCTAAAATTTGATTTGCATATTTGGTTTCTCTAAGGTCTAGATAATATCTAGTATTGAGTTTTGAACAACAAGGAAGACAGTGTAGAGTCTTATAATGTTTACAATATGTCTTTTATGTGAGTCTTGCTGCACTTGTTCATCCTTGAGTTTGCTTCAAATAACCTTGCTAGCCTAAACCTTGTATCGAGAGGGAATACTTCTCATGCATCCAAAATCCTTGAGCCAACCACTATGCCATTTGTGTCCACCATACCTACCTACTACATGGTATTTACCCGCCATTCCAAAGTAAATTGCTTGAGTGCTACCTTTAAAATTCCATCATTCACCTTTGCAATATATAGCTCATGGGACAAAATAGCCTTAAAAACTATCGTAGTATTGAATATGTACTTATGCACTTTATATTTTATTAAGTTGCTTGTTGTGCGATAACCATGCTTCTGGGGAACGCCATCAACTATTGTTGAATATCATGTGAGTTGCTATGCATGTCCGTCTTGTCTGAAGGTCTATCATTTTAGTGGTTGGAGCATGCAAAATTGTTAGAGAAGAACATTGGGCCGCTAACTAAAGCCATGAATCATGGTGGAAGTTTCAGTTTTGGACATATATCCTCAATCTCATATGAGAATAATAACTTTGCTACATGCTTATGCATTTAAGAGGAGTCCATTATCTGTTGTCCATGTTGTCCCGGTATGGATGTCTAAGTTGAGAATAATCAAAAGCGAGAAATCCGAAATGCGAGCATTCTCCTTGGACCTTTGTACAGGCGGCATGGAGGTACCCCTTTGTGACACTTGGTTGAAACATGGCATGCAAAGATCCGGTAGTCCAAGTTAAGTAGGACAAGGTGCGGGCACTATTAGTATACTATGCGTGAGGCTTGCAACTTGTAAGATATAATTTTCATAACTCATATGCTTTATTACTACCGTTGACAAAATTGTTTCATGTTTTCAAAATAAAAGCTCTAGCACAAATACAGCAATCGATGCTTTCCTCTTTGAAGGACCATTCTTTTACTTTTATTGTTGAGTCAGTTTACCTATCTCCTTCCACCTTAAGAAGCAAACACTTGTGTGAATTGTGCATTGATTCCTACATACTTGCATATTGCACTTGTTATATTACTTTATGTTGACAATATCCATGAGATATACATGTTACAAGTTGAAAGCAACCGCTGAAACTTAATCTTCTTATGTGTTGCTTCAACACCTTTACTTTGATTTATTGCTTTACGAGTTAACTCTTATGCAAGACTTATTGATGCTTGTCTTGAAGTACTATTCATGAAAAGTCTTTGCTATATGATTCAGTTGTTTACTCATGTCATTACCTTTGCTTTGATCGCTGCATTCATTACATATGTTTACAAATAGTATGATCAAGATTATGATGGCATGTCACTTCAGAAATTATCTTTGTTATCGTTTTACCTGCTCGGGACGAGCAGAACTAAGCTTGGGGATGCTGATACGTCTCCAACGTATCGATAATTTCTTATGTTCCATGCCACTTTATTGATGATACCTACATGTTTTATGCACATTATATGTCATATTTATGCATTTTCTGGAACTAACCTATTAACAAGATGCCGAAGAGCCAGTTGTTGTTTTCTGCTGTTTTTGGTTTCAGAAATCCTAGTAAAGAAATATTCTCGGAATTGGACGAAACTTTCGCCCGGGTCCTATTTTTGCACGAAGCTTCCAGAAGACCGAAGACCTAACGAAGTGGGGCCACGAGGCAGCCAGGGGGTGGCCGGCGCGGCCTAGGTCTTGGCCGCGCGGCCCTGCCCCCTGGGCCCCTCGTGTGGCCCCCGCGTTGACCTTCCGCCTACTTAAAGCCTCCGTCGCGAAACCCCCATGCCGAGAGCCACGATACGGAAAACCTTACAGAGACGCCGCCGCCGCGAATCCCATCTCGGGGGATTCGGAGATCGCCTCCGGCACCCTGCCGGAGAGGGGATTCATCTCCCGGAGGACTCTTCATCGCCATGATCGCCTCCGGAGTGATGAGTGAGTAGTTCACCCCTGGACCATGGGTCCATAGCAGTAGCTAGATGGTCGTCTTCTCCTTGTTGTGCTTCATTGTTAGATCTTGTGAGCTGCCTAACATGATCAAGATCATCTATATGTAATTCTATATGTTGTGTTTGTCGGGATCCGATGGATAGAGAGTACTATGATTATGGTGATTATCAATCTATTGTTCATGTGTTGTTTATGATCTTGCATGCTCTCCGTTATTAGTAGAGGCTCTGGCCAAGTTTTTACTCTTAACTCCAAGAGGGAGTAATTATGCTCGATAGTGGGTTCATGCCTTCATTGATACCTGGGACAGTGACAGAAAGTTCTAAGGTTGTGATGTGCTGTTGCCACTAGGGATAAAACATTGATGCTATGTCTAAGGATGTAGTTATTGATTACATTACGCACAATACTTAATGCAATTGTCTGTTGCTTTGCAACTTAATACTGGAGGGGGTTCGGATGATAACCTGAAGGTGGACTTTTTAGGCATAGATGCAGTTGGATGGCGGTCTATGTACTTTGTCGTAATGCCCAATTAAATCTCACTATATTTATCATGTCATGTATATGCATTGTTATGCCTTTCTCTATTTGTCAATTGCCCGACTGTAATTTGTTCACCCAACATGCTTTTATCTTATGGGAGAGACACCTCTAGTGAACTGTGGACCCCGGTCCTATTCTTTCCATAGCATACATTCTACTTGTTTTACTGTTTTCTTTGCAAACATCTTCCACTCGATACGTTTAATCCTTTGTTACAGCAAGCCGGTGAGATTGACAACCTCACTGTTTCGTTGGGGCAAAGTACTTTGGTTGTGTTGTGCAGGTTCCTAGTTGGCGCCGGAATCCCTGGTGTTGCGCCGCATCCAGCCGAGCCTATCGTAGGTGCCGTCCCGAGGAGGAAGTACCTTAATTTGGGGCGCGCGCGGACGCTGCGGTACCCCGAGCTCGAGACGCCGCCGTACCGGTAGCTCGACCCGCGACGAGGCATGGCGGCGGCGGCGGAAGCGGAGCGGCGGCGGCGGAAGGTAAAGCTCCTGCTGACAAACATGTTGGGCCTCAAAGAGCAGAGGTTTGTAGAACAGCAGCAAGTTTTCCCTTAAGTGGATCACCCAAGGTTTATCGAACTCAGGGAGGAAGAGGTCAAAGATATCCCTCTCAAGCAACCCTGCAATCACAAAGCAAGAAGTCTCTTGTGTCCCCAACACACCTAATAGGTGCACTAGTTCGGCGAAGAGATAGTGAAATACAAGTGGTATGAATGAATATGAGCAATAGTACGGCGCCAGAAAATAGCTTTGGCGTGCAGTTGATGGTAGTAATATTGCAAGAAGTAAACATGCAGTAGTAACGCAGCAGTAGTAATTCAGTAAAAAAGTAACAAGCATGATAGCAGTATTTAGGAACAAGGCCTAGGGATTAGACTTTCACTAGTGGACACTCTCAACTTTGATCACATAACAGAATAGATAAATGCATACTCTACACTCTCTTGTTGGATGATGAACACATTGCGTAGGATTACACGAACCCTCAATGCCGGAGTTAACAAGCTCCACAATTCAATGTTCATATTTAAATAACCTTAGAGTGCATGAAAGATCGACACGACTAAACCAAGTACTAGCATAGCATGCACACTGTCACCTTCACACCATGTAGGAGGAATAGATCACATCAATACCATCATAGCAATAGTTAACTTCATAATCTACAAGAGATCATAATCATAGCCTACGCCAAGTACTAACACGGATGCACACACTGTCACCATTACACCGTGCAGGAGGAATAAACTACTTTAATAACATCACTAGAGTAGCACATAGATAAATTGTGATACAAAACATATTGCAATCATAAAGAGATATAAATAAGCACTTCACTACGCCATTCATAACAGTGAATAAGTATTCTGTGAAATATAGCCTAAGAGACCCACACGGTGCACACACTGTCACCTTTACACACGTGGGACAAGGAGTCTCCGGAGATCACATAAGTAAAACTCACTTGACTAGCATAATGACATCTAGATTACAAGCATCATCATATGAATCTCAATCATGTAAGGCAGCTCATGAGATTATTGTATTGAAGTACATAGGAGAGAGATTAACCACATAGCTACCGGTACAGCCCCGAGCCTCGATGGAGAACTACTCCCTCCTCATGGGAGCAGCAGCGGTGATGAAGATGGCGGTGGAGATGGCAGCGGTGTCGATGGAGAAGCCTTCCGGGGCACTTCCCCGTCCCGGCGGCGTGCCGGAACAGAGACTCCTGTCCCCCAGATCTTGGCTTCGCGATGGCGGCGGCTCTGGAAGGTTTCTCGTACCGTGGCTTATTCGTATCGTGTTTTAGGTCAGGGACCTTTATATAGGCGAAGAGGCGGAGTCGGAGGGTCAACGAGGCGACGACACACTAGGGGGCGCGGGCCCCCGCCGCGCCACCTGTCGTCTGGGGCCCTGGGCCCTCCTCTGGTGGCTCTCGGGTGTTCTGGATGCTTCCGGCAAAATAGGAACCTGGGCGTTGATTTCGTCCAATTCCGAGAATATTTCGTTACTAGGATTTCTGAAACCAAAAACAGCAGAAAACTGGCACTTCGGCATCTTGTTAATAGGTTAGTTCCAGAAAATGCGTAAATACGACATATAATGTGTGTAAAACATGTAGATATCATCAATAATGTAGCATGGAACATAAGAAATTATCGATACGTTGGAGACGTATCAGCATCCCCAAGCTTAGTTCTGCTCGCAGGTAAAACGATAACAAAGATAATTTCTGAAGTGACATGCCATCATAATCTTGATCATACTATTGTAAACATATGTAATGAATGCAGCGATCAAAACAATGGTAATGACATGAGTAAACAAGTGAATCATAAAGCAAAGACTTTTCATGAATAGTACTTTCAAGACAAGCATCAATAAGTCTTGCATAAAAGTTAACTCATAAAGCAATAAATTCAAAGTAAAGGCATTGAAGCAACACAATGGAAGATTAAGTTTCAGCGGTTGCTTTCAACTTGTAACATGTATATCTCATGGATAGTTGTCAATGTAAAGTAATATAACAAGTGCAATATGCAAGTATGTAGGAATCAATGCACAGTTCACACAAGTGTTTGCTTCTTGAGGTGGAGAGAGATAGGTGAACTGACTCAACAATAAAAGTAAAAGAATGGTCCTTCAAAGAGGAAAGCATTGATTGCTATATTTGTGCTAGAGCTTTTATTTTGAAAACATGAAACAATTTTGTCAACGGTAGTAATAAAGCATATGAGTTATGTAAATTATATCTTACAAGTTGCAAGCCTCATGCATAGTATACTAATAGTGCCCGCACCTTGTCCTACTTAGCTTGGACTACCGGATCTTCGCAATACACATGTTTCAACCAAGTGTCACAAAGGGGTACCTCCATGCCGCCTGTACAAAGGTCTAAGGAGAAAGCTCGCATTTTGGATTTCTCGCTTTTGATTATTCTCAACTTAGACATCCATACCGGGACAACATGGACAACAGATAATGGACTCCTCTTTAATGCATAAGCATGTAGCAACAATTATTATTCTCATATGAGATTGAGGATATATGTCCAAACTGAAACTTCCACCATGATTCATGGCTTTAGTTAGCGGCCCAATGTTCTTCTCTAACAATATGCATGCTCCAACCATTAAGGTGGTAGATCTCCCTTACTTCAGACAAGACGAACATGCATAGCAACTCACATGATATTCAACAAAGAGTAGTTGATGGCGTCCCCAGAAGCATGGTTATCGCACAACAAGCAACTTAATAAGAGATAAAGTGCATAAGTACATATTCAATACTACGATAGTTTTTAAGGCTATTTTGTCCCATGAGATATATATTGCAAAGGTGAATGATGGAATTTTAAAGGTAGCACTCAAGCAATTTACTTTGGAATGGCGGAGAAATACCATGTAGTAGGTAGGTATGGTGGACACAAATGGCATAGTGGTTGGCTCAAGGATTTTGGATGCATGAGAAGTATTCCCTCTCGATACAAGGTTTAGGCTAGCAAGGTTATTTGAAGCAAACTCAAGGATGAACCGGTGCAGCAAAACTCACATAAAAGACATATTGTAAACATTATAAGACTCTACACCAAGAAAAGTTGCCATGGCCGACGAAGTTGAAGTCGCGCCGTGGTTGCTGGTGTACCATGGCCGACGATTTTGGTCCCTCCGTGGTGCATGTCAAAACTTTTTTTTCTCGTTTTTGAGGCCACCTAGCCCGACGAAAGCGGCCAAAACGTCGCGTATGGTGGCCCGGGACGTGGTGCATCTCGAAATCTCGGGTTCGCCGGCCGAGTCAACGCAAATCCGCACCGCCGAGGGATGTAGGGCCCAGATGGCAGCCTCTCTGGCATTGTTTTTTTTCTAGATCGCGCCATCTCGTTCAACGTTCTCCGATCGAGCCGTTTACGATGCAGGATCATGGGTCCCGCATGTCATCCTCTATGAACCAAAATTCTTTCTATTCTTGGATTTTTTTGACCCCCTGATTTCTGGCTACTTCCTTTTTCTTTTGATCCCTTGCCGCCTTGGAAACGTTGAGACCGCTGCTGCTAAATGGGACCCGCATGTCATCCTCTATGTGCAATCAACTTTCTTTTCTTGGAGTTTTTTTGGCACCTCAAATTTGGTCACTTGCCTTTTTCTTTCGATCCCCTGCCGCCTCTCAAACGGTGATACCGCTGCTGCTAACTGGGACCCGCATGTCATCCTCTATGTACTATAAAACTTTCTTTTCTTGAATTATTTTTGGCACCTCATATTTGGTCACTTACCTTTTTCTTTCGATCCCCTGCCGCCTCTCAAACGGTGATACCGCTGCTGCTAAATGGGACCCGCATGTCATCCTCTATGTACTATAAAACTTTCTTTTCTTGGATTTTTTTGGCACCTCATATTTGGTCACTTGCATTTTTCTTTCGATCCCCTGCCGCCTCTCAAACGGTGATACCGCTGCTGCTAAATGGGACCCACATGTCATCCTATATGTACTATAAAACTTTCTTTTCTTGGATTTTTTTGGCACCTCATATTTGGTAACTTGACTTTTTCTTTCGATCCCCTGCTGCCTCTCAAACAGTGATACCGCTGCTGCTAAATGGGACCCGCATGTCATCCTCTATGTACTATAAAACTTTCTTTTTTTGGATTATTTTTGGCACCTCATATTTGGTCACTTGACTTTTTCTTTCGATCCCCTGCCGCCTCTCAAACGGTGAGACCGCTGCAGCTAAATGGGACCCGCATGTCATCCTCTATGAGCAATCAACTTTCTTTTCTTGGAGTTTTTTTGGCACCTCATATTTGGTCACTTGCCTTTTTCTTTCGATCTCATGCCACGTTTGAAACGTTGAGGTACCTGCTGGCTCATGGGACCCGCATGTCATCCTCTGTGTGCTATAAAAGTTTCCTTTGTTGGATTTTTTTTCACCCTCTGATTTTTGGCTTGCCTTTTTCTTTTGATCCCCTGCCCCCTTTGAAACGTTGAGTAAGCTGTTGGTTCAAGGGACCCGCATGTCATCCTCTATGTCCATCAACTTTCTTTTCTTGGATTTTTTTCACCCCCTAATTACTAGCTACTTTCTTTTTCTTTTGATCTCAAGCCGCATGATACGTCCAAAACGTATCTACTTTCCCGAACACTTTTGCTATTGTTTTGCCTCTAATTTGTGTATTTTGTATACAACTAACACGGACTAACGCTGTTTTCAGCAGAATTGCTGGTGTCTCGTTTTTGTGCAGAAATCCAACTTTCGGGAAAATCCTCGGAATTTCTTCAGATGGCCCTATTTTACCAAAATATTGACGGAGCCAGAAGGGCGAAGGAGGTGGAGGCCCGAGGGCCCCACACCACATGGCGGCGCGGCCCAGGGGGGGCCCGCGCGGCCATGTGGTGTGGCCCCCTCGGCCGGCCTCCGACGCCCCCCTTCGGACTACTTATTCGCCTCGACCTAAAAACGCACGGGGAGAAGTCGACATCGCCAGAAACCCTCCAGAAAGCCGCCACATCGCGAAACTCCGTCGCGGGAGCCAGAAGTCTCCGTTCTGGCACTCCGCCGGGACGGGGAATTGGAGGAGATCTTCACCGCCATCACCGCCAACGCCTCTCCATCAACCAGCAATGTTTCCCCCATCCATGTGTGAGTAATTCCCCCGCTGTAGGCTGAAGGGGATGGTAGGGATTGGATGAGATTGGTCATGTAATAGTCATAAGATTGTTAGGGCATAGTGCCTAGTATCCGTAGATGTCACTTTTATGATATTGTTGCAACTTGTTATGCTTAATGCTTGTCACTAGGGCCCGAGTGCCATGATCTCAGATCTGAACATGTTATTGTTTCATGAAGATATTCATTGTTTATGGTCTTACCTGCAAGTTGTATACACATGTCGCTGTCCGGAACCAATGGCCCCGAAGTGACAGAAATCGGGACAACCGGAGGGGATGGTAGTGATGTGAGGATCACATGTGTTCACGGAGTGTTAATGCTTTGCTCCGGTACTCTATTAAAAGGAGTACCTTAATATCCAGTAGTTTCCCTAGAGGCCCGGCTGCCACCGGCTGGTAGGACAAAAGATGTTGTGCAAGTTTCTCATTGCGAGCACGTACGACTAAATATGGAACACATGCCTATTGATTGATTAGTACTTGGATACTGTTTTATTATTATCTGCAAATGCCCATGCTTTGATTGTTATATGAGTTTCTCTCATCCATGCAACGCCCGTTAAATCCGTCCCTATGCCTACAGTATTTTAATCCTGCTGTTTACTATAATCACTACTGCTGTCTTTATTTCACTGCTGCTGTTATTCCGCTATTTCCACTACCATAGAACTGTTACTACTGATAAACTCTTGCGAGCAAGTCTGTTTCCAGGTGCAGCTGAATTGACAACTCCGCTGTTAAGGCTTACAAGTATTCTTTGTCTCCCCTTGTGTCGAATCAATAAATTGGGTAATACTTCCCTCGAAGACTGTTGCGATCCCCTATACTTGTGGGTCATCAAGACTATTTTCTGGCGCCGTTGCCGGGGAGCATAGCTTTATTTGGAAGTTCACTTGGATTGATATTGTTCGCTGCAAATTCTCCATTATGGGTAAACCTCGCGATACTAAGATCGCCATATTACCATCCACTACAAGAAAAGGTACAACTCTGAGTACCTCTGCTGCTCTTGATTCACCCTCTGTGATTGATAAACTTGTTTCACCGCCACATGCTTCGCGTGCTGGTACTTCTGCTGAATCTGAAAATTCTCATAATATTGATAATGTTTCTGCTGTGCTTGATGATAGTGGTTCATTGGGATCTTTTCTAGATGCTACAATTGCTAAGTCTAGACAAATTGAAAATACTGAAACTCCTAATGTTGCTACACCTGTTAATTCACCTGAGTCTGTTGAATATTCTAGTGATGATCTTGATGAGGATTATGTAGAGCTTAATGATGATTTTATTGAAAAATGCAATGCTACTACTGATGCAAGAAAAATTAAAAAGTTGCTTGCAGAACATGCTGTTAGATATAAACTGTCTCCTGATCCTAAATTTGCCACATCTCCTATAAGCATTAGGGATAAAGATTATGATTTTTCTCTTGATCTATCTCATATAGCTATTGTTGAGAAAACACCCTTTTGTGGTACTGAAAAAGAAAGTGCTGTTGAACACATGACTGAGTTATCTACTCTTAGTGGCTTGTTTTCTGATGATATTAAGATGCGTACTTACTTTGTCGCTAAAATTTTTCCTTTCTCATTAAAGGATGATGCTAAAACTTGGTATAATAATTTGTCTCCTGGTTCTATTAAAAGTCCAAAAGAATTGCTTGATGTTTTCTTCCGTAAATACTTTCCTGCTAGTGCTCAACATGCTGCTTTGCAGAGAATTTATAATTTTGACCAGGAAGATGGAGAGAAATTGCCTGAGGCTTGGGCTAGATTTTGTTCTCTTATTAGAGCTCAGCCTGACCATGATTTGGAAAAGAATGATTTACTTGATATATTTTATAGTGGACTAACCATTGAGTCTAGGGCATACCTGGATAGTTGTGCTGGTTGTGTTTTCAGGAAAAGAACTCCAGAAGACGCTGAAGAATTATTGGCTAAAATAGGCCGGAATCATGATGATTGGTCTACACCTGAACCAACCCCGACACCGATAGTGAAGAAGAGGGGTATGATTAAATTGAATGATGAAGATATGAGGGAAGCCAAGAAGTCTCTTAAGGAGAAGGGTATTAAACCTGAAGATGTGAAGAATTTACCTCCTATAGAAGATATATGTGAGACAATTCCCCCTTCATCCATGATTGAGGTACACTCGCTTCAACACTTTACTAGGGAAGATATTCCGTATTCAAAATCTCCTGCTCAATGTTTAGATGAATTTGATAATTATATTGTTAAGCAAGAAAATTTTAATATGAGAGTAGAGAATCATTTAATGGAAAATTCCCGAGCTATTAGTGAATTGCATGGTATTGTGGAGAGAACCTCCAATGATGTTAAGATACTTGTTAAACATTTTCAAATGGTTCAAACTCAAATTGATCAACTTACTAAAGTGCAAAATGACTTGTTGGGAAATAATTCTAAAGAAAAACATGCTTGTGAAGTAACAACTAGAGGTGGTGTTTCTACCCAGGATCCTCTATATCCTGAAGGGCATCCCAAAAGAATTGAACAAGATTCTCAACTAATTAAAACTAGTGCTCCATCTAAGAAAAAGAAAAAGAAACATAAGAATGTTGTAGAATCCTCTGAACCTGTTAGTGATCCTAATAGTATTTCTATTTCTGATGCTGAAACTGAAAGTGGTAATGAACATGAGGAAGATAATGATAAGAATGATACTCCTGATAAAGAAGAAATTGAAAAAGAACCTGAAAAGCATGCTAAAAATAAAAAGTATACTAAAGAAGATTTTATTACAAAGAAACATGGTAATGAAAGAGAACCTTGGGTTCAAAAGCAAATGCCTTTTCCTGCTAAGAAACTAAAATCAAAGGAGGAGGAACATTATAATAAATTTTGTGATTGGATGAAACCTTTATTTCTGCAAATCCCTTTGACTGATGCTATTAAATTGCCTCCTTATTCAAAGTATATGAAAGATATTGTTACTAACAAAAGGAAAGTCCCCAATGAGGAAATTTCTACTATGCTCGCTAATTACTCCTTCAATGGTAAGATTCCAAAGAAGTTGGGCGACCCAGGTATACCGACTATTCCTTGTTCCATCAAGAATAATTATGTTAGAACTGCTCTATGTGATTTGGGAGCAGGTGTGAGTGTGATGCCTTTTTCTCTTTATAAGAGACTTGATTTAGATAAATTGATACCTACTGATATATCTTTGCAAATGGCTGATAAATCTACTGCTATTCCTGTTGGTTTATGTGAAAATGTTCCTGTTCAAGTTACTCAGCATTGCTTGATATTAACTGATTTCGTTGTGTTGGAAATGCCTGAAGATGATAATATGTCCATTATTCTTGGAAGACCCTTTCTTAATACTGCAGGGGCTGTTATTGATTGCAATAAAGGCATGGTTACTTTTAATGTTGATAATAAGGAACACACTGTCTATTTTCCCAAGAGGATTGATAAAGTATGTGGAGTCAATACAATTTTTAATGTGAAAACTATCAAAGTGGGATCCATTGATTGTCCTGTATATGAGCCTAAAGAAGAATATCAAACTCTTGTGATTGGATCCATATCAATTCAATATAAGGTAACATGATTGATTTGAGGTTTATTTCTTCTTATGTCATATAAAATTTATTTGGTAGCAAGACTTGATCAACCTTGTTAACAAGTATATTTTATTGCATAGGAGAGCTAAACAACACTTCTTTCTTTCTTTCTCCCTCCACTTATTTTATTTGCTGTAGCACTTTTATTTTGCAATATGCTTTAGTCATTTAAGATTTTAGAAATCATTTTCCTGCGCAGTAATCATTAATTTAATACCCAGAAATGTGCATTTTTCGAAGTTCTCTAAAAATTACAAAAATTATACCGTTGGTCCTATTTTTCGACGAGGCACCTGGGAGCACCAGAGGATGACCTGTGGGGCACCAGGGGGTGCCACACCATAGGGCGGCGCGGCCAGCAAGGGGGCCGCGCCACCATGTGGTGTGGGCCACCCCTTGCCCCACTACACCATCTCTTCCTCCCAGCACCTTCTCTCTCCCGAAAAAACTCGTACCAAGTTTCTCTCACTCGTGTTTCTGCTCAAGAACTCGCGATTTTTCGATCTCCTTGCTCAGCCCAGATTTCTGTCTGAAATTTGGCACATTTACTCCTTGGTATGTGACTCCTTTGATTGTCCAATTAGAATTTCATTTGGTTGAGTATATCTTGAATATTTTGCTGCTGTAGATAACATGTTTAGTGAGCTTGCATGCTTGTTCTAAGTGGAAGAAATTAGTTTTGATGCATGTGAAGTACTCTAGCAAGTTCCTATAGTAGTTCCCTTCAATTACACACCTTGAAATCAAATTTTATAATGATTGTTGAAAATTTCAGAAAATGGAAGAAGGTGTGCCCCAATTGAACCAAGAAGAATTGGAAGTCCAGCAAGTTTCAAGAGTCAATCGTGAGGAGGGAGTATACCCCTCTTACTACCCATGCGTGGACTTTATGAGAAGTGCGGGGATTTTACAAGATGTGCAAACTCTAATCTCTCGTGCAGGGCTGAGTGGTTTTGTTGAAGGAGAGCCAAGACAATATGTAAAATTAACTATGTCTTTTGTGCAGGACTTCAAGTTCAATTGGTCGCGGTCCGACCCCATGGTCCAGTATAAAATTTACAATAAAGCTGTCAACTTGCCATTTGGTGTTTTTTGTGCAGCAATTGGAGTACCGCAATGGGGATCCTGCGAGAAGATCAGGGGAACACCGCGGGAGCTCTCAGATCTTTATACAAGGATTTGTAATGGGAGGAGCCTCTCCAATGATGATGGTAAGATTAGTAGCATTCAACATCCAGCCATCCGCTACTTTGCCTATTTCATTACAAAGTGCGTCCTTGCAAGAAGGACCGGAGGTAAATTATCTGTCCCAGACTTGGCTTTCTTAGCTGCTGCTTTGCAACAGGATAGGACTTATAATTTGGGTGCTTTAATAGCTTGTAGACTTGCTACTAACCGTGAGAAAGGAGGAATTTGTGGAGGTCTTATCGCCTCTCGCTTATTAGCTATGCATGGTGTAGAACCTCACCATTTAGATATTCCGCTTTCTATAGAGAAGCTTGATGTGGTTTCCATGATTAGACATGAGTTTATTTCAGATGCATCTAACTTGAACAACCTGCATTATAGGATAACTTTATATAAGAAAAAATGGAGTATAACTAAGAAAATTGAAAAACTAGTACGATTGCCTGCACCTGCTTTGTTTAACCTTGATGCCAGGGACGGGTGGTCGATCACAGAAAATGAGCTAAATGCATACATAGAAAGAGAAAGCCGTCGTGCGAGGGAAGATGTGGAGGAGACCGAGGAGCATCCCGACTCTTCATCCGATGCAGCAAGCTCCTCATATCAACATCATGGTCACGTGGAGCCTCCACGATATTCTTCTGCACAGGGGCCTTATTACCACTCCATGTATGATCCACCGGCGTGGAACCCCGACCCTCGTTGGGAATGAACTCCACTTAGGCCAAAAGCCTAAGCTTGGGGGAGGTATACCGGCATCACTCATTCTTTGCATATTATGATTGCTGGATACTTGTACATACTTGTTTAGTCTCTTAGAGTGGTTTTCTAATGAGAGGGAGATGATATTTGGGGAAGTGCTGTCCAAAAACAGATTCTGTGCTGTTACCAAAAAAATTCGTACGCACAGCCAGAACGTTATTTTGAGTTGCCAATTTTTGAGCATGTGCCCCAGGTTGTTATCTAACTTTCATTAGTTGAACACTTTTTGGTCTGAGCAATGGAAGATTTTTGTTAAATTCGATTTCTGTACTGCTGTCAGGATTTGGCAGATTTCTGTCATCCTGCTTTTCTGTGTTTCTGTTAGTTTGCATTCTTTTGTTTTCACTTTGTTTCTTTCCTAAAACACAAAAAGACCAAAAATATTTCTGTTGTTTCTCTTCACCATTTATTTATTTGGTACCTTGCTCTTAGTTTGCTTTATTTGCTATCGTTAGTTTGCTATGAGAAAACCCAAAAAGATTTTGCTTTGTTTGCTTGTTTTCTTTCGTTCTTATTTCTAATTCGAAAACACCAAAAATATTTGCTGTTCTTCTTTGGTTTGTAAAGTTCATCATGAGTTCAATGGTCTTCGGTGGCTGGAGCGTGGTTTTCATTTTATATTATCCAAGCTACACAAGTGAAAAGGCAATAATGACGATCTACGACAATCTGATTGTGGTGAGAGGCTGGTATGAACTCTATTTGCTTTCATTTTTGTACATATACTCATCCATATGAGCATGCTTAGTTGGTTCATGTGAGGTATATGTTATTTGAGAAAGTCTAGTAGCTCATGATCTCTCATGTTTGGTTCCGATTTATTAATATGAGTAGCATGTCATGGATGTTTGCTTGCATTGTTTTATTCATAAGTAAGTATGGCATTGTGGTATCCTCCTCTGAATAACTCATTTATATCGACTTGGCACATGCTCACGCATGCATATGACTGAACAAAAAGTCAATTAAGCCTCGATGATTTATAATTGCTTCAGAGTTCTTGTATCACTTTTATGCCTCCGTTAATTTATTTTGCCGCAAGCATGATTATGACAGTTATTGCTCTCTTGATTTGTCGCTCCCTAGTCTTTTGCTAGCCTTCACTTGTACTGAGCGGTGACGCCGCTCGTGCTTCCAAACACCTGAAAACCAAGTTGTTCCAAAAGTGTCCACCATAAATACCTATGCATGGCATTTCAAACCATTCCAAGTAAATTCTCATGCGCTACCTTTAAAACCTTCAAAATGCTTCTCAATTTGTGTTAATGTTTCATAGCTCATGAGGAAGTATGTGGTGTTTAGCTTTCGACCTTGTCATTTACTTTTGACGGACTCTCATATGGACTAGTGGCACATCCGCTTATCCAATAATTTTGCAAAAAGAGCTGGCAATGGGATTCCCAGTCCCAAATTAATTAACTTAAATAGACACTCCTCCATGGTTTGTGATTGTTGGACGGCACCCGAAGGATTCGGTTAGCCATGGCTTGTGTAAGCAAAGGTTGGGGGAGTGTCATCATCATAATAAAACTTAAATAAAAAGGCACTCCTTCATGGTATGTGATTGTTGGCAGGCACCCGAGGATTCGGTTAGCCATGGTTTGTGAAAGAAAGGTTGGAAGGAGTGCCAACCAAAAATAAATAAATGGGAGCCGCTCTTGTGAGTCCGGTTGATGAGGGAGTTAGTGTACCCATTACCATTCGTTGACAACAACAAACACCTCTCAAAATAATTTTACTCCTGCTTTACAAATAAAAAGCTCTAGCGCATGTTAATCCCTGCTTCCCTCTGCGAAGGGTCAATCTTTTACTTTTATGTTGTGTCTCCATTCTTTCTTCGAGCACTATCTTGAGAGCACAACTGTCATTCTTAATATAATATGCTTGTCTCAAAATATGATTGATTGTGGTATAACTTTGATGCTTTTATCTTTGACAAATCACTACTTCTAGTCTTTCTATGAACTCAGAGGTGCCTCGGCATTTATGTTTTGCCGATCAAATACAGGCAAGCGAGATACCACTTTATCATATTCTCTTATGAACATTGCAATCTTGCTTACATACATGATTCATGATGCTTATTATTAATTGTTGGTACTTCTCCATGATTGACATAGCTGTTGGATGATCTTATTTGCATGTATCTCATTATGAACTGCTTAAGTATTAGCCATAGCATGAGAATATATACATCATATGAGCAAATGTGTTCGTGAAAGTTCTTTTATCGCTCAGTTGTTAACTGAATTGCTTGAGGACAAGCAATAAGCTAAGCTTGGGGGAGTTGATACGTCCAAAACGTATCTACTTTCCCGAACACTTTTGCTATTGTTTTGCCTCTAATTTGTGTATTTTGGATACAACTAACACGGACTAACGCTGTTTTCAGCAGAATTGCTCTGGTGTCTCGTTTTTGTGCAGAAATCCAACTTTCGGGAAAATCCTCGGAATTTCTTCAGATGGCCCTATTTTACCAAAATATTGACGGAGCCAGAAGGGCGAAGGAGGTGGAGGCCCGAGGGCCCCACACCACATGGCGGCGCGGCCCAGGGGGGGCCCGCGCGGCCATGTGGTGTGGCCCCCTCGGCCGGCCTCCGACGCCCCCCTTCGGACTACTTATTCGCCTCGACCTAAAAACGCACGGGGAGAAGTCGACATCGCCAGAAACCCTCCAGAAAGCCGCCACATCGCGAAACTCCGTCGCGGGAGCCAGAAGTCTCCGTTCTGGCACTCCGCCGGGACGGGGAATTGGAGGAGATCTTCACCGCCATCACCGCCAACGCCTCTCCATCAACCAGCAATGTTTCCCCCATCCATGTGTGAGTAATTCCCCCGCTGTAGGCTGAAGGGGATGGTAGGGATTGGATGAGATTGGTCATGTAATAGTCATAAGATTGTTAGGGCATAGTGCCTAGTATCCGTAGATGTCACTTTTATGATATTGTTGCAACTTGTTATGCTTAATGCTTGTCACTAGGGCCCGAGTGCCATGATCTCAGATCTGAACATGTTATTGTTTCATGAAGATATTCATTGTTTATGGTCTTACCTGCAAGTTGTATACACATGTCGCTGTCCGGAACCAATGGCCCCGAAGTGACAGAAATCGGGACAACCGGAGGGGATGGTAGTGATGTGAGGATCACATGTGTTCACGGAGTGTTAATGCTTTGCTCCGGTACTCTATTAAAAGGAGTACCTTAATATCCAGTAGTTTCCCTAGAGGCCCGGCTGCCACCGGCTGGTAGGACAAAAGATGTTGTGCAAGTTTCTCATTGCGAGCACGTACGACTAAATATGGAACACATGCCTATTGATTGATTAGTACTTGGATACTGTTTTATTATTATCTGCAAATGCCCATGCTTTGATTGTTATATGAGTTTCTCTCATCCATGCAACGCCCGTTAAATCCGTCCCTATGCCTACAGTATTTTAATCCTGCTGTTTACTATAATCACTACTGCTGTCTTTATTTCACTGCTGCTGTTATTCCGCTATTTCCACTACCATAGAACTGTTACTACTGATAAACTCTTGCGAGCAAGTCTGTTTCCAGGTGCAGCTGAATTGACAACTCCGCTGTTAAGGCTTACAAGTATTCTTTGTCTCCCCTTGTGTCGAATCAATAAATTGGGTAATACTTCCCTCGAAGACTGTTGCGATCCCCTATACTTGTGGGTCATCACCATTACAAACGTTGAGACCGCTGCTGCAAAATGGGACCCACATGTCATCCTCTATGTATAATAAATCTTGGATTATTTTTGGCTCTGATATTTGGTCACTTGCCTTTTTCTTTCGATCTCATGCCGCCTTTGAAACGTTGAGTAAGCTGCTGGCTCATGGGTCCCGCATGTCATCCTCTACGAACAATAAAAGTTTCCTTTCTTGGAGTTATTTTTTACCCCTAATTTCTGGCTATTTGCCTTTTTCTTTTGATCCCCTGTTGAAACGATGAGGACGCTGTTGGCAGGTCGGTCCCACATGTCATCCTCTATGAACAATAAAAGTTTCCTTTGGTGGATTTATTTTTGACCCCTAATTAATTTCTGGCTATTTCCTTTATTTTTCTTTTGATCCCCTGCCGCCTTGGAATTGTTGAGAATGCTGCTGCCTCATTTTTCTTTTGGTCCTGTGCCGCCTTGGAAACGTTGAGACCGCTGCTACAAAATGGGACCCGCATGTCATCCTCTATGTACAATAAAGTTTCTTTTCTTGGATTATTTTTGGCTCCTGATATTATGTCACTTGCCTTTTTCTTTCGATCTCATGCCGACTTTGAAACGTTGAGGATGCTGCTGCCTCATGGGTCCCGCATGTCATCCTCTCAGAACGATAAATGTTTTCTTTTCTTGTATTTTTTTACCAACTGATTTTTGGCTTTTTTTATTTTCGATCCCCTGCCGCCTTTGAAACGTTGACTCCGCTGCTGGCTCATGGGTCCCCGATGTCAGCCTCCCCGTACAAGAAACATGTGATATTTTATTTTGCAGACAATAAACGTTGTATTTCGCTCTGAGCTATTGCAAACGGATAAATTAAATCTTTATATCTACATAAACAAACTTATATGTTGAATCTCCTTGTTTTTTGTTTTTGCGAAGCATAGGACTTTCCTGTTTTTTTTTTGAGAAAAATCCGACCTTTCCTGTTTTGGAGTGGGCTGAAATTGTACGAGTCAAAAGGCCCAGCAGGATAGTTCGAAGGCCCAGATGTCCAGATACAGCCCAATTGAAATCTTTCTTTTCTTGGATTTTTTTCACACCCTGATTTCTGGCTACTTCATTTTTCTTTTGGTCCTGTGCCGCCTTGGAAACGTTGAGACCGCTGCTGCAAAATGGGACCCGCATGTCATCCTCTATGTACAATAAAGTTTCTTTTCTTGGATTATTTTTGGCTCCTGATATTATGTCACTTGACTTTTTCTTTCAATCTCATGCCGACTTTGAAACGTTGAGGAAGCTGCTGGCTCATGGGTCCCGCATGTCATCCTCTATGAACAATAAAAGTTTTCTTTGTTGGATTTATTTTTTTCCCCTAATTTCTGGCTATTTGTCTTTTTCTTTTGATCCCCTGCCCCCTTTGAAACGATGACGACGCAGCTGGCAAGTCGGTCCCACATGTCATCCTCTATGAACAATAAAAGTTTCCTTTGATGGATTTATTTTTGACCCTAATTAATTTCTGGCTATTTCCTTTTTTATTTTGATCCCCTGCCGCCTTGAAATAGTTGAGGATGCTGCTGCCTCATGGGTCCCGCATGTCATCCTCTCAGAAAGGTAAATGTTTCTTTTCTTGAATTTGTTTACCAACTGATTTTTGGCTTATTTTTTCTTTCGATCTCCTGCCACCTTTAAAACGTTGACGACGCTGCTGGCTCATGGGTCCCCAATGTCAGCCTCCCCATACTGCAAATCCTCTTTCTGCAAAGGTTGTATTTCTAGATAGATAAGGTGGATTCGAATCTGCCATGGTTCAGGCAGCTCAGGTAAGCCTTCTTGCACTAATTAATGGAAGTAGTGTATCGCAAGGTCAAGACATGTGGCTCGGTGTAATGAATCTATATGAATCATGTTGTGGGTTCAATCTGATAGTTCTCTAACAGGTCAGCCAAAATAGAAATTAAGTTTTTTTCTAAAACGGAAATGCAAATTAAGATGAACACAAACATTAGTTATCATAATAGCTGATCATACATACATACTTGCTAAGAGCAAAAGCTTGCCAGAGTTTTACCACCCATACAATTAATTAGCAGTTCAGATAAGATAACCTTATATAAGTATAACTACAAATGCATTTGCTAAGGGCTCATGGGACAACAGAACTAGACAACCGCGAACTTTATGACCAGCATGTCACAGCGGCATCGAAAGATCTTGACCTTCAACTTTGATCCAATGCGAAGTTTGGCACCGTCAATGAACTTTTTCCACCTGGAAGTAACAGCCAAGCGGCCATCTGTGGGACTGACAGAGTACCGTCCCTCCACGGTGAGACCTTCACTCTCCATGACGAGGGATATCTTGCCCCTTCGGCCAGCATTGAGATCCTTGGAGATACTTTTAGGCAATTTCTGATTCAAAGCAAGAGATACCACCAAAAATTAGTCAATGGCACCAATGCACTGAACCATGTGAGACTTTGAGCAGAGAAGACATCAAGATAAGAGCAGTTATGCTGTCATATACTCACGAACATAGCCTTCAGATGCGTCCTGGTCACCACACGGGTGGCCACAGCAATGAGCTGAGACCTCGGTGATCTGGCTGGGGCAGGTGCATGAGCCTGGGCTGGTACACGAGCTGGTGCTGATGCAGGAGACTGCTGGGCAGGTGCAGTAAACGGTGCCTCTAGAGGAACCGGTGCTGATGCAGGAGACTGTTGGGCAGGTGCAGTAAACGGTGCAGCTAGAGGAACCAGTGCTGATGCAGGAGCCTGCTGGGCATGTGTAGTATATGGGGCCTCTACAGGAACCAATGCTGATGTAGGGGACTGCTGGGTAGATGCAGTAAACGGAGCTGGTACAGGAACCGGTGCTGATGCAGGAGAGTGGGAAGCCGGTGCCGGTGCTGGTGTGGTTGCCCTTTGTGACATCCGCTCCTGTTCCATCAGGGGATCTGCAGCTTTGATCATGTTAAACCCAGCAAGCTAGAACAGAGGGAATGGTTTAGAACAACTGCTCAGAATGCAGTTATCAAAAGATATGAGTAGAAAAAAGTTACATATTATATATTTGGAAGTGTCTCCAACTCTGTAAGCAGTTACGTATATCTGCCCGTTTGAGTTTCTGATCCTCAGCTCGTCGCCCTTCTTCAGACCGTAGTCAAAAGCAAACTTTCTCCAATCATGTCCATACAAATATGTGATGGCCTGCGTCTTGTAGACATACACCTCATAGACCGTGTAGGTGTTCATCAATTTGCCATTGCCATGCATAGTGAAAGATCCTTCATGCGGACACATCTGGTTAATCATTGGACGAAGTTCACAAGGTACAGTCTGCATGTGAAAATTGATACAAATGTAAGAAGCAGGAAGACTAAAAACAAGACTTTACTATATGCCAATTCATGCTAAACCACTGAGAATACATACCTGTAACTCTGTGAAGGAGCTACTAGAAAGGTAGATAGAGCCATAGGAGGTGTTATATGCGGGGTATGTACATGGGCCCGCCATATTCCCGCAAGCTCGGCATCGGGATGGTGAAGGAAACATGGGAGGTACTACTGGTGCGTAGCGCTGAACGTAAGTGGAAGAATTAGGTTGTGTAAAGTGCATAGTTCAGAGCAATGCAAATGTTGACAAGCAAGTGCATAACACTATGTTACAAACTGAACAGTGAAAAATTAGTGTATGATGAATATAAGCATGCTAATTTGGTGTTTCCGAATTCCAAAAAGCATTAGACAGAGCCAGTGATAATATCAGACATAAATCATGGCATGTATATGTGGCTTAAGAAAATATACCCGAACCCTTGGATGGTTACGGCCCGGCTGGTCCTTGGACTTGAGCTTATATAAGCATCCAGAAGGTGGGGCTGACAGTAACTTGGTGGCAGCCTCTGCAGATGCCTCATCAGCAGCAGTTGCAATCCTTTTGACCAATGAAGGCTTAGCAGTTTCAGTCTGCATATAAAAATTGAAGAGCAACAGACATCAGCAGTGATATATAAAATGAATCTATGAGACACTGATGCATATAGTGCTGGATGTAAGTGGAAGAATAGGTGTGTGTGTTTCTGAACTATTGGTAAGCATTAGACAAAGCCGGCAATAAACAGACAAAAATCAAATCATGTATGAGGATTAAGAAAATATACCTGCTTACTGAAAAGGGTACCACCCAGCTGGCCCGTGGCCTTGTGCTTGAGGAGGTTTTCAGAAGATGGTGGCAGCACCATCGTCTTCACAGCAGCCTCATCAGGATCATTTTTTATCCATTTGAGTAGAGGCACAGAAGTTTCATCCTGCATATGAATAGCAACAGAACTCATCATTGATATTTAATAAATCTATGAGATAGACTGATGCAAATAGTGCGGGTGTAAGTGGAAGAATAGGGTTGTGCATAGAGAACAGTTGACAACAATGCAAATGATTACAAAAGAAGCCAATGGAAATCAACAGTTTATATACTGGATGAGACAGACTGAAAAGTGAAAAATTAGTGTATGATGATTGTAAGCAAACGCAGTGTTTCTGAACTTTTGGTAAGCATTAGACAAAGCCAACAGTAATTAAACAGATAATAATGAAATCATGTATGTGGATTAAGAAAATATACCAGATTCATTAAAAGGTCACCACCCAGCTGGCCCATGGCCTCGTGCTTGTAGAGGTTTTCGGAAGATGGTGCCGGCACCATCGTCCTCACAGCAGCCTCATTAGCCCCATTTTGCATCCCAAGAGGAAGGTATGATGCGCACAGTGGCAAGTTTTCCCTCAGAAAGAAACCAAGGTTTAATCGGACCAGTAGGAGCCAAGAAGCACGTTGAAGGTTGATGGTGGCGAAATGTGATGCGGCGCAACAACAGGGATTCCGGCGCCAACGTGGAACCTGCACAACACAACCAAAGTACTTTGCCCCAACGAAACATTGAGGTTGTCAATCTCACCGGCTTGCTGTAACAAAGGATTAACCGTATTGTGTGGAAGATGATTGTTTGCAAGAAAACAGTAAAAACAAGTATTGCAGTAGATTGTATGCTATGTAAAGAATAGGACCGGGGTCCAAAGTTCACTAGAGGTGTCTCTCCCATAAGATAAAGCATGTTGGGTGAACAAATTACAGTCGGGCAATTGACAAATAGAGAAGGGCATAACAATGCATATACATGATATGATAAATATAGTGAGATTTAATCCGGGCATTACGACAAAGTACATAGACCGCCATCCAACTGCATCTATGCCTAAAAAGTCCACCTTCAGGTTATCATCCGAACCCCATTCAGTATTAAGTTGCAAAGCAACAGACAATTGCATTAAGTATGGTGCGTAATGTAATCAACAACTACATCCTTAGACATAGCATCAATGTTTTATCCCTAGTGGCAACAGCACATCACAACCTTAGAACCTACTGTCACGATCCCAGGTGTCAATGAAGGCATGAACCCACTATCGAGCATAAATACCCCCTCTTGGAGTTGATGGCGTGTAACTCACACGTTCGTTGGGAACCCCAAGAGGAAGGTATGATGCGCACAGTAGCAAGTTTTCCCTCAGAAAGAAACCAAGGTTTAATCGAACCAGTAGGAGCCAAGAAGCACGTTGAAGGTTGATGGTCGCGAAATGTGATGCGGCGCAACACCAGGGATTCCGGCGCCAACTAGGAACCTGCACAACACAACCCAAGTACTTTGTCCCAACGAAACAGTGAGGTTGTCAATCTCACCGGCTTGCTAACAAAGGATTAAACGTATCGAGTGGAAGATGTTTGCAAAGAAAACAGTAAACACAATTGCAGTAGATTGTATGCTATGTAAAGAATAGGACCGGGGTCCACAGTTCACTAGAGGTGTCTCTCCCATAAGATAAAGCATGTTGGGTGAACAAATTACAGTCGGGCAATTGACAAATAGAGAAAGGCATAACAATGCATATACATGACATGATAAATATAGTGAGATTTAATTGGGCATTACGACAAAGAACATAGACCGCCATCCAACTGCATCTATGCCTAAAAAGTCCACCTTCAGGTTATCATCCGAACCCCCTCCAGTATTAAGTTGCAAAGCAACAGACAATTGCATTAAGTATGGTGCGTAATGTAATCAACAACTACATCCTTAGACATAGCATCAATGTTTTATCCCTAGTGGCAACAGCACATCCACAACCTTAGAACTTTCTGTCACTGTCCCAGATTCAATGGAGGCATGAACCCACTATCGAGCATAAATACTCCCTCTTGGAGTTAAGAGTAAAAACTTGGCCAGAGCCTCTACTAATAACGGAGAGCATGCAAGATCATAAACAACACATGAACAATAGATTGATAATCACCATAATCATAGTACTCTCTATCCATCGGATCCCGACAAACACAACATATAGTATTACAGATAGATGATCTTGATCATGTTAGGCAGCTCACAAGATCTAACAATGAAGCACAACAAGGAGAAGACGACCATCTAGCTACTGCTATGGACCCATGGTCCAGGGGTGAACTACTCACTCATCACTCCGGAGGCGACCATGGCGGTGTAGAGTCCTCCGGGAGATGAATCCCCTCTCCGGCAGGGTGCCGGAGGCGATCTCCGAATCCCCGAGATGGGATTCGCGGCGGCGGCGTCTCTGTAAGGTTTTCCGTATCGTGGCTCTCGGTACTGGGGGTTTCGCGACGGAAGCTTTAAGTAGGCGGAGGGTCAACGCGAGGGGCCACACGAGGGGCCCAGGGGATAGGGCCGCGCGGCCAAGGGCCTGGCCGCGCCGGCCACCCCCCTGGCTGCCTCGTGGCCCCACTTCGTTAGGTCTTCGGTCTTCTGGAAGCTTCGTGCAAAAATAGGACCCTGGGCGAAAGTTTCGTCCAATTCCGAGAATATTTCTTTACTAGGATTTCTGAAACCAAAAACAGCAGAAAACAGCAACTGGCTCTTCGGCATCTTGTTAATAGGTTAGTTCCAGAAAATGCATAAATATGACATATAATGTGCATAAAACATGTAGGTATCATCAATAAAGTAGCATGGAACATAAGAAATTATCGATACGTTGGAGACGTATCAGCATCCCCAAGCTTAGTTCTGCTCGTCCCGAGCAGGTAAAACGATAACAAAGATAATTTCTGAAGTGACATGCCATCATAATCTTGATCATACTATTTGTAAACATATGTAATGAATGCAGCGATCAAAGCAAAGGTAATGACATGAGTAAACAACTGAATCATAAAGCAAAGACTTTTCATGAATAGTACTTCAAGACAAGCATCAATAAGTCTTGCATAAGAGTTAACTCATAAAGCAATAAATCAAAGTAAAGGTGTTGAAGCAACACATAGGAAGATTAAGTTTCAGCGGTTGCTTTCAACTTATAACATGTATATCTCATGGATATTGTCAACATAAAGTAATATAATAAGTGCAATATGCAAGTATGTAGGAATCAATGCACAGTTCACACAAGTGTTTGCTTCTTAAGGTGGAAGGAGATAGGTAAACTGACTCAACAATAAAAGTAAAAGAATGGTCCTTCAAAGAGGAAAGCATCGATTGCTGTATTTGTGCTAGAGCTTTTATTTTGAAAACATGAAACAATTTTGTCAACGGTAGTAATAAAGCATATGAGTTATGTAAATTATATCTTACAAGTTGCAAGCCTCACGCATAGTATACTAATAGTGCCCGCACCTCGTCCTACTTAACTTGGACTACCGGGTCTTCGCATGCCATGTTTCAACCAAGTGTCACAAAGGGGTACCTCCATGCCGCCTGTACAAAGGTCTAAGGAGAAAGCTCGCATTTTGGATTTCTCGCTTTTGATTATTCTCAACTTAGACATCCATACCGGGACAACATGGACAACAGATAATGGACTCCTCTTAAATGCATAAGCATGTAGCAAAGTTATTATTCTCATATGAGATTGAGGATATATGTCCAAAACTGAAACTTCCACCATGATTCATGGCTTTAGTTAGCGGCCCAATGTTCTTCTCTAACAATTTTGCATGCTCCAACCACTAAAATGATAGACCTTCAGACAAGACGGACATGCATAGCAACTCACATGATATTCAACAATAGTTGATGGCGTTCCCCAGAAGCATGGTTATCGCACAACAAGCAACTTAATAAAATATAAAGTGCATAAGTACATATTCAATACTACGATAGTTTTTAAGGCTATTTTGTCCCATGAGCTATATATTGCAAAGGTGAATGATGGAATTTTAAAGGTAGCACTCAAGCAATTTACTTTGGAATGGCGGATAAATACCATGTAGTAGGTAGGTATGGTGGACACAAATGGCATAGTAGTTGGCTCAAGGATTTTGGATGCATGAGAAGTATTCCCTCTCGATACAAGGTTTAGGCTAGCAAGGTTATTTGAAGCAAACTCAAGGATGAACAAGTGCAGCAAAACTCACATAAAAGACATATTGTAAACATTATAAGACTCTACACTGTCTTCCTTGTTGTTCAAAACTCAATACTAGATATTATCTAGACCTTAGAGAAACCAAATATGCAAATCAAATTTTAGCAAGCTCTATGTATTTCTTCATTAATGGGTGCAAAGCATATGATGCAAGAGCTTAAACATGAGCACAACAATTGCCAAGTATCACATTATCCAAGACATTTTTAGAATTACTACATGTAGCATTTTCCAATTCCAACCATATAACAATTTAACGAAGAAGAAACTTCGCCTTGAACATTATGAGTAAAGCCTAAGGACACATGTGTCCATATGCAACAGCGGAGCGTGTCTCTCTCCCACAAAGTGAATGCTAGGATCCATCTTATTCAAACAAAAACAAAAACAAAAACAAACCGACGCTCCAAGTAAAGAACACAAGATGTGATTGAATAAAAATATAGTTTCAGGGGAGGAACCTGATGATGTTGTCGATGAAGAAGGGGATGCCTTGGGCATCCCCAAGCTTAGACGCTTGAGTCTTCTTAAAATATGCAGGGGTGAACCACGGGGGCATCCCCAAGCTTAGAGCTTTCACTCCTCTTGATCATAGTATATCATTCTCCTCTCTTGACCCTTGAAAACTTCCTTCACACCAAACTTCAAGCAAACTCATTAGAGGGTTAGTGCACAATTAATAATTCACTCATTCAGAGGTGACACAATCATTATTTTCACTTCTGGACATTGCATAATGCTACTGGACATTAGTGGATCAAAGAAATAAATCCAACATAGCAAAAGAGGCAATGCGAAATAAAAGGCAGAATCTGTCAAAAACAGAACAGTCCGTAAAGACGAATTTAGAAATGGCACCAGACTTGCTCAAATGGAAAAACTCAAAACTAATGAAAGTTGCGTACATATCTGAGGATCACGCTCGTAAATTGGCAGATTTTTTCGAATTTTCTACAGAGAATTGTGCCCAGATTCGTGACAGACAGCAATGCTGTTTCTGCGCAGCGATCCCAAATATAACATCAACTTTGACATAGAAACTTTACTTGGCACAAAAACTTGATAAGGAGAGGTTGCTACAGTAGTAAACAACTTCCAAGACTCAACAAAACAAAAAAATTGCTGTAGGTAAAAACATGGGTTGTCTCCCATAAGCGCTTTTCTTTAACGCCTTTCAGCTAGGCGCAGAAAGTGCAAATCAAGTAACATCGAGAGTAGAAGCATCAACATCATAGCTTGTTCTAATAATAGAATCAAAAGGCAACTTCATTCTCTTTCTAGGGAAGTGTTCCATACCTTTCTTGAGAGGAAATTGATATTTAATATTACCTTCCCTCATATCAATAACAGCACCAACGGTTCGAAGAAAAGGTCTTCCCAACACAATAGGACAAGATGCATTGCATTCGATATCCAAGACAACAAAATCAACGGGGACAAGGTTATTGTTAACCGTAATATGCACATTATCAATCCTCCCCAAAGGTTTCTTTTTAACATTATCGGCAAGATTAACATCCAAATAACAATTCTTCAATGGTGGCAAGTCAAGCATATCATAAATCTTTTTAGGCATAACAGAAATACTTGCACCAAGATCACATAAAGCATTACATTCAAAGTCATTGAATTTCATTTTAATGATGGGCTCCCAACCATCTTCTAACTTTCTAGGAATAGAAGTTTCAAGTTTTAATTTCTCTTCTCTAGCTTTTATGAGAGCATTTGTAATATGTTTTGTAAAGGCTAAATTTATAGCACTAGCATTAGGACTTTTAGCAAGTTTTTGTAAGAACTTTATAACTTCAGAGATGTGGCAATCATCAAAATCTAAATCATTATGAGCTACAGCAATGGGATCATTGTTCCCAAGGTTGGAAAAAATTTCAGCAGTTTTATCACAAGCAGTTTCAGCAGTTTTAGCAATTTCAGGCAGTTTTGTTCGCTTTGCACTAGGAGTAGAAACATTGCCAACACCAATTATTTTACCATTGATAGTAGGAGGTGCAGCAACATGTGGAGAATTAGCATTACTAGTGGTGGTGATAGTCCAAACTTTAGCTACATTATTCTCTTTAGCTAGTTTTTCATTTTCTTCTCTATCCCACCTAGCACGCAGTTCAGCCATTAATCTTATATTCTCATTAATTCTAACTTGAATGGCATTTGCTGTAGTAGTAATCTTATTATCAATATCATTATTAGGCATAACTTTCAACTTTAAAAGATTAACATCAGAGGCAAGCCTATCAACTCTAGAAGCGATAGTATCAATTTTATCAAGCTTTTCCTCAACAGATTTGTTAAAAGCAGTTTGTGTACTAATAAATTCTTTAAGCATGGCTTCAAGACCAGAGGGTACATTCCTATTATTGTTGTAAGAATTCCCATAAGAATTACCATAACCATTACCATTAGCAGAAGGATATGGCCTATAGTTATTACCAGAGTTGTTCCTATAAGCATTGTTGTTGAAATTATTATTTTTAATGAAATTCACATCAACATTTTCTTCTTGAGCAACCAATGAAGCTAAAGGAACATTATTTGGATCAACATTAGATCTACCATTCACAAGCATAGACATAATCACATCAATCTTATCACTCAAGGAAGAGGTTTCTTCAACAGAATTTACCTTCTTACCTTGTGGAGCTCTTTCCGTGTGCCATTCAGAGTAATTTATCATCATATCATCAAGAAGTTTTGTAGCCGCCCCCAATGTGATGGACATAAAGGTACCTCCAGCAGCTGAATCCAATAAATTCCGCGAAGAAAAATTTAGTCCTGCATAGAAGGTTTGGATAATCATCCAAGTAGTCAGTCCATGGGTTGGGCAATTCTTTACCAAAGTTTTCATTCTCTCCCAAGCTTGAGCAACATGTTCAGTATCTAATTGTTTAAAATTCATTATGCTACTTCTCAAAGATATAATTTTAGCGGGAGGATAATATCTACCAATAAAAGCATCCTTGCATTTAGTCCATGAATCAATACTATTCTTAGGCAAAGATAGCAACCAATCTTTAGCTCTTCCTCTTAATGAGAAAGGAAACACTTTCAATTTAATAATATCACCATCTACATCTTTATACTTTTGCATTTCACAAAGTTCAACAAAATTATTGAGATGGGCAGCAGCATCATCAGAACTAGCACCAGAAAATTGATCTCTCATGACAAGATTTAGTAAAGCAGGTTTAATTTCAAAGAATTCTGCTGTAGTAGCAGGTGGAGCAATAGGTGTGCATAGGAAATCATTATTATTTGCATTTGTGAAGTCACACAACTTAGTATTTTCATGGTTGGCCATTTTAGCAACGGTAAATAAAACAAACTAGATAAAGTAAATGCAAGTAACTAATTTTTTTTGTGTTTTCGATATGGAGAGCAAGACAGTAAATAAAGTAAAACTAGCAACTAATTTTTTTGTGTTTTGATTTAGTGCAGCAAACAAAGTAGTAAATAAAATAAAGCAAGACAAAAACAAAGTAAAGAGATTGAGAAGTGGAGACTCCCCTTGCAGCGTGTCTTGATCTCCCCGGCAACGGCGCCAGAAAAAGAGCTTGATGGCGTGTAACTCACACGTTCGTTGGGAACCCCAAGAGGAAGGTATGATGCGCACAGTAGCAAGTTTTCCCTCAGAAAGAAACCAAGGTTTAATCGAACCAGTAGGAGCCAAGAAGCACGTTGAAGGTTGATGGTCGCGAAATGTGATGCGGCGCAACACCAGGGATTCCGGCGCCAACTAGGAACCTGCACAACACAAAAGTACTTTGTCCCAACGAAACAGTGAGGTTGTCAATCTCACCGGCTTGCTGTAACAAAGGATTAAACGTATCGAGTGGAAGATGTTTGCAAAGAAAACAGTAAACACAATTGCAGTAGATTGTATGCTATGTAAAGAATAGGACCGGGGTCCACAGTTCACTAGAGGTGTCTCTCCCATAAGATAAAGCATGTTGGGTGAACAAATTACAGTCGGGCAATTGACAAATAGAGAAAGGCATAACAATGCATATACATGACATGATAAATATAGTGAGATTTAATTGGGCATTACGACAAAGAACATAGACCGCCATCCAACTGCATCTATGCCTAAAAAGTCCACCTTCAGGTTATCATCCGAACCCCCTCCAGTATTAAGTTGCAAAGCAACAGACAATTGCATTAAGTATGGTGCGTAATGTAATCAACAACTACATCCTTAGACATAGCATCAATGTTTTATCCCTAGTGGCAACAACACATCCACAACCTTAGAACTTTCTGTCACTGTCCCAGATTCAATGGAGGCATGAACCCACTATCGAGCATAAATACTCCCTCTTGGAGTTAAGAGTAAAAACTTGGCCAGAGCCTCTACTAATAACGGAGAGCATGCAAGATCATAAACAACACATGAACAATAGATTGATAATCACCATAATCATAGTACTCTCTATCCATCGGATCCCGACAAACACAACATATAGTATTACAGATAGATGATCTTGATCATGTTAGGCAGCTCACAAGATCTAACAATGAAGCACAACAAGGAGAAGACGACCATCTAGCTACTGCTATGGACCCATGGTCCAGGGGTGAACTACTCACTCATCACTCCGGAGGCGACCATGGCGGTGTAGAGTCCTCCGGGAGATGAATCCCCTCTCCGGCAGGGTGCCGGAGGCGATCTCCTGAATCCCCCGAGATGGGATTCGCGGCGGCGGCGTCTCGGGTTTTCCGTATCGTGGCTCTCGGTACTGGGGGTTTCGCGACGGAAGCTTTAAGTAGGCGGAGGGTCAACGCGAGGGGCCACACGAGGGCCCAGGGGATAGGTCCGCGCGGCCAAGGGCCTGGGCCGCGCCGGCCACCCCCCTGGCTGCCTCGTGGCCCCACTTCGTTAGGTCTTCGGTCTTCTGGAAGCTTCGTGCAAAAATAGGACCCTGGGCGAAAGTTTCGTCCAATTCCGAGAATATTTCTTTACTAGGATTTCTGAAACCAAAAACAGCAGAAAACAGCAACTGGCTCTTCGGCATCTTGTTAATAGGTTAGTTCCGAAAATGCATAAATATGACATATAATGTGCATAAAACATGTAGGTATCATCAATAAAGTAGCATGGAACATAAGAAATTATCGATACGTTGGAGACGTTGGAGTTAAGAGCAAAAACTTGGCCAGAGCCTCTACTAATAACGGAGAGCATGCAAGATCATAAACAACACATAAACAATAGATTGATAATCACCATAACATAGTATTCTCTATCCATCGGATCCCGACAAACACAACATATAGTATTACAGATAGATGATCTTGATCATGTTAGGCAGCTCACAAGATCCAACAATGAAGCACAATTAGGAGAAGACGACCATCTAGCTACTGCTATGGACCCATAGTCCAGGGGTGAACTACTCACTCATCACTCCGGAGGCGATCATGGCGATGAAGAGTCCTCCGGGAGATGAATCCCCTCTCCGGCAGGCCGGAGGCGATCTCCTGAATCCCCCGAGATGGGATTCGCGGCGGCGGCGTCTCTGGAAGGTTTTCCGTATCGTGGCTCTCGGTACTGGGGGTTTCGCGATGGAGGCTATAAGTAGGCGAAAGGGCAGGTCAAGAGGCGGCACGAGGGGCCCAGGGGGCAGGGCCTGGGCCGCGCCGCCCTATCCCTGGCCACCTCGTGGCCCCACTTCGACTCTCCTTCGGTCTTCTGGAAGCTCCGTGCAAAAATAGGACCCTGGGCGTTGATTTCGTCCAATTCCGAGAATATTTCGTTACTAGGATTTCTGAAACCAAAAACAGCAGAAAACAGCAACTGGCTCTTCGGCATCTTGTTAATAGGTTAGTTCCAGAAAATGCGTAAATACGACATATAATGTGCATAAAACATGTAGGTATCATCAATAAAGTAGCATGGAACATAAGAAATTATCGATACGTTGGAGACGTATCAGCATCCCCAAGCTTAGTTCTGCTCGTCCCGAGCAGGTAAAACGATAACAAAGATAATTTCTGAAGTGACATGCCATCATAATCTTGATCATACTATTTGTAAACATATGTAATGAATGCAGCGATCAAAACAATGGTAATGACATGAGTAAACAAGTGAATCATAAAGCAAAGACTTTTCATGAATAGTACTTCAAGACAAGCATCAATAAGTCTTGCATAAGAGTTAACTCATAAAGCAATAAATCAAAGTAAAGGTATTGAAGCAACACAAAGGAAGATTAAGTTTCAGCGGTTGCTTTCAACTTATAACATGTATATCTCATGGATATTGTCAACATAAAGTAATATAACAAGTGCAATATGCAAGTATGTAGGAATCAATGCACAGTTCACACAAGTGTTTGCTTCTTAAGGTGGAGGGAGATAGGTAAACTGACTCAACAATAAAAGTAAAAGAAAGGTCCTTCAAAGAGGAAAGCATCGATTGCTGTATTTGTGCTAGAGCTTTTATTTTGAAAACATGAAACAATTTTGTCAACGGTAGTAATAAAGCATATGAGTTATGTAAATTATATCTTACAAGTTGCAAGCCTCATGCATAGTATACTAATAGTGCCCGCACCTTGTCCTACTTAGCTTGGACTACCGGATCTTTGCAATGCCATGTTTCAACCAAGTGTCACAAAGGGGTACCTCCATGCCGCCTGTACAAAGGTCTAAGGAGAAAGCTCGCATTTTGGATTTCTCGCTTTTGATTATTCTCAACTTAGACATCCATACCGGGACAACATGGACAACAGATAATGGACTCCTCTTAAATGCATAAGCATGTAGCAACAATTATTATTCTCATATGAGATTGAGGATATATGTCCAAAACTGAAACTTCAACCATGATTCATGGCTTTAGTTAGCGGCCCAATGTTCTTCTCTAACAATTTGCATGCTCCAATCATTAAGGTGATAGATCCTTCAGACAAGACGGACATGCATAGCAACTCACATGATATTCAACAATAGTTGATGGCGTTCCCCAGAAGCATGGTTATCGCACAACAAGCAACTTAATAAAAGATAAAGTGCATAAGTACATATTCAATACTACGATAGTTTTTAAGGCTATTTTGTCCCATGAGCTATATATTGCAAAGGTGAATGATGGAATTTTAAAGGTAGCACTCAAGCAATTTACTTTGGAATGGCGGAGAAATACCATGTAGTAGGTAGGTATGGTGGACACAAATGGCATAGTGGTTGGCTCAAGGATTTTGGATGCATGAGAAGTATTCCCTCTCGATACAAGGTTTAGGCTAGCAAGGTTATTTGAAGCAAACTCAAGGATGAACCGGTGCAGCAAAACTCACATAAAAGACATATTGTAAACATTATAAGACTCTACACCGTCTTCCTTGTTGTTCAAAACTCAATACTAGATATTATCTAGACCTTAGAGAGACCAAATATGCAAATCAAATTTTAGCAAGCTCTATGTATTTCTTCATTAATGGGTGCAAAGCATATGATGCAAGAGCTTAAACATGAGCACAAAAATTGCCAAGTATCACATTATCCAAGACATTTTAGAATTACTACATGTAGCATTTTCCAATTCCAACCATATAACAATTTAACGAAGAAGAAACTTCGCCTTGAACATTATGAGTAAAGCCTAAGGACATATTTGTCCATATGCAACAGCGGAGCGTGTCTCTCTCCCACAAAGTGAATGCTAGGATCCATTTTATTCAAACAAAAACAAAAACAAAAAGACGTTCCAAGTAAAGAACACAAGATGTGACTGAATAAAAATATAGTTTCAGGGGAGGAACCTGATGATGTTGTCGATGAAGAAGGGGATGCCTTGGGCATCCCCAAGCTTAGATGCTTGAGTCTTCTTAAAATATGCAGGGATGAACCACGGGGGCATCCCCAAGCTTAGAGCTTTCACTCCTCTTGATCATAGTATATCATACTCCTCTCTTGACCCTTGAAAACTTCCTTCACACCAAACTTCAAGCAAACTCATTAGAGGGTTAGTGCACAATTAATAATTCACACATTCAGAGGTGACACAAACATTCTTTACACTTCTGGACATTGCATAAAGCTACTGGACATTAATGGATCAAAGAAATTCATCCAACATAGCAAAAGAGGCAATGCGAAATAAAAGGCAGAATCTGTCAAAAACAGAACAGTCCGTAAAGACGAATTTTAAAATGGCACCAGACTTGCTCAAATGGAAAAACTCAAAACTAATGAAAGTTGCGTACATATCTGAGGATCACGCTCGTAAATTGGCAGATTTTTTCGAATTTTCTACAGAGACTTGTGCCCAGATTCGTGACAGACAGCAATGCTGTTTCTGCGCAGCGATCCCAAATATAACATCAACTTTGACATAGAAACTTTACTTGGCACAAAAACATGATAAGGAGAGGTTTCTACAGTAGTAAACAACTTCCAAGACTCAAATATAAAACAAAGTACTGTAGTAAAAACATGGGTTGTCTCCCATAAGCGCTTTTCTTTAACGCCTTTCAGCTAGGCGCAGAAAGTGCAAATCAAGTAACATCGAGAGTAGAAGCATCAACATTATTATTCTTCATGCAAACACAACTTGTTGCAGAGGGTACTTTAGGTGCTCCATTATCTAAATTTTCTATGGTGGTGCTAGGGGTTTTAGCAATTTTAGGCCTATAATAATTCTTTTGTTTAGGCACTTTAGAGGCATACATGAATTTTTGCTCTTTACCCACATAAGCTTTCTCATTATACTTGAGAGAAGAAAAGGTTGAACCCAAGGTTCCCATAGCTTTTTCAAGTTCATCAATCCTATTGGTTTGATTATCATGAACAACACAAGTTCCTAGGACACTAATTCTTTCATCAATTCCTCCTAGGGATTTATCAAGTTCATCAGTTTTATCCAATAACATTTCCAATTTAGTTTCAATACTTGGAAATTTTTTCTCTATGGTTTCCAATTTTTTCATAACATCCTCAAGAGAGATTTCAATTTTAACTTCATTAACAGGTGGTATTCCAACTAGACTCTCAATGATGCAACTAGCTTCTAAAGCGGGAGTACCTAGGAAATTACCTCCCGAAAGAGTATCAAGAACATACCTATTCCAACTAGATAAACCAACATAAAAGTTCCTAAGAAGGATAGTGGTGGAGTGTTTCTTAATGCACCTATGATGAGCATTACTAATTCTGTACCAAGCATCTTTAAAACTTTCTCCACCTTGTTGCTTAAAAGAACGAACTTCAACTTCAGGATTACTCATTTTAATAGCAATAAAGTAAACTAGGCAAATAAAGTAAAGACAAGTAACTAATTTTTTGTGTTTTTGATATAGAGAGCAAGACAATAAATAAAGTAAAACTAGCAACTAATTTTTTTGTGTTTTGTTTAGGTGCAGCAAACAAAGTAGTAAATAAAATAAAGCAAGACAAAAACAAAGTAAAGAGATTGAGAAGTGGAGACTCCCCTTGCAGCGTGTCTTGATCTCCCCGGCAACGGCGCCAGAAAAAGTGCTTGATGCGCGTAGATGTACACGTCCGTTGGGAACCCCAAGAGGAAGGTATGATGCGCACAGTGGCAAGTTTTCCCTCAGAAAGAAACCAAGGTTTAATCGGACCAGTAGGAGCCAAGAAGCACGTTGAAGGTTGATGGTGGCGAAATGTGATGCGGCGCAACAACAGGGATTCCGACGCCAACGTGGAACCTGCACAACACAACCAAAGTACTTTGCCCCAACGAAACAGTGAGGTTGTCAATCTCACCGGCTTGCTGTAACAAAGGATTAACCGTATTGTGTGGAAGATGATTGTTTGCAAGAAAACAGTAAAACAAGTATTGCAGTAGATTGTATGCTATGTAAAGAATAGGACCGGGGTCCACAGTTCACTAGAGGTGTCTCTCCCATAAGATAAAGCATGTTGGGTGAACAAATTACAGTCGGGCAATTGACAAATAGAGAAGGGCATAACAATGCATATACATGATATGATAAATATAGTGAGATTTAATCCGGGCATTACGACAAAGTACATAGACCGCCATCCAACTGCATCTATGCCTAAAAAGTCCACCTTCAGGTTATCATCCGAACCCCATTCAGTATTAAGTTGCAAAGCAACAGACAATTGCATTAAGTATGGTGCGTAATGTAATCAACAACTACATCCTTAGACATAGCATCAATGTTTTATCCCTAGTGGCAACAGCACATCACAACCTTAGAACCTACTGTCACGATCCCAGGTGTCAATGAAGGCATGAACCCACTATCGAGCATAAATACCCCCTCTTGGAGTTAAGAGCAAAAACTTGGCCAGAGCCTCTACTAATAACGGAGAGCATGCAAGATCATAAACAACACATAAACAATAGATTGATAATCACCATAACATAGTATTCTCTATCCATCGGATCCCGACAAACACAACATATAGTATTACAGATAGATGATCTTGATCATGTTAGGCAGCTCACAAGATCCAACAATGAAGCACAATTAGGAGAAGACGACCATCTAGCTACTGCTATGGACCCATAGTCCAGGGGTGAACTACTCACTCATCACTCCGGAGGCGATCATGGCGATGAAGAGTCCTCCGGGAGATGAATCCTCTCCGGCAGGTGCCGGAGGCGATCTCCGAATCCCCCGAGATGGGATTCGCGACGGCGGCGTCTCGGAAGGTTTTCCGTATCGTGGCTCTCGTACGGGGGTTTCGCGACGGAGGCTATAAGTAGGCGAAAGGGCAGGTCAAGAGGCGGCACGAGGGGCCCAGGGGGCTGGGCCCGCCTATCCCCTGGCCACCTCGTGGCCCCACTTTGACTCTCCTTCGGTCTTGGAAGCTCCGTGCAAAAATAGGACCCTGGGCGTTGATTTCGTCCAATTCCGAGAATATTTCGTTACTAGGATTTCTGAAACCAAAAACAGCAGAAAACAGCAACTGGCTCTTCGGCATCTTGTTAATAGGTTAGTTCCGAAAATGCGTAAATACGACATATAATGTGCATAAAACATGTAGGTATCATCAATAAAGTAGCATGGAACATAAGAAATTATCGATACGTTGGAGACACAGCAGCCTCATTAGCCTCATTTTGCATCCACTTGAGTAAAGGCGCAGCAGTTTCAGCCTGCATAAGAATGGGAACAGATCTCAGCAGTGATATTGAATGACTCTGAGACAGACTGATGCATATAGTGCTAGATGTAAGTGGAAGGGTATGGCCGTGTATGGACAACAGTTCACAACAATGCAAGGGTGTGTTCGGTTCTGAAACAGCGTGGAATGGAATGGAATGGTTCCATTTCAGAGGAATGGAATGGTTACATTTTTGTTCGGTTGGGAAAAATGGAGAGCAGAAGAGATCGAGGTTAAACTAACCAATTGTCTCAAAATTGTAATTAACAATTGCAAATGACATTTTAATCTCAAAGTCGTAATTAACAGCGCCTAATGGTGCTCTTTTAATCTAAAAATCGTAATTAACATCATTTTATGTTGGGTTAGGGGAACTGGAGTAGATGAACATTACTGTATGATGATTGTAAGCAAACGAATTTGGTGTTTCTAAACTTTTGGCTTCGAGATCTTATGGGTTTCAACTCTAGCCTACCCCAACTTGTTTGGGACTGAAAGGCTTGGTTGTTGTTGTTGTTGTAAACTTTTGGCAAGCATAGAAAAAACCGACAATAAACAGAGAAAAATCAAGGCATGTTTTGTGGATTAAGAAAATATACCATATTCATTAAAAGATCACCACCCAGCTGGTGCGTGGCCTTGTGCTTGTAGAGGCATTTAGAAGATGGGGGCGGCATCAACATACTGGCAGCCTGATCAGCCGCAGTTTTGATCTTCCTTTTGAGTAAAGGCCCTAAAGTTTCAGTCTGCATATGAATAGCAAAACAAAAGGCAGACCTCAGCAGTGATATTGAATTACTGTATGAGATAGACTGATGCATATAGTGGATGCTCTTAGCCTTTTGCAGCGTGAACACTAGCTATGGACAGACAAAAAACTAGTTAACTCAGCTTTGTCTAGATATGAATGTACTACCACCATCCAAAAGCTTAAGCCTTATTTATTTTTGAGAAATCAAAACAAGCAAAGTTTGACCAAAATTTTAGAACATTCTATCAACAAATATAATACTGTGTAGATACCGTAGGAAAATATATTTTATTATCTATTTAATGATATTAATTTTGTATTTTGCATGTTACTGATTTTTGGTAAAAGCTTAGTCAAACATGGTATAGTTTGACTTTCTAAAAATAATATAAGCCCAAAGCTTTGGGATGGAGGCAGTAGTATCTAGAGCTAAAACACATCTAGATACATCCGTATCTACAGATAGTTGAGTCAATTAATTTGGATCTGAGGGAGTATCAGATTCAGACTACATCATGGTAAGTTGGTTAAAAAAATTACCCCTGGGCGGTCCCTGCCCAGCTCGGCAGTGGCATTTCGCTTCTTGTGCTGCAGATCGGGCCATGCTCCTGCAGCAGGTGGGGCGCTATTCTCGTTCCCCATAGCCTCAGCACGGAACCTGGAGGTACCAACCTGATACAGAGAATATAGAGCATGGTGTCACAGAGGCTTTACGCACAAACAGCTGAAGACATGTGCTACTTTAAGCATATTCCAGAACAGGAACAGATTGAGGATGCAGAGAGACACTTAAAAGGTAAAGAGTGGATAAGCAAACGGAGTACCTGCTTCGCGGGGCTGGGGACGCAGCTCAGGCTCAGCCAACTGCCCACATGCGTGGTGGCCTTACGCTCCATTGCCCCCACCGCCGAGGTCTTACCTTTCCTGTACAAGCTGACAAAAGATACAGTGAGGATCAGCAGAAACTACAAAGGTTGCAAATGTCGACAAATAAAGGAAGAACACCCCAATCCAAGCAAAGGTAGCCCCCGCCCCCCACCCCCATCAATCACTCCCAGCTCGAGGGTGACCAGAAAGACACCCCTTCGCCCAGAATAGGAAAGAGATGCGCAAGATATCGAGGAGAGGAAAAAAGAACCGATCTCGAGAAAGGAGAGAACATTACTAGTCCTACCTAATCCGCTTGGGCTAGATGCAGCTTGCCCCTCCAAGCTGGATGCCTGGACGGTGGAGGCGAAAGGAGGGGATCGAGCTAGCGGCTTGCATCCGTCGGCAATCGGCACTCGATCGGGAGAGAAGGGGTGCTACATAAAGGGGAGGGGTAACATATTTTATTACACAGTGAACTTACTGATGTGACTAGTCATTACATGTCTCACTGAAACTAGGGCCCATAGTGTGGCACCCCAAATTTACTTGAAGCTGCCCGGCGGGACGCATTGGCGCGTCAAGAAACCCCCGAATTGTAGCGGGGAAATGAAACATTTCACAAAAATTCGAAATTCAAGCACACCGCCACGCGCCAAGCACGCGGCTGTTCCTTCCTCTTCCTCGGTTCCTCCTCCCCTATCCGAAAAAACCCCAAATCCCAAGCTCAAACCAAAAAAAAAATCCCCTGGCCGCCATGCATGTCCTCGTTAACCCGCTGGAGATCGTTCCCGGACGATGCGGACCACCCGCCCTGAGATCCAGAATTCCGTCCACCTCGAGGCACTGCGTGCTGTCTCGCAGCAGCGGCTTGAGGGCGCTGAAGAGGAAGTTCCGCCGGAAAGTGCTCATGGCAACCGTGCAAGCTCACCGGCGTGCTGTATCCCGAGAGGAACTGGTCAAAGCTTTGCTATTCGCCACACAAAAAAAATTGCGGGCCAAGATCTGGTCAAAGCTTCGTCGATGGCTTGCCGCGAGAGGCTTGGAGTCCAGAGTCAATAAACTAGCTGCTCGAGGACTTGGGCGGTTTACACGGATTCATATTAACTGACTCAAGTTTGTTAGTCTAGTTAACAAATGCATCTAGATACATCCATATCTAGACAGAATTGAGTCAATTAATATGAATCAGAGGGGAGTACCTGAAAGTGTTTCATGCTACCAACTAATGCGCTGGCAGGAATCGCTGTAGAAGTAATTGTGCTACTACTCATACGATGAACTGATTGTGTGGGTGTCGAATTTTGCAACGCGATCATCCACTGAATGCTTAATCTAGCGCCAAAGGCGTACAAATCATAACATACTACAGCACCAGAACATAAGAGTACGAATCATAAAGTAGCTCAACATTTTGCATCAGGGCTGGGTGGTCCTGAGACTACCGGGACGCCCCTGATGATCTCCGGGTGTGCATCCTCTTCAACGCAAAGCTGTGTACTCGGTCCACGGCCTCCTTCTGTAGGCTGGATAATCTCAGGTGCAGGACCTTCGTCTATGAGAGGCTCGTCATCAGTACCATCCACAGGTGCATCAGGGCTGGGTGGTCTTGAGACTACCCGGACGCCCGTGATGATCTCCGGGCGTGCATCCACTTCAACGCAAAGCTGTGTACTCGGTCCACGGCCTCCTTCTGTAGGCTGGATAATCTCAGGTGCAGGACCTTCGTCTATGAAAGGCTCGTCATCAGTACCATCCACAGGTGCATCAAACTGAGATTCATCTTCAAATCTCCCATCAAACTGAGAGACCTCTTCAACTCTATGCTTCTGCAATTAGTACATCAACCGATTAGACAAACATCTAAGGGATGCAACCTGAACAAATGCCGTTTTACATATTTACCTTCTCATCTGGCACAGCACATGTCCCAGAGCTGAAACCCGTTTCCTGAAGCAAGCGCTTTTTCTCTCCTTCCCGTCCATCCATCTGCAACAAGTTAAATTTGAGTACAGAACCTTGCACAGCAATGCAAACTATTGATTGAAACAGCGGCAGCATCAATATAAATAATTAACTACATATGCCAGCACACATACAGTGTGAGCAAGATCTGCTTCTCCTGCTAAAGGATCATTATATGGTTCACCATGCTAAACCCGCCTAACATATGTGCGGTCCATCCCAAAAATGTGTAAATGATCTGCCACTACAGGGTGAGGCCTCTTCTCACCATTCATACATGTGCAGCGCGGGCAATACACGTCCAGGTTGTGACCATCATGAGCTCTAATAAACCCCATAAAGGGTTGAACACCATTTATATATGAAGGGGAACATAAGTGTCCATGCAGTATCCAAGTTCTGTCCATCTGTTTAATTATGAGATACAGTGGTTGGTGATTAATTTAAGGCGAAGTAGGAAATGTATATCCATCGAGTACAAAACTATACTACATGATTATGCATTTCAGCAATCATGTCGAGTACAAAACAAAAAATGCCCATCGACATTTTAGCAAACAGATCGTGTACAAAACTCTGCCATGGCATTTCAGCAAATTAACGGATCGAGTGCAGAACTGACTCTATATGCCCACGCAAATGAACAAATTGATCGATGACAAATCGAGCGGAAAACTATAAAGTGCCAATTAGTTCGAGCATACTGACGAATTTTTTTAGCAGCATCAAGAAAATATAAATCGTTAGGCTGTCTTGCCCGATACATGATTGAGCTAGAGATAGCAGCCCTACCGTGGATCAACTTGACCGCCGGTGCGTCTCGAGAAGAACGACGGGGAGGGGAAGCTTCTTCTTCGCACGGACGGGACGGGGAGGGGAAGCTCTTCGCACGGACGGGGATAAGTTGTGTACGGGTGGGTGGGGGGTCATGCGGCCGGGCCGCCGGGGTGATAATTAAGGTCGGTAGGTGGCGTTTAATGGAGTTGCGTGTGTAATTTGCCGTGCACAAGGTTGAGGAATAGGCGGTTCCCTTTGCCGCGCGCACAATTCAAACTATCCCGCCCATGTAGTTTAAATTCGCCATATTTTCGTTAAATCGACATAAAGTCATGTGAGTGGGGGAAAATTAGCAAAGTTGCTTGAAAAATAGTAAAACTCTGGAATTATCCTTTAAATATGCTCTACTTCGTGTGAAAATCGGGGTGTGGAAGCATGTTGAGCTGTTTTATTTGTACTTTCTTCATTAAAACTCCCATTTTATGCACTTTGGATGGAAAGAAATCATTTGTACATAAATTTTGACAACGCCATTTGCAAACACTAATTGTTTACATGCCAAGATGCACCCATCCACCAAATATATATGTGGCAAAAGTTTATCACAATCTAGCAGATATGCATAATTAGTGAGGGACCCCTTTTGATTTTGTGCAATTTCCACTAATTAGGTAGAGATCGAGAAGGGTTAATTAATTAGGCCATGTTAGGGGTTATGTGTTTTAGATTAGGTTGTGTGGATTCAAATACAACTTCTTTATTTGTGTGCTATGATTAATCAAAACTAGATCGATCGACTGCGCACACATTATTAGAGGCGCATGCCTTTGCGCACAAAGTGCATGTGTGTGTTGTTGGCCACCAACGAGAGAGAGAGAGAGAGAGACAGAGAAAGAGAGAGAGGTAGAGAGAGCTACATACGAGAGAGCGATTGAAATCCCCAAATTAAACACATATATATGCATGGCACATTTAATTTAATTAGAGGACCGCGAGGCACCCCTGGCCTGCTTGATGCACAATTAAGTGTCATTGGCCTATATATAGGGTTTAATTAGGGTTTAGGGTTTAGGGTTAGGAGGTTAGGGTTTAGGGTCTAGGGTTTAGGGTTTAATGTTTATGGTGTTTAGGGTTTAGGGATTAGGGATTAGGGTTTATTTAGGGTTTAAGGTTTAGGGATCATCGATCGAGTGCGCACACACACATTATTAGAGGCACACGCGCCTTTGCGCATAAAGTGCATGCGTATATGTGTGTGTTTTTTGGCCACCAACGACATATAGATGATCGAGAGAGAGAGATTGAAATCCCCCAAGAATATGTTCAAATATATATTAAAATATATGCACGAATGCATGCATGGTAGGCCATGCATGCACACTAATTATATATATATTATGAGGAAACTTAATCAAATGTGTTTTCATTCGAGAGAACTTGTCAAAATTCAAGTTAATTAATTTATCATCGATAATTATATAATTAATTAATGAATCTCAGGGAGATGTTATACAACATATGATCGATATAGGCCATGTATATATTAATTGGTGTTAATCTACCGTTTAATTTGCTAGCTAGCTGCTATATATAGAGCATGTTTTTATTAGATCGGGTTATAGCTAGTATAGTTTAGGGTTATGTGTTTTAATTAACTAGGGTTTGATTAGCTAGGGGTTAGTTATATATATATGGTTTAGGGTTAATGCATGGCACATTTAATTTAACTAGAGGACCGCGAGGCACCCCTGGCCTGCTTGATGCACAATTAAGTGTCGTTGGCCTATATATAGGGTTTAATTAGGGTTTAGGGTTAGCTAGGGTTTAGGGTTTAGTGTTTAGGGTGTTTAGCTAGGGTCTAGGGTTTAGGGTTTAGTGTTTACGGTGTTTAGGGTCTAGGGTTTAGTGTTTAGGGTGTTTAGGGTCTAGGGTTTAGGGTCTAGTGTTTAGGGTCTAGGGTTTAGGGTTTAATTAGTGTTTAGGGTGTTTAGGGTTTAGGGTTTAGTGTTTACGGTGTTTAGGGTCTAGGGTTTAGGGTTTAGTGTTTAGGGTGTTTAGGGTCTAGGGTTTAGGGTCTAGTGTTTAGGGTCTAGGGTTTAGGGTTTAATTAGTGTTTAGGGTGTTTAGGGTTTAGGGTTTAATGTTTACGGTGTTTAGGGTCTAGGGTTTAGGGTTTAGTGTTTAGGGTGTTTAGGGTCTAGGGTTTAGTGTGTTTAGGGTGTTTAGGGTTTAGGGGATTAGGGATTAGGGTTTTAGGGTTGTTTAAGGTTTAGGGATCATCGATCGAGTGCGCACACACATTATTAGAGGCACCCGCGCCTTTGCGCATAAAGTGCATGCGTATATATATGTGTGTTTTTTTGCCACCAACAACGATATATAGATGATCGAGAGAGAGAGATTGAAATCCCCAAGAATATGTTCAAATATATATCAAAATATATGCACGAATGCATGGTAGGCCATGCATGCACACTAATTATATATATATTATGAGCTAGGCAACTTGATCAAATGTGTTTTCATACGAGAGAACTTGTCAAAATTCAAGTTAATTAATTTATCATCGATAATTATATATATAATTAATTAATGAATCACAGGGAGATCGATAATTAATTTAGGGTTTTAGGGTTGTTTAAGGTTTAGGGATCATCGATCGAGTGCGCACACACATTATTAGAGGCACCCGCGTCTTTACGCATAAAGTGCATGCGTATATATGTGTGTTTTTTGGGCCACCAACGATATATAGATGATCGAGAGAGAGAGATTGAAATCCCCAAGAATATGTTCAAATATACATTAAAATATATGCACGAATGCATGGTAGGCCATGCATGCACACTAAAATTATATATATTATGAGGCAACTTAATCAAATGTGTTTTCATTCGAGAGAACTTGTCAAAATTAAAGTTAATTAATTTATCAAGATAATTATATAATTAATTAATGAATCTGAGGGATATGTTATACAACATGATCGATATAGGCCATGTATATTTTAATTGGTGTTAATCTACGGTTTGCTAGCTAGCTGTTATATATATAGAGCATGCTTTTATTAGATCGGGTTATATCTAGTATAGTTTAGGGTTATGTGTTTTAATTAAGTAGGGTTGATTAGCTAGGGTTAGTTACATATATATGGTTTAGGGTTAATGCATGTCACATTTAATTTAATTAGAGGACCGCGAGGCACCCCTGGCCTGCTCGATGCACACAATTAAGTGTCGTTGGCCTATACATAGGGTTTAATTAGGGTTTAGGGTTAGCTAGGGTTTAGGGTTAGGGTTAGGGTTAGGGTTAGGGTTAGGGTCTAGGGTTTAGGGTTTAGTGTTTAGGGTGTTTAGGGTTTAGGGATTAGGGATTAGGGATTTAAGGTTTTAGGGGTTGTTTAAGGTTTAGGGATCATCGATCGAGTGCGCACACACATTATTAGAGGCACCCGCGCCTTTACGCATAAATTGCATGTGTATATATATATGTGTGTGTTTTTTGGCCACCAACGATATATTGATGATCGAGAGAGAGAGAGAGATTGAAATCCCTAAGAATATGTTCAAATATACATTAAAATATATGCACGAATGCATGGTAGGCCATGCATGCACACTAATTAATTATATATATATTATGAGGCAACTTAATCAAATGTGTTTTCATTCGAGAGAACTTGTCAAAATTCAAGTTAATTAATTTATCACGATAATTATATAATTAATTAATGAATCTGAGGGATATGTTATACAACATGATCGATATATAGGCCATGTATATTTTAATTGGTGTTAATCTACGGTTTGCTAGCTAGCTGCTATATATAGAGCATGTTTTTATTAGATCGGGTTATATCTAGTATAGTTTAGGGTTATGTGTTTTAATTAAGTAGGGTTAATTAGCTAGGGTTAGTTACATATATATGGTTTAGGGTTAATGCATGGCACAATTAATTTAATTAGAGGACCGCGAGGCACCCCTGGGCTGCTCGATGCACAATTAAGTGACGTTGGCCTATACATAGGGTTTAATTAGGGTTTAGGGTTAGCTAGGGTAGAGGGTTAGGGTTAGGGTTTAGGGTTTAGGGTTTAGTGTTTAGGGTGTTTAGGGTGTTTAGGGTTTAGGGATTAGGGATTAGGGATTTAGGGGTTTTAGGGTTGTTTAAGGTTTAGGGATCATCGATCGAGTGCGCACACACATTATTAGAGGCACCCGCGCCTTTACGCATAAAGTGCATGCGTATATATGTGTGTTTTTTGGGCCACCAACGATATATAGATGATCGAGAGAGAGAGAGATTGAAATCCCCAAGAATATGTTCAAATATACATTAAAATATATGCACGAATGCATTGTAGGCCATGCATGCACACTAATTATATATATATTATGAGGCAACTTAATCAAATGTGTTTTCATTCGAGAGAACTTGTCAAAGTTCAAGTTAATTAATTTATCACGATAATTATATAATTAATTAATGAATCTCAGGGATATGTTATACAACATGATCGATATAGGCCATGTATATTTTAATTGGTGTTAATCTACGGTTTGCTAGCTAGCTGCTATATATAGAGCATGTTTTTATTAGATCGGGTTATAGCTAGCTAGTATAGTTTAGGGTTATGTGTTTTAATTAAGTAGGGTTGATTAGCTAGGGTTAGTTACATATATATGGTTTAGGGTTAATGCATGGCACATTTAATTTTATTAGAGGATCGCGAGGCACCCATGACCCGCTCGATCGATGCACAATTAAGTGTCGTTGGCCTATACATAGGGTTTAATTGGGGTTTAGGGTTAGCTAGGGTTTAGGGTTAGGGTTAGGGTACGTTTAGGGTCTAGGGTTTAGGGTTTAGTGTTTAGGGTGTTTAGGGTTTAGGGATTAGGGATTTAAGGTTTTAGGGTTGTTTAAGGTTTAGGGATCATCGATCGAGTGCGCACACACATTATTAGAGGCACCCGCGCCTTTACGCATAAATTGCATGCATATATATGTGTGTTTTTTGGCCACCAACGATATATAGATGATCGAGAGAGAGAGATTGAAATCCCCAAGAATATGTTCAAATATACATTAAAATATATGCACGAATGCATGGTAGGCCATGCATGCACACTAATTATATATATATATTATGAGGCAACTTAATCAAATGTGTTTTCATTCGAGAGAACTTGTCAAAATTAAAGTTAATTAATTTATCACGATAATTATATAATTAATTAATGAATCTCAGGGATATGTTATACAACATGATCGATATAGGCCATGTATATATTAATTGGTGTTAATCTACGGTTTGCTAGCTAGCTGCTATATATAGAGCATGTTTTTATTAGATCGGGTTATAGCTAGTATAGTTTAGGGTTATGTGTTTTCATTAAGTAGGGTTGATTAGCTATGGTTAGTTACATATATATGGTTTAGGGTTAATGCATGGCACATTTAATTTAATTAGAGGACCGCGAGGCACCCCTGGCCTGCTTGATGCACAATTAAGTGTCGTTGGCCTATATATAGGGTTTAATTAGGGTTTAGGGTTAGGGTTAGGGTTTAGGGTCTAGGGTTTAGTGTTTAGGGTGTTTAGGGTTTAGGGATTAGGGTTTCAGGGTTGTATAAGGTTTAGGGATCATCGATCGAGTGCGCACACACATTATTAGAGGCACCCGCGCCTTTGCGCATAAAGTGCATGCGTATAGTTTAGGGTTATTTGTTTTAATTAAGTAGGGTTTGATCAGCTAGGGTTAGTTACATATATATGGTTTAGGGTTAATGCATGGCACATTACATATAGTTTAAATCTCAAGAATGTTTATACATGATAGGCCATATGTGCAAAGGAATTTTTTTCCCCGTGAACTTGTCAAAATTCAAGTTTATCAGTGCCAATGGAAACTAGTCCAAAAAATTACATAGAGGACCAAAAGTACTAGACAATAACTAATAGAACCTGCAACTTTACAAAAAGGACCCCAAAACATATAGAAGAAAATCAATCGAGTCCTTCTCGACCGCACATCAGATCTCTGCTCCGCATCCTTTCCAGCAACTCCGTCGCCGGGGACGCACCACTTGGGACGGTGTCGCCGGTAGTCGCCAGGACGAAGGAGAAGAAGGGCCTCAGCAACGGCATATTGGCTCTGAGAAGGGCCGCTGAAAGGCCAAGATGTGCACGGGCAAGACGGATGACGCCGTCGTATGCCCCGAGCTTGTGAACTTTAGCAGCTTGACTTCCCCATTGGCCAGATCTGAAGCACTGACCAAAGCAAGCCTCACCGTTAGCGCCATCACATTGATGGCACCAGATCGGGGTTTGGCCGGCAAGATCCGCCAGATTCACCATAGGCCAGATCTGAAGCCGATGACGAGATCCCCGACTCCATTGCGCCATTCTGCTCATGGGAAACACTGGATCTAAGCTTACAACAACACTAACTCCCTCGGATCCAAATTAGCTGACTCAACTTTGCTTATCTAAATATGGATGTATCCACACATGTTTTTACTCTAGATACATACACGTCTAAGGAAAGTTGAATCAATTAATTTAGTTCGGAGGGTGTACAATATACAGAGAGAAGTCGGCCTCGTCTCCGGCCGGCGAGGCCGCCGGAGAGAAGGGGGAGAGGAGCCGGGGGAGTGGGAGAGACTCGAGAGAGAAAGAGAAGAGGAAGAAATGAGAGCTCCCTGGGGAAGAACATTATTTTTGTCGTTCTGCTCGTAGCTTGAAACTGAAAATTTCGGCCGCGCGCCAAATCATCCCGCCGCATCCATTCGAAAATCCCGTGACCAGTTTTACCCTTTTAACCCTGGTCCGGAAGCTACAACCCACCGACCATGGAGGGCTCATTCGGTAACAATGAAATATCTTGCCTAGATCCCGAACCCTCCCCACAGGCCCACACCCACCCACCAACCATTCGCCCCATTAGCTCAAAAATACTCTCACACGCCAAAGCTCTGACTCTCTACAGTACTAGATCTGCTTCGCCGCCGGCATACTCCTCCACAGCGTAGCCTTGATCGTGTTGGCTGTCCACCCACCTGATCCGCTCCCCCGCCGCCCTCGTCACCGACGGATCTGCTTCACCGCCGACCTCGCCACCGACGGATCTGCTTCACCGCCGACCTCGCCACCGACTACCTCGCCGCAGCGGCTGTATCAACTTCACCGAATACCTTGCCAGCCAACCAGATCTGCTTCACTAACGCCCGCTTCTACTGAAACAGGGTCGATTCATCGTCTCCCGCGTTCGCCGCCGCTGGAATGCAAGTTGCCGCCCCCGTCCACCCCGCCGCAGCTTGGTTAGTACGCTGGCCCGTTAGATCGCGGTGTTTCTTTAGCCATGTTTTGTGTAGTTATTTGCAGATCTCATATGCCGTTAACTTTCTTGATGTGTTGCTTCGCATGAAGTTTGTTTAAATATTGTACAGTACAAAAGCATTATCCGGTCGCTACCATCCTGTTCATTCTACTGACACCTGTGTGCATCCACATATTTATAGCCTTGTACCCATTCATTTGCTGCCAACTGTTTTTGTACTGCATGCTATTGTCGCACTGCTTTTATAGTCGTGCTATGGGCATTTCCAATCTGCTTGTTCTTATACCACGTCATTAGCTCACCGCTAGCTGTTTTCTCGTGTCTGCTATTCTCACACTGCTTTTATAATCATGCTATGTGCATTTCCAATCTGCTTGCTCTTATACCTCGTCTTTAGCTTATATAGTTATTGCTGCGTGCATGTCTGGTCTTTGTATTATCGTAGACTGACTTGTCAATGTTATTTTTCCTAGGGATTGATCATGCGAACCACTTATTAGAACATCCAACATTAACAGCGGGGACGCTAGGTAAGGTTGGAATCTGAGTTCGTGGTTGGTAATTTTGGCAGTTTACTTCCGTTATTATCTATAACCTATATGCATTGTTCCTTATGCAAGAGATTAACACTTGGAACCCTGCCATAGCAATGCCATTCATGCTTTACTATGTTTCTGCCTATTTGATATGCTTGTCTTGGAGAAACTGCGAGGGTGATTTGAACCTGACATTTGGTCATTCTTAATGCCAGTTTACTTTATGTGTAAAACCTTGGCATTACCCTACTCTAAATCTGAATGTCTGAAATTCGTATCTCATGCAAAGCAACATCTAGTTGGTTTTAATCTGATATCTGGTAAATATTGGCTTATTCATTTGGCAGCTCAAGTTTTTTGTTATTTGAAACCAGCTGACTTGGTCTTAAATGTGATATCTAAACACAGATTAAGGACAATGGAGCAGGAGGATTAGCATTTCACTTGATGGCTGAACCTAAAATGATAGGCATGTTGACCACGACTAGTGCACGCAAGAGAAGGACCTGCAGTGAGCCAGTATGTGCTTAGTACATGCATCTTATCTTATCTTGTGCTTATTTCTGCTACATGCTGTTATCTGATCTCTACATTGCGTAATACATGTTTGAATAGTTAATTGTTGTAACTATGTTTACAATGTTACCAGAATGCAGTTTTAATGAAGCAGTCATCATTAGAAGATAGTCGCCAAAAAAGGATCTGTAGCGACCCTGTGCAACATTATGATGTAAGTTTGTGCTTAGTACAAGTTCCATACATGTCTTATTTATGCAACTTGTTATTATCTTATATCTACATTGCATAATAAATGTTTGCATAGTTCATCGTTTAACTCTTTTTGCATTATTATCAGAATGCAGTTGTGATGAAGCAATCTTCATTAGAAGTGAGGCCCACAAAAAGTTCTGATCTTTCTTCTGATGCATCTTCTCATAGCCGTCAACCTAGACCATTTCTTTCATCAAACAGTAAATATCTCAAGGCTGTACTTTATAAAAGACATGGTATTGCTGCTTTAAGATCTGTAGCTGATATGTTGACAAAGAGTACACAAGATTCAATCAAGGCGATTGCCAAATGTCAACGTGTTATTGATGATGCTAATAGAAGTCCTCAATGATTCTATGTAATTTTTTTATTTGGGCACATTAATTGCCTTGTAATTTTCCTATTTGTTTTATTTGTGTATGTACTTGTGTGTATCATTGAAATCAGATTTTAGGCTCATGAAATTTAATGCAAGTTGACTAGTCAAACAAGTAGGGCCCTACAACAGATTGGGCCGGCCCACTTACAGTAGTGTGGGACCCACTTTCATTTTGGGCCGGCCCACTTCTTTAGTAGGCCGGCCCGGTTACACGATAATGGGCTCCACATGCTTATTGGGCCGGCCCACTATCTTGTTGGGCCAGCCCACTTGCTCTATGGTGGTCCCACATGGTAAATGGGCCGGCCCTTTAATAGGAAGGTGGGACCCACCTGTGTTTTTGGCCCGGCAACTATCTTGTTGGGCCGGCCCACTTTCTATATGGTGGACCGCACATACCAAATGGGCCGGCCCATTAACAGGAATGTGGGACCCACCTGCGCTTTTGGCCCGGCCCACTGTCTTGGTGGGCCAGCCCACTTGCTACCCCACATACTAAATGGGCCGGCCCTTTAACAGGAAAGTGGGACCCACCTGTGTTTTTGGCCCGGCCCACTCCGCCCACTTGCTATATGGTGGACCCCACATACTAAATGGGCCGACCCTTTAACGGAAAGTGGGACCCACCTGTGTTTTTGGCCCGGCCCACTAGCTTGTTGGGCCGGCCCACTTGCTATACGGTGGACCCCACACACTAAATGGGCCGGCCTTTTAACAGGAAAGTGGGACCCACCTGTGTTTTTGGCCCGGCCCACTTGCTTCTTGGGCCGGCCCAGTTGCTGTAAGGTGGACCCCACATGTTAAATGGGCCGGCCCATTTAAGTTTTGACCAGTCAACATTAGAGGTTAGGCCCGGCCCACGTAACTAATGGACCAGCCCAGCTATATAGTTGACCGGTCAAACTATGTCATCTGGCCCGGCCCGCTTAAGACGTGGCAGGCCTCGTGTGGGCCTACCATCTACCACGGGGTTTCAGCCGGTTAACGCCGTTAACTGCCAGTTAACGGCGTCTGCCACGTGTCAGTTTGCATGACGTCAGCAGTCAACGGGCTCCCGGAAACACTTGGGCAACGGTCCGATTTTCCGTGGCGGAAGGGCGCCCAAGCGCGACGGACCGAAAAAATCGTCGTTGGACTTTGCCTGACGCAGTTTCGACAACGGAACCCATATCGTCGGGTTAGGCCCATAGGCGACGAAAAATGCCCCTTAGTTGATGATTTTGGGACGTTGTCTATCAGAACTTTTCTTGTAGTGCTACACCGTCTTCCTTGTTGTTCAAAACTCAATACTAGAATTATCTAGACCTTAGAGAGACCAAATATGCAAATCAAATTTTAGCAAGCTCTATGTATTTCTTCATTAATGGGTGCAAAGTATATGATGCAAGAGCTTAAACATGAGCACAACAATTGCAAAGTATCACATTATCCAAGACATTTTAGAATTACTACATGTAGCATTTCCCAATTCCAACCATATAACAATTTAACGAAGAAGTTTCAACCTTCGCCTTGAATATTATGAGTAAAGCCTAAGGACATATTTGTCCATATGCAACAACGGAGCGTGTCTCTCTCCCACACAAAGAATGCTAGGATCCAACTTTATTCAAACAAAACAAAAACAAACCGACGCTCCAAGTAAAGAACACAAGATGTGACTGAATAAAAATATAGTTTCAAGAGAAGGAACCTGATACTTTGTCGATGAAGAAGGGGATGCCTTGGGCATCCCCAAGCTTAGATGCTTGAGTCTTCTTGAAATATGCAGGGGTGAACCACGGGGGCATCCCCAAGCTTAGAGCTTTCACTCCTCTTGATCATAGTATATCATACTCCTCTCTTGACCCTTGAAAACTTCCTTCACACCAAACTTCAAACAAACTCATTAGAGGGTTAGTGCACAATAAAAATTTACATGTTCAGAGGTGACACAATAATTCTTTACACTTCTGGACATTGCATAAAGCTACTGGACATTAATGGATCAAAGAAATTCATCCAACATAGCAAAAGAGGCAATGCGAAATAAAAGGCAGAATCTGTCAAAACAGAACAGTCCGTAAAGACGAATTTTAAAATGGCACCAGACTTGCTCAAATGGAAAAACTCAAAACTAATGAAAGTTGCATACATATCTGAGGATCACTCACGTAAATTGGCATAATTTTCTGAGTTTCCTACAGAGAATTAGGCCCAGATTCGTGACAGCAAAGAAATCTGTCTCTGCGCAGTAATCCAAATCTAGTATGAACCTTACTATAGAGACTTTACTTGGCACAAAAACATGATAAGGAGAGGTTAATACAGTAGTAAACAACTTCCAAGACTCAAATATAAAACAAAGTACTGTAGTAAAAAAACACATGGGTTATCTCTCAAGAAGTTCTTTCTTTATAGCCATTAAGATGGGCTCAGCAGTTTTAATGATGCACTCGCAAGAAATAGAAGTTGAAGCAAAAGAGAGCATCAAGAGGCAAATTCAAAACACATTTAAGTCTAACATGCTTCCTATGCATAGGAATCTTGTAAATAAACAAGTTCATGAAGAGCAAAGTAACAAGCATAGGAAGATAAAACAAGTGTAGCTTCAAAAATTTCAGCACATAGAGAGGTGTTTTAGTAACATGAAATTTTTTACAACCATATTTTCCTCTCTCATAATAACTTTCAGTAGCAACATGAGCAAACTCAACAATATAACTATCACATAAAGCATTCTTATCATGAGTCTCATGCATAAAATTATTACTCTCCACATAGGCATAATCAATTTTATTAGTTGTAGTGGGAGCAAATTCAACAAAGTAGCTATCATTATTATTCTCATCATCAAATATAGGAGGCATAGTATCATCAAAGTAAATTTTCTCCTCAATGCTTGGGGGACTAAAAATATCATGCTCATCAAAGCCAGCTTCCCCAAGCTTAGAATTTTCCATAGCATTAGCAACAATAGTGTTCAAAGCATTCATATTAATATGTTCCATGGGTTTTTTAATTTTCGCATCAAACCATCCATGTCTTAAATCAGGAAATAGAATAAGAAGGTCATTGTTGTCCATTATGCTTAACTAGTGTAAACAAGAAACCAAATGTCGCAATTGCAGAGTCTAAAGGAAATAGCTTCGAGTACTTACAACGGCGTCGGAAAATAGCTTGGTAGCCGAGATCCGGAGTGTGAGTACCTTTTACCTTTCATCCCCGACAACGGCGCCAGAAAATAGCTTGATGTCTACTCACGCTTCTTTTCCTGTAGACAGTGTTGGGCCTCCAAGAGCAGAGGTTTGTAGAACAGCAGCAAGTTTTCCTTAAGTGGATCACCCAAGGTTTATCGAACTCAGGGAGGAAGAGGTCAAAGATATCCCTCTCAAGCAACCCTGCAATCACAAAGCAAGAAGTCTCTTGTGTCCCCAACACACCTAATAGGTGCACTAGCTAGTTCGGCGAAGAGATAGTGAAATACAAGTGGTATGAATGAATATGAGCAATAGTACGGCGCCAGAAAATAGCTCGCTGGCGTGCAGTTGATGGTAGTAATATTGCAGAAGTAAACATGCGTAGTAACGCAGTAGTAATTCAGTAAAAAAGAACAAGCAGTGATAGCAGTATTTAGGAACAAGGCCTAGGGATTAGACTTTCACTAGTGGACACTCTCAACTTTGATCACATAACAGAATAGATAAATGCATACTCTACACTCTCTTGTTGGATGATGAACACATTGCGTAGGATTACACGAACCCTCAATGCCGGAGTTAACAAGCTCCACAATTCAATGTTCATATTTAAATAACCTTAGAGTGCATGAAAGATCGACACGACTAAACCAAGTACTAGCATAGCATGCACACTGTCACCTTCACACCATGTAGGAGGAATAGATCACATCAATACCATCATAGCAATAGTTAACTTCATAATCTACAAGAGATCATAATCATAGCCTACGCCAAGTACTAACACGGATGCACACACTGTCACCATTACACCGTGCAGGAGGAATAAACTACTTTAATAACATCACTAGAGTAGCACATAGATAAATTGTGATACAAAACATATTGCAATCATAAAGAGATATAAATAAGCACTTCACTACGCCATTCATAACAGTGAATAAGTATTCTGTGAAATATAGCCTAAGAGACCCACACGGTGCACACACTGTCACCTTTACACACGTGGGACAAGGAGTCTCCGGAGATCACATAAGTAAAACTCACTTGACTAGCATAATGACATCTAGATTACAAGCATCATCATATGAATCTCAATCATGTAAGGCAGCTCATGAGATTATTGTATTGAAGTACATAGGAGAGAGACTAACCACATAGCTACCGGTACAGCCCCGAGCCTCGATGGAGAACTACTCCCTCCTCATGGGAGCAGCAGCGGTGATGAAGATGGCGGTGGAGATGGCAGCGGTGTCGATGGAGAAGCCTTCCGGGGCACTTCCCCGTCCCGGCGGCGTGCCGGAACAGAGACTCCTGTCCCCAGATCTTGGCTTCGCGATGGCGGCGGCTCTGGAAGGTTTCTCGTACCGTGGCTTTTCCTCGTATCATGTTTTAGGTCAGGGACCTTTATATAGGCGAAGAGGCGGAGTCGGGGTCAACGAGGCGACGACACACTAGGGGCGGGCCCAGCCGGCCACGCCACCCGTCGTCGGGCCCACAGGGCCCTCCTCGGTGGCTCTCGGGTGTTCTGGATGCTTCCGGGCAAAATAGGAACCTGGGCGTTGATTTCGTCCAATTCCGAGAATATTTCGTTACTAGGATTTCTGAAACCAAAAAGCAGCAACCTTCGGCATCTTGTTAATAGGTTAGTTCCAGAAAATGCGTAAATACGACATATAATGTGTGTAAAACATGTAGATATCATCAATAATGTAGCATGGAACATAAGAAATTATCGATACGTTGGAGACGTATCAAGCGGCGGCGGCGGAAGGTAAAGCTCCTGCTGACAAACATATTAGGCACAAATGGGCAACCTTCAGTAACCCATGTTCCATTTTTTTTGTCAGGATAACCCCATGTACCACCTTCCCAATAGAAAAAGTACTGTTCAACCTTCCCCTGTTGGGCCCAATATTTCACTTTTGGGTTGCCAAGGAACATCTACATGGTAATTGTTATCGGTCTACTTGATCCGGCTGTCGAAGCCCAATAACTACAAATGGGCCTTTCTGCTCATGCAATTTCGGCCCTTTTCTAATGAAACACAGATCCTATGATTGGCAAAAAAAAATACACGGAGATTCTACATAAAAGTTGTTTTTATTTATTTTGAATTATAGGGTTCCAATTTTTGAAACTGCTCATGCCCAATATGAAAATCCTTGATCGCTCCATACCCACATGGATAACGGTATTTTTAAAAATTCATAAAGTGGATTTGAAATTTAAAACATATCCTAATAATTCCTTGATTTAATCTATCAACTTGCAAGATCTTGGAGCCAAAGAGCTTGTATTAGTCTGCGAAAATAATACTGATAAACCTGTCGTTAACAAGAAATGAAGGTTTATCGTTCAGAGAGGATGCCATGTGGGACCCATGAGACAGTAGCGTCCTCAACGTTTCAAAGAAAAAGGCAAGTAGCCCGAAAATAGGGGTAAAAAATAAATCCTACAAAGGAAACATTTATAGTTCATAGAGGCTGACATGTGGGACCGATCTGCCAGCTGCATCCTCATCATTTCGAAGTCGGCAGGGATCAGAAGAAAAAGGCAAATAGCCAGAAATTAGGGGTAAAAAATAAATCCAAAAAGGAAACTTTTATTCTTAATAGAGGATGACATGTGGGACCGACCTGCCAGCAGCGTCCTCATCGTTTCAAAGGCCGCAGGGGATCAAAAGAAAAAGGCAAATAGCCAGAAATTAGGGGTAAAAAATAAATCCAACAAAGGAAAGGTTTATTGTTCATAGAGGCTGACATGTGGGACCCATGAGCCAGCGGCGACCTCAATTTCAAAGGCGGCATATGATCGAAAAGAAAAAGGCAAGTTAGCAAAAATCAGTGGGTAAAAAAATCTAAGAAATGAAACTTTATTGTACAGTCCCATGAGCCAGCACCTTACTCAACGTTTCAGTGGCGGCATGAGATAGAAAGAAAAAGGAAAGTGACCAAATATCAGGAGCAAAAAATAATCCAAGAAAAGAAACTTTTATTGTACATAGAGGATGACATATGGGTCCCACTTATACAAGCTCTTTCGCTCCAAGATCTTGCAAGTTGATTGTACATAGAGGATGACATGCGGGCCCCTTGTGTCAGCAGCTTACTCAACGTTTCCAAGGCGGCAGGGGATCAAAAGAAAAAGGAAGTAGCCAGAAATTAGCGGTCAAAATAACTCCAAGGAAGGAAACTTTTATTGTTCATAGAGTATGACATGCGGGACCCATGCGCTAGCAGCTTCCTCCACGTTTCAAAGGGGACATGAGATCGAAAGAAAAAGACAAGTGACCAAATATCAGGAGCCAAAAATAATACAAGAAAAGAAACTTTATTGTACATAAAAGATGACATGCGGGTCCCATTTTGCAGCAGCGGTGTCAACGTTTCAAATGCGGCTTGAGATCAAAAGAAAAAGAGTAGCCACAAATTAGGGGTAAAAAAAACTCCCAGAAAAGAAAGTTGATTGTACATAGAGGATGGCATGCGGGTCCCATGACCCAGCACCTTACTCAACGTTTCAGAGGCGGCATGAGATCGAAAGAAAAAGGAAAGAGACCAAATACCAGGAGCAAAAAATAATCCAAGAAAAAGAAACTTTTATTGTACATAGAGGATGACATATGGGTCCCACTTATACAAGCTCTTCCGCCCCAAGATCTTGCAAGTTGATTGTACATAGAGGATGACATGCGGGCCCCTTGTGTCAGCAGCTTAATCAACGTTTCCAAGGCGGCAGGGGATCAAAAGAAAAAGGAAACAACCAAAAATAAGAGGGTGAAAAAAATCCAAGAAAAGAAACTTTTATAGTATCGAGGATGACATGTGGGTCCCATGAGCCAGCAGCTTCCTCAACGTTTCAGAGGCTGCATGAGATCGAAAGAAAAAGGCAAGTGACAAAAATAAGGGGGTAAAAAAATCCAAGAAAAGAGACTTGATTGTACATAGAGGATGACATGCGGGTCCCACCAGTCAGCAGCTTACTAACGTTTCCAAGGCGGCAGGGGATGAAAAGAAAAAGGAAATAGCCAAAGATCAGAGGGTGAAAAAAATTCAAGAAAAGAAACTTTTGTAGTACATAGAGGATGACATGCGGGTCCCATGGGCCAGCAGGTTCCTCAACGTTTTCAAGGGCGGCATGAGATCGAAAGAAAAAGGCAAGTGACCAAATATCAGCCAAAAATAATCCAAGAAAAGAAACTTGATTGTACATAGAGGATGACATGCGGGTCCCATTGTGCGGCAGTGGTCCCAACGTTTCAAATGCGGCTTGAGATCAAAAGAAAATGAAAGTAGCCAGAAATTAGGGGGTCAAAAAAACTCCAAGAAAGGAAAGCTTTATCGTTCATACAGGCTGACATGTGGGACCTATGAGCCAGCAGCTTACTCAACGTTTCCAAGGCGGCAGGGGATCAAAAGAAAAAGGAAATAGCCAAAAATCAGAGAGTGAAAAAAAACCCTAGAAAATAAACTTTTGTAGTACATAGAGGATGACATGCGGGTCCCATGAGCCAGCAGGTTCCTCAACGTTTCAAACGTGGCATGACATCGAAAGAAAAAGGCAAGTGACCAAATATCAGGAGCCAAAAATAATCCAAGAAAAGAAACTTTATTGTACATAGAGGATGACATGCGGGTCCCATTTTGCAGCAGCGGTCTCAACGTTTCCAAGGCGGCACAGGACCAAAAGAAAAATGAAGTAGCCAGAAATCAGGGGGTGAAAAAATCCAAGAAAAGAAAGATTTCAATTGGGCTGCATCTGGACATCTGGGCCTTCGAACTATCCTTCTGGGCCTTTTGACTCGTACAATTTCAGCCCACTCCAGAACATGAAAGTTCGGATTTTTCTCAAAAAAAAAAACAGGAAAGTCCTATGCTTCGCCAAAACAAAAAACAAGGAGATTCAAGATATAAGTTGTAAAAATAAAGATTTAATTTATCCGTTTGCAATAGCTCAGAGCAAAATACACTGTTTATTGTCTGCAAAATAATCAAGATATCACATGTTTCTTGTACGGGGAGGCTGACATCGGGACCCATGAGCCAGCAGCGTCGTCAACGTTTCAAAGGCGGCAGGGGATCGAAAATAAAAAAAACCAAAAATCAGTTGGTAAAAAAATCCAAGAAAAGAAAACATTTATCGTTCTGAGAGGATGACATGCGGGACCGATGAGGCAGCAGCATCCTCAACGTTTCCAAGGCGGCAGGGGATCAAAGAAAAAAAAGGAAATAGCCAGAAATTAATTAGGGGTTCAAAATAAATCCATCAAAGGAAAGTTTTATTGTTCATAGAGGATGACATGTGGGACCGACCTGCCAACAGTCCTCATCGTTTCAAAGGGGGCAGGAGATCAAAAGAAAAAGGCAAATAGCCAGAAATTAGGGGTAAAAAGAACTCCAAGAAAGGAAACTTTTATTGTTCGTAGAGGATGACATGCGGGACCCATGAGCCAGCAGCTTACTTAACGTTTCAAAGGCGGCATGAGATCGAAAGAAAAAGGCAAGTGACAAAATATCAGGAGCCCAAGATAATCCAAGAAAAGAAACTTTATTTACATAGAGGATGACATGCGGGTCCCATTTTGCAGCAGCGTCCTCAACGTTTCAAACGCGGCTTGAGATCAAAAGAAAAAGAAAGTAGCCAGAAATTAGGGGTCAAAAAAATCCAAGAAAATAAAGTTGATGGACATAGAGGATGACATGCGGGTCCCATGAGCTAGCAGCTTACTCAACGTTTCCAAGGCGGCAGGGGAAAAAAAAAGGAAATAGCCAAAAATCAGAGGGTGAAAAAAAACAAAGAAAATGAACTTTTATAGTACATAGAGGATGATATGGCGTGTAACTCACACGTTCGTTGGGAACCCCAAGAGGAAGGTATGATCAACAGCAAGTTTTCCCTCAAAGAAACCAAGGTTTAATCGAACCAGGAGGAGCCAAGAAGCACGTTGAAGGTTGATGGTCGCGAAATGTGATGCGACGCAACACCAGGGATTCCGGCGCCAACGCGGAACCTGCACAACACAACCCAAGTACTTTGTCCCAACGAAACAGTGAGGTTGTCAATCTCACCGGCTTGCTGTAACAAAGGATTAAACGTATCGAGTGGAAGATGTTTGCAAAGAAAACAATAAAACACAATTGCAGTAGATTGTATGCTATGTAAAGAATAGGACCGGGGTCCACAGTTCACTAGAGGTGTCTCTCCCATAAGATAAAGCATGTTGGGTGAACAAATTACAGTCGGGCAATTGACAAATAGAGAAAGGCATAACAATGCATATACATGATATGATAAATATAGTGAGATTTAATTGGGCATTACGACAAAGTACATAGACCGCCATCCAACTGCATCTATGCCTAAAAAGTCCACCTTCAGGTTATCATCCGAACCCCCTCCAGTATTAAGTTGCAAAGCAACAGACAATTGCATTAAGTATGGTGCGTAATGTAATCAACAACTACATCCTTAGACATAGCATCAATGTTTTATCCCTAGTGGCAACAGCACATCCACAACCTTAGAACTTTCTGTCACTGTCCCAGATTCAATGGAGGCATGAACCCACTATCGAGCATAAATACTCCCTCTTGGAGTTAAGAGTAAAAACTTGGCCAGAGCCTCTACTAGTAACGGAGAGCATGCAAGATCATAAACAACACATAAACAATAGATTGATAATCACCATAATCATAGTACTCTCTATCCATCGGATCCCGACAAACACAACATATAGAATTACAGATAGATGATCTTGATCATGTTAGGCAGCTCACAAGATCCAACAATGAAGCACAACAAGGAGAAGACGACCATCTAGCTACTGCTATGGACCCATGGTCCAGGGGTGAACTACTCACTCATCACTCCGGAGGCGACCATGGCGGTGTAGAGTCCTCCGGGAGATGAATCCCTCTCCGGCAGGGTGCCGGAGGCGATCTCTAGAATCCCCCGAGATGGGATTCGGCGGCGGCGTCTCGCAAGGTTTTCGTATCGTGGCTCTCGGTACTGGGGGTTTCGCGACGGAAGCTTTAAGTAGGCGGAGGGTCAACGCGGGGGCCACACGAGGGGCCCAGGGGGCAGGTCGGCGCGGCCAGGGCTTGGGCCGCGCCGGCCACCCTCCGGCCGCCTCGTGGCCCCACTTCGTTATCTCTTCGGTCTTCGGAAGCTTCGTGCAAAAATAGGACCCCGGGCGAAAGTTTCGTCCAATTCCGAGAATATTTCTTTACTAGGATTTCTGAAACCAAAAACAGCAAAATGGCTCTTCGGCATCTTGTTAATAGGTTAGTTCCGTAAAATGCATAAATATGACATATAATGTGCATAAAACATGTAGGTATCATCAATAAAGTAGCATGGAACATAAGAAATTATCGATACGTTGGAGACGTATCAATGACATGCGGGTCCCATGAGCCAGCAGGTTCCTCAACGTTTCAAACGTGGCATGAGATCGAAAGAAAAAGGCAAGTGACCAAATATCAGGAGCCAAAAATAATTCAAGAAAAGAAACTTGATTGTACATAGAGGATGACATGCGGGTCCCAATTAGCAGCAGCGGTATCACCGTTTGAGAGGCTGCACGGGATCGAAAGAAAAAGGCAAGTGACCAAATATCAGGAGCCAAAAATAATCCAAGAAAAGAAATTTTATTGTACGTAGAGGATGACATGCGGGTCCCATTTTGCAGCAGCGGTCTCAACGTTTCCAAGGCGGCACAGAACCAAAAGAAAAATGAAGTAGCCAGAAATCGGGGGTGAAAAAAATCCAAGAAGAAAGATTTCAATTGGGCTGCATCTGGACATCTGGGCCTTCGAACTATCCTGCTTGGCCTTTTGACTCGTACAATTTCAGCCCACTCCAAAACAGGAAAGTTCCGAATTTTCTAAAAAAACAGGAAAGTCCTATGCTTCGCAAAGACAAAAAAACAAGGAGATTCAACATATAAGTTTGTTTATGTAAAAATAAAGATTTAATTATCCGTTTGAAATAGCTCAGAGCGCAATACATTGTTTATTGTCTGCAAAATAATCAAGATATCATATGTTTCTTGTACGGGGAGGCTGACATCGGGGACCCATGAGCCAACAGCGTCGTCAACGTTTTAAAGGCGGCAGGGGATGGAAAGAAAAATAAACCATAAATTGTTGGTAAAAAATCCAATAAAAGAAACATTTTCGTTCTGAGAGGATGACATGCGGGACCCATGAGGCAGCAGCATCCTCAGCGTTTATTGTTCATAGAGGTTGACATGTGGGACCCGTGAGCCAGCAGCGTCCTCAACGTTTTAAAGGCTGCGTGATCGAAAGAAAAAATAAGCCAAAAATCGTTTGGTCAACAAAATCCAAGAAAATAAACATTTACCGTTCTGAGAGGATGACATGCGGGACCCATGAGGCAGCAGCATCCTCAACGATTCCAAGGCGGCAGGGGAAATATCCAGAAATTAATTAGGGGTTCAAAATAAATCCATCAAAGGAAACTTTTATTGTTCATAGAGGATGACATGTGGGACCGACCTGCCAACAACGTCCTCATCGTTTCAAAGGGGGCAGGAGATCAAAAGAAAAAGGCAAATAGCCAGAAATTAGGGGTAAAATAACTCCAAGAAAGGAAACTTTTATTGTTCGTAGAGGATGACATGCGGGACCCATGAGCCAGCAGCTTACTCAACGTTTCAAAGGCGGCATGAGATCGAAAGAAAAAGGCAAGTGACAAAATATCAAGAGCCAAAGATAATCCAAGAAAAGAAACTTTATTTACATAGAGGATGACATGCGGGTCCCATTTAGCAGCAGCGGTCTCAACGTTTCAAATGCGGCTTGAGATCAAAAGAAAAGAAAGTTGATTGTACATAGAGGATGACATGCGGGTCCCATGAGTCAGCCAACGTTTCAAGGCGGCAGGGGATCAAAAGAAAAGGAAATAGCCAAAAATCGAGGGTGGAAAAAATAAAGAAAATAAACTTTTATAGCACATAGAGGATGACATGCGGGTCCCATGAGCCAGCAGGTTCCTCAACGTTTCAAACGTGGCATGAGATCGAAAGAAAAGGCAAGTGACCAAATATGAGGAGCCAAAAATAATTCAAGAAAAGAAAGTTTTATAGTACATAGAGGAAGACATGCGGGTCCCATTTAGCAGCAGCGGTATCACCGTTTGAGAGGCGGCAGGGGATCAAAAGAAAAAGAAATTGCCAAAAATCAGAGGGTGAAAAAAAACCAAGAAAATGAACTTTTATAGTACATAGAGGATGACATGCAGGTCCCATGAGCCAGGGTTCCTCAACGTTTCAAACGTGGCATGAGATCGAAAGAAAAGGCAAGTGAAAAAATATCAGGAGCCAAAAATAATTCAAGAAAAGAAAGTTTTATAGTACATAGAGGATGACATGCGGGTCCCATTTAGCAGCAGCGGTATCACCGTTTGAGAGGCGGCAGGGGATCGAAAGAAAAAGGCAAGTGAAAAAATATGAGGAGCCAAAAATAATTCAAGAAAAGAAAGTTTTATAGTACATAGAGGATGACATGCGGGTCCCATTTAGCAGCGGTATCACCGTTTGAGAGGCGGCAGGGGATCAAAAGAAAAAGGTAAGTGACCAAATATGAGGTGCCAAAAATAATTCAAGAAAAGAAAGTTTTATAGTACATAGAGGATGACATGCGGGTCCCAGTTAGCAGCAGCGGTATCACCGTTTGAGAGGCGGCAGGGATCGAAAGAAAAAGGCAAGTGACCAAATTTGAGGTGCCAAAAAACTCCAAGAAAAGAAAGTTGATTGCACATAGAGGATGACATGCGAGTCCCATTTAGCAGCAGCGGTCTCAACGTTTCCAAGGCGGCAAGGGATCAAAAGAAAAAGGAAGTAGCCAGAAATCAGGGGGTCAAAAAATCCAAGAAAAGAAAGAATTTTGGTTCATAGAGGATGACATGCGGGACCCATGATCCTGCATCGTAAACGGCTCGATCGGAGAACGTTGAACGAGATGGCGCGATCGAGAAAAAAACAATGCTAGAGAGGCTGCCATCTGGGCCCTACATCCCTGGGCGGTGCGGATTTGCGTTGACTCGGCCGGCGAACCCGAGAATTCGCGATGCACCACGTCCCGGGCCACCATACGCGACGTTTTGGCGCTTTCGTCGGGCTAGGTGGCCTCAAAAACGAGAAAAAAAAGTTTTGACATGCACCACGGAGGGACCAAAAATCGTCGGCCATGGTACACCAGCAACCACGGCGCGACTTCAACTTCGTCGGCCATGGCAACTTTTCTTGTAGTGGGGATTCGTAGCATAGAAAACAAAAAATTTCCTACCGCAAGAACGAAAACCAAGCCAAGATCTAATCTAGTAGACGGTAGCAACGAGGAGATGATGAGACTAACCCTCGAAGATTCGCAAAGCTTAACGAGATTAGATCTCGGGGTGGATGTAGACGATCACTTGCCGCTTGCAAAAGCGCGTAGAAGATCTTGATCTCGACGGTGCCACAATCGGGCAGCACCTCCGTACTCGGTCACACGTTCGGTGTTGATGAAGACGACGTCCTTCTCCCCGTTCCAGCGGGCAGCGGAAGTAGTAGATCCTCCTCGGAATCCCAGCACGACGGCGTGGTGGCGGTGGTGGTGGAGAACTCCGGCAGGGCTTCGCCTAAGCGTATGCGGGAGTTGCGGTGGAGGAGGAGGCGGCTAGGGTTTGGGGGGAGGTGGCTTGATGCGTGTAAATGTACACGTCCGTTGGGAACCCCAAGAGGAAGGTGTGATGCGCACAGCAGCAAGTTTTCCCTCAGAAAGAAACCAAGGTTATCGAACCAGTAGGAGCCAAGAAGCACGTGAAGGTTGTTGGTGGAGGAGTGTAGTGCGGCGCAACACCAGTGAAATCCGCGCCAACGTGGAACCTGCACAACACAATCAAAGTACTTTGCCCCAACGTAACAGTGAGGTTGTCAATCTCACCGGCTTGCCGAAAACAAAGGATTAAACGTCGAGTGGAAGATGTTGTTTGTTTGCAAAGAACAGTAAAAGGTAGAATGTATTCAGATGTAAAAGAATGGACCGGGGTCCACAGTTCACTAGTGGTGTCTCTCCAATAAGATAACTAACATGCTGGGTGAACAAATTACAGGCGAGCAATTGACAAATAAAGATTCAATACATATCAACGATGATTACTATGTGATTTAATCAGGGCATTACGACAAAGTACATAGACCGCTATCCAGCATGCATCTATGCCTAAATAATCCACCTTCGGTTATCATCCGAACCCCTTCCAGTATTAAGTTGCAAACAACAGATAATTGCATTAAGTATGGTGCGTAATGTAATCAACACAAATATCCTTAGACAAAGCATCAATGTTTTATCCCTAGTAGCAACAACACATCCACAACCTTAGAACTTTCTGTCACTGTCCCAGATTTAATGGAGGAATGAACCCACTATCGAGCATAATTACTCCCTCTTGGAGTTACAAGTATCAACTTGGCCAGAGCCTCTACTAGCAACGGAGAGCATGCAAGAACATAAACAACACATATATGATAGATTGATAATCAACTTAACATAATATTCTATATTCATCGGATCTCGCCAAACACAACATGTAGCATTACAAATAGATGATCTTGATCATGTTAGGCAGCTCACAAGATCTAATACAATGAAAGCACAAGCGGAGAAGACAACCATCTAGCTACTGCTATGGACCCATAGTCCAAGGATGAACTACTCACGCATCAATCCGGAGGCGGGCATGATGATGTAGAGCCCTCCGGTGATGATTCCCTCTCCGGCAGGGTGCCGGAGGCGATCTCCTGAATCCCCTGAGATGGGACTCGCGACGGCGGCGTCTCTGGAAGGTTTTCCGTATCGTGGCTCTTGGTACAGGGGGTTTCGCGACGAAGGCTATCTGTAGGCGGAAGGGTAGGTCAAGTGGCGGCACGAGGGCCCCACACACCAGGCCGGCGCGGCCAGGGCTTGGGCCGCGCTGCTCTGTTGTGTCGGCGCCTCGTGGCCCCACTTCGTACCTCCCTCGGTCTTCGGAAGCTTCGTGTAAAAATAGGCCCCCGGGCGTTGATTTCGTCCAATCCGAGAATATTTCCTTACTAGGATTTCGAAACCAAAAACAGCAGAAAAACAGCAACTGGCACTTCGGCATCTTGTTAATAGGTTAGTGCCGGAAAATGTAAAATAATGCTGTAAAGTGTGTATAAAACATTCAAGTATTGTAATAAAAGTAGCATGGAACATAAGAAATTATAGATACGTTTGCGACGTATCACCGGCTATGGGGGGCAGCCAACTTGTGGGATTGAGTTGTTCGGCCACCTCCCCTATGCCCCTCATTATATAGGTGGAAGCCCCCAATAGTTGGATCCCAAGTCTTCGAATAAGACCCCAAAAGAAAACCTACCTTAGGTGGGAAACCTACCCAAGGAGGGAGTCCTACTCAAGGTGGGACTCCCACCTTTCCTTGGTGGGGGTTGGCCGGCCACCCTTGGTGGTGTCCACCTGGGACTCCCCCACTAGGGTTTGGCCGGCTAGGGTTGTGGAGTCCCCGGGACTCCACCTTCCATAGTGCATTTCTTCCGGACTTTTCTAGAACCTTCTAGAACCTTCCATAAATGCATCGGATCATTTCCAAACTTGGAATATGACTTCCTATATATGAATCTTATTCTCCGGACCATTCCGGAACTCCTCGTGATGTCCTGGATCCCATCCGAGACTCCGAACAAAACTTCGAACTCCATTTCCAAATTCCATATCTACTCAAACGACATCAAACCTTAAGTGTGTCACCCTACGGTTCGCGAACTATGCGGACATGGTTGAGACTCTCTCCGACCAATAACCAATAGCGGGATCTGGAGATCCATAATGGCTCCCACATATTCAATAATGACTTAGTGATCGAATGAACCATTTACATATGATACCGATTCCCTTTGTCTCGCGATATATTACTTGTCCGAGATTTGATCATCGGTATCACAATACCTTGTTCAACCTCGTCTCCTGACAAGTACTCTTTACTCGTACCGTGGTATGTGGTCTCTTATGAACCATTCATATGCTTGCAAGCCATTTAGACGACATTCCACCGAGAGGGCCCAGAGTATATCTATCCGTCATCAGGATGGACAAATCCCACTGTTGATCCATATGCCTCAAGCTCATACTTTCCGGATACCTAATCCCACCTTTATAACCACCCATTTACGCAGTGGCGTTTGATGTAATCAAAGTACCCTTCCGGCATAACTGATTTATATGATCTCATGGTCGAAAGGACTTGGTAACTATGTATCGAAAGCTTATAGCAAATGAACTTAATGACGTGATCTTATGCTACGCTTAATTGGGTGTGTCCATTACATCATTCACATAATGATATAACCTTGTCATTAATAACATCCAATGTTCATGATCACGAAACAATGATATATAATAACCATTTATCATAAACACAAAGATATATAATAACACAAAGATATATAATAACCAATTTATTATTGCCTCTTGGGCATATCTCCAACATTGGGGAGATTTTGAGCGAGGTGGCGGTGGGGTTCGTGTGTCGAGTCGCTGACAGATCGGGCCCTTCCCCGCTTTTCACTCGTCCGGAGTCCCCGATAGATCCCCAGGGGACCGGGGATGACGTGGGCTCGCCGGATGGATGAAGGGCCAAATCCGGACGAAAACGAGAAACCGGGGGCGCGACTGGGCCGAATTTCGCCGTCCGGATGAAAAAAAGGTCGCTCGGGGGCCTCGTCAGCGAGACGAGTGGGATGCTCTTAGCTACCATCTGCCAAATTTCTTATGTGCAATTCAATTTAAATTCCCCCATTTTTTCTTCCTTTTTAGCAATGTTTCTTGTCACAATTATATGATGAACCATATTCTGGTCCGGTAGCAGGTGCATAGTAGGCTCATCATGCAAGCCGGCCCAAATCAGGGCCCAGTTGAGGAAAACATGCTATCGTCGTCTTCCTCCCTGCCGTCCCGAGGTCTCAGCTGGACCTTCCACCTCCACCACCAGGACAGGGCCTCTTTCATCTGAACCACCGCCATGAACTCGCTGCTCCGCCGCGCGCTTGCAGCCTCCTCGTCGCCACTGCATCCACAGAGATCTGTGCTCGCGGCGCTCATCTCCCTTTCACCAGCCGGCCCTCCCGAGCCATGCCGCACCCCCGCCCCGCAGCCGCTGGAGCCACCGAGGCGGCGAGCGTTCCACGCCTCTCCGAGGCCCCTGGGTTTCAGGGCCACCACTCCCGCGCCATGGCCCGGAACGGTCCCGGAGGCCGGCGCGGCCGCGGGGGAGGATGGCCTGGAGGTCGCGAGGCTGGGGATCTCGCCGCGGATCGTGGAGAGACTCGCCGCGCGGGGCATCACCAGGCTCTTCCCCATCCAGGTAGCGCCTTTTGCACAGCACAACTGAAGCTTCAGTCCCAAGGATTCGCTTAATCGCGGCCGGGTTTTGGTCTCGAAATGGGCGAAGCTGGTTCCATGCTTGTACACTGGTTACTTGGCGTGCGAAAAAGTAGGCTTAGTTTTACATCAGCAGAAAATCTATTGAAATCACTGGAATGCTGCTTCGAACTGTTGGGTTAAAATTCAACAAACAGTTCTGGTGAGCTAGTTTATGAAGATATGCAAGCATGAAACATGGCCTATATATCCTGACCGAGTTAAAAAAATCTTAGACACGTAGCTTCACAATCTTGACAAATGATAAGGAGATCATAAATTGCTGAATTTTGCAAGTGCCATTGGAATCTGGTCAGAACCATTTGGTATTTAGCCATAGCGGGCTATAGCCTATAGCCGCGGCGATTTCTGAAGGTACAAAAGGCTATAGCCGGGATATATCGGGCTAAGTCCATATAGCCGATTTGCTAAATGATGGGAAAAAAATCAATATTTTGGCAGCATATAAACATATATAGTATATACATTAATAATTCACAAATGCATAGCATAGTAACATAGTCACATAAGAGATGCACATAACTAAAACATAGTTTACATATAGTTCTGTCCAAAACATAGTTCACAGATAGTTAAAGACGTAGTTATGTCCAAATATTACAACATCATTAAGTAGCAGCAGTTCATGACATAGTGGTGTCTATAAATTGGGCAGCTCTGAAAATTTTGGGTTAGTTTTTTTTGGGCCCGCTAAGCGGGAAGATAGCCGCTAAATTGGGGTTAAATAGCTATAGCCGCGCTATTAGCGGCTATTTCCATTTTAGCCTTTGAAGGCTCTAGCCGTAGCTGCAGGCCTCACGAAAGGCTATAGCTGGGCTATATTCGTGCTATAGCAGGCTATTATAAACAGTGACACACACACACGCACAAAATTAATTCAAAAGGGAAAAGGCTACATACTACGCTTTCCAAAACAAGCTGAGCGGAGGTAATACAATTTATGACAATGACCATGTAGAACAAGATCAAGCTCAATAGGTTGCCTTGCTGTCCTCTACTTCTGGATCCATTGGCAACATGGCCTTGTACTGGACCTGGTAGTCCAGTTATTCTAGGTAAGAAGCACAAGATAATCCTTGTTATTCAACAGAAGAATAAGCACAAATGGACAGTAAATCTGCAAGCAATTTGTCATGACATGTTGACGTTACTACTTACTAGGTAATGTCCAATATTAGGATTTCGATCAGGTAATGTCCAATATTTGTGTCCTTTTATCGTAATATAAAAATTACACCGTAGGGGATTCCCCTACGGTACAGTTGTAAAAAAAAAAACTATTTATTTGTGTCATGTCAATCGGTAAGATGCTATTTCTGCATATCAGTTGAGTTTGCGGTATGATTTACTTTTGCTTGCTATCTAGCCTAGTTTTTTGTTCTTGCAGTGATAGTTTTACCTTGTGCCTCTGCGCAGAGGGCTGTTCTTGAACCAGCAATGCAAGGGAAAGACATGATTGGTCGTGCTCGTACTGGAACTGGAAAAACCTTGGCTTTTGGCATTCCTATCATGGACAGGATTCTCCGATACAATGAGAAGAATGGGTTGGTTTCTCTTTTTTACTTTGGAAATGTCCATATCTAGCTACTGCACAGATAGAATTTATTGTAATAATTACATAGTCTCCTGCGTGCAGAAGCGGCAGAAATCCTTTAGCCATCATTTTGGCACCTACTAGAGAACTCGCTCGGCAAGTTGAGAAGGAATTTAGAGAATCTGCTCCTTTAGACACTCTGTGTGTCTATGGAGGGGTTCCTATCAGTCAGCAAATGAGAACTCTTAATTATGGAGTTGACGTTGTGGTTGGAACTCCAGGGCGTGTTATTGATCTTTTGACAAGAGGTGTTCTAAACCTATCAGAGATCCAATTTGTAGTTTTGGATGAAGCTGATCAGATGCTGGCTGTGGGTTTTGATGAAGCTGTTGAGGTGATCATGGAGAAGCTGCCACAAAACCGTCAAAGTATGCTGTTTTCTGCAACAATGCCCAGTTGGATCAGAAAACTTACAAACCAGTACTTAAAAGATCCTGTCATAATTGACCTTGTGAGTGATTTTTTGTTTTACTTACACTAATACCTTCATTATTTTCCATGTGACTTATGTTACCTTTTAGCATGCATCCCTTGCTAGTTTCCGTATTATGCACAACAGCACAAGTGTATATGTGAGCAGTTAATCATTAACAGAAAAGTCCATGGCATACCTCATCAATGTTTCCTCTTATAATTTTCTTATGTCCTTGTTATGGATATGCAAATGCAAATGCACTGTCTGAACTGTAGATCATGAAACTATATATGGATTATGGGTACATGTAAGAGGGGTTGGGGGTGGAGTGTGGAGTGTGGGGGATACACAGATTTAAAGTGGAGTAGAGTACATAAGAAAGCAAAAGCATATGGATGTTGGAGTGCTATGGGTTACCTATCTTCATTAGAAGCGTTTATTGAAGTGAATATTGAAGCAAAACTTCTACTTTGTCTGTTTTACTTTGTCAGTTCAGCCTTTGAGTTAGATTCTTAGGAGAATTATCTGGCATTTACTCTTTTTTTTTTCTCAGGTTGGTGACTCAGAACAGAAGTTGCCTGAAGGAATCTCTCTATATTCAATTGTATCTGAAAACTATGGAAAGTCATCGATTCTTGGTCCATTGATTAAAGTGAGCCGTTTTCCTGACTGCATGTGTTTTATGTTTTGCATTATTAGCAACTCGACATAATACTGATTCCTTTTAACTTCCTTAGGAGCACGCTAATGGTGGAAAATGCATTGTATTTACGCAAACTAAACGAGAAGCAGATAGATTGGCATATGCCATGGGCAGGAGTTATGCATGTCAGGCGCTGCATGGAGATATCTCGCAAAATCAGAGAGAAAGGACGCTCTCAGGATTTCGAGATGGCCGGTTTAACATCCTTGTAGCAACTGATGTCGCAGCCCGTGGATTAGACATACCCAATGTTGATCTAGTAAGTAGCTTGAGTCATTCTCAATTGATGAGATCAGCACAAGAGCCTTTAAGCACTCCAAAAATATGATTGCTCTAGATGTTCGATGTGCATATTAGCTTAAATTGAATTGTTACATCTCCTATGCTTTCAGGTGGTACATTACGAAATCCCAAACTCCTCGGAGTTATTTGTTCACAGATCTGGGCGAACTGCACGTGCAGGGAAGAAAGGCATTGCGATTCTAATGTACACATATGAGCAAAATAGAAATGTAAGGGTCATTGAGCGAGATATTGGATGCAGGTTCACCGAGGTAAACCATGGTTTCGTCTTATCACTGATGTGAAGTATGAAAACGAATTGGCTGATTTATGTTTACCACCTGTAGCTTCCGAAGATTGCAGCCACAGATGACGCTGCAGACCTGTTTAATGTTATGAGAGACAGTCGCTCTAAATCAATTGGAACCAGAAGAACAGGTGGCTCCTCATTCCGCCATGAAGGCTATGGTGGCTTTGGTGGACGTCCCTCCCAAGGTTTTGGTGATTTTGGCGGCTTTGGTGGCACCCCTGATCGTGCTGATTGGTCCCGGGACGCGGGTACAAGGTACCGTGGTGGGTTTGGAGATTCTAGACGACCTTCTCAACCTTCTGATGGCTTTGGCAGATCTAGCTTCAGTCGGTCTGGTGGATTTGGCGACTTTGGAGAAGGCAATTTCGGCAGAAGTGGTAACCAGGACTTCCGACGTCCCAGGGGCTCCGATGATTCAGGCCCTTCACGGTATGGCAGAAGCTCTGATGGTTTTGGCACCTCGGATTTCGGAAAACCAGGCAACTTCAAGGATTAACCATCGGATCTGATGACTTAACTGTGTACAGCTTTGGCGAGCCTTTCGACCGCTAGTGTTTTTGTTGAATGAATGAGGTCACTAATCTCTCTGTGTAGTTTGTTTGTATCTCGGTTGTTGAGAAACATGTATGTGAATATCTGTGATGTTTACTTAGGTCAGAATAATCAAGATGCATGTGTCTTGTACTCACTGTATTTGATGGGAAAAGTACATCTTATATCTGGAAGACATGTTATAACGGAATCCAAATCATAACCCTAGCCAACGGACGTCCAACGGAAATGTCAAATTTGACTCTCTTTATGTCAACTTCGAGAGCTCTTTAAACAAAAATTGCATCTTCGATTTGCACTAACATTTTGATGGACTCCAATTCTCACTCTCGAAGTTTCACCAATATGCATTTATTGATTTTTTGTACCATCAGTTTTCACCAATTACATTTATTGATTTTTTGTACCATCAAAACGATACAGTGAGTGGATCTTTTTTTCCCAAAAGCACACCCAACTATGCTGATTTCTTGTCGAGCATTTCCTTATCAGTTTACAAGATATACCTTATATTAAGAGAAAAAAAATGAGAAACAAACATTGAGTTATATTTCGCTACAGTATCAGTACGTGAGCTATTTAGAATTTTAGATGGCTAAAACCGCCGGAATAGATGATGACAACATCTTTAGAAGTAAAGTTTTTTCTTAGCACCGGTCTGATTTTATTAATCAATAGACATAGTAGTCTTTAGAGGTTAAGTGCTACTTCCTCTTTTCACTAATATATTAGCTATGTGAATCAGTCTGCTAAATCATCTTATATCAGTGAATGGAGTAAATAATAAGAAAGAATAAGGTCCGATATACTCTTTGTAGAGGAGCTCTCACTACATATTCGATCAACAATGCTACACCTATGGACTGCATCTTGCCGAATTGACCTATGAAAAAATCACTGTGGTTCTCGCCAAGTAATCACGGGAGGTGAAAAGATTAGCACCAAGTAATTGCTTACATGTAATCCCCTGAGTCTATTCCCTAGCAGTTTGTCCATAGGTGTAGCATTTTTTTGGGCGAATTGTAGGTGTAGCATTATTGATTTTTGGTGGGTAATTATGTTTAACAGAAAAACTTGGTTGAATATGAAGCAGGTGTGGCATTTAACCCTGGCTTACTTGAGGGACTGGAAGGTGTCTTTCAAGGATCAAGAATGGGAGCTCGTAGATCAATTCAAACACCTGCTGATAAGGAAACTAAGAATGCCGATGGAGTTGGAGCCAGATTGAGCTGCCAGTCCTTCGGATGGATCTCTTCCTGGAAGCCTTATGCATCCCTAGCGTCGCATGGAGGCAGGGCCGGCCCACAGGGCGGGGCAGAGGGACGCTCACCCCAGGCCCTCAACAGTTAGGGTCCTAGTCCAAGATTTATTTGTACACTTACTACACTTATATTTATACTCTTTAGGTAGTAGAGTTTGAAATAATTCTAGAAAATATAGAAGGTTGAAGTTGTAGCTTAACGTGCCTATACTCTGACTCCTTCTCAAATATGCAGAACAATACCGATCCTTATATTTTTTTCTCTGATTGTTTCTATTTCTCGCAAAAAATACACGTGTACACAAGTAGCCATTGGTAGAAATAATAATCATGGTATATAGTACGTGCGATCAATAGAAATAAATAGTTTCAAACATCTTCACAAATATTCTGAAGACCATGGGTCTTTCAAACGCAAATATTATTTAGTTTGTTATTGCATTACCCTAATATTTATCTTGCTGAATAATTTTTTTTTTTAGTTTTTTGTGTGTGTGACCAAGTGGTGAAGCTTGACTGAGATTGTTAAGGGGCCTAGAAAACTAATCATTCTTAAACATTAAGTAAGATATATAAATTTAACATAAATGAATATCTTTAAGGAATTTTTCAGAGTAGGGGGGCCATCGTCCCCTACCCTAGAAAAACTTAGCCACTATAAAAATGGGTACTTGGTGTCGTTTCGCCCTAGGGCCTCCGAAATCTATGGACCGGCCCTGCATGGAGGTCGAGCTACTGTTGCCTACCTCCAAGATCACGCTGAAGACGATGCAGTGCATGTGGTGGTGGGCTGATCGTCACATCCTGCGGCCTTGGAGTAGGTGCTAGCTTGGTAGCTGTCATTCATGAAAGAGTTCGCCGGTTATCTGTAGTAAGTACTAAGTCGTTTTTGTGCCTCATGGGGCAAGACTAGTTTGTGGTGGTTAAGAACTTTGGCAAAGCTTCTCAAAAAAGAAAAAAAGAACTTTGGCAAAGGGCTAATGGGCTTTGTGAGCGTGATGTCTCACTCTCCTTCGTAGCTATTTTGCTTCTCTTTAGTTTCCAGTTCGGTTTTTTACTTTTGTTAAAACACTGTGGTTTCTTTGTTTCTATAAAATGAAAGGAACCAGGGAGCGGTCCCTGTTTTTTTTTTAAAAAAAAACTAGGAAGTCTTGGCACGGCGACACGCCGTGCCCGTAGGGTGATCTCAAGGCGATTTATAAATTTATGTGGTAATATATTTTTTAATAGAAGAGGTGACCAATAGTAAAGTATTTTTTCAAAGTTGTTGTGAAAGACGGTAGAAGTTTTTCCTAGGTTAGTCGTGTGGCGATCAAATAAGGTAGCATTTCTTTCCTCAAATAAAAGAGGCGACAAATAACAGAGTATTTTTGTTCCCAGTAACTGTTCAGCAGTAACTTTTTTATTAAATAAAATGCAACTTATAAATCCATGTATAGACACTAAGAAGTGAAGCGCGTTGTCAGATGAATTTGTCGGACTTAAACCTGCCACGCGAGCGAGAGTGAGATAAGCATGCAAACAAACAAAAAACCCCACGCAAGCCTAGATAGCAGACACGTACTCTTCGCTCTGTGTCTTCTTCTCTTCACTTTCGATGCCCTCTCACTTTCTCTACAGAGCCTACAGTTCATGTAGCCGTCGATTTGATGCTGCCACCGCCTAATCGGTGCAGCCGGCCGCTCTTTGGCGTTCTCCTCGGCCTCCCCCAACGGTACACCGGAGCTATTTGGTTTCCGTACACCCCTGCGGTAGTTCGGTAGAAAGATGCTGGAAGTGGAGTAACGACAGATGAGCCGCGACGTGGATTAGGCGGCGGTGGTGGAAATGTGTTGCCTGCCAAAACCCACCGGCGAGCAGCGACGGGCAACACGTAGAGCCGGGAGGCTCCCAGGACTGCTGGTGGGCCCTGGTCCCTCGGGCGACGGCCCGCAATGCTCTGGCACACGTCCTGACGGTCGCAAGGGCGTGCCACCTGACCTATACCTGGTCAGGGAGGTGTTGGATTGCTTCAATTAGTTTCCTGCATGGTAGACACGTAAACATTAAATGAGCCTCGATCGGCTCTCAGGTTACCCTGTGAATCGGCTCAAAGAGCCGATTAACCCATGGTTCATAATAGATCTGCAATAACATGGGGTTTCTGCTTTACCAATGCTAAGCTAAATCAATCTACGACAGTTTAGGGTTTTCACCGTATAACCGGAACATCCTACACGTAGTTGAGCCTAGCAGACACGAAAGATAACAGCAAATTAACCTAAAACGAGGCCTAAAAACCAACATGGAGTCGGTTCCCGGAACATCCCTTCTTAGATCGGCAAGCCACACCTTATGCACTACTGGATCGTTCAACCCGTTTGCAAGGCCTAACCATACGGATATCAAACTAATCCTTGAAGAACAAGGACAACTATAACAGATCGAATCTACTAAACAACGATAAAGCAGGATGCTGCCCTTACACCTAAATAGGTGTAAGGACAGCTAGATATCTAGGGGCAGCACAGCTACGTAAACAGATCAGAAAAGCATCGATGCAAGCCCTAAAACATCTACGATAAACAGTGTTACTCGCCATCAAAAAGGCTTCAGTACGAGCAACACCAAACAACGAATAAACAGATACGCCTAGATCGCGAGATGCGATCTAGGCAACATGATGCTTACCCGGAAGAAACCCTCGAAACAAGGGGTGGCGATGCGCCTGGATTGTGTTTGTTGTGAACGTGATCGTCCTCCTTTCTCAATAACCCTAGGTACATATTTATAGTCCGTGGACTTTCTATCTTTGGAAACACACCTAACCGTGTACGAGCTAAACTCTATCTCTTAATTCTAGACTAAGATACAATCTACTATAATATACAAATACACGGGCAATCTAGCCCAACTTCTCGCACGAGGCCGATTCAGAAACACATTACGTGTATATCCTTCAAGTCCATCTCCATCACGGCCCATCTCTTGATCTGGTTAAAATATGGTGATAACACATGCCCCCCTGGTTTTGGTAATGATAATTTCAAAACCACTCTGTTTTTTCTTCGTAGGGTCACATCGTGGCAGAGCAGAACCGTCACAGTATCCTTCATCATGATGCCTTGCCTTCTCAACTTCTCTGCATGATTTGACAGTTTTGGCACCACGTCCTCGGAAACCACCGCAACATTAAATCTCCACTATATCCCATTTATTTAACCGCATCGAGCAGTTCACTTCTTCATCCCTGCTCCATACTAGCCATCGGAAAAACCCTCCTTCACACCATGGATTCCTCCTCCTCCTCCTCCTCGGGGCTTTCTTGCCTATCCTCTCCCCTCCGAGAGCCGACGCCGGAGTGGGACCCGATGAGGGCGTACAACATCCTCGCCCCAACGAAGTGGGACGAGGAGGATCACGCCTCCTCCGTCTGGTCCGAGGATGACAAATCCTTGACAGACGGAGAAGACGACTTCCAGTTCCTCGTCGATGGGGAGCTGGAGGCGGAGAGCGAGGATGACTCCTTTTCCTGGGACGACTTCACCTCCTCCGACGAGGAGGGAGGAGGAGTGACACCTCCTCCGACGAGCCGCCGGCAAGCGCATCTGCTTCGGGTCGGACGCGACGACGACGACGAGGACGACGAAGAAGAGGCCCCGGCCGAGGGCTACGGCAGCCGCGACGAGGAGCTCGCCGGCAGCAGCGCCGATGGCAGCCACGACGGCGACGACGAGGGCAGCGACGGCCCTTAGACTAGGATTACTAGCATAGGACTAGTAGTAGTAATCGGGTCCTCTTTTGTTCTTCTTTTCCTGAGCAATCGGCTCTTCTCTGTAAAAATCCTCTTTATTAATGAAGAAAATGTTTCTTTGCCAATTTCGCTTTCGTATCAATTTTGCCGATCGTCAAAGCGAGTCAACACGCAAAGAGCCGATGGCAGCGCATCGGCCTTCACCACAAAAAGCGAGTAAGGCCAACCCAGTCGCCTATTCAAACGGTAACCTGCAACCCTTGCCTGCAAGAGTAAACTCAGATCCCCAAATCGCCGCTCGAACAGATCCAACTTACGGCCACGCAAATCTCAGATCTCAATCGCGCAAACTCAACTCCGCAGCGAATCCAATGGCGGAATCATCCAACGCCAACACTACGGTCTCTGGCTTGAAGGTAATCCCCAACCGCTCCTCGCTATCCGAGCATAGTGTTGGAATTAACAGCAAACACCTGAATTAATGTCTCATTCCGTCATTAATTTTTTAGGTATCAGACATTCTGCTGCCGCATCCTTCTCTTCCAAATTCTCTCTGTCTTGGCCCTCGTTCTACCGAGAGTCCTGCTCATTTGATTTCATGCGAGGCCAATAGAATTCCCTTCGTGAACCAGAACTTAGATCTATCTTCTTGGGCCGACTGCTTACGAGCCTGGCCTAATCCTCCTGAAGATTGGGTTTCATGGTATAATAGAATAGCCAAAACTCACCAAGCCAACTGGGAAACCACAGGAATAGCCGATGCTTTAGCTTTATCACTGTCTCTCCTTGAGAAACATGAAAACCTTCTGAAAACCATCGGCTACTTTTGGTCTGATGCTTTGAATTGCTTCATGTTTGGTCATGGCCCCATGACACCAACCCTACTAGATGTGGCCATGATCACTGGTCTAGACATTGCATCCCCAAGCCCCTGCCTTTATGCTGCCAAAGGTTCCTTTCAAGCTCTCTTCCAAAACAGACTGCACAAACTGGGGTGCTTATCTTCGACGCCACATGAAAAACAAAGGCCCTGTAACAGAGAAAGAACACACGGCCTTCCTGAATTTTGGTTGGAACACTTCATATTCTGTGGCCCTTCACTTGCTCCCACCAAGAATTACCTTTCCTTGGCCTATGAACTTGCCAGGGGCACCCAGCTTGGCATTGGCAAACTGTTCCTTGGAGAGGTCTATCGATATCTCCAACTAATGTCTGTCAAACTGTTTTCCCAAAAGACAGTCAAAACAGGAGGTCCCTGGTGGTTTATTCAGCTATGGGCTCAGCTATACTTCCAAAACCACCTCCCAAACTTCCCACGTCTGGCCAATCGCACCTTTCCAGATGCCAACGGGAAGCAAATCCGATGCACTAGCTACGGCCAAGCTTTGTACAGCCTTCCGGCAGTGGCTGATTCCCAAGGAAGCATCAAAATGGTTCAGCATTTTCTTCCAAGGTCTGGACAATCCTCTCTTCTTTCCTTACACGGAATCTGAGCATTTTGAAAATCCAGTCTCCTTCAGGCTAGACAGCTTTGCCGATGACACCAGCACCCGGCAATTGTATTCCACCATGATTCGTCCCTGTTTCCTTCCGGTGGGCATGAGCACCTCCAACAGGATCATCAAACCTGGTTATGAGTCCTATCAGCCGGTCGTAGCAGCCCGACAGTTTGGTCTTGGGCAGGTGTCTCCCCATTTCTTCCTCCATCACTTAACGAGAGTAGAGCTGACTTGCCCGATATCCTCACCGGTCGGAGGGTGTTACTCTTTCTTTGATGCTCTAGCCATCCCTGTCCCTCACAACCTCTCTTTTACCTCATCAACCGATGGTTTTGAGACCTGGTGGTCAATGTGGAAGAGTCATGCCTTCAGGAGAGCTCTGGGACCCTTGTTGAAACAACTTGATGCTGAATATGATATCCCTGCAGAACAGGTACCACTACTCACAAATTATCCCGAAGTGGTTTACAACGATTTCTTCCCTTTTATAAACATGTTCTATCTTCTTGTAGCAACAAGACGGTCCAGAACCTGTACATGATGACGGCTCCCCTTTCAGATTCCTCCCACCAGCTCCAGTGGTCCTCTTCTGCAAAAACTCACCACCCTTGAAAAAGGTTGTGATGCAGAGCCAGCCGATTTCACCAAAATCGGCTTCCAAGAGCAGAGTATCTTCCGGGCCGGCTGCCCCCCGAGCCTCAGCCACGGCGAGAACAGCAGTGAGGAAAGTAGCTGCCAGGAAAAACCTTGAAGCGCCAAAACCCTACTCAGTTCCAGAAAATTTGCACGTAAGTTGATCCATGCCTTGGCTGATTTCATCTATGCTTCTTGGTTTGCAACATGCTCGTATTTCCTTTACAGGCCTCCACGAAGAAAACTCTAGTGAGAATACACAGTCCGGTCGAAGGGACTCGAGCTCGAGTAACTCGGGAAAACCACCACGCGAGCCAGCCGGACTTGCCACCGTCGGCTTCAAGAAAAGGTCAGCTCCCGAACCTGCGCTTCCCGAGGCTACACATAAAGCAGGACATGGCGGTCTACGCACAAAGAGCCGATGCATCAAGAGAGCTCGCAAGGCACCGCAAACCTCTTCATCAAACCAGGAGATTTCGAATGTAATTACTCTCCATATTCTCCTTGGCTCATATTTCGTGCTAACCTATTGTTGTTCCCATCGGCTAACCACTTCCTTTACAGACTGATGACACCTCTAGTGGGGAAGTCGAGGAGGTACGATACCATCCACCACCATGGACCTAGCAACCCCTAAAAGTGTAGCTGACAAGGCGGCCACTTTGGTCAAGCCCCCAGCAGAAACACAAGAGCAGATCATCTCTTCATCGGCTGCTCCTATGGTCTTAGGAGAGGTACCCTTCCTTTCCTTAGCTCTTCCTTTCTCTTTCGCTGTATACTGACGTTGTTCTTGTTGTTTCTCAGGGTTATGACTGATGCGCGTAAATGTACACGTCCGTTGGGAACCCCAAGAGAAAGGTGTGATGCGCACAGCAGCAAGTTTTCCCTCAGAAAGAAACCAAGGTTATCGAACCAGTAGGAGCCAAGAAGCACGTGAAGGTTGTTGGTGGAGGAGTGTAGTGCGGCGCAACACCGGAAACCGGCGTGGAACCTGCACAACACAATCAAAGTACTTTGCCCCAACGTAACAGTGAGGTTGTCAATCTCACCGGCTTGCTGAAAACAAAGGATTAAGCGTATCGAGTGGAAGATGGTGTTTGTTTGCAAAGAACAAAAAACAGTAGAATGTATTCAGATGTAAAAGAATGGACCGGGGTCCACAGTTCACTAGTGGTGTCTCTCCAATAAGATAACTAGCATGCTGGGTGAACAAATTACAGGCGGGCAATTGACAAATAAAGATTCAATACATATCAACGATGATTACTATGTGATTTAATCAGGGCATTACGACAAAGTACATAGACCGCTATCCAACATGCATCTATGCCTAAATAATCCACCTTCAGGTTATCATCCGAACCCCTTCCAGTATTAAGTTGTAAACAACAGATAATTGCATTAAGTATGGTGCGTAATGTAATCAACACAAATATCCTTAGACAAAGCATCAATGTTTTATCCCTAGTAGCAACAACACATCCACAACCTTAGAACTTTCTGTCACTGTCCCAGATTCAATGGAGGCATGAACCCACTATCGAGCATAAATACTCCCTCTTGGAGTTACAAGTATCAACTTGGCCAGAGCCTCTACTAGCAACGGAGAGCATGCAAGAACATAAACAACACATATATGATAGATTGATAATCAACTTAACATAGTATTCTCTATTCATCGGATCTCGCCAAACACAACATGTAGCATTACAAATAGATGATCTTGATCATGTTAGGCAGCTCACAAGATCTAATACAATGAAAGCACAAGCGGAGAAGACAACCATCTAGCTACTGCTATGGACCCATAGTCCAAGGATGAACTACTCACGCATCAATCCGGAGGCGGGCATGATGATGTAGAGCCCCTCCGATGATTCCCCTCTCCGGCAGGGGTGCCGGAGGCGATCTCCTGAATCCCCGAGATGGGATTGGCGGCGGCGGCCTCGCAGTAATGTTTTCCGTATCGTGGCTCTCGGTACAGGGGGTTTCGCGACGAAGGCTATTTGTAGGCGGAAGGGTAGGTCGGGGGCGTCGCGAGGGGCCCACACTAGGCCGGCTCGGCCGGGGCTTGGGCCGCGCCGCCGGTGTGTGGCCACCTCGTGGCCCCCGTCTCCCCTTTCGGTCTTCGGAAGCTTCGTGTAAAAATAGGCCCCCGGGCGTTGATTTCGTCCAATTCGAGAATATTTCCTTACTAGGATTTCCAAAAACAGGGAAAACGACATCGGCACTTCGGCATCTTGTTAATAGGCTAGTGCCGGAAAATATATAATAATGTTGTAAAGTATGTATAAAACATTCAAGTATTGTAATAAAAGTAGCATGGAACATAAGAAATTATAGATACGTTTGAGACGTATCAAGCATCCCCAAGCTTAGTTCCTACTCGTCCTCGAGTAGGTAAACGATAACACAAATAATTTCTGAAGTGACATGCTACCAACATAATCTTGATCAACATTATTGTAAAGCATATGAGATGAATGGAGTGATCTGAACAAAAGATTGCTAACAAAGATAATGACTAAACAAATGAATCATATAGCAAAACTTTTCATGAATAGTACTTTCAAGACAAGTATCAATAAGAGTTGCATAAGAGCTAACTCATAAGCAATAAATTCAAAGTAGAATGAATTGAAGCAACACAAAGGATGATTAAGTTTCAGCAATTGCTTTCAACTTGTAACATGTATATCTCATGGATATTTGTCAACATAGAGTAATATAACAGGTGCAATAAGTAAACATGTAAGAATCAATGCACATAGTTAACACAAGTGTTTGCTTCTAAGATAGAAAGAAATGGGTAAACTGACTCAACATAAAGTAAAAGCAATGTTCAAGAAATCGTTAATCTTAACTTATCGGTTGGCCATAAAATGAAGATTAATTGCTTATCGGCCGATTAATCGATTTTATCGGTCAGCCATTTATCGGCTTATTTTTTATAAATCCTAATTTTTGACACTAAATTTTCTATAATGTGCTATGCAAAAACTAATATCTAAGCATTGCGCATAAATATTACCTTGATTCCTTGCATTTGAATCAATAATAATGGCAAATTTGAGCTAATGCACAATTCTACAAAACCATAGGATGAAAATATCGACTGCCATACCAAAGGTCATTGAAATTTCACTGACAATCAGCCGAAATATCGGCCATGAGAGTGAAAATCGGGTGAAATATCGGCTCTTATACAGAAAATCGGCCAAAATATCGGTGGAGCGATAAACTGGCCGATATGCCAAAATCTTATCGGTTACCACCCGATTCACGATAAATCGGACGATAAATCGGCATCTCGGATGATTTTTAGAACAGTGAGTAAAAGAATGTCCTTTCGCAGAGGGAAGCATGGATTACTATTTTTGTGCTAGAGCTTTTGTTTTGAAAACATAGAAACAATTTTTTCAACGGTAGTAATAATTCATATGTGCTATGCATAATACTTCCTACAAGTTGCATGTCTCATGCATAGAGTACTAATAGTGCTCGCACCTTGTCCTACTTAGCTCGGAAACACGGATTATCATCACATGACATATGCTTCAACCAAGTGTCACAAAGGGGTACCTCTATGCCGCCTGTACAAGTGTCTAAGGAGAAAGCACGCATTGGATTTCTCGCTTTTGATTATTCTCAACTTAGACATCCATACCGGGACAACATAGACAACAGATAATGGACTCCTCTTTTTAATGCTTAAGCATTCAACAACAGTTAATGTTCTCATAAGAGATTGAGGTTGTATGTCCAAACTGAAACGTCCACCATGATACATGGCTTTAGTTAGCGGCCCAATGTTCTTCTCTAACATATGCATACTCAAACCATTTGATCATGAAATCCACTTACTTCAGACAAGACGAACATGCATAGCATCTCACATGATATCCAACAAAGGTAAAGTTGATGGCGTCCCCAGAAAACATGGTTACCGCTCAACAAGCAACTTATAAGAATTAAGACACATAACTACATATTCATCACCACAATAGTTTTTAAGCTATTTGTCCCATGAGCTATATATTGTAAAGGTAAAGAAATGAAATTTTAAAGGTAGCACTCAAGTAATTTACTTTGGAATGGCAGAAAAATACCACATAGTAGGTAGATATGGTGGACACAAATGGCATGGAGTTTGGCTCAAGGTATTTGGATGCACGAGAAGCATTTCCTCTCAGTACAAGGTTTGGGCTAGCAAGGTTGTTTGAAGCAAACACAAGTATGAACAGGTACAACAAAACTCACACAAGAACATATTGCAAGCATTATAAGGCTCTACACTGTCTTCCTTGTTGTTCAAACACTTTACCCGAAAATATCTAGACTTAGAGAGAACAATCATGCAAACCAAATTAAACAAGCTCTACGGTAGTTCTTCATTAATAGATTAAACTACATGATGCAAAAGCTTAAACATGATCTATGAGAGCTCAAACAATTGCCAAGTTACCAAACCATATGCAGCATTTTCCAATTCCAACCAAATAGCAATTTAACGAAGCAATTAGCTTTCGCCATGAACATTAAAGCACAATTAAGAACACAAGTGTTCCATATGAAAAAGCGGAGCGTAATATCTCCAATATAAGAATGGTGGGATCCAACTTTATTCAAAACAAAACAAAAATAAAAGCAAACCGACGCTCCAAGTAAAGAACATAAGAATGTGACGGAATAAAAATATAGTTTCACTAGAAGTGACCTGATAATGTTGTCGATGAAGAAGGGGATGCCTTGGGCATCCCCAAGCTTAGATGCTTGAGTCTTCTTAAAATATGCAGGGATGAACCACCGGGGCATCCCCAAGCTTAGACCTTTCACTCTTCTTGATCATAGTATATCATCCTCTTCTCTTGACCCTTGAAAACTTCCTTCACACAAACTTCAAGCAAACTCATTAGAGGGTTAGTGCATAACCAAAAATTCACATATTCAGAGGTGACACAATCATTCTTAACACTTCTGGACATTGCACAAAGCTTCTGAAAGTTAATGGAACAAATAAACTCATTCAACATAGCAAAAGCGGCAATGCGAAATAAAAGACAGAATCTGTCAAAAACAGAACAGTCCGTAAAGATGCATCTGGAAGGGGCACTTAAATTGCTCAAATGGAAAAACTCAAAACTAATGAAAGTTGCGTACATATCTGAGGATCACGCTCGTAAATTTGCAGATTTTTTCGATTTTTTACAGAGACTTATGCGAGAATTCGTGACAGACAGCAATGCTGTTTCTGCGCAGCGATCCCAAATATAACATCAACTTTAGCATAGAAACTTTACTTGGCACAAAAACATGATAAGGAGAGGTTGCTACAGTAGTAAACAACTTCCAAGACTCAACAATACAGTAAATAAAATAAAACATGGGTTATCTCCCAAGAAGTTCTTTCTTTATAGCCATTAAGATGGGCTCAGTAATTTTAATGATACTCTCGCAATAAAATAAGAGTTGAAGCAAAAGAGAGCATCAAGAAGCAAATTCAAAACACATTTAAACCTAACCCACTTCCTATGAAAAGGAATCTTGTACACAAATAAATTCATGAAGAACAAAGTGACAAGCATAGAAAAGCAACACAAGTGCAATTTCAAGATTCTCAACACAAAGAGGGGAAACTTAATATTATTAAGATGCATATAACCATGTTTCCCTCTCTCATAATAATTTTCAGTAGCATCATGAACAAACTCAACAATATAACTATCACATAAAACATTATTATCATGAGCCACATGCATAAAATTATTACTCTCCACATAAGCATAATCAATTTTATTAGTTGTAGTAGGAGCAAATTCAACAAAATAGCTATCATTATTATTCTGATCACCATAATCATCATACATAGGAGGCATATTGTAATCATAATTAATTTTCTCCTCAATAGTAGGTGGACTGAAAATATCATATTCATCATTGCAAGCATCATATATAGGTGGTAAAATATCATCCAAGTAAATTTTCTCCTCCATGCTTGGGGGACTGAAAATATCACAACCAGCTTCCCCAAGCTTAAATTCTTCCATAGCTTTAGCAATAATGGTGTTCAAAGAGTTCATGCTAATAACATTGCTACAACTATTTTGCAAACAAAGTTCCATGGGTTTTTAAATTTTCTCTTCAAACACATCATGTCCTAACTCAAGATAAATACTATAAAGATCTCTAATTTTTTTGTTGTTTTCCATTAAGCCTAACTAGTGAAAATAAAAAAAAGTACAGGACTAGAAATGATAACAAAATAGATGCAAGTAACTAATTTTTTTTGTGTGTTTTTGATATAGAGCTAGTAAATAAGACAGTAAATAAAACAAAGTAAAGCAAGACAAAAACAAAGTAAAGAGATTGGAAGTGGAGACTCCCCTTGCAGCGTGTCTTGATCTCCCCGGCAACGGCGCCAGAAAAAATAGCTTGATGCGCGTAAATGTACACGTCCGTTGGGAACCCCAAGAGGAAGGTGTGATGCGCACAGACAAGTTTTCCCTCAGAAAGAAACCAAGGTTATCGAACCAGTAGGAGCCAAGAAGCACGTGAAGGTTGTTGGTGGAGGAGTGTAGTGCGGCGCAACACCAGTGAAACCGCGCCAACGTGGAACCTGCACAACAAAATCAAAGTACTTTGCCCCAACGTAATAGTGTGAGATTGTCAATCTCACCGGCTTGCTGAAAACAAAGGATTAAGCGTATCGAGTGGAAGATGGTGTTTGTTTGCAAAGAACAGTAAAACAGTAGAATGTATTCAGATGTAAAAGAATGGACCGGGGTCCACAGTTCACTAGTGGTGTCTCTCCAATAAGATAACTAGCATGCTGGGTGAACAAATTACAGGCAGGCAATTGACAAATAAAGATTCAATACATATCAACGATGATTACTATGTGATTTAATCAGGGCATTACGACAAAGAACATAGACCGCTATCCAGCATGCATCTATGCCTAAATAATCCACCTTCAGGTTATCATCCGAACCCCTTCCGGTATTAAGTTGTAAACAACAGATAATTGCATTAAGTATGGTGTGTAATGTAATCAACACAAATATCCTTAGACAAAGCATCAATGTTTTATCCCTAGTAGCAACAGCACATCCACAACCTTAGAACTTTCTGTCACTGTCCCAGATTCAATGGAGGCATGAACCCACTATCGAGCATAATTACTCCCTCTTGGAGTTACAAGTATCAACTTGGCCAGAGCCTCTACTAGCAACGGAGAGCATGCAAGAACATAAACAACACATATATGATAGATTGATAATCAACTTAACATAGTATTCTCTATTCATCGGATCCCGCCAAACACAACATGTAGCATTACAAATAGATGATATTGATCATGTTAGGCAGCTCACAAGATCTAATACAATGAAAGCACAAGCGGAGAAGACAACCATCTAGCTACTGCTATGGACCCATAGTCCAAGGATGAACTACTCACGCATCAATCCGAGGCGGGCATGATGATGTAGAGCCCCTCCGGTGATGATTCCCCTCTCCGGCAGGGTGCCGGAGGCGATCTCCCGAATCCCCGAGATGGGACGGCGGCGGCGCCTCTGGAATGTTTTCCGTATCGTGGCTCTCGGTACAGGGGTTTCGCGACGAAGGCTATTTGTAGGCGGAAGGGCAGGTCAGGGGGCGTCACGAGGGGCCCACACACTAGGCCGGCGCGGCCAGGGCTTGGGCCGCGCCGCCCTGTTGTGTGGCCACCTCGTGGCCCCACTTCGTCTCCCTTCGGTCTTCTGGAAGCTTCGTGTAAAAATAGGCCCCTGGGCGTTGATTTCGTCCAATTCCGAGAATATTTCCTTACTAGGATTTCTAAAACCAAAAACAGCAGAAAAACAGAACTGGCACTTCGGCATCTTGTTAATAGGTTAGTGCCGTAAAATGTATAATAATGCTGTAAAGTATGTATAAAACATTCAAGTATTGTAATAAAAGTAGCATGGAACATAAGAAATTATAGATACGTTTGAGACGTATCAATGACCTCTCAAGCTTGCTAACGTTCGACCCTGAATCCATCGAACCAGCTGCTAAAGCAAGTGAAGAGTCGGGACCCAGCGCTACACATGGTCAATTCCAGCAACTCAAGGCCTTGCTCTCTTCCTCAATTGAAACATTGGTTGAAGATACCGAGGAAGTGAAGAGCATTTTGAAGACATCCAGCCTCATCACCCGGTGACGTTGCAGGTGAAACTCTGGCCAGTTGTGACTCTGTCTGCTTACAGGTCGAGGGTGAAATCGGCTCGTCAGAGAATTGGTTTACGCCACGCCCAGCTTCCGTTAAAAGCTGATATTGCAGACAAATGTCAGCGGCTTAATGAGAAAAAGGCAGCTTTGGACGCCCGACTGACACCTCAAGACTGCTGAACTTGAGACCTTGCGAAAGGAGTTGGAGGACCTCGAAGAGAGGGTCCGGGTAACCAAACAGCTCATCCAAGATAAGGAAGCTCTTATTGCCCACTCCCACGAGGAAGCAGAAGGCCTCAAAGCTGAACTGAAGACTGATCTGGCCGAAATTCGCGCCTTGAACAAGCAGCTGGTGACAGGCCAGGACGAAGATGACGAGGCCGAGATCGCCGAGGTGGATTGTGTTCGTGTTACCGCCCTCCGTGCCCTTGAGGCATTCCTTCAGTAGAGCTTCCCCATGTAACCTGATAACTGCTCCCGAGCTTGTACCTCTTGTAATAGCTTGTACCTCTTGAGTCGATGGCTGCGCATCGGCTTTGCGCAGGCCGATCGATTTCATGAATCGGCCTCCATATTTCAATGTCCATCCTCCCACATACTTGGGAAATATTTCTTGAGATGCTGGCCATTGACAGCCACTGGGCACATACTTCGTAGCCTCGTTATCTTACCCTTTAAGAAGGTTTCAACAATTGAAGCTACTCGGGAGGGAGTCTCCCTACTACGACTACGTGACATGCTTGAGGTGAGATCCTTGCTTTTTATTTTTTGGGGCCGATCGCAGGGATCGGCCTTGCCACGTACGTCCATAGACTTGGAGCTTGCTACTCTGTCAGGCCGGTGGATAAGACCAACCTCACCCCGTTTTTTGAAGCCTCGATGCGCTCACAGCCTTCTAGACTGACTCCAGAGATCGGCTCTTGGTCGTCTGCGTCCCAAATATTCATGCCAGCTATTGAGATCTCGATCGAGTCATCTGCCTGAACGACCTCCACTTCATCTCCATCCCACTGTATCGGCATTGGTGCATTGTGGATGGAATGCAGCAGTTGGTGTGAATCCAATCCCTCCCTAGCAGGACAGCATAGGTGCTTTTGCTGTCGACGATGAAGAACGACGTAGGGATGGTTTTTCGGCCGACGGTTAGGTCCACGTTCAGAACGCCTCGCGCTTCTGATGCTTGGCCGTTGAAGTCGCTTAGTGTGACGTTGGTCTTGATCAGATCTTCAGAGCGTCCCAAACGTCGTAGCATGGAGTATGGCATTATGTTGACTGCCGCTCCCGTGTCAACCAGCATCTTGCCGACAGGCTGCCCGTTGATGTAACCTCTTAGGTACAGGGCCTTCAAATGTTTATAGCTCCTCTCCGTGGCTTTTCAAAGATAACGGTCGTGGGCCGCAGTCAACGAGCCACTGCACTTCTTCGGTTCTTGGAGCGCAAAACTCCGATGGAAGTATGAACAACATGTTTGTGCCAGCCGATGCCTTTGCATCGGCTTTTGGTTGTTTGGGGCGCCACTCCTTCTTCGGTGGACGTGTATCCACCTCCAAAGTTTGCTGAATCTTCACGGCCAGATCGGCTGAGCTTTCCTCAACGTGTACTGGTCGCGCCTCGGCTTCCTCCAAACTACGTAGCCGTTGCACCCTGCGCTTTTGGGAGTGACTGAGTCCATCAGGGCACCACCTTGGCCGGTGGTATCTATCTTCTTCTTCACATCTGACTCCTCGAAATCTTCCCTTGAGATGACTCAGCTTTTCGTTCTGGGATGGGAGAGGCCCTAGACGCCCGAATACTGAAACGTCTCCCTTGTCCTTCTTCTGGTCTGCATTTGCGCGGGCAGTTGTCGATTGTAGGCAATCGGCTCATTCCTGAATCCAGCAATGCCCGAAGAAAGGACAATCCCAGTTCGTCCATGTCTTCTTGTTCTCTTGACCTCCCATTAGCGCGGCGTTCATATCCTTCGTCGTCTCTATCATACCAACGAGATTTTCTGTTGTCTGCATCATACCGACGATATCTTTCGTCATCCGTATCGTATCGCCGACGTTGGTCGTACTGATGCTCATACTTGTTAAGGAGGTGCGCGGAAAATGGTCGTTGGTATCACACGCTTCTCACTTGTTCCTCGGTGATGTACCGTTTATCATCATATCGGCGCCAGTCGCACGGACCGGCCTCCTCCTTATCTTTGCCACGGGAGTGACCGTTTTCTTCTTTGTCGTTGCCGTGGTGGTGCCCAGGCCCTGCCATGTTAATACCAAATGAGAAATCTGGCCGACGCTGCACGGGGTGACCTAGTTCCACCACGTTGACGCTAGGAAACGGTTGCGTGTCCACTTTCATGGCAAACTGACTAAAGATCAAACGACCTTGTTCTATCGCCAACTGGATCTGCCGACGCAACTCCTTGCAGTCGTTGGTGACATGGGTGAACGAGTGATGCCACTTGCAGTATGGTCTCCCGTTCATCTCTTGCGCCGTGGGGATTTTATGGCCTTCGGGTAACTTCAACTGTTTCTCCTTGAGCAATAAATCAAAGATCTGCTCAGCTTTGCTTATATCGAAGTCAAACCCTTTTGCAGGCCCTTGTGGTTTCACCCATTTGCAGGACACAGGGACTGCCCCCCGAGCCCATTCAGCCACGGCTACTTCCTGGTCTTCAGCATCCTCAACGTCTGCTGTCTCGACCAGGGTGATCGGGCGCTTGACGAACTTGTCTTGGTACAATTCTGGATGGCGCTGCTCATACAAAGTTAATTTCTGGACCATGTGCGCCAGTGAATTGTACTCCGCTTGTAAAGCCAGATCCTTGAGCGGCGCGGCGAGGCCCAACGCTGCCAGCTCGACTACTTCCTTTTCATTCAAACGAACCGGATAACATCGGTTTCCGACAGTCCTGAAGCGCTGAATGTACTCTGACACCGTTTCTCCTCGCTTCTGCCGTACCTGCGTCAGATCGGCAATGCCAGCTTCGGTAGCCTCTGTGATATTGCACGTGGAACTGCTCTTCGAGTTGCTTCCAGGTCCGGACTAAATCTGGTGGCAACGAGGTGTACCACCCAAAAGCTGGTCCAGTGAGAGACTGCGCGAAAAATCTCACACGTAACTTGATGCTGAGATCATGCCCAGTTGTGCCAAATATCGGCTCACGTGCTCAATTGAGCTAGATCCTTCTGACCCACTGAACTTTGAGAACTCAGGGAGCCGATATTTGGGTGGCAGTGGAATCAAATCATATTCATTGGGGTACGGCTTGGAATAGCCGATTGCTCTCCTCTTTGGCAGGATGCCAAATTGGTCTCTCAAGATTGTACTGATCTGTTCCACTATATGTTCTGCAGGCGCCGAACTTTCATGACTCGTTTTGATGGCATATTTAGCTAGCCACGCTTGTTTATCGGCATCTGCTCCAGAACTTCCTCCTGCGGAAATCCCTCCGCTGCGATCTGGTTTGTGCGCGTGAAGTTGTTGCAGTCAGGCACGTATGTGCACACGTATCCATGTGGGATTTCTTTGGGTGGCTCATACAGGAATTGGCAATCTCCAGGATCGCCTCCAACCTTGTAGACGACGTATGCCGGTGAAGCCTGTTGCTCTGGGGCGGCAAGCGTGAACGGCAGCGGTCTGGTGTGGAGCGGTATCTCTCCCTGTGAGTCCCTAGGGTAGGTCCCGAAGGAGAGTACTGATGCTTCATGATTTCCTGAACCACGCGCACCGCAACGCGCTCCAAAGAGTTCAGCAGGCTCTCAGAAAAACGGTGCATAGAATGAGCCACCATGTAATTGACTTCCTGGCGCAGAGCTCTGGTGCGTTCCTCTGAAGGGAGAGACAGGTCTACCCCGTCGAGAACGCCTTCAGTGAGAATCCCTTCCACCTGATGCCATGTGAACGGGTTCTTCGAAAGAGCCGATGAGATCGGCTTCGAACTGAGATTTGATCGCATCATAATTCTTCTTGTGATCCTCAGTGAGCTCTTCGTACGTGACTGGTGCGCCGCCATCTCAGTTGCAGATGTTGACGCCGTTGTTGTAGAGTGTCCCACCGGGCGTGCCAGAATGTGTTGCCTGCCAAAACCCACCGGCGAGCAGCGACGGGCAACACGAGAGCCGGAGGCTCCCAGACTGCTGGTGGGCCCTGGTCCCTGGGCGACGGCCCGCAATGCTCTGGCACACGTCCCGACGGTCGCAAGGGCGTGCCACCTGACCTATACCTGGCCAGGAGGTGTTGGATTGCTTCAATTAGTTTCCTGCATGGTAGACACGTAAACATTAAATGAGCCTCGATCGGCTCTCAGGTTACCCTGTGAATCGGCTCAAAGAGTCGATTAACCCATGGTTCATAATAGATCTGCAATAACATGAGGTTTCTGCTTTACCAAAGCTAAGCTAAATCAATCTACGACAGTTTAGGGTTTTCACCGCATAACCGGAACATCCTACACGTAGTTGAGCCTGGCAGACACGAAAGATAACAGCAAACTAACCTAAAACGAGGCCTAAAAACCAACATGGAGTCGATTCCCGGAACATCCCTTCTTAGATCGGCAAACCGCACCTTATGCACTACTGGATCGTTCAACCCGTTTGCAACCTATGAAGCTAAAGAACAAGGACAACTATAATCGAATCTACTAAACAACGATAAAGGATGCTGCCCTTACACCTAAAATAGGTGTAAGGACAGCTAGATATCTAGGGCAGCACAGCTAAATAAACAGATCAGCATCGATGCAAGCCCTAAAACATCTACGATAAATATGTTACTCGCGCCAAAGGCTTCAGTCAGAGCAACAAACCAACGAATAAAGATACTGCCTAGATCGCGAGATGCGATCTAGGCAGCATGACGCTTACCCGGAAGAAACCCTCGAAACAAGGGGTGGCGATGCGCCCGGATTGTGTTTGTTGTGAACGTGATCGTCCTCCTTTCTCAATAACCCTAGGTACATATTTATAGTCCGTGGACTTTCTATCTTTGGAAACACACCTAACCGTGTACGAGCTAAACTCTATCTCTTAATTCTAGACTAAGATGCAATCTACTATAATATACAAATACACGGGCAATCTAGCCCAACTTCTCGCACGAGGCCGATTCAGAAACACATTACGTGTATATCCTTCAAGTCCATCTCCATCACGTCCCATCTCTTGATCCGGTTAAAATCTAGTGATAACAAAATGTCACACCGAGTTGGAGTCCACCGTGAGAGTTGGCTCGAAGACAACGGACTGCTGATCGATCCGCCGATTCGGATTCCCTAGCAGCGGTAGACACGCTTTGCCCTGTCGGATCTTAGCACAAAAACTGTCTAACCCCTATTCCTCGATCCTTTTCCGTGGTGACGCTCACAATGATCAATTTGAGGCTAGGGGTTAGGGACCTTTATATAGTGCTAATTCCGGTTTTATTTAAACCGTAATTCCGCAGATAAGTATTCCAGATATATCTGTTTAAATAAAGACTCCATGCTAACAAACCAACCACGATCATCGTTACCCATCTAGGAGCTTTAATCTGCAACTTGTCCCATAAGCACACGTGTGTGAGTCACGTGTTGAATTTGAAACAAACACTCAAATTCACAGGCTTTAATCAATTTATATAGCCAACATATGAATAACCTGGCTTTCTTGATAATACTGTGCCCGGGCTTTATACATAATATAATTCCAGTATAAATAATATACTGTGTTCCAGTATACCAGTAAATGGCTTCCTTAAACATATTCCATTTAAGTACAGCAAGCGATATTCAAATGCAATGGTAATATTCAACACAGAAATTCCAGGGAATAAATAATGTAGTATAAATGTTGCAAGCCACACTTTATAATTCCTACATCTCCCACTTAGCTAAAACATTTAAGACCATAACCGAATACCCATGTTTGACACATGTTTACAAAAGCTTTCCTGACTAAGTGGCTTAGTCAGTGGATCGGTAACCATGTCCAGACTAGGCAAATACTCTAAACGAATTGTCTTTAATCTATTGATAATATCACGAATAAAATGATACCTTCCCTCAATATGTTTGGTTTTACTATGAAACTTGGGATCTTTTGAAACCTTGATCGCCGCCTGATTATCACAGAAAATTTTAACAGGATTTGATGCACTTGGCACCACCTTGAGAGAGGCAAGAAACTCCTTCAGCCAGACGCCTTCCTTGACAGCTTCTGATGCAGCAATTAATGTACTCAGCCTCCATCGAAGAAACCGCTACAGAATCTTGCTTCTTGCTCCTCCATGATATTGCACCTCGTCCTAGCTTGAATATATAACCAGAAGTAGATCTCCGTTCGTCCAGATCTCCTTGCCAATCAGTATCAGTAAAGCCCTGTAGTTGTAGATTGTGGCCATTAAAGCATAAGTGATAGTCCACAGTTCCCTTCACATAGCGTAAAGTATTTAGGATTTGCTTCCAATGTAATTCTCCCGGATTAGATTGGTATCTACTCAATAAACCCACGGCATGGCACATATCAGGCCTTGTAAATAGCATTGCATACATTAAAGAACCCAAAGCAGATGAATAAAGAATATCGCTCATAAATTTCTTTTCCTCTGGAGTTTTAGCACACATTTCCTCGCTGAGTTTAGTTCCCTTTATTATAGGTACATGAGCATGCTTGCATTTGTCCATAGAGAACCTTTTCAGTACAGTATTAAGATATGCCTTTTGAGACAATGCTAAAGTTCTATTCCTTCTATCTCTATGTATTTCCACTCCCAAAACATAGGAAGGGTTTCCCATATCCTTCATGTCAAAATTATTAGACAACCAACTTTTAACTTCCAGCAGCATTGATTTATTATTAGAAGCAATAAGAATATCATCAACATAGAGAGATAACAAAACAAATATGTCTCCCACTATTTTGAAGTAAATGCAATGATCTCCTTCCGTCATGGAAAAACCATAAGACGTGATAGCATTATCAAAAAGAATATACCATTGCCGTGAGGCTTGTTTAAGGCCATAAAGTGATCTATTCAGTTTACAAACTTTCCCTTCATTCCCCTTTTCCACGAATCCATCTGGTTGACTCATGTATATTTCTTCTTCTAAATTACCATTCAAAAACGCAGTCTTTACATCCATCTGGTGTAGTTCGAAATCATAATATGCGGTCAGTGCACTTATGATCCGTATAGATGTAAATTTTGCCACAGGGGAGAAGGTTTCCACAAAGTCAATTCCTTCCTTTTGTGTGTATCATTTAGCTACAAGTCTAGCTTTATATTTATCTACATTTCCGGATGCATTTAGTTTCCGTTTAAATATCCATTTAGATCCTATTGGTTTCCGATGTTTGGGCAAATCAACAAGTGTCCAAACATTATTCTTCCTCATAGAGTTCAATTCCTCATCCATGGCTTCCATCCAGAGAGTAGATTCTGGACTAGCTAATGCAGATTTGAATGATTTTGGTTCTTCCTCTAATATATGAACTTTAGAGTATACCTCCCCCAAGAAAACATAGTATTCATCCAAATAAGATGGTGCCTGTGTATTCCTCCCACTTCTCCTAGGCATGCTAGTTGTGGTAGAGTTTTGGCCTAAATCATAATTTTCTTGATTTGCATTATCAGTTTCATGCATCTCATAATTTTATGTTTGCCGCACAAGCAATTCCACCCTAGCATGTTTAGCACGGCGGGGTGTATCTTGATCTAGGAAAATAGCATCTCCACTCTCAATTAATTTCATATTTTCTGGATCATAAAAAAGATAGCCTTTTGATCCCTTCGCATAGCCAATAAATATTCCAGGGGTGCTCTTTGGCTGTAGCTTAGTGCGCAACTGACTTGGTACTCTTATTTGAGCATTACAGCCCCAAACTACTAAATGGAGCAAAGAGGGTTTCCTATCCTTCCACAATTCATAAGGTGTGACAGTTACTGCCTTGGATGGAGAGTGGTTCAACAAATAAACGGCTGTATGTAAAGCTTCTCCCCAAAAAGATAGAGGTAAATCAGAATATGCCATTATCGACCTAACCATGTCCATTAAAGTCCTATTCCTTCTTTCTGCCACTCCATTTTGTTGTGGTGTATAGGGTAAGGTATAGTGATGGACAATGCCATGTTCTTTACAAAAGTCGTCTAATATTCCTGATGTGTATTCACCTCCACGATCAGTTCTTAGGATCTTGATTTTCCTATTTAATTGATTTTCCACCTCCGCTTTGTATTCTTTGAAAGCTTCAAAACCATCTGATTTACACATACCCAAATCTGGAGTAATCATCTATGAATGTAATGAAGTAAACTCTCTGCCCTTCCAAAGTGGGTGTGGAAAATTCACCACATATGTCCAAGTGAACAATGGCTAGAGGTTCTATCGATCTATTGGCTTTGGGAAAAGGTGACCTAGTCGTTTTCCCCATTATACAAGCTTCACATACGCCATAATCCTCCCACTTAAAGTTCAAAATTCTAGAACTTATAAGCCTCTTAATTCTATTTTTAGATATATGTCCGAGACGCAAATGCCAAGTATGACTCAGAACAATTGTTGTGTCCATTTATATTCCTCACAATTGAGTTGTATTCACCTACCATGCAATCATCTTCCATGATATCATTCAAAAAATAAAGACCATCATGTCTATCGCCATAATGTACCAGATTCCAAAAAGAACTTTATATCCAACAATTTCTAATTTTGATACTGATATTAGATTCCTTCTCATATTGGGTGCATACAATGCATTTTCCAGTACTAGTTTTCCTCCATTAGGGAGTTCTATTGTATAGTTTCCAATTCCAAGTATGTCTGCCTTAGCATTAGTTCCTAAGTAGACATGTCTAGTTCCTTTAGGAATTGTTCTGATCTTAGTAAAAGAACTATACTTCCTAGCAATGTGCGCAGTACAACCAGAATCTACAACCCAACTATTCTGAAAAGTAGTAGTAAATAAAGATTCAGTGCAAACAAAACATTTGGTATACCTTCAGGGGAGTGGTTCCCCTTGCGGCTGCCCTCCTTATCAGTCTTGTTCCGATTGTCATTTGGCTTCCTCCTCTTTGAGCATTCAGATCTGAAGTGTCCAGATTCACCACAATTATGACACTTATAATTGTTCTTATCAAGCTTCTGGTAAGAGTTGTAGTTGTTGTAATTGTTGCGCTGTCCCTTGTCCCTTCTGTCATCTTTATGGCTTCTATCATCTCTCTGGTATCTATCATTTCTTTGGTATCTCTGATCACGCTTGAAGTTCATTTTGTCCCTCAAATCATGATCTGACTTCCTTTTATTCCAGTTCCTCTTATTGTTGTTACTTTTATGCTCACCAAGGTGTAGCTCCTCATGATGAGAGACCCTTTCTTTCCCTTGGTTCTTCTTTCTGTCTTCCTCCATCAACAAGTGCTGCCTTAAGTTCCTCATGTTGGCTGTACGCTCAGAATGGCAAAAAGAAATTTTAAATTGTTCCCATGATGGTGGCAAAGAGTTAAGGACCACCATTACTTGGACTTCCTCCTGAAACAGATAGCCAGCAGATTTTAGTTCGTCAGCCAAGACAACGAGCTTGTTCAAGTGTTCACCCATCTTTGAGTTTATGAACATGTTTACTAGGCCCAACACTTTCATCAGAGAAACTTCCCCAAAATCTTGTTCCAGCCTCTGCATAATGCCATAAGCTGTATCTTCAGACTCATACTCTGCAGCCAAAGAATCTGCCATTGAACCAAGCATGAAAACCCTGGCAGTTTTGTTATCCTTCTTGTATTGCTTCAGTTCATCCTCATATTCCCGCTTCTCGTCAGCTGTAGCATCCTCAGCTGGATGGTTTGGTTCAACCATCTCAACAATATAGTCAATGTTCTCAGAAGTAAGAAAATACAGCAACTTCCTCCTCCAAACGGTGAAGTTATTTCCATCCAGCTTGTACGCACGCATGAGCTCAACAAACACAACATTGGAGGCCCTTGAGGACAGAGGTGCTTATAGAAAGTTTGATGCGCTTCTTCCTTGTGGGCGTTCCGTCGAACAACTTCCGTGCACTACCGATGGAGAGGAGCAGAGCAACGTACAGGTTGGTGTTGGTGGATATTGGATGTAACATCCCAAGTTTCAACAATAATAAATAAAGAGAGGATCAATTCAAATACTCAAAATTTGCAACAAACAAAAACTTTTCTTTACATATAGTGCTATGCATAATTGTTCATGCATTCTTGTGAGCCTTTGCCATGATGAGTGTTAATGTGTTACTCTACTATGCTTAAACCCTAACACATGATCTTAGCATCTCAACTTGAGAGAAATAAAAGAAATGCAAAAATTGCAAATACCCCTCACATACACATTAGGCCAATTATGCAAATCATCAACCAAGGCCACCATTGCTTGATCTAATGTTTGTGAAACACTTATATATCAAAAACAAACACAAATGCATCAAAGAAACCAGAATCAAATCAAAGAAAAATGCAAAACCCACTTACATATGATCATGGTCAAATGTGAGAATTATAAAATGTCACTCACTTTGCACCCCTGGTTTGGAATATTTCTAAACTAAAACCCTCCACTTATTTCCACCTCATCCAAGATCATGTCAAGTTGAGCATCTTTGGTGTTGACCATGGGTGTTGACTCTGCCTAGGTTGACCATGGTAAATAGGACAAGTTGCAATATGAGAGCAAAGTGAAGATCATCCCATTTTTGAAATATTGCAAATCAACACCAAAATGAACACCACCACCACCATTATAATACATTTAATATTCAAATGCATTCCACCAAAAAGAATTGAAAAATTCAAAAATAATCCTCATGCGGCCATTGTATCGAACACATGGCAGGCAACATTCTGGTTTGATCACACACCCTTTTACACAACAGTTTTTAGACTAAACTTCTTTTGATCTTTGATGATCATTGCTCCCCTACCTCTCCTACATCAAGCCCAGTACATGTTTGTGGTGATTAAAGTGAGGAGATGGCAAAAATCTTGCCATGCCGTGCACATGCCAACACACATGCACTCAATATCTCTGCCCCTCCTCTCTCACTTTAACCTTGCCCAGTACCTTCTCCTAGCATCACTGATGAGCTCCATGCACGGCCCTGGCTGGCGCGAGCACGGCATTGGCTGAGCCAGACGCGCCCAGACACGCCAGAACCATGCCAGTCACGCGGTGAGCGCGCACTGGACGCGCCAGAGCGTGGCAACGCCCCATCACCTCCGTCCTTCCCTTGCATCCCTACCACTGCGTCGAGCACCCTCTCCATCCCCTCTACCGCATAGACATGCTCGAGAGCCCGCAGAAGCCTTGTCGCCTGATACGCGCGAAGCACACGTCCGTTGGGAACCCAGCTGGAAGGTATGATGCGTATAGAAGCAAGTTTCCCTCAGTATGAAACCAAGGTTATCGAACCAGTAGGAGCCAAGAAGCACGTGAAGGTTGTTGGTGGAGGAGTGTACTGCGGCGCAACACCAGTGAAACCGGCGCCAACGTGGAACCCGCACAACACAATCAAGATACTTTGCCCCAACGTAACAGGGAGGTTGTCAATCTCACCGGCTTACTGAAAACAAAGGATTAAGCGCATCGAGTGGAAGATGGTGTTTGTTTGCAAAGAACAAAAAAACAATGATTGCAGTAGAATGTATTCAGATGTAAAAGAATGGACCGGGGTCCATAGTTCACTAGTGGTGTCTCTCCAATAAGATAACTAACATGCTGGGTGAACAAATTACAGGTGGACAATTGACAAATCAAGATTCAATACATATCAACGATGATTACTATGTGATTTAATCAGGGCATTACGACAAAGTACATAGACCGCTATCCAGCATGCATCTATGCCTAAATAATCCACCTCGGGTTAGCATCCGCACCCCCTCCAGTATTAAGTTGTAAACAACAGATAATTGCATTAAGTATGGTGCGTAATGTAATCAACACAAATATCCTTAGACAAAGCATCAATGTTTTATCCCTAGTAGCAACAGCACATCCACAACCTTAGAACTTTCTGTCACTGTCCCAGATTCAATGGAGGCATGAACCCACTATCGAGCATAATTACCCCTCTTGGAGTCACAAGTATCAACTTGGCCAGAGCCTCTACTAGCAACGGAGAGCATGAAAGAACATAAACAACACATATATGATAGATTGATAGTCAACTTAACATAGTATTCTAGATTCATCGGATCCCACCAAACACAACATGTAGCATTACAAATAGATGATCTTGATCATGTTAGGTAGCTCACAAGATCTAAACAATGATAGCACATGCGGAGAAGACAACCATCTAGCTACCGCTATGGACCCATAGTCCAAGGATGAACTACTCACGCATCAATCCGAGGCGGGCATGATGATGTAGAGCCCTCCGGTGATGATTCCCCTCTCCGGCAGGTGCCGGAGGCGATCTCCGAATCCCCCGAGATGGGATTGGCGGCGGCGGTCTCTCGGAAGGTTTTCCGTATCGTGGCTCTCGGTACAGGGGTATTCGCGACGAAGGCTTTAAGTAGGCGGAAGGGCAACGCAGGGGGCCACACGAGGGCCCCACACAACAGGCCGGTGCGGCCAGGGCTTGGGCCACGCCGCCCTATTGTGTCGGCGCCTCGTGGCCCCACTTCCTTTCCCCCTCGGTCTTCCGGAAGCTTCGTGTAAAAATAGGACCCTGGGCGTTGATTTCGTCCAATCCCGAGAATATTTCCTTACTAGGCCGGATTTCTGAAACCAAAAACAGCAGAAAACAGCGCTTCGGCATCTTGTTAATAGGTTAGTGCCGGAAAATGTATAATAATGATGTAAAGTATGTATAAGACATTCAAGTATTGTCATAAAAGTAGCATGGAACATAAGAAATTATAAATACGTTTGAGACGTATCATCGCCGTCGTCCTCGCCGGAGAACGCCCGCCAGTACCGTGGCATGATGAGCATGCGCCCGAGCCATCCCTTCACCTTTTCTCTGCGCCAACAGCACGTTGAGCATCGCCATGCCATCGCCCATCGATTGCCGTCCTTGCCTTGCCATTTCGCACGCCGGAGACGCCGCGCCCTGCTCGACCCCTCTCGGCACCCGCCAGTCACCTCCTCCGCTATAAATAGAGAAGCCCCGAGCACAATTCATTCACACCATCAGCTTCTCCTCCCTTCCCTGCCTCTCCTCGACCAAACCACTCACTCGGTTGTCGCTGGAGTCGCTGCAATTTGAAGATCGGAGCCGCCAGTACCCGGAGATCATCGCCGACGATTGACGCTTCCCCAAGCCTCGCCGCCGGTACCAGTCGACTCAGCGTCCACGCCAACATCGCCGCGCACCTTGCCGTCGACCGCGGGAACGCCGGTAGGCTCTCCGACCCCCTAGGCTCACCGCCAGAGCATCGGCTTCTCGCCGGAGAAGACGACGATCGTGCACCGCACGATCGCGTTCTAATCCAACGCCTGCTGTCCCTCGTACCGCTTCGCGTTTTATAAGCCAATGACAAGTGGACCCCAGCGTCAGACAGCCCACTCGCGCTGGATGCGTTGCTGGGCTGGGTTTCTGTGTTATTTTCGTTTCGGCCCGTTAGGCTTTTCCCGCCAAGCCCACAAATTCAAATCTGTATTTTCTATTTAATTCAAATTCCTTTGCAGATGCTTTTTCAAATATAAATAGAATAAAATCCACTGAACCAAATTTGACAAATTTTATATATTTGGAAAGCTTGTGAAAATATCTACACAACCCCACTGGTCTCACTTGCAGATTATTTGTAGAATTCAAATAGCAAAAATAACAAGGCAGGGCCTTTTCAGACTTCAAATAATTATTAAAAATTATATATATGATTTTGAGTTGATTCCAACTCTCATAAATCACATTGGACATACTCTAATTGTTTCTGCAAAAAGATAGCATAGTTGTTTGTATGATCATGGACTAGAGCAACATAATGGCTATGTGGCCATTTCTAGTGCATTTAAATCATCCCAAATTAATTGTTTAAATAGTATGAGAGCTACTCTATCATTTAAATTGTGATCCGAAGTAATTCAAAGAGAGGTAATGACCTTGGTCTAATAAGCCTCATACTTTGTTACTTAGTGATATTAAATCATTATCATGCTATCATTAAAATGCATGAGGTGTAGCACCTCATTTAAATCATACTCCCAAATAATAAATATGAAGTGTTGACCTTGGTCAACATATATTCATATCTTGTTATTTTTTGAGGAGATTAAATCTTAATAGGATTCAATGAGAGGAAATTATTTCTCCAAAGAAATAAATAGAAATACTAATCAATTATTATAATGAGAGGAAATTATTTTTTTTAACATAAAACTAACTCAATCACCATGTTAATAAGATGTGATGCTAGCATAGGCTTGTGTGAACCTTTGGTGGCTTAGCACTTAAGTTTTGTGTGGTGATTGTATACCTCGTATTCGTGTATAGACGCTAGTACCGAGGAATACCAGGAGGAGGAGGGCTACTCTCAAGAGGAGGAAGAGAACTTTGATCACTACCCCACTCAAGGCAAGCTAATATTCTTGCAAGCCACCCTAATGCAAAGCTTTTCATGAGCAAGGCACCATTACATGTTACTTTATGCTTAATGATCATATCCCATATTTTGCCTTACCATTATTTTACTTATTGTATTTCAAAGTTTACTTTTTGATTCATGATTCACTTGGTCTAGAATAGAACAAGAGCATCAAAGTTAGCCTAAGCAAACAAAGCTAGATAGCACCCCTCATGACTAGTTGCTATTGCTAAATAAATAAAATTGCTACTCTAGATGGGAACAAGGTGAAATGAAATAACTTTGAAAGATTTTGAAGGTGAATGTGACTTGAATGACTTGGTGAAAGTTTGTGAAAACTGATGATTGGGTTCGGATGCGATACCCTTCCAATTATACAAGTACCCCCACAATACCTGATTATGGGTAGGGCTTAACTAGAAACTTATGTAGTTTAGTATGGGTTCCCTCTAAACAAGCATCATAGGGGTTATGCCGAGGCTGCCTCCGTTGAAAGTGAAATGATGTGAATATGAGGTGAATGTACGACCCAAGCCCGTGCAGTTCCCGGGTGACGGTTTGTTTACACCGGGAGGCCAAGCTCATGGGGAGAGGTGCATATACTAGGTTATTTAGGTGAAAGGTTATGGTTGATGATCCGCGTACTGAGTTACGATGATTCAGGGTTACCCCTGACGGATGTAATCAAAAGTTGTGGCACAAGAGTACAACCTCTGCAGAGTGTTAAACCTATTCGAATAGCCGTGTCCACGGTTACGGACGATTGGAAATGCCATACTGTTCCGTTGTCAGAATTTTTCTTAAAAAGGAATGGTGAATTGAATGGTGACTTGAATTTGAAAACACCACTGATGTTGTGGGAATGACACTAATGTTCCCACTTGAGTTAGTCTAGCAATTCAAGCATCTTTACTAAATGTTTATGAACTAAACTTGGCTTTATGCAAATGAACCTAGAGCTTAGCACCCCTTAAAATTGATAAGTACTTACATTAGTATTAGTTTGCGAGTACTTAAAGTACTCATGGCTGTGTCCCTGGCTATTCCAATGCCAGACTATGAAGAGGAGCAACAGTACGAGGATGACGGTCAGCAGGACGTCTACCAGAACTAGGAGGGCTTCTAACGTTAAGCGTTGGCCTGTGGAATAGATAGTCCACCTACTACTTCGCTTCCGCTACTTATGTTCGTTAATCATTAGATCAACTATTTGTGTAATATTGGATCAGGTGATCTATTGATGTAAGACAATTATGTGTTGTAATAAATGATGACTCTATGGTATTCAACTGTTATGTCTCGCAACAACAATCTTCCTGGGATTGCGATGTATGGCATAATAGGCATCTGGACTTAAAAATTCGGGTGTTGACATTGGACGATGCAAACAACTTGACGACGACGAGCTTGAGGAGGTGGCGTTCCCAGCGAGATCGGAAGGTCAGCGAGGCGGCACACCGGGGCGGGGCGAAGTGGTGCAGACCGAGGCGACGGCGGCGAGCATCCTTGACGAGGTGGCGGTCGCGGTAGACCACGGGGCCGGGCAAGACGGTGCAGAGTTGGCGGCGGGAGGCGGGCGGCGGCGGGTAGCGCTGGGTACGGTAGGTCGTGGTCCTGTGCCTCTCCTCCAGATTGGTTTTTTTTTTTGGCAGAGTTCGCAGCGGATTCCGTAAACTGTAATGCTTTCCAATCTCCAGATCAATAATGGCTCAAGGATTAGAACATGCGTACCCTAATTTGGCTCTGATACCAATGTCGGATCTTAGCACGAAAACGGTCTAACCCCTATTCCTCGATCCTTTTCCGTGGTGCCGCTCACAATGATCAATTTGAGGCTAGGGGTTAGGGACCTTTATATAGTGCTAATTCCGGTTTTATTTAAACCGTAATTCCGCAGATAAGTATTCCAGATATATCTGTTTAAATAAAGACTCCATGCTAACAAACCAACCACGATCATCGTTACCCATCTAGGAGCCTTAATCTGCAACTTGTCCCATAAGCACACGTGTGTGAGTCACGTGTTGAATTTGAAACAAACACTCAAATTCACAAGCTTTAATAAATTCATATAGCCAACATATGAACAACCTGGCTTTCCTGATAATACTGTGCCCGGGCTTTATACATAGTATAATTCCATTATAAATAATATATTGTGTTCCAGTATACCAGTAAATAGCTTCCTTAAACATATTCCATTTAAGTACAGCAAGCGATATTCAAATGCAATGGTAATATTCAACACCGAAATTCCAGGAAATAAATAATGTAGTATAAATGTTGCAAGCCACACTTTATAATTCCTACATGCCCGTCCTGCTGATTTCGCAACATCACCAACTGGGATGGCAGCATCACCACTCACCGCCTGGAGTGTGGAAGAGAAGGCTTGCAGGTACACTACCATGTTTCTCTCCATTCTATGCTTATGTAGTTTCGTTGTTGGCCCAGAACGTATGAGTTCATTCCTGCATGTTAGACTGTAGTTGCAATTCCATTGTAGAAATCTGCATGTTGTAAAATTAGTTACTGCCTAAGTAAGGATGCAAGCTATTTGGGTGACGATGTCTGATTATCTTAACTATCTAAGAGCATAACATGGCTTTCTAAGTTTGTGTCCCTTCACTGTGCATGGGCTGACACAACTATAGTATTTCAGGAACACCTAAGTTTAGCTTGAAACCGGATAACCGACTTTCTCTAAATACAAAAGAGTACTGATCCTTGTTCAACTGACAACGAAGAGAAACAGACATATTCCTTTAAGAATTCTTATCATATTATAATTCTTCCATAATTAATAAATTACGAAGCAACCTTTCAGCATGAATAGACCCAGTGCCAATATTGGAAGCCAAAGAAGGTATGTTCTTACGAAACATAACAGAAAGTTCCCGAAGTAATAATTGTGAAGTACTTGGTAGGAATTACTTGGCGTGAATGGCTCAAAGAAGACCCAATCTGCGAAAACTTGCTGCCATCTGTGAACAACAGAACAACAGAACAATCATAAGCAAATGCAAAAGCTAAAAAAAAAGAAACCCACTGGATAGCTTCATCAAATAGCAAGAACCACTCGTTGTCATCGATAATTAGTTACTCCTCATGTCTAGAAGGCCTCCTTGAGAGTTCTATATGATGTGCCATGGTAGCGCGTTATGATAGTTGAGTGAATATGCTTTATTTTAGTGAAGTTATATGCATAATCTGAATAGAGATACATATTTCAGCCTTTAGCATAATTGATCAACCATAGCAGACAAAATTGAGTTGTATGTCCAGCAATTAGAAAGACATGATATTTAGCAAAGTACAGATGTTTGTACATATCTAATATGAAACCGTGGCAATTGGTAAAGAACTAAAAAATATGACTGAAAGCTGATACATAAAGTGAGATGCCCTATTGAAATGAAAATGGTAGTTATCACCAGACTAAGAGATGTCCTAGTAAAATTCACACTGAATGACCAGTGAAGGTATACTGCCTATTGTGTAACTAAGGTTCAAGTAGCAGAATACTTAAAATGCAAAGCTAGCATGTCATGAACTGTCAATGTGCCTGATTAAACGTTTGCATTCCTACACTAAGAGTTTGTGTGTTCAAAAAAGAATTCAAAAGAGTTCAAGTACGCTCAAACACTCGTTCCAAATAGATGTCTATACATAAATAGGGTCTAAATGTTTTGCTAATTTTTACTTAAAGTGTTTCGTAGACAGAACAATTTAAACCCAGTGTTAGCAATGTCTTCGTCTTGTAATTCTTTGCATCTAGCTACAGAAAGTTCCTTAGGTTTTTCTTTGCCTAGAAATATGGTAGTATAGCTATCAAATTGGTTGTCCGTGCAACTTACAAAGATAGAGTGAGTAGTGGCATTATGATGATACAAAAAAATTGGTGCTGACGAAATCCTAGGAAAGCAACATATTCCGGACGGCCGTGAAAATGCACCTACCGTGCAAAACATAAATATACACTATTATCATTAAGTATTCATTTACAATGTCAGGCATAGAAGGAATACTACAACTATAGGAAAGAACCAATATATTTCTAAATTCACATATGAGGCAATATAAAGAAGCCACTCTGTAAAGGCCATAAATTTTCATAGTCACGCTCACATAAATTTTCCCAGAGGGTATAAAATATCTTGTCTATTGGTTTGGCATGAAAGAAGTCTACCATCTCCCACATGTTGGCCTAATGAACACATGTGCATGTAAATTTTAAACCGATAGTGTGGACCATGAAGGACCGAGAAAGCAAGACAAAGTTGGTACGATTAGGTATTTGAATAGCATAGGGAAAAAACATAGAAAAAAAACGGTTCACCATCTCTTGGGGGAAAGTCAGGCGATGTCTTCCTAAGAATTCTTGTCATCCACAATTGTTTGGGCACACTCTCTCCTCACCTCTATTTGGTGATGGCAAGCTAAACGTTAGGCTATCCAGATCGAAAAGCCAGAGTGGAAGTGGCCGGACTTACATCAATATTCTACAGATCTGGAATTAGAAAACCAAAATAAACCTAACAAACCAAGTTACTAAAGTGTTGTAACAACCATAGAAAAGAAAAGATGTGTAGAAAAAATTAACAAAGCACTAATGGCCAGCCGAAGCAAATAATAATACGTATCAGTCAACAATCGACAAATCATCAATACCAAAGGAATGAGAGGTGAGGGAAGCAGAGAGGGGTTTTCTTTACCTAGTGAGGTAACACGTTTCTTCGTACATGCGTTAGAACTCGTGTGGCAACAGTTACTTGGGGGCTTTGCTGCAAAAACAATCAGTGATCACCTATTATCCGGTCGTAAATATAAGGCGGGTAACTGTAGCGTTTGTGTATTGTTTTGTGGGTAATATTGATATTTACCTTTTTCTTTGATAATGTTGGGCCAGATAGAAATATTATGTGCTTGTTTACTTCATCGGCGCTAGTGTCACCCTGCAACATAAGGAAACCATCGCTTGCCCATCAAACAGAGCTGCTTCTCTATTTTTTAAATTAACCATGCAATCATACTAACCTCATTATGGGCGGGTAACTGTAGCGCTTGTGTATTGTTTTGTGGGTAATATTGATATTTACCTTTTTCTTTGATAATGTTGGGCCAGATAGAAATATTATGTGCTTGTTTACTTCAGCGGCGCTAGTGTCACCCTGCAACATAAGGAAACCATCGCTTGCCCATCAAACAGAGCTGCTTCTCTATTTTTTAAATTAACCATGCAATCATACTAACCTCATTATTACCATTACATCCTAAACATGACAGCTATTAGCTCATCTCTTATGGCGGTAGGAATTGGTCAATCACCATGCCAATGAACTGGGTGGGTGCTCACCCGAGTGTCCATGGTAGTTTCACTGCATAAAACATTGTATTGGATTAATATCTCACCATGGCATGTTTTGGAAACCTGTGATGTTCAGAACTGCTTGATACAATAATTATCACTTGATGAACCTTTATGATGCTGTGACCACCTAAATCCACATGTAAGGAAACATCTGCGCCCATATCTAAGAGGACCATCTAAATCCATACCAATCTTTTTCCCTACAAAGATCGAGAAGCGACATTAGTGGACAGCTAGCTCACTGGCTAATCATGTTGACATTGCTGGCTTTTTTTTTTTTGATATTAGGCATCTTGGGAGAGCTAGCTCACCAAGTAGTTACTAGGCGGGAAGGGGCAGCTTACCGATCCAATGAGAACCCCGTCGTCGCCTTTGTAGTCTTAGTCTGTGGCCAAGCTCGACGCACAGGAGCAGACCCTGCAGGCCATCCTATAAAAACAACACTGGAAGGCGAATGCAGCTTCTCTGCCAACGGTACAGGGAAAGCAAAAGGCAAGCGCACGGAGCCGGGTTGCATCAGAAGGGTGCGGGGCGCCGGAGCTGGCTGGCCAGCGGCTGGCCTCCCACGAACAGGCGACGCAGTTGGACGGCGGTAGTCCTGATCTCTATATTCCCAGGTGCGCGTTCTCCGGCGGCCAACAGCACAGCGGGCACTCAAAGGAAGGGTCATTAGGAGAACAATCCACTTCAAGGCCACAACAAAAACGTAAGGCACTGCAGAAAGTAAGAGGATAAACAACCGTGAGCCACACAGGAGCTCGGCCTGGAAGAACGCCACGGGCGCCTCCGCACGTCCACGGCGGCCAGGTAGGAAGAGGAGAGGGGTTGGCCCTAGGTGGAGTACGTGGGCAGCAGGGGTGGGGATTGGGGAGGAAGAGGGGATGGGGATTGGGGACCGAGGGAGAGATGAGAATTGGGGAGAGCCTGGATTGTTCGGTGGCACCGCTTTGACCGCCGCTGATGGTGGGGTGGAGAGAACGCCCACGATGGCTCAAAACCATCCATGGTCGGTCATGACCGGAAACACCGGAGATCAAAGGTGGATAAAACAAAAGGAAACGTAGGAAACCGGTCCGCAAATAAAGGATCGACCGGCTGCCTCCCGGGGATCATCCCGTGTACACAGTAAAAAGGCCATACATGGCCAAACGCTATTGGAGGAAATGGTGGAGGGAACAGTTTCCAAATCGCTCTCCTTCCGGCAGAAGGGTTCAAATTTGATATAGGTTATAAAGTCGGTGGGAGGGTAATAGAGAATAGTTTAACCAACTCTTTTTTGGAGGGGCTATATGTTTTTAAATTATATATTTGACGGTGCTAATAAATGGAGTTATTTCGTAGTAGGGAGTACTATAGCCCGGCCCAAGCAAACCCAAAAATAGACAAAACACTGGGCCCAAACTTGGTAATGATGGCGATGGGTTGGATCTTGGATATTCGGATCAGATTTGAGGATAAGATGGTTAGAATTGTGAAGTGGTTTCAGTCTTGAAGCATCCGAAATTTGAGACCAAATCAGCGTCTTCTACTCCGCAGCAGCCGACGCTGCTGATGCCCGAGCCCCACCAAATCCACCAACCCCCGCCGTCGCCGCCGAAAGCCGATCCAAACCCCGTCGCCTCCACGGCGGCAAATGCCCAGCGCACTCCGGTACATTTTCTTGCCATTCTCTCTGTCGAAGGAACTAGAGATGTTCTTCGTTTGATTCCTGGGTTGTCTTTTCCCTTGCTGTTGAGGTCGCGTTGCCGCTGCCGTTGCCGTTGCCGGAGATCGCGGTGCCGCCGGTGCAGCCGACGATGATCATAAAGGGGATGCTGGGCCGCTACGAGCGGTGGAACCCCGTGCACCCCACGGTGGGCGCGTTCTGGGGCGTCGGGCTGGGACTCGGCTGCGGGGTCGGCTGGGGCCCAGGGTTCGGGCCCGAGGTCATCGGCTACGTCGGCGCCGGATGCGGGGTAGGCTTCAGCGTCGGCGTCACGCTCGCCGGCATTGGCGTCGGGCTGCCGCAGCACGGCATCATCAAGAACCACTACCACGGCGGTACGCTCTCTTCTGCTCGCAGAACAAGTGTCACTTAGTACTCCTGAAGTTCTAATCTTGTTTTGTTTACCAAGCAAGGTGACCCTGCTATGTTTGCTTCAGAAAAATTAGATACTTGCAATTTGGTGTAGTGATAAACTGATACGCCTTTTGCTGCAGAAATGAACTAATCGAGCATGAAACCAACAATTCATTAGTGTTAAGAACTGCATCTTCAACAGCTTCCACATGTCATTGCAATTTGCAACCTAAATAGTGTTTGATCTCTAATTCAACAATGCATTTACCTGTGGTGTTACATAAGATTATGTTCAACTCCAGCAGTTCACAGTCTATTTGATTGCTGCTCTTGAGTTAGCCAGTTATATTGCACAAAAAACACTGTCATATAACTTATCTGCCATTGCTCTCTGTAGCTAACTGCTACTCTCAGTTATGAACACTCGAAGATACAATTTTATGGCACTTCTAACACATTTCCTCATGATTTGTAGGTTTTACAAACAGTGTCCCATTCGAATCAGCAAGGTTTTACACCCTGACTATCCTAAGGGGTATGGTATGGGATGCCATCAGCTATGTTAGCCACATCGCAGCTACGAGGAAAGAATCTCGGCAGAAGCTTCTGAAATTTGAGGAGAACCCTCGGGTTTCAGGAGGAGTTGATCTCCCCAAACTGGGGAAAGGCATGTCGAGTAGCTTCCGATCAACGATGGATTGCATCAGGGCCTTCACAAATCAGCATCGGCCTCCATAGCAGCAAATAGTTAAATTGAAGATTGTTACTTCGGAACCAAGCTTCGCTCAGTTGGTGGATTGCGTGAGGGCAGGCCACCCACACGGAGGTGAAAGTGGGTAACCAGGTGCGGTTGTCTTGTATGCCGTCCAACCTAGGTAGGCATGGGCAAAAGTTCCTAGTAATTTTAAAAAGAGATATCTATATTCTTACTTTATGTGTTAGAACCCACATGGTACACCGTACACTTAGATGCAGATGTCTACGGTAGTAGTTTTGGTCATGTGCACGTTTAAAGTTTCATGGTTTATGAAGGGAAACTTTTCCAGATGAACATGGTAGCGTGTAATCTTGCGGTGATCCATGTAAAAACGTCATTGAATGAATTTGTAAATATTATGATGCTGTCTACATGAGCACTTCACATCGATCATTTTGAAGCTTGAATAGGATGCTGATGGCCAAAGAGATGCACATAAAACTGAAAGCGTCAAAGTTTCTATGTGTGTACCTTTTGATTCCACAGCTTGAGCTTTTCTGGGATGTTTCGAGGTGGAAAAACGACGTACTAGGCACTCACTGAAGGTTTACTCTTGACTATTTGCATACCTAAGTGGTGTTGTGGGTTGTGGCACCCTTTCTTTCTGGCTCATGTTTACAGTTCGGCTCGTTTGCGACAATTTGGTTTGGTTATTCTGTTGTGTAGGTATCTAGATATGCAGTAAGAACAAAGAAATTCGACTCAGCTCCTTAACTTATATGCACACTCATGAGTCATGAACATTAAATTCTAAATAAGTATTAAAAAATTCAGAATTGTTTTGGCAACAAACATGTTCAAAAGTTTTACTTAAATGCGAAAATTCATGATGAAATGATATTCTCAGTGCGTTATGCAAGTATAAAAACAGGTGCTCTAATGGGCTTTAAAAATGGGTGTGACTAATTCTCGGTGGACGGAGAATTAAGCTAGTGATATTATCAAATCACAGTTGTAGCCAACGTTGCCACTTCATCACGAATCGCAAAGTAATCCAGCGTTTAGGGCATTTTTCTTAGTTGCAACAATGTTGCAACAACTCATGACTAGCATGAATCACAAAGCAATACAACGGTCTGGGCATTTTTTCTCGGTTGCAACACAACTAGAAAATCTCAATTGCAACTAATGTTACAACTTATGTTAGCATGAATAAAACTGCAATCCTAGGGTCTAGGAGTCGGCTCAGAGTTAAGTTAATTCTCAATTAACTGAGAATTAGCAAAACATTTAAAAACTCTTGTACCCACATTGGTGTTTTTTTTCTACAGAGCACAACGAATGTAGATTCCAATATTCCATTCGTTTTCATTGTAAATTCCTTAATTAAACCACATTATTTGGCTATTTGCTTTTACTCACGGGTTGAGTAAAATTTTGAAGTTTGGCAAGGAAACTAATGGCGTGATAGCATAGTTGGTGATATGGCCTGTACTTAGATCTTAGCTACACGCCACAAGTGACAAGTCGGCCAATTTGGCTTTCGGATGGTCAAAACTATTTTGAGGGAGCAGAAAAGTAAATGGCACCCCCTCCTTTGCAATTTGTAATGCACATAAGAATTTTTAGAAATTAAATGATATAAAATGTAACCAAGTAGTACCAATTAGTATTATTAAATTCACCTTAATATATATTGTCATACATTTGATAATATAGATATACAACTTTTTCATTAATTATGGCCAAACTGTACATCGTTTACCTTTTAAAAAATCTTTATGCATTGCATTACGGCAAGGAAGAGGGGTCCTACTTAGAATGCGGCGATTTTAACGGCAACGTTAGGTACCGGTGTAATATCTATCGTCCATTCACTGCTTTGAGATTGGTGAGGCTTTTGACATTTTTCTAATATGAAACTAATAACTGAAACACAAGTAAAACTTTTATGAAACTAAACTGATACATGGGTAACATTGTGAAACTGTTTGGCAAAAACTGGTGATGGCAGTGCTAACGTTATTGCGGCATGTTTCACAAAAAAAAAACGTGTTTCAATTACATTTCCATTATGTTTCATAATTTTATAAAAGGATTGATCAACACATAAGAGTTGAATGGTCATTGTAAGGGTACTTTGCCCCTAAGTGTATTTTTGGTAATTAATGACAATCCTTATGAACTAATGTTTTTATTGAGTTTATATGTAGGCATACTCTATTGGTATTTCTTATAATCCATGTGTTTGATTCAAGTGTGGATGCCATGATGATAAAGATATACTTTTAGTATTGGCACTAAGATCATCGATTTCAAGAGAATATTATATGATCAAAATCTTGAGTGTTTGATTTCAAGAGAAGAGTTCAAGATATGGCCCTAAGCCCGTGGCATGACAGTCTCATGAGTTGAACTATGGTTGACTAAGGTTTAGAGCATGCAATCAAATGAAAAGTTCGGTATGTGCCTCAAGATATTATGATAGAGCATGATGAGATACATGGTTGACCAAGACTAAGAGTTAAGATTGAATTCAAGTTGGTCAACACATGAAGATAAAGATTGTACCACTTTTCATCATATGATCTTGTGGTAGGGTAAGCTTTGTCAATTATGTTTTGTGAGCCTACCCATCATATATGTATGTCTGTGTTGTCTATATGGGTTATGTATCTCGAGAACTTACGTTTGAAGCTTGTCGTCCATTTGGTGATAATAGACTTATGAAGATGTGCTTCTAGGTAGCGTTCCCATAGTGGTGTATGGGGAGCAATCATGCGTCTTCACGAAAAAACAATGATCAAGTGAGTCATTCCATCTTGAATGGAGCTTGAAGAGTTGTCATCAAGATCAAGCGGGATGCACAAGGCAAAGATATGTCCTTTCTAGGTTTTCCATTTACCGGTCTCAAGGTGGTTGCTGGGAGACCGGGTTATAGGATGGATAGCCGCACTACCAAGAGGGGCTTTCAATTGGGTAACTTGATCGCATCGTCTTAGGGAGATCAATCATTTCCATCCATATATTCTGTTTTCTTCTTAGTGTTTATCTGTGTGATGTCTTGAGCTTGTTGCTATCATTTCAACAAGCCCAAGTTCATCGAAAACGAAACCCGTATGCATCTTCTATTGCGTTTTCGAGTTTGGACATCTTTACCATTTCTTGATGTTCTATAAAATCATATAAAACATTTTGTGAGGAATCTTAATATTTGCAACAAAATTGGTGTTCTATTTGTCGTTATCTTTCCAACAAAACTGGTTTCATCTTAATCAGAGTTCGAAAACTTTATCGAAATTTAGTTTTTTTGAGAAAACTACGTTTGAGGGGGTTTCTGGTAAAACCAGTGGCCAAACCGGCTGGGCCGGCCCTTACGCCGATTCGTCCGGCCCAGGCACCAGCCCTGCCGGCCGTGGCGCTAGCTCGGTTCAGCGCTGGCTCCGGCCCGCCAGCCAGGCCACCGGCTGGTCCAGCCTGTGGCCCAGCGTTGCCAAATTTTTGTTGTCGGTTTGCCTCATAGGAAACCACCAAACTGCTAGTTTACCCTCTTGGACTATAAATAGCATTTCTTCATCCTTGAGGAGGTAAGATCAACCATTACACTTGCTCTCTCTCTCATACTCCATTGTTGAACCTCAAAAGCTTGCTTCCTCTCCATCCCCTCCCATGATTCTTGCATCTTCTTGAGGGATCTAAAAGAGAAGATCTAAATGTACAATATACACCAATTAATTCATCCTCTAAGTGAGGGGAACTCTTGGGATCTAGATCTTAGAGTTATTTGTTGATTTCCTCCATTGTTCTTCCTCTCTAGTTTCTCCATAGCATTTGTTGCTTTGGTGGAATTTGAGTATGAAGGATTTGAGCAACCTTGGTGTTCTTGCTTTTGCATCCTTGAATAAGTGTTGAGCTCTCCATTACAATTAGTTCGAGTGAGAGACCATGAGATTGTTACTCTTGGAGGGGTTACCTCCTAGTTGGCTTGGTAGTTGGTGCTCTGATGGCCTCTTCGTGGAAGATTGTGAAGACACCCGGGCTTCTCCTTCGCGGAGGCTGTGAAGTGGTCGTTGAGCTTGCCATCTCTGGAGTGGAGGAAAAACTAACCATAAGGTAAAGGGCTTTGTCTTTCATCGAGTTGGCTTGGACAAGAATGTGAGCCATCGTGGCGTTCGGAAGACCTTCGTGGTAGCCCATATCTCTCCAATGGGACGCACGTCACTTCATGTGAGGGAACACATGAATACATCTTCATCTCCACGTGCCTCGGTTATCTCTATACCCGAGTTTAATTTCCTTGTGATAGACATGGTACGTGCTTGAAGTTCTTATATCTTGCTATTGTATGGATATTTTACCCTTAACCATTATTTTGGCTAACAATGACACCAGAGCTATTGTGTGGACTAATGATCTCTATAAGTGTATATGCAGGTTTTAGTTCACACGTGGGATTGGAAGGTGGTGAGAAACATCCCATTTGGCGCTCACAAGAAGGGACAGTGTTTTAGATCTTTTCTCTGTTGCTTTATATTTGAGTCAACATGAAACACTGCACTATTAAGAGGGGTGTCCTCGATGAGCTCATTGTGGATGTTGCATTAGCCATACATACACATCCTAGAACCAAATTGAACCATCACACTTTTCGAGGAAGTTTAGTTTTTGGAGAAACAACGTTTGAAACAACAATCTAGTGATTTCTGGCACAGGTTCCGGCGCAGCCGACTCTACCGTCGGAATTTTCCCGGCTGGCAGAAAATGTTTTGATTTCACTAAAGGCGTCTCTGTAAGCGGTTCCAACGAAACCGGAAAAGTTCCAGCGGACCGGTCTGGAACCGGCGTAGGTTCTGGCTAACTGGACTGGTTTCGGTCCATGCAGCCGAACCGGCCGGAGTTCCGGTGCGACGATTTGTACGCCGAAACATTTCGTTAGGAAAACTGACACAACAGGTTTTGCTACCGGTTTGCCTCGCAACAATTTTTCCAAACGGCTATATTTTTCTTTGACTATAAATAGCCCTTGTTCCATCTTGAGAGGGTTAGGTCAACCATTCATTTCACATCCTTGTGGGCTCTCTCTCTCACCATTGTTTAAACACCAAAAATCTCAGATCTCTCTTTCTCTACCCACCCAAAGCCAAATTACTTTGATAGAAACCAAGAGGAGGTCCCGATCTATGTTTTCACCAAGCCAAATCATATTCCCCCTTGAGTTCATCGAGAAAGTTTGTTACTCTTGGGTTTGTGGAAACCCTAGGAGGCTAAGTGTCACTCGGAATCATACGGGTTGTGGATTTGCTCCAAGAAGATATTTGTGAGGGTTTGGAGGCTACCTTAAAGTATACCATGAGTTGGTGAACTATTCGTTCGTGGGATAGGCTCAGGAGAAGAAGTTGATCCTTTCTTGTGTTGGGAAATCCTCGTGGGATCCCACATCTCTCCGACGTGACATACCTTTCTTTCAAGGAGGGGAACACGGGAATAAATTTTCGTCTCCGTGCGCTTCGATTATTTCTAATTGATCTCTTTACTTGTGTTATTTACCTTTGTGTTAGCCTTCGTGCTTGAAGTACCTTGTGTCACCTAGTTTGCATTAGAGCATCCCAAGCCGTTGGAGGCCCCCGGGGCACAATGCGGATGGAAATTGATCCGGATTGGACGTATTTTTGGTATGGGGAGCAACGATTTTCCAGCAGTTTTCCCCCATACGACCGCCCAGTTTTTGGCTAATCTCACTGACACGCGGGCCAGAGCGCGGAGTTTGCTCCATCCGGAGTTCCCGGCAGCACCCCGGGAAACCGAGGATGGCCTGAGGAGTCCGGACGGATTTAGGCCTAAATCCGGACGAAAACGAGAAGCTAGGGGCGTGACTGGGCCATGTTCGTCCATTCGAAAAAATGGTGATGGGGGCATTCCTGAGGAGATGGCTGAAGATGCTCTTAGGCTGGACGATGTGGCTTACTTTGTATTGGTACTGGTGAACGGTGATTTTATCAAGCCTCTCATACAATGAAATCAGGGAGTTCCATCTCAAAAAAATTCAAGTTCAACTGTATAGATATATCTAGATATATTTTAGTATGTAGATATATTTATATTAAAAAATAACCGTTGTTATTCTAGTTAGACCACAGATAGTACAAGCAAAGAGTTTGATATATTTCATTTTATCAAAGGAATTAACCGTAGGGATCTGGGAGAGAGTAAACAACATGATATACTCCTTGCTGCAGGTCTCTAGCCAGTGTCGCCTGGTGTTGGCATATGCAGTCGGAAGGAAGCAGACAAGAAGAAGGCGACGGGGGTAAGACAAACGCCTGCACCGTGCACCACTTGTTCTTAGCTAGCGTTAACTCGCATGCATGCGACGTCCGACGCAGAGGAGCGGCAGAGGCAGATAGCACTTGTTGGATAGCTGCCGCGGCCACGCGAAGATCGAATCGGAATCCCCTGCCGCTCCCGCTGCATCGATGAACGACTCTCACTCGCTAGCTAAACCCTGCAGTAGTTGTTCCTAATGGCCTCATGAGTAGGAGAGCTCAAGATCGTCAACCAATTTTTTTCCGTTTTATTTAGAATTAAACCAATTTTTTTCCGTTTTACTTAGAATTAGAGACCGCCGCACGTAATATTGACGAGGAGTCGAGCATCTAGCAGGATGATGACATCTTATATATGCTAGATATAAATATCTTTAGACATATTGTAATTTTAGTATGCAAAGGCCAAGGGTCTCATATTTCATTTTGTAAAAAAAAGTGTTTACCAAAAGGTTCGACATTTATTTTGGAACGGATGTAGTACAATTTCTTAACGTATATAACTATTTGTGAAAATCACATGCCGTTACACGCATTCGTGATTCAAATTATATTTGAACTTTATCAATTTTAAAACCCAGCTTTATTGATCGTGTGTGCTTCACTGTCACAGTGCAAAGCTAGGTTATATACTGCTCAGATCTGTTTGGACTGAAGCTCCTGTGCATTGAATTGAATCCTGCTTGTTCTAAATCCAAAATGTAAAACGACAAGATTCATACCCCAGCTACACCCTGTAGCGTTGTAGTGGTACTCCACTATACATATATACGTGCGTGCATGGCAGTAATAAATTCTTCGTGAAAATTTAAAGAGAGAGCATGCATGCAAGCACATGCAGGCTGTTTAATTTGGTCCACAGGGTACAGCGAATCCTACTTCCGGCCATTCACTCCAAGACAAAGCTACCCGGGACAGAAATTCAGCTCGATCTTCCCAATTAAAGCTGAGCGCACTCGTCCGCGCGTGTACTCGTTTAGAGAGAGAAAGGGCTGCGGCGACCGTATACAGAACTTTTAGACAGGTTTGGTTCGAAGGATTTAAAAAACGAAAAAACGCAGAAACAGTATACCATGGCATGTGAAATTCTACCGAAATAAAAAAACGGAGGATTTATTTGCAGAAATGGTTTGGTTGCACCACAGAAAAAACGCTGAAAATTTCTTAGAGATTGAGTATAGTCATAGTTGTCATAGACACATAGAAAATTTCCAAGAGTTGTAACCTCTTGGTATAAATCCTATAAAATTGTTGCGTGGGAAAGCAACTCATGAGAATTTTGGAGGGTTCAATTTCTTTGAATTAATAGCCCCTATAGATAGATTCATGTGAAAAAGAATCCTACAAAGTTCTTTCTAAAATCTTTTGAATCAAACATGCTCTTAGACTAGGAAAATCTTTGCTACGCTCTCCATAATATGAGTGAGCAGCAGGGCCGGATCCAGCCATGAGTGCCATGGCACCCTCTGAAAACCTGCATATTTTCATAATTTTGTACTAGCAATTTTTCCAATTGCATGTGTATTACAGGTTTTAAAAATACTTATATATGATATCTGAACATTTAGTTTGGCATCTTATGTAGTTTAGTTTTGCATTCGTCACTAGATTGATCATACTGATTAAGTAGCTCACGAAACCAAGTGAAAGGGGAGATCAAATGATAATGTTACCATGGTTTTACTAGCTACCTCTGTTTCGAAATATAAGCATTTTTAAAAAGCTAATTTAACTTTTCTTAAAAGCTTACATTTCAGAACGGGCCGGGTAATACTTTTTTAGATAAAAGGAATACATGAAGATACCAATTACACCCAGCCTCTGCAACAACGTCATACCCTAATGGTAGTACGGATACACACAACCGAAAAAAGAAGAAGCTCAAAATAAAAAGTCCCGCTATAGTGTTTCAGTCCTTACAACAGCAGCACAAACACCTCCATGACAATATCTGAAATCCAAGTTCTCCAAAAACAACTCCTCTATAAAGAAAACAATGCATAAATGCCATCATCACCCGATCAAATATCTTATGTTGTACTTGAATATTTTGTCCCTTTGATAATTATTCGGGTGGTTGAATTTAAATTTAGACTAAAATAACGATAACAATTATGAAACAGGGAGAGTACATTGAAGTATGTCCGTGTGTTGCTACAAGATTTTTTTACCACGGGCTCTTGTATGTCTAGGGCTCTTCTCTTGGTGTCTAGTGTTCCTCCTCTTTATTCCATCTCGTAATGATGTACTCATGTGTTTGTCCGTGCTTACAAACTTTAGATGCATGTAGGAGATGTCTAGGGTTAGGTAACTTGGTACAACAAGTGTGTTGGATTAGGGCACTTTGAGGACCTGCGGTTTGGACTTTGGAGCTATATATACCGGTGAAGTAGCTAGCTGGGTATGTAGGATCGAGGCCGAGCTAGCGCCGTCTCTCAGCTGCTCACCAATAAACCATGCATTTGTGCATATCTGCATAGCTAGCTCCCAATCCATCTTATATCTCCATCAGACCATCACCTTCCCTTCACCGGCCGCCGCCATTGATTGTGTTGAGACCCTGTGCGCCATATTATTGGCGAGCTTCTGCTTGCCTACGTGAAGTGAGATGTGAGAAGGTAGCTGCAAGGTCGAGGATATGCCTGGCTCCCTGTATGCCACTCGCATCGCTGCCAACAAAGATGTGTCATCGTTGGCAGCTGCGGCTGGCGTGCGAGGTGCCAAGCATGGCCTCTCTCTCTCTCTCTCTCTCGCTCTCTCTCTTTCTCTCTCTCAACTTTTTCTAGTTTTCTTCTCCATCAACTTCGCAATTTTTCATGCTGCAAATCTGTTTTGATGCATTTCGCCATTTTTTATTACTTGTAAGCCGCCCGTTTGAGAGATCGCCATACTTTTGTAGTTCGTATGCCAGAGATTTGAGAGTGTTGAAGCATATTTTCATGCTGCAAACCAGTTTTGATATATTTCTCCACATTTTTTTCGTGTAATAAGCCACCTGTTTGAGAATAGCCATTTTTTATAACTTGTAAGCCAGCTATTTGAGAGAGTGTTCAAGCATATTTTCGTGCTGCAAACCTGTTTGATATATTTCGTTTGTTACAGTACTTGTAAGCCACCCATTTGAGAGATCGCCATATATTGTGTAACCTCTAAGCGAGAGATTTAAGAGAAGATTGAAGCACATTTTCAGCCCGTGCAAGCTAGGGTCAAATGGTGCACGCGCTGACTGGGGCTCTGATGGGCTGATTACCGATGCTGCAAATACATGAGCTCATGTGCATGTACAGCAACAAACATGGGCTCGTTGTTTCAAGATCTGTTTTTTTCTTTTTTATGAAACGAGTTCAACATCTGTTTTTTATTTTGTCTTCTCGAAGTTTCGACATTTGATCTATGAGCATGTAACATTTCGTTGTATAAGTATAAGCATGCTTAAAGATAGATACACGACTTGTCTTTAACATGTATTGCTCGATTGGCTAATAAATGGTTATTTATAAATTTTGTAGTACATTACTTTCCACGGGGAAAGAGAAACCCCTCTGTTCCATAATTCTTGGTGGAACTAAAACCGCGACAAGAATTATTGCATGGAGGGAATAGAAGATTTACTTGAAGGCGTTCTTCATTTCCGACTTCAGGAAACAAACGAGGCGTCGCCGGCCGCCGGCCGCCGGCCGTCGGGACATGCACCGTTTGCGTCGGCACAGTCCTGTGCCGATGGACGACCGCCGTTGTCAGAACACCGTGGGAACCACAGAGCCTCGTCACAGCCCGTTTGGCTGTCGGCATAGCGTCGGCCGTCGGCACACGACGCAGCCCGATGGTGGCCCGAGCCGTCGGCACAACACGACTGTCGGCACATCACCATGTGGGCCCCCGAAGGCTTTGACGGTCATTAGCCCAGGCAGGCCTTGTGACATCGGGACAACTCTGTGTCGTTTGGCCCTGCGTGCCGCCACGCGCCCCTCTACTATGCGATGTGCTGACGGCAATGCCGTCGGCACAACCTCGTTGGCCCAGCAAATGTCGCACCACGAATCTGCGCCGGCTGGGGGAAAAAAACCGGTGCCGACGGCAATGCCATCGACACATACCCTTCCATTTGGCACAACAAAGGCCTGTGCCGACGGCATTGCCGTCGGCACAAATACTGCCATTTGGTTCTTTTTTTCGTTGCGAGCAAAATAGCAGTTAAATCACAGTATAATTAGCAGTAAAAATTGCAATTAATTTAGAAAATCATCATCATCATATATAAGGTAGCAAGATCGTCACCATACACAAGGTAGCAACTATATATCGTCATGGTAGCAAGTATCATACATATCGTCATAGTAGCACCATACACATGGTAGCAAGTATCATACACATCCGAAACAGGCGCTTGACGTCTACTCGAAGCCAAAGGGAGAGGAGAGATCTTCATTCGAGAGATGTGGCGGCGCTTGTCACCGTAGTTCAACGGAGGTTGATCCAGCACCAGAACCACCAGGAGAAGCACCGGGAGAACGATGGCCAGTGTGCATCGGTGTGAGCTTGCGCGACGAACTCGGAGAAGGTCGGGTCCGCGAGTATCCCGTTCCCTACATGTTTCAGAAAGAGTTAGCATCTTACCCATGTAACAGGAAAGCGGTGTCAAGTGGTGAGGCACAGAACTTACCGAAATCTGTGAGTATGTGGCCGCAAAAGATGACCTCGATGGGCACATTGGCGTCGGCCCTGGCCTAGGGGGGGTGCCCTTCTGGAAATGGCACACTTACTCCGGTCGAGAGAAACACCCTGAGCGCCTGCAGGATAGTTAGATGTCAAGCGTTGCAGAAGTAAAGGTTTAAACTAGAGGAAGTGGGACTTGTCATGTTTTGCAACCATAAAGATTAAATTACCTCTGTCGTCATCTCCTGGTGTTGTTCCCATGCATCTCTATGCTTGTCCCACTCGGCTCGAACCACCAAATAATCCGCATAAGCGGCCTCGTAGGCCGACTCAAACTGAGCCTACAATTTCAAAAATACGGGAAGAAGTCAAGGTAGCCATTCAGGTATGAAAGTTGGAAAGAGAATGAAAATGACAAAAACTTACATCAGAACGACGCTGTCGAGGATGCTCGATAGGAGGGTTGCCGGCGGTAACGGTAGCCTTGATCTGCATGAGGGACTTCTTTGGCCTGACCAACCCATTAAGAATTTCCATACGACCATGCTCCTTGCCGCCCCCGCCACCATCAAAGCCACCTCCTCGGTCTCCTCCTGAATAGGGTCATCCACCTCAGGATGAAAACCGTTGACTGCCGTGTAGTACTTGTCCAATTTCTCATCAGCATCGCCGAAGTACACGGGAAGCGAGGGCTAAGGCTGGCTCAGATCGGGCGCCTTCATCTTCATCTTCTGCCACCCTCCCAGCTCGCTAAGAGGCTCCCCGAGTTGCACGTCTTGCACAACCAAAGAAATGTTATGTGTATCAAGTAGGAACATGAGGGAAAATAAATGCAAGTTTTTCCATGTATATATGTACAATGTGCTTCCTGTAGCGCTCGGTGCTGCGGCTTCTCGCACGGTGTGTTCCTCCGGTGCCGCGGTTTGCCTCGTTCCGCTCTCTCTTGGCCTTGAAGTTGACGTCTTCGCCGATCCACCTCGTAACCAACGCCTCAAATGAGTCTCTTTTATTATCGCACCACGTGGGCATAACCTGAAAAATCAAAACTCACTTGAAGAACAGATAATGTAATCTCATCTATGTAGCAATATAGAATTCATTGACAATTTACTTACCGTAAAGTAATCATCCCTCGTCATCTCAGGATCGATAGTGATATTGTCAGCCTTCTTGACCCTCTTGCCCCGTTTAGCCTTGAAGTGACCGATGCACGTATGCTTCTGATATTACCATTGCTTCCGTGTCAACCTCTAACAAGCCCTAGCCAGGACCTCCTCTGAGGCTTGATTTCCGGCGAAACCCTAATCCGTTGATCGACCACGTGGTCTACAACATTGACTGGGCACCAGCGGTGGCTCCACCGTGGACTTATGCCTCCATTTGAGCATGGCTAGGCCATGGGGTCATGTGGTGACAAGGGTCAGCATATATGCTCTCAAGGTTCCACCTGGTTGGCCCCTCCCGGAAGTCCCTCCTATACATCCAGAACATGTTGTAGTGACGTCAGCGCATGTACGTATAGCCAGACGCACCCTGATATGTTGCAATCGTATCTATAATTTTTGTTGCTCCATGCTTGTTTTACACCAATATTTATATTTTCTTTACACTTTGTGGTATTTTTATGCATTTTCTGGAACTAACCTATTAACAAGATGTCACAGTGACAGTTCTTGTTTTCTGTTGTTTTTGTATTTCAGAAAAGTTGTTCTGGAAATATTCTCGGAATTGGATGAAATGAAAGCCGAAGTTCCTATTTTGCTGTCACGAAGACGGAGTCCAAAGGGGAGACGGATAAGAGCTAGGAGACGGCCACACAATGCCTAGGCGCAGCCCCCCCGGCCGCGCCTAGGGGTGGTGTGGGCCCCTCGGGCGCCCACCGACATCGCCCTTTCGCCTATAAATTCACATCCTCGGGAAAAACCTAGGAAACCGAGCCTCCTTCCACGAAAAGTTCCGTAGCTCCGCCGCCATCGAAGACATGTTTCGGGGTTCAAGTTCCTGCTCCGGCTCCCGCAGACGGGGGATTGACCCCCGGAGCCTTATCCATCGACTCCACTGCCTCCACTTCGACTCCATGATGGTTTGTGAGTAGTTCCCCCATGGACTACGGGTTCTTGGCTGTAGCTAGTTGGTACTCTCTCTTCGATGTACTTCAATAAAATGATCTCATGAGCTGCCTTACATGATTGAGATCCATATGATGCAATTGGTATTGTGTTTATTGGGATCCGATAAATTGTGGAATTATGATCAGATTGTTCATCATGTTATCATACTATTGTTTATTTAAGATCTTGCATGCTCTCCGGTACTTGTGGTTACCCTGATCAAGTAGTTGCCTGTATCTCCAAGAGGGAGTATTTATGCTAGATAGTGGGTTCAGTCTCCATTTAATCTGGGGGAGTGACAGCAACCTCTAAGGTTGTGGATGTGTTGTTGCCACTAGGGGTAAAACGACAATGCTTTGTCCAAGGATAATTGTGTTTTTACATTATGTACTTTACTTAATGCAATAATCTGTTGCTTTCAACTTAATACTGAAAGGGGTGCGGATGCTAACCTGAAGGTGGATTATTTAGTGTTGTTGCTTAGTAGACGGTACCTCGGAGGAGGGATCCTCACGAGGGGGAAAAGAAGTAGGGGCCATAGGGCGGAGTGTCCTCGGGACGGTAGTACGCGAGTTACCCAGCTTCGGAACACCTGCACGGAGACATGGCCTACTGCTGCTTGTCTGGAATTATCTGGGCACTTTCGCGTTGTTACAATGAGTTGTGGTTGTGCCTCTAGGGCTCCCGGATCCGGCTTATAAAGGCGCACGGATCTAGGGTTTACATGGAGAGTACTAGCCGGAATACAAGTTGCCTAACTACGGTACAATTTCTTGCCGTGTACGTCAAGGATCTGCCTTCCCTTCTACGTCGTACAAGATCCGGCTATCCTTAATGGGCCAAGCCGGATCCGACCTCCAGACGGTCCGGTGGATCCGGCTCTGTTCCGGGCTAGTCTTCATCCAACTTGATCTACAGCAACTGGGCCGCCCGATGGGCCTCATGCCACCATCACCGTCTATGGGCCACCCGGGCTTGCCGGATCTAGGCACTGTCGATGGTACACCCATGAAGTATACCCACAACAGTAGCCCCAGAGTTCTCCGAGATTCGCCTCTTGTTTCCGCCTTGCCAAAGCCCTTTGCCTTCCGGCATCCTCTCGGTAACATGGGAAACTTGAAGAACTCCAACCTTATTTTTTCCTTTCTTCAACTTTCAAGTCGGAAAAAACCTTTACCCACGGGACTTCATCCATCGACCCCCACGTTTCCGGGTTACTCCCTGCGAAGATAATGGTTGTCAATTTTCAAATTGTCACCCGGAACCTCGAAAAGTTCAAACGGCTCCGCCAATCTTGGCGCCATTTTCGAGCGATTTGAGCGGTAACTTATCTTTAGCCATTTTTACCGCTTAGGGTTTTTGACACGTGTCAGCCATCCAACGGCGCGACGCTTGCGTTCCGACCACAGGATGCGGAGCACGAATCTCCTCCCCTCAGCCTATAAATATCCGTTCACCTCCTTTCACCCCATTCGCCCCCTTTTCACCTCTCAGCGCAGCGCCGCCTCCGAGCTCCTCCTCCGCCGCACCGGAAGTTCGCCGGAGCCTCGTCGCCGCCGCGAGATGTTCATCATGTTCTTAACTTCAGCGAGCCACCGCAGCGAAACCTCGCCGCCGGCTGATGGCGTGTAACTCACACGTTCGTTGGGAACCCCAAGAGGAAGGTATGATGCACACAGTAGCAAGTTCCCTCCGAAAGAAACCAAGGTTTAATCGAACCAGTAGGAGCCAAGAAGCACGTTGAAGGTTGATGGTCGCGAAATGTGATGCGGCGTAACACCAGGGATTCCGGCGCCAACTAGGAACCTGCACAACACAACCAAAGTACTTTGCCCCAACGAACATTGAGGTTGTCAATCTCACCGGCTTTGAATAAAGGATTAAACGTATCGAGTGGAAGATGTTTGCAAAGAAAACAGAAAACAAGTAGATTGTATGTTATGTAAAGAATAGGACCGGGTCCACAGCACTAGAGGTGTCTCTCCCATAAGATAAAAGCATGCTGGGTGAACAAATTACATGGGCAATTGACAAATAGAGAAAGGCATAACAATGCATATACATGACATGGTAAATATAGTGAGATTTAATTGGCATTACGACAAAGTACATAGACCGCCATCCAATCGCATCTATGCCTAAAAAGTCCACCTTCAGGTATCGTCCGAACCCCGCGTATTAAGTTGCAAAGCAAATGCATAATTGCATTAAGTATGGGGCGTAATGTAATCAATAACTACATCCGTAGACATAGCATCAATGTTTTATCCCTAGTGGCAACAACACATCACAACCTTAGAACTTTCTCACTGTCCTGTATCAATGAAGGCATGAACCCACTATCGAGCATAATTACTCCCTCTGGAGTTAAGAGTAAAACTTGGCCAGAGCCTCTACTAATAACTGAGAGCATGCAAGATCATAAACAACACATGAACAATAGATTGATAATCACCATAATCATAGTACTCTCTATCCATCGGATCCCGACAAACACAACATATAGTATTACAGATAGATGATCTTGATCATGTTAGGCAGCTCACAAGATCCAACAATGAAGCACAACAAGGAGAAGACGACCATCTAGCTACCGCTATGGACCCATGGTCCAGGGTTGAACTACTCACTCATCACTCCGGAGGCGATCATGGCGATGAAGAGTCCTCCGAGATGAATCCCCTCTCCGGCAGGGTGCCGGAGGCGATCTCCGGAATCCCCCGAGATGGGATTGCGGCGGCGGCGTCTCCGTAAGGTTTTCCGTATCGTGGCTCTCGGTACTGGGGGTTTCGCGACGGGAGCTTTAAGTAGGCGGAAGGTCAACGCGAGGGGCCACACGAGGGGCCCAGGGGCAGGGCCGCGCGGCCAAGACCTAGGCCGCGCCGGCCACCCCCCTGGCTGCCTCGTGGCCCCACTTCGTTAGGTCTTCTGTCTTCTGGAAGCTTCGTGCAAAAATAGGACCCTGGGCGAAAGTTTCGTCCAATTCCGAGAATATTTCTTTACTAGGATTTCTGAAACCAAAAACAGCAGAAAACAGCAACTTCGCATCTTGTTAATAGGTTAGTTCCAGAAAATGCATAAATATGACATATAATGTGCATAAAACATGTAGGTATCATCAATAAAGTGGCATGGAACATAAGAAATTATCGATACGTTGGAGACGTATCACCGGCGACTCCGACCACCGCGAACTCCATTCCGGTAAGCCCTTCGAGCTTTACCCTTCTCGCCGTAGTCGGTAGGGATGATGTCAACACCCGGATTTTTAAGTCCAGATGCCTATTATGTCGTACATCGCAATCCCAGGAAGATTGTTGTTGCGAGACATAATAGTTGAATATCATAGAGTCATCATTTATTACAACACATAAATGTCTTACATCCATAGATCACATGATCCAATATTACACAAATAGTTGATCTAATGATCAACGAACATGAATAAGTAGCGGAAGCGTCGTAGTAGGTGGAACTATCTATCCACAGGCCAACGCTTGACGTTAGAAGCATCCTAGTTCGGTAGACGTCCTGCTGACCATCATCCTCATAGTGTTGCTCCTCTTCATAGTCTGGCATTGGAATAGCCAGGGACACAGCCATGAGTACTTTAAGTACTCGCAAACTAATACTAATGTAAGTACTTATCAATTTTAATGGTTGCTAAGCTCTAGGTTTATTTGCATAAAGCCAAGTTTAGTTCATAAACATTTAGTAAAGATGCTTGAATCGCTAGACTAACTCAAGTGGGAACATTAGTGTCATTCCCACAACATCAGTTGTGTTTTCAAAATTCAAGTCACCATTCCTTTCTAAGACAAGTTCTGACAACGGAACAGTATGGCCTTTCCAATCGTCCGTAACCGTGGACACGGCTATTTGAATAGGTTTAACACTCTGCAGAGGTTGTACTCTTGTGTCACAACTTTTGATTACATCCGTCGGGGATAACCCGAATCATCATAACTCAGTACGCGGATCATCAACCATAACCTTTCACTTAAATAACCTAGTATAGGCACCTCTCCCCATGAGCTTGGCCTCCCGGTGAAGACAAACCGTCAACCCGGGAACTGCACAGGGCTTGGGTCGTACATTCACCTCATATTCACATCATTTCACTTTCAACGGAGGCAGCCTCGGCGTAACCCCTATGATGCTTGTTTAGAGGGAACCCATACTAAACTACATAAGTTTCTAGTTAAGCCCTACCCATTCAGGTATTGTGGGGGTACTTGTATAATTGGAAAGGTATCGCATCCGAACCCAATCATCAGTTTTCACAAACTTTCACCAAGTCATTCAATTCACATTCATCTTCAAAACCTTTCAAAGTCATTTCATTTCACCTTGTTCCCATCTAGAGTAGTCAATTTTAATTACTTAGCAATGGCAACTACTCATGAAGGGGTGCTATCTAGCTTTGCTTGCTTAGGCTAACTTTGATGCTCTTACTCTATTTAGACCAAGTGAATCATGAATCAAAAAGTAAACTTTGAAAGGTAATAAGTAAAATAATAGTAAGGCAAAACATGGGATAGGATCCTTAAGCATAAAGTAATATGTAATGGTGCCTTGCTCATAAAGAGCTTTGCATTAGGTTGGCTTGCAAGAATATTAGCTTGCCTTGAGCAGGGTAGTGGTCAAAGTTCTCTTCCTCCTCCTGAGAGTAGCCTTCCTCCTCTTGATACTCCTCGTTACTAGCGTCTATACACGAATACGAGGTATATAATCACCACACAAACTTAAGTACTAAGCTAAACACACCAAAGATTCACACAAGCCTAAGCTAGCATCACATTTTGATCAATATGGTGATTGACTTAATTTTATGTTAAAGAAAAATAATTTCCTCTCATTATAAATATTGATTATCATTTCTATTTATTTCTTTGGAGAAATAATTTCCTCTCATTGACTCATATTAAGATTTAATCTCTTCAAATAATAATAAGGTATGAGTATATGTTGACCAAGGTCAACACTTCATATCTATTATTTGAGAGTGTGATTTAAATGAGGGCTAAACCTCATGCATTTTAATACTAGCATGATAATGATTTAAGGTCTCTAAGTAACCAAGCATGAGGCTTATTAGACCAAGGTCATTACCTCTCTTTGGATTACTTAGGATCATATTTAAATGAGAGAGTAGCTCTCATACTCTTTAGACAATTAATTTGGGATGATTTAAATGCACTAGAAATGACCACATAGCCATTATATTGCTCTAGTCCATGATCATACGAAACAACTATGTTATATTTTTGCAGAAACAATTAGAGTATACAAAAAGTGATTTATGAGAGTTGGAATTAATTTAAAATCAATTATAGATAATTTTTAATAATTATTTGAAGTTGGAAAAGGCCCTGCCTTGTTATTTTTATCATTTAAATTCGAGTAGGAATTTGGAGGCAAGACCAGTGGCATTGTTTAGATAATTTCCTAAGCTTTCCGAATATATAAAATTTGCTAAATTTTGTTCAGTGGATTTTGTTGTATTTAAATTTGAAAAAGCATCAGTAAAGGAATTTGAATTAAACAGAAAACTGGAATTTGAATCAATGGGCTTGGCGGGAAGGATCAGTGGGCTACACAGGCGAAAATGGGATGGGCCGGCCCAGCAGCGGTGACTTGCACGCGCGGGCCGCCTGACGTGGTGGCTCCACCTGTCAGTCTCGTTTAAACGCCGAAGCGGTACGAGCGCTACGGGTCGTTGGATTAGGACGAGGATCTCCGACGAGAGGCCATGGCTCCGGCGGCGAGCCTAGGGGGTCGGAGGGCTTACCGGCGTTCCCGCGGGTCTCTGCCAGGTGCATGGCGATGTTGTCGACGGTGAGGAAGCTCCTGGTAGCAGTGGGCGAGGCTTGGGAAGACGTGAATCGACGGCGATGATCTCGCGGGTTCGGCGGCTTCAAGCTCCAAATTGCGGCGCTCCGGCGACGATTTGGTGGATGGTTTGATCGAGGAGAAGCAGAGAAGGGAGGAGAAGCTGGTGGTGTGAAGAGTTTGGGCGCGGGAGAGCTCTATTTATAGAGGGGAGAGGGTGTTGCGGGTGCCGAGGGAGGTCGTCAATGGCGCGGCCGTTCTGAGGCTTGAAGGGGCACGGCGAGGACGGCATTCGAGTGGCGACGGCATGGCGATGCTCTAGGTGTAGCTGGCACGGCCAGGGGATGATGGGATTGCTCGGGCGCGTGCTCATCATGCCACGGTACCCGCGACATTGCTCCGACGAGGACGACGACGACAAGGCTGCTGGCGGTGCTCGAGTGTGTCTAGCAGCTAGAGGAGGTGGAGACGATGCTTGATGCAGGCGTAGGGCTGCAGGCGAGTACGGACGCGATGGGGCTGTGTGATACGTCTCAAACGTATCTATAATTTCTTATGTTCCATGCCACTTTATTGATGATATCTACATGTTTTATACACATTATATGTCATTATTATGCGTTTCCGGAACTAACCTATTGACGAGATGCCGAAGTGCCAGTTCCTGTTTTCTGCTGTTTTTGGTTTCAGAAATCCTAGTAACGAAATATTCTCGGAATCGGACGAAATCACCGCCCAGTTCCTATTTTTCCCGGAAGCTTCCAGAGCACCGGAGAGGGACGAGAGGGGAGCTGGGGGCCCCACACCACACCCCGGCGCGGGGGGGGGCGCCCCCTAGGGTGTGGGCACCGATGTCTACGTTCCCCTCCTTTCCCAGAGACAGTGTTGGGCCTCCAAGTGCGGAGGTTTGTAGAACAGCAGCAAGTTTCCTTAAGTGGATCACCCAAGGTTTATCGAACTCAGGGAGGAAGAGGTCAAAGATATCCCTCTCATGCAACCCCGCAACCACAAAGCAAGAAGTCTCTTGTGTCCCCAACACACCAAATAGGTGCACTAGTTCGGCGAAGAGATAGTGAAATACAGGTGGTATGAATATGTATGAGCAGTAGCAACGGTGCCAGAAAATAGCTTGCTGGCGTGTAGTTGTTGGTGGTATTGCAGCAGTAGTAACACAGTAAAACAATAAACAAAGAGTAACTCAGCAGTATTTAGGAACAAGGCCTAGGGAATAGACTTTCACTAGTGGACACTCAACATTGATCACATAACAGAATAGATAAATGCATACTCTACACTTTTGTTGGATGATGAACACATTGCGTAGGATTACACGAACCCTCAATGCCGGAGTTAACAAGCTCCACAATAATGCTCATGTTTAAGTAACCTTAAGTGTAAGATAGATCAAAAGACTAAACCAAGTACTAGCATAGCATGCACACTGTCACCTTCATGCATATGTAGGAGGAATAGATCACATCAATATTATCATAGCAATAGTTAACTTCGCAATCTACAAGAGATCATGATCATAGCATAAACCAAGTACTAACACGGTGCACACACTGTCACCTTTACACACGTGCAGGAGGAATAAAACTACTTTAATAACACATCACTAGAGTAGCACATAGATAAATTGTGATACAAACACATTGCAATCATCAAGAGATATAAATAAGCACTTCACTACGCTCTTCAACAATGAATAAGTACTTCGTGAAATATAGCCTAAGAGACCCACACGGTGCACACACTGTCACCTTTACACACGTGGGACAAGGAGTCTCCGGAGATCACATAAGTAAAACCCACTTGACTAGCATAATGACATCTAGATTACAAGCATCATCATATGAATCTCAATCATGTAAGGCAGCTCATGAGATTATTGTATTGAACTACATAGGAGAGAGATGAACCACATAGCTACCGGTACAGCCCCGAGCCTCGATGGAGAACTACTCCTCTTCATGGGAGCAGCAGCGTGATGAAGATGGCGTGGAGATGGCAGCGGTGTCGATGGAGAAGCCTTCCGGGGCACTTCCCCGCTCCGGCAGGGTGCCGGAACAGAGACTCCTGTCCCCCAGATCTTGGCTTCGCGACGGCGGCGGCTCTGGAACTTTTCTCGTATCGTGGCTCTCTCTGTAAGGGTTTTCGATGCAGGGGCTTTATATAGGCGAAGAGGCGGCGCATGAGGGTCGATGGGGCGACCACACCATAGGGTGGCGCGGGCCCAGCCCTGGCCGCGCCACCCTATCATCTCTGGGCCCACAAGGCCCCCCCTCGGCGTTCGGGTGTTCTGGATGCTTCCGGGCAAAATAGGAACTGGGCGTTGATTTCGTCCAATTCGAGAATATTTCGTTACTAGGATTTCTGAAACCAAAAACAGCAGAAAACAGAACCGGCACTTCGGCATCTTGTTAATAGGTTAGTTCCTAAAATGCACGAATATGACATAAAGTGTGCATAAAACATGTAGATAACATCAATAATGTGGCATGCAACATAAGAAATTATCGATACGTTGGAGACGTATCAGCATCCCCAAGCTTAGTTCTGCTCGTCCCGAGCAGGTAAAACGATAACAAAGATAATTTCTTAAGTGACATGCCATCATAAACTTGATCATATTGTAAACATATGTAATGAATGCAGCGATCAAAACAATGGTAATGACATGAGTAAACAAGTGAATCATAAAGCAAAGACTTTTCATGAATAGTACTTCAAGACAAGCATCAATAAGTCTTGCATAAGAGTTAACTCATAAAGCAATAAATCAAAGTAAAGGTGTTGAAGCAACACATAGGAAGATTAAGTTTCAGCGGTTGCTTTCAACTTATAACATGTATATCTCATGGATATTGTCAACATAAAGTAATATAACAAGTGCAATATGCAAGTATGTAGGAATCAATGCACAGTTCACACAAGTGTTTGCTTCTTAAGGTGGAAGGAGATAGGTAAACTGACTCAACAATAAAAGTAAAAGAATGGTCCTTCAATGAGGAAAGCATCGATTGCTGTATTTGTGCTAGAGCTTTTATTTTGAAAACATGAAACAATTTTGTCAACGGTAGTAATAAAGCATATGAATTATGAAAATTATATCTTACAAGTTGCAAGCCTCACGCATAGTATACTAATAGTGCCCGCACCTCGTCCTACTTAACTTGGACTACCGGATCTTTGCATGCCATGTTTCAACCAAGTGTCACAAAGGGGTACCTCCATGCCGCCTGTACAAAGGTCTAAGGAGAATGCTCGCATTTCGATTTCTCGCTTTTGATTATTCTCAACTTAGACATCCATACCGGGACAACATGGACAACAGATAATGGACTCCTCTTAAATGCATAAGCATGTAGCAAAGTTATTATTCTCATATGAGATTGAGGATATATGTCCAAAACCGAAACTTCAACCATGATTCATGGCTTTAGTTAGCGGCCCAATGTTCTTCTCTAACAATTTTGCATGCTCCAACCACTAAAATGATAGATCCTTCAGACAAGACGGACATGCATAGCAACTCACATGATATTCAACAATAGTTGATGGCGTTCCCCAGAAGCATGGTTATCGCACAACAAGCAACTTAATAAAATATAAAGTGCATAAGTACATATTCAATACTACGATAGTTTTTAAGGCTATTTTGTCCCATGAGCTATATATTGCAAAGGTGAATGATGGAATTTTAAAGGTAGCACTCAAGCAATTTACTTTGGAATGGCGGAGAAATACCATGTAGTAGGTAGGTATGGTGGACACAAATGGCATAGTAGTTGGCTCAAGGATTTTGGATGCATGAGAAGTATTCCTCTCGATACAAGGTTTAGGCTAGCAAGGTTATTTGAAGCAAACTCAAGGATGAACAAGTGCAGCAAAACTCACATAAAAGACATATTGTAAACATTATAAGACTCTACACTGTCTTCCTTGTTGTTCAAACTCTTTACTAGATATTATCTAGACCTTAGAGAAACCAAATATGCAAATCAAATTTTAGCAAGCTCTATGTATTTCTTCATTAATGGGTGCAAAGTATATGATGCAAGAGCTTAAACATGAGCACAACAATTGCCAAGTATCACATTATCCAAGACATTTTACCAATTACTACATGTAGCATTTTCCAATTCCAACCATATAACAATTTAACGAAGAAGAAACTTCGCCATGAATATTATGAGCTAAGAACACATGTGTTCATACGAACCAGCGGAGCGTGTCTCTCTCCCACACAAGGATGAACTTATTCAGAGAACTAAGATAACAAAACAAAAACAAAAATAAAAGCACACAGACGCTCCAAGTAAAATACATAAGATGTGATTGAATAAAAATATAGTTTCAAGAGAAGGAACCTGATACTTTGTCGATGAAGAAGGGGATGCCTTGGGCATCCCCAAGCTTAGACGCTTGAGTCTTCTTAAAATATGCAGGGGTGAACCACGGGGGCATCCCCAAGCTTAGAGCTTTCACTCCTCTTGATCATAGTATATCATTCTCCTCTCTTGACCCTTGAAAACTTCCTTCACACCAAACTTCAAGCAAACTCATTAGAGGGTTAGTGCACAATCAAAATTCACATGTTCAGAGGTGACACAATCATTCTTAACACTTCTGGACATTGCACAAAACTTCTGAAAGTTAATGGAACAAAGAAACTCATTCAACTTAACAAAAGCGGCAATGCGAAATAAAAGGCAGAATCTGTCAAAAACAGAACAGTCCATAAAGACGAATTTAAAGATGGCACCAGACTTGCTCAAACGGAAAAACTCAAAACTAATGAAAGTTGCGTACATATCTGAGGATCACGCTCGTAAATTGGCAGATTTTTTCGAATTTTCTACAGAGAACTGTGCCCAGATTCGTGACAGACAGCAATGCTGTTTCTGCGCAGCGATCCCAAATATAACATCAACTTTAACATAGAAACTTTACTTGGCACAACAAAACACAAAACTAAGATAAGGAGAGGTTGCTACAGTAGTAAACAACTTCCAAGACACAAATATAAAACAAAGTACTGTAGCAAAATAACACATGGGTTATCTCCCAAGAAGTTCTTTCTTTATAGCCATTAAGATGGGCTCAACAGTTTTAATGATGCTCACATAAGGGTGAGAGTTGAAGCAAAAGAGAGAATAAAAAAGCAAATTCAAAACACATTTAATTCTAACATGCTTCCTATGCATAAGAATCTTGTAAATAAACAAGTTCATGAAGAGCAAAGTAACAAGCATAGGAAGATAAAACAAGTGTAGCTTCAAAAATTTCAGCACATAGAGAGGTGTTTTAGTAACATGAAAATTTCTACAACCATATTTTCCTCTCTCATAATAACTTTCAGTAGCATCATGAGCAAACTCAACAATATAACTATCACATAAAGCATTCTTATCACGAGTCTCATGCATAAAATAATTACTACTCCCAACATAAGCATAGTCATTCTTATTAATTGTAGTGGGAGCAAATTCAACAAAGTAGCTATCAAATATAGGAGGTATATTGTAATCATAATCAAATTTATCCTCCATAACAGGTGGTAACAAAAGACTACTATCATTATAATCATCATAAATAGGAGGTAAAGTATCATCAAAGTAAATTTTCTCCTCAATGCTTGGGGGACTAAAAATATCATGCTCATCAAAGCCAGCTTCCCCAAGCTTAGAATTTTCCATAGCATTAGCAACAATGGTGTTCAAAGCATTCATACTAATAACATTCCCATTAGCATGCATATAAAGTTCCATGGGTTTCTTAATTCTTTCTTCAAACACATCATGTCCTAATTCAAGATAAAGTTCATAAAGATCTCTCATATTTTTGTTGTTTTCCATTATGCCTAACTAGTGTAAACAAGAAACCAAATGTCGCAATTGCAGAGTCTAAAGGAAATAGCTTCGAGTACTTACAATGGCGCCGGAAAATAGCTTAGTAGCCGAGATCCGGAGTGTGAGTACCTTTTACCTTTCCTCCCCGCAACGGCGCCAGAAAATTAGCTTGATGTCTACGTCCCCTCCTTTCAGACAGTGTTGGGCCTCCAAGTGCGAGGTTTGTAGAACAGCAGCAAGTTTCCCTTAAGTGGATCACCCAAGGTTTATCGAACTCGTGGAGGAAGAGGTCAAAGATATCCCTCTCATGCAACCCTGCAACCACAAAGCAAGAAGTCTCTTGTGTCCCCAACACACCAAATAGGTGCACTAGTTCGGCGAAGAGATAGTGAAATACAGGTGGTATGAATATGTATGAGCAGTAGCAACGGTGCCAGAAAATAGCTTGCTGGCGTGTAGTTGTTGGTGGTAGTATTGCAGCAGTAGTAACACAGTAAAACAGTAAACAAGCAGTAGTAACTCAGCAGTATTTAGGAACAAGGCCTAGGGAATAGACTTTCACTAGTGGACACTCTCAACATTGATCACATAACAGAATAGATAAATGCATACTCTACACTTTTGTTGGATGATGAACACATTGCGTAGGATTACACGAACCCTCAATGCCGGAGTTAACAAGCTCCACAATAATGCTCATGTTTAAGTAACCTTAAGTGTAAGATAGATCAAAAGACTAAACCAAGTACTAGCATAGCATGCTGATGGCGTGTAACTCACACGTTCGTTGGGAACCCCAAGAGGAAGGTATGATGCGCACAGTAGCAAGTTTTCCCTCAGAAAGAAACCAAGGTTTAATCGAACCAGAGGAGCCAAGAAGCACGTTGAAGGTTGATGGTCGCGAAATGTGATGCGGCGCAACACCAGGGATTCCGGCGCCAACTAGGAACCTGCACAACACAACCAAAGTATTTGCCCCAACGAAACAGTGAGGTTGTCAATCTCACCGGCTTGCTGTAACAAAGGATTAAACGTATCGAGTGGAAGATGTTTGCAAAGAAAACAGTAAAACAAGTAGATTGTATGCTATGTAAAGAATAGGACCGGGGTCCACAGTTCACTAGAGGTGTCTCTCCCATAAGATAAAAGCATGTTGGGTGAACAAATTACAGGGGCAATTGACAAATAGAGAAAGGCATAACAATGCATATACATGACATGGTAAATATAGTGAGATTTAATTGGGCATTACGACAAAGAACATAGACCGCCATCCAACTGCATCTATGCCTAAAAAGTCCACCTTCAGGTTATCGTCCGAACCCCCTCCAGTATTAAGTTGCAAAGCAACAGACAATTGCATTAAGTATTGTGCGTAATGTAATCAATAACTACATCCTTAGACATAGCATCAATGTTTTATCCCTAGTGGCAACAAGCACATCACAACCTTAGAACTTTCTGTCACTGTCCCAGGTATCAATGAAGGCATGAACCCACTATCGAGCATAATTACTCCCTCTTGGAGTTAAGAGTAAAAACTTGGCCAGAGCCTCTACTAATAACGGAGAGCATGCAAGATCATAAACAACACATGAACAATAGGTTGATAATCACCATAATCATAGTACTCTCTATCCATCGGATCCCGACAAACACAACATATAGTATTACAGATAGATGATCTTGATCATGTTAGGCAGCTCACAAGATCCAACAATGAAGCACAACAAGGAGAAGACGACCATCTAGCTACTGCTATGGACCCATGGTCCAGGGGTGAACTACTCACTCATCACTCCTGAGGCGATCATGGCGATGAAGAGTCCTCCGGGAGATGAATCCCCTCCTCCGCAGGTGCCGGAGGCGATCTCCGTAATCCCCCGAGATGGGATTCGCGGCGGCGGCGTCTCTGTAAGGTTTTCCGTATCGTGGCTCTCGGTACTGGGGGTTTCGCGACGGGAGCTTTAAGTAGGCGGAAGGTCAACGCGAGGGGCCACACGAGGGGCCCAGGTCGGCGCGGCCAGGGCCCGGGGCCGCGCCGGCCACCCTCCTGGCCGCCTCGTGGCCCCACTTCGTTAGGTCTTCGGTCTTCTGGAAGCTTCGTGCAAAATAGGACCCCGGGCGAAAGTTTCGTCCAATTCCGAGAATATTTCTTTACTAGGATTTCTGAAACCAAAACAGCAGAAAACAGCAACTGGCTCTTCGGCATCTTGTTAATAGGTTAAAAATGCATAAATATGACATATAATGTGCATAAAACATGTAGGTATCATCAATAAAGTAGCATGGAACATAAGAAATTATCGATACGTTGGAGACGTATCAGCATCCCTGCTTAGTTCTGCTCGTCCCGAGCAGGTAAAACGATAACAAAGATAATTTCTGAAGTGACATGCCATCATAATCTTGATCATACTATTTGTAAACATATGTAATGAATGCAGCGATCAAAGCAAAGGTAATGACATGAGTAAACAATGAATCATATAGCAAAGACTTTTCATGAATAGTACTTCAAGACAAGCATCAATAAGTCTTGCATAAGAGTTAACTCATAAAGCAATAAATCAAAGTAAAGGTGTTGAAGCAACACATAAGAAGATTAAGTTTCAGCGGTTGCTTTCAACTTGTAACATGTATATCTCATGGATATTGTCAACATAAAGTAATATAACAAGTGCAATATGCAAGTATGTAGGAATCAATGCACAGTTCACACAAGTGTTTGCTTCTTAAGGTGGAAGGAGATAGGTAAACTGACTCAACAATAAAAGTAAAAGAATGGTCCTTCAAAGAGGAAAGCATCGATTGCTGTATTTGTGCTAGAGCTTTTATTTTGAAAACATGAAACAATTTTGTCAACGGTAGTAATAAAGCATATGAGTTATGAAAATTATATCTTACAAGTTGCAAGCCTCACGCATAGTATACTAATAGTGCCCGCACCTCGTCCTACTTAACTTGGACTACCGGATCTTTGCATGCCATGTTTCAACCAAGTGTCACAAAGGGGTACCTCCATGCCGCCTGTACAAAGGTCCAAGGAGAATGCTCGCATTTCGGATTTCTCGCTTTTGATTATTCTCAACTTAGACATCCATACCGGGACAACATGGACAACAGATAATGGACTCCTCTTTAATGCATAAGCATGTAGCAAAGTTATTATTCTCATATGAGATTGAGGATATATGTCCAAAACTGAAACTTCCACCATGATTCATGGCTTTAGTTAGCGGCCCAATGTTCTTCTCTAACAATTTTGCATGCTCCAACCACTAAAATGATAGACCTTCAGACAAGACGGACATGCATAGCAACTCACATGATATTCAACAATAGTTGATGGCGTTCCCCAGAAACATGGTTATCGCACAACAAGCAACTTAATAAAATATAAAGTGCATAAGTACATATTCAATACTACGATAGTTTTTAAGGCTATTTTGTCCCATGAGCTATATATTGCAAAGGTGAATGATGGAATTTTAAAGGTAGCACTCAAGCAATTTACTTTGGAATGGCGGGTAAATACCATGTAGTAGGTAGGTATGGTGGACACAAATGGCATAGTGGTTGGCTCAAGGATTTTGGATGCATGAGAAGTATTCCCTCTCGATACAAGGTTTAGGCTAGCAAGGTTATTTGAAGCAAACTCAAGGATGAACAAGTGCAGCAAGACTCACATAAAAGACATATTGTAAACATTATAAGACTCTACACTGTCTTCTTCCTTGTTGTTCAAAACTCAATACTAGATATTATCTAGACCTTAGAGAAACCAAATATGCAAATCAAATTTTAGCAAGCTCTATGTATTTCTTCATTAATGGGTGCAAAGCATATGATGCAAGAGCTTAAACATGAGCACAACAATTGCCAAGTATCACATTATCCAAGACATTTTTAGAATTACTACATGTAGCATTTTCCAATTCCAACCATATAACAAATTAACGAAGAAGAAACTTCGCCTTGAACATTATGAGTAAAGCCTAAGGACACATGTGTCCATATGCAACAGCGAGCGTGTCTCTCTCCCACAAAGTGAATGCTAGGATCCATCTTATTCAAACAAAAACAAAAACGAAAACAAACCGACGCTCCAAGTAAAGAACACCAGATGTGACTGAATAAAAATATAGTTTCAGGGGAGGAACCTGATGATGTTGTCGATGAAGAAGGGGATGCCTTGGGCATCCCCAAGCTTAGACGCTTGAGTCTTCTTAAAATATGCAGGGATGAACCACGGGGCATCCCCAAGCTTAGAGCTTTCACTCCTCTTGATCATAGTATATCATTCTCCTCTCTTGACCCTTGAAAACTTCCTTCACACCAAACTTCAAGCAAACTCATTAGAGGGTTAGTGCATCATTAATAATTCACACATTCAGAGGTGACACAATCATTCTTTTCACTTCTGGACATTGCATAATGCTACTGGACATTAATGGATCAAAGAAATAAATCCAACATAGCAAAAGAGGCAATGCGAAATAAAAGGCAGAATCTGTCAAAAACAGAACAGTCCGTAAAGACGAATTTATAAATGGCACCAGACTTACTCAAATGGAAAAACTCAAAACTAATGAAAGTTGCGTACATATCTGAGGATCACGCTCGTAAATTGGCAGATTTTTTCGAATTTTCTACAGGGAATTATGCCCAGATTCGTGACAGACAGCAATGCTGTTTCTGCGCAGCGATCCCAAATATAACATCAACTTTGACATAGAAACTTTACTTGGCACAAAAACATGATAAGGAGAGGTTGCTACAGTAGTAAACAACTTCCAAGACTCAACAAAACAAAAATTGCTGTAGTAAAATAAACACATGGGTTATCTCCCAAGAAGTTCTTTCTTTATAGCCATTAAGATGGGCTCAACAATAAGAGTTGATGCAAAAGAGAGCATCAAGAAGCAAATTCAAAACACATTTAAGCCTAACCCACTTCCTATGAAAAGGAATCTTGTACACAAATAGATTCATGAAGAACAAAGTGGCAAGCATAGAAAAGCAACACAAGTGCAATTTCAAGATTCTCAACATAAAGAGGGGAAACTTAATATTATTAAGATGCATATAACCATGTTTCCCTCTCTCATAATAACTTTCAGTAGCATCATGAACAAACTCAACAATATAACTATCACATACAACATTCTTGTCATGAGCTACATGCATAAAATTATTACTCTCCACATAAGCATAATCAATTTTATTAGTTGTAGTGGGAGCAAATTCAATAAAATAGCTATCATTATTATTCTCATCACCATAATCATCATACATAGGAGGCATATTGTAATCATAATTAATTTTCTCCTCAATAGTAGGTGGACTAAAAATATCATATTCATCATTGCAAGCATCATATATAGGAGGTAAAGTATCATCAAAGTAAATTTTCTCCTCCATGCTTGGGGGACTAAAAATATCACAACCAGCTTCCCCAAGCTTAAATTCTTCCATAGCTTTAGCAATAATGGTGTTCAAAGAGTTCATGCTAATAACATTGCTACAACTATTTTGCAAACAAAGTTCCATGGGTTTTTTAATTTTCTCTTCAAACACATCATGTCCTAATTCAAGATAAAGTTCATAAAGATCTCTAATTTTTTTGTTGTTTTCCATTAAGCTTAACTAGTGAAAATAAAAACAAGTACAGGGCTAGACATGATAACAAAATAAATTAAATGCAAGTAACTAATTTTTTTGTGTTTTTGATATAGAGAGCAAGACAGTAAATAAAGTAAAACTAGCAACTAATTTTTTTTTGTGTTTTGTTTAGGTGCAGCAAACAAGGTAGTAAATAAAATAAAGCAAGACAAAAACAAAGTAAAGAGATTGAGAAGTGGAGACTCCCCTTGCAGCGTGTCTTGATCTCCCCGGCAACGGCGCCAGAAAAGAGCTGTTGCGTGGGAGGCAATTCTCTGTGGTGTAAATTTTCTTTCGTCCCCGGCAACGGCGCCAGAAAAGAGCTTGATGGCGTGTAACTCACACGTTCGTTGGGAACCCCAAGAGGAAGGTATGATGCGCACAGTAGCAAGTTTTCCCTCAGAAAGAAACCAAGGTTTAATCGAACCAGAGGAGCCAAGAAGCACGTTGAAGGTTGATGGTCGCGAAATGTGATGCGGCGCAACACCAGGGATTCCGGCGCCAACTAGGAACCTGCACAACACAACCAAAGTACTTTGCCCCAACGAAACAGGAGGTTGTCAATCTCACCGGCTTGCTGTAACAAAGGATTAAACGTATCGAGTGGAAGATGTTTGCAAAGAAAACAGTAAAACAAGTAGATTGTATGCTATGTAAAGAATAGGACCGGGGTCCACAGTTCACTAGAGGTGTCTCTCCCATAAGATAAAAGCATGTTGGGTGAACAAATTACAGTCGGGCAATTGACAAATAGAGAAAGGCATAACAATGCATATACATGACATGGTAAATATAGTGAGATTTAATTGGGCATTACGACAAAGAACATAGACCGCCATCCAACTGCATCTATGCCTAAAAAGTCCACCTTCAGGTTATCGTCCGAACCCCCTCCAGTATTAAGTTGCAAAGCAACAGACAATTGCATTAAGTATTGTGCGTAATGTAATCAATAACTACATCCTTAGACATAGCATCAATGTTTTATCCCTAGTGGCAACAGCACATCACAACCTTAGAACTTTCTGTCACTGTCCCAGGTATCAATGAAGGCATGAACCCACTATCGAGCATAATTACTCCCTCTTGGAGTTAAGAGTAAAAACTTGGCCAGAGCCTCTACTAATAACGGAGAGCATGCAAGATCATAAACAACACATGAACAATAGATTGATAATCACCATAATCATAGTACTCTCTATCCATCGGATCCCGACAAACACAACATATAGTATTACAGATAGATGATCTTGATCATGTTAGGCAGCTCACAAGATCCAACAATGAAGCACAACAAGGAGAAGACGACCATCTAGCTACTGCTATGGACCCATGGTCCAGGGGTGAACTACTCACTCATCACTCCGGAGGCGATCATGGCGATGAAGAGTCCTCCGGGAGATGAATCCCCTCTCCGGCAGGGTGCCGGAGGCGATCTCCATAATCCCCCGAGATGGGATTCGCGGCGGCGGCGTCTCTGTAAGGTTTTCCGTATCGTGGCCTCGGCACTGGGGGTTTCGCGACGGGAGCTTTAAGTAGGCGGAAGGTCAACGCGGGGCCACACGAGGGGCCCAGGGGGCAGGTCGGCGCGGCCAGGGCCTGGGCCGCGCCGGCCACCCTCCTGGCCGCCTCGTGGCCCCACTTCGTTAGGTCTTCGGTCTTCTGGAAGCTTCGTGCAAAAATAGGACCCCGGGCGAAAGTTTCGTCCAATTCCGAGAATATTTCTTTACTAGGATTTCTGAAACCAAAAACAGCAGAAAACAGCAACTGGCTCTTCGGCATCTTGTTAATAGGTTAGTTCCGGAAAATGCATAAATATGACATATAATGTGCATAAAACATGTAGGTATCATCAATAAAGTAGCATGGAACATAAGAAATTATCGATACGTTGGAGACGTATCACATGCACACTGTCACCTTCATGCATATGTAGGAGGAATAGATCACATCAATATTATCATAGCAATAGTTAACTTCGCAATCTACAAGAGATCATGATCATAGCATAAACCAAGTACTAACACGGTGCACACACTGTCACCTTTACACACGTGCAGGAGGAATAAAACTACTTTAATAACACATCACTAGAGTAGCACATAGATAAATTGTGATACAAACACATTGCAATCATCAAGAGATATAAATAAGCACTTCACTACGCTCTTCAACAATGAATAAGTACTTCGTGAAATATAGCCTAAGAGACCCACACGGTGCACACACTGTCACCTTTACACACGTGGGACAAGGAGTCTCCGGAGATCACATAAGTAAAACCCACTTGACTAGCATAATGACATCTAGATTACAAGCATCATCATATGAATCTCAATCATGTAAGGCAGCTCATGAGATTATTGTATTGAACTACATAGGAGAGAGATGAACCACATAGCTACCGGTACAGCCCCGAGCCTCGATGGAGAACTACTCCCTCTTCATGGGAGCAGCAGTGATGAAGATGGCGGTGGAGATGGCAGCGGTGTCGATGGAGAAGCCTTCCGGGGGCACTTCCCCGTCCGGCAGGTGCCGGAACAGAGACTCCTGTCCCCCATCTTGGCTTCGCGACGGCGGCGGCTCGGGAACTTTTCTCGTATCGTGGCTCTCCTCGTAAGGGTTTTCGATGGGGCTTTATATAGGCGAAGAGGCGGCGCAGGAGGGTCGAAGGGGCGACCACACCATAGGGTGGCGCGGGCCCAGCCCTGGCCGCGCCACCCTATCATCTCGGCCCACAGGCCCCTCCGGCGGCTCTCGGTGTTCTCGGATGCTTCCGGCAAAATAGGAACCTGGCGTTGATTTCGTCCAATTCCGAGAATATTTCGTTACTAGGATTTCTGAAACCAAAAACAGCAGAAAACAGGAACTGGCACTGGCATCTTGTTAATAGGTTAGTTCCAAAATGCACGAATATGACATAAAGTGTGCATAAAACATGTAGATAACATCAATAATGTGGCATGGAACATAAGAAATTATCGATACGTTGGAGACGTATCAGCAGCCCGTGGCCCCTCCGACTCCCTCTCTTCGCCTATTTAAGCCTCTCTGACCTAAAAACACCGACGGAGAACCACGATACGGAGAAAACCTTCCAGAGCCGCCGCCATCGCGAAATCAAGATTCGGGGGACAGAAGCCCGCCGCGGACGGGGAATTGCCCCCGGAGTCATCTCCACCGCCGTCTCCACCGCCATCTTCACCGCCATCGCTGTCTCCATGATGAGGAGGGAGTAATTCACCCCCGGGGCTGAGGGCTCCGCTGTAGCTATGTGGTTCATCTCTCTCTTTATGTGATCTAGTTGAATATCGTCTATGTGCTACTCTAGTGATGTTATTAAAGTACTCTATTCCTCCTCCACGTGTGTAATGGTGATAGTGTGTGCACCGTGTGAGTACTTGGCGTAGGCTATGATTATGATCTCTTGTAGATTATGAAGTTAATTATTGCTATGATGGTATTGATGTGTATTATTCCTCCTACATATGCATGATGGTGATAGTGTGCATGCTATGTTAGTTCTTGGTGTAATTATGTTGATCTATCTTGCACTCTAAGGTTATTTAAATATGAACATTGCATTGTGGAGCTTGTTAACTCCGGCATTGAGGGTTCGTGTAATCCTACGCAATGCGTTCATCATCCAACAAAAGAGTGTAGAGTAGTCCTATTATGTGATCATTGTTGAGAGTGTCCACTAGTGAAAGCAGGATCCCTAGGCCTTGCTTCCAAGCATCGAATCTCCGTTTGTTTACTGTTTTGTTGCATGTTTACTCGCTGCCATATTTTATTCAGATTGCTATTACCACTCATATACATCCATATTACTTGTATTTCACTATCTCTTCGCCGAACTAGTACACCTATACACCTGACAAGTGTATTTGGTGAGTTGGGGACACAAGAGACTTCTTGCTTTGTTATTGCAGGGTTGCTTGAGAGGGATATCTTTGACCTCTTCCTCCCTGAGTTCGATAAACCTTGGGTAATCCACTTAAGGGAAACTTGCTACTGTTCTACAAACCTCTGCTCTTGAGGCCCAACACTGTCTACAAGAATAGAAGCACCCGTAGACATCAAGCACTTTTCTGGCGCCGTTGCCGGGGAGGAAAGGTAAAAGGCACTAATACTCCGGTTCCAGGTAACAGTACTTTTCTGGCGCCATTGTGTGTGTGCTCGAAGCTATTTCCTTTAGACTCTGCAATTACGACATTTTGTTTCTTGTTTACACTAGTTAGGCATAATGGACAACAAAGAGCTTTTTATTCTATTTCCTGATTTAAGACATGGATGGTTTGATGCGAAAATTAAAAAACCTATGGAACCTTATTTACATGATAGTAGCAATGTTATTAGTATGAATGCAATTACTGCTAATGCTATGAAGAAGTCTAAGCTTGGGGAAGCTAGTTTACATAAAAATAATCTTTTTAGCTCCTCCGCTTTGGAAGAAATATTTTGCTCTGATAATGCTTTATCTCCCATATGCGATAACTCTAATGATGCTTCTGATATTTTAAATCCACCTGCTGAAAGTATTCCGTATAAAATACCTATGGAAATTATTGAACGTGTTATGGATAACCGCTATGAAGGGGATGGAACTGTCCATCCTAGGAATCATTTACTGTTTTTGCATGAATTATGCGGGTTATTCAAGTGTGCAGGTATTTCAATGGATGAAGTTAGAAAGAAATTATTTGTTATATCGCTATCTGGTGAAGCGGCGCATTGGTATAAACTATTGAAGGACGGGCGCTCTCTTGATTGGAAGGATATTGTGCCTCTATTTTATTCCAAGTTCTATCCTCCAAGTGAAATTCACAAAGATCGAAACCATATATATAATTTTTGGCCTCATGATGGAGAGAGTATTGCCCAAGCATGGGAGAGATTGAAGACTTTAATGCTCAAATGCCCCAATCATGAGCTTCCAGGTAATATCATCATTGATAATTTCTATGCAAGACTTTCTTTTCAAGATAAGACCTTGCTGGATACTACTTGTTCTGGATCATTCACGAGCAATAAAGAAGAGTTTAAAAGGGACCTTCTTGATCGGATTAAGGAGAACGCTGAAGATTGGGAGAACGACAAAGGTAAAGAGTCAGGTATAAACTATGATTATGAATGCATTGAAACTTTTATGAATACTGATAAATTTCGAAATATGAGTGCTACTTATGGTCTTGACTCTCAAGTTGCTGCAAATCTTTATAAAGCCTTTGCTTCTCATTTAGAATTGCCTAAAAAGAATTTTGATAAGTATCATGAACCTTTTAAAGAGGCTTGCATGAAGAATGACATTGTTGTTAATGATTGCAATAAGCATGCTCAAACTCCTAAGAATGCTATTTCCTATAAGCATGTTAATTTTTGTGGAATACATAGACCTTGTGGAATTAATCAAATAGAAGATGAATATTGTATCCATCACAGAAATGAAAAAACTAGAAAGTGGTCTAGAGCTCTAGATGATCTTGGAGAAAAAGTGTGTGCCCTCTATCCTTTTATTTGTGAACTTTGCCATAGAGTTGGTCATTTTAATTTTCAATGTTCCTCCAATGATAATTCAAACCCCATGAGTGCTGCAAATTTGTATTGTGATGATGAAATTATTCCTAATCAGCATGATGAACTTACCTTATTTTTGAAGTGTGAAGAGTTATCAAGAAAAATTTCTTTGTTAAATATTAACGATCTTGATATTGATGATGTCCTGCATGGTTGTCTTTCTTACTGCATTAATAATTGCCATACAAATACTTACATACAAAATATTTTAGAAGATGACACCTTGCCAAAATATGATAGGACCGCTGTGTGTTTTCAATTAATTAATGAAAAGGAGGGATCCTCCCAAGTTTCTTCTATTGTTTCTAAAAGTAAATCAGGTTATGCGGACAAGCCACCCTTCAAGCCTCTTCCTCCTAAAGAAGGGAATGAGGAGAAGGAAGAGAAGAAGAAGAAGAAGAAGAAGAAGAAGGAACGAAGAAGAAGAAGAAGAAGGAGAATAAAAAGAAAGAGGTAACGGCGTATCCCCGCGTGAACGAGATAACGCTAGGTAACCGTAAGTATGTTGCTCCTAATGATTATTATGATAATGAATCTGAGTACGATGATCTTCCTATACCCTTTACCCATATTAGTGATCATGATTTGGATGAGCACGCTGCCTTTGATATTGAAAATCTCTTTGGTACTGATTATGAAATTAATGATGATAGCATTATTCATGTCCCCTTAAACGATGATATTGAAAGCTCTAAGCTTGGGGATGTTGTGCTTGAAGATCCTGTATTTGAGACATCTACTTTTAGTGAAAATGATGATATTACATATTCAGGTTTAGATAATTGCTATAGAGATGTATATGACACATGTTACAATTATCCTTATGAAACTTGTCATAGTTATGATGGGCTTGCCAAAAACAATTCTTTTAATATGCAACTTGTTTACCATGTTCAAATTCTTGATAATAATCTTGCTCCAATTACTATTAATGAGAATAACTCTTCTTATGCCAAAATTAATGATACTTCTATGCATATGAACCATGATAAGAATGTTTTAAGTGACGGGTATATTGTGGATTTCATCAATGATGCTACTGAAAGTTATTATGAGAGAGGGAAATATGGTTATATGCATCTTAATAATATTAAGTTTCCCCTCTTTATGTTGAGAATCTTTAAGTTACTCGTGTTTTATCCTCTTATGCTTGCCACTTTGCTCTTCATGAATTCATTTGTGTATAAGATTCTTTTGCATAGGAAGCATGTTAGGCTCAAATGTGTTTTGAATTGCCTCTTGAAGCTCTCTTTTGCTTCAAATACTATTTCTTGCGGGTGCATCACCAAAATTGCTGAGCCCATCTTAATGGCTATAAAGAAAGAACTTCTTGGGAGATAACCCATGTGTTATTTTGCTACAGTACTTTGTTTTATATTTGTTCTTGGAAGTTGTTTACTACTGTAGCAACCTCTCCTTATCATGTTTTTGTGCCAAGTAAAGTTTCTATGTCAAAGTTGATGTTATATTTGGGATCGCTGCGCAGAAACAGCATTGCTGTCTGTCACGAATCTGGGCACAGTTTTCTGTAGAAAATTCGAAAAAATCTGCCAATTTACGAGCGTGATCCTCAGATATGTACGCAACTTTCATTAGTTTTGAGTTTTTCCATTTGAGCAAGTCTGGTGCCAGATTTAAATTCGTCTTTACGGACTGTTCTGTTTTTGACAGATTCTGCCTTTTATTTCGCATTGCCTCTTTTGCTATGTTGGATTCATTTCTTTGATCCATTAATGTCCAGTAGCTTTATGCAATGTCCAGAAGTGAAAAGAATGTTTGTGTCACCTCTGAACATGTGAATTTTTGATTATGCACTAACCCTCTAATGAGTTTGCTTGAAGTTTGGTGTGAAGGAAGTTTTCAAGGGTCAAGAGAGGAGTATGATATACTATGATCAAGAGGAGTGAAAGCTCTAAGCTTGGGGATGCCCCCGTGGTTCATCCCTGCATATTTTAAGAAGACTCAAGCGTCTAAGCTTGGGGATGCCCAAGGCATCCCCTTCTTCATCGACAACTTATCAGGTTCTTCTCTTGAAACTATATTTTTATTCGGTCACATCTTATGTACTTTACTTGGAGCGTCTGTATGCTTTTGTTTTTGTTTTTGTTTGAATAAATGATTGTTTGGGAGAGAGACACGCTCCGCTGGTTCGTATGAACACATGTGTTCTTAGCTTTTAATTTTCATGGCGAAGGTTGAAACTGCTTCGTTAATTGTTATATGGTTGGAAACGGGAAATGCTACATGTAGTAATTGGTGTAATGTCTTGAATAATGTGATACTTGGCAATTGTTGTGCTCATATAGATCTTGTTTAAGCTCTTGCATCATGTACCTTGTACCCATTAATGAATAATTACATAGAGCTTGTTAAAATTTGGTTTGCATGATTGGTCTCTCTAAGTCTAGATATTTTCTGGTTGAGGTGTTTGAACAACAAGGAGACGATGTAAAGTCTTATAATGCTTACAATATGTTTATATGTGAGTCTTGCTGCACCATTTCATACTTGAGTTTGCTTCAAATAACCTTGCTAGCCTAAACCTTGTATCGAGAGGGAATACTTCTCATGCATCCAAATACTTGAGCCAATATTCATGCCATTTGTGTCCACCATACCTACCTACTACATGGTATTTCTCCGCCATTCCAAAGTAAATTGCTTGAGTGCTACCTTTAAATAATTCAAAATGCTTCTCAATTTGTGTTAATGTTTCATAGCTCATGAGGAAGTATGTGGTGTTTAGCTTTCAACCTTGTCATTTACTTTTGACGGACTTTCACCAATGGACTAGTGGCTTCATCCGCTTATCCAATAATTTTGCAAAAAGAGCTGGCAATGGGATTCCCAGTCCCGAATTAATTAATTTAAATAGACACTCCTCCATGGTTTGTGATTGTTGGACGGCACCCGAGGATTCGGTTAGCCATGGCTTGTGTAAGCAAAGGTTGGGGGGAGTGTCATCATCATAATAAAACTTAAATAAAAAGGCACTCCTTCATGGTATGTGATTGTTGGCAGGCACCCGAGGATTCGGTTAGCCATGGTTTGTGAAAGAAAGGTTGGAAGGAGTGCCACCCAAAAATAAATAAAATGGGAGCCGCTCTTGTGAGTCCGGTTGATGAGGTAGTTAGTGTGCCCACTACCATTCGTTGACAACAACAAACACCTCTCAAAACTTTACTTTTATGCTCTCTATATGTTTTCAAAATCAAAGCTCTAGCACAAATATAGCAATCGATGCTTTCCTCTTTGAAGGACCATTCTTTTACTTTATTGTTGAGTCAGTTTACCTATTCTTTCTATCTTAGAAGCAAACACTTGTGTGAACTGTGTGCATTGATTCTTACATGTTTACCTATTGCACTTGTTATATTACTTTGTGTTGACAATTATCCACGAGATATACATGTTAAAGTTGAAAGCAACCGCTGAAACTTATATCTTCCTTTGTGTTGTTTCAAAGCTTTCTACTAAGAATTTATTGCTTATGAGTTAACTCTTATGCAAGACTCATTGATGCTTGTCTTGAAAGTATTATTCATGAAAAGTCTTTGTTATATGATTCATTTGTTTACTCATTATCTTCATCATTGCTTCGAATCTCTGCATTTATCTCATGTGCTTTACAATAGTATGATCAAGGTTATGATGGCATGTCACTTAAGAAATTATCATTGTTATCGTTTTACCTACTCGAGGGCGAGTAGGAACTAAGCTTGGGGATGCTTGATACGTCTCAAACGTATCTATAATTTCTTATGTTCCATGCCACTTTATTGATGATATCTACATGTTTTATACACATTATATGTCATTATTATGCGTTTTCCGGAACTAACCTATTGACGAGATGCCGAAGTGCCTCCTGTTTCTGCTGTTTTTGTTTTCAGAAATCCTAGTAACGAAATATTCTCAATCGGACGAAATCACCGCCCAGTTCCTATTTTTCCGGAAGCTTCCAGAGCACCGGAGAGGGACGAGAGGGGAGCCGGGGGGCCCCACACCACACCCCGGCGCGGGGGGGCGCGCCCCCTAGGGTGTGGGCAGCCCGTGGCCCCTCCGACTCCCTCTCTTCGCCTATTTAAGCCTCTCTGACCTAAAAACACCGACGGAGAACCACGATACGGAGAAAACCTTCCAGAGCGCGCCATCGTGAAATCAAGATTCGGGGGACAGAAGTCTCTGTTCCGGCACCCGCCGGACGGGGAATTGCCCCCGGAGTCATCTCCACCGCCGTCTCCACCGCCATCTTCACCGCCATCGCTGTCTCCATGATGAGGAGGGAGTAATTCACCCCCGGGGCTGAGGGCTCTACCGTAGCTATGTGGTTCATCTCTCTCTTTATGTGATCTAGTTGAATATCGTCTATGTGCTACTCTAGTGATGTTATTAAAGTACTCTATTCCTCCTCCACGTGTGTAATGGTGATAGTGTGTGCACCGTGTGAGTACTTGGCGTAGGCTATGATTATGATCTCTTGATGTCTATCCTTTCCTGTAGACAGTGTTGGGCCTCCAAGTGCAGAGGTTTGTAGAACAGCAGCAAGTTTTCCCTTAAGTGGATCACCCAAGGTTTATCGAACTCAGGGAGGAAGAGGTCAAAGATATCCCTCTCATGCAACCCTGCAACCACAAAGCAAGAAGTCTCTTGTGTCCCCAACACACCAAATAGGTGCACTAGTTCGGCGAAGAGATAGTGAAATACAGGTGGTATGAATATATATAAGCAGTAGCAATGATGCCAGAAAAATAGCTTGATGGCGTGTAGTTGATGGTGGTAGTATTGCAGTACAGCATAGCAGTATTTAGGAACAAGGCCTAGGGATTACACTTTCACTAGTGGACACTCTCAACATTGATCACATAACAGAATAGATAAATGCATACTCTACACTTTTGTTGGATGATGAACACATTGCGTAGGATTACACGAACCCTCAATGCCGGAGTTAACAAGCTCCACAATAATGCTCATGTTTAAGTAACCTTAAGTGTAAGATAGATCAAAACGACTAAACCAAGTACTAGCATAGCATGCACACTGTCACCTTCATGCATATGTAGGAGGAATAGATCACATCAATATTATCATAGCAATAGTTAACTTCGCAATCTACAAGAGATCATGATCATAGCATAAACCAAGTACTAACACGGTGCACGCACTGTCACCTTTGCACACATGCAGGAGGAATAAAACTACTTTAATAACTTTGCTAGAGTAGCACATAGATAGTAGTGATACAAAACTCATATGAATCTCAATCATGTAAAGCAGCTCATGAGATCATTGTATTGAGGTACATAGGAGAGAGATTAACCACATAGCTACCGGTACAGCCCCGAGCCTCGATGGAGAACTACTCCCTCCTCATGGGAGCAGCAGCGGTGATGAAGATGGCGGTGGAGATGGCAGCGGTGTCGATGGAGGAGCCTTCCGGGGGCACTTCCCCGCTCCGGCAGGGTGCCGGAACAGAGACTCCTGTCCCCCAGATCTTGGCTTCGCGATGACGGCGGCTCTGGAACTTTTCTCGTATCGTGGCTCCCTCCGTAAGGGTTTTCGATGCAGGGGCTTTATATAGGCGAAGAGGCGGCGCAGAGGGTCACGAGGCGATGACACCATAGGGTGGCGCGGCCAGGGCCTGGGCCGCGCCACCATGTCATCTGGGCCCACCAGGCCCCCCTCTGGCGGCTCGGGGTGTTCTGGAAGCTTCGTGGAAAAATAGGAACCTGGGCGTTGATTTCGTCCAATTCCGAGAATATTTCGTTACTAGGATTTCTGAAACCAAAAACAGCAGAAAACAGGAACTGGCACTTCGGCATCTTGTTAATAGGTTAGTTCCAAAATGCACGAATATGACATAAAGTGTGCATAAAACATGTAGGTATCATCAATAAAGTAGCATGGAACATAAGAAATTATCGATACGTTGGAGACGTATCAGCATCCCCAAGCTTAGTTCTGCTCGTCCCGAGCAGGTAAAACGATAACAAAGATAATTTCTTAAGTGACATGCTATCATAACCTTGATCATACTATTGTAAGCATATGAGATGAATGCAGCGATCAAAACAATGGTAATGACATGAGTAAACAACTGAATCATAAAGCAAAGACTTTTCATGAATAGTACTTCAAGACAAGCATCAATAAGTCTTGCATAAGAGTTAACTCATAAAGCAATAAATCAAAGTAAAGGTGTTGAAGCAACACATAAGAAGATTAAGTTTCAGCGGTTGCTTTCAACTTATAACATGTATATCTCATGGATATTGTCAACATAAAGTAATATAACAAGTGCAATATGCAAATATGTAGGAATCAATGCACAGTTCACACAAGTGTTTGCTTCTTAAGGTGGAAGGAGATAGGTAAACTGACTCAACAATAAAAGTAAAAGAATGGTCCTTCAAGAGGAAAGCATCGATTGCTGTATTTGTGCTAGAGCTTTTATTTTGAAAACATGAAACAATTTTGTCAACGGTAGTAATAAAGCATATGAGTTATGAAAATTATATCTTACAAGTTGCAAGCCTCATGCATAGTATACTAATAGTGCCCGCACCTCGTCCTACTTAGCTTGGACTACCGGATCTTTGCATGCCATGTTTCAACCAAGTGTCACAAAGGGGTACCTCCATGCCGCCTGTACAAAGGTCTAAGGAGAATGCTCGCATTTCGGATTTCTCGCTTTTGATTATTCTCAACTTAGACATCCATACCGGGACAACATGGACAACAGATAATGGACTCCTCTTAAATGCATAAGCATGTAGCAAAGTTATTATTCTCATATGAGATTGAGGATATATGTCCAAAACTGAAACTTCAACCATGATTCATGGCTTTAGTTAGCGGCCCAATGTTCTTCTCTAACAATTTTGCATGCTCCAACCACTAAAATGATAGACCTTCAGACAAGACGGACATGCATAGCAACTCACATGATATTCAACAATAGTTGATGGCGTTCCCCAGAAGCATGGTTATCGCACAACAAGCAACTTAATAAAATATAAAGTGCATAAGTACATATTCAATACTACGATAGTTTTTAAGGCTATTTTGTCCCATGAGCTATATATTGCATAGGTGGATGATGGAATTTAAAGGTAGCACTCAAGCAATTTACTTTGGAATGGCGGGTAAATACCATGTAGTAGGTAGGTATGGTGGACACAAATGGCATAGTAGTTGGCTCAAGGATTTTGGATGCATGAGAAGTATTCCCTCTCGATACAAGGTTTAGGCTAGCAAGGTTATTTGAAGCAAACTCAAGGATGAACAAGTGCAGCAAGACTCACATAAAAGACATATTGTAAACATTATAAGACTCTACACCGTCTTCCTTGTTGTTCAAAACTCAATACTAGATATTATCTAGACCTTAGAGAAACCAAATATGCAAATCAAATTTTAGCAAGCTCTATGTATTTCTTCATTAATGGGTGCAAAGCATATGATGCAAGAGCTTAAACATGAGCACAACAATTGCCAAGTATCACATTATCCAAGACATTTTTAGAATTACTACATGTAGCATTTTCCAATTCCAACCATATAACAAATTAACGAAGAAGAAACTTCGCCTTGAACATTATGAGTAAAGCCTAAGGACACATGTGTCCATATGCAACAGCGGAGCGTGTCTCTCTCCCACAAAGTGAATGCTAGGATCCATCTTATTCAAACAAAAACAAAAACGAAAACAAACCGACGCTCCAAGTAAAGAACACCAGATGTGACTGAATAAAAATATAGTTTCAGGGGAGGAACCTGATGATGTTGTCGATGAAGAAGGGGATGCCTTGGGCATCCCCAAGCTTAGACGCTTGAGTCTTCTTAAAATATGCAGGGATGAACCACGGGGCATCCCCAAGCTTAGAGCTTTCACTCCTCTTGATCTTAGTATATCATTCTCCTCTCTTGACCCTTGAAAACTTCCTTCACACCAAACTTCAAGCAAACTCATTAGAGGGTTAGTGCATCATTAATAATTCACACATTCAGAGGTGACACAATCATTATTTTCACTTCTGGACATTGCATAATGCTACTGGACATTAATGGATCAAAGAAATAAATCCAACATAGCAAAAGAGGCAATGCGAAATAAAAGGCAGAATCTGTCAAAAACAGAACAGTCCGTAAAGACGAATTTATAAATGGCACCAGACTTGCTCAAATGGAAAAACTCAAAACTAATGAAAGTTGCATACATATCTGAGGATCACGCTCGTAAATTGGCAGATTTTTTCGAATTTTCTACAGAGAATTATGCCCAGATTCGTGACAGACAGCAATGCTGTTTCTGTGCAGCGATCCCAAATATAACATCAACTTTGACATAGAAACTTTACTTGGCACAAAAACATGATAAGGAGAGGTTGCTACAGTAGTAAACAACTTCCAAGACTCAATAAAACAAAAAATTGCTGTAGGTAAAAACATGGGTTGTCTCCCATAAGCGCTTTTCTTTAACGCCTTTCAGCTAGGCGCAAAAGTCAAGTAACATCGAGAGTAGAAGCATCAACATCATAGCTTGTTCTAATAATAGAATCAAAAGGCAACTTCATTCTCTTTCTAGGGAAGTGTTCCATACCTTTCTTGAGAGGAAATTGATATTTAATATTACCTTCCCTCATATCAATAACAACACCAACAGTTCGAAGAAAAGGTCTTCCCAACACAATTGGACAAGATGCATTGCATTCGATATCCAAGACAACAAAATCAACGGGGACAAGGTTATTGTTAACCGTAATATGCACATTATCAATCCTCCCCAAAGGTTTCTTTTTAACATTATCGGCAAGATTAACATCCAAATAACAATTCTTTAATGGTGGCAAGTCAAGCATATCATAAATCTTTTTAGGCATAACAGAAATACTTGCACCAAGATCACATAAAGCATTACATTCAAAGTCATTGAATTTCATTTTAATGATGGGCTCCCAACCATCTTCTAACTTTCTAGGAATAGAAGTTTCAAGTTTTAGTTTCTTTCTCTAGCTTTTATGAGAGCATTTGTAATATGTTTTGTAAAGGCTAAATTTATAGCACTAGCATTAGGACTTTTAGCAAGTTTTTGTAAGAACTTTATAACTTCAGAGATGTGGCAATCATCAAAATCTAAATCATTATGAGCTACAGCAATGGGATCATTGTTCCCAAGGTTGGAAAAAATTTCAGCAGTTTTATCACAAGCAGTTTCAGCAGTTTTAGCAATTTCAGGCAGTTTTGTACGCTTTGCACTAGGAGTAGAAACATTGCCAACACCAATTATTTTACCATTGATAGTAGGAGGTGCAGCAACATGTGAAGAATTAGCATTACTAGTGGTGGTAATAGTCCAAACTTTAGCTACATTATTCTCTTTAGCTAGTTTTTCATTTTCTTCTCTATCCCACCTAGCACGCAACTCAGCCATTAATCTTATATTCTCATTAATTCTAACTTGGATGGCATTTGCTGTAGTAGTAATCTTATTATCAAGATCATTATTAGGCATAACTTTCAACTTTAAAAGATTAACATCGGAGGCAAGCCTATCAACTCTAGAAGCGATAGTATCAATTTTATCAAGCTTTTCCTCAACAGATTTGTTAAAAGCAGTTTGTGTACTAATAAATTCTTTAAGCATGGCTTCAAGACCAGAGGGTACACTTCTATTATTGTTGTAAGAATTCCCATAAGAATTACCATAACCATTACCATTAGCAGAAGGATATGGCCTATAGTTATTACCAGAGTTGTTCCTATAAGCATTGTTGTTGAAATTATTATTTTTAATGAAATTCACATCAACATTTTCTTCTTGAGCAACCAATGAAGCTAAAGGAACATTATTTGGATCAACATTAGATCTACCATTCACAAGCATAGACATAATCACATCAATCTTATCACTCAAGGAAGAGGTTTCTTCAACAGAATTTACCTTCTTACCTTGTGGAGCTCTTTCCGTGTGCCATTCAGAGTAATTTATCATCATATCATCAAGAAGTTTTGTAGCCGCCCCCAATGTGATGGACATAAAGGTACCTCCAGCAGCTGAATCCAATAAATTCCGCGAAGAAAAATTTAGTCCTGCATAGAAGGTTTGGATGATCATCCAAGTAGTCAGTCCATGGGTTGGGCAATTCTTTACCAAAGTTTTCATTCTCTCCCAAGCTTGAGCAACATGTTCAGTATCTAATTGTTTAAAATTCATTATGCTACTTCTCAAAGAAATAATTTTAGCGGGAGGATAATATCTACCAATAAAAGCATCCTTGCATTTAGTCCATGAATCAATACTATTCTTAGGCAAAGATAGCAACCAATCTTTAGCTCTTCCTCTTAATGAGAAAGGAAACACTTTCAATTTAATAATATCACCATCTACATCTTTATACTTTTGCATTTCACAAAGTTCAACAAAATTATTGAGATGGGCAGCAGCATCATCAGAACTAGCACCAGAAAATTGTTCTCTCATGACTAGATTTAGTAAAGCAGGTTTAATTTCAAAGAATTCTGCTGTAGTAGCAGGTGGAGCAATAGGTGTGCATAGGAAATCATTATTATTTGCATTTGTGAAGTCACACAACTTAGTATTTTCAGGGTTGGCCATTTTAGCAACAGTAAATAAAGCAAACTAGATAAAGTAAATGCGAGTAACTAATTTTTTGTGTTTTTGATATAGAGAGCAAGACAGAAATAAAGTAAAACTAGCAACTAATTTTTTTGTGTTTTGATTTAGTGCAGCAAACAAAGTAGTAAATAAAATAAAGCAAGACAAAAACAAAGTAAAGAGATTGAGAAGTGGAGACTCCCTTGCAGCGTGTCTTGACCCCGGCAACGGCGCCAGAAAATTAGCTTGATGTCTACGTTCCCCCTCCTTTCCTGTAGACAGTGTTGGGCCTCCAAGTGCAGAGGTTTGTAGAACAGTAAGTTTTCCCTTAAGTGGATCACCCAAGGTTTATCGAACTCAGGGAGGAAGAGGTCAAAGATATCCCTCTCATGCAACCCTGCAACCACAAAGCAAGAAGTCTCTTGTGTCCCCAACACACCAAATAGGTGCACTAGTTCGGCGAAGAGATAGTGAAATACAGGTGGTATGAATATATATAAGCAGTAGCAATGATGCCAGAAAATAGCTTGATGGCGTGTAGTTGATGGTGGTAGTATTGCAGCAGTAGTAACACAGCAGTATTTAGGAACAAGGCCTAGGGATTACACTTTCACTAGTGGACACTCTCAACATTGATCACATAACAAAATAGATAAATGCATACTCTACACTTTTGTTGGATGATGAACACATTGCGTAGGATTACACGAACCCTCAATGCCGGAGTTAACAAGCTCCACAATAATGCTCATGTTTAAGTAACCTTAAGTGTAAGATAGATCAAAACGACTAAACCAAGTACTAGCATAGCATGCACACTGTCACCTTCATGCATATGTAGGAGGAATAGATCACATCAATATTATCATAGCAATAGTTAACTTCGCAATCTACAAGAGATCATGATCATAGCATAAACCAAGTACTAACACGGTGCACGCACTGTCACCTTTGCACACATGCAGGAGGAATAAAACTACTTTAATAACTTTGCTAGAGTAGCACATAGATAGTAGTGATACAAAACTCATATGAATCTCAATCATGTAAAGCAGCTCATGAGATCATTGTATTGAGGTACATAGGAGAGAGATTAACCACATAGCTACCGGTACAGCCCCGAGCCTCGATGGAGAACTACTCCCTCCTCATGGGAGCAGCAGCGGTGATGAAGATGGCGGTGGAGATGGCAGGGTGTCGATGGAGGAGCCTTGGGGCATTCCCCTCCTCCAGGGTGCCGAACAGACTCCGTCCCCCAGATCTTGGCTTCGCGATGACGGCGGCTCGAACTTTTCGTATCGTGGCTCCCTCCGTAAGGGTTTTCGATGCAGGGGCTTTATATAGGCGAAGAGGCGGCGCAGAGGGTCACGAGGCGATGACACCACAGGGTGGCGCGGCCAGGGCCTGGGCCGCGCCACCATGTCATCTGGGCCCACCAGGCCCCCCCTCTGGCGGCCTCGGGTGTTCTGGAAGCTTCGTGGAAAATAGGAACCTGGGCGTTGATTTCGTCCAATTCCGAGAATATTTCGTTACTAGGATTTCTGAAACCAAAACAGCAGAAAACAGGAACTGGCACTTCGGCATCTTGTTAATAGGTTAGTTCCAGAAAATGCACGAATATGACATAAAGTGTGCATAAAACATGTAGGTATCATCAATAAAGTAGCATGGAACATAAGAAATTATCGATACGTTGGAGACGTATCAATGATCTCTTGTAGATTATGAAGTTAATTATTGCTATGATGGTATTGATGTGTATTATTCCTCCTACATATGCATGATGGTGATAGTGTGCATGCTATGTTAGTTCTTGGTGTAATTATGTTGATCTATCTTGCACTCTAAGGTTATTTAAATATGAACATTGCATTGTGGAGCTTGTTAACTCCGGCATTGAGGGTTCGTGTAATCCTACGCAATGCGTTCATCATCCAACAAAAGAGTGTAGAGTAGTCCTATTATGTGATCATTGTTGAGAGTGTCCACTAGTGAAAGCAGGATCCCTAGGCCTTGCTTCCAAGCATCGAATCTCCGTTTGTTTACTGTTTTGTTGCATGTTTACTCGCTGCCATATTTTATTCAGATTGCTATTGCCACTCATATACATCCATATTACTTGTATTTCACTATATCTTCGCCGAACTAGTACACCTATACACCTGACAAGTGTATTTGGTGAGTTGGGGACACAAGAGACTTCTTGCTTTGTTTGCAGGGTTGCTTGAGAGGGATATCTTTGACCTCTTCCTCCCTGAGTTCGATAAACCTTGGGTAATCCACTTAAGGGAAACTTGCTACTGTTCTACAAACCTCTGCTCTTGGAGGCCCAACACTGTCTACAAGAATAGAAGCACCCGTAGACATCACGGTGCCATGCTCTGGCGCGTCCAGTGCGCGCTCACCGCGTGCCTGGCATGCCAAGGCATGGTACTGGGCGTGTCTGGGCGCGTCTGGTTCGGCCAATGTTGTGCCTTGGCGAGCTCGGGCCGTGCTGCGTGATGATCAACAGGTACAGGGCGTGCTCCAGGACATGGTGGGCGAGCAAGGAGAGGGCCAGAGAGAGAGAGAGAGCAAGGTGACCGGCATGGGCATGACATGGTGTAGTTTAGGTTTTCTCCACTCTTTAAACAGCACGGGCAAGGACTGGCAATGATGCAGGGGTACTAGATGAGAAATGATCAACAAGATTCACAAGTGGTTTAGTCTAAAATCTGTTGGACAATGCCATGTTTGATCAAACTGAATTGATGCCTGCCAACCGTTCGACAAAATGGCCGCATGAGAAAAATGTTGGAATTTTGGAATTCTTTTTGGTGCAACTCATTTATATAAATAATGTAATAGAATGGTGGTGGTGGTATTCATTTTGGTGTTGATTTGCGAAGTTTCCAAAATGTGATCATCTTCACTTTACTTCACATAGCATTTTGTCCTATTTACCAAAGTCAACCTAAGCAGAGTCAACACTTGTGGTCAACATAAAAGTTACTCATCTTGACATGATCTTGGATGAGGTGGAAAGAAGTAGGGGGGTTTAGTTTAGGAATCTTCCAAACCAGGGGTGTAAAGAGGGCAACATTTTATAATTGTCCAATTTGACCATTATCACATGTATGTTGGTTTTGCAATTTTCTTTGATTTGATTCTGGTTTCTTTGATGCATTTGTGTTTGTTTTTGATATACAATGGTTTTACAAGCAATGGATCAAGTAATGGTGGCCTTGGTTGATGATTTGAAATATTGGCCTAAGGTGTATGTGAGGGTTTTTGGCTATTTTTGTATTTCTCTCAAATTGAGATGATATGATCATGGTTTAGGGTTTAAGAACAGTTGATCAGCACAATTACACTCATCATGGCAATTGCACACAAAAATATAAACACTGTGCATAAAAGTATATGTGGCACTATATGCATAATAAAAGTTTTTGTTTGTTGCAAATTTTGAGTATTTGAATTTCTCTTCTCTTTATTCATTTATTGATGAAAACTTGGGATGTTACAAACCCTTCCCCCTTAGAAAAGATCTCGTCCCGAGATCTTAAAGAAACTAGGTACTAAAGAGATTTGGGTACTCAGTCTTCATGAAGTCTTCTCTCTCCCAAGTGGCTTCTTCTTCGGTGTGATTACTCCATTGGATCTTCAGAAACTTGATACTCCTGGTGCGGGTGGTTCTGAAAGCTTCTTCTAGGATGCGAATCGGCACTTCGCGATAGGTCAAGTCTGAGTTGATGTCCACAGATCTGTGATCGATGTTCTTGAAAACCTCGGTCTTCTCCCACTTCTAAGCATTTGCGAAGTAGTGAGATGTGAAACACATTGTGCACCGCTGACATTTCTTCCGGTAATTCCAGTTGATACTTCTCCTCGGCGACTCAGGACTTTGAATGGTCCAACATAGCGGGGTGCAAGCTTTCCTCTAAGCTGGAATCTCTGCATTCCTTTAAGAGGGGACACTTTGAGATACACAAAGTCTCCGATCTCGAAGGTCATCTCCCGGCGTCTTTTGTCAGCGTAGCTCTTCTGTCTTGATTGGGCTGTCTTGAGGTACTCTCGGATCTTGTGTACCTTCTCTTCGGCTTCTCGGAGAATATCTGGTCCAAACACTTGGCTCTCTCCGACTTCCGACCAATTCAGAGGGGTACGGCACTTCCTTCCGTACAATGCTTCAAAGGGGGCCATTTGCAAGCTGGCTTGATAGCTGTTGTTGTACGAAAATTCTGCATAGGGCAAGCAGTCTTCCCACTTGGATCCATACTCTAGTACACATGCTCTCAACATATCTTCAAGGATTTGATTGACTCGTTCAGTCTGTCCATCCGTCTGCGGGTGATATGCTGTGCTGAAATTCAGACGGGTTCCTAGTCCTTCATGTACCTTCTGCCAGAATCTCGAGGTAAATTGAGATCCTCTATCTGACACTATTGACTTCGGGGTTCCGTGCAGGGTGACTATTCTGGAGATGTACAACTCTGCTAGCTTTGGTCCTTGGTAGGTGGTCTTGACGGGGATGAAATGGGCGACTTTGGTCAACCTGTCGACCACTACCCAGATAGAATCATTTCCTTTACTAGACTTGGGCAATCCGGTGATGAAGTCCATTCCTACCGAATCCCACTTCCATTCGGGAATCTGCAGGGGCTGTAGCAGTCCTGCGGGTCGTTGATGCTCGGCCTTGACTCTTTGACATATGTCACACTTGGCGATGTAGCTCCCGATTTCTCGCTTCATTCCATGCCACCAAAACTGTTCCTTCAAGTCTTGGTACATCTTGGTACCTCCGGGGTGAATGGAATAAAGGGTGTCATGGGCTTCCTTCAGAATAACTTGCTTCAACTCTGAATCTGACGGCACGCACAAGCGTCCGTTGTACCAAAGCACTCCTTCTTCATCTACAGTGAATCCCGGTGCCTTTCCTGCCGCTATTTGGTTATTGATTCCATCAATGCTAGCATTCCCCTTCTGGGCTTCTTTGATTTGGCTAATCAAGCTAGGTTGAAGCTCTATGCTTGCGAGGTATCCTTCGCTAACTAGCTCCAGTCTAAACTGTTCAAATTCTTGATACAGACTAGGTTGCTCTTCTGCGATCATGGAGTTCAGCTGACACGGTTGTCGGCTCAAAGCATCCGCTATCACATTGGCCTTGCCAGGGTGTGATACGTCTCAAACGTATCTATAATTTCTTATGTTCCATGCTACTTTTATTACAATACTTGAATTTTTTATACATACTTTACAACATTATTATACATTTTCCGGCACTAACCTATTAACAAGATGCCGAAGTTCCAGTTGCTGTTTTCTGCTGTTTTTGGTTTCAGAAATCCTAGTAAGGAAATATTCTCAATTGACGAAATCAACGCCCAGGGCCTATTTTTACACGAAGCTTCCAAGACCGAAAGGGAGACGGGGGCCACGAGGTGGGGACACACCAGGCGGCGCGGCCTAAGCCCCGGCCGCGCCGGCCCGGTGTCCGGCCCTCGTGACGCCCCTTGACCTACCCTTCCGCCTACTTAAAGCCTCCGTCGCGAAACCCCCTATACCGAGAGCCACGATACGGAAACCTTCCAGAGACGCCGCGAATCCCATCTCGGGGATTCAGGAGATCGCCTCCCTGCCGGAGAGGGGAATCATCACCGAGGGGCTCTACATCATCATGCCCGCCTCCGGATTGATGCGTGAGTAGTTCATCCTTGGACTATGGGTCCATAGCAGTAGCTAGATGGTTGTCTTCTCCGCTTGTGCTTTCATTGTATTAGATCTTGTGAGCTGCCTAACATGATCAAGATCATCTATTTGTAATGCTACATGTTGTGTTTGGCGAGATCCGATGAATATAGAATATTATGTTAAGTTGATTATCAATCTATCATATATGTGTTGTTTATGTTCTTGCATGCTCTCCGTTGCTAGTAGAGGCTCTGGCCAAGTTGATACTTGTAACTCCAAGAGGGGGTAATTATGCTCGATAGTGGGTTCATGCCTCCATTGAATCTGGGACAGTGACAGAAAGTTCTAAGGTTGTGGATGTGCTGTTGCTACTAGGGATAAAACATTGATGCTTTATCTAAGGATATTTGTGTTGATTACATTACGCGCCATACTTAATGCAATTATCTATTGTTTACAACTTAATACCGGAAGGGGTTTGGATGATAACCTGAAGGTGGATTATTTAGGCATAGATGCATGCTGGATAGCGGTCTATGTACTTTGTCGTAATGCCCTGATTAAATCACATAGTAATCATCGTTGATATGTATTGAATCTTTATTTGTCAATTGCTCGCCTGTAATTTGTTCACCCAGCATGTTAGTTATCTTATTGGAGAGACACCACTAGTGAACCGTGGACCCCGGTCCATTCTTTTACATCTGAATACATTCTATGCTTACTGTTCTTTGCAAACAAACACCATCTTCCACTCGATACGCTTAATCCTTTGTTTTCAGCAAGCCGGTGAGATTGACAACCTCATTGTTACGTTGGGACAAAGTACTTTGATTCTGTTGTGCAGGTTCCACATTGGCGCCGGTTTCACTGGTGTTGCGCCGAACTACATTCCTCCACCAACAACCTTCACGTGCTTCTTGGCTCCTACTGGTTCGATAACCTTGGTTTCTTTCTGAGGGAAAAACTTGCCGCTGTGTGCATCATACCTTCCTCTTGGGGTTCCCAACGGACGTGTACATTTACGCGCATCAGGGTGATAGTGAATCTCTAGGTCATAATCCTTGATCAACTCGATCCATCTTCTTTGCCTCATGTTTAGCTCCTTCTGGGTGAAGATATACTTCAAACTCTTGTGATCCGAATAGATCTCGCATCGATTACCCATGAGGTAATGACGCCAAACTTTCAAAGCTAACACAACTGCGGCAAGTTCTAAATCTTGGGTTGGATAATTCTGCTCATGTTGCTTCAATTGTCTTGACAGATATGATATCACCTTGCCTTCTTGCATCAACACACATCCAAGACCAATCTTGGAGGCGTCACAAGTACGTCAAAGGCTTGGTGATGTCCGGCATGATCGTATTGGGGCTGTGGTCAATCTTGCTTGAGCTGTTGGAAGCTCTCTTCACATTTGTCGGTCCAGAACTTCTTGTCCTTCTTCAACAGTTGAGTCATTGGTCTTGCTATGCTCGAGAATCCTTCAACGAATCGGCGGTAGTATCCCGCCAATCCGAGAAAAGCACGGACTTCAGTCTGAGTGGTTGGGGCTTGCCATTCTGCAACGGTCTTGATCTTTGCGGGGTCCACGGCAATTCCTCCTGCAGACAAGATGTGTCCCAGGAATTCTTTCAACCAAAACTCGCACTTGCTGAACTTGGCGTACAACTTTTGCTGTCTAAGGGTTTCTAGAATGATCTCCAGGTGTTGCTCATGTTCCTCCTCGGACTTGGAGTAGATTAGGATGTCGTCGATGAAGACAACGACAAACTTGTCCAAGAAGTTCATGAAGATCTTGTTCATGAGGTTCATGAAGTAAGCCGGGGCATTGGTCAGTCCAAATGACATGACGTTGTACTCATACAACCCATATCTGGTGGTGAATGCAGTCTTTGGGATATCCGTTGCACGGATCTTCAGCTGATGGTAACCTGTCCTAAGATCAATCTTAGAGAACACGGTGGCACCGGTCAACTGGTCAAACAGGTCTTCTATCTTTGGCAAGGGGTACTTGTTCTTGATGGTGACATCGTTAAGCTTACGGTAATTGATACGTCTCAAACGTATCGATAATTTCTTATGTTCCATGCTACTTTATTGATGATACCTACATGTTTTATGCACATTATATGTCATATTTATGCATTTTCTGAAACTAACCTATTAACAAGATGCCGAAGAGCCAGTTGCTGTTTTCTGCTGTTTTTGGTTTCAGAAATCCTAGTAAAGAAATATTCTCGGAATTGGACGAAACTTTCGCCCAGGGTCCTATTTTTGCACGAAGCTTCCAGAAGACCGAAGACCTAACGAAGTGGGGCCACGAGGAGGCCAGGGGCCGGCGCGGCCCAGGCCCTGGCCGCGCCGACCTATCCCCTGGGCCCCTCGTGTGGCCCCCGCGTTGACCCTCCGCCTACTTAAAGCTTCCGTCGCGAAACCCCCAGTACCGAGAGCCACGATACGGAAAACCTTAGAGACGCCGCCGCCGCGAATCCCATCTCGGGGATTCAGGAGATCGCCTCCGGCACCCTGCGGGAGAGGGGATTCATCTCCCGGAGGACTCTACACCGCCATGGTCGCCTCCGGAGTGATGAGTGAGTAGTTCACCCCTGGACTATGGGTCCATAGCAGCTAGATGGTCGTCTTCTCCTTGTTGTGCTTCATTGTTGGATCTTGTGAGCTGCCTAACATGATCAAGATCATCTATCTGTAATACTATATGTTGTGTTTGTCGGGATCCGATGGATAGAGAGTACTATGATTATGGTGATTATCAATCTATTGTTTATGTGTTGTTTATGATCTTGCATGCTCTCCGTTATTAGTAGAGGCTCTGGCCAAGTTTTTGCTCTTAACTCCAAGAGGGGGTATTTATGCTCGATAGTGGGTTCATGCCTTCATTGAATCTGGGATCGTGACAGTAGGTTCTAAGGTTGTGATGTGCTGTTGCCACTAGGGATAAAACATTGATGCTATGTCTAAGGATGTAGTTGTTGATTACATTACGCACCATACTTAATGCAATTGTCTGTTGCTTTGCAACTTAATACTGGAGGGGGTTCGGATGATAACCTGAAGGTGGACTTTTTAGGCATAGATGCAGTTGGATGGCGGTCTATGTACTATGTCGTAATGCCCGGATTAAATCTCACTATATTTACCATATCATGTATATGCATTGTTATGCCTTTCTCTATTTGTCAATTGCCCGACTGTAATTTGTTCACCCAACATGCTTTTATCTTATGGGAGAGACACCTCTAGTGAACTGTGGACCCCGGTCCTATTCTTTACATAGCATACAATCTACTGCAATTGTGTTTACTGTTTTCTTTGCAAACATCTTCCACTCGATACGTTTAATCCTTTGTTACAGCAAGCCGGTGAGATTGACAACCTCACTGTTTCGTTGGGGCAAAGTACTTTGTTTGTGTTGTGCAGGTTCCGCGTTGGCGCCGGAATCCCTGGTGTTGCGCCGCATCACATTTCGCGACCATCAACCTTCAACGTGCTTCTTGGCTCCTCCTGGTTCGATTAAACCTTGGTTTCTTTCGAGGGAAAACTTGCTACCGTGCGCATCATACCTTCCTCTTGGGGTTCCCAACGAACGTGTGAGTTACACGCCATCAAGCTCTTTTTCTGGCGCCGTTGCCGGGGAGATCAAGACACGCTGCAAGGGGAGTCTCCACTTCTCAATCTCTTTACTTTGTTTTTGTCTTGCTTTATTTTATTTACTACTTTGTTTGCTGCACTAAATCAAAACACAAAAAAATTAGTTGCTAGTTTTACTTTATTTATTGTCTTGCTCTCTATATCAAAAACACAAAAAAATTAGTTACTTGTCTTTACTTTATTTGCCTAGTTTACTTTTTGCTTATTTCATCATGCTTAATCCTAAGTTTACTTTGGAAGAGATACCGGTAGGACGAGGGTGTATCATTGGAAGAGATAATATAGAAGAATTTTTCACCCATGTTAGTATGGATGAAGATTTTGAAGATATACCATTATTAAAAACTGCTCCTACTTATGAAAGTGCTTCTGCCTGTTTGATACACATGTTAGAAACTAGATTTGTTAATCTCAACCCCATAATACAACATATGTTTCTTACACTTTCGGATATGGAGATGGGGGAAAAGAGAAATTTTGTTTTAAAAATCCTTGTTAGAGAATTTGAGGATATAGTTAAAGAAGCTAGAAAAGTTTTTATTAAGCATAAGAGGCTTGGTTTCTTTCCTAATTTTAAACAAATACTTGAAAAGATGGATATGGATAGAATTAAGTATACTAATAATGTTAATGATGGTAGGGAAATTAAAGCGCCAATACCTAGTAAACTACTAGGGATGCATGAAGCTTTGGAAAATAACTATGCTTGGCTTGTTCCTGAAAATTTGTTTGATGAGAATAGTAAGCCTAGGAGCAATGAGAGAGGAGTTACTTATATAGACCAGATACAATGCATTGTTGAGAAAACTCCCAACACCCCTGGTAATGATGTTGATGCTTCTACTCTCGATGTTACTTGATTTGCACTTTCTGCGCCTAGCTGAAAGGCGTTAAAGAAAAGCGCTTATGGGAGACAACCCATGTTTTTACCTACAGCAATTTTTTGTTTTGTTGAGTCTTGGAAGTTGTTTACTACTGTAGCAACCTCTCCTTATCATGTTTTTGTGCCAAGTAAAGTTTCTATGTCAAAGTTGATGTTATATTTGGGATCGCTGCGCAGAAAACAGCATTGCTGTCTGTCACGAATCTGGGCACAATTCTCTGTAGAAAATTCGAAAAAATCTGCCAATTTACGAGCATGATCCTCAGATATGTACGCAACTTTCATTAGTTTTGAGTTTTTCCATTTGAGCAAGTCTGGTGCCATTTCTAAATTCGTCTTTACGGACTGTTCTGTTTTTGACAGATTCTGCCTTTTATTTCGCATTGCCTCTTTTGCTATGTTGGATTTATTTCTTTGATCCACTAATGTCCAGTAGCATTATGCAATGTCCAGAAGTGAAAATAATGATTGTGTCACCTCTGAATGAGTGAATTATTAATTGTGCACTAACCCTCTAATGAGTTTGCTTGAAGTTTGGTGTGAAGGAAGTTTTCAAGGGTCAAGAGAGGAGTATGATATACTATGATCAAGAGGAGTGAAAGCTCTAAGCTTGGGGATGCCCCCGTGGTTCACCCCTGCATATTTTAAGAAGACTCAAGCGTCTAAGCTTGGGGATGCCCAAGGCATCCCCTTCTTCATCGACAACATCATCAGGTTCCTCCCCTGAAACTATATTTTTATTCAATCACATCTTGTGTTCTTTACTTGGAGCGTCGGTTTGTTTTCGTTTTTGTTTTTGTTTGAATAAGATGGATCCTAGCATTCACTTTGTGGGAGAGAGACACGCTCCGCTGTTGCATATGGACACATGTGTCCTTAGGCTTTACTCATAATGTTCAAGGCGAAGTTTCTTCTTCGTTAATTTGTTATATGGTTGGAATTGGAAAATGCTACATGTAGTAATTCTAAAATGTCTTGGATAATGTGATACTTGGCAATTGTTATGCTCATGTTTAAGCTCTTGCATCATATGCTTTGCACCCATTAATGAAGAAATACATAGAGCTTGCTAAAATTTGATTTGCATATTTGGTCTCTCTAAGGTCTAGATAATATCTAGTATTGAGTTTTGAACAACAAGGAAGACAGTGTAGAGTCTTATAATGTTTACAATATGTCTTTTATGTGAGTTTTGCTGCACTTGTTCATCCTTGAGTTTGCTTCAAATAACCTTGCTAGCCTAAACCTTGTATCGAGAGGGAATACTTCTCATGCATCCAAAATCCTTGAGCCAACTACTATGCCATTTGTGTCCACCATACCTACCTACTACATGGTATTTCTCCGCCATTCCAAAGTAAATTGCTTGAGTGCTACCTTTAAAATTCCATCATTCACCTTTGCAATATATAGCTCATGGGACAAAATAGCCTTAAAAACTATCGTAGTATTGAATATGTACTTATGCACTTTATATTTTATTAAGTTGCTTGTTGTGCGATAACCATGCTTCTGGGGAACGCCATCAACTATTGTTGAATATCATGTGAGTTGCTATGCATGTCCGTCTTGTCTGAAGGTCTATCATTTTGGTGGTTGGAGCATGCAAAATTGTTAGAGAAGAACATTGGGCCGCTAACTAAAGCCATGAACCATGGTGGAAGTTTCAGTTTTGGACATATATCCTCAATCTCATATGAGAATAATAACTTTGCTACATGCTTATGCATTTAAGAGGAGTCCATTATCTGTTGTCCATGTTGTCCCGGTATGGATGTCTAAGTTGAGAATAATCAAAAGCGAGAAATCCGAAATGCGAGCATTCTCCTTAGACCTTTGTACAGGCGGCATGGAGGTACCCCTTTGTGACACTTGGTTGAAACATGGCATGCGAAGACCCGGTAGTCCAAGTTAAGTAGGACGAGGTGCGGGCACTATTAGTATACTATGCGTGAGGCTTGCAACTTGTAAGATATAATTTTCATAACTCATATGCTTTATTACTACCGTTGACAAAATTGTTTCATGTTTTCAAAATAAAAGCTCTAGCACAAATACAGCAATCGATGCTTTCCTCATTGAAGGACCATTCTTTTACTTTTATTGTTGAGTCAGTTTACCTATCTCCCTCCACCTTAAGAAGCAAACACTTGTGTGAACTGTGCATTGATTCCTACATACTTGCATATTGCACTTATTATACTACTTTATGTTGACAATATCCATGAGATATACATGTTATAAGTTGAAAGCAACCGCTGAAACTTAATCTTCCTATGTGTTGTTTCAACACCTTTACTTTGATTTATTGCTTTATGAGTTAACTCTTATGCAAGACTTATTGATGCTTGTCTTGAAGTACTATTCATGAAAAGTCTTTGTCATATGATTCACTTGTTTACTCATGTCATTACCTTTGTTTTGATCGCTGCATTCATTACATATGTTTACAAATAGTATGATCAAGATTATGATGGCATGTCACTTCAGAAATTATCTTTGTTATCGTTTTACCTGCTCGGGACGTAAGCTTGGGGATGCTGATACGTCTCCAACGTATCGATAATTTCTTATGTTCCATGCTACTTTATTGATGATACCTACATGTTTTATGCACATTATATGTCATATTTATGCATTTTCTCGAACTAACCTATTAACAAGATGCCGAAGAGCCAGTTGCTTTTCTGCTGTTTTTGGTTTCAGAAATCCTAGTAAAGAAATATTCTCGGAATTGGACGAAACTTTCGCCCAGGGTCCTATTTTTGCACGAAGCTTCCAGAAGACCGAAGACCTAATCGAAGTGGGGCTACGAGGAGGCTGGGGTTGCCGCGCGGCCCAGGCCCGGCCGCGCCGACCTATCCCCGGGCCCCTCGTGTGGCCCCCCGCGTTGACCCTCCGCCTACTTAAAGCTTCCGTCGCGAAACCCCCAGCACCGAGAGCCACGATACGGAAAACCTTGAGACGCGCCGCCGCGAATCCCATCTCGGGGATTCTCGAGATCGCCTCCGGCACCGAGAGGGGATTCATCTCCGGAGGACTCTACACCGCCATGGTCGCCTCCGGAGTGATGAGTGAGTAGTTCACCCCTGGACCATGGGTCCATAGCAGTAGCTAGATGGTCGTCTTCTCCTTGTTGTGCTTCATTGTTGGATCTTGTGAGCTGCCTAACATGATCAAGATCATCTATCTGTAATACTATATGTTGTGTTTGTCGGGATCCGATGGATAGAGAGTACTATGATTATGGTGATTATCAATCTATTGTTTATGTGTTGTTTATGATCTTGCATGCTCTCCGTTATTAGTAGAGGCTCTGGCCAAGTTTTTGCTCTTAACTCCAAGAGGGGGTATTTATGCTCGATAGTGGGTTCATGCCTTCATTGAATCTGGGATCGTGACAGTAGGTTCTAAGGTTGTGATGTGCTGTTGCCACTAGGGATAAAACATTGATGCTATGTCTAAGGATGTAGTTGTTGATTACATTACGCACCATACTTAATGCAATTGTCTGTTGCTTTGCAACTTAATACTGGAGGGGGTTCGGATGATAACCTGAAGGTGGACTTTTTAGGCATAGATGCAGTTGGATGGCGGTCTATGTACTTTGTCGTAATGCCCGGATTAAATCTCACTATATTTACCATATCATGTATATGCATTGTTATGCCTTTCTCTATTTGTCAATTGCCCGACTGTAATTTGTTCACCCAACATGCTTTTATCTTATGGGAGAGACACCTCTAGTGAACTGTGGACCCCGGTCCTATTCTTTACATAGCATACAATCTACTGCAATTGTGTTTACTGTTTTCTTTGCAAACATCTTCCACTCGATACGTTTAATCCTTTGTTACAGCAAGCCGGTGAGATTGACAACCTCACTGTTTCGTTGGGGCAAAGTACTTTGGTTGTGTTGTGCAGGTTCCGCGTTGGCGCCGGAATCCCTGTTGCGCCGCATCACATTTCGCGACCATCAACCTTCAACGTGCTTCTTGGCTCCTCCTGGTTCGATTAAACCTTGGTTTCTTTCTGAGGGAAAACTTGCTACTGTGCGCATCATACCTTCCTCTTGGGGTTCCCAACGAACGTGTGAGTTACACGCCATCAGTAATCCATACAAAACTGGCGACCTCCATGGTGACGCACTTGGTTGGATCAAACCTTTCTCCAGCATGTCACCCAATTGCTTCTTCAGCTCCACTAATTCTGCCGGGTTCATGCTGTAAGCTCTCCTATGGGTCCTGTTCCAGGGATTAACTCAATGATAAACTCGATAACCCGATCTGGGGGCATACCGGGTAGATCATCCGGAAACACATCAGGGTATCTACAGACGACCCTGATCTGATCCAAGGTGGGTGATGTCTACGTGTGCTTCTATTCTTGTAGACAGTGTTGGGCCTCCAAGAGCAGTGGTTTGTAGAACAGCAGCAAGTTTCCCTTAAGTGAATCACCCAAGGTTTATCGAACTCAGGAGGTAGAGGTCAAAGATATCCTCTCAAGCAACCCTGCAATTAAGATACAAGAAGTCTCTTGTGTCCCCAACACACCTAATACACTTGTCAGATGTATAGGTGCACTAGTTCGGCGAAGAGATAGTAAAACACAGGTGGTATAGATGGTGGTAAACAGTAATTGCGATCTGAAATAAATATTGCAGCAAGCGAACATGTAGCAGAACTTGTTGGAAACGGTGTTTCAATGCTTAGAAACAAGGCCTAGGGATCATACTTTCACTAGTGGACACTCTCAACAATGCAATCATAATTGAATATAAATATAAGCACTTCACTATGCTATTCTGAATTACTCTCTGGCTGGATAACGAACACTAATTCACCATGTAGGGATGCAAAGCAAACCTTAAAGATGTATTCCCAAGTACTAATAAACACCCCACGCTGTCACTTTGAGCATTCATAGGAGGTACTAACACACCACAATTTCATAGAGACATCCAACTCAAATCATAACCCAGTGAACAAGTATTCTGTGAAATATAGCCTAAGAGACCCACACGGTGCACACACTGTCACCTTTACACACGTGGGACAAGGAGTCTCCGGAGATCACATAAGTAAAATCCACTTGAATAACATAACTACATCTAGATTACAAAGCTCATCATATGGATCTCAATCATGCAAGGCAATTCATGAGATCATTGTATTGAAGTACGAGAGAGAGATTAACCACATAGCTACCGGTACAGCCCCTCGGGGAGAACTACTCCCTCCTCATCATGGGAGACAGCAGCGGATGATGGAGATGGTGGTGGTATCGATGGAGATGCCTTCCGGGGCAATTCCCGTGCGTGCGGAATAGAGACTTCTGTCCCCCGAATCTTGGCTTCGCGATGGCGGCGACTCTGGAACTTTTCTCGTATCGTGGCTTATCCCTTTAGGGTTTTCGAGGTGGAGGCTTTATATAGGCGGAAGGGCAGCCTCGGGGGAGCCCTGGTGCAGCCACACCATAGGGGGGCGCCCCCCCCCTTGGCCGCGCCGCCTTGTGGGGTGGGGCCCCCCTGGCTCCCCTCTGGCCCTTCTTCGGTGCTCGAAGCTTCCGGAAAAATAAGATACTGGGCGTTGATTTCGTCCAATTCCGAGAATATTTCCTTTGTAGGATTTCTCGAACCAAAAACAACAGAAAACAGGAACTGGCACTTCGGCATCTTGTTAATAGTTTAGTTCCGGAAAATGCATAATAATGATGTAAAGTATGTATAAAACATGTGAGTATTGTCATAAAAGTAGCATGGAACATAAGAAATTATAGATACGTTTGAGACGTATCAAGCATCCCCAAGCTTAGTTCCTACTCGCCCTCGAGTAGGTAAACGATAACAACAAATAATTTCTGAAGTGACATGCTACCAACATAATCTTGATCAACATTATTATAAAGCATATGAGATGAATGGAGTGATCTGAACAAAAGATTGCTAACAAAGATAATGACTAAACAAATGAATCATCATATATAGGAGGCATATTGTAATCATAATTAATTTTCTCCTCAATAGTAGGTGGACTGAAAATATCATATTCATCATTGCAAACATCATATATAGGAGGTAAAGTATCATCAAAGTAAATTTTCTCCTCCATGCTTGGGGGACTAAAAATATCACAACCAGCTTCCCCAAGCTTAAATTCTTCCATAGCTTTAGCAATAATGGTGTTCAAAGAGTTCATGCTAATAACATTGCTACAACTATTTTGTAAACAAAGTTCCATGGGTTTTTTAATTTTCTCTTCAAACACCTCATGTCCTAACTCAAGATAAATACTATAAAGATCTCTAATTTTGTTGTTGTTTTCCATTAAGCCTAACTAGTGAAAATAAAAACAAGAAACAAAAAGATTTAATTGCAGAATCTAAAGGAGATACCTTCGAGCACTCACACACCGGCAACAGTGCTAGGAAATAGCTTAGTAGTCGGAGGATGTGAATACCTTTTACCTTACCTCCCCGGCAACGGCGCCAGAAAATAGCTTGATGTCTACGTGTGCTTCTATTCTTGTAGACAGTGTTGGGCCTCCAAGAGCAGAGGTTTGTAGAACAGCAGCAAGTTTCCCTTAAGTGAATCACCCAAGGTTTATCAAACTCAGGGAGGTAGAGGTCAAAGATAGTCCTCTCAAGCAACCCTGCAATTAAGATACAAGAAGTCTCTTGTGTCCCCAACACACCTAATACACTTGTCAGATGTATAGGTGCACTAGTTCGGCGAAGAGATAGTAAAACACAGGTGGTATAGATGGTGGTAAACAGTAATTGCGATCTGAAATAAATATTGCAGCAAGCGAACATGTAGCAGAACTTGTTGGAAACAGTGTTTCAATGCTTAGAAACAAGGCCTAGGGATCATACTTTCACTAGTGGACACTCTCAACAATGCAATCATAATTGAATATAAATATAAGCACTTCACTATGCTATTCTGAATTACTCTCTGGCTGGATAACGAACACTAATTCACCATGTAGGGATGCAAAGCAAACCTTAAAGATGTATTCCCAAGTACTAATAAACACCCCACGCTGTCACTTTGAGCATTCATAGGAGGTACTAACACACCACAATTTCATAGAGACATCCAACTCAAATCATAACCCAGTGAACAAGTATTCTATGAAATATAGCCTAAGAGACCCACACGGTGCACACACTGTCACCTTTACACACGTGGGACAAGGAGTCTCCGGAGATCACATAAGTAAAATCCACTTGAATAACATAACTACATCTAGATTACAAAGCTCATCATATGGATCTCAATCATGCAAGGCAATTCATGAGATCATTGTATTGAAGTACGAGAGAGAGATTAACCACATAGCTACCGGTACAGCCCTTAGCCTCGGGGGAGAACTACTCCCTCCTCATCATGGGAGACAGCAGCGTTGATGGAGATGGCGGTGGTGTCGATGGAGATGCCTTCCGGGGCAATTCCGTCCCGGCGGCGTGCCGGAATAGAGACTTCTGTCCCCCGAATCTTGGCTTCGCGATGGCGGCGGCTCTGGAACTTTTCTCGTACCGTGGCTTATCCTTTTAGGGTTTTCGAGGCGGAGGCTTTATATAGGCGGAAGGGCAGCCTCGGGGAGCCCTGCAGCCACCACCATAGGGGGCGCGCCCCTTGGCCGCGCCGCCTTGTGGGTGGGCTCCCCGGCTCCCCTCTCGCCCTTCTTCTCTGGAAGCTTCCGGAAAAATAAGATATCGGGCGTTGATTTCGTCCAATTCCGAGAATATTTCCTTTGTAGGATTTCTGGAACCAAAAACAGCAGAAAACAGGAACTGGCACTTCGGCATCTTGTTAATAGGTGTTATCACCAGAATTTGACCAAGTCAGAGGTGGGCCGCGATCAAGAGAAGCTTGAAGATATATGCGTGGAGACACATAGAGAATCGGCCTTGTGTATCAAGTTGGGCTAGTTAGCCCATGTATCTTTGTATAATAGGTTACGTAAAAGTTAGAATCTATCTCGTGCACGGTTTGGTGCACGTCCACATTAGAAAGTCCGCTGGACTATAAATATGTACCTAGGGTTTATGGAATAAACAACAACCAACGTTCAACACAAACCAATCTCGGCGCATCGCCAACTCCTTCGTCTCGAGGGTTCCTCCGGTAAGCATCATGCTGCCTAGATCGCATCTCGCGATCTAGGCAGCACAAGCCTGCCTAGTTGTTCATGCGTTGCTCGTACTGAAGCGTTTTTGATGGCGAGCAACGTAGTTATCGTAGACGCGTTAGGGTTAGCATCGTTCTTAGCATCATATGCTCGCGTAGTGCAACCCTTGCGCGTCTAGCCGTCCTTGTGCCTCATCATGGGTGCAGGGGCGGCACCCCGCTTGATCTTTATTTAGTAGATCTGATCCGTTATGGTCGATCCTTGATTCATCAAGGATTAGTTTAATATCTGCAATAGTTAGGCCTTACAAAGGGTTGGAGGATCCAGCGGCATGCAGGGTGTAGTTTGCTGCCCCTAGACAGGACGTTCCGAGGATCAACCTAGTGTTGGTTTTTAGGCCTTGTCTAGGGCTGGCTTACGTTTACCGTGCGTGAGCGCGAGGCCCAATCGTGAGTAGGATGATCCGATTATGCGGTGAAAACCCTAGATCGTCGTGGATCTCATACGCTTTATATTGATCAAGCAGGACCACATATTCGGCCACCTTGGACGAATCATGGGTGAATCGGCTCCCTGAGCCGATTCACAGGACAACCTGAGAGCCGATCGAGGCTCGTATTTAACGTGTACGTGTGTGCCCTGCAGGAAACTAAGCGAGGCATCATCCACACCTTCCTGACCAGGTATAGGTCGTGTGGCACGCCCTTGCGACCCAGATCGGCGCGCGACCAGGAGGCTTTGCGGGCCGTCGCTCTGAGGGACCGGGCCAGCCGCAGCCCTAGTCATTCCCGGCTCTACCGTGTTGGCTGTCGCTGCCCGCCGGTGGGTTTCTGACGCCAACACATTCTGGCACGCCCGGTGGGACAAATCTTCAACGACAAATCTTCAACGACAACATCATCTCGCCTCCACATCAGAATGGCAGAAGAAACTCCGGTCACGTACGAGGGCTCACTGGCGAGCTCAAGAAGAAGTACGACGAGGTCAAGTCTGCCCTCGAAACCGACCTAATCGGCTCTTCCCACTACACCCGCTCCCCTGGCATCGGCACCAACGTGGTGGAGCTGGGGTACCACCCCGGTGAGGGTAGTGATGACGGCGGCTGCTCCCACAGCAAGGGTGAGGAAGGAGCCGATCCCGGCGGTCGGACCATACCACGCGCACCACCAGCTCTCCCAGTATTCGGCGTCGACCTCTCAGGTGACGGGAAGCTAGGATTCGGGTTCACATCGGCTGACGAGCTAGAGGAAGTCGACATTGGCCCCGGGGATAAGCCGCGGCCAACTTTTATCAGCAGGAAGTTAGACCCGCAGCTCAGGGGTCAGATGATTGCTCTCTTGAAAGAGTACCCAGATTGCTTCGCATGGGACTACACTGAGATGCCTGGGCTGGACAGGAGCATCATCGAGCATCGACTCCCCCTGAAGAAAGGATTCCGGCCCTTCCAGCAACGAGCACGACAAATGAAGGCCGAAATCCTAGAAGAGGTCAAGAAAGAGATCGAGAAGATGTTGGCTGCCGGATTTATCAGACCATGCAGGTACGCGGAATGGATATCCAGTATCGTTCCAGTGGAAAAGAAGGACGGCCGGTGGCGGGTGGCTATCGATTTCCGCGACCTTAACAGAGCTACGCCAAAAGATGAATACCCGATGCCTGTGGCGGAGACGCTGATCAATGCAGCTGCTGGTCATAAGGTTTTAAGCTTCATGGATGGCAACGCCGGCTACAACCAGATCTTCATGGCCCCAGAAGACATTCACAAAACTGCATTCAGAGTACCAGGAGCAGTAGGCTTATTTGAATACGTGGTCATGACCTTTGGATTGAAGAATGCCGGCGCAACATACCAAAGAGCCATGAATTACATATTCCACGATCTGATCGGCAAGCTGGTGGAGATCTACATCGATGACGTGGTAGTCAAATCTGTGTCCATGGAGGGACACTTGGAAGATTTACGACACGTACTAGACCGAACTCGAAAGTTCGGACTGAGAATGAACCCAAAGAAGTGTGCCTTTGGGGTGACGGCCGGCCAGTTTTTAGGATTTTTGGTCCATGAGCGAGGAATTGAGATCGGCCTGAAGAGTCAGGAGGCGGTGCGTACCATGCAGCCGCCCACCACGAAGAAGGAACTACAACGTCTTATCGGCAAGATCAACTTCGTTCGCCGATTCATCTCTAACCTGTCAGGACGGATCGAGCCGTTCATGGGTTTAGTAAAAACTAAGTCCGATGACGAATTTCACTGGGGGGCAGAACAGCAGCAGGCGTTCGATGACATCAAACGGTATCTGACGACACCGCCCGTGCTGGTGCCGCCCCAACAAGACAGGCCGTTCTACATTTACCTGTCAGTAGCCGACACATCCATCGCCTCGGTGGTGGTGCAACTTTACGAGGGCGTTGAGAGGGTCGTCTTCTACCTCAGCAGAAGGATGTTGGATGCAGAGACAAGATACCCTGAGGTGGAGAAACTGTGCCTCTGTCTGGTCTTCACCTGTACCAAGCTGCACCATATCCTCTTGACCGCAGAGATCTTCGTCATATGCAAGTCCGACGTTGTCAAGCACATGCTGTCGGCCCCCGTGTTGAAGGGGCGATTGGGTAAATGGATGCTTGCATTGTCAGAGTTCGACCTTCGGTATCAGCCTGCGAAAGCAGTCAAAGGACAAGCGTTAGCCGATCTCATAGCCGAGCGAATCAATACCAATATAGCAGCACTATCCATACGTGCGTGGGCTATGTTCTTCGATGGATCGGCTTGCGACGGTGGTTGCGGCATCGGCATTCTGCTCGTATCGCCTAGGGGGGTGGAGTACTCCTTCTCCATCAGGCTGTCGACTCCCTGCACCAACAATGTGGCGGAGTATGAAGCGATACGAAAGGGGATGGAGTTGCTACTAGAAGCTGGAGCGGAAGCAGTAGAGCTTTTTGGAGACTCCAAGTTGGTGATTAACCAGCTCACGGATGAATATAAGTGCGAAAGTGAATCGCTTTTCCCACACTGGATGGAATGCCGTGAGCTAATGACACAGTTTAGATACATCAACTTCAATTGGGTCCCGAGATCCCAGAATACCGAGGCCAACAATCTCGCGCAAATGGCGTCAGGCTACATAGAGACCCCTGAAGGGTCAGAAGTCCAGGTCCAATTCCTGGAACAAGATGATTGGAGAGCCGAAATCTTCAAATATTTAAAAGATTCGGCTCGGGGGGCACCTAAGCGGATAAGATACAAAGCCATGAAGTATGTCCTCATAGGAGACGACATGTTCTACAGGACGTTGGAAGGGTTACTACTCAAGTGCCTAGGACCAACTGAGTCTAATCGGCTCTTACATGACGTGCATGAAGGCGCTTGCGGGACTCATCAGTCGGCTCACAAGATGAAGTGGCTGATCAGACGCTCAGGGTTCTATTGGCCCACCATGCTTGAGGATTGCTTCAATTACTATAAGGGGTGCCAGGCATGCCAGATGTTCGGGAAGATTCAGATGGTACCAGCATCGGCAATGAATCCGATCGTCAAACCTTGGCCATTCCGAGGATGGGGCATGGACATGATCGGGAAAATCCATCCGGCTTCGAGCAAGAAGCACGAATTTATCTTGGCCATCACAGATTACTTCACCAAGTGGGTGGAGGCCGTCCCTATGAAGAAGGTAAAATCAGAAGATGTGATCAAGTTCGTGAAAGAACACGTGATTCATAGGTTCGGGATTCCCCAAACTATCACGACCGATGGAGGCTCGGTCTTTGTGTCTAAAGAGTTCAGGGGATTTTGCGATGACATGGGGATTAAGCTGATCCGATCATCTCCGTATTATGCCCAGGCGAACGGGCAAGCTGAGGCGTCCAATCAGAGTTTGATCAAGCTGATCAAGAGAAAGATTGAAGAAAACCCGAGGGATTGGCATGAGAAGTTATCAGAGGCGTTATGGGCCTACCGCATGTCATGCCATGGAGCTATAAAAACTTCGCCGTACCAGCTTGTTTATGGGCAAGAGGCCGTATTACCTTGGGAGATTACGGCTGGGTCTAGACGTGTCACGTTTCAGGACGACCTGACGGCAGACGAATATGCGACTTTGATGAGTGACACCATTGAGGACGCAACAGAGCTGAGGCTTTGGTCGTTGGAAAAGATCAAGGAAAACAAGGCCCGGGTAGCTCGAGCCTACAATAAGAAGGTTAGGCCAAAGGAGTTTCAGGTTGGTGACCTGGTATGGGAAGCTGTGTTGCCGTTAGGAACCAGGGACAAGGCATATGGCAAGTGGTCTCCTAATTGGCACGGTCCGTATAAAGTCATCCAGGCCTTGAAAGGTAATGCATACATGTTGGAAGAATTGGACGGACAGAAGTTCCCAGTGGCCGTAAATGGTCAACACCTCAAGAAATATTTCCCAAGCATGTGGGATGATGGGCACTAAAATAGGGAGGCCGATTAGAGTCGGCCAGCAAAGGGGACGATCCAAAGTGTGGGGCCGATACAATCGGCCGTAAAAAAACACAAAAGCCGATGTCGCCGCCATCGACTCTAGAACAATTATGGTGTTCAGTTTGGCCTCACGAGTGCCCTGGAACACGTCCTTGCTGGTGTCCTCGCCTTGACTAAGGCTCGGGGGGCAGTTAATCTAGTGGATGCTCGGTATTTTCAAGAGCCGATTGGAGTTGCTCGGATTTAGCCGATGAACAATTATCGGCTATGGAATTGCAAAAGTCCATGGTCAGGGAAAGAATGATAATCCGGTTCGTTTGCTATCGGCCCTGGTGTGGCGAGCAGGAAGATGGAGATTGAATTAATGAAAGAAAGATTGAACGAACGATTCTTGTTAATTCAAAGATACGGCTTTACAAGAAGAGCCGAGGGCTCCCAAAAGAGGGATCTAGTGCCTAGTGCACTACTATTCCTACTCTACCAGTCGTCGCCGTCTTCATCATCGCCGTCATCGTCGGCGCTGCTCCCCGGAAGCTCCTCGCCATCGCTGTCCCAGCTGTCGGCTGGAGCTTCCTCTTCCTCCTCGTCATCATCATCATCCTCGCTGTCCGCCCAGGTGCGGAGGCGCTTCGTTGGAGGATATCCCGCGGAGGAGGAATCATCTTCCTCCTCCTCATCCTCCTCTTCCTCGTCGTCCTCGTCGTCCTCGCTGTCCGCCCACATGCGGGAGCGCTTCTTCAGAGGGAGCTTGGTGGAGGGAGGGACTTCAGTCCCTTCCGCTCTTTCTTCTTTCTTCTCCTTGTCGGATGGAATGGGATTTGCCCCGGGACGGGGATCGTCCCCTTTCTTGTTCTTCGGCGCCGATTGGATGGAGAGGCTGGAAGCGGAGGAGGAAGAGGAAGACATTGCCACGGGAGAAGAGGGTTTTTTGGTGTTAACCGCTAGAACGGAGGAAGGGGATGAAGAGGACTGGTCAGTTGGCGTGATTAAATAATGAGGAGCCTAGTGGAGTTTCAATGCCATTGCAGTTTCCGAGGAAGTGGTGCTGAAGCTGTCAAATCTCACAGAGGAGTGGGGAAGACAAGGCGTCATGATGACGGTTGCTGCAGCAGTTCTGCCACGACATGACCTGACGAAAGAAAGCATAATGATTTTGGAAATGTCATTTCCAAAACCAGGGGGGCATGTGTTATCACCAGAATTTGACCAAGTCAGAGGTGGGCCGCGATCAAGACAAGCTTGAAGATATATGCGTGGAGACACATAGAGAATCGGCCTTGTGTATCAAGTTGGGCTAGTTAGCCCATGTATCTTTGTATAATAGGTTACGTAAAAGTTAGAATCTATCTCGTGCACGGTTTGGTGCACGTCCACATTAGAAAGTCCGCTGGACTATAAATATGTACCTAGGGTTTATGGAATAAACAACAACCAACGTTCAACACAAACCAATCTCGGCGCATCGCCAACTCCTTCGTCTCGAGGGTTCCTCCGGTAAGCATCATGCTGCCTAGATCGCATCTCGCGATCTAGGCAGCACAAGCCTGCCTAGTTGTTCATGCGTTGCTCGTACTGAAGCGTTTTTGATGGCGAGCAACGTAGTTATCGTAGACGCGTTAGGGTTAGCATCGTTCTTAGCATCATATGCTCGCGTAGTGCAACCCTTGCGCGTCTAGCCGTCCTTGTGCCTCATCATGGGTGCAGGGGCGGCACCCCGCTTGATCTTTATTTAGTAGATCTGATCCGTTATGGTCGATCCTTGATTCATCAAGGATTAGTTTAATATCTGCAATAGTTAGGCCTTACAAAGGGTTGGAGGATCCAGCGGCATGCAGGGTGTAGTTTGCTGCCCCTAGACAGGACGTTCCGAGGATCAACCTAGTGTTGGTTTTTAGGCCTTGTCTAGGGCTGGCTTACGTTCACCGTGCGTGAGCGCGAGGCCCAATCGTGAGTAGGATGATCCGATTATGCGGTGAAAACCCTAGATCGTCGTGGATCTCATACGCTTTATATTGATCAAGCAGGACCACCATATATTCGGCCACCTTGGACGAATCATGGGTGAATCGGCTCCCTGAGCCGATTCACAGGACAACCTGAGAGCCGATCGAGGCTCGATTTAACGTGTACGTGTGTGCCCTGCAGGAAACTAAGCGAGGCATCATCCACACCTTCCGACCAGGTATAGGTCGTGGCACGCCTGCGACCCAGCAGCGCGCGACTGGAGGCTTTGCGGGCCGTCGCTCTGAGGGACCGGCCAGCGCCCTAGTCATTCCCGGCTCTACCGTGTTGGCCAGTCGCTGCCCGCCGGTGGGTTTCTGACGCCAACAATAGGTTAGTTCCGGAAAATGCATAATAATGATGTAAAGTATGTATAAAACATGTGAGTATTGTCATAAAAGTAGCATGGAACATAAGAAATTATAGATACGTTTGAGACGTATCAGTGGGCTTGGCTAAACTCTACATGTGAACTTTCTAGGCAGCCTTTCCGATATGTGCTCCACTAACACTCCGGTGCTACTAGTCATGGTGATGGCCTTCTTGGCACAATCAATCAGTCCATGATGCTTGGACATCCAATCCATACCCAGTACTACTTCCAAACCCTTTGTTCCCAGAACAATCAAATTTGCATAAAAATCTATTTCATGTATTCTGATAGGCACATCTTTGCAAATTTTTCTAGCTTTTGTAGTTGAACCAGGTATTTGAACTATCATGACATGCTTCAAACTGATGGGTTGAATCTTACTAGTGCATGCAAAATCTTCGGTGACAAATGAATGCGATGCTCCAGAATCAAACAACACTCTTGCCGGTACTGAGTTAACAGAGAACATACCCAGCACGACATCTGGCGCTTCCTGGGCTTCTTCCGCACTCATGTGAAAGAGGCGGCCGCTGCGGTTGTTGGGGTTGTTGGGGGTGAACTTCTTGCCGGTGGAGACACGGCGTTGCTGCTGAGCAGGTGCAGCGGTGTTGGCGGCGATCTTGGCAAGTCTCTTGGGGCACTCATTGGAATAGTGTCCCACTACACCACACTCATAGCAAGTGATGGTGGCCTTGTCCTTGGGGGCGACAGGAACAGCGTTGCTCCCAGTCCTTGGAGCAGTGTTGGTGTTGTTGTTGTTGGCGGGGGCTCTCATCGGAGCGCGGTTGAAGTTGTTGTTGTGGTGGACGTAGTTGCTGTTGCTGTGGTTGTTGTTGTGGTGGCCTCCTGGCCTGGGGTTTCCTCCACTCCGGTGCTGAAAACCGGGGCGTGACATCGGGGTTGGTGGCTTGTTGCTTCTGGGGGCGAATCCTCCGCTTGAGCTGGGGCGATACCTCGGGGTATTGCTGGGCCCACTCTGATGCATCATGCGGCGCTTGCGGTTCTCGTTGGCCTGGTTCAGCTTGCCCTCCATCTGGATGGCGGAGTCAACAAGGGCTTCGAGGTCAGCAAAAGGGATGTTGACCAACACAGCCTCGCATCTCATCGCGCAGTCCGTTCAAGAACCTCTCTTCCTCTTCTCCGTGGTATCAGTCTCATCTGGGGCGTACCTTGACAAGGTAAGGAACTTGTCGCGGTACTCCACCACAGTCATCCTGCCCTGTTTGAGTTCACGGAACTCGTCCCTCATCTTCTTGATCAGGCCCGGGGGCACATGGTACTTGCTGAACTTGAGCTTGAAGTCGGCCCAAGTCATCATTTGCCCCGCATTCAATGCGCGGGCACTCGTCCACCAGGCACGTGCAGGTCCTGCCAGATAGTGCGTGGCGAACAACACCTTGTCATTGGCCTCCACTCCGGCCACTTCAAGATTGTTCTCCATTGTCTGGAGCCAATCGTCCGCATCAAGGGGTTCCTCCGTCTTGCTAAACACCGGTGGGTTGGTGTTCTGAAAGTTCTTCAACTTGGAGCCCGGATGGTCATGGTTTCCGTGGCCTTGGTTGTTCTGGGCAATCTGTTGCAGTGCAGCGATGTTGGCTTGCCTTTCAGCTCTTTCAGCCTCTCTATCTGCCATGAGAGTCTGCAGCAGTTGCATCATAGCATCCTGATGCGCGGCCGGGGGGCCATCTGAACATGGAGATAGATCATGAGATGAGAGGGAAATGTCTATGGTTTATTTTGGGTAAAGTTCACAGTTTAAACTTGAGTTCTTGAAATGTTGAAAATAAACACAGCTTTATTTTATTCATGATGCAAGCATTACAAGCTAACACATCGGAGGGTTTGAAGAACCCTTTCAACAAACTACGATACAGTGGGACCGATACAACTTACACCTACGCAAGGTGCACAAGTGAAACTAAGCTTCATCGACACGGATCGGGACGGTGTCATCCATCCCGGCTGTCAGGTGCTCATGGCCATCCTCATCGGGGTAGAAGGCCAGGTCATCATCATCCTCCTCGTAGTCGTTGTCGTTGCTCACATAGGAGTAGCCATCCCCTTGGATGTCTTCCCCCTCTCCTTCGCTCTCGAGGGCCTTGAGCTGGTCCTCCTGAGTCTTGATGGTCTCCTTGAGGTTGGCGATCTGGTCGCGGAGGCGGGAGATCTTGTAGTCCTTCTTCGCGTTCTCACGGCGAAGGGTCCTGCGCTCTTGGCGATGATCTTGATGGTCTCATCCTTCTGAGCCATCTGGAGGTAGGCGAAGTTGGCGAGGGCGCGGGAGTTGTCGAGCTTGATGTAGGTCTCACACAGCATGTAGTCGGTGTGGTCCACGTGGTACTTCAACTCGGGGTGGGCGAGAGATCCATCGGTGCCCCCATGGAGTCATGCCTTGCCATGTGGAAGTAGCGGGTTCCCCGGATTCGGGGCAGCTCCAGCCCGCACAGACGGGCTAGTGCTTCCTTCATGGCCCGAGCAAGGCCGTCCATCCAGCTATTCTCTCGGAAGGAGAACTGGATCCTGCTGGTCATGGGTGGCTCGGGCGTCCCGCGTAGGTCAGCGATGATGACCCACTGCATCTGTCCTCCGGGCTGGTCGGTGACCTGACCCCCGAAGAACTCCGGGAAGGGCGCCCGAGGAACATGGATAGCTCCGTCAGGTCCTGCTCGAACACTAGGCCTCCACCATTGCCTAGCTGGTAAAACTCCGTCTGGGTGAATTGCTCCATCTGTAGAGGACATGGATGAGTAAGTTAGAGAAGTGCAAGTGTTCAAAATTTTAATTTACTTGTAAGAAAGAAACATGAACTTATTATTTTGCAAAGGATCTCAAAGGTAAGAATGTGAGTATGTTTTCATAACTATTTCTTTCATTAGTTTTGAATCTAAGTGTTTCAAACGTCCATTCTAAACTAGGGGCTTCTAAGGTCAAACAATGGCTCTGATACCAACTTGTCAACACCCGGATTTTTAAGTCCAGATGCCTATTATGTCGTACATCGCAATCCCAGGAAGATTGTTGTTGCGAGACATAACAGTTGAATATCATAGAGTCATCATTTATTACAACACATAAATGTCTTACATCCATAGATCACATGATCCAATATTACACAAATAGTTGATCTAATGATCAACGAACATAAATAAGTAGCGGAAGCGTCGTAGTAGGTGGAACTATCTATCCACAGGCCAACGCTTGACGTTAGAAGCATCCTAGTTCTGGTAGACGTCCTGCTGACCGTCATCCTCATAGTGTTGCTCCTCTTCATAGTCTGGCATTGGAATAGCCAGGGACACAACCATGAGTACTTTAAGTACTGCAAACTAATACTAATGTAAGTACTTATCAATTTTAATGGTTGCTAAGTTCTAGGTTTATTTGCATAAAGCCAAGTTTAGTTCATAAACATTTAGTAAAGATACTTGAATCGCTAGACTAACTCAAGTGGGAACATTAGTGTCATTCCCACAACATCAGTTGTGTTTTCAAAATTCAAGTCACCATTCCTTTTCACCATTCGACAACGGAACAAGATGGCCTTTCCAATCGCCCGTAACCGTGGACAAGGCTATTCGAATAGGTTTAACACTCTGCAGAGGTTGTACTCTTGTGCCACAACTTTTGAATACATCCGCCGGGGATAACCCGAATCATCGTAACTCGGTACGCGGATCATCAACCATAACCTTTCACTTAAATAACCTAGTATAGGCACCTCTCCCCATGAGCTTGCCTCCCGGTGAAGACAAACCGTCAACCCGGGCTTGGGTCGTACATTCACCTCATATTCACATCATTTCACTTTCAACGGAGGCAGCCTCGGCATAACCCCTATGATGCTTGTTTAGAGGGAACCCATACTAAACTACATAAGTTTCTAGTTAAGCCCTACCCATAATCAGGTATTGTGGGGGTACTTGTATAATTGGAAGGGTATCGCATCCGAACCCAATCATCAGTTTTCACAAACTTTCACCAAGTCATTCAAGTCACATTTCTCTTCAAAACCTTTCAAAGTCATTTCATTTCACCTTGTTCCCATCTAGAGTAGTCAATTTTAGTTACTTAGCAATGGCAACTACTCATGAAGGGGTGCTATCTAGCTTTGCTTGCTTAGGCTAACTTTGATGCTCTTGTTCTATTTAAGACCAAGTGAATCATGAATCAAAAAGTAAACTTTGAAATACAATAAGTAAAATAATAGTAAGGCAAAACATGGGATAGGATCCTTAAGCATAAAGTAATATGTAATGGTGCCTTGCTCATAAAGAGCTTTGCATTAGGTTGGCTTGCAAGAATATTAGCTTGCCTTGAGCAGGGTAGTGGTCAAAGTTCTCTTCCCTCCTGGAAGTAGCCCTCCTCCTCTTGATACTCCTCGTTACTAGCGTCTATACACGAATACGAGGTATACAATCACCACATAAACTTAAGTGCTAAGCTAAACACACCAAAGATTCACACAAGCCTAAGCTAGCATCACATCTTTATCAATATGGTGATTGACTTAATTTTATGTTAAAGAAAAATAATTTCCTCTCATTATAAATATTGATTATCATTTCTATTTATTTCTTTGGAGAAATAATTTCCTCTCATTGAATCTTATTAAGATTTAATCTCTTCAAATAATAATAAGGTATGAGTATTAGTTGACCAAGGTCAACACTTCATATCTATTATTTGAGAGTGTGATTTAAATGAGGGCTAAACCTCATGCATTTTAATACTAGCATGATAATGATTTAATGTCTCTAAGTAACCAAGCATGAGGCTTATTAGACCAAGGTCATTACCTCTCTTTGGATTACTTAGGATCACAATTTAAATGAGAGAGTAGCTCTCATACTATTTAAACAATTAATTTGGAATGATTTAAATGCACTAGAAATGACCACATAGCCATTATATTGCTCTAGTCCATGATCATACAACCACTATGTTATATTTTTGCAGAAACAATTAGAGTATACCAAAATTGATTTATGAGAGTTGGAATTAATTTAAAATCAATTATAGATAATTTTTAATAATTATTTGAAGTTGGAAAAGGCCCTGCCTTGTTATTTTTATCATTTAAATTCGATAATAAATTGGAGGCAAGACCAGTGGCATTGTTTAGATAATTTCCTAAGCTTTCTGAATATATAAAATTTACTAAATTTGGTTCAGTGGATTTTGTTGTATTTAAATTTGAAAAAGCATCTGTAAGGAAATTGAATTAAACAGAAAATGGAATTTGAATCAATGGGCTTGGCGGAAGGATCGTGGGCTACACAGCGGAATGGAATGGGCCGGCCCAGCAGCGGTGACTTGCACGCGCGGGCCGCCTGACGTGGTGGCTCCACCGTCAGCCTCGCTTAAACGCCGAAGCGGTACGAGCTACGTGGTCGTTGGATTAGGACGAGATCTGCGGTCACGAGCTTCGTCTTCTCCGGCGAGAGGCCGAGGTTCTGGCGGCGAGCCTAGGGGGTCGGAGGGCTTACCGGCGTTCCCGCGGGTTCTGGAGGGTGCGAGGCGATGTTGTCGACGGTGAGGAAGCTCCTGGTAGCAGTGGCGAGGCTTGGGAAGACGTGAATCGACGGCGATGATCTGCGGGCTCCGGCGGCTTCAAGCTCCAAATTGCGGCGGCTCCGGCGACGATTTGGTGGATGGTTTGATCGAGGAGAAGCAGAGAAGGGAGGAGAAGCTGGTGGTGTGAAGAGTTTGGGCGCGGGAGAGCTCTATTTATAGAGGGGAGAGGGTGTTGCGGGTGCCGAGGGAGGTCGTCAATGGCGCGGCCGTTCCGAGGCTTGAAGGGGCACGGCGAGGACGGCATTCGAGTGGTGACGGCATGGCGATGCTCTAGGTGAGTGGCGCGGCCAGGGGACGATGGGATTGCTCGGGCGCGTGCTCATCATGCCACGGTACCCGCGGCGTTTCGTCGACGAGGACGACGGCGACAAGGCTGCTGGCGGTGCTCGAGTGTGTCTAGCAGCTAGAGGATGGTGACGATGCTTGATGCAGCGTAGGGCTGCAGGCGAGGACGGACGGCGATGGGGCGGTGCCATGCTCTGGCGCGGCCAGTGCGCGCTCACCGCGTGCCTGGCATGCCACGGCATGGTACTGGGCGTGCATGGGCGCGGCTGGTTCGGCCAATGCTGTGCCTTGGCGAGCTCGGGCCATGCTGCGTGATGATCACCAGGTACAGGGCGTGCTCCAGGACATGGTGATCGAGCAAGGGGAGAGCCAGAGAGAGAGAGAGCAAGGTGGCCGGCATGGGCATGACATTGTAGTTTAGGTTTCTCCACTCTTAAACAGCACGGGCAAGGACTGGCAATGATGCAGGGGTACTAGATGAGCAATGATCAACAAGATTCACAAGGGTTTAATCTAAAATCTGTTGGACAATGCATGTTTGATCAAATCTGTTTTGTGCCTGCCAAGTGTTCGACAGAATGGCCGCATGAGAAAAAATGTTGGAATTTTGGAATTCTTTGGTGGAGCTCATTTATATAAATAATGTAATAGAATGGTGGTGGTGGTATTCATTTTGGTGTTGATTTGCAAAGTTTCCAAAATGTGATCATCTTCACTTTACTCTCACATAGCATTTTGTCCTATTTACCAAAGTCAACCTAAGCAGAGTCAACACTTGTGGTCAACATAAAGTTACTCATCTTGACATGATCTTGGATGAGGTGGAAAGAAGTAGGGGTTTAGTTTAGGAATCTTCCAAACCAGGGGTGTAAAGAGGGCAACATTTTATAATTGTCCAATTTGACCATTATCACATGTATGTTGGTTTTGCAATTTTCTTTGATTTGATTCTGGTTTCTTTGATGCATTTGTGTTTGTTTTTGATATACAATGGTTTTACAAGCAATAGATCAAGTAATGGTGGCCTTGGTTGATGATTTGAAATATTGGCCTAAGGTGTATGTGAGGGTTTTTGGCTATTTTTGTATTTCTTGTATTTCTCTCAAATTGAGTGGATATGATCATGGTTTAGGGTTTAAGAACAGTTTATCAACACAATTACACTCATCATGGCAATTGCACACAAAAATATACACACTATGCATAAAAGTATATGTGGCACTATATGCATAATAAAAGTTTTTGTTTGTTGCAAATTTTGAGTATTTGAATTTCTCTTCTCTTTATTCATTTATTGATGAAAACTTGGGATGTTACAAACCCTTCCCCCTTACAAAAGATCTCGTCCCGAGATCTTAAAGAAAACTAGGTACTAAAGAGATTTGGGTACTCAGTCTTCATGAAGTCTTCTCTCTCCCAAGTGGCTTCTTCTTCGGTGTGATTACTCCATTGGATCTTCAGAAACTTGATACTCCTGGTGCGGGTGGTTCTGAAAGCTTCTTCTAGGATGCGAATCGGCACTTCGCGATAGGTCAAGTCTGAGTTGATGTCCACAGATCTGTGATCGATGTTCTTGAAAACCTCGGTCTTCTCCGGCACTTCCAAGCATTTGCGAAGTAGTGAGATGTGAAACACATTGTGCACCGCTGACATTTCTTCCGGCAATTCCAGTTGATAAGACACTTCTCCTCGGCGACTTAGGACTTTGAATGGTCCAACATAGCGGGGTGCAAGCTTTCCTCTAAGCTGGAATCTCTGCATTCCTTTAAGAGGGGACACTTTGAGATACACAAAGTCTCCGATCTCGAAGGTCATCTCCCGGCGTCTTTTGTCAGCGTAGCTCTTCTGTCTTGACTGGGCTGTCTTGAGGTACTCTCGGATCTTGTGTACCTTCTCTTCGGCTTCGGAGAATATCTGGTCCAAACACTTGGCTCTCTCCGACTTCCGACCAATTCAGAGGGGTACGACACTTCCTTCCGTACAATGCTTCAAAGGGGGCCATTTGCAAGCTGGCTTGATAGCTGTTGTTGTACGAAAATTCTGCATAGGGCAGACAGTCTTCCCACTTGGATCCATACTCTAGTACACATGCTCTCAACATATCTTCAAGGATTTGATTGACTCGTTCAGTCTGTCCATCCGTCTGCGGGTGATATACAGTGCTAAAATTCAGACGGGTTCCTAGTCCTTCATGTACCTTCTGCCAGAATCTCGAGGTAAATTGAGATCCTCTATCTGACACTATTGACTTCGGGGTTCCGTGCAGGGTGACTATTCTGGAGATGTACAACTCTGCTAGCTTTGGTCCTTGGTAGGTGGTCTTGACGGGGATGAAATGGGCGACTTTGGTCAATCTGTCGACCACTACCCAGATAGAATCATTTCCTTTACTAGACTTGGGCAATCCGGTGATGAAATCCATTCCTACCGAATCCCACTTCCACTCGGGAATCTGCAGGGGCTGTAGCAGTCCTGCGGGTCGTTGATGCTCGGCCTTGACTCTTTGACAAATGTCACACTTGGCGATGTAGCTCCCGATTTCTCGCTTCATTCCATGCCACCAAAACTGTTCCTTCAAGTCTTGGTACATCTTGGTACCTCCGGGGTGAATGGAATAAAGGGTGTCGTGGGCTTCCTTCAGAATAAATTGCACACAAAAATATACACACTATGCATAAAACTATATGTGGCACTATATGCATAATAAAAGTTTTTGTTTGTTGCAAATTTTGAGTATTTGAATTCTCTTCTCTTTATTCATTTATTGATTTAAACTTGGGATGTTACAGATGATCAGGATAGTGACATTGGATCCGGCTAAACTTAGTCTACCGTTGTTCTGTTTGTAGATGTCTTCATCGACTCCGCCTCCCTCCACGTCGGAGCCTATCATGGCGACGCCGATCTCCTCCGCCCCTCCTCTCTTGCCCCAGTCCATCTAGAGCCACAAAAGACTCCGGCAAGGACATCGAGGGGTCTTCGGCGAACCCGGAGGATACAGTCGGAGTCGAACAAGCCGAGAAGAAGGCGGAAGAAGCCGCCACCAAGAAATCCAAGGCCCGCGCGCGAGATAGCGAGGCCAAGGGGAAATGGTGGCCATGCACCACCACGAAAACCGAGCTCTGCAACCTCGAGGCGGAAGGGTTCTTAAAACCCGGATCTTGGCGTACGATCCCGGGCACCCTAACTCCAACTCCGGAAGACGGAGAATGGGTGGTGACTAAGGCCCTCGTCGAACGAGGCTTCTCTCTTCCGCCCAACGATTTCTTCCTAGAAATCTCGGAAAGACGAGCTACAGCCCCACCACATTTCTCTGAATAGCATATTGGCCATCAGCAACCACGTGGCGCCATGCGAAGGCCACCTCCGGGTAACCCCAGAACTCTCCCTCTTCCAATTTTACTTCTCCGTCAAAAAGGAGAAGATATCGCAGACTTCCACACTTGCCACATGTGGTGGCGTCACCTTCAAGCTCCGCCCGGCGCGTGTACCACACACGGATCGCCATGAATCTGTGCGGTACTGGTCCTGGAACTTCTTCTACCTGAAGGACGTTGCCGATCCGGCTTCGACGAACTACGAGGAGTTCAAGGACGCCCCCCAGCGAGACTCCGTCTGGACTCAATGTCCTCACTTGTCCGAGTCACCTCAACCGACTCTGGGAAGTTAGGCGGATCGCAAGCTTACGGAGGAAGGCCTGTCGAAGGACCTTACGTTGTCCTGGTTCACTAAGCGGATCCAGCCCCTACAACATCGGGACCGCCTCGTTCCAGACACGGGGCGCGACGATACTATGCGCGCGCCTCCAAGAACAACCTCTCCGCCGACGCCCGGATAAACGGATCCGGGTGCCGACAGTGCCATGGGATCTCCGGATCCACGTGTGCAACATCGATATCCACACCAATGGCTCCGGGACCGCGGTAAGTTTTCCTTTGTCTCAACCGTCAGTTCCTTTTAATATTTGCGAAACTTGTCTAAGTGTTGGTTTTGTTGTTCAACTTGAGGCCCTCGAGGAGAAAGACCTCAGAACTCTTACCCGGGTCCCTCACGCGGATAACACCGACCCGGAGGTCGCGTCTGACACGGAGGCTCCCGCGGCTCCAGCTCCCTCCAAAAGGAAGAGAGGTGCCTCCGGCTCCGGCCCAACCGCCAAGCGTGCCCGCGACGTGCCCAGCACGGCGGCAACCCGTAAAGCGGAGGCAGAGAGGAAGCGCCTAAACCTCATCGACACCAGCAACCAGAACCAGCCCAACGTACACCAGTTCTTCATGACGTCCATGTAAGGACCTGGTTTCCGGCTAAAAAATCATTTGCTACTAAATGCCAACATATACTAAGCATTGTACATCCATTATCTTGCAGCAAGAAACCCGGAACCAAGCCCCCCAGGAACCCCAAGAAGAAGGCCAAGCCATCTCCGGCCACGATGCCTGTTACGCCGCAAGCGAGGCTCCGCCAAAACCCTCCTCATCACCGCAGCAGATCCAAAGGATGTCATCAACTGGATGATCTTCCAGAGGATCCCACTACTGAGTCCGGTCAAGGCGGCCCGCAAAGGCGACCCGGCAAGGATGCTTACTCGTCTCACCCTCCTCCTGAGCGACAAGACACTACTTCGGCTGAAGCTACGGCTCATGATGCCGAAAACAAAATGCTAAGTGGTGCGACTGGTACGCCCTAGATGCATCCTCATTTGTCTTTCCTCCAAAAGCTCCTCTCTCGCCATGGAGATGTCGCGGCGATGAATGAGGTATGGGGAACCCGGAGACAGAGGTGCATGTGGACCAAGCTCGAGGGAGAGATCAAAGTATTTTTTGCTCAGCACAAGCACGTGCGCCAGGTAACACTAGCCCCCAAGCATTGGGTTGGACATTTCTCCGAGTGATATGTGTGAGCCGATGCTTTTAAAATGTGCACCTTAGCGGAAACTAAAAAAATTCCAAGCATAAGGATTTGAAAACTTCTCGCCAGCCCCCATAATTTTGAATTTCCGGCTAACTCCTGCCTGCTTCTCAGAACACTCGGAAGCTGCACGAAGATCTGCGCGTCCCATGTGCCGGAGCAAAAGACAGAGATAGATGGCCTGCGCCAGAGCTACGCGGATAGCCAAAAAGCTATCACCCTCTTGGAGACCCGCGTAAAGAATTACGAAGGTAAAAACTCCGGACTGATACTGAAGCTTATCAACGTGTGTCTGGTATGAACGAATGTGGTATATAACTTTTTGCTTTCCGCCTCAGAGAAGAGATTTCCAAGCGCCCCTCCATTGATGACCTTTCCGCCCAAGTCAAGGTCTTGAGGCCGAGAACGAGTCCCTCAAAAATTCTTAAGGAATCCTCCGAGGAAGAAACCAAGAAAAGAAAAGAGCTCTCCGATAAACATATTCAAGAAGTCTCGGATCTTACCGAAAATCTTAAGAAGAGCCAGCAGAGGGTCAAGACTTTGGCGGCGAAAAATAAGGCGCACGAAGCGGAGGTGGAGGCCATCGACAAATTGATCTTTCGTAAGGACTTTTCTATGAGGTTCTGGCTTCATCATATTATACTTTGACCGCAGAAGAATCTGACCGAATTCTGCAAGAACTCTTGGCTTTGACTGACGAAAGAATCGACCCTCAAGAGGTCAGAAGCTTATGAAGAAGCGCGGAGTTCCATCGACGATCTCATCGAGGCGTGTCGCGGAATCGCCCAATCACTGTCTTTGAAGAGAGTCGGAACCAAGCTAATCGACACCATGACAAAGCTGATGTTCCAACTCATCAAAGACTGGCAAGAGTCTTCCGCACGCGGAGTCGCTTCCCTCGTGCTGGCGACGTGCAAAGCACACTTCCCAACTATGAACTTCGCGCATATCGCGCGCGGAGCTCCCAAAGGCACCAACATGAGAGCCGCTCTCTGATGACCCACAAGTATAGGGGATCGCAACAGTCTTCGAGGGAAGTATTACCCAATTTATTGATTCGACACAAGGGGAGACAAAGAATACTTGTAAGCCTTAACAGCGGAGTTGTCAATTCAGCTGCACCTTGAAACAGACTTGCTCGCAAGAGTTTATCAGTAACAGTTTTATGGCAGTAGGAATAGTGAAATAACTAGGTGAAATAAAGACAGCGTAGTGATTATAGTAAACAAGAGGATTAAAATACTGTAGGCACAGGGACGGATTAATGGGCGTTGCATGGATGAGAGAAACTCATGTAACAATCAAAGCAGGGCATTTGCAGATAATAATAAACGGTATCCAAGTACTAATCAATCAATAGGCATGTGTTCCATATTTAGTCGTATGTGCTCGCAATGAGAAACTTGCACGACATCTTTTGTCCTACCAGCCGGTGGCAGCCGAGCCTCTAGGGAAACTACTGGAAATTAAGGTACTCCTTTTAATAGAGTACCGGAGCAAAGCATTAACACTCCGTGAACACATGTGATCCTCACATCACTACCATCCCCTCCGGTTGTCCCGATTCTTGTCACTTCGGGGCCATTGGTTCCGGACAACGACATGTGTATACAACTTGCAGGTAAGATCATAAACAACGAATATCTTCATGAATCAATAACATGTTCAGATCTGAGATCATGGCACTCGGGCCCTAGTGACAAGCATTAAGCATAACAAGTTGCAACAATATCATAAAAGTGACATCTACGGATACTAGGCACTATGCCCTAACAATCTTATGACTATTACATGACCAATCTCATCCAATCCCTACCATCCCCTTCAGCCTACAGCGGGGGAATTACTCACACATGGATGGGGGAAACATGGCTGGTCGATGGAGAGGCGTTGGCGGTGATGGCGATGAAGATCTCCTCCAATTCCCCGTCCCGGCGGAGTGCCAGAACGGAGACTTCTGGCTCCCGCGACGGAGTTTCGCGATGTGGCGGCTTCTGGAGGGTTTCTGGCGACTTCGACTTCTCTCCGTGCGTTTTTAGGTCGAACCCGATAAGTAGTCCGAAGGGGGCGTCGGAGGCCGACCGAGGGGGCCACACCATAGGGCCGCGCGGGCCCCCCCTAGGCCGCGCCGCCTTATGGTGTGGGGCCCTCGGGCCTCCACCTCACTTCTCCTTCTGGCTCCGTCAGTATTTTGGGAAAATAGGGCCTTCTGCATAAATTCCGAGGATTTTCCCGAAAGTTGGATTTCTGCACAAAAACGAGACACCAGTTCTGCTGAAAACAGCGTTAGTCCGTGTTAGTTGTATCCAAAATACACAAATTAGAGGCAAAACAATAGCAAAAGTGTTCGGGAAAGTAGATACGTTTTGGACGTATCAACTCCCCCCAAGCTTAGCTTATTGCTTGTCCTCAAGCAATTCAGTTAACAACTGAGCGATAAAAGAACTTTCACGAACACATTTGCTCATATGATGTATATATTCTCATGCTATGGCTAATACTTAAGCAGTTCATAATGAGATACATGCAAATAAGATCATCCAACAGCTATGTCAATCATGGAGAAGTACCAACAATTAATAATAAGCATCATGAATCATGTATATAAGCAGGATTGCAATGTTCATAAGAGAATATGATAAAGTGGTATCTCGCTTGCCCGTATTTGATCGGCAAAACATAAATGCCGAGGCACCTCTTGAGTTCATAGAAAGACTAGAAGTAGTGATTGTCAAAGATAAAAGCATCAAAGTTATACCACAATCAATCATATTTTGAGACAAGCATATTATACTAAGAATGACAATTGTGCTCTCAAGATAGTGCTCAAAGAAAGAATGGAGACACAACATAAAAGTAAAAGATTGACCCTTCGCAGAGGGAAGCAGGGATTAACATGCGCTAGAGCTTTTCATTTGTAAAGCAGGAGTAAAATTATTTTGAGAGGTGTTTGTTGTTGTCAACGAATGGTAATGGGTACACTAACTACCTCGTCAACCGGACTCACAAGAGCGGCTCCCATGAATTATTTGCATGTTTATGTGGCACTCCTTCCAACCTTTCTTACACAAACCATGGCTAACCGAATCTTCGGGTGCCTGCCAACAATCACATACCATGAAGGAGTGCCTTTTTATTTAAGTTTTATTATGATGATGACACTCCCCCAACCTTTGCTTACACAAGCCATGGCTAACCGAATCCTTCGGGTGCCGTCCAACAATCACAAACCATGGAGGAGTGTCTATTTAAGTTAATTAATTTGGGACTGGGAATCCCATTGCCAGCTCTTCTTGCAAAATTATTGGATAAGCGGATGTGCCACTAGTCCATATGAGAGTCCGTCAAAAGTAAATGACAAGGTTGAAAGCTAAACACCACATACTTCCTCATGAGCTATGAAACATTAACACAAATTGAGAAGCATTTTGAAAGTTTTAAAGGTAGCGCATGAGAATTTACTTGGAATGGTTTGAAATGCCATGCATAGGTATTTATGGTGGACACTTTGGAACAACTTGGTTTTCAGGTGTTTGGAAGCACGAGCGGCGATCCCGCTCAGTACAAGTGAAGGCTAGCAAAAGACTAGGGAGCGACAAATCAAGAGAGCAATAACTGTCATAATCATGCTTGCGGCAAAATAAATTAACGGAGGCATAAAAGTGATACAAGAACTCTGAAGCAATATAAATCATCGAGGCTTAATTGACTTTTTGTTTAGTCATATGCATGCGTGAGCATGTGCCAAGTCGATATAAATGAATTATTCAGAGGAGGATACCACAATGCCATACTTACTTATGAATAAAACAATGCAAGCGAACATCCATGACATGCTACTCATATTAATAAATTGGAGCTAAACATGAGAGATCATGAACTACTAGACTTTCTCACATAACATATACCTCACATGAACCAAATAAGCATGCTCACATGGATGAGTATATGTACAAAAATGAAAACAAATAGAGTTCATACCAGCCTCTCACCACAATCAGATTGTCGTAGATCGTCATTATTGCCTTTCACTTGTGTAGCTTGGATAATATGAAATGAAAACCACGCTCCAGCCACCGAAGACCATTGAACTCATGATGAACTTTACAAACCAAAGAAGAACAGCAAATATTTTTGGTGTTTTCGAATTGGAAACAAGAACGAAAGAAAACAAGCAAACAAAGCAAAATCTTTTTGGGTTTTCTCATAACAAACCAACGATAGCAAATAAAGTAAACTAAGAGCAAGGAACCAAATAAACAAATGGTGAAGAGAAACAACAGAAATATTTTTGGTCTTTTTGTGTTTTAGGAAAGAAACAAAGCGAAAACAAAAGAATGCAAACTAACAGAAACACAGAAAAGCAGGATGACAGAAATCTGCCAAATCCTGACAGCAGTACAGAAATCGAAATTAACAAAAATCTTCCATTGCTCAGACCAAAAAGTGTTCAACTAATGAAAGTTAGATAACAACCTGGGGCACATGCTCAAAAATTGGCAACTCAAAATAACGTTCTGGCTGTGCGTACGAATTTTTTTTAACAGCCCAGAATCTGTTTTTGGACAGCACTTCCCCAAATATCATCTCCCTCTCATTAGAAAACCACTCTAAGAGACTAAACAAGTATGTACAAGTATCCAGCAACCATAATATACAAAGAATGAGTGATGCCGGTATACCTCCCCCCAAGCTTAGGCTTTTGGCCTAAGTGGAGTTCATTCCCACGGTCCCCATGAAGTGGTGTCTCCGTAATATGACGAAGAACGACCCGGTTCCAGGTATGTGCTGGAGGAAACGTCGGGGTATGTGACGGTGCAGTCGTAGGAGGGCTCGGCGTTCTCGGAGTCATGTTGCTGGTGGAATTCTTGTATCTTCATATGTTCCTCCACCTCCTCCTTAGTGAGCGACCATGATTGCCTGTCAATATTGAACAAACCTGGCTGGGGAAGAGGGATTTCCTTCTCATTCCCGTCAGCAAACAACATTCTATAGACCATATTATCTATAGTGGAATCAGTAGTAACAAAATGATGACTCTTCATAGCAGCAATATCTAATCTCCTAGGGGTTAATGGCACATCATTAGAATCAAGAGGGAGTCTTAAATGTGTTAAAATGCGCAGTGCAATAGTTCCTCCAAAAATAGGCCCCCTGCTAGACAGGCGGCGAGCAATAAGAGAACCAAGATGATAAGATGTCTGTCCAGTAAGTGCAGCATTCAAGAAAGCAAGATGATAGCTAGAAATATTACTAGTATTTTCCCTACCAAGAATACTAGTAGCAATGTAATATGCAAAATATTTAATGGCGGGAAGTTGAATATTTCTTATCTTCCCACGCTGAATGGTGCGGCAATCATCTTCGGTGATCCCTCGATAGAGCTCCAACAGGTCCCGTGGGTTGTCATCAATCCTCCTTGCTGTACCTACAGGGACAATATCCAATGCACGACAAAATTCTTCCAATTCCATAGTAACAGGATTATCATAGATCTTGAATGCAACTGTCGGCTCATATTGCGTGTTGTGGAACTTGAAGCTCTCAACGAAAATTTTGGTGAGCCTGTAGTATTGCTCCCTTTCATCCCCCACGTAGGTGGCTAAGCCTGCCCTGTTGACAAGGGTGAAGAAGTCATCCAATATCCCTGCATTTGTCAGAAAATCATAACATGGGAAGGATGAAGCATTAGGAGCCCCATTGTCCTCCTCGGGCGCGAAGCTAGGCGCGATGATATCCTCATTGTAGGATCGCCTAATCTGAGTGGACGCCCTCGAGGGCCTACCGGTGCTGGTTGTTCCTTTCTTGAACAATTCTCCAAATTTGAATTTCTTCATCTTCCTCTTCTGAAATTTTCAACAACCATTATAAAATTTGATTTCAAGGTATATAATTGAAGGGAACTACTATAGGAACTTGCTAGAGTACTAAACATGCATCAAAACTAGTTTCTTCCACTTAGAACAAGCATGCAAGCTCACTAAACATGTTATCTACAGCAGCAAAATATTCAAGATATAATCAACCAAACAAAATTCTAATTGGACAATCAAAGGAGTCACATACCAAGGAGTAAATGTGCCAAATTTCAGACGGAAATCTGGGCTGAGCAAGGAGATCGAAAAATCGCGAGTTCTTGAGCAGAAACACGAGTGAGAGGAACTTGGTGCGAGTTTTTTCGGGAGAGAGAAGATGCTGGGAGGAAGAGATGAAGTAGTGGGGCAAGGAGGGGCCCACACCACAGGGTGGCGCGCCCACCTCCTTGGCCGCGCCGGCCTGTGGTGTGGCACCCTCTGGTGCCCCACAGGTCATCCTCTGGTACTCCCAGGTGCCTCGTCGAAAAATAGGACCAACGGTGTAATTTTTGTAATTTTTAGAGAACTTCGAAAAATGCACATTTCTGGGTGTTAAATTAATTATTACTGCGCAGGAAAATGATTTCCAAAATCCTAACAACTAAGGCATATTGCAAAACAAAAGGTGCTACAGCAAGTAAAATAAGGGAGGGAGAAAGAAAGAAAGAAATGTTGTTTAGCTCTCTCATGCATTAAAATATACTTGTTAACAAGGTTGATCAAGTCTTGCAAATAAATTTTATATGACATAAGAAGAAATAAACCTCAAATCAATCATGTTACCTTATATTGAATTGATATGGATCCAATCACAAGAGTTTGATATTCTTCTTTAGGCTCATATATAGGACAATCAATGGATCCCACTTTGATAGTTTTCACATTAAAAATTGTATTAACTCCACATACTTTATCAATCCTCTTGGGAAAATAGACAGTGTGTTCCTTATCATCAACATTGAAAGTAACCATGCCTTTATTGCAATCAATAACAGCCCCTGCAGTATTAAGAAAGGGTCTTCCAAGAATAATGGACATATTATCATCTTCAGGCATTTCCAACACAACAAAATCAGTTAATATCAAGCAATGTTGAGTAACTTGAACAGGAACATTTTCACATAAACCAACAGGAATAGCAGTAGATTTATCAGCCATTTGCAAAGATATATCAGTTGGTATCAACTTATCTAAATCAAGTCTCTTATAAAGAGAAAAAGGCATTACACTAACACCTGCTCCCAAATCACATAGATATGTTCTAACATAATTATTCTTGATGGAACAAGGAATAGTCGGTATACCTGGGTCTCCAAGCTTCTTTGGAATCTTACCATTGAAGGAGTAATTAGCGAGCATAGTGGAAATTTCCTCATTGGGGATTTTCCTTTTGTTAGTAACAATATCTTTCATATACTTTGAATAAGGAGGCAATTTAATAGCATCAATCAAAGGGATTTGCAAAAATAAAGGTTTCATCCAATCACAAAATTTATTATAATGTTCCTCCTCCTTTGATTTTAGTTTCTTAGCAGGAAAAGGCATTTGCTTTTGAACCCAAGGTTCTCTTTCATTACCATGTTTCTCAGCAATAAAATCTTCTTTAGTGTACTTTTTATTTTTAGCATGCTTTTCAGGTTCTTTTTCAATTTCTTCTTTATCAGGAGTATCATTCTTATCATTATCTTCCTCATGTTCATTACCACTTTCAGTTTCAGCATCAGAAATAGAAATACTATTAGGATCATTAACAGGTTCAGAGGATTCTACAACATTCTTATGTTTCTTTTTCTTTTTCTTAGATGGAGCACTAGTTTTAGTTAGTTGAGAATCTTGTTCAACTCTTTTGGGATGCCCTTCAGGATATAGAGGATCCTGGGTAGAAACACCACCTCTAGTTGTTACTTCATAAGCATGTTTTTCTTTAGAATTATTTCCCAACAAGTCATTTTGCACTTTAGTAAGTTGATCAATTTGAGTTTGAACCATTTGAAAATGTTTAACAAGTATCTTAACATCATTGGAGGTTCTCTCCACAATACCATGCAATTCACTAATAGCTCGAGAATTTTCCATTAAATGATTCTCTACTCTCATATTAAAGTTTTCTTGCTTAACAATATAATTATCAAACTCATCTAAGCATTGAGCAGGAGGTTTTGAATACGGAATATCTTCCCTAGTAAAGCGTTGAAGAGAGTGTACCTCAATCATGGATGAAGGGGGAGTTATCTCACATAAATCTTCTATAGGAGGTAAATTCTTCACATCTTCAGGTTTAATACCCTTCTCTTTAAGAGACTTCTTGGCTTCCCTCATATCTTCATCATTTAATTTAATCATGCCCCTCTTCTTCACTATCGGTGTCGGGGTTGGTTCAGGTGTAGACCAATCATCATGATTCCGGCCTATTTTAGCCAATAATTCTTCAGCGTCGTCTGGAGTTCTTTTCCTGAAAACACAACCAGCACAACTATCCAGGTATGCCCTAGACTCAATAGTTAGTCCACTATAAAATATATCAAGTAAATCATGCTTTTCCAAATCATGGTTAGGCTGAGCTCTAATAAGAGAGCAAAATCTCGCCCAAGCCTCAGGCAATTTCTCTCCATCTTCCTGGTCAAAATTATAAATTCTCTGCAAAGCAGCATGTTGAGCACAGGAAAAGTATTTCCGGAAGAAAACATCAAGCAATTCTTTTGGGCTTTTAATAGAACCAGCAAATTATTATACCAAGTTTTAGCATCATCTTTAATGAGAAAGGAAAAATTTTAGCGACAAAATAAGTACGCATCTTAATATCATCAGAAAACAAGCCACTAAGAGATAACTCAGTCATGTGTTCAACAGCACTTTCTTTTTCAGTACCACAAAAGGGTGTTTTCTCAACAATAGCTATATGAGATAGATCAAGAGAAAAATCATAATCTTTATCCCTAATGTTTATAGGAGATGTGGCAAATTTAGGATCAGGAGATAGTTTATATCTAACAGCATGTTCTGCAAGCAACTTTTTAATTTTTCTTGCATCAGTAGTAGCATTGCATTTTTCAATAAAATCATCATCAAGCTCTACATAATCTTCATCAAGATCATCACTAGAATATTCAACAGACTGGTGAATTAACAGGTGTAGCAGCATTTTCATTAGGAGTTTCAGTATTTTCAATTTGTCTAGACTTAGAAATTGTAGCATCTAGAAAAGATCCTAACGAACCATCATTATCAAGCACAGCAGAAGCATCATCACAATTATGAGAGGAATTTTCAGATTCAGCAGAAGTACAGCATGAAGCTTGTGGTGGTGAAACAAGTTTACTTATCACAGAGAATCAAGAGCAACAGAGGTACTAAGAGTTGTACCTTTTCTTGTAGTGGATGGTAATATGGCGATCTTAGTATCGCGAGGTTTACCCATGATGGAGAATTTGCAGCGAAAAATATCAATCCAAGTGAACTTCCAAATAAAGCTATGCTCCCCGGCAACGGCGCCAGAAAATAGTCTTGATGACCCACAAGTATAGGGGATCGCAATCCTTTCGAGGGAAGTATTACCCAATTTATTGATTCGACACAAGGGGAGACAAAGAATACTTGTAAGCCTTAACAAGGGAGTTGTCAATTCAGCTGCACCTGAAACAGACTTGCTCGCAAGAGTTTATCAGAGTAACAGCTTTATGGCAGAGGGAATAGTGAAATAACAAAGAATGTGAAATAAAGACAAACAGAGGATTATAGTAACACAGGATTAAAAATACCTAGGCACAGGACGGATTAACCATTGCATGGATGAGAGAAACTCATGTAACAATCAAAGCAGGGGCATTTGCAGAGATAATAAAACGGTATCCAAGTACTAATCAATCAATAGGCATGTGTTCCATATTTAGTCGACGTGCTCGCAATGAGAAACTTGCACAACATCTTTTGTCCTACCAGCCGTGGCAGCCGGGCCTCTAGGGAAACTACTGGAAATTAAGGTACTCCTTTTAATAGAGTACCGGAGCAAAGCATTAACACTCCGTGAACACATGTGATCCTCACATCACTACCATCCCCTCCGGTTGTCCCGATTCTTGTCACTTCGGGGCCATTGGTTCCGGACAGCGACATGTGTATACAACTTGCAGGTAAGATCATAAACAACGAATATCTTCATGAATCAATAACATGTTCAGATCTGAGATCATGGCACTCGGGCCCTAGTGACAAGCATTAAGCATAACAAGTTGCAACAATATCATAAAAGTGACATCTACGGATACTAGGCACTATGCCCTAACAATCTTATGACTATTACATGACCAATCTCATCCAATCCCTACCATCCCCTTCAGCCTACAGCGGGGGAATTACTCACACATGGATGGGGGAAACATGGCTGGTCGATGGAGAGGCGTTGGCGGTGATGGCGATGAAGATCTCCTCCAATTCCCCGTCCCGGCGGAGTGCCATAACGGAGACTTCTGGCTCCCGCGACGGAGTTTCGCGATGTGGCGGCTCTCTGGAGGGTTTCTGGCGACTTCGACTTCTCTCCGTGCGTTTTTAGGTCGAACCCGATAAGTAGTCCGAGGGGGCGTCGAGGCCGATCGAGGGGCCACACCATAGGGCCGCGCGGCCCCCCTAGGCCGCGCCGCCTTATGGTGTGGGGCCCCTGGCCTCCACCTCACTTGTCCTTCCTGGGTTCGTCGTATTCTGGAAAATAGGGCCTTCTGCATAAATTCCGAGGATTTTCCCGAAAGTTGGATTTCTGCACAAAAACGAGACACCAGAGCAATTCTGCTGAAAACAGCGTTAGTCCGTGTTAGTTGTATCCAAAATACACAAATTAGAGGCAAAACAATAGCAAAAGTGTTCGGGAAAGTAGATACGTTTTGACGTATCACTCTCGCGGAGACCCAAGGGTTTGACCGAGTGTTTGCCGGACAAGTTAACCATCGTTCTGGTATAACAATAATGCATCTCCCAATGGGTTTCTCGACGCGGAGGATGAAGAGGAAGAAAGTGTCATGAAGGTGCAAGAGGGTTCTGCCCACGTGATCATTCCCAGAAGCTCCGGCGATGACTCGGGCAACGGTTCCGCCACGACGTCAGAATGACCAGTCCTCCGGTGAATTCGCCAAACACAAAAAAATATATCATTTTGGCCCCGGAGTGGGTTTGTAATATATAACTTAAGTATTTGTGAGTAGCTAGGAACGAAACAACTATGCATGGGGCGGAAAAACTTATCCTGCTATCCGTTATATTATTTGCATGTTTGTTTTTTGGAAAGCAAGTGCTGGTTTGTAAATTTTCCGGCTTACTTGACCTTCCACGAGCCGGAAGACCTTTGGCGGAAACGCCCTCCTGCGGCGACGGCCAATGGCAATATGTCAATAACCGCGTAAACAAGCCCCCGCCTAGGTGCCGGAAGTCGCCAGGAATCCATGAGTTCGCAACGAGAATTTTTCCGCCAAAAAACTTAAAATTACGTTCTAAAGGACAATTTTGAAAATCACAACTTTCATACATGCCTAGGCGGAAATGTCCAGCTCTGCGGTTTTAGTCGGAAAACATGCACGATCCAAAAATGAAAAATTAAAGGAGGTAAAAGACTCTAAGAGTGAACCATATGCTTTATTTCATTGATCATGTATCATAGATATTACAAGGTATGTAATGTGGAAAATGCTAAGTGTGGAAAGGACGTAGCTGTGCTATATTCCAGGGACGATCTGTTTCATCGTATATGTCATCCGGATCCTCTCGTTTGCGTTTCCGGTACCAGTTAGCAGGTCTATCCTTTAGCTCCCGGAAATCGACAAGGTAGTATGATCCGTTGTGAAGCACTTTGCTGATGACAAAGGGTCCTTCCCATGGAGATTGCAACTTGTGATCTTTCACCTGGCGAAGGCGGAGGACTAAGTCCCCGACCATGAACGAGCGGTTCCACCTACGGCTGTGATAGCGTCGAGTTTCTGCTGGTAGACGGTGGAGCGTTGGTCTGCTGTTCCGAGCTTCTTCGATCAGGTCCGTAGATACTGTCGAGCCTCACAAGAGTTTCTTCATCGTAGGCGGAAACACGCGGCGAATCATGATGATGTCATGGGGACATCGATCCAGATACCAGAAGAACGGAGTAAATCCGCTGACCTGTTAGGGGTAGTTCGTAGAAACCCACAGACAGTCTAACTCATCTGCCTAAGCTCCGCTGCACGTCGCAGCGGTTCTTCAAGGGGAGGTTTAATTCGGCTAGTATAAGGCCACCGGCTCGTTCGACCTGACCGCTGGATTGTGTGAGCCACATGCAAGGTCAAGCCGGATCCCAATGTCATGGCAATAATCCTTGAGTTCTCCTTGTGCAAAGTTTGTGCCATTGTCTGTGATTATGCTGTGTGGGATGCCGAATCTCGTCACGAGGCTGCATACAAATTTTAGTGCCGTAGCACCATCGGCTTTTCTCACTGGCTTTGCCTCGATCCACTTACTGAACTTGTCAATAGCGACCAGGAGGTATTCATGACCACCAGGAGATGATTTCTTTAACTTACCAACCATATCGAGCCCCAGACCGCAAACGGCCAGGTGATAGGGATGGTCTTCAGCTCTTGGGCTGGAGCGTTTGGTTGAGTAGCGTAGTACTGACAACCTCGGCAAGTTTTCACCAGCTTCTCAGATCTTCTTTAGCTGTTAGAGCCAATAGAACCCTAACCGAAAAGCTTTTGCAACGAGGGACCTGGGGCGGCATGATGCCCGCAATCCCCTGCGTGATCTCTGGAGGATTTCAATGCCATCTTGATTGGAGACGCATTTGAGAAATACCCCGTTTGCACTTCGTTTGTAGAGCTGTCCATCAATTGTGTAGGATCTTGCTCGCCTGATGATCTGTCGTGCGAGGACCTCGTCCTCCGGCAACTTTCGATCGATGAGGTAATCCAGAACGGCTGAGTCCAGGCCGGAATGATTGCCATCACTTCCTTAGCCGGAGAAACTGCCAGATCAGGATTTTCCGGGTTTGCGCCCTTCACCGAGGGTATCCGTAGATGCTCAAGGAAAAGATGCCAGGCGGAATTGGTTTCCTGCCGATCCGAGCTTGGACAAGATATCTCGCCGCTGTGTTGTCGTCTCTCCTGACGTATTTGACTTCGTATCCGAGGAAGCACTTGGCGATCTCGTCAACTTCATCTCTGTAAGCCGCCATGACGGAGTTTCTGGCGTTCCAGGTTCCGGCTACTTGTTGTGCCACTAGGTCGGAATCTCCGCAGCATATGATGTGCTTGATCCCAATCTCCTTAGCGATGCGCAGACCGTGTAGTAGAGCCTCGTATTCCGCCATATTGTTTGTAGCTCGATGTGAATCTGCAGGACGTACTGCAGTTCTTCTCCGCCTTGATGTTGCTTGGATCCGTCAAAGTGCATGACCCAAGCTTCAGGTTCCGGCACAAGTGTGCCATCCGGCGCTTCAGTCCAATCCGCGATGAAATCTGCTAGAACTTGAGACTTGATTGCAGTTCTGGCTTCGTAGTTGATGTCAAAGGCAGATAATTCAATGCCCCACTTTGCACGCCCTGTTGCGTCGGAGTTGTTGATGATTGTTGCCAGGGGAGCCTTGCTCACAACTGTTTGGGGTGCTCCTGGAAGTAGTGCTCAGCTTCCGGCTGCCTAGGAATACTCCATAAGCTAGCTTCTGAAAGTGAGGGTATCTCTGCTTGGATTCCGTCAAGACTTCGCTAATGTAATAGACGGGCCTTTGGACTCCGTGCTCATATCCTTCTTCCTTTCGCACCACCACGATTACGAGGCTGATAACTTTGTTGGTGGCCGCCATATAGAGGAGCATAGGCTCTGACTCAATTGGAGCTGCCAATATAGGTGGGGAGGAGAGTATGTTCTTCAACTCCTGAAGTGCTTCGTCTGCTCCTCGTCCCAGACAAATTTGTCTGTTTTCTTCAGCAGCTTGTATAGAGGTAGGGCCTTCTCGCCAAGACGGCTAACAAATCTACTGATTGCTGCAACACAACCAGTTAATCGTTGCACATCTTTGAGACAAGTTGGCCTTTGATGTTCAGGATAGCCTTGATTTTTTCCGGGTTAACTTCAATGCCCCTGTGAGAAACAATGAAGCCAAGGAGTTTTCCGGCTGGCACGCCAAAGACGCACTTCAGCGGATTTAACATCATCTTGTACCGTCGGAGATTATCAAGGTTTCCTTGAGGTCGCTGATCAAGTCGGATCCCTTTCGGGTCATGACCGCGATGTCGTCGACGTAAGGCGTGCACGTTCCGCCAATTTGGTCCTTCAGGCACCGCTGCATCGTACGTTGGTATGTGGCACCTGCGTTTTTCAAGCCAAAAGGCATAGTAACATAGCAGTAAGTGCCAAAGGTGTGATGAACGAGGTCGCCTTTTGGTCGGACTTCTTCATCCGGATCTGATGATACCCGGAATATGCGTCAAGAAAACACAGAAGTTCCGCCCCTGCCGTCGAATCAATGACTTGGTCAATGCGCGGCAAGGGGAACGGATCCTTCGGACAATGCTTATTCAAGCCGGAGTAATCGATGCACATTCTTAGTATTTCAGAATTCTTTTTGGGTACAAGGACGGGGTTTGCGACCCAATCAGTATGGATAACTTCTACTACAAAACCTGCCTCTAGTAACTTTGCTAATTCCATTCCTATGGCGCGGCGCTTCTTATCTCCAAAGCGTCGCATAGCTTGCTTCACCGGTTTTGCACCCGGATTTATGTTGAGGTAGTGCTCGGCGAGTTCCCTTGGTACTCCGGACATGTCAGAAGGTTGCCATGCGAAGATATCCATGTTAGCTCTGAGGAACTCGACGAGCGCGCTTTCCTATTTGGGGTCTATGTTGGCTCCGACTGAAACCTGCTTGGAGCTGTCGCCTACGACGAGGTCGTGCTTCTTGGTTTCTATCGCGGCTTTGAACGAGTTCTTCTGTTCGGAGATCTGCTTCTTGGTGGTCTGCATCTCAGTCGGATCCACCGCGGCTCTGTAGCCTTGCAGCTCCTCTCCAGATATGACGGATTCTGCAAAGGCGGCCTCGCCTTCCTCGCAGTCCCTAGCTTTCTTGTAGTCTCCGGATACGGTGATCATACCGTTAGGACCCGGAATCTTGAGCTTGTTGTAGATGTAGCATGCCCTGGCGTGGAACTTGTGGTAGGTGGGCCTGCCGAAGATTACATGGTAGGAGCTCTTGAAGGGCACTACTTCGTGAACGGACAGATGCCATGGGATGGCTTATCTTGGGGCCGAATGGACGCTAGAGGATTCGGGGGAGGGTTTGTGACTAGATGGACGAACTTCCGGATGCTTTCCTCAAGAACTTGGCCAGGGCCAGAGGTAGAAGAAGAAAGACACAAGGATGAACTCGCTCTAGATCACCATGTTCATTGATCTCAAAACAGGTTACAGGTTTTCTCCCTTCTGTGGATCGCGCGTATGAAAGAGGCTGCCCCCTCTCCTTATATAGGGGAGAGGGTGGCTTACAGAACAAGAAACCCTAATGGGATCTTTGACTAGACAAACTACTTTACAAAGCTACTTTAATCACAGATGACGCCGGGGTCTTCTTTAAACATGAAGGATGACGTCCTCCGGCTTCTTTGACCGTCATCCTCTTCTTTGTCTTCAAGCCTTCGTTTAAAGCTACTTTGCTTAGCTCATCCTTGTCCTTTAGCTCCTGACGGAATCTTTGACCAGTCAGCCGACATGCCCTTCCTTCCGGTGCGCCGGTATCTTTCCTTCCTGGTTCCGGTATACCCCTCTTGGGGATACCGGCTTAGCCTTACTTAGCCAAACTCTATCTTCTTATTCCGGTACGAACATTAAACCGGTATCTTGAAGGGTGAGACCATCCGGTTTGGCATACCTTTGCCATACCGGGGGTCATCCCCCCAACATTAGTCCCCGAAGCTGGTATAGTCTGGCGGATTCTATCCAACAGACCATGCCAGGTTTTCGTATCTTTGGATACCGGTTTAACTTTCTCAGTTCTTGGTTCGAATCCGGCATCTTTGCCCGGACTTATATTTTCTCTGCTCGCAAGGCATTCTCCGGCATCTTTCTCTCCGGTATCTTAATCATTAAGTTTCTCCTTGATGGCGTGTAACTCACACGTTCGTTGGGAACCCCAAGAGGAAGGTATGATGCGCACAGTAGCAAGTTTTCCCTCAGAAAGAAACCAAGGTTTAATCGAACCCGTGGGGAGCCAAGAAGCACGTTGAAGGTTGATGGTCGCGAAATGTGATGCGGCGCAACACCAGGGATTCCGGCGCCAACGGAACCTGCACAACACAACCCAAGTACTTTGTCCCAACGAAACAGTGAGGTTGTCAATCTCACCGGCTTGCTGTAACAAAGGATTAAACGTATCGAGTGGAAGATGTTTGCAAAGAAAACAGTAAAACAAATAAATTGTATGCTATGTAAAGAATAGGACCGGGGTCCACAGTTCACTAGAGGTGTCTCTCCCATAAGATAAAGCATGTTGGGTGAACAAATTACAGTCGGGCAATTGACAAATAGAGAAAGGCATAACAATGCATATACATGACATGGTAAATATAGTGAGATTTAATCCGGGCATTACGACAAAGAACATAGACCGCCATCCAACTGCATCTATGCCTAAAAAGTCCACCTTCAGGTTATCGTCCGAACCCCCTCCAGTATTAAGTTGCAAAGCAACAGACAATTGCATTAAGTATGGTGCGTAATGTAATCAATAACTACATCCTTAGACATAGCATCAATGTTTTATCCCTAGTGGCAACAGCACATCACAACCTTAGAACTTTCTGTCACTGTCCCAGGTATCAATGAAGGCATGAACCCACTATCGAGCATAATTACTCCCTCTTGGAGTTAAGAGTAAAACCTTGGCCAGAGCCTCTACTAATAACGGAGAGCATGCAAGATCATAAACAACACATGAACAATAGATTGATAATCACCATAATCATAGTACTCTCTATCCATCGGATCCCGACAAACACAACATATAGAATTACATATAGATGATCTTGATCATGTTAGGCAGCTCACAAGATCCAACAATGAAGCACAACAAGGAGAAGACGACCATCTAGCTACTGCTATGGACCCATGGTCCAGGGGTGAACTACTCACTCATCACCCCGGAGGCGATCATGGCGATGAAGAGTCCTCCGGGAGATGAACCCCTCTCCGGCAGGGTGCCGAGGCGATCTCCGAATCCCCCGAGATGGGATTCGCGGCGCGGCGTCTCTGTGCCTTCCGTATCGTGGCTCCCGGTACTGGGGGTTTCGCGACGGAGCTTTAAGTAGGCGGAAGGTCAACGCGAGGGGCCACACGAGGGGCCCAGGGGGCGGGCGCGGCCAGGGCACGGGCCGCGCCGGCTCTAGCCTGCCACTCGTGGCCCCACTTCGTTAGGGTCTTCGGTCTTCTGGAAGCTTCAAAAATAGGACCCGGGGCGAAAGTTTCGTCCAATTCCGAGAATATTTCTTTACTAGGATTTCTGAAACCAAAAACAGCAGAAAACAGCAACTGGCTCTTCGGCATCTTGTTAATAGGTTAGTTCCAGGAAAATGCATAAATATGACATATAATGTGCATAAAACATGTATGTATCATCAATAAAGTAGCATGGAACATAAGAAATTATCGATACGTTGAGACGTATCAGCATCCCCAAGCTTAGTTCTCTCGTCCCAGCAAAAACGATAACAAAGATAATTTCTGAGGTGACATGCCATCATAATCTTGATCATACTATTTGTAAACATATGTAATGAATGCAGCGATCAAAGCAAAGGTAATGACATGAGTAAACAACTGAATCATATAGCAAAGACTTTTCATGAATAGTACTTCAAGACAAGCATCAATAAGTCTTGCATAAGAGTTAACTCGTAAAGCAATAAATCAAAGTAAAGGTATTGAAGCAACACATAAGAAGATTAAGTTTCAGCGGTTGCTTTCAACTAACATGTATATCTCATGGATATTGTCAACATAAAGTAATATAACAAGTGCAATATGCAAGTATGTAGGAATCAATGCACAGTTCACACAAGTGTTTGCTTCTTAAGGTGGAAGGAGATAGGTAAACTGACTCAACAATAAAAGTAAAAGAATGGTCCTTCAAAGAGGAAAGCATCGATTGCTGTATTTGTGCTAGAGCTTTTATTTTGAAAACATGAAACAATTTTGTCAACGGTAGTAATAAAGCATATGAGTTATGTAAATTATATCTTACAAGTTGCAAGCCTCACGCATAGTATACTAATAGTGCCCGCACCTCGTCCTACTTAACTTGGACTACCGGATCTTTGCATGCCATGTTTCAACCAAGTGTCACAAAGGGGTACCTCCATGCCGCCTGTACAAAGGTCCAAGGAGAATGCTCGCATTTCGGATTTCTCGCTTTTGATTATTCTCAACTTAGACATCCATACCGGGACAACATGGACAACAGATAATGGACTCCTCTTTAATGCATAAGCATGTAGCAAAGTTATTATTCTCATATGAGATTGAGGATATATGTCCAAAACTGAAACTTCCACCATGATTCATGGCTTTAGTTAGCGGCCCAATGTTCTTCTCTAACAATTTTGCATGCTCCAACCACTAAAATGATAGACCTTCAGACAAGACGGACATGCATAGCAACTCACATGATATTCAACAATAGTTGATGGCGTTCCCCAGAAACATGGTTATCGCACAACAAGCAACTTAATAAAATATAAAGTGCATAAGTACATATTCAATACTACGATAGTTTTTAAGGCTATTTTGTCCCATGAGCTATATATTGCAAAGGTGAATGATGGAATTTTAAAGGTAGCACTCAAGCAATTTACTTTGGAATGGCGGGTAAATACCATGTAGTAGGTAGGTATGGTGGACACAAATGGCATAGTGGTTGGCTCAAGGATTTTGGATGCATGAGAAGTATTCCCTCTCGATACAAGGTTTAGGCTAGCAAGGTTATTTGAAGCAAACTCAAGGATGAACAAGTGCAGCAAGACTCACATAAAAGACATATTGTAAACATTATAAGACTCTACACTGTCTTCCTTGTTGTTCAAAACTCAATACTAGATATTATCTAGACCTTAGAGAAACCAAATATGCAAATCAAATTTTAGCAAGCTCTATGTATTTCTTCATTAATGGGTGCAAAGCATATGATGCAAGAGCTTAAACATGAGCACAACAATTGCCAAGTATCACATTATCCAAGACATTTTTAGAATTACTACATGTAGCATTTTCCAATTCCAACCATATAACAAATTAACGAAGAAGAAACTTCGCCTTGAACATTATGAGTAAAGCCTAAGGACACATGTGTCCATATGCAACAGCGGAGCGTGTCTCTCTCCCACAAAGTGAATGCTAGGATCCATCTTATTCAAACAAAAACAAAAACGAAAACAAACCGACGCTCCAAGTAAAGAACACCAGATGTGATCGAATAAAAATATAGTTTCAGGGGAGGAACCTGATGATGTTGTCGATGAAGAAGGGGATGCCTTGGGCATCCCCAAGCTTGAGTCTTCTTAAAATATGCAGGGATGAACCACGGGGCATCCCCAAGCTTAGAGCTTTCACTCCTCTTGATCTTAGTATATCATTCTCCTCTCTTGACCCTTGAAAACTTCCTTCACACCAAACTTCAAGCAAACTCATTAGAGGGTTAGTGCACAATTAATAATTCACACATTCAGAGGTGACACAATCATTCTTTTCACTTCTGGACATTGCATAATGCTACTGGACATTAATGGATCAAAGAAATAAATCCAACATAGCAAAAGAGGCAATGCGAAATAAAATCTGTCAAAAACAGAACAGTCCGTAAAGACGAATTTATAAATGGCACCAGACTTGCTCAAATGGAAAAACTCAAAACTAATGAAAGTTGCGTTATCTGAGGATCACGCTCGTAAATTGGCAGATTTTTTTCGAATTTTCTACAGAGAATTATGCCCAGATTCGTGACAGACAGCAATGCTGTTTCTGCGCAGCAATCCCAAATATAACATCAACTTTGACATAGAAACTTTACTTGGCACAAAAACATGATAAGGAGAGGTTGCTACAGTAGTAAACAACTTCCAAGACTCAACAAAACAAAAATTGCTGTAGGTAAAAACATGGGTTGTCTCCCATAAGCGCTTTTCTTTCAGCTAGGCGCAGAAAGTGCAAATCAAGTAACATCGAGAGTAGAAGCATCAACATCATAGCTTGTTCTAATAATAGAATCAAAAGGCAACTTCATTCTCTTTCTAGGAAGTGTTCCATACCTTTCTTGAGAGGAAATTGATATTTAATATTACCTTCCTCATATCAATAACAGACACCACAGTTCGAAGAAAAGGTCTTCCCAACACAATTGGACAAGATGCATTGCATTCGATATCCAAGACAACAAAATCAACGGGGACAAGGTTATTGTTAACCGTAATGTGCACATTATCAATCCTCCCCAAAGGTTTCTTTTTAACATTATCGCAAGATTAACATCCAAATAACAATTCTTCAATGGTGGCAAGTCAAGCATATCATAAATCTTTTTAGGCATAACAGAAATACTTGCACCAAGATCACATAAGGCATTACATTCAAAGTCATTGAATTTCATTTTAATGATGGCTCCCAACCATCTTCTAACTTTCTAGGAATAGAAGTTTCAAGTTTTAGTTTATCCTCTCTAGCTTTTATGAGAGCATTTGTAATATGTTTTGTAAAGGCTAAATTTATAGCACTAGCATTAGGACTTTTAGCAAGTTTTTGTAAGAACTTTATAACTTCAGAGATGTGGCAATCATCAAAATCTAAATCATTATGAGCCACAGCAATGGGATCATTATTCCCAAGGTTGGAAAAAATTTCAGCAGTTTTATCACAAGCAGTTTCAGCAGTTTTAGCAATTTCAGGCAGCTTTTGTACGCTTTGCACTAGGAGTAGAAACATTGCCAGCACCAATTATATTACCATTGATAGTAGGAGGTGTAGCAACATGTGAGGAATTAGCATTACTAGTGGTGGTAATAGTCCAAACTTTAGCTACATTATTCTCTTTAGCTAGTTTTTCATTTTCTTCTCTATCCCACCTAGCACGCAACTCAGCCATTAATCTTATATTCTCATTAATTCTAACTTGGATGGCATTTGCTGTAGTAGTAATCTTATTATCAATATCATTATTAGGCATAACTTTCAACTTTAAAAGATTAACATCGGAGGCAAGCCTATCAACTCTAGAAGCGATAGTATCAATTTTATCAAGCTTTTCCTCAACAGATTTGTTAAAAGCAGTTTGTGTACTAATAAATTCTTTAAGCATGGCTTCAAGACCAGAGGGTACACTTCTATTATTGTTGTAAGAATTCCCATAAGAATTACCATAACCATTACCATTAGCAGAAGGATATGGCCTATAGTTATTACCGAGTTGTTCCTATAAGCATTGTTGTTGAAATTATTATTTTTAATGAAATTCACATCAACATTTTCTTCTTGAGCAACCAATGAAGCTAAAGGAACATTATTTGGATCAACATTAGATCTACCATTCACAAGCATAGACATAATCACATCAATCTTATCACTCAAGGAAGAGGTTTCTTCAACAGAATTTACCTTCTTACCTTGTGGAGCTCTTTCCGTGTGCCATTCAGAGTAATTCACCATCATATCATCAAGAAGTTTTGTAGCCGCTCCCAATGTGATGGACATAAAGGTACCTCCAGCAGCTGAATCCAATAAATTCCGCGAAGAAAAATTTAGTCCTGCATAGAAGGTTTGGATGATCATCCAAGTAGCCAGTCCATGGGTTGGGCAATTCTTTACCAAAGTTTTCATTCTCTCCCATGCTTGAGCAACATGTTCAGTATCTAATTGTTTAAAATTCATTATGCTACTTCTCAAAGAAATAATTTTAGCGGGAGGATAATATCTACTAATAAAAGCATCCTTGCATTTAGTCCATGAATCAATACTATTCTTAGGCAAAGATAGCAACCAATCTTTAGCTCTTCCTCTTAATGAGAAAGGAAACACTTTCAATTTAATAATATCACCATCTACATCTTTATACTTTTGCATTTCACAAAGTTCAACAAAATTATTGAGATGGGCAGCAACATCAAACTAGCACCAGAAAATTGTTCTCTCATGACTAGATTTAGTAAAGCAGGTTTAATTTCAAAGAATTCTGCTGTAGTAGCAGGTGGAGCAATAGGTGTGCATAGGAAATCATTATTATTTGCATTTGTGAAGTCACACAACTTAGTATTTTCAGGGTTGGCCATTTTAGCCAGTAAATAAAGCAAACTAGATAAAGTAAATGCAAGTAACTAATTTTTTTGTGTTTTCGATATGGAGAGCAAGACAGAAATAAAGTAAAACTAGCAACTAATTTTTTTGTGTTTTGATTTAGTGCAGAGAAAACAAAGTAGTAAATAAAATAAAGCAAGACAAAAACAAAGTAAAGAGATTGAGAAGTGGAGACTCCCTTGCGCGTGTCTTGATCTCCTGCACAAGGCCAGAAAGCCGTGGGAGTTAGCAATCTCTGTGGTGTAACTTTTTTCTTCAGATCCCCGGCAACGGCGCCAGAAAGAGCTTGATGGCGTGTAACTCACACGTTCGTTGGGAACCCCAAGAGGAAGGTATGATGCGCACAGTAGCAAGTTTTCCCTCAAAAAAAACCAAGGTTTAATCGAACCAAGAGGAGCCAAGAAGCACGTTGAAGGTTGATGGTCGCGAAATGATGAAGGCAACACCAGGGGATTCCACGCCAACTAGGAACCTGCACAACACAATCATACTTTGTCCCAACGAAATGCTGAGGTTGTCAATCTCACCGGCTTGCTGTAACAAAGGATTAAACGTATCGAGTGGAAGATGTTTGCAAAGAAAACAAAAAACAAGTAAATTGTATGCTATAAAGAATAGACCGGGGTCCACAGTTCACTAGAGGTGTCTCTCCCATAAGATAAAGCATGTTGGGTGAACAAATTACAGCAAATTGACAAATAGAGAAAGGCATAACAATGCATATACATGACATGGTAAATATAGTGAGATTTAATCCGGCATTACGACAAAGAACATAGCCATCCAATGTATCTATGCCTAAAAAGTCCACCTTCAGTTTATCGTCCGAACCCCCAGCATTAAGTTGCAAAGCAACAGACAATTGCATTAAGTATTGTGCGTAATGTAATCAATAACTACATCCTTAGACATAGCATCAATGTTTTATCCCTAGTGGCAACAGCACATCACAACCTTAGAACTTTCTGTCACTGTCCCAGGTATCAATGAAGGCATGAACCCACTATCGAGCATAAATACTCCCTCTTGGAGTTAAGAGTAAAAACTTGGCCAGAGCCTCTACTAATAACGGAGAGCATGCAAGATCATAAACAACACATGAACAATAGATTGATAATCACCATAATCATAGTACTCTCTATCCATCGGATCCCGACAAACACAACATATAGAATTACATATAGATGATCTTGATCATGTTAGGCAGCTCACAAGATCCAACAATGAAGCACAACAAGGAGAAGACGACCATCTAGCTACGGCTATGGACCCATGGTCCAGGGGTGAATACTCACTCATCACTCCGGAGGCGATCATGGCGATGAAGAGTCCTCCAGAGATGAATCCCCTCTCCGTGGGGTGCCGGAGGCGATCTAATCCAGATGGGATTCGCGGCGGCGGCGTCTCTGTAAGGTTTTCCGTATCGTGGCTCCCTGACGGGGGTTTCGCGACGGAGCTTTAAGTAGGCTGAAGGTCAACGCAGGGCCACACGAGGGCCCAGGCAGGCTCTGCGCGGCCAAAAGCCGGGCGCCGGCCTAGCCTCCGGCCACCTCGTGGCCCCACTTCGTTAGGTCTTCGGTCTTCGGAAGCTTCGTGCAAAAAGGACCCTCGGCGAAAGTTTCGTCCAATTCCGAGAATATTTCTTTACTAGGATTTCTGAAACCAAAAACAGCAGAAAACAGCAACTGGCTCTTCGGCATCTTGTTAATAGGTTAGTTCCGAAAATGCATAAATATGACATATAATGTGCATAAAACATGTAGGTATCATCAATAAAGTAGCATGGAACATAAGAAATTATCGATACGTTGGAGTCTCTCCTCGACGAGGTCGAGAATATATCGGTTCCGTGCCTGTCAGAGACATGCGCACTGTGACTTCGCGACAGTGTCAGTTGTCACTTCGTATTGACCCTCGCGCGCCCATTTAATGCACCGCTGCAGATCCCACTCACCGCTTCGATCGTGTGCGCCTCCGTGTGGCCTTCTCTTTTCGCGTGTATCTCTATGCCACGTGGCGACCGTGATGCGAACCGTCGCGGGCCGCGAGGCAAACCGCGGGCCCAGCGGTTTTCGGCCCCTTCTCTCTCCTTTATAAGCTCAACGGCCCCTTCTTCTTCCTCTTCTTCGCATTCCCCTACCTTCGCGCATAGTGCTCCTCGCCTCTGCGCTCTTCGCCGCACTTCGTCCGCCGCTGCTCGCCTGAGTTTCGCCGCCCGGCGAACTTACGCCGCGCCTCCGCCGGACCTCGTCGTGCGGAGAGCTTCTGCAGCGTCTTCTTCTCGCGCGCTGCATTCTGCCTCTTCTTGACCTTCACCGCCTCGCCGTCGGCAGAGCTCGCCGGCGGCCGCAGGTCCGTTCCTTCGCCGGGGAAAGTCTTCCTCAACTACTGCGACGCTCAAGGTCAGTTCCAATCTTGCTTTGCTCGCCATTTGCTCGCTTTTCAGATCTGGGGTCTACGGTGTTCTTATTTCTTCCTTTTTCTTTGATTTTTCTCTTACTCGTAGATCTTCACGCGGGGTCCAAGCGTGGGATTTCTGTTTCTTTCGCCTTCCATCCAATGTCTGACGAGGAATCTTCCTCCGCATCTTCCTCTTCTTCTTCCGCTAGACATAGCAAACAATCTTCCGGCGAATCTACATCTTCAGATTCGATGAGGACAGATTCCGGCAACCAGCAGGAAGCCAGCAAGGTTCCGGTAGTCACCAAGATTCCGGTAGCCACCAAGACTCCGGTAGCCACTTAGAACCCGGTAGCTCTAGCCAAGCATCCGGCAGCCACCTTGAAGCAAGTAGCTCTGGTGAAGCCTCGAGTAGCTCCAGCCAATCATCTGGCGAAGAGCCTTCCCCAATCACCCGCGGAGCCTGGATGGGCTCCAATGTCACTAAGTATGAGATCGACTGGTTATACCGGTCCCGCAGGATTCCGGAAGGAGTCACTTGCCGGATTCCTGATGATGAAATAGTACCGGAACCTCAGGACGGCGAACGCGTTGTTTTTCTTGCTCACTTTGAGCGTGGCTTTGGCCTTCCTCCTTCCTCTTTTTTCCTTGATCTTCTAGATTTCTACAAGCTCCAACCTCACCATCTTCCTGGCAACTCCATCTTTTACCTTTCTTGCTACACCACCTTCATGGAGGCCTACATCGGCATTCGTCCCACTCGTGAGACGTTTGCCCGCTTCTTTGCTCTTCGGATTAACTCCGTTCAGGGCGTAGATATTCCTGCACCCAAACCCCCCGTGCAATGCGGGTCTTGCATCATCAGCTCCCGTCAAGGGAGCCCCTTTTTTAAGTTCTCCGGCCTGGAGTCTTGCCGGTTATGGCAAGGGACGTTTTTCTATGTGAAGAACAACGGCGCCGCAGATCTCATTTGTCTGCCTCCTTTTGATCCGGCGCCGCCCGCAAAGACCAACTGGGGCTACAATCCGAAGGAGGCTCACAACGAGACCAACCGGATTATACGCTTCATGAGACAGAAGATGAAGGACACCGGCATCTGCTCCGACGATATCGTCCGCACTTTTATCTCGCGCCGGGTACTTCCTCTGAAGCGCCGTGCGCATAGGATGAGCGAGATGTATGGCCCTGGCGATCCTACCAAGATCACAGGCCTTCCCCTTAGCAAGAAGGACGTTGTTCTCAAGGCTAAGCAGATTTGCCAAACTGCTATGCCTTTTAACTGGGAATGGGGCCTCCTTCCCTTCAGCACTACTAACCCTCCAACCCAAGAAGTAAGGGTTATGCGATTGGGGTTGTTTTTGCCGGTAATCTTTTGCTTTTGCTTATCTTCTTTTTCATGTTTCAGGCCAAGGACCGCTTCCCCCTCATTGAAGCCGAGCGGCGAGGAGTTTGCCGGAAGCGCGCCCTCGACTCCTTCGACCCAGATCCCTACATTTTCTGGAAGGATCTGAAGATGGGCAAGACCCCGGCATCTCGTCTGGGCCGGTCTCCGCCAAAGCCAACCGGGTCCTCTGATGACCTGGTTATGCTTGAGGTATTTTCTTTTCCGGTTTCTCTTATCCTTCCGTTATCGTTTTCCTTCGAGCTGCTTCTTAGCCTCATTCAATTCACAGATCCATGAGCACGTGCCGCCCCTGCGCGCCGAGGCCGGCACTGAGTTTGTGGACAAGCTCATGGCCCAGGGCCAGAAGAACAAGCGGCCGCCATCTGACGATGGCTCCAGCCAGGCCCCTCCCTCCAAGCGCTTCCGGACTGAGCCCTTGGGGGAGAAGAAAGTGGGCATGCGCCGCTACGGGCGCAAGCAGATGCCAACCGCTTCCGGGTAAGTTTTTCATTCTCTGACTCGTCTCTTTTTTGCTAAGTTCTTTTTCCGGTTGCTTTCTTCCAACCATCTTTCTTTCTTTTTCTTAGCCCTGCGCTCAAGCTTGGCCCAAGGCCATCAGAATCTGAGGGTTCCGCAAGGACCTCAACTCCTCCTCCTCACTCAAGCCCGGCACCACCTGGTGCCGGTAACACCTCTGCCTCCCTTTCGGGGGGCACAACAAGTTCGGGGCGTGCGGCCCCTTCATCATCAGATCACCGCACGGAGGAGGATCTTTCCTTCTTCCCAGAGAACCAAGACACCGGCACCAGCAACATCGGTGCCGGAGAAGAAGATGTTGCCGGGCAGGCGGAGCCTCCAGCTCCTCCTGTCCTTGAGAAAAAGACAACTTCCGCGCCGGAATCCTCCGCGCCGGAAGGTTCCAAAGCGGGTGGTGCGCCTCCCCCTTCTCCACGAACCATCCTCATGCCGCCGCCAAGCGCTCCTAGCGCCCAGCCTTCCGGGGCTGCTTCTGCCGCGCCGCCGCCCAAGACTTCCAGGCTCATTAAGGGAAAGGCGACGGCTCCCAGCGCCTCTTCTGCCGGCCAGCAGCCCCTGGTGCTGCACGTCTCCAAGGCCGCCAAGGATACTGTCGCCAAGGCCACCGGTCTTCTTGGCCGTATCACTGATTTTAAGCGCAGAGGCCGGGATCTGGGGCATCTTCTGCCCTACGCCCAGAAGTGGAACGCCGCGGACATTACTCCGGCGACCCGCGGCTTGGGCAAGGACAGGCTGCCGGCACCTGATCCCGTTGGGAACCGGTCTTCCGAGGAGCACTTCACGCGGCTTCGCTGCGCCGTGAAAGAGCTGGACAGTGCGTGGTACGACGCCACGAACAATCTGATGGTACGTTTTACTAACTTTTCTCAATTGTTACCGGTTTCCTTCTTTTCCGGGTTTGTTCTATCTTTTAGTTTCATGCCGGTTTCTCTCCTGTCTATCTTCCCAGTCCCCGAGTTTTGTGGTGAGAGCGCAGCTTTCAGGACAAAACTTGAACTTTGAAAACTTAGCGCGAAACCGGCACTGCCAGTCCCCGAGTTTCGGGTTAAGAACTCTGTTCTTAGCGCGAAACTTATCTTAGAACGCGCGAAACCGGCACTGCCAGTCCCCGAGTTTCGGGTTAAGAACTTTGTTCTTAGCGCGAAACTTTACTAATCTTTTTGCTTTGAACAGCTCACGGCTGACGCTCGGAAGACCCTCTTTGAGGAGCTCTTGTGGGAGCATCGGGAGCTTGTTGAGGCACACGACAAGTGCCAAGGTAAGCTTTTGTTCTGCCGGCATCTTCCTTACCGGAACCTTTTTTCCTTCTAACACTTGTAATTTTCTTGACAGTGATCCCAGAAGCTTCCATTGATGCTCTCAAAGAGCAGCTCGCCAACGCCCAACGTACGACTTTGTTTTTTCCTTCTGCTAACTTGTCTTTACTTTGAATTTTACCAACACCTTCTTGTTTACACCTTCCTTTCCGGGTTGCAGTGGAGAAGGAGCAGCTGATTAAACAGCATCAGGAGGAGCTGAGCGCCCAGAAGACCAGCTACCAGGAGCTCAAGTCCCAGCTTATCCAGCTAGGTCTTGACCATGCCAAGGTTCTCGAAGCCGCTGAAGCTGAAGCAGCGGCCAAGATGAACGAGGCTCTGGAGGACGCCAGCAACGCCACCGTGGTGCTGCAAGCTGAGCTGGAGGAGCTGGCCAAGGCCCGGAAGGCTGCCGAGGAGAAGGCCGCGCGGTTGGAGGAGGAGCACAAGGAATGCAATCAGCTGATCCTTCAAACTGACGCCCTTGCCCATCGTGAGTTCTTTGACTATCGCATACAAGCCATTTTTCCTCCGACCTCATTTTCTTTTCGCTATCTTTTCTTCCGGTCTCTTTTTCTTCCGGATTCTTTTCCTTCCGGATTCTTTTCCTTAGCCCTTTTTCTTCTTTGCACAGGCCTCTTCCCGGACTCCCAGACTTATGCTGTCAAGAAGGTCAACGCGCGCCGCACTACCCAGGGCCAGGCGAATCTTGCCGTGCCGTGGACGCCCCATGACCACCTGGTCGCGCTTAACGCGCGGGTGTCTCACATGCGCGCAATTGATCGCAACTTGTCTGACATCCCTGATGTAGCTTCCCAGCTCTTCAGGACCCTTTGGCCTGGCGAGGTGGTGCCGGACACTTTCTCTCTTATCAGCGATCGCCTCAAGGGCGCCGGCAGGAGGATCCGCGAATGGCAGTGCTCCGCTGCCCGCGCTGGAGCAGACTCTGTCCTCCGCGTCGCTTGCTCCTGGTACCCGGAGCTCGACCTGGATGCCCTCACCGGAGTGCGCGAAGGCGCGGAAACCGATCTGGACCCGATCCTTACCGCCAAGCGGCAGGATCGCGCGTACCGCATCGCGGAGTACGCCGAAATGCGCACCTTCATCCCTCCTCCTCATGGCGTCCAAGATTATCTTGACGAGGAGGAAGATGAAGCCGAGGAGGAGCCTCTTGACGATGCTGGTGCTGGCGACGCTCCTCCGGAAGCTCCTGCTGCTTGAATATCTACCTTAAGATTTACCTGTCATGCTCCTTGGCCCTGTGTGGCTTAAAACAATGTTTTGTTAAATTCTGCCCCGGTATGCCGGGGCTTATGATGTAAAACTTTAAGTCCGCTTGTGGTTGACGTACAACTTTTGTGCCGGTAAGTTATACCGGTAGCTAATTATCTTAAATTTGCCTTAGCATTTTCGCGTTTGGTTCTGCTTTTATCCTGCACTTGCAAAGATTTCCAAATTGTTTCTGCATCCAACTAGATGCACACTTGGTTCTTTTGCCTTGGCTCTGCCTGCCTTCTCTGGGCGTTTTGGCGTATGAGCACAAGGTTCTTTCACCAAATAAGCATTTTCTTGAACTTAGAAATAATTCGAAATTTTGCAAAAACCGGTATGACCGGGGTTAGTTAAATTTTTCCGGACTGTTCTTTCCCGGTTTCCCTCTCCACAGTTCATGTGCTTATCCCCTACCGGTTTATCTTGCTTGCCATGAAGCCAAGTTATGGACAACAGCAGAGTCGAAGACTCCGGTAGGGTTTAGCACACTACTAAACCGGAAAGAAAAAACGTTCAATAAGCAACCGGTAAACAGAAAAAATAGACATGTTTCATGCAATTTAATAAGGCAAGTCCCCGAGACTCATTCGAGGTTCCGACATCTTTTTATTCATAGCACATAAGGTACAAAAAGGAACTTCTTACACCACAACTTCAAGAGTAGAAAGGACGCAACAAGGCTACGTTCCACGGGCGTTTGGTCTCGTCTCCGGATTTGTCCGCCTTTCCCTTCTTCCATTCCTGCGCATCGATTAGGTAATATGCATCATTGTGGAGAGCCTTGCTCACAATGAAAGGTCCTTCCCATGGGGGGGACAGCTTGTGCCTGCCTTCAGTGCGCTGCACCAGGCGTAGCACCAGGTCTCCTTCTTGGAATACCCTTGGGTTTACCTTCCGGCTATGATAGCGTCTGAGGTTTTGCTGGTAAATGGCTGTTCTTGCCAAAGCTAGCTCTCTTGCTTCTTCTAGCAAGTCCACATCATTTTCCCGGGCCTCCTTTACCTCTTCTTCGGTATAGAGTTGCACCCTTGGGGAATCATGGAGAATGTCGGTTGGTATGACCGCTTCTGCTCCATAAACCATGAAGAATGGTGTGTATCCGGTAGACCGGTTCGGAGTTGTTCTTAGACTCCACACACTGATGGTAGCTCATCGATCCAACATCCCGGCGATTTTTCCATTGCATCAATGAGTCTTGGTTTGATACCGGAAAGTACCAAAGCATTTGTTCTTTCAACTTGGCCATTGCCTTGCGGGTGCGCCACTGAGCACAAATCCAGCCGGATGTTTTTGCTTTCACAGAATCGCTTGAATTCTCCTTGGGCAAAGTTTGTGCCATTGTCAGTTATGATACTATGTGGGTATCCATATCGCAGGATTACATCTTTCAGGAATTTTACTGCTGTGTGGCCATCACATTTTGCGATAGGCTTCACTTCCAGCCACTTGGTGAACTTATCCACCATTACCAAGATGTGGGTCATGTTTCCCCTTGCGGTTTTGAACGGTCCAACCATGTCCAGGCACCAAACAGCGAAAGGCCAAGTTAGCGGTATGGTTTTTAAGCCGGATGCTGGGGTATGGTTTTGCTTAGCATACCTCTGGCAGCCATTGCATTTCCTTACCAAATCCTCAGCATTATCCAAGGCTGTGGGCCAGTAGAACCCATGCCGGAACACCTTTGCTACCAAAGCCCTCGAAGAGGCGTGGTGCCCGCATTCTCCTCGATGAATTTCCTCGAGCATTTCTCTTCCTTCTTCCGGCTCCACACATCTTTGGAGGACACCGGTAACACTTCTCTTGTATACCTCACCATTGATGATGGTGTAAGCTTTGGACCTTCTCTGTATCCTTCTTGATTCATTTTCGTCAACCGGCAAGGTGCCGTTGATCAGGAATTCCTTAATAGGTTTAACCCAAGATGGTGCCTCTCTAACCACAAACACCGGCATGTCTATGTCCATGCTGTCCACAAGCATTGCCTCTTCCGGCATGGGCGTCGCAGTCCCCGAGTTTACCGGTACAGTCCCCGAGTTTGCCGGAGTAGTCCCCGGGTTTCCTTCGTCGATCTCCATTGGCACCACATGTGATTCCGGTACAAAAATTGATTCCGACTCCGGACTTGGCTTGATTGATGGAACTCTCAAGTGCGCCAGAGCTATTCCGGGAGGAATTTCTTGCCTGGACGAACCTAGCTTGGATAAGGTATCCGCGGCCTCATTTTCTGCGCGCGGCACATGGTGAAACTCACACCCTTCGAAGAATCCGGCAATCTTTTGCACATGGAACCGGTATGAGGCCATGTTGGCATCTTTCGCGTCCCAATCTCCGGAACACTGTTGCACCACAAGATCTGAATCACCATAACAAATGATCCTGAGTGCCCCAATTTCTTTTGCAACCTTGAGCCCATGTATCAGAGCTTCGTACTCAGCGACATTGTTTGATGCCCTGAAGTGCACTTGTAGAACATACCGGAGGTGGTCTCCTTTTGGTGAGGTGAGTACTACACCGGCACCTAGGCCCTCCTTGAGCTTGGATCCGTCAAAATGCATCTTCCAGTACTCTATTTTGTGTTCTGGCGGCTTGTATTGTATCTCCGCCCAATCGACCAAGAAATCAGCTAAAGCTTGCGATTTTATGGCATCTCTTCTTTCATATACCGGCACATACGGTGATAGCTGAATTGCCCATTTTGCAATCCTGCCGCTGGCATCCTTGTTACCCATGATATCGGAGATGGGTGCCTCACTCACCACCTTCATGGGGTGCTCCTCAAAGTAATGCTTGAGCTTTGTGGCGGCCATAAACACGCCATAAGTCATTTTTTGGAAGTGTGGGTAGTTTTGTTTTGATGAGGAGAGCACCTCGCTCAGGTAGTATACCGGCCTCTGGACGGTTTTTCCTTCCTCTTCTCTTTCCACCACAACCACAACACTAACCACCCGGTTCGTTGCCGCTATATAAAGCAACATAGGTTCTCTTTCCAAGGGCGAGGCCAAAATTGGGGCCGTTACGAGCATGTTTTTCAATTCTTTAAACGCTGCGTCTGCCTGTGTGGTCCAGACGAAAGTATCCGATTTTCTCATCAAAGCATAGAGTGGCAAGGCCTTTTCTCCTAGCCTGCTTATGAACCGGCTTAGCGATGCCAAGCTTCCGGTAAACTTTTGCACATCTTTCAGTTCTCGTGGGATAGTCATTCTTTCTATTGCCCGGATTTTTACCGGATTAACCTCAATGCCCCGGCTTGACACAAGGAAACCAAGCAGCTTGCCGGCAGGGACACCAAAGGTGCACTTTGCCGGATTGAGTTTCATCCGGAACCGCCTTAGGTTATCAAATGTTTGCCGGATGTCATCGATTAAGGTATCTTTTACTTTAGTTTTTATCACGATATCATCCACATAAACTTGCACATTTTTTCCGATTTGATCAAACAAGCATTTTTGCATACAGCGCTGGTACGTTGCACCAGCGTTGCGCAAACCAAAAGGCATAGTAACATAGCAATAAGCCCCGTGCGGGGTAATGAACGCAGTTTTTATTTGATCTTCTTTTTTCAGAGGGATTTGGTGGAAGCCGGAATAGGCATCCAGAAACGACAACAACTCACACCCAGCAGTAGAATCAATCACTTGATCGATTCGGGGCAAAGGGAAAGGGTCTCTTGGGCAAGCTTTGTTGAGGTTGGTGTAGTCGATGCACATGCGCCACACTTTTGCAAGTTTTGCCTCCAGGTTCTCATCTTTTTTCTTTTCGACCATCACCGGATTGGCCAGCCACTCTGTGTGCGTGACCTCCACGATGAAACCGGCAACCAGCAGCTTTGTTACTTCTTCTCCAATGATTTTTCTCCTATCTTCAGCGAACCGGCGCAAAGGTTGCCGCACCGGCTTAGCATCCTTCCGGACGTTTAGAGAGTGCTCAGCCAGCTCCCTCGGAACACCCACCAAGTCATCAGTAGACCAGGCGAAGATATTCCGATTCTCACGGAGGAAGCCGACGAGCGCGCTTTCCTATGCTTGATCGAGGCCGGCACCGATACGAACGGTGCGCTCTGGGTAAGCCGGATCCAGCACAATGTCCTTTGTCTCGTTTGTCGGCTTGAATGTCGGTGAGTCCAAGCTTCCACTCATTGCCGCTAAGCTCAACTTTGAGGATGAGCCAGCGCAACAGCAGTTTGCATTCTCTTTTTCTCCTCCGCGATCACCGATTCCGCTAGGTTTGATCCGGCGAAGCTGTTTCCATGAGACTTTATAGTTCCCCACCACAGTTAGTGGTCCACGAGGTGCCGGCATCTTCATCTTGAGATAGGCCGTGTGAGTTGATGCCATGAAAGCTGCCAAAGCCGGTCTCCCCAACAAGGCATGGTAGGGACTATCTAAGTCCACCACCTCAAACTCAAGGTTCTCAACACGACAATTGTCACGTCCTCCAAACGACACATCCACCCGAACTTTTCCTATCGGGGCGCAAGACAAACCGGGAACAATCCCATGGAAAGTTGTGTGAGTTGGCTGCAGCATATTCTCTGTTATGCCCAGCGTACGCATGGTGTGCTTGTACATGATGTTTATGCTGCTACCATTGTCTATCAGCACCTTGCTGAATTTTACTCGAGTTTCCGGCCCCTTCATGATTGGGTCCACAACGAGAGCGTATCCACCCGGATTCGGCATGACTTTGGGGTGATCTTTGAACGACCAGGTGATTTCCTGATCTGACCACAACATGTATTTTGGAACTGCCGGCATCACGGCGTTCACTTCCATGGAACGGCGATGCACGCTCTGCCTGTCCATTGGCTCAGTGACAAAGACAACCATGCACAGATGCGGGTCCTCGTAAACATTCCGGCCTAAAGGTGCCGGTGGAGGTGGTTGGTCATTGTTTTGCTCCACCCGGTTAACCTGCTGGTACTGCTGCCTGTTTGGCTGAGGCTGCACCGGTAAGGCGTTTGCTCCAGTGAGTGGTGGTGGAGGTGGCAATTGCTGTTGTTGCTGCACGGGGCCCCCTGGCGCCTGCGCATCTTTTACCGCTCCCCTTTGCATCAAGAACTTGGTCCAAGAACAATCCTTCGTCAAGTGGTTTGACGGGTGATCCGGGTTCGGCGTGTGCCACCGGCAAGGTTGATCCATGGCGGCTTCCATGGTGTATTTCACGGGTTCCTGCCAGTTCTTTTTCTGGCCCCAGGGGTTTCTTTTCTACCCACTGCTTCTTAGGACCCGCCCATGGCTGCGATCCGGTTTTTTGTCTCTGATGCCGCTGGCGTCAAAATTTTCCTGCACGGCAGCAACTTGCGTGATGCATATCTTCGATCCGGAAATCTTCCCTTCTTTTGTTGTTCCGGTTATCCCGGTATTGCTGCTGATGCGGATTCGACTGCTCCGGCTCAGCTTGCACTGCTGGCTGCATTGGGTCTCCCAATGCATAGCTGTCTGCCACACGTATCATCTCCGCCAAGGTTGTGGGCATGCTTCTCGCAGCCTTTGCCACAAAGGTGATCCTCTCCGGCATCCTTGACCGAACCAAGCAATGGCTTGTGCCTCAATCACTCCTTCACACGTGTTTCTCATTGAGTTCCACCGGGTGAGATAATCCCGGTCTGGTTCTCCCGCACGCTGCTGGCACAGCGCAAGCTGTTGGGGCCGGTTTGGCCTTTTGTAGGTCTGCTGAAGTTGTTCACAAATGCTTCCTCAAAGTCCAACCATCCGTTAATGCTTCCTGCCGGCAAGTTGTTAAGCCAAATCCTCGCAGGACCCACGAGGTAGGACGGTATGATTCTTACCGCCCAACGCCGGTTTACTCCACCACCAGCCACATAAACAGCTGTGACATAATCTGCCAACCAGTCTTCCGGCTTGGTCGTACCATCATGTTCTTGTGTCCCGGGGCAACTGGAAGTTGCGTACCGGTGGTTCTTCTCTCATGATCCGTGGGCCAAAGCACCTTGGGCCAGGAGGTCCCTCACATTCAACTATCGCAGAAAGATGTACTCTGTCCAGCCTGTGCCTCGCATCCCGGTCTGGCAAACATCTTTCCCCCAGGCGTTCTCCCAAAGGGTTCCGGTGGACTCTTGCTCGTTCCACCTCAGAATCTGATTCATCGTACTCTTCTGGTTCCGCGGCTCTTGCTGCCGGTACCCTGGTGGTGGCATTTCTTCATCCACACGCCACTCTTGCGGCTCGATAATTTTGCCCGGTTTCATATCTACCGGGCATGATTGTTTCCGGCATAGCCTCCCTTGGCGTAGCCCTCGATCTGCCCCTTGGCTTTTTCTACCGGCATCATATTGCCCGGCTTTTTGCTTTCCGGCAGAATCGGATCATACACAGTCATCTGCCGTGCGCTTCTTTTCTTTCCTTCTTTTGTCCGGATGAGGGGACGATGCCTGCCCTTGGACTTGCTTCCGGCATTCTTTGTTGAACGCGCGGATTTTGAGGCCACTGCCTCGTTCAGCTTAGCCACTGTCAGATTTTGCTCCTCAATAGTTTTCAACAGCTCTTTTACACGTTCTTGCTGCTTTGCCAACTCGTCACCGGAAAGAGATTCACATAACGCTACTGCAGCTTTAGCGGCTTTTATAGTTTTATCCGGACTACTGTACTTAGGCTTTTCTATGATGCTCACAGATACAGATGCACTCTTGCCGCAAGAACTTCTTTGCGCAAATCCTGATCTAGATTGCGAGCCTTAAGCCGGTTTTCCGGCATCCTAGCAGCATGAGCACTAACTGAAGCAAAGCCATGGGCAGCGTTGTACTCACGTAGGGTTAGGTTCAGCTCGCGCTGCGCCCGGATGATGTCGGCGCCACCGGTAAGCAGGGCCTTGCGTGTGGCCTCCAGCTCCTCCTGAGCCTTTGCCGGGTCGATGTTCTGCGCGATGGGCGTGGCCAGCGTGTTCATCGCCGCTTGGAGAGGTGTTGCCGGTGGTGCTGATGATGCTCCGCGCGTCACGCTCCAGCGGTGGTTTTGCCGGGCGAGTCGATGCCGCACGTTCAGCTCCTTCCTCCACAGCTCCCTTGCCGGTGTTGACCGCACCAGCCATCATGACCTCCACGCTGCCGGCGGCGCGGCCAGCACACAGCCATCTTGGCGGATCCGGCGCCACCAGCACCGGCGAGAGGCGCTGGCGCACAGGGACGGTGCCGAGGTAGACGCGGATGCTGCCGAACTCGATGGTGCGGCCGTTCTGCGGGAACTTGCCGCCGTTGGCGAAGCAGCCAGCGTTATCGTTGATGAAGTCCATGTTGTAGATGCGTTCCACGAGCGCGGACACCGTGCGCTCGCCGTTGATGTCGAGGATGCCCGCCCGAATATGAACTCCAGCAAGCGCCACTTCATGCCCCACGGTGGGCGCCAACTGTCGTCGTGGTGAACGGACAGATGCCATGGGATGGCTTATCTTGGGGCCGAATGGACGCTAGAGGATTCGGGGGAGGGTTTGTGACTAGATGGACGAACTTCCGGATGCTTTCCTCAAGAACTTGGCCAGGGCCAGAGGTAGAAGAAGAAAGACACAAGGATGAACTCGCTCTAGATCACCATGTTCATTGATCTCAAAACAGGTTACAGGTTGTTCTCTCTTCTGTGGATCGCGCGATGAAAGAGGCTGCCCCCTCTCCTTATATAGGGGAGAGGGTGGCTTACAGAACAAGAAACCCTAATGGGATCTTTGACTAGACAAACTACTTTACAAAGATACTTTACAAAGCTACTTTAATCACTGGATGACGCCGGGGTCTTCTTTAAACATGAAGGATGACGTCCTCCGGCTTCTTTGACCGTCATCCTCTTCTTTGTCTTCAAGCCTTCGTTTAAAGCTACTTTGCTTAGCTCATCCTTGTCCTTTAGCTCCTGACGGAATCTTTGACCAGTCAGCCGACATGCCCTTCCTTCCGGTCGCCGGTTCCCTTCCTGGTTCCGGTATACCCCTCTTGGGGATACCGGCTTAGCTTCTTAGCCAAACTCTATTTTCTTATTCCGGCATGAACATTAAACCGGTATCTTGAAGGGTGAGACCATCCGGTTTGGCATACCTTTGCCATACCGGGGGTCATCCCCCCAACATTAGTCCCCGAAGCTGGTATAGTCTGGCGTGATTGACATCCGAAGGCCACGGGAAGTTTGATGCTGCCCAGGGAGTTTGCCTTTTTACCCGGAACCACACCATGAAATTCAGTGGTGCTGTGCTTGAGCTGCTCCTTGGTAAGGTTCATCCTCTCCAGAGTCTCCAGGTACATGATGTTCAAGCTAGCTCCGCCATCCATAAGGCACTTGGAGAAGTCATACCCGTCGATGCGGGGACTTACAACCAGAGCGTAGCATTCTTTGGGGATGACAGCCGGATGATCCGACCTGTCGAAGGTGCAGGCTTTCTCCGACCACTTGACATACTGCGGCACAGCCGGAACTGTGGCGTTCAAGAGCCGGAGCGCCGATTTCTTGGCACGGACTGTTGGGGTTCCGAGGAAGGTGTGGTAAGCTCCGACACTCTTTTTCCCGAAGGGGTTGGACTTGTTAGCTGCGGTACCCTCTTTGGGATCCGGCGAAGCGTCATCTTCGTCCATTGCCTCGGAACTATCCTCTTCTTGTCCTTGTTCTTGTCGTTGCCTCCTTTACCACGAGGGCGGTGCTTCCGGGCTCGCTGTATCCTGCCTCTGGGTCGTTTTTCAGGTCATTCACCCACTTGCAGTTGCAATTGGTGTGAGTGGATTTGCCTCAGAGTCGGATCTAGATGAGCCAGGCACCGACATATCCCTGTACTCCCGTACGTCCGGGGAGCGCGGGATCCGGCAGCGTTGACCTCGTCGCGCGCTGCTGGCCCCTGCCGACTCCGCCACCACGCCCGCGGCCTCTTCGCTCCCCTGGACTTCCGCGTTGGAACGTCATGGGCGACCATGTTGGATCCTCCGCCTTTGGTCTTCCGAGGGTTCTTCCGCTTGTTGTTGTTGCTGACGCCATTGTCACGGTTTTTCTTCTGTTGGTGCAGGGGTATGGCTGTAGCTGCGAGATCTCCGCCTGCGTCGTCATCGGCGGCAGTGTGATCGCTGGCGATGTTTATCATCTCATCAAGCGTGAGTTTGTTCGCATTCACCAGGCAGGTAAGCTTGTGCCGCAGCAGCCCTCCTCGCTGCAGGCCACCAATGAAGGCGTGCATAGCTGTGCGGTTATCTACGTTCTCGCACTCGTTTCTGGTTGCCAACCATCGGGTGAGGAAACTTCTGGATGTTTCACCCTTCTTCTGGATGCAGGCCTGAAGGTCGCTTGTGGTGGCCGGTCTCTTGTAGGTGCCCCTGAAGTGGTTCTCGAAAGCCTTCTTCAGGTCATACCAGCAAAAGATGGAATTCTCCTCGAGGTCGCTGAGCCAAACACGAGCTGGACCAATAAGGTACAACTGGAGCATGCGGCAGGCTATATTGGGGGTTCCTCCGGCGAAGGTTACTGCATTGTAGTAATCCTCGATCCAGGTATCCGGCCTCTCGCTGCCATCATAATGCTTCAGGTTTCCGGGTAGCTTGAGGTTCAAGCTTCTTGGCTTTGGTTCCTCTCGGATCATCCGGCCAAAGCACTTTGGGCCGATGTAGTCGGATCTGTACTCGTTGATTCGTTCCCGTGCGTCATGGTGGCCGCCGCCAGGGGTTTTTGAGCGGGAACGGGACCTCCGGCCTCCGCCTCCGCCTCCACCTCCGCCTCCACTGGGTGGTGGCGAGGGAGATCTGCGAGGGGGTGATAACGCGTGAATCACACGTCCATTGGGAACCCCAAGAGGAAGGTGTGATGCGTGACGAGAAAAGTTTTCCTCGGTAAGAAACCAAGGTTGCTCGAACCAGTAGGAGTCAAGGGCCACGTGAAGGTTGTTGGTGGAGGAGGTAGTGCGGCGCAACACCGTGATTCCGGCGCCAACGTGGAACCTGCACAACACAATCACAGTACTTTTGCCCCAACTTAACGGTGAGGTTGGCAATCTCACCGGCTTGCTGAAAACAAAGGATTAAACGTATGGTGGAAAATGATGTTTGTTTAAGAACAACGAGAACAATGATTGCAGATTGTATTTCAGATGTAAAAAGAATGGACCGGGGTCCGAGTTCACTAGTGGTGTCTCTCCAATAAGATAAATAGCATGCTGGGTGAACAAATTACAGTGTGGGCAATTGACAAATAAAGATTCATATACATATCATGATGATAACTATGAGATTTAATCAGGGCATTACGACAAAGAACATAGACCGCCATCCAGCATGCATCTATGCCTAAAAAGTCCACCTTCGGTTAGCATCCGCACCCCTTCCAGTATAAGTTGCAAACAAATGACAATTGCATTAAGTATGGTGCGTAATGTAATCAACACAAATATCCTTAGACAAAGCATTGATGTTTTATCCCTAGTGGAACAGGACATCCACAACCTTAGAACTTTCTGTCACTGTCCCAGATTCAATGGAGGCATGAACCCACTATCGAGCATAAATACTCCCTCTTGGAGTTACAAGTATCAACAGAGCCTCTACTAGCAACGGAGAGCATGCAAGAACATAAACAACACATATATGATAGATCAATAATCAACTTGACATAGTATTCTATATTCATCGGATCCCACCAAACACAACATGTAGGATTACAAATAGATGATCTTGATCATGTTAGGCAGCTCACATGATCTGAACATGATAGCACAAGAGGAGAAGACAACCATCTAACTACTGCTATGGACCCATAGTCCAAGGATGAACTACTCACACATCAGTCCGGAGGCGGGCATGGTGATGTAGAGCCCTCCGGTGATGATTCCCCTCTCCGGCAGGTGCCGAGGCGATCTCCTGAATCCCCCGAGATGGGATTGGCGGCGGGCGGCTCTCTGAAGTATTTCCGTATCGTGGCTCTTGTAAGGGTTTTCGTGACGGAGAGTTTAAGTAGGCGGAACGGCAGCAGAGGGGCACGGGGCCCCACACATAGGGCCGGCGGGCCCCATGCAAGCCGCGCCGCCTATGGTCTCGGCCCTGTGGCCCCACTGTATGCTCTTCGGTCTTGAAGCTCCGTGGAAAAATAAGACCCTGGGCGTTGATTTCGTCCAATTCCGAGAATATTTCCTTTGTAGGATTTCTGAAACCAAAAACAGCAGAAAACAGCAACTGGCGCTTTGGCATCTTGTTAATAGGTTAGTGCCGGAAAATGCATCAAAACATCATAAAGTGTGAACAAAACATGTAGGTATTGTCATAAAACTAGCATGGAACATAAGAAATTATAGATACGTTGGAGACGTATCAAGCATCCCCAAGCTTAGTACCTACTCGCCCTCGAGTAGGTAAACGATAAAAACAATAATTTCTGAAGTGACATGCTACCAGCATATGAGATGGATGGAGTGATTCAAAGCAATAGATTGCTAACAAAAGATAATGACTAAACAACTGAATCATATAGCAGAACTTTTCATGAATAGTACTTTCAAGACAAGTATCAACAAGAATTGCATAAGAGCTAACTCATAAAGCAATAGATTCAAAGTAGAAGGCATTGAAGCAACACAAAGGATGATTAAGTTTCAGCAATTGCTTTCAACTTGTAACATGTATATCTCATGGATATTTGTCAACATAGAGTAATATAACAAGTGCAATAAGTAAACATGTAAGAATCAATGCACATAGTTGACACAAGTGTTTGCTTCTAAGATAGAAAGAAGTAGGTAAACTGACTCAACATAAAGTAAAAGAATGGCCCTTCGCAGAGGGAAGCATGGATCACTATTTTTGTGCTAGAGCTTTTATTTTGAAAACATAGAAACAATTGTCAATGGTAGTAATAATTCATATGTGTTATGCATAATACTTCCTACAAGTTGTAAGCCTCATGCATCGAATACCAATAGTGCCCGCACCTTGTCCTAATTAGCTTGGATTTACATGGATTATCATTGCATAACATATGTTTCAACCAAGTGTCACAAAGGGGTACCTCTATGCCGCCTGTACAAAGGTCCAAGGAGATAAATCGCATTTGATTTCTCGTTTTTAATAGATCTCAACTTAGGACATCCATACCGGGACAACATAAAACAGATAATGGACTCTTCTTTAATGCATAAGCATTCAACAACAGATAATATTCTCATAAGAGATTGAGGATGAATGTCCAAACTGAAAACTTCCACCATGATACATGGTTTTGGTTAGCGACCCAATGTTCTTCTCTAACATATGCATACTCAAACCATTTGATCATGATAAATCACCCTTACTTCAGACAAGACGAACATGCATAGCAACTCACATGATATTCAACAAAGGTGTAAAAGTTGATGGCGTCCCCAAACATGGTTACCGCTCAACAAGCAACTTATAAGAACTAAGATACATAGCTACATATTCATCACCACAATAGTTTTTAAGCTATTTTCCCATGAGCTATATATTGCAAAGACAAAGGAATGAAATTTTAAAGGTAGCACTCAAGTAATTTACTTTGGAATGGCAGAAAAATACCACATAGTAGGTAGATATGGTGGACACAAACGGCATGGGTTTTGGCTCAAGGTGTTTGGATGCACGAAGCATTTCCTCTCAGTACAAGGCTTTGGCTAGCAAGGTTGTTTGAAGCAAACACAAGTATGAACAGGTACATCAAAACTTACACAAGAACATATTGACAGCATTATAAGACTCTACACTGCCTTCCTTGTTGTTCAAACACTTCACCAGAAAATATCTAGACCTTAGAGAGACCAATCATGCAAACCAAATTTCACAAGCTCTTCAGTAGTTCTCCACTAATAGATTTAAACTACATGATGCAAGAGCTTAAACATGATCTATGAGAGCTCAAAAAAATTTCCAAGTATCAAGTTATTCAAAACCATATGAAGCATTTTCTGATTCCAACCAAATAGCAATTAACGAAGCGGTTTTCAGCCTTCGCCATGAACATTAAAGCATAACTAAGAACACAAGTGTTCCATATGAAAAAGCGGAGCGTAATATCTCCAATACAAGGATTGTGGGATCCAACTTTATTCAAACCAAAACAAAATAAAAAAACAACAGACGCTCCAAGTAAAGAACATAAGATGTGATGGAATAAAAATATAGTTTCACTAGAAGTGACCTGATAAGTTGTCGATGAAGAAGGGGATGCCTTGGGCATCCCCAAGCTTAGATGCTCGAGTCTTCTTGAAATATGCAGGGATGAACCACGGGGGCATCCCCAAGCTTAGACTTTTCACTCTTCTTGATCATATTGTATCATCCTCTTACTTGACCCTTGAAAACTTCCTCCACACCAAACAAGCAAAACTCATTAGAGGGTTAGTGCATAATCAAAAATTCACATATTCAGAGGTGACATAATAATACTTAACACTTCTGGACATTGCACAAACCTACTGAAAGTAAATGGAACAAAGAAATCCATTCAACATAGCAAAAGAGGCAATGCGAAATAAAAAAGGCAGAATCTCAAAACAGAACAGTCCGTAAAGACGATTTTTTATGAGGCACTTAACTTGCTCAGATGGAGAAACTCATAACTAATGAAAGTTGCGTACATATCTGAGGATTACGCACGTAAATTGGCAGATTTTTTTGATTTTCCTACAGAGAGATCTACGCAAATTCGTGACAGACAGCAATTATGTTTCTGTGCAGTAATCCAAATCTAGCATCAACTTTACTATAGAGACTTTACTTGGCACAAAAACATGATAAGGAGAGGTTGCTACAGTAGTAACAACTTCCAAGACTCAACAATACAGTAGTAAAATAAAACATGGGTTATCTCCCAAGAAGTGCTTTTCTTTAACGCCTTTCAGCTAGGCGCAGAAAGTGCAAATCAAGTAACATCAAGAGAAGAAGCATCAACATCATAATTTGTCTTACAAACACAACTTGTTGCAGAGGGTACCTTAGATGCTCCATTATCTAAATTTCCCATGGTGGTACTAAGGGTTTTATCAATTTTAGGCCTATAATAATTCTTTGGTTTAGGCACCTTAGAGACATACATGAATTTTTGCTCTTTACCCACATAAGCTTTCTCCTTAAACTTAAGAGAAGAAAAAGTTGAACCCAAGGTTCCCATAGCTTTTTCAAGTTCACTAATCCTATTGGTTTGATTATCATGGATAACACAAGTTTCTAGGATAGCAATTCTTTCATTAATTCCTCCTAGGGATTTATCAAGTTTATCAGTATTATCAAGTAATATCCCCAATTTAGTCTCAACACTTGGAAATTTTTTCTCTATGGCTTCCAACTTTTTCATGACATCCTCAAGAGAGATTTCAATTTTAACTTCATTAACAGGTGGTATTCCAACTAGACTCTCAATGATGCAACTAGCTTCTAAAGCGGGAGTACCTAGGAAATTACCTCCTGAAAGAGTATCAAGAACATACCTATTCCAGCTAGATATACCAACATAAAAGTTCCTAAGAAGGATAATAGTGGAGTGTTTCTTAATGCACCTATGATGAGCATTACTAATTCTGTACCAAGCATCTTTAAAACTTTCTCCACCTTGTTGCTTAAAAGAACGAACTTCAACTTCAGGATTACTCATTTTAACAGTAATAAAAGTAAACTAGGCAAACAGAATAAAGTAAAAACAAGTAACTAATTTTTTTGTGTTTTGATATAGAGCAAGTAAACAAGACAAATGAAATAAAGTAAAGCAACTAATTTTTTTGTGTTTTTGATATAAAGCAAACAAGACAGAAAATAAAATAAAGTAAAGCAAGACAATAAACAAAGTAAAGAGATTGGATGTGAGAGACTCCCCTTGCAGCGTGTCTTGATCTCCCCAACGGCGCCAGAAAAAGAGCTTGATAACGCGTGAAGCACACGTCCGTTGGGAACCCCAAGAGGAAGGTGTGATGCGTACAGCAGCAAGTTTTCCCCCAGTAAGAAACCAAGGTTATCGAACCAGTAGGATTCAAGGGCCACGTGAAGGTTGTTGGTGGAGGAGTGTAGTGCGGCGCAACACCAGTGATTCCGGCGCCAACGTGGAACCTGCACAACACAATCACAGTACTTTGCCCCAACTTAAAAGTGAGGTTGTCAATCTCACCGGCTTGCTGAAAACAAAGGATTAAACGTATGGTGTGGAAAATGATGTTTGTTTGCGAAGAACAACAGAGAACAGAGATTGCAGTAGATTGTATTTCAGATGTAAAAGAATGGACCGGGGTCCAGAGTTCACTAGTGGTGTCTCTCCAATAAGATAAATAGCATGCTGGGTGAACAAATTACAGGTGGGCAATTGACAAATACAGATTCATATACATATCATGATGATCACTATGAGATTTAATCAGGGCATTACGACAAAGAACATAGACCGCCATCCAGCATGCATCTATGCCTAAAAGTCCACCTTCGGGTTAGCATCCGCACCCCTTCCAGTATTAAGTTGCAAACAACAAACAATTGCATTAAGTATGGTGCGTAATGTAATCAACACAAATATCCTTAGACAAAGCATTGATGTTTTATCCCTAGTGGCAACAACACATCCACAACCTTAGAACTTTCTGTCATTGTCCCAGATTCAATGGAGGCATGAACCCACTATCGAGCATAAATACTCCATCTTGGAGTTACAAGTATCAACTGGGCCAGAGCCTCTACTAGCAACGGAGAGCATGCAAGAACATAAACAACACATATATGATAGATCAATAATCAACTTGACATAGTATTCTATATTCATCGGATCCCACCAAACACAACATGTAGCATTACAAATAGATGATCTTGATCATGTTAGGCAGCTCACAAGATCTAAACATGATAGCACAAGAGGAGAAGACAACCATCTAGAGCTATGGACCCATAGTACAAGGATGAACTACTCACACATCAGTCCGGAGGCAGACATGGTGATGTAGAGCCCTCCGGTGATGATTCCCCTCTCCAGCAGGGTGAAGGAGGCGATCTCCTGAATCCCCCGAGATGGGATTGGCGGCGGCGGCGTCTGCGAAGTATTTCGTATCGTGGCTCTCCGTATAGGGTCGCGACGGAGAGTTTAAGAGGCGAAGGGACGGCAGCAGAGGTTGGGGCCCCACCATAGGCCGCGGGCCCATGCTGGCCGCGCCGCCTCATGGTCTGGCCCTTGTGGCCCCACCAGCTCTTCTCTTGGAAGCTCCGTGAAAATAAGACTCCAGGTTGATTTCGTCCATTAAAATATTTCCTTTGTAGGATTTCTGAAACCAAAAACAGAGAAAACAGGAACTGGCACTTCGGCATCTTGTTAATAGGTTAGTGCCGGAAAATGCATCAAAACATCATAAAGTGTGAATAAAACATGTAGGTATTGTCATAAAACTAGCATGGAACATAAGAAATTATAGATACGTTGGAGACGTATCAGGGGGCCTGTAATATTTTTTGCTTCCGCCCTCAGATTCCCGGCGTTCTTCCCGCGGCTGGCTCCGGCTTCGGTGGCTACCTTCCTCTTGGTGACGGTCGCCATCGTTCCGGCTCCGCGGGCTCAGGGTGCGCGCGCTCTCCGGCTTCTTCTAGGCTCGGGGGCGCGGCCTTCATTCCGGCTCCTGCGAGGTTCAGGCTCGCGGTCTTGGTTCGGCTCCTGCGTGCCCCGGCGTGCGCTCCCTGCTCTTGTTATTTGCGGCGGCATGTCGTGATGTTGATTGACGGGCCCATGGGGCCCGTGTTTCAGCAGATAACGTCGACGAGGCGGCAGCCGGAGGACGCGGAATCCCGGGGTGGTGGTGATGGGTTCCGGTGTTTGTCTTTGCCAGCGTACATCGGGCCCTACCCTTTGCTGGGTCTCTCGGAGTTGAGTCCGAGCACTGGGATCGGGTTTGGATGTTCTACGACATGTCTCCTCGCTCCGTGGATCCGTGCGCGATTCACCATCACGATGTCGATTTCTCGAGAGTGTCCTTCTCGCGCGGTGGACACACAGTGATCCAGCTGGGATTCCAACCCGCGCGAAGTGTCTACCTTGCTCGTCGCGCATTGCTGAAGCAACGAGCTTGCGGACGTAGTTGATATCAATCTCCTCGTCCTTATTTTTCAAAGCTCCACAGCCTCTTCATGTTATCATTTGGAGTTGTGGAGCTGGGCCGTTGTTCCTTGGTGGGGGTTGCGAAGGTGATCTTATGGGAGGGATGGCTTCTCTAATGACTTATCAGCCTCTCGCCGCAAATTTCACCTTGGCCTCCCAGTGCTTCTCGAGTTGCCTGACCTTTGCAAGAGATTCATCGACCTCGCGATCCTTCTTCTGAAAGTGGACCACAAAGTTTGCAGCTTCTGTCCTCTCTTCCAGCATCGCAGCTGCGGTGTTGGCAAACTTCTTGGCGGTGGCCAGCATCTCCTTCCTCGTGGCCTCTAAAGCCTCCAGATTCACAAGGCTGCCGCCAGGAGTTATCGGTTTGTTGAGGACATCAGACTGCGCGACTAAATCCATGCGTGCTTGCTCGACCATCTCTTCTGGTGACAGGACATCCTTTCGCGGTCGTGCCCGATCTAACGGAGACCTTACGTTGGATGGTCCTGGGTCGGAGTTGGAGGCTTCGTCTTCCGTTTCCGGCTGATCCAGCGGTGCCACAGTCGCGAGGACCTGCATGGGCTGGGCGGATTCTGCGTCAGCTTGTTCTCCGCCTCCGAGCTCTTCTAGCTTGCGGTTAAACTCTTCCGTGTTCATGGACGAGGCACCGTCAGCTTCTTCCCCGATCTCGAGCTCCTTCGTCAAGCGGTTGTATTCTTCTGTGCCTATTGAGGAGGCATCGTCGGAATTTGGGCTTAAGTTGCCGAGGATTGATTCCTCAGGGTCTCCGGCTTCCTCTTGTCCCGGAGCGTCGCTGTCTCCGACAGCCTCCTGCTGATCCGGAGCGTCGCTGTTTCCGGGTGCCTCAACCTGCATGGGATCGGCTATCGTCACGGCATATGCCATAGGGTGGCTAATCGAAGTGGTTCCTAATGGTCTCACGGTGGTATCCGGATGCGGGTATGGGCACGAGCGACACGGCGACGTACCCAGGTTCGAGGCCCTCCGATGGAGGTAACACCTCTAATCCCACTATGAGTGTATAAGCAATGTCATTAAGACAATGGTGCTCCTAGAGCCGTATCCCGCCGCTTCCTAGGAGGCTAAGGAAGACGGTGGTCTCTCTCACGGTGGCAGCTTTAAGACTAGGGATGAGTAAGGAAATGATCGATCCCATGTAAGAGAGGGGGGTAGTAGCTTATATAGACGCCTCGACACTTTATATAGAAGTCCCTAACACCTAGTGGGCCGACTGCGCTGTTTCCCATGGCTCGCTCCTTCCCGAGGCGTCTGCCGCACTGCTGAGGCGTAGTGTCCGGTCTTGTCGCTCGCCAAGGCCAGCGATATGAGCGGCCGCCGCCGAGGGCCCGTAGCGTGCGATGGCGCAACTCACACCATGATGGCCTGGAGCCTGGGGCACCGTTGCTCCATAGTGCCCCCGGTTTTACTAGGGAGATGAGCTGCTGTGGACCCTTGCACTCCGATCACACTCAGCTCCTTCTCCCGCAAGGCCCGCCAGCCTCGAGTCGGTCGTGAATGTGGGTGAGACCGGATATGGCTTGTAGAAGCCGGCCCAGCCACAGCGCAGACGGCCGTTGCCAGGCCGACTAAGACTTAGAGCCAGCCGGCTCCCAAGGCAGCCGGCCACTCCAAACCCGTCGCTTCTCCCACTGCCTTTGCGCAGGCCAGCCGCCCCGAGCCAGCTGCTCGTCTATTGCCCTACCCGGGTCTTCCCCCGACATTAGCCCCTGAGCCGGTGTCCTGCGTAGAAGGACCTAGGAAGGTTTTCCCCGGGCCGTTTAAAACTCACCCCTTGGAATCTGGATAGCACTTGGAGGGGCCGACCGAGAATTCACATTTAGCCGCCGCGCCTCATCCGCTTGTTTCATCCGCTGCTCAGCTGACCCAACTTTGTTTCGTGGTTTTTATTTTTTATGTTGGAGATGTCTCCGCCTGCTCGGAGAGTTTGGGCCGGATTGGAGAAATTGTCCGGCTCGCCTGGGCGCGCCGGAGCTTCCGCCGCCCTCGGGTCCTCCGCCCACTTGACCGGTCCCGGGACGGCTGACTCCTGTTGCCGTCTGCCTTGTCTAATCAATGTCCCCTCCGATCTTGTGTGGCCGTGGGCGACGTGGTGTGGCCGTCGTAACCGCCGCGGCCGTGTGTACATGCGCAATGTCCGGCATCGTGCCCACCCTTCCACTCTGGCCGTAACCCACGGTGGCAGGCGTTCATAAATGTTCATGGGCAGTAACGAGGCGCGCACCGCTCCCCTTCTTCTTCCTCGCGTCCTATAAATGCCTGCAAGGGCAGTACGAGCGCGCCGCTCTGCTGCTTCTTCCCTCGCACCCAAGCTACGCCTCTCTCCTCCGCTCGACTCTCACAAGCGGCGATTGCAGGCGTTCTCTGTGACTCAGCGAGCCACCGCCTTCCAACTCTCTGTCGGTCTGCAGCTTTTTCCTCCCATGGGTGGCGCCACGGGTCCCCACGTGCGGTCGCCCGCCGCCACCGCTCGCCCGCCGAGGAGGCGGTTCTTCTTGCCTTCTAGCTTTCTTGGACCTCCTCCTCTTCTTCTTCTTTGACGGAGGAGGTGAGCGCCTCCCAGTGGCTCGTGGGAGGGCTCGTACATGACGAGGGAGGGACATCAACCGCCTCATTAACCTCCATTGGATCCCATGATAGGTGGTCACACGGAGCTCGGGCGGAGGTGGGGCACGGCGGAGCCCGGCGGCGCGTACGTCTTCGGCGCGCCGCCGACATGAGGGCTGGGGCTGCCGGCTCACCCTTCTTCCCGCCGGTTCACAGGTTCTTCGGCCTCGGCCGCACGCATCTGCGGCAAATGCATTCGTGCGGTGACTGCTCCCGTGGCGCTTCATGGAGGGCTACGCGGCTTGTGGCCGGATATGGGGTTCCAAGGGCAGGTTGTTGTACCTCAAGGCCCCGAGACGGCAGGCGGCCACTGCGGGCTTCTGGGAGCGCCTCCATCTCTACTCCTCGCGGCCGCTGCCGCCGCTCGAGGATCCCCACGGTCGACTCGGTGAAGAAGTGGCAAATGTCGTTCTTCTACGTGAAGAATGTGAACCCGGCGTTCGACTGGGTAAACTTGCCGGAATACGACCCGGCGCCTCCGGTTGCCCGCAAGAACTGGGGCACCAACTACAAGCCGGCGGACCCGGAGGCGGAGGTGAACGCCCTCTGGAGTTATCTCCACGACTGCGTCACCATCGAACGGCTGTGCGCAGCCGATCTCCTCTGCTGCTACGCCGCCCGCCGGGTGCTGCCTCTGCAGGCACGCGCCCACAAGATCTGTCACATGTCCGGCCGGTTTGACCCGACCCGGACATCCAAACTGGAGCTCACCAAGGCCCAGGTCGCCAAGCGGGTCAACGCCATCTCCCAGGCGAAGTTGCCGGAGAGCTGGAACTGGGGGCTGGAGCCCTACAACCGGCATGAGCTGCCGCCAGCGGTAAGCTTTCTTCTTTTGGCCGAGTTCCGGCTTGCGGCTGTGAGGCCTGCTTATCTTACTGTTTGTTGCTGTAGAACTTTGCCCGTGGCCTGGAGCACAAGGACTGGGCGCCGGACCACGTCGACCCGGCTGATCAAGCCGGGGACGACGAGAACCTGGACGCGGCCGAGCAGGGGCACGACGACCTGCCGCCATCTCTGCAGCCGCACGAGGAGGAGCCGGAGGCGGACATGCCGGCCTCTTCGGCACCAATCTTCGCGGTGCCGCTGGCGGCGAGGCCGCCTGTGACCTCGTCATCTTCTACAGCCGCGCCTCAGGGGTGGAAGCGGCCGATCGAGCGGAGCACCGCCCGGCTCGAATCGAAGGCGAAGAAACAGCGCCGGGCGGGTCCGAAGGTGGTTCCGGAGGCAGCCTGGTAGGATTTATCCCTTATAACTTTGTTTGATTCCTTTTCTTTCCTTTCTTGCTCATCTTCTTTCTGTTTATCTGCTTCAGGGCCGCCATCAAATTTTCCCAGGGTGCCGGCTCCGGACCGGCCCCTGGAGCGGAGTCGTCGCTGCAGCGGCGGAGGAGGGAGCCGACCGCGCACGCCGCCTGTCGTCCCGCCGCCTGCTACGGGGGCGGGCCTTTCTTCAGCTGCACCTTCGCCAGGTGCATCCGCCTCCGCCTCTCGAGGTGAACCGGTACGCCGCGCCGGCCAGCCCTCCATAGAAGATATGTTCCTGCACCGCATCCGGCTCATAGATCCTACCGCCGGAGTTAGCAAGGAAGCGCCGATGGCTGGAGCCAGCCGGCCGGCACCTGACGTCGTCGATCTTGACGGCATCCCTAACACCATGGCGCCGCCACCAGAGACCGACCCTGCCGGCCAGTCGGGCTGGACCCCGCCGCCTCCAACTTTAGAGCCGGCAAGGGAGGAGTCGGGAAGGACGGAGTCGGATCGCCCGGCCATGCGGATGCCCAAGCGCTGGTGAAGGCGAAGGGCCCGGCACAGGCGCCCGAGGAGCCTGAGCAGCATCTGATCAACCTCCATGTCTCCAAGGCCGCCACGCTTCTGAACGTCGTGTCCGCCTCCGACTCTAGCCTCGGCTCAGCCGGCACAATGGAGAAGGAGTGGTGCCGAGCTGACACAGCGAGGTGACCAGCCGGGAAGGAGGCCGGGGGAGGGCGTCCCTGGAGATGTTCTTCTCCAGCTTCCGCGGCTACGCTCCAGCCACAGCCGCCGAGACCGAGAGCCGCCTGGCACAGCTGGAGGAGGCTAGCAAGGTTAGTTTGTACCTGCATCTGTGTTGCTTTTTTGCGGTTTTAGTATTATCCTGGTAGCCCCCCGAGGCATGGGCCGGCTGCACGAAGCGGCTAGCATGGTCCAGGTTTCGTTTAGATGGTGATGTTCTTTTTTCTTCCAGGCGGTTGACGACAAGCGGACCGCTCTTTACAACCGGCTGGTGGCCGGCTCGGCAGATGCTCCCCCGGCTGGTCCTCCTCCAGCCGGCGCCTAGATTTACCTGCTTATGTAACTTGCTTTTGCCAAGACAAGATGTTAAATCCCCAGAATGCCGGGTGCGTATGTAAGACAATATTATTATCCCTTTTTATGAAGTCACACTTTAGTGTGTTTGTTAATCATTTGTGCGCCGACTTGTTTTCCCTCTGTTCGTTCGCTTTTCCCATCCGCCCCACTCTTTGGCTTTGCTCTTGCCGATCATACGTCCGACTTGCGATCCGTCGCCGGATCAAGAGCGTGCCGCTGAGTAGGACGTGATGTACGATCGACAGGCAGAGTTACGACAATCAGAAGCACTACGCAAAAGTTTCGACAAGAGTCAATTCGCCTTCACTCTTTCCTTAGTCGTTTTTCACGTGCCGGCTCCTTAAGCATCTACCCCCGCCAGCCGGACAGCCGGGTTGCGGTCTGTAGCTGGATCGGGAGTCGGCTGTCGGGAAGCCGGTTCACGGTACTAAGCCGGCCGCGTGAGAGGGTGCAAGCCAATCGGCGAAAGCAATAGAGTACGCGAAAAACTTGTTGAACCGGCGCTCTTGGCGCATGCTTTTTCATTAGCACAGGTTACAAAAGGGGTACAAGGGATACATACATTCCTTCTCTCAAGTGTAAAATGGACGAAGCAAGTTGACATTCCAGGGATGTTTAGTCTCCTCGTCAGTTTTGTTCGCCTTGTTTTTCTTAGCATCTTGGGCATATATGAGATAGTAGGAATCATTGCCTACCGCCTTGCTCACGATGAAGGGACCCTCCCATGGGGACGACAGTTTATCATGTCCGGCTGTCCGTTGGATCAGCCGGAGCACTAGGTCTCCTTCTCGAAATGCTAAGGCCTGCACCTTTCAGCTGTGATAACGTCGGAGGCTTTGCTGGTATATGGTGGATCTGGATAGGGCCAGCAGCCGGGCCTCCTCGACCAGGTCGACTCCATTTTCACGAGCTTCTTTGGCTCGGCTTCTGTGTATAGCTTGATCCTTGGTGCGTCGTGCTCGATGTCAGAGTCGGCGGGACGGCTTCGGCCCCGTATACGAGGAAAATGGTGTGAAGCCGACGGAGCGGTTTGGCGTGGTGCGTAGGCTCCAGTACGGAGGGCAGCTCTTCTATCCAGCAGCCGAGCACACTCGCTCAAGCGGCTCCACCAGCCGGGGCCGGATGCCGGCTAGGACCAAGCCGTTTGCCTTCTCCACTTGCCCATTGGACTCCGGGTGTGCCACGGATGCTAGGTCCATTTGGATCCCCATTTCCCCGTAGTAACGTTTGAAGATGCCTTCGGCGAAGTTGCTGCCGTTATCAGTGATGATGTTGTGGGGGTAGCCGTATCTCACAATGATTTCTTTGAGGAATGTGACGGCTGTGGAGCCGTCCAGCTTTTTGATCGGCTTGGCTTCAATCCACTTAGTGAATTTATCGATCATCACCAGGAGGTGAGTCATGCCGCCTCGGGCAGTTTTAAATGGGCCCACCATATCCAAGCCCCACACGGCAAACGGCCAGGTGATGGGGATGGTCTTCAAGGCGGAAGCCGGTGAATGCCTTTTCTTGGCAAAGCATTGGCAGCCGTTGCATTTCTTCACCAATTCTTCTGCTTCTCTTAGCGCAGTCGGCCAGTAAAAGCCGTGCCGGAAGGCTTTGCCTACTATGGCTCTAGAGGAGGCGTGGTGGCCGCACTCTCCCTGATGGATTTCTCGCAGGAGTTCAATCCCTTCAGCAGGCTCGACACACCGCTGGAACACCCCACTTACGCTGCGTTTGTACAACTGGCGGTTGATGATGGTATAGGCCTTGGCCCTTCTCTCACTGCCTGGCTTGGACCCTATCATTGGGCAACACGCCATCGGTGAAGGTGGGAGAGAATTCTTGTGCCCAGGATGAGTACGCATTTTATTTCAAAATGCGCTAACCATCAGGCCTCCCTCTTCCAGAGCTTCGGGTTGACGCATGGTCGCCGGGTTGTTGTTGAGCCGGCGGGTTGGTGAGAAGCCACCGAGTTTTAGGTGAGCCCCCGGGTTCGGCCGAGCAGGTTCGGTTGTGGAGCCGACGGGGTTCGGGTGAGCCCCGTCTTTGATTGCAGCCGGGTTCGCTGTCGTCCCGGTCAGCCGGCACAAATATTGAATCCGAGTCCGGTGGCCAGGCGGCGCGGATGGGCCGGCTTGCGTAGATGCTGTAGAGCCACACCCGGCGGAATTGCCTGCCGGGTTGAGCCTATCTTGGACAGGGCGTCAGCCGCCTCATTGTTGGCCCTTGGCACATGGTGGAACTTGCACCCTTCGAAGAAGCCGGCTAGCTGCTGGACGTGGAAGCGGTACGATGCCATGTTGGGTATCCTTCGACGTCCCGATCGCCGACTTTCTTTGCACGACTAAGTCGAGTCGCTGAAGCGAGGAGGATGCAATGGACTTTAATTTCTTTGGCCACCTTGAGCCCATGGATGAGCGCTTCGTACTCCGCCACATTGTTGGATGCGGCGAAGTGGATCTGCAGGACATAGTCCAGCATGTCCCCCTTAGGAGAGGTGATGACGACTCCGGCTCCCAAGCCGGTGCGCATCTTCGAGCCGTCAAAGTGCAGCTTCCAATGTGTGGAGTCCGGCACAGGCGGCAGGTACTGCATCTCGGCCCAGTCGACGAAGAAGTCGGCTAGGATCTGCGACTTGATGGCTGTCCTTGGCTTATAGCGGATGGAGTGGGCCGCCAGCTCCAGGGCCCACTTTGCGACCCGGCCATTGACGTCTTTGCTGCCAATGATTTCTGCCAAGGGCGCTGTGGTCACCACTTTGATGGGGTGCTCTTGGAAGTAGTGCTTGAGCTTCTTCGCCGCCATGTACACGCCGTAGGTGACCTTCTGGTAGTGGGGGTAATTTTGCTTCGACTGGGAAAGCACCTCACTGAGGTAGTAGACTGGGCGCTGAGCGGCTGCTCCTTGCCGGCTCGCTAAGCTCCGCCACCCGGGACAAGCGCTAACCACTCTGCAGTGGTGGCCGCGATGTACAAAAGCATCGCTCTACTGAAACCGGTGATGCTAGAACGGCTGTGATTGAGAGCATGCGCTTTAAATTGCGGAAGACTTCATCCTTTCTTGTCGTCCCGATGCGATACTCAACGTATCTATAATTTCTTATGTTCCATGCTACTTTTATGATAATACTCACATGTTTTATACATACCTTACATTATTATGCAAATTTTCCGGCACTAACCTATTAACAAGATGCCCGAAGCGCAGTTCTTTGTTTTCTGCTGTTTTTGGTTTGAGAAATCCTACAAAGGAAATTCGGAAGTGGACGAAATCAACGCCCGGGGTCTTATTTTTCCACGAAGCTTCCGGGAAGACCGAAGGGATAACAGGGAGAGTGGGGCGACAAGGCGCGCCACCATAGAGGACCGCGCGGCCTAGGGGAGCCACGCCGCCACACGGGTGGAAGCCCTCGCCGCCTCTGACCTACCCTTCCCGCCTACTTAAAGCCTTCGTAACGAATACCCACCTCTTGGAAACCCACTGATACGAAATATTCCCGACACCACCGCCGCCAATTCCATCGGGGGGATTGGGAGACCGCCTCAAGCACCCTGCCGAGGAGAGGGGAATCATCACCGGAGGGCTCTACATCATCATGCCCGCCTCCGGATTGATGCGTGAGTAGTTCATCCTTGGACTATGGGTCCATAGCAGTAGCTAGATGGTTGTCTTCTCCTCTTGCTATCATGTTTAGATCTTGTGAGCTGCCTAACATGATCAAGATCATCCTATTTGTAATGCTACATGTTGTAGGTGGTGGGATCCGATGAATATAGAATACTATGTCAGTTGATTATCAATCTATCATATATGTGTTGTTTATGTTCTTGCATGCTCTCCGTTTGCTAGTAGAGGCTCTGGCCAAGTTGATACTTGTAACTCGGGGGAGTATTTATGCTCGATAGTGGGTTCATGTCTCCATTGAATCTGGGACAGTGACAGAAAGTTCTAAGGTTGTGGATGTGCTGTTGCTACTAGGATAAAACATCAATGCTTTGTCTAAGGATATTTGTGTTGATTACATTACGCACCATACTTAATGCAATTGTCTATTGTTTACAACTTAATATTGGAGGGGGTGCGGATGCTAACCCGAAGGTGGATTATTTAGGCATAGATGCATCTGGATAGCGGTCTATGTACTTTGTCGTAATGCCTGATTAAATCTCATAGTGATCATCATGATATGTATTGAATCTTTATTTGTCAATTGCCCACTTGTAATTTGTTCACGACATGTTATTTATCTTATTGGAGAGACACCACCGGTGAGCTGTGGACCCCGGTCCATTCTTTACATCTGAATACAATCTCCTGCAATCATTGTTCTCTCTACTGTTCTTTGCAACCAAACATCATCTTCCACACAATACGTTTAATCCTTTGTTTCAGCAAGCCGGTGAGATTGACGACCCTCAACATTACGTTGGGGCAAAGTATCTTGCCATTGTAATTGTCACGGAGTTCCACGTTGGCGCCTGGTTTCATCGGTGTTGCGCCACTACACTCCTCCACCAACAACCTTCACGTGCTTCCTTGACTCCCTCTGTTCGATAACCTTGGTTTCTTTCTGAGGGAAAACTTGCTGCTGTGCGCATCACACCTTCCTCTTGGTGTTTCCAACGGATGTGTGCATCACGCGTAATCAGCGTCCAGGTGAAGGAGTTTGTCTTCTTGAGCAACTGGTGGAGGCGGTGCCTTCTCCGCCGTGATGAAGCGGCTCAAGGAGGCCAGCCTCCGGTGAACTTCTGGACGTCCTTAGGACCGCGGCAGTTCCATCTTCTCTCTCTTGCGATCTTCTCCGGGGTTGGCTTCGAGTCCTCGCGAGACGAGGTAGCCCCGAGTTGGCAGACGACACGCGAGATCGCACTTGGCCGGGTTGAGCTTCATCCGGAATCTTCGCAGATTGGTGAAGGTTTCTCTTAGATCATCAAGGAGGGTATTCTTCTCCTTGGTTTTCACAACGATATCATCCACATACGCGTGAACGTTTCTGCCGATTTGCTCTTGTAAGCATTTTTGCATCCACCGAATGGCATAGTCGTGTAGCAATAAGCCCCATACGGGGTAATGAATGAAGTCTTTATTTGATCAGCCGGATTCAAAGGAATCTGGTGGTAGCCTGAATAGGCGTCTAGAAAGAACAACGATTCGGCCGGGACGAATCTATGACAGTCATGGCAGGGGAAGGGTCCTTCGGGCACGCCTTGTTCAGGCTGGTGTAGTCGATACACATGCGCGAGAACCGTTTTTCTTCAAGACCAGGACTAGGTTTGCCAACCAGTCGGGTGCAGTACTTCCATGATGGGCCCGATGCCGGAGGCGATTTCTTCACCGATGGCCTTTCTTCTTTCTTCGGCGAAGCGGCGGAGAGGTTGCTTCACCGGCTTGGCCTCTGGCCTGACGAGGTGGTGCTCAGCCAACTCCCTCGGCACACCCGGCATGTCCCTTGGAGACCATGCGAAGATGTCCCGATTCTCACGGAGGAAGCTGGTGAGTGATACGTCTCAAACGTATCTATAATTTCTAATGTTCCATGCTTGTTTTATGACAATACCTACATGTTTTGTTCACACTTTATATCGTTTTGATGCGTTTTCCGGAACTAACCTATTGACGAGATGCCGGCGGCTTGCTGTTTTCTGCTGTTTTTGGTTTCAGAAATCCAAGTAAGGAAATATTCTCGGAATCTGACGAAATCAACGCCGACCCTATTTTCATCGGGAGCTTCCGAACACCCGAGAGGCACCGTGGGGAGGCCCGGGGCTCCACAGGTGGCGGCGGCCGGGGGGCCTGTTGTGCGTGACCCCAGGGCCCCTCGAGGCTCCCTTTCGCCTATAAGAAGCCCCTGGCCTAAACCCCGATACGAATAAGCCACGGTCGAGAAAAGTTCCGAGCCGCCGCCGCGAGGCCAAGATCCAGGGGACGAGTCTCTGTTCCGGCACGCCGCCGGGACGGGGAAGTGCCTGAAGGCTCCTCCATCGACACCACCACTTCATCACCGCTGTTGCTCCCATGAGGAGGGAGTAGTTCTCCATCGAGGCTCGGGGGCTGTACCGCTATGTGGTTCATCTCTCTCCTATGTACTTCAATACAATTATCTCATGAGCTGCCTTACATGATTGAGATTCATATGATGATGCTTGTAATCTAGATGTCATTGTGCTAGTCAAGTGAGTTTTACTTATGTGATCTCCGGAACTCCTTGTCCCACGTGTGTAAAGGTGACAGTGTGTGCACCGTGTGGGTCTCTTAGGCTATATTTCACAGAATACTTATTCACTTTTATGAATGGCATAGTGAAGTGCTTATTTATATCCCTTTATGATTGCAATGTGCTTTGTATCGCTACTAGTTATGTGCTACTCATGTGATGTTATTAAAGTAGTCTATTCCTCCTGCCTGGTGTAATGGTGACAGTGTGTGCATCGTGTAGTTTCTTGTCGTAGATTATGATCATAATCTCTTGTAGGTTATGGAGTTGATTATCGCTATGATAGTATTGATGTGATTTATGCCTCCTTCATAGTGTGATGGTGACAGTGTGCATGCTATGTTAGTACTTGGTTTATTTTGAAAGATCTATTATGCTCTAAGGTTACTTAAATATGAATATCGAATGTTGTGGCGCTTGTTAACTCCGGCAGGGAGCTCTTGTAGCCCTACACAATTAGTGGTGTTCATCATCCAACAAGAGTATATGTAGCACAAAGGAAGAGAACTTATTTATTATGTGATCAATGTTGAGAGTGTCCACTAGTGAAAGTATGATCCCTAGGCCTTGTTTCCACCACAAAGAATAGCTTCCCACACCAGCAAGCTATTTTCTCGGCACCGCTTGTTTACCGTTTCCGCATCTTTACTTTCTGCAATATTACCACCATCTATACCACATGTGTTTACTATCTCTTCGCCGAACTAGTGCACCTATCTGACAAGTGTATTATTTGTGTTGGACACAAGAGACTTCTTGTATCGTGATTGCGGGGTTGCTTGAGAGGGATATCTTTGACCTCTTCCTCCCTGAGTTCGATAAACCTTGGGTGATCCACTTAGGAAAACTTGTTTGCTGTTCTACAAACCTGCGCTCTTGGAGACCCAACACTGTCCACAAGAATAGAAGCACCCGTAGACATCAAGCTATTTTATGGCGCCATTGCCGGGGAGGAAAGGTAAAAGGTACTCACACTCCGGATCCGGCTACCAAGCTATTTTCCACGTTGTAGAGTACTCGGCTATTTCCTTTAGATCCTGCACTGTATTATTTCGGTTTCTTGCTTACACTAGTTAGGCATAATGGAAAGCAACAATGAGCTTCTTATTCTATTTCCTGAGTTAAGACATGGATTGTTTGCTGTGAAAATTTAAAAACCTATGGAATTCATTTGCATGCTAGTACCAATGATATTAGTATGAACGCTTTGAACACCATTGTTGTTAATGATATGGAAAATTCTAAGCTTGGGGAAGCTGGTTTTGATGAGCATGATATTTTTAGTCCCCAAGCATTGAGGAGAAAATTTTCTTTGATGATACTTTGCCTCCTATATTTGATGATGAGAATAATAATGATAGCTACTTTGTTGAATTTGCTCCCACTACAACTAATAAAATTGATTATGCTTATGTGGAGAGTAATTTTTATGCATGAGACTCATGATAAGAATGCTTTATGTGATAGTTATATTGTTGAGTTTGCTCATGATGTACTGAAAGTTATTATGAGAGAGGAAAATATGGTTGTAGAAATTTTCATGTTACTAAAACACCTCTCTATGTGCTGAAATTTTTAAGAGCTACACTTGTTTTGTCTTCCTATGCTTGCCACTATACCCTTCATGAACTTGTTTATTTACAAGATTCCTATGCATAGGAAGCATGTTAGACTAAATGTGTTTTGAATTTTCTTCTTGATGCTCTCTTTTGCTTCAAATACTATTTCTTGCGAGTGCATCATTAAAACTGTTGAGCCCATCTTAATGGCTATAAAGAAAGAATTTCTTGGGAGATAACCCATGTGTTTATTTTACTACAACACTTTTGTTTTATATTTGAGTCTTGGAAGTTGTTTACTACTGTAGCAACCTATCCTTATCATGTTTTTGTGCCAAGTAAAGTTTCTATGTTAAAAGTTGATGCTATATTTGGGATTGCTGCGCAGAAACAGCATTGCTGTCTGTCACGAATTCTAGCATAAGTCTCTGTAAAAAAATCTAAAAAATCTGAAAATTTACGAGCATGATCCTCAGATATTTACGCAACTTTCATTAGTTTTGAGTTTTTCCATTTGAGCAAGTTAAGTGCCCCTTCCAGATTCGTCTTTACGGACTGTTCTGTTTTGACAGATTCTGCCTTTTATTTCGCATTGCCGCTTTTGTTAAGTTGAATGAGTTTCTTTGTTCCATTAACTTTCATAAGTTTTGTGCAATGTCCAGAAATGTTAATAATGATTGTGTCACCTCTGAACATGTGAATTTTGATTATGCACTAACCCTCTAATGAGTTTGCTTGAAGTTTGGTGTGGCAGAAGTTTTCAAGGGTCAAGAGAGGATGATATATGATCAAGAAGAGTGAAAAGACTAAGCTTGGGGATGCCCCCGTGGTTCATCCTTGCATATTTCAAGAAGACTCAGCGTCTAAGCTTGGGGATGCCCAAGGCATCCCCTTCTTCATCAACTTATCAGGTTTCTTCTATTGAAACTATATTTTTATTCGGTCACATCTTATGTACTTTATTTGGAGCGTACTGTGTGCTTTTTATTTTCGTTTTGTTATTTTCATTCTCGAATAAGTTCATCCTTGTGTGGGAGAGAGACACGCTCCGCTGTTGCATACGAACAAATGTGTTCTTAGCTTTACTTTTAATGTTCATGGCGAAGGTTGGAACTGCTTCGTTCATTGTCATATGGTTGGAAACGGAAATGCTTCATGTGGTACATGGTATAATGTCTTGAATAATTTTATACTTGGCAATTGTTGTGCTCATATAGATCATGTTTAAGCTCTTGAATCATATACCTTGCACCTATTGAAGAATTACATAGAGCTTGTTAAAATTTGGTTTGCATGATTGGTCTCTCTAAGTCTAGATATTTTCTGGTTAAGGTGTTTGAACAACAAGGAGACGATGTAAAGTCTTATAATGTTTACAATATGTTCATATGTGAGTCTTGCTGCACCGTTTTATACTTGAGTTTGCTTCAAACAACCTTGCTAGCCTAGCCTTGTATTGAGAGGGATTCTTCTCGTGCATCCAAATCCTTGAGCCAAAAACTATGCCAATTGTGTCCACCATACCTACCTACCACATGGTATTTCTCCGCCATTCCAAAGTAAATTGCTTGGGTGCTATCTTTAAACAATTCAAAAGTTATTACCTCTTATTTGTGTCAATGTTTTATAGCTCATGAGGAAATATGTGGTGTTTTATCTTTCGATCTTGTCATTTACTCCGGACAGACTTTCACCAATGGACTAGTGGCTCATCCGCTTATCCAATAATTTTGCAAAAAGAGCTGGCAATGGGGTTCCCAGCCCCAATTAATTAACTTGCATTAATAATTCTCTTCATGTGTTTTGCTCTGATATATCATTAAGCAACTTAAATTTGCAAATAGACACTCCTCCATGGTATGTGAATGATTGTAAGGCACCCGAGGATTCGGTTGGCCATGGCTTGTGAAAGGTTGGGGAGTGTCATCTAATAAATAAAATACATGTGTAAACAAAAGAAGAGGGATGATCTACCTTGGTGGTAGAGATAACGTCCTTCATGGGAGCCGCTCTTGAAAGTCTGGTTGATAAGGTAGTTAGAGTACCCATTACCATTCGTTGACAACAACAAACACCTCTCAAAATTTTAATTTTATGCTCTCTATATGATTTCAAAACTTGAAAAGCTCTAGCACATGATTTAATCCTTGCTTCCCTCTGCGAAGGGCCTATCTTTTACTTTATGTTGAGTCAGTTTACCTATTTCCTTCCATCTTAGAAGCAAACACTTGTGTCAACTGTGCATTGATTCTTACATACTTGCTTATTTGCATTCATCATATTACTCTATGTTGACAATTATCCAAGAGATATGCATGTTGAAAGTTGAAAGCAACTGCTGAAACTTATATCTTCCTTTGTGTTGCTTCGATGCCTTTACTTTGAATTTATTGCTTTATGAGTTAACTCTTATGCAAGACTTTTTGATGCTTGTCTTGAAAGTACTATTCATGAAAAGTTTTGCTATATGTTAGCAACCTGTAGATCATTGCTTTGAATCACTTCATTCATGTCATAAGCTTTACAATAATGTTGATCAAGAATATGATGGTAGCATGTCACCTCAGAAATTATTTGTGTTATCGTTTACCTACTCGAGGACGAGTAGGAACTAAGCTTGGGGATGCTGATACGTCTCAAACGTATCTATAATTTCTGATGTTCCATGCTTGTTTTATGACAATACCTACATGTTTTGTTCACACTTTATATCGTTTTGATGCGTTTTCCGGAACTAACCTATTGACGAGATGCCGAAGTGCCGTTCTGTTTTTCTGTTTTTGGTTTCAAATCCTAGTAAGGAAATATTCTCTTAATCGGACGAAATCAACGCAAGCACCCTATTTTCATCGGGAGCTTCCAACACCCGAGAGGCACTAGTGGGGAGGCCTGGGGCTCCACACAAGGTGGCGGCGCGGCCGGGGGCTGTTGTCTGGTGGCCCCAGGCCCCTCCGAGGCTCCCTTTCGCCTATAAGAAGCCCCCGACCTAAAACCCGATACGAATAAGCCACGGTACGAAAAGTTCCAGCCGCCGCCATCGCTAAGCCAAGATCGGGGACAGGAGTCTGTTCCCGCACGCCGCCGGAGACGGGAAGTGCCCCTGGAAGGCTCCTCCATCGACACCACCGCCATCTTCATCACTGCTGCTCCCATGAGGAGGAGTAGTTCTCCATCGAGGCTCGGGGTTGTACCGGTAGCTATGTGGTTCATCTCTCTCCTATGTACTTCAATACAATAATCTCATGAGCTGCCTTACATGATTGAGATTCATATGATGATGCTTGTAATCTAGATGTCATTGTGCTAGTCAAGTGGGTTTTACTTATGTGATCTCCGGAGACTCCTTGTCCCACGTGTGTAAAGGTGACAGTGTGTGCACCGTGTGGGTCTCTTAGGCTATATTTCACAGAATACTTATTCACTGTTATGAATGGCATAGTGAAGTGCTTATTTATATCCCTTAATGATTGCAATGTGCTTTGTATCGCTACTAGTTATGTGCTACTCATGTGATGTTATTAAAGTAGTCTATTCCTCTTGCTTGGTGTAATGGTGACAGTGTGTGCATCGTGTAGTTCTTGTCGTAGATTATGATCATAATCTCTTGTAGGTTATGGAGTTGATTATCGCTATGATAGTATTGATGTGATTTATGCCTCCTTCATAGTGTGATGGTGACATGTGCATGCTATGTTAGTACTTGGTTTATTTTGCAAAGATCTATTATGCTCTAAGGTTACTTAAATATGAATATCGAATGTTGTGGCGCTTGTTAACGGCTTGAGGGAGCTCTTGTAGCCCTACACAATTAGTGGTGTTCATCATCCAACAAGAGTATATGTAGCACAAAGGAAGAGAACTTATTTATTATGTGATCAATGTTGAGAGTGTCCACTAGTGAAAGTATGATCCCTAGGCCTTGTTTCCACCACAAAGAATTGCTTCCCACGCCAGCAAGCTATTTTCTGGCGCCGCTTGTTTACTGTTTTACTGCATCTTTACTTTCTGCAATATTACCACCATCTATACCACCTGTGTTTTACTATCTCTTCGTCGAACTAGTGCACCTATACATCGACAAGTGTATTTGGTGTGTTGGGGACACAAGAGACTTCTTGTATCGTGATTGCGGGGTTGCTTGAGAGGATATCTTTGACCTCTTCCTCCCCGAGCTCGATAAACCTTGGGTGATCCACTTAAGGGAAAACTTGCTGCTGTTCTACAAACCTCTGCTCTTGGAGGCCCAACACTGTCTACAAGAATAGAAGCACCCGTAGACATCAGTGAGCTCGCTTTCCTATTTGCTACTCAAGCCGGCACCGATGGTGACGAACTTGTCCGGCTGCGCCGGGTCGAGCAGGATCTTCTTGGTGTCGTTGGCCGGCTGGAAGTGAGTCGTCCCAGCCGGGTTGCCCACAGCCGGCATGTTCGACTGCGCGGCCTTGGCCATGGCCATGGCGTTGTGGCTGAGCTGCTTTTCGACAGCTATGACCAGCGTCTGCGCCATCTTGGAGCTCTGGGTGGCGCATTCCATGGAGCGGCGATAGTCGCCGGCTACTGTGATGACCCCTTTAGGGCCCGGCAGCTTCATCTTCAGGTACCCATAGTGGGGCACCGCCATGAACTTTGTCAGGGCCGGCCGGCCCAGGAGCGTGTGATAGGGACTGACCAAGTCCACTACCTCGAACTCGATGTTTTCTGTGCGGAAGTGGTCCGGCTTGCCGAACATGACTTCCAGGGTGATCCGGCCGATCGGCTGGCACGAATGGCCTGGCACGATGCCGTGGAAGACGGTGGGTGTGGGGCGCAGCTCGGCCTTCTGGATGCCCAGCTTGCGGGCGGTGTCGCGGTAGAGGATGTTGATGCTGCTGCCGTCGTCGGTTAGGACGCGCGAGAAACGCACGCTGCGTCGGCTTGTGCCAATGGTGGGGTCGAGGACCATGGCGTAGCTGCCCGGCTTTGGCAGACAGCCGGTGTGTCGCGGCGATCGAAGGTGATGGCCTGCTCTGACCAGTTTAGGTACTGGGGGACCGGCGGTATGACCGCATTGACTTTGCGGGAATGGCGCTGTTGGCTCGTCTTGTCCTCGAGCTCGGTGGTGAAGATGATGTAGGTGGTATCCTCCGGCAGGTACCAGCCGTGGTGCACTTGGTTAGCCTCGTGGTGCTCGAGGTTGGCGTTCTCTGCGCCGGCTTGCCACCCACCGGCTGGTGGAGGCGGGGGTGGAGGCGGAAGCGGTTCGCCGCTCGTCAGCCGCTTCATGAAGTGGCAGTCGGGTGGTGTGGTTGGAGGGGTTCCGCTGTGGTACTTGCACGGCGAGTCGAGCATCGCTCGAATGTGTACTTCCGGGGACGGTCCTGTTTAACCGGCTGCCGCCCGCCGCCGCGTGGTCCGACACGGCTACCACATGGGCGGAACCGTACCGGCGATCCGGCTAGTCATTATGCCGCTTGCCGCGGTAGTTGTCCCGCCGGCTGCCATGGGAGGCACCCTCGGCCGGCTTGTTCTCAGCCGGCTTGTGGTTGTCCCGGCTGGACGGAGCCGGCGAAGCCTCAGCCGGACCCTTGCCGGCTTCTTCAGCCAGCACGTACGCGGCCATCGACTTGGGCTCGCTGCGGCGCAGCTTGTGCCACAGCATGGTGTTGGGCCGGCATCCGCCCGTGAAGAAGTTGATGGCCTCGATCTCGTGCACGCCCTCGCAGGAGTTGCGCATCTCGCACCAGCGCGTCAGGTACGCGCGATCCGTCTCGTCCGGGCCCTGCTTGCACATTTCCAGCTGCTGGGGGTGACCCGGCCGGCGATAGGTGCCGGTGAAGTTGCTGATGAAGGCTTCCTCGAAGTCCAGCCAGCCGTTGATGCTGCGGCTGGCAGGTTGTTGAGCCATGTGCGGGCGGATCCGAGCAGCATGAGGGGGGTAGCGCACGCCCAGCGCTTGTTGCCTTTGGCGATGCCAACTGCAGTGGAGTAATCCAGCAGCCAGTCCTCCGGCTTGGCGGTGCCGTCGTACTTTGGGGTGTCGCGCGGAAGCTGGAAGCCGTCGACCATGGGCTCGTTCAGGATCCGCTGCCCGAGGCACTTTGGGCCGGCTGGCCCTTCTTCCTCCGCGATGCGGGATTCAACCAGCCGGTCGAGGCGGTCCCTGGCGTCTGCCGGCTCGATGCGTGGACCCAACCGGGAGTGGGCCGGCTGGCGGTGGCCGCTTGCTTCTGGGGCCGGCCGGTGCGGGCGTCTTGCCGGCGGCTATTCAGAGTCTCGCTCCTGGTGCCGGCTTGGTGGAGGCCGGCTGCGGCCGCTGTTGCCGCTTGCCAGCTAGCTTGTCAGGCTGGAACTTGCATGGGTGGCGCGGGAGTCCCGGTGTCGGCTTGTTGCTGGGGAGGAGGATTCGGCCGTGTCCCTTGGGCCGTCCATGTCATTGCCTGCGGCGCCACGAGCGTGAGAAGCTCTGGGAGCATTAGCGCACAGGGTCGTTCGCTCGCTTGGTGGCCGCGTTGAGCAGCTCGCTTACCCGCTTCGTCTGCGGCGTAACTCTTCGCCTTCGAGGCGGTTCAACTCTTCTGCGGCGGCGCAGCGCATGTTCTTGTCGGGGGTGTTGTAGACGGGCAGCTCCGCAGGAGCCGACGCCCGCGCCGTCGCGGTCGATTTCGGCGCCTAAGCTGTCTCCCCTTCGGCGAATCTGGCCGGCTCGGCTTGGATTGTCGCCGTCTGGCGTGAAGCCGTGGGTGCGGTTGTACTTGCGCTGGGTGATTTCCATCTGGCGCCTTGCAGCAGCCAGCTCTTCAGCCTGCTTGAGGAGCAGCTGGCGGTGCGTCTCCAAGTCCACCTCGACGGTGGAGGGATCCGCTCCGGCTGTGAGCGGAGAGCTCAGCTTTGCCCGGACTTCATCCAGGCGGGACGGTGGTGCTGGGGCCTTTGGGCCCGAGCCGAATGCGCCGGCTGCCACGGTGCGCTCCAACTGGGGGCCGTGGACGCGCGTGGTTTTGTCGCCGGCGTCATCGCCGGTTGCCATAACCTCCTGCATGACGCAGGGGCTAGCGGCGTGGTGGCTGGCGCCGGCTCCGAGGGGAGGGCTTGCGCAGCTCAGGATCTGGCGCGGGTAGCGCAGAGGTTCGATGGTGGCGACGTAGACGTCGTGGCCGCCGAAGGCGATGATGCTGCCGCCGGCCGGAATGGCCGGTCAGCGAAGCAGCCAGCGTTGTCGCTGACGCAGTCAAGGGAGCCGAATCTCCAGACTAAGCCTGAAGCGACCCGCTCGCCGGTGGAGACGGTGAGGCCCGTCTGGATGAAGACACCGGCCGAAGACGCTGAAGGCCCCACGGTGGGCGCCAAATGTCGTGGTATCGTCACGGCATATGCCATAGGGTGGCTAAAGAGAGTGGTTCCTAATATGGTCTACGACGGTATCCGGATGCGGGTATGGGCACGAGCGACACGGTGACGTACCCAGGTTCGAGGCCCTCCGATGGAGGTCACACCTCTACTCCTGCTATGAGTGTATAAGCAATGTCACAGTACAATGGTGCTCCTAGAGCTGTATCCGGCTGCTCCTAGGAGGCTAAGGAAGACGATGGTCTCTCTCACAGGGTAGCTCTAAGACTAGGATGAGTAAGGAATGATCGATCCCCTGTAAGAGAGGGGGTAGTGCAGCTTATATAGACGCTGGCACTTTGCATAGAAGTCCCTAAGACCTAGTGGCCGACTATGCCGGGTCCTGCTGCCTGCTCCTTCTCGAGGCGCTCTCGTCAGCAGCCGTTGAGGCGTAGTGGCCGGTCTTGTCGCTGCCAAGGCCAGCGGTATGGAGCTGTCGCTGTCGAGGGCCTGTAGCAGCATGGCGCAGCTCACACCATGATGGCTTGTCGGCGTCGGGGGCACTGTTGCTCCATAGTGCCCCTTGTTTTACGGGAGATGAGGTCAGCGTGGACCTTTGCACCCGGATCACCTACCCAGTTCCTTCTCCTGCAAGGCTTGCCAGCCTCGAGTCGGTCAGGAATGTAAGAGCCCAGTCGGATATGGCTTGTAGAAGCCGGCCCAGCCACAGCGTAGACGGCCGTTGCCAGGCCGACTAAGACTTAGAGCCAGCCGGCTCCTAAGGCAGCCGGCCACGACTCCAGCCGGCTGCTCCTCAGCCGGCCTTTGCCACGGGCCAGCCGGCCCTGAGCCAGCTGCTCCTCGTCTATTGCCCTACCCGCGGTCTTCCCCCCGACAGGGATCGGCTCCGTCCTCAAGAGGGGCGGCCCCTGTGGTATGGGCTAAGTACTACACGAAGTGACACCTCTGCTTCTCTAACACCTGGGAGACCCATGCGGTTCTGCATTGGTCTTCCACCGTTGTCTCCTGCCGGGCGGATTGGGTGGTTTTGAAGTTTTCAGATCTAAGGCGGAATCTTCCTAGGAAGCTCCCGACTCGAATCGGATCGCGGCTACGTCCAGCTCGGCGGCGGTCGCGGCGTTACTTAGAGCGTTCCCATCGGAATCGACGGTTTAACCGATGAAGATGTGGATGCCGCCGATTGGGACGATGGAGAGCTTGACGGGGTCGGTCCTAGCCGGAATCCAGTACTCGTCCGGAGGGACGATCGGAAAGTTTCCGGCGTAAAGAACACGCCCTACAGCGATCGTGTCGTCGTATCTTCTCATGGCAGAACCCTCCCGGTTCCGGCCGCCTCCAGACCCTCTGCACGGTGGCGCCAACGTCGTTGCTTAGTAGACAACACCTCGGAGGAGGGATCCTCACGAGGGGAAAAGAAGTAGGGCCATAGGGCGGGTGTCCTCGGGACGGTAGTACGCGAGTTACCCAGGAACACCTGCATGAGACAGGGCCTACTGTATCCGGGCACTTTCGCGTTGTTACAATGAGTTGTGGTTGTGCCTCTAGGCTCCCGGGATCCGCTTATAAAGGCGCACGGATCTAGGGTTTACATGGAGAGTCCTAGCCGGAATATAAGTTGCCTAACTATGGTACAATGTCTTGCCGTGTACGTCAAGGATCCGCCTTCCCTTCTACGTCGTACCAGATCCGGCTATCCTTAATGGGCCAAGTCGGATCCGACTTCCAGCATCGGTCCTGGGCTGGTCTTCATCCAACTTGATCTACAACAAGTAGGCCGCCCGATGGTCCTCATGCCACCGTCACCGTCTATGGGCCACCCGGGCTTGCCGGATCCAGGCACTGTCGATGGTACACCCATGAAGTATACCCACAACATTTAGGCATAGATGCATGCTGGATAGCGGTCTGTGTATCATGCCCAATTAAATACTACAATAAACTTTATCTTATCATAGCATGTGTCATGCTCTCACAATTATCAATTGCCCAACTGTAATTTATTCAGCCAACACATGCTATTTGTTTGGAGATTACCACTAGTGTAGATAGCTGGGAACTCCGGTCCTTCTGCATCATCATTGCTCTACAGTCAACTACGCACTGTAATATTTTCTGGTTCCATTGCCTCTGTGTTACTGCTACTGTTATTGTGTTACTATTACTATTACTCTAATATTACTGCTGCTTTCATATCACCCCTGTTACTAGTGTTTTTCCAGGTGCAGCTGAATTGACAACTCCGCTGTTAAGGCTTATACGTATTCTTTGTCTCCCTTGTATTGAATCAAATTTGGGTTGTCCTTCCCTCGAAGACTGCTGCCATCCCCTATACTTGTGGGTCATCAAGACTATTTTCTAGCACCGTTGCCGGGGAGCATAGCTCTATTCATAAGTTCACCTGCGGAGTAAACTTTACATGTCTCTCTGTTTTTTTTGTCTTGTCTAGTTTATTTGTGCTTAGTTTATTTTTGTTTAGTTGTGTTATGTTTAGTTTACTTTTGTCTAGTTTATTTTTGTCTTGTTTTGCTTTTCTTATATACCCGAAAATCCATAAAATTTTGAAAACCCGAAAATCTAAAAAAATTGTTGTTATGGAAGAACATGCTAGAACCTCTATGGAACTTAAAGAATTATTTATAAAGTATAGAGAATCAATTAAGGGTAAATTCATGAGAGGCGTGTTAAAACAGTTGAATCAAATTGCTGAAATTTTGCTTAAACGCCATGATATAAATTGTTGCTCTGAACAGGATACTAAACATCTTAAATTGCAATGTGGCTTTATTAAAGAAGTTTTATTTGTGAACTATCATTGGAATAACTATATTCATCTTGGATTTGAAGAAGTAGAACACTTTATTTTATTTATGGGAGATTCTAAAATAGAATCCTTCATGTCTAAAAATTATGAAACTGTGTTGCTTGTAATAACCTTAAAGATATGGTCTCTTCTATCTTTGATTATTGCATAGAAAATTTAAGCAATAATTGTTATATCATTTATTATAAAGAGAGACTCATTCATGCACAAGAATGTATTCACAATTTGCAGGAACCTGTGGAAGAAGAAATTGCTGAACCTGAAAGCTCATTAGATGAAAACGAGGAGGAGAGTGATGAACAAAAGGAGGAAAATGGATTATATACCCATGCCTACCTTCTAATGAGAGTAACTCTTTATCTCTTACACTATTTGATTGCCCCCCATGCTTACCAAAGGAGTATGAATGCTATGTTCTTGTGGATTCTCTTCAAATATTTACTATGAGTAAAACTTGTGATAATAATGATGCTCACGTTTTCTATGATAATCCATGCTATTTTAATAAATCTTATGATAATCCTTTATTTGTGCCTAACTTCAAAACGCAATGGTACTAAAGTATTTTGCTTATAAAATGTTTATGATAAAGCTCTAGATGATGGTCTTATATTGGTTGATAATATTAATTGTACTACTACTGAAAATGGGATTGGAGGGGTTTTGACTTTATCTTGGAGCCCCATACCTCTTGAGAATGGGCAATCATCTTGTTATAAAATTGTTAAACAGGGTTTGAATATTTTAATCCCACTATTTTTGAGCTTGACAAAAATTATGTGTTTGTAGATCATGAAAAGCATGCTTTATGTGATAGTTCTATTGTTGAGTTTATTTATGATGCTACTGAAAATGGGATTGGAGGGCTTTTGACTTTATCTTGGAGCCCCATACCTCTTGATAATGAGCAATCATCTTGTTATAAAATTGTTAAAAGAGGGTTTGAATGTTTTAATCACACTATTTTTGAGCTTGATAAAAATTATGTGTTTGTAGATCATGAAAAGCATGCTTGATGTGATAGTTATATTGTTGAGTTTATTTATGATGCTACTGAAAATTATTATGAGAGAGAAAAATATGGTTGTAGAAGTTTTCATGGTACTAAAACACCTCTCTATATGCTGAAAGTTTTGAAGTTACTCTTGTTTTATCTTCCTATGCTTGTCACTTTGTTCTTTGTGAATTTATTTGTGTACAAGATTCCTATGAATAAGAAGTGGGTTAGACTTAAATGTGTTGTATTTGCTTCTTTATGCTCCTTTTGCTTCATTTTCTATTTTCATGAGAGCATCATTAAAATTATCAAGCCTAGCTAAAAGGCATTAAAGAAAAACACTCTTGGGAGATAGCCCATGTTTTATTTCTGTAATTTTTCTTTTATTGAGTCTTGGAAGTTGTTACCTCTGTAATAACCTCTCCTTATCTTTTTTATTTTGTTTTTTGTGCCAATGATAACCTCTTATAGGAAGAAGGTAAGATTTGGGGAAGTTGTTGTCCCGAAACAGATTCTGTGCTGCCACCAAAAAAATTAGTATTCTCAGCCAAAACGTCGGATTAATCTGAAAAAAATTTAGCACCTGTCCCGGGTTATTTCTAGCTTTCATTAGTTTTGCACTTTTCTACTTGAGCAACATAGGATTTTCGAAAAAAATCGATCTATACATGTTGTTCTGTTTTGACAGATTTCTGCCACTATTTGTATTTTCTTCTTAATCTTTTTCTTCTTGAGTTCTTTTGAGAGAAAGAGTTGTTAAAAGAAGTTTCTAGAGTAGCTAATGTTTTAATGGATGTTTGACTTGTGCTAGAACAGAACCAAAGTGGATTTGTTATTTTGAGTGCACTAATGTTGCTAATGAAAATTGTGTGAGGTTTTGTATGAAGGAAGTTTTGAAGTGTACGGAGAGAATAATGATGTGATAAGATGAAGGATGGACAAAAGCTCAAGCTTGGGGATGCCCATGTCACCCCAATAAATATCCAAGAGCTACAAGCGTCAAAGCTTGGGAATGCCTAAGGCATCCCCTTCTTCATCAACAAAAATATCATGTCATCTTTCAAGACACTATATTTTGATTGCTTCATATGCTATGTGTTGTTCTTGGAGCGTATTTATTTTTGTTTTCTTTTTTTTGTTTGCTGTAGTATATGGTTGGATCCCAGCATACTTGTTTTGGAGAATGACACACTCCGTTTTCATTGCATAGAACACTCTAGTTTTCACTCCTATTGTTATGCGAGTGTTCTGTTTTGCTAGTATATCGTTTAGCTCTTGTGTTCCACTCGTATTTTGTTCAGAACTTGTTAGTTTTCTTTAGTTAGGTATGATTAGCTCTCTGGTCTTTATTTATTGTTATCTATGAGAGTTGTTTCAAATAAATTGATTGGTGTTGGAGACGAGTAAAATATTTCATGCTTATAGTGGTACAAAAGGAAACTTGTTTAGACTGTGGCTTAGACTTTAGCATGTCAAGTTAGATGTTATTTTAATTATATGCTTAGTACTTATTGTTGTAGCATCTTGTCTCAAATAGCTGAGAGTGCTTAATGTGCCATTGAAAGAATCATGTGTTGTTTCCATCATACAAAAGCATAATATTGCGGTATTCTTCTTTGATGCTTTATTTGGGTTGACTTGGCACATGCTTACACCATGTTATGACTACAAATCAGTCACCTCAAGCCTCTATGATCATTTAGTTTTTGACTTGTAATATCACTTTATGCTTTGATTAATAATGTTTTTTTGTTATGCATGATTATCGCCATTATTGCTCTCTTAGTTGGTCGCTCCCAATCTTTTGCTAGTTTTCACCTGTACTGAGTATGAGCTCTACTCGTGCATCCAACTCCCAAAAACCAAAGTTTGCCAATTGTGTCCACCATACCTACCTATATGTGGTATTTCACCGCCACTTCAAAGTAAATTGCTTGTGTGCTACCTTTAAATCTTTATAAATTATTACCTGTTTTGTGTTCCTGTTTTAGCTCATGAGGAAGTTTTGGGTGCTTTATTATCTCTTTCATAATTATTTGGCCTTAGACCTTGAATGGCATCCATAATGTGTTCATCCCTAATATTGCAAAAGAGCAGGCAAACGGGTGCCCAACCCACTAAATATAAAATAAACAAATAATTAAATAAATCTCCTAACACTATGGGCTTGAGAAATCATGAACTTAGCTTGTTCAAACAAAGGAGAAGAGGAACTTTATTGTGCTCTCTATGGGATCTCCTCTTGAAGCCATTAAACATTAAAGGATGATAGATCATTTGATGCCATTCGTTGACATAGACATACATACCTCTCAAAATTATATGTTCAATACCTCTGTTTTATTCAAAATAAAAAGTTCTAGCACATGAGTAATCTTTCCCTCTGCGAAGGGCCTTTATTTTACTTTTATGTTGAGTCTTCATCTTCTAACTTTATGCACCAATTAAGAGAGCATGGTTGTCATTCTGGGTATAATGTGCATAGTCCCAAAATTTATTATTGATTGATTCATGATTATGTTATTGCTTGTTCTCAAATTATTTGTATCTAGTCACCCTTTGAACTTTAAAAGTGTCCTGGCATTTATGTTTTTCTATTCCATGAAGGACAAGTTGAATACCACTTTGCTATGTTTTCTCTATGCTCAATAACAAACAGTTGCTTTCAGTTAACTATTATTCATGATCTTTTGTTTAAGTTACTTCTCATGTTGTAACATAGTTGCTAAGTTCTATTGTTAGAATTATATCTATCATGCCTATGCTTAATAACAAACAGTTGCTTTCAGTGAACTATTATTCATGATCTTTTGTTTAAGTTACTTCTCATGTTGTAACATAGTTGCTAAGTTTTATTGTTAGAATTATATCTATCATGCCTATGTTTAGAGTACTTTGATCTCAGCTCACAATGCTTTTACAATAATTTGATCAAGATTGTGTTGGCTGCATGTCATCTCAAAAATTATTTTTGTTAACACTTACCTACTCGAGGACGAGCGGGAGTTAAGCTTGGGGATGCTGATACGTTGAACGTATCTATAATTTTTTATGCTCCATGCTTGTTTTACACCAATTTATATATGTTTTGTTTACACTTCGTGGCATTTTTATGCATTTTCTGAACTAACCTATTAACAAGATGCCACAGTGCAAGTTCCTGTTTTCTGCTATTTTTGTATTTCAGAAAAGTTGTTCTGAAAATATTCTCGGAATTTGATGAAATAAAAGCCGAAGTTCCTATTTTGTTGTCACGAAGACAGAGTCCAAATGGGAGGCGGAGAAGAGCCGGAGGCGGCCACACCATGCCTAGGCGCGGGCCCCCTGGCTGCGCCTAAGGGTGGTGTGGGCCCCTCGGGTGCCCACCGACATCGCCCTTTCGCCTAAAAATTCACATCCTTGGGAAAAACCTAGGAAACCGAGCCTCCATCCATGAAAAGTTCCGTAACTCCGCCATCATCGAAGACAAGTTTCGGAGGTCAGAAGTTGTTGTTTCGGCACCCTGCCAGGACAGGGATTGACCCTCGGAGCCATCTCCATCGACTCCACCGCCTCCACTTCGACTCCATGATGGTTTGTGAGCAGTTCCCCCATGGACTACAGGTTCTTGGCTGTAGCTAGTTGGTACTCTCTCTCATGTACTTCAATACAATGATCTCATGAGCTGCTTTGCATGATTGAGATCCATATGGTGTAATTGGTGTTGTGTTTGTTAGGATCCGATAAATTGTGGAATTGTGATCAGATTGTTCATCATGTTATATACTATTGTTTATTTAAGATCTTGCATGCTCTCCGGTACTTGTGGTTACACTGTTCAAGTAGTTGCCTGTATCTCCAAGAGGGAGTATTTATGCTAGATAGTGGGTTCAGTCTCCATTTAATCTGGGGGAGTGACAACAACCTCTAAGGTTGTGGATGTGCTGTTGCCACTAGGGGTAAAACAATAATGCTTTGTCCAAGGATAATTGTGTTGTTTACATTATGCGCTTTACTTAATGCAATAATCTGTTGCTTGCAAATTAATACTGAAAGGGGTGCGGATGCTAACCTTAAGGTGGATTATTTAGGCACAGATGCATGCTGGATAGCGGTCTGTGCATCATGTTGTAATGCCCAATTAAATACTACAGTAAACTTTATCTTATCATAGCATGCATTGTCGTGCCCTCACAATTATCAATTGCCCAAATGTAATTTGTTCACCCAACACATGTTATTTGTTTGGAGAGTTACCACTAGTGTAGATAGCTAGGAACCCCGGTCCTTCTGTCATCATCATTACTCTACAGTCAACTACGCACTGGAATATTTTATGGTGTCATTGCCTCTGTGTTAGTGCTACTGCTACAGTGTTACTCTTACTAGTGCTCTCATATTACTGCTGCTTTCGCATCACCCCTGTTACTAGTGTTTTTCCAGGTGCAGTTGAATTGACAACTCTGCTGTTAAGGCTTATAAGTATTCTTTGCCTCCCCTTGTGTCGAATCAATAAATTTGGGTTTTACTTCCCTCGAAGACTGTTGTGATCCCCTATACTTGTGGGTCATCACACCCGGGGGTACAACATTTGATCAAACAACGCTCCACCATGATAGTTTACACACCATGTGTTCACACACAAGTTTTGGGTGCATTCCCTCCCTCCGAGGCTTAATTTCTGGCGAAACCCTAATCCATTGACCGCGCGGTCTACAACATTGACTGGGCAGTAGCGGCAGCTCCACCCTGGACCATGCTAGTGTACAAACTGATAGAAAACGAGCAAAGGAAGATGCACAAACCGATAGAAAACCACTCATAATATATAAAATAAGGATCACAAACATATTGAATTTAAAGAACTAGACACACAATAATGATACACTTAGGACTAGAACTAGACTCACACACGAACCAAAACACTTAAAGAACTAGACCCACACACGAACCAAAACTCTTAAAGAACTACACCCACACACGAACAAAACACTCAACACTCGGTCGACACACGATGAGCTAGACACCCATACACGACACTGCCATTACTCGACACACACATACTAATAAATTATCGAAATCTTCATCCTCGCTGGGGGTGTCCTCTAAAGCGGTACTTGAGAGGTTCCACATCCACCGTTTATCATAGTGCCCCCATGTCGACGTCACTCCTTTGGCGCATTCCGCTTTATAATCGACCCTCCTCTCCTGAAACAATGCACCAAGATGAACAACAAGAAATGACACCTCTTACCGTAGTCAACTAAGTACTTTATTATGTAAAATATTTTACGCTCAGCAAAAAAAAACTCAGACAAATTTTTTGAGGATTCCAAAGTTGCACTATTCGTGCTCTAAGATTTGCATTTTTTGTCATTTTTGTTATTTTCGTCAAGGATATAATATAGTATATTTTGTATTAAACATTTACACACTGGTAGAACAAATTATTGTCTACATGCGATATTTTTAAAAAAATCAAAGCTTTAAATCTGAAAAAATGAAGTTTTAAAAAAGGGCTCGAGGAGCTCGTGTGGCAAAATGACACTCATATACTCCATGTGCTACTCAGCGAAGCTGGTGGTGGGTCACATATTCAAACCTTTGAAAAGGTTGCTACTGCCACCCACTTGCAGAGTCACGGTGACCACCGGGTATATTTGGCCGACCTTTCGCTCTTGTTCTTTTTAAATTTCTTTTGAAGTGTGTCGACCTTTCCCTCTGGGCTCCGGCCGAGAGTTCTCTACTAGTTTCGCCTGGTTGGCCGCTGCAGGTGGTTCTGAGACCTGAATTTCGCCCGAACAATCATTTCCACGTGTTGGAAATAGAAAATGAATGAATTAGAACTACCCAGATATATAAGCTGATCTGACTAGATTTATTTCAAACGGAAAATAAGGACAATCGAAACATGGATTGGTATATGTTTAATTGAACTTCGAGTTGGAGTGGAGTAAAAATGGATATAGCGAACTCTATGGTTACATTTATGCGAAATACATCCTACCAATTTGGTAGTTATATTCTAATTTTATTTTCTCAAACAAAAAATAAATAAATACGGAGAACAGTTCACGTTACAAGTTGGAGCATGCGTGACGCCTATTTTATAAAGAGTCCGACATAAGAGCATCTCCATCCGCCTAAAAACGAGCTCTCACTCGTGCCCCCCAAAAGTGGCCGACACATTTTGAAGCCTAATAGAATAGTCGGCAACCTTAGGCCAGCCTCCACGCAAGAGGCATGTTGAAAGGATGTTGGACATGCATTTGGTGCCATTGTTTTGTACTCTGCTCTCACCTGGTCGGAGTCAACTATAGCCGGGGTGATGAACTCTTGTATGATCATCCATAACATGATCATCAAGAGTGACCGAGATGAACCAGTGCATGATGACCATCCATTTGATCACCAGGGACCTCTTGCCCAACTTGATCAAGTACATGGGGAGTTTCTGCTTGAGGACCTCGCTATGCACCAAGAAACCCAAGATGTTACAGTTCATAATCAACTACAAAACGATCTAGTTGAGCATTTATGGAAGTGGGAAGGAAAAGCCGCATGATTCTTGAACAAGCTGAGTTGCAACTTATCTGAATTCTTGCACGAATAGTTTAATTTGTATGTTTAGATTATTGTGTGAAACTATTTATGTGTAAAGAATTATAATATCATTTAAGTTGTTGTTTAAAACTATGGAAAATATGGTAACATAATAAAAATATATAAAAAAATATTTGAGAGGGTGGCCGTCGTGTGCAACCGTCTCCTCTGCTGCGGGCGCCTCTATTTATTGATCGTCGGTGAAGAAGCTCTAAGCATATTTTCCTTACGTGACCCTCGAGAGAGAACAGAGCAGGCTTTCGAAAATTAATAAGGCGGATTTGGGCCCCAGGCTACACGGGCCACGGCCTGGGGCGTGAAAAAAAAATCCTAGCTTACGTCTAGGATTCGGCCCGGGGCGCAGCCCAGCCCAGCACAGCTAAGGCTGGCCTCCTCTCCTCACTTCTGGCTCAGGCGAGGCGAGCGACACAGGCGCCGTCCACAGCCCACGCACGCGAGTACGCGACGCGACTCCACGTACGCGACGTGAGCGACTCCAGGTCTCCAGACTCCAGCGACGAGCGACGGGACGGCGCCGCCGCCTCCACCCTCCAGGCCGCCGCTGCCTGGCCTTCCTCATTCGGGCTCCGCCGCTCCGCGGATCCGCGCCCGCCGCCCACCTCCCGGCCGGAAGCCTCGCGTCGCCGGCTCGCCACCCCAGCTAGGTTTCCCCATTTTCCCCTTGTTTGCTCTGCCCTAAATTCGTTCTACCGTTAGAATGTCTAGATTTCTCCTTTAGTTAGTTGCTCAGTGCTCTGTCCCCTTAGCTGTGATTAAATTGGCTTCAAATTATTTGTTACAGGAGGACAAGATGAACAAAAGAAATAGAATTGATAGCTTTTTCCAGTTGCAAACCACAAAATGCTACATATTGCCTTTTATTATATCTGAAGTTGTGAGTTGAATTGTTGAAACACCATTAAATAGAGTGCTTAAATTAGGTATATTCTGTTATGCCTTAGAACTGGGGTAATTATAGACAAAAAAAAATTGCCCTTTGTTGCTCGCCCGTGGTGTGACAAATTCCTGGCTCCGCCGTTGTGCATATGTGACGGTGACGCGGGTGGAGGCATCAGCAATTCGTGGAACCTAGCTTTCTCGATGGGTGAGAGGTGTGACGCCACGCTGACAGCGCGTCCATCTCGCCAGATAACCGGTCCTCCGGTCCTAGCCCCTGACATCAAGACCCCCGCTGCATCCGTCATACTCAGCTCAAACACTCAATTAGTTAACTAAACTAAATCGAGCTTTTTGACGCGTTTGACAGAGTATAAGTACCCGCCCGCCAATCCACAACAACTTCTCATCACCATCTCCTTCCCGCCCTTCTCACCCAGCTCGCCACTTCTTCCTCCAAGTCCAATCCAGTCAATCATCACTAGATAATCCATGGATAGCAACAGCAACGCCAAGGTTGATAACTGTTCCGGCGGCGGCGCGGCGCCAAGGAGGCCGCACTGGAGGCACCGCGACCGCTCAGCCACGGCCGTGCACCTCGTCCACCCCAGCCAGTTCCGCGCCGTCGTGCAGCAGCTCACCGGCGCCGCTCCTCCGCCCCCGCAGCATCCTGTCCACGGCCATCCTAGTTGCAGCGGCAATGCAGACAAGGCGGCGTCAATGGCAGAGGAGGCCATGAAGAGCAAGAGCAGCAGCATCATGGAGCAGCGGACACTGGCACAGATGCACCACGACTGCATGGCTTGGGCTGACGAGTACTAGCGGACACTGGCACAGATAGCACTAACGTATCTGAACTGGCTTGATTAGCACTATATACTTCGTATATGGATGTACTGAAACCTGTGCATATATGTTCCACAAGTGTTTGCATTGGGACGTGCTTAGCTAGCTTGTAATCTGAAATAAATAATACTCCCTCCTTTCCAAAATCATTGATGTTCTAGGTTTGTTCTAAGTTAAAATTTCTCTAAGTTAGATCAATTTATTTTAGCAAAATGTGTCAATATCTACAACATAAAATCTAATCCCCGGTTTAGTTAATTTGGTTAACAAAATATGAAATATATGCCACAAAAATTATAGAACAAACCCCCCCCCAAAAAAAACTTTACTTTGCTCAGAATCATGATCCCCCCTCCCCCCTAAACTAAGAATAATGATCCATTTAACCCCCTCACGTACGTAGGTTCAAAACGTTGGGCCAACATCCTGAATTAAGGGGCTAAATAGATCATTAGTGATAGTTTAGGGGGATTAGTGATCCAAGTAAAGTCTCGAGAGAGTGTATAGTATAAAATTTTGTTGAATGATAAATGTAATACAATTAAACAAGTGTTCAAGATATAGTTATATTTTTTCTGCAAACTTGGTCAAACTTAAAGTAGACTGGCTTAGGAAAAGTAAAACTTCATTTATTTTTGAAACATATGTATTACTATTAAATTTCTACAATAAAAATTAATATATGGTAATAGGCATAATGAATAATGGAATGGTTCTTTATTATGTGCATTAAAACCAGCAATTGACCTAGCTGCCACCTCTCGAAAAAGGCGTTATGTCTTCCCATCTCATAGACGACAATTCAACGGGTTCCCTCCTATCTGCCATACATGCGGTGGGAGAGGGTGGATGCCAACATATATGTTGTGCCATTGTAGTTTGGTCTCTTAGGGCTAGTTTGTCATCCACGGACGATGGTGATATAGTGGCGATGGTGGGTTAAGAAAGGTTTCCCCCGCTCCTCGTCCACCTCCTCGACGGTTATCTCGTTGGTGGCATTGAGGAGTGCGGGAAATCATGTTGTGTTTTTTTTCCTCTGGAGTGGTGAATCTAGTTATGACGTTGTGTTTTGCAAGTAGTCTACATGTCTTAGTCTAATGGTTTCTTCTCAGTCAGGAGGTTCAACTAACTTTACCTTCACCGCGGAGTTAATTAGGCCAGGTCTCCCCATATCCGCCTAGCAGAATATAGGGTGGTCGTTGAGCTCTCTCCATTGCTTTCTTCTCCAGAATGACAATCTATTTCTCAAATCTCTATCGTCGCGTCTTTTGGCTCTGACCAACAACTCCCCGGCTTTGATGTGGTTTAGAGATCCAGAGGTGGCAGTGAGCATCACACTCATGAGCGTCGCCGGCGAGTGCAGGAGGAATAGCATCGATTTCCAATAGGCGCTTATGTGTACTTTTGTTTTTATTCAAGGATGACCATGTAAAGATTTTAGTGTACGGATACATTCAAATTTAGATAAATCCACGACATCTTTTCTGGGACAGGGGAGTAGGTTTATAAGAAAAAAACTACTCTCCAGAAGTTGGATCAAGCTTGGTGCGGCATAAAATAGAAAAGGCGCTAGATATAAAGTTTTAATCCTTACAATATGATTGTATCACATAAATTTAAGTTGCTAATCTTATAATTGTTGGTTATCGGAACTTATAGTATAGGTTAAAAAGCCAAAAATAATCATTTCTATAGCGTTGAATAGTAACACGGCAGCACACACTAAAGAAAGAAAAAAGGTTACTAGGTGGAGAATAGAAAAGGTTAAAACATAATTGTCTCATCTGTAGTACTCCGTAGATTTTTTCATAACCTCATCGTCGTGTACCTAGAAGAAGGACATCCAGTGCGGGAGAGGCTGAACGAGACATGCCACGTCATTCACACCACATGCTCTACGTATGCAGCCACAGGTTGACCCCTCGCACGCATCACAGCAGGAGAAAAGAACGGAGCGCGTGTGACGACCGGCTGATGGGCTCAATACGTGATGACGACCGGCCCATGCAAGAATGTGTGCCGATCTCGCTGATGTCAAGCAACAGCTCGCATTATCTCATCGCTGGCGACCAGTCCACTCCACCCCGCGGTAATCTATCTATGTTCGTCACACGTGTGTATGCCAAGTTACGTCATGGAGCAAGTTTATACAAACAAATACTGTAGTAGAGAAGTCCTTGCTGAGATACACGAGAGGTTTTCGTTACCACGGCCGGGTATATCTAGTGGATCAGACGTCAGAACATTAATGGTGAAATGGTGCAGCCCTTGCATCAGGTAGTGATGACGATTCAGACCTTGGTCGTTAACTTCGTCCCAGCAGCAAATCCGAAGAAAAATGCAAGGAGAGCAACTGGATGAGAGCTGAGGAGGGGTTTCGTCTCAGTAAATGTAGATGCAACATTCAGCCAGGACACGAGGAGTGGGGCACAAGAGCGGTGATCCGTGATGATAATTTTTTCCTTGCGATCTAGTAATATCCTATTGATTTTGCTCCTGATGCAGCTACTACGAATTGGCACTTGCTAAACATAAAAGGTTGTACTTGACGAACCAATTGAGAGCAAACAAACTCATCGTGCAGTCTAACTATAAGGATATATATGATCAAGATATTGGGTGACAGGCAACTTTACGGCGATGGCGGCGGCACCGATTAATTGAAATCATTTGTATGCAAGCTTTACCGCTTAAAAAGTTGAGTTCGTGTTTGGTCCTAAGGAGTCAAACTCTGTTTGCCCATGTTTTAGCTAAGGAGTCTCTGATGCTCGACCGAATATTTGATTTGCGGATTCACCGTATTTTATTATTTCGAGTTTAATTGAGAATGTGAGTGTTATTTTATTAATAAACACCTGTCGTAGAGCTCTGCTGCTTACCCTAAAAAAATACATCATGGAGGCTGATAACTCCGTGGTGCCTCGCCATTGGAAGTTGGAGCACGTCTATATGACACAGTCGGCGGCGCGACAACGGCTCATGGAGAGCCATAGCTCATACCGGAAAAATAACGCATGATCCTAAGTTTCACGTGATACCACTTCTTAAACTTTAACTTTACAAGTTTGTAAAAATATAATTTTCAATCAGATGAGTGTTCACCAGATGCTTTTTTAATTGTGAGTGTTCACCAGATGCTTTTTTACAATCCCTATTAATTTTCAAAATTTTCTACGAACAAATCTACAAATATAACTCAAACCACATTAGTCCATAGAGATTGACATTAATTATCAAAACCACACATGGATCTCCATGGACTTTCAGAAGAATCTTGCCTTTTATGTGGAAATTATTAGGTATCTCTAGTTAGTGCTGCAATCAACTCACTTTTAGTTGATTATCTATATATGTGTCCACTGATACATCTCAAATATATATCTAATTTTCCATGTATTTTGATCCAAAATTTTCTCCGAAATCTCACCATACTTAGATAAAACTGTTAAATCTAACCTTTTTTTTTAGCAAAAATCTTGTTTCTGTCTGTTTTCGCAGGAAATAAAATTAAGGAAAATACCACAGAAGTATTTTCACCAAATAAAAGGATCTGGAGCTTGGACCAGACGAGAGGGGCCACAGGGCTCAAAAGAGCACATGTGGCGCGCCCCCCTGGGCTAGGTGCGCCACATATGGCCTTTTGGGCCTCGATCGTCGTCTCGCCTCGCCCCTTCACGTGGTGTCTTATATACCCTAAAAATCTACCCCCCGGAGGCATAGAGCACCGCTGAGACCACGATCTTCTTTTCGGGGGGCTAGATTGATCATGCTCTCCACTCCAGAGAGAGGGATTTCGAGGGCTTCTTCATCATCACCGCCACCAACACCATCACCAACAACCATGGGCTCACTCTTCATCACCATTAATGAGTAGTTCTCTGTAGGCTTAAGAGGTGGATGGAGTTTGGATGAGATTGATCATGTAATAATCCATATGTATCGAGATTTGAGTTGTTTGTCTTGAAGATATTCATGTATGAGTGTTGGTACACCTTTGCTATGTTTAATGCTAGTTACTAGGGCCCGAGTGACATGATTTCAGAATTGAACCTATATTGCTTTATCATATATATGAGGTTGGTATCTAATTGTAAGGTGTATTTCTTATTATTATGTTGACCCTACGGATCCCTATGATGACAGATAGGAAAAACCAAGGGGAATATGTGATAGTTCGAGGATATTGTGTGTTCATGAATCTTAATGCTTTGTTCTGGGCTATTCGAAAGGATAGATCTTAATTGCTTGTAGTTTCAAGTTGCCCCGTGATAACACTTGATGGAACCAGCAAAAGGTCTTGCCGACGTAGAGACTCCAAGTGCAGAATGCATGTTGTGTCAGCAGAGTATTTTCCCTACAAGGGTGACTTCAGGGTTTATATCGAACTCTCGAGGAATGGAGTAAATAGGAATGTCTCCCTCTCTTCTTCCAGCAATCCTATAAAATAAATTAAAGCCTTGTGTCCCTAACTTCACCGTGTGATTGTCAAGCACAAGGTTTCGTGCAAGTAAAAATAAAGTAAAGTAGTAACTAGAGTAAAGTAAAAGAAACAAGTAAAGTAAACTAAGTAAAAGAGGTAAAGATTTGTTTGTTTTGGGGTTTTGTGCGTAAATAAGATAGATAACTATTTTTGTATTTTTGGATTAAAATAGTGCTGCAAATAATAAGTAAGGTAAATGTAATGGTAAGGTGTTTTTATGATAAAATTGGACCGGGGTTCGTGGGTTCACTTGACTATTCTCTCTTTTACGTTGCAGTGGACAATAACAATTCATCAATTAGATATAAAGAATATAACATCAACATGTGTAAGATACATATTTATATGGGCGTCACGTCCTAACATAGAGATGATGCAACACATCTCTCTTATACTCCACATGACAGAAAAAGCTTCAAGCAATCTTGTATTAGGAATTAACAGAGTATAGACATAAGTACTTTGGGATAATGTTTGAATATCAAATATGCTACCTTGAACAAACAAGATCATCACTTTTGTCACGTGACGAACATAGCACATACATTCAATTTACCCCTAGTGAAATAGCAAAAGAAAAGGCAAAGCCACAATAGATCATGAATTTGTTATCACTATCCAATCATTAAAACCATGCTATTCCATCTAACACACAAATCACCACACACACATTGTTGCATAGAAGTTGGATCGGAACCAATACTTAAGATCGAGGTACATAATATGCATCTATCATTACATCTTACACAAATTATAGTCAAATATCATAGCATCATATCATAGAATAAATATCCACCACATAGATATTACATATATGACCATAATCATATTGGGCAGCTCATATGGTACTCAGAACTATGAAGAACATGAGAGAAATAGATCAAGCTATTGCCACTGACATGGGTATACCCTTCGGGTACCCATTATTGGTATACCTGGATCGGCTCGGCCCAATATGGAGAAGGCCCAACAAGGCAACCCGAAGAAGTAGTCGACTAGAACTCTTGTAAAACCCTAGGCTGGTTGCATATATAAAGCCAGCCAAGACACCCGAAATAGAAGAGAAGGGATAGGCCAACAGATAGACAACATAGCTCCGCCTATGGCTGTAAACACATCTATGATCATATAGTAGATTGCTAGCAGCACGTAGGGATCCTCCACCGAGGGGACCCGAAGCTGGGTACGTCGTGTGCCTAATCTCGCAATCTCGCTCTCTCCCGAAACCCAAGTCTACAATACGTAGGCATTGGCGAGGTGTTCCCTCGTTAATTGGCGCCGTCTGTGGGAATCGCGGCGACTGGATTTTGTAATCCGGGCGGGATCATTGAGTTCATCGTCAACGTATACTTTGATCTGGCTGGTGATTGACCTTAAGATCATGCACGCGCGCAACTTCCAGGTCGTTCGGGAGCCTGATCTGTAATATCTTGCGATTTTTTTTAAGATCTGCCGAGTTCGTGTCTTCTTCGCAGGCAAGCAGACACTCGACAACAAAAAAAAGGCGGGTCACGACTCAGCCCATATCTCAGCATCTACAACAAGCTAGGCCATGCTGTGGTCGCGGGAATCAATAATCCAAACCATGGGATGCCACGGTATGCTGGCGCTTGCCGGAGGAAAAAAAAAACAAGCTAAGCCAACATCAAGTTACAAAACGCGTGTCCCTTAAAGGCTGAAGATCCGATCGTTCCTATTATTGTTTTCGTCAAAAGCAAAGCTAAGTAGTACTATTACATCTTATCTATGCGTATAATTTGTTTTGGTCCAATGATGCGTTCATTAGTGTTATTAGATTATGATTAAATCTGATGAATCAATTAGACACTCGGAAATAACCCGATGTTATTTATTTACCTATTTTGCATATCGTTATATGTTTATACGAAGATTACTGTACTTCCGACTTGTATATCTTCACGTAGGCTAGTTGGTTTACGACAGCCATGGCGCATCCGCCATCCTGGACTCAACACACTGGGGTGCTCACCCTGTCACATCTGTCGCGTCTTCTTCATTGACTACTTCCGACCAGGCGTCGTGCGGCTACAATCGACTGTGTCCACCGCACGATATGCTTACACGTCAGCTCTGTGATACGTCTCGAACGTATCGATAATTTCTTATGTTCCATGCTACATTATTGATGATATCTACATGTTTTATGCACATTATATGTCGTATTTACGCATTTTCTGGAACTAACCTATTAACAAGATGCCGAAGAGCCAGCATTTCTGCTGTTTTTGTTTCAGAAATCCTAGTAAGGAAATATTCTCGAATTGGACGAAATCAACGCCCAGGTCCTATTTTTGCACGAAACTTCCAGAAGCGTGAAGAGGGAAGGAAGTGGGGCCACGAGGCGCCGCCACAACAGGGCGGCGCGGACCAGCCCTTGGCCGCGCGGCCCTGGCGTGTGGGGCCCTCGTGCGGCCCCCGCGTTGCCCTTCCGCCTACTTAAAGCCTCCGTCGCGAAACCCCGCCGAGAGCCACGATACGGAAAACCTTCCGAGACGCGCCGCGAATCCCATCTCGGGGATTCGGGAGATCGCCTCCGGCACCCTGCCGGAGAGGGGATTCATCTCCCGGAGGACTCTACACCGCCATGGTCGCCTCCGGAGTGATGAGTGAGTAGTTCACCCCTGGACTATGGGTCCATAGCAGTAGCTAGATGGTCGTCTTCTCCTAATTGTGCTTCATTGTTGGATCTTGTGAGCTGCCTAACATGATCAAGATCATCTATCCGTAATACTATATGTTGTGTTTGTCGGGATCCGATGGATAGAGAATACTATGTTATGGTGATTATCAATCTATTACTTATGTGTTGTTTATGATCTTGCATGCTCTCCGTTATTAGTAGAGGCTCTGGCCAAGTTTTTACTCTTAACTCCAAGAGGGAGTATTTATGCTCGATGGTGGGTTCATGCCTTCATTGATACCTGGGACAGTGACAGAAAGTTCTAAGGTTGTGTTGTGCTGTTGCCACTAGGGATAAAACATTGATTCTATGTCTAAGGATGTAGTTGTTGATTATATTACGCACCATACTTAATGCAATTGTCTGTTGCTTTGCAACTTAATACTGAATGGGGTTAGGATGATAACCTGAAGGTGGACTTTTTAGGCATAGATGCAGTTGGATGGCGGTCTATGTACTTTGTCGTAATGCCCAATTAAATCTCACTATATTTATCATATCATGTATATGCATTGTTATGCCCTTTTCTATTTGTCAATTGCCCGACTGTAATTTGTTCACCCAACATGCTTTTATCTTATGGGAGAGACACCTCTAGTGAACTGTGGACCCCGGTCCTATTCTTTACATCGCATACAATCTACTGCAATACTGTTTTACTGTTTTCTTGCAAACAATCATCTTCCACACAATACGGTTAATCCTTTGTTACAGCAAGCCGGTGAGATTGACAACCTCACTGTTGGGGCAAAGTACTTTGGTTGTGTTGTGCAGGTTCCACGTTGGCGCCGGAATCCCCGGTGTTGCGCCGCATCACATTTCGCCACCATCAACCTTCAACGTGCTTCTTGGCTCCTCCTGGTTCGATAAACCTTGGTTTCTTTCTGAGGGAAACTTGTCACTGTGTGCGCATCATACCTTCCTCTTGGGGTTCCCAACGGACGTGTACATCTACGCGCATCAAGCACCTTTTTGGCGCCGTTGCGGGGATCAAGACACGCGCAAGGGGAGTCTCCACTTCCCAATCACTTTACTTTGTTTTTGTCTTGCTTTATTTTAGTTACTACTTTTTTTGCTGCACCTAAACAAAACACAAAAAAATTAGTTGCTAGTTTTACTTTATTTACTGTCTTGCTCTCTATATCAAAAACACAAAAAAAATTAGTTACTCGTCTTTACTTTGTTTGGCTAGTTTACTTTTTGCTTATTGCATCATGTTTCCTTTTAATTTTACCACAAAAGACATACCAGTAGGACGTGGGTCTATAGTTGGGAAAAATAATATAGAAGAATTTTTCAATCATGTTAGTATTACTGAAGATTTTGAAGATAGACACCTAGTAGAACTTGCACCTACCTATGAAATTGCTGCTGCTGCTTTAGTTCGCATGTTGGAAACTAAATTTGTTAATCTCAATCCTATAATCCAACACATGTTTCTTACACTCGGTGATATGGAAGAAGGGGAAAAGAAAGATTTTGTTTTAGAAACTCTTCTTAGAGAATTTGGTGGTCTAGCAAGAGAGGCTAGAAAGGTCTTTGCTAAATTTAATATGCTAGGTTCTCATACTAATTTTGTTGGTCTCCTTGAAAAAATGGACATGGATAGAATAAGGTACACTAATAATATTAATGATGGTGGGGAGATCAAAGCACCAATACCATGTAAACTCCTAGCTATGAATGATGCACTAGAAAATAACTATGCTTGGCTTGTTCCTGAAAATTTGTTCGATGAGAATAGCAAGCCCAAGACTAATGAAAAGGGAGACGCTGAAACTTATGTATCCAATATACTATGCTTGGTTGAGAAAACTCCAAACCCCGCTGAAGATGCTTCATCTCTTGATAATACTTGATATACACTTTCTGCGCCTAGCTGAAAGGCGTTAAAGAAAAGCGCTTATGGGAGACAACCCATGTTTTTACTACAGTACTTTGTTTTATATTTGAGTCTTGGAAGTTGTTTACTATTGTAGCAACCTCTCCTTATCATGTTTTTTTTGCCAAGTAAAGTTTCTATGTTAAAGTTGATGTTATATTTGGGATCGCTGCGCAGAAACAGCATTGCTGACTGTCACGAATTCTGTCACAAGTCTCTGTAGAAAATTCGAAAAAATCTGCCAATTTAAGAGCGTGATCCTCAGATATGTACGCAACTTTCATTAGTTTTGAGTTTTTCCATTTGAGCAATTCTGGTTCCATTTTAAAATTCGTCTTTACGAACTGTTCTGTTTTTGACAGATTCTGCCTTTTATTTCGCATTGCCTCTTTTGCTATGTTGGATGAATTTCTTTGATCCACTAATGTCCAGTAGCTTTGTGCAATGTCCAGAAGTGTTAAGAATGATTGTGTCACCTCTGAATATGTGAATTATTAATTGTGCACTAACCCTCTAATGAGTTTGCTTGAAGTTTGGTGTGAAGGAAGTTTTCAAGGATCAAGAGAGGAGTATGATATACTATGATCAAGAGGAGTGAAAGCTCTAAGCTTGGGGATGCCCCGTGGTTCATCCCTGCATATTTTAAGAAGACTCAAGCGTCTAAGCTTGGGGAAGGCATCCCCTTCTTCATCGACAACATCATCAGGTTTCTCCCCTGAAACTATATTTTTATTCAGTCACATCTTATGTTCTTTACTTGGAGCGTCGGTTTGTTTTTGTTTTTGTTTTGTTTGAATAAAACGGATCCTAGCATTCACTTTGTGGGAGAGAGGCACGCTCCGCTGTTGCATATGGACAAATATGTCCTTAGGCTTTACTCATAATTTTCAAGGCGAAGGTTGAAACTTCTTCGTTAAATTGTTATATGGTTGGAATCGGGAAATGCTACATGTAGTAATTCTAAAATGTCTTGGATAATGTGATACTTTGCAACTGTTGTGCTCATGTTTAAGCTCTTGCATCATATACTTTGCACCCATTAATGAAGAAATACATAGAGCTTGCTAAAATTTGGTTTGCATATTTGGTCTCTCTAAGGTCTAGATAATTCTAGTATTGAGTTTTGAACAACAAGGAAGACGGTAGAGTCTTATAATGTTTACAATATGTCTTTTATGTGAGTTTTGCTGCACCGGTTCATCCTTGAGTTTGCTTCAACTAACCTTGCTAGCCTAAACCTTGTATCGAGAAGGAATACTTCTCATGCATCCAAAATCCTTGAGCCAACCACTATGCCATTTGTGTCCACCATACCTACCTACTACATGGTATTTCTCCGCCATTCCAAAGTAAATTGCTTGAGTGCTACCTTTAAAATTCCATCATTCACCTTTGCAATATATAGCTCATGGGACAAAATAGCCTTAAAAACTATCGTAGTATTGAATATGTACTTATGCACTTTATCTCTTATTAAGTTGCTTGTTGTGCGATAACCATGCTCGGGGACGCCATCAACTATTCTTTGTTGAATATCATGTGAGTTGCTATGCATGTCCGTCTTGTCTGAAGTAAGGGAGATCTACCACCTTAATGGTTGGAGCATGCATATTGTTAGAGAAGAACATTGGGCCGCTAACTAAAGCCATGAATCATGGTGGAAGTTTCAGTTTTGGACATATATCCTCAATCTCATATGAGAATAATAATTGTTGTCACATGCTTATGCATTAAAGAGGAGTCATTATCTGTTGTCCATGTTGTCCCGGTATGGATGTCTAAGTTGAGAATAATCAAAAGCGAGAAATCCAAAATGCGAGCTTTCTCCTTAGACAGCGGCATGGAGGTACCCCTTTGTGACACTTGGTTGAAACATGTGTATTGCGATGATCCGGTAGTCCAAGCTAAGTAGGACAAGGTGCGGGCACTATTAGTATACTATGCATGAGGCTTGCAACTTGTAAGATATAATTTACATAACTCATATGCTTTATTACTACCGTTGACAAAATTGTTTCATGTTTTCAAAATAAAAGCTCTAGCACAAATACAGCAATCGATGCTTTCCTCTTTGAAGGACCATTCTTTTACTTTTATTGTTGAGTCAGTTTACCTATCTCTCTCCACCTTAAGAAGCAAACACTTGTGTGAACTGTGCATTGATTCCTACATACTTGCATATTGCACTTGTTATATTACTCTATGTTGACTCTATCCATGAGATATACATGTTATAAGTTGAAAGCAACCGCTGAAACTTAATCTTCCTTTGTGTTGCTTCAATACCTTTACTTTGATTTTTTGCTTTATGAGTTAACTCTTATGCAGACTTATTGATGCTTGTCTTGAAGTACTATTCATGAAAAGTCTTTGCTTTATGATTCATTTGTTTACTCATGTCATTACCATTGTTTTGATCGCTGCATTCATTACATATGTTTACAAATAGTATGATCAAGAATATGATGGCATGTCACTTCAGAAATTATCTTTGTTATCGTTTTACTGCTCGGGACGAGCAGAACTAAGCTTGGGGATGCTGATACGTCTCCAACGTATCGATAATTTCTTATGTTCCATGCTACATTATTGATGATATCTACATGTTTTATGCACATTATATGTCGTATTTACGCATTTTCTGAACTAACCTATTAACAAGATGCCGAAGAGCCAGTTGATGTTTTCTGTTGTTTTTGGTTTCAGAAATCCTAGTAAGGAAATATTCTCGGAATTGGACGAAATCAACGCCAGGGTCCTATTTTTGCACGAAGCTTCCGCGTGAAGAGGGAAGGAAGTGGGCCACGAGGCGCCGCCAACAAAGGCGCGGCCCCTCCCGCGCGGGGCCCTCGTGTGGGGCCCCCGCGCGTTCTTCCGCCTACTTAAAGCCTCCGTCGCGAAACCCCCAGACCGAGAGCCACGATACGGAAAACCTTCCAGAGACGCGCCGCCGCGAATCCCATCTCGGGATTCAGAGATCGCCTCCGGCACCCTGCCGAGAGGGGATTCATCTCCCGGAGGACTCTACACCGCCATGGTCGCTCCGGAGTGATGAGTGAGTAGTTCACCGATACGTCTCCAACGTATCGATAATTTCTTATGTTCCATGCTACTTTATTGATGATACCTACATGTTTTATGCACATTATATGTCGTATTTACGCATTTTCTGGAACTAACCTATTAACAAGATGCCGGCGTTCCTGTTTGCTTTTTGGTTTCGAAATAGTAACGAAATATTCTCGAATTGACGAAATCAACGCCTGTTCCTATTTTGCCCGAAGCATCCAACACCCGAGAGCCGCGAGGGCCACACAGCCCCGATGATAGGCCGCGCGCCCACCCCCCGCCGCGCGCCCTATGGTGTCGTCGCCCCTTCGACCTTCCGACGCTGCCCTTTCGCCTATATAAAGCCCCCGTCGAAAACCCTTACGGAGGAAGCCATGGTACGCGAAACCTTCCGAGCCGCCGCCATCGCGAAGCCAAGATCGGGGACAGAGTCTCTGTTCCGCACCGCCGGGACGGGGAAGTGCCCCAAGGCTTCTCCGTCGACACCGCTGCCATCTCCACCGCCATCTTCATCACCGCTGCTGCTCCCATGAGGAGGGAGTAGTTCTCCATCGAGGCTCGGGGCTGTACCGGTAGCTATGTGGTTCATCTCTCTCCTATGTACTTCAATACAATAATCTCATGAGCTGCCTTACATGATTGAGATTCATATGATGATGCTTGTAATCTAGATGTCATTGTGCTAGTCAAGTGAGTTTTACTTATGTGATCTCCGGAGACTCCTTGTCCCACGTGTGTAAAGGTGACAGTGTGTGCACCGTGTGGGTCTCTTAGGCTATATTTCACAGAATACTTATATTATGAATGGCATAGTGAAGTGCTTATTTATATCTCTTTATGATTGCAATGTATTTTGTATCACAATTTATCTATGTGCTACTCTAGCAATGTTATTAAAGTAGTTTTATTCCTCCTACACGATGTAATGGTGACAGTGTGTGCATCCGTGTTAGTACTTGGTTTATGCTATGATCATGATCTCTTGTAGATTGCGAAGTTAACTATTGCTATGATAGTATTGATGTGTATTATTCCTCCTACATAAGCATGAAGGTGACAGTGTGCATGCTATGTTAGTACTTGGTTTAGTCGTTTCGATCTTTCATGCACTCTAAGGTTATTTAAATATGAACATTGAATTGTGGAGCTTGTTAACTCCGGCATTGAGGGTTCGTGTAATCCTACGCAATGTGTTCATCATCCAACAAGAGAGTGTAGAGTATGCATTTATCTATTCTGTTATGTGATCAATGTTGAGAGTGTCCACTAGTGAAAGTCTAATCCCTAGGCCTTGTTCCTAAATATATCACTTTGTTACTGTTTTTTGCATTACTGCTGCGTTACTACTGCATGTTTACTTCCCGCAATATTACTACCATCAACCGCACGCAAGCACTTTTCTGCGCCATACTACTGCTCATACTTATTCATACCACCTGTATTTCACTATCTCTTCGCCGAACTAGTGCACCTATTAGGTGTGTTGGGGACACAAGAGATTTCTTGCTTTGTGGTTGCGGGGTTGCATGAGAGGGATATCTTTGACCTCTTCCTCCCCGAGTTCGATAAACCTTGGGTAATCCACTTAAGGGAAACTTGCTGCTGTTCTACAAACCTCTGCTCTTGGAGGCCCAACACTGCCTACAAGAATAGAAGCACCCGTAGACATCAAGCACTTTCCGGCGCCGTTGGGAGGAAAGGTAAAAGGCACTCATACTCCGGTTCCAGGTAACAGTACTTTTCTGGCGCCATTGTGTTTTCGAAGCTATTTCCTTTAGACTTGCAATTGCGACATTTGGTTTCTTGTTTACACTAGTTAGGCATAATGGACAACAATGAGCTTCTTATTCTATTTCCTGATTTAAGACATGGATGGTTTGATGCGAAAATTAAAAAACCCATGGAACATATTATCTTCAAGGAGGTCCCGAAGAATTATCTTCAAGGAGGTCCCAAATAATTATCTTCAAGGAGGTCCCGAAAAATTATCTTCAAGGAGGTCCCGAAGAATTATCCTGAAGGAGGTCTCGAAGAATTGTCCTCAGGGAGGACCCGAAGAATTGTCTTCAAAGAGGACTCGAAGAATTGTCCTCAGGGAGGACCCGAAGAATTGTCCTCAAAGAGGACCCGAAGAAATTTTCCTGAAGGAGGAACTCGACGAAATTTTCATCAAGGAGGAACCCAAAAAAAAGGTGGACAAATCTTAGGGTTCATTGACTCGTCATATTGTTCCGAGCAAGAGCATCGGTGATGTACCCGACAATATAGAATAACAAATATATTCAGCTGTCTCATCAAGCCCGAGAGAAAAATAGAAGAACCCGCAAAATGGGTCACTACATCAGCCGAACAAGGCACTTGACAAAATATTCTCAGAGCGCCAAAGTCGCGAATAATCTCTGAATGCCGCAAAACTCTGCGAAGGTAAGACCCCGTGATCCGTCCTGTGTGGCGTGGCATCACCAAAGACTGCGCTCTGCTAATTTGTTCCACATCAACAGATGTGAAGAAATATCCCGGCGGACGCGCTGTGGACCCGATAACATTACTGGAATTCGGATCATGGTAAGTCCTTAAGCGGCACGTGACTAATTACGCCAGGTCCCGAGATCATGTCCAGGGACGTGATCTTGAAGTAGGTTCTTGCGGGATTGCCACAAGAGCAGTTAACTGTACCTGATCCGTCAGATGAACCAGCCCCATTTACCATTATCCCTGAACAACATAAATAGCAACGGCATGGAGTCGATAAAAAGAGGGGTTGCGCCCAAAAATATGGTTAAGTTCGTTATTGAGTAGTACAACTTGAGTCTATGTCCAGGTGCAAGCACCTGCCCATAGGCTCGGGGGCTGCTCTTATCAAGAGCATTGTTCACCCTCTCAATAAGATACAAGAAAGAGGAAAAATTGTGGACTCGATTAAAAGCAAGTTGAGCCTACACCCAAGTGCAAACACTTGGCTGTAGCCTCGGGGGCTACTCCCATCGGGAGCGCTGGTCGCGTACCCGATAGAAAAATAACTTCGACAACATCTATGACAATAAAGGTTTGTAGACTCAACTCGATTCTACGACTCGAGTGGAGCCTACTCCCATCGGGAGTACATGGATTTCATAAAGTCTTCCAGAAATATAGTTAAGTTCTTCATCGAGTAGTACAACTTGAGTCTATGCCTAAGTGCAAGCACTTACCCATAGACTCGGGGCTCCCATCGGGAGCGCCGCGCACCCGATAGAAAAATAATTTCAAGAATCGTCGACATCGTCTACGATACACATGATCTACGACAGGACCGCCTTCGGAGATGATTATGCTTGGAGTATCTACGCAAGTCTTCGACTTCCCTAGACACTCGGGGGCTACTGATGGGTATACCCTTCGGTACCCATTATTGGTATACCTGGATCGGCTCGGCCCAATATGGAGAAGGCCCAACAAGGCAACCCGAAGAAGTAGTCGACTAGGACTCTTGTAAAACCCTAGGCTGGTTGCATATATAAAGCCAGCCAGGGCACCCGAAATAGAAGAGAAGGGATAGGCCAACAGATAGATAACAGATAGACAACATAGCTCCGCCTATGGCGGCACCCTGTAAACACATCTATGATCATATAGTAGATTGCTAGCAGCACGTAGGGATCCTCCACCGAGGGACCCGAAGCTGGGTACGTCGTGTGCCTAATCTCGCTCCCGGAATCTCCAGCGTCGCTCTCTCCCGAAACCCAAGTCTACAATACATAGGCATTGGCGAGGTGTTCCCTCGTCAGACACAAACCCGTAGTCCAGAGGTGGACTACTCCCCCTTGATCATGGTGATGATGAGGAAGATGTTGAAGAAGGTAGAGATCCCTCCGGCGACGGCTCCAACGGAGTTTCCCCCTCCAATCTTCTCTGCTGCAGCCTCTGTTTTTGTGTTTCTGTGTTTCTACGGCGCTCTCCTCCAGAGAATCCTAGGGGTCATATATATACTGGTTTTTAGGTCAAAATACGCCGTTCGCGAAAGAATCAAGCGATTTGGACGATCAATGACTGAAAGAGGGCAGGTGGCGCGCCAGAACCTCTCTTTTGGGCCTCAGGCTCCTTCAGGTGTGATCCAAAAGCCCATGCTACTTCTCCCGATGAAAAAATGACCATCCAGAAATCTTAGCTCAGTTTGACTCTATATAGATCTCTGAAAGTAAAAAAATACACAAAATAGGGAATTCTTGTTCTGCAGAGTTATAAACCAAATAAAGGAGATAATTGGTAAATCCCCATAAATCAATGTAAAATATGGTTTTTTTTGCGGGTAGTAAAACATGGTATTATCATCATATATGTTGTAAATATTTGGAAATTCATGCTAATAAAGGTCAAAGTTCATATATGCATTTTACATGCATCACCCCTGTAAAATGGGCAAGCAGGATAAAAGATGTTATGCAAATTCTCTTTGTTAGTATGCAGAGCTATATTTGGAGCACACACCTAAACACAACTGAATTAGAGATGGATTCTATGTCAGTTGGATTACATTATATGATCAATATCATTCATACAACACCCCACTACTACCTCATGCCTACGCTTTTAGCCACTAAAAGTTACATGATACTACTGCCGGTGAAAACTGAAAATTTGTTGCTATTTAATATTTTCTTTTTACTATTTGAATCAATTGCTATAAAATCACCACTTGCTTTGTGAGTTTATTGATATATGTGTGCGATTGAGAGTGACATCTCAATTTGTAAAGTCTTATTGGTATTCATGTGTTCCCCTTGAGTCAAACTATAAATTTGGATAATACTTTCCATCGAAGATTTCAGCGGTCCCCTATACTTCTGGGCATCACCCACTATATCTTAGATTATTCCACGTTTTAGTTTCGACCAAAGTTAAGTTTTGTAAAGGTTGACCGGATGTATGGGAAAAGTATGAACATCTACACTACTAATTGCGTACAATATATCTGACAATATATTTTATAATGGTTCTAATAGTACTTATTTGATATTATCAATTTTGATATATTCTATATACTAGGTCAAACTTTATTGACTTTGACTGAAACTAAAACGCCACGTAATCTGAGATAGAGAGAATACATTTTTTGAATCACTACATTTAGTATTTAGTTTGCAATCCTGGCTTGCTTTCTGGATGTCTCGTCTCACTATAAAAATAAGAAACATGATTTTAGGGTAACTTATTTTCTTTCATGAAACATTGTCACAATAATATGATGAAATATGGCAAGGCCACACCTCGCATTATCAAGGATTTGCATGGAAAAATCGCTGATTGTATCACGAGTTATCCAAATTCAAGGAATTTTCATTTGTATCTATAAATATTATGCCACACCTAATATTCTTCTTGAATAAGACGCATATGTTTTTTCGGTCATGGAATCGAACAACTTATACTTTATATTTTTTTTTTAAGTTTTCGAAGGTTCAACATGTCACGATATTTTATTCCTACATTTTTCTTGTTTCCAATTTTCGGGAATCCTCTAAATCAAGATAAAGTAGTGCTCATATATAAGATGCAATCTCTATGACAACATGTGAACCCTAGTAATTTAACATTTCGGTTTACGTATTTTTGAGACCCGTTGAAAGGAACATAAATATAAGGAAATACATTTGTGCACACAAGCATGGGTATGGATGTTGTGGCAACCGTCCGATGCTTTGAGATTCAAAAAGATGGCACGGTGGAGACGACGAACGGTGTCGATTCAGGCGCCCCTTCCAAGCTCAGGAAATTGTTCGGCATCCAGTGCATAAGCAAGTCAAGGAGAGGGGAGAGAGAACACATAGAGGTCCGATGATGACATTCTGTGCCTGCGCGCCACCGGCGGAGAGGATGGGAGGGGGAATAGCTGCAACGAGGAGCAGATGCCGCGGCGACTAAACGCAAGCAGTGCAGATCTAACGGCGATAGACAATACTCAAGGCGGGGGCAGAGGAAGAAACTAGAAGTTTGCCGGCAGTGAGGGCGAGATTCCGCGGCGGAGGAAGCAGAGGAGAGAGGAAAAAATAGAGCACAGGAACCTTGCGACAGGGCAGCACGCAGAATCTCTCCCTACGAAATAGGGCTCGACGTGCATAAAGTAGGCACGTCGCGTGTCCCACGGACAAAAGGCAGGAAAAACAGATAAAGATGTGACAGATAAAAGGCTGATGCAAAACAAAATGTCCAAGTGTCCAACGGCAGCACAAATCTCAAGAAATCCATCAACGGTACAGAAAGCACCCACACTCATGCTTGGGTGTACAAAATCCACACTCATAAATATATTCCAACATATGAGTAACAAAAAGTTGGTGTTTTAAATGGGATACAAATACTAATAATCTCTTGCCGATGTTAAAGAGATGAGTTCAATGCATAGGTAAATGACTAGTTTGACTAATCAGGAATCGCGTATTCCGGTATATCTATCATTTCTTCGCCAATTAAATAGTAAACAAATATGTTATGTAATCATTTTGGAAGGCCAAATTATAAATGGATTTGGAAATTTATAATTCTTTTGCAAATTAAAGTTTCTTAATGCAATTGATACTGAATGCTATTTTGACTAGAAAGTGACAAGGATTCATGTTCTTTTTGTGCCTAATACGAAAGTGTAAATAAAATTTTTCTTGGTCATCTGCTAAAGTGGTTTGCAGATTGATAGGTGGTACGCGTAGATGTACACGTCCGTTGGGAACCCCAAGAGGAAGGTGTGATGCGCACAGCAGCAAGTTTTCCTTCAGAAAGAAACCAAGGTTATCGAACCAGTAGGAGCAAAAAAACACGTGAAGGTTGTTGGTGGAGGAATGTAGTGCGGCGCAACACCAGTGAAACCGGCGCCAACGTGGAACCTGCACAACACAATCAAAGTACTTTGGCCCAACGTAACAGTGAGGTTGTCAATCTCACCGGCTTGCTGAAAACAAAGGATTAAGCATATCGAGTGGAAGATGGTGTTTGTTTGCAAAAAACAGTAAAAACAGTAGAATGTATTCAGATGTAAAAGAATGGACCGCGATCCACAGTTCACTAGAGGTGTCTCTCCAATAAGATAACTAACATGCTGGGTGAACAAATTACAGGCGGACAATTGACAAATAAAGATTCAATACATATCAACGATGATTACTATGTGATTTAATCAGGGCATTACGACAAAGTACATAGACCGCTATCCAGCATGCATCTATGCCTAAATAATCCACCTTCAGGTTATCATCCGAACCCCTTCCGATATTAAGTTGTAAACAACAGATAATTGCATTAAGTATGGTGCGTAATGTAATCAACACAAATATCCTTAGACAAAGCATCAATGTTTTATCCCTAGTAGCAACAGCACATCCACAACCTTAGAACTTTCTGTCACTGTCCCAGATTAAATGGAGGCATGAACCCACTATCGAGCATAAATACTCCCTCTTGGAGTTACAAGTATCAACTTGGAGCCTCTACTAGCAACGGAGAGCATGCAAGAACATAAACAACACATATATGATAGATTGATAATCAACTTAACATAATATTCTATATTCATCGGATCCCGCCAAACACAACATGTAGCATTACAAATAGATGATCTTGATCATGTTAGGCAGCTCACAAGATCTATAACAATGATAGCACAAGCGGAGAAGACAACCATCTAGCTATTGCTATGGACCCATAGTTCAAGGATGAACTACTCACGCATCAATCCGGAGGCGGGCATGATGATGTAGAGCCCCTCCGGTGATGATTCCCCTCTCCGGCAGGTGCCGGAGGCGATCTCCGAATCCCCGAGATGGGATTCGCGGCGGCGCCGTCTCGGAAGGTTTTCCGTATCGTGGCTCTCGGTATAGGGGTTTCGCGACGAAGGCTATTTGTAGGCGGAAGGGTAGGTCAAGGGCGGCACGAGGGCCCCACACACCAGGCCGCGCGGCCAAGGCTTGGGCCGCGCCGCCCGTTGTGTGGCCCCCTCGTGGCCCCACTGCCCTTCTGGAAGCTTCGTGTAAAAATAGGCCCTGGCGTTGATTTCGTCCAATTCAAAGAATATTTCCTTACTAGGATTTCTGAAACCAAAAACAGCAGAAAACAGGGGCACTTCGGCATCTTGTTAATAGGTTAGTGCCGGAAAATGTATAATAATGCTGTAAAGTATGTATAAAACATTCAAGTATTGTCATAAAAGTAGCATGGAACATAAGAAATTATAGATACGTTTGAGACGTATCAAGCATCCCCAAGCTTAGTTCCTACTCGTCCTCGAGTAGGTAAACGATAACACAGATAATTTCTGAAGTGACATGCTACCAACATAATCTTGATAAACATTATTGTAAAGGATATGAGATGAATGGAGTGATCTGAACAAAAGATTGCTAACAAAGATAATGACTAAGCAAATGAATCATATAGCAAAACTTTTCATAAATAGTACTTTCAAGACAAATATCAATAAGACTTGCATAAAAGCTAACTCATAAGCAATAAATTCAAAGTAGAATGAATTGAAGCAACACAAAGGATGATTAAGTTTCAGCGAATGCTTTCAACTTGTAACATGTATATCTCATAGATATTTGTCAACATAGAGTAATATAACAATGCAATAAGTAAGCATGTAAGAATCAATGCACAAGTTAACACAAGTGTTTGCTTCTAAGATAGAAAGAAGTGGGTAAACTGACTCAACATAAAGTAAAAGATTGGCCCTTCGCAGAGGGAAGCATGGATTACTATTTTTGTGCTAGAGCTTTTGTTTTGAAAACATAGAAACAATTTTTTCAACGGTAGTAATAATTCATATGTGCTATGCATAATACTTGCTACAAGTTGCATGTCTCATGCATAGAGTACTAATAGTGCTCGCACCTTGTCCTACTTAGCTCGGAAGACATGGATTATCATCACATGACATATGTTTCAACCAAGTGTCACAAAGGGGTACCTCTGCCGCCTGTACAAGTGTCTAAGGAGAAAGCACGCATTGGATTTCTCGCTTTTGATTATTCTCAACTTAGACATCCATACCGGGACAACATAGACAACAGATAATGGACTCCTCTTTTAATGCTTAAGCATTCAACAACAGTTAATATTCTCATAAGAGATTGAGGTTGTATGTCCGAACTGAAACTTCCACCATGATACATGGCTTTAGTTAGCGGTCCAATGTTCTTCTCTAACATATGCATACTCAAACCATTTGATCATGAAATCGCACTTACTTCAGACAAGACGAACATGCATAGCATCTCACATGATATCCAACAAAGGTAAAGTTGATGGCGTCCCCAGAAACATGGTTACCGCTCAACAAGCAACTTATAAGAATTAAGACACAAAACTACATATTCATCACCACAATAGTTTTTAAGCTATTTGTCCCATGAGCTATATATTGTAGAGGTAGATGAATGAAATTTTAAAGGTAGCACTCAAGTAATTTACTTTGGAATGGCAGAAAAATACCACATAGTAGGTAGATATGGTGGACACAAATGGCATGGGTTTTTGGCTCAAGGTGTTTGGATGCACGAGAAGCATTTCCTCTCAGTACAAGGTTTGGGCTAGCAAGGTTGTTTGAAGCAAACACAAGTATGAACAGGTACAGCAAAACTCACACAAGAACATATTGCAAGCATTATAAGGCTCTACACTGTCTTCCTTGTTGTTCAAACACTTTACCCGAAAATATCTAGACTTAGAGAGAACAATCATGCAAACCAAATTAAACAAGCTCTACGGTAGTTCTTCATTAATAGATTAAACTACATGATGCAAGAGCTTAAACATGATCTATGAGAGCTCAAACAATTGCCAAATTTACCAAACCATATGCAGCATTTTCCAATTCCAACCAAATAGCAATTTAACGAAGCAATTTAGACTTCGCCATGAACATTAAAGCACAACTAAAAACACAAGTGTTCCATAAGAAAAAGCGGAGCGTAATATCTCCAATATAAGAATGGTGGGATCCAACTTTATTCAAAACAAAACAAAAATAAAAACAAACCGACGCTCCAAGTAAAGAACATAGGATGTGATGGAATAAAAATATAGTTTCACTAGAAGTGACCTGATAATGTTGTCGATGAAGAAGGGGATGCCTTGGGCATCCCCAAGCTTAGATGCTTGAGTCTTCTTAAAATATGCAGGGATGAACCACCGGGGCATCCCCAATCTTAGACCTTTCACTCTTCTTGATCATAGTATATCATCCTCTTCTCTTGACCCTTGAAAACTTCCTTCACACAAACTTCAAGCCAACTCATTAGAGGGTTAGTGCATAACCAAAAATTCACATATTCATAGGTGACACAATCATTCTAAACACTTCTGGACATTGCACAAAGCTTCTGAAAGTTAATGGAACAAAGAAACTCATTCAACATAGCAAAAGCGGCAATGCGAAATAAAAGACAGAATCTGTCAAAAACAGAACAGTCCGTAAAGATGCATCTGGCAGGGGCACTTAACTTGCTCAAATGGAAAAACTCAAAACTAATGAAAGTTGCGTACATATATGAGGATCCCGCTCGTAAATTTGCAGATTTTTTAGATTTTTTTACAGAGACTTCTGCGAGAATTCGTGACAGACAGCAATGCTGTTTCTGCGCAGCGATCCAAATCTATCATCAACTTTAACATAGAAACTTTACTTGGCACAAAAACATGATAAGGAGAGGTTGATACAGTAGTAAACAACTTCCAAGACTCAACAATACAGTAAATAAAATGAAACATGGGTTATCTCCCAAGAAGTGATTTTCTTTAACGCCTTTCAGCTAGGCGCAGAAAGTGCAAATCAAGTAACATCAAGAGATGATGCATCAACATCATTATTTTTCTTACAAACACAACTTGTTGCAGAGGGTACCTTAGATGCTCCATTATCTAAATTTCCTATGGTGGTGCTAGGGGTTTTATCAATTTTAGGCCTATAGTAATTCTTTGGTTTATGCACCTTAGAGGCATACATGAATTTTTGCTCTTTACCCACATAAGCTTTCTCCTTATACTTGAGAGAAGAAAAGTTGAACCCAAGGTTCCCATAGCTTTTTCAAGTTCATCAATCCTATTGGTTTGATTATCATGGACAACACAAGTTCCTAGGACACCAATTCTTTCATTAATTCCTCCTAGGGATTTATCAAGTTCATCAGTTTTATCAAATAACATTTCCAATTTGGTTTCAATACTTGGAAATTTTTTCTCTATGGTTTACAATTTTTTTATAACATCCTCAAGAGAGATTTCAATTTTAACTTCATTAACAGGTGGTATTCCAACTAGACTCTCTATGATGCAACTAGCTTCTAAAGCGGGAGTACCTAGGAAATTACCTCCCGAAAGAGTATTAAGAACATACCTATTCCAACTAGATAAGCCAACATAAAAGTTCCTAAGAAGGATAATAGTGGAGTGTTTCTTAATGCACCTATGATGAGCATTAATAATTCCGTACCAAGCATCTTTAAAACTTTCTCCACCTTGTTGCTTAAAAGAACGAACTTCAACTTCAGGATTACTCATTTTAATAGTAATAAAGTAAACTAAGCAAATAAAGTAAAGACAAATAACTAATTTTTTGTGTTTTGATATTGAGCTAGTAAATAAGACAGTAAATAAAGTAACTAATTTTTTGTGTGTTTTTAATATGAAGCAAACAAGACAATAAATAAAGTAAAGTAAAGCAAGACAAAAACAAAGTAAAGAGATTGGAAGTGGAGACTCCCCTTGCAGCGTGTCTTGATCTCCCCGACAACGGCGCCAGAAAAAGGGCTTGGTGCGCGTAGATGTACACGTCCGTTGGGAACCCCAAGAGGAAGGTGTGATGCGCACAACAGCAAGTTTTCCCTCAGAAAGAAACCAAGGTTATCGAACCAGAGCCAAGAAGCACGTGAAGGTTGTTGGTGGAGGAATGTAGTGCGGCGCAACACCCCGGCGCCAACGTGGAACCTGCACAACACAATCAAAGTACTTTGCCCCAACGTAACAGTGAGGTTGTCAATCTCACCGGCTTGCTGAAAACAAAGGATTAAGCATATCGAGTGGAAGATGGTGTTTGTTTGCAAAGAACAGTAAAACAGTAGAATGTATTCAGATGTAAAAGAATGGACCGGGGTCCACAGTTCACTAGAGGTGTCTCTCCAATAAGATAACTAACATGCTGGGTGAACAAATTACAGGCGGGCAATTGACAAATAAAGATTCAATACATATCAACGATGATTACTATGTGATTTAATCAGGCATTACGACAAAGTACATAGACCGCTATCCAGCATGCATCTATGCCTAAATAATCCACCTTCAGGTTATCATCCGAACCCCTTCCGATATTAAGTTGTAAACAACAGGTAATTGCATTAAGTATGGTGCGTAATGTAATCAACACAAATATCCTTAGACAAAGCATCAATGTTTTATCCCTAGTAGCAACAGCACATCCACAACCTTAGAACTTTCTGTCACTGTCCCAGATTAAATGGAGGCATGAACCCACTATCGAGCATAAATACTCCCTCTTGGAGTTACAAGTATCAACTTGGCCAGAGCCTCTACTAGCAGCGCATGCAAGAACATAAACAACACATATATGATAGATTGATAATCAACTTAACATAATATTCTATATTCATCGGATCCCGCCAAACACAACATGTAGCATTACAAATAGATGATCTTGATCATGTTAGGCAGCTCACAAGATCTATAACAATGATAGCACAAGCGGAGAAGACAACCATCTAGCTACCTATGGACCCATAGTCCAAGGATGAACTACTCACGCATCAATCCGGAGGCGGGCATGATGATGTAGAGCCCCTCCGGTGATGATTCCCCTCCGGCAGGGTGCCGGAGGCGATCTCCCGAATCCCCCGAGATGGGATTCGCGGCGGCGCTCTCAAGGTTTTCCGTATCGTGGCTCTCGGTACAGGGGTTTCGCGACGAAGGCTATTTGTAGGCGGAAGGGTAGGTCAAGTGGCGGCACGAGGGCCCCACACACCAGGCCGGCGCGGCCAGGGCTTGGGCCGTGCCGTCCTGTTGTGTGGCCCCCGTGGCCCCACTTCGTACCTCTCTCGGTCTTCTGGAAGCTTCGTGTAAAAATAGGCCCCTGGGCGTTGATTTCATCCAATTCCGAGAATATTTCCTTACTAGGATTTCTGAAACCAAAAACAGCAGAAACAGAACTGCACTTCGGCATCTTGTTAATAGGTTAGTGCCGGAAAATGTATAATAATGCTGTAAAGTATGTATCAAACATTCAAGTATTATCATAAAAGTAGCATGGAACATAAGAAATTATAGATACGTTTGAGACGTATCAATAGGATCCATATTTGGCAAAAAAAAAACTCTCTACCGAAATCTATTTGGCAATGTTTTGCTTGGTTCCATACTTTCTAGCCAGAGGGGATAAAAATCTTTACTATCTTGCTCGCTGCTGTTTGTTGGTTCATTTGGGTGACTAGGAACAAAATTACCTATGGAAACTATGTGATGAAATCTACTGAGTGGTGTTTTAGCACCTGGGAGCATATGCTCCCGGTTTTTAAATTTTGTTTTAAATATACTTTCGAAATGTTTTAAACTTTGGACACAAAATTTAATTGGCATATCTCGAAATTCTACACGCTCACAAAATCGTTCCACGGAAAACCGACATTTTTAGTGTCATGTGTAAAAAAGTCAAATTTTGGTGTTAAAAAGGTTATCTACGTGACGGTTTTTTTTTTGTCTTTTTCACACAAGTAACAAAAAAATATCAGTTTTTTTTGCAAAACTTGACGTGCGCACATAGAATGCCTATACATATGCGCGAAAATTTTCTTTCAATTTTTTGTTTTATATTTCGAATGTTTTTTCCGATGGCAGGAGCATATGCTCCCATGTGTTGAATTGAATTTTCCTTTGATACTTGTCTTTACTACTAGATCCTTTCTTACTTACTCGGCAGGTTTATACAAGGAGGAAGATAAGGGTTCAGTATGTGCTGGGGTGAAGCAGTTTATGAAGACTGCCGCTCACGGCTGATCTGACGACAATAACTGCTGGATGCTGTTAAGGAGCACTGAAGCTTAGAAAGCCTGATGGATTTTTTTTTAAACGGTGATGGAACTTGTTTGTTCTGGATGTTTGGTTTTAATGCCCCATGATTTTTTTTCCGTAGTTGTGGTAGTAAATGGTATTTTTGCGCTGTTGTGGATGTTTCCATATCGTCACAACGGTTTTTTCATTGGTGCTCCAACTTTTGTTTTGAACATCATTGGTGCTCAATGGAGTAACAAACAATGTCTTTCCATTGAGCAATTAATAGGAAAGGGGTTAGCCCGGTTGGAGGAATTTTGGCAGCCTAATTAAAGCATAAAGAAGTACTTCATTTTGGTACTGGTAAACATCTATATCGGCCATTGTAAACTGTGTTATCATTAAGAAAAAGAAAAATCGTAAACATGAGAACCAAATCTCAGCATATAAATGCAGAGCAAAATCTCAATCTCCACTGATGGCGACTGAAGCTGACTCACGATAAACACAAAGATCCAGATGCATTCAGAGTCCAATTAATCCGCGACGAAACTAATAATGGCCATCATCGTCCTGGTTAACTTGAGATGGGGCAACTGTACATCATTACATGTTTCATAATCTCCTGGAGATCAAGTGAAAGCCTGAAAGGCGATGTTGTAGTAACCGGGAATTCAGATGAGGCAGCAGTTTGTTCAGGTGCGCAATCCTCGCCAATATTACAGTACGTGTTTCTGATGAATGAGAATGATCTTGACGTGCCAGTTGTTGTCTGAATTGCACTTGATTTTGTTCCCCCTTGAATTTTTTTCCTTCTCAGGGCATGTGCAATCCTGCCATTTGTATCATAACAGCACTTGTTTCTGCCTATCCTTGTTTAGTCCGTTTGACCGAATTCATTAGCTTGAACTACCGATTGCAGGTTGGCAGGAGTCCTGTAAGAATTCACCAGACCTTGGCGGAAACAAGAGAGAAACTGGCAGTGTGTGTCCTCGTGCAGCTGCTGGCTCCAACCAAATCATCTCCAGATCTGCATCATATCAGCAGAAGCATCTTCTGTTTGTCCCTGCCAAGCCAAGTTCATCTCACACGGACCAAATCCCTTCCAGAAACAGAAAGGTGATGCCAGAGACAATCCTTCAGATAAGAATAGTATCTGGTCTCGGCACGACCCGGGCATATAGGTGTCTGTACCTCAGTGGTTCCACGAAGTCTCAAGATTGCGTGATCTGTCCCTGGCCTATATCAACATCATTTCTTCCTGGACCAGTTTGTTCTGACCTCCTTTGTTCATCCCCCCTGGTTGGTCACTGCACAAAAATCCAGCAAGATGTCAAAGACGATAAGGGAAAAAAAAGAATGAAAGATAGAGTTGTCATCAGTATCTTATTGCTTCTAGAGGGTACATGTGGATTATATATAAGCAAGACATATTCTAGCCATTATTAGCATGCGGTAGACATGTCTGTGTTTCGCTGACATCTTAAATTATGGTTTAGATGGCCAATCTAAACAAAGCAGAGAACTTGATTAGTACTTACGGAGTACTTTAGATGAATTACTATTAGTATACATAAGGTCCCAGATGTCCTATGGTCAAACTTTATTTGAAACTAGAAGTTATATCATTAGCCTCTATATAACCAATGCTCCTGTGACGGATATTACAATAATGCTATGCAAACAATGGTTGTTGAGATAGCATTAAGGATCTCATATGGCTACCACAAGTTATATTTTAACTAGTTGCTGCCTTCATGCAAGTCCTTGTTGCATTCCTTCTGTCAACATCAAGAGAGTGATGCTCAACCCAATTGATTGTGAATTAGTCTCACTTGTACTGCTAATATGACGAAACTGTCTATTGAATGTAACAGCGAAAGAGTGAATTGGATGTGCAACCGCCGAAGCTAGAGTTCACCCATTGATGGTGTAGGACTGGAAGGTGCCAAAGAGGAACAAAATATCACAAACTGATCCATCCAAAACCACAGCAAGTCACTGGGTTTCCATGCGCTAATTTACTAATTATAATACCCCTGATAGATAATTCAACAAAAAATCTGCTTGTGCATTATTAGGGAGATCAGTTTACAGCTAACGAAACATTGTACTGACCAGTAGAGCATCTTGTCCCAAGCTGGTGACCTTAACTTCCGACTCTGTTAAGAGGAACACGACGGACCAGCTCCAGAAGCTGGAGTAGCAGTGCTAGCCAGAAGCTCATGAGCTTCGTTGTGTTGCATAGGTTGAGATCCGTAGGGGAACATACCCGGCACCTACAGGACGAACTGATACCATGAGCCACCATGAGCAAAAATTTGAGAGATCAAGGGAGATGAAATGTGTGCCAATGACCTGAGCTGCCGCTGCTATTGTGTCGTCAGGATGCAGGAAAGGATTTCTAGGCGCGCAGATGCCATTGTTTTGCATCTGGTTTGTTACGTTCAGGGAATTGGTAGCTGGAGACTGGACCTGGGGTACTTGATTTGGAAGAGGATTGTTCATGAACGGTGCTACTCTTTGTAGCTGGCTCAGGCTCTGGGCCACAGGCATGCATCCCGTACTCAAGCCCATGGCCATCGGCGGCATGAGTTGGTGAGCACCAGGGAACATCATCGGCGCCATCCCAGTTGTCATCCACATGATCTGAACCCAAAGCGACACTCTCAATTGAGTACCATGCTTGACTGTCCAAGCACAATGAACTTTTTTACATATAATGAGGAGAAATCGAAAAGTCAGTGTGATTCTGAACCTGAACTTGCAATTGCAGGGACTTTAAGTACTCGATTGCGTCGTCTAGTATCGATGCCTTGTCGCTCTGAAATTATTTAATCTAGAATGAACTTACCAAAATTCAAATGTATAAGAAATGCAAGAAAAAAGTACGCATAGGCCGGGGGGACTCCCCATTTCGAAAAAAAAAATGCAAGAAAAAAGTAGTGATGTCTGATAGATTTGTTACTATCATACTACCTTGTTGCAGTGAGGCACGAGTTCTTGCAATGCCTTCATCTTCTCGTTGATCCTATCCCTTCTTCTCTGCAGTAAAGAATCATCACGGAAAATGAAGAACATTCAGTTTGATGCGACTGGCAACGCCGGTCGGCGATGGAAGGGTTGATTCGTCAGGGCTTTACCCTCTCGGACTGGTTATGGACGTCGGCGGCCCGAGTCCTACGCTTCGCCGACGGTCTCTTTGACGGCAGGTTCTCGTCAATGGCCTCACATTCATCGGCATCCTGCAAAAATAACATTCTCAGTCCTTGCATCACCAGTTCAGTCGAGGCTACTTAACAATCTCGTCATTGACACCGGCAAGCTAGAGAGGGGAAAAGAAGACAACCTCGCCGCGGCTATCCAGCTCGTCCCTCCCCCTCTTGAGCAGCACTGCGTGGCCGCCCGCCGAGGAAGAGGCCGGCTCCTCCTCCGGAAACGGCAGCAGCGCCGGAGCCGTCACCGCGTTGCTCCCGCAGAAGCTCGACCCGGCGCCGCCCCCCGTCACGAGCGCGCTCGCGTCCCCGTGGGCGTCAGCGTCGGCGATGCCGTTCCAGAGCTGCGAGTACAGGTCCCTGCCGCCGCCGCCGCCGCCGACGTCCGGGATCAACCACGCGGCGGCGTCCTCCCCGGTGACCCCGCTCGCGGCGCCGCTCTGAGAACGCCGCCGGTGCGGCGTCTGCGCCTGCGCCTGCGCCACGACGGCCCCGTCCTGCCACAGCAGCTCGACGAGCTCGCCGCCCGCCTCCTGCAGGCTGCGCCATAGAAACGGAGCTCTCACAAGGATCAAAGAAAACAACTTGAGCAGAGAAGCACACAAGAAACAAATCCATTGGCCAGAGAAGCTCGTAAATTACGGGATGTGTCTCTTCTGGTGAGGAGGCGCCGGTCTCGCCCCATCATCCATGATCCTTGCGCTTGATCCTTGAAACGATCGATATGAGCGGCCTCCACTTGAGCAGAAACCGGCGGGGAGCGTAGCGGTATTTGTGAAAGAAAAAAACTCTGCCTTGGGTTCGAGAGAGAAGGAGAAGCTGTGGGCTAGTCCGAGTTGGGTTGGATTTTCTCGGAAACAATTAAAGAAGAGAAGAGCTGTGCAGCATTTTGCGTGGATGGGAGGATCCGGTGTTGACATCGTTGTCGGACCTGTGAATTGGCAACCAGCAAGAAAAAGATTTGCCCTCAATACAAGGATTGTTGGACATAAATGAAAAAAAAATACTCCTCCCATCGATAAATACTGGAGATTTATTTAGATTCACGTATACATGAAATTTGGCCATGTTGGCTAAACAATGTTGGTGCTCGGAACAGGTTGCTAAGCGGATGGATCCGTGGAATGGGATGTGGTCGTTATGCGGGGAACTAGAGAATTGCAACCACATCTTTTTTAGTTGTCTGTTGGGTAAAATTTATGTGAGCAGGAGCTAGGGAGTTTCTACACAGTAATTGGAACATGGCTGGGGACTTTGTAGCTATCTCACATGGGCTTTCAGGATCGTACTGTAGGCTAGTTTGGTTTACCTTTGCGGCTTAATGCTGGACGCTTTGGAACATTAAAAACAAATTAATTATGGAAGGCATCTTGATTAACAAACCGGTTGAACCCTCTTTTTAAAATGACTAGGACAATTGTCCGTGCGTTGCCACGGGATGGGAAATTTTATTATAGACAATATATTGAAACATGTGTTCTAATTTATGTGTGTTCATATGATTGCTTAATTGTATTAAGCTTGCTTCCATTCCCTATAATCCCATCAGTACATGCCTCAAGTTTATATCATCGTACCCGTAAACATATTTTTTTAACATTCCATACTTGTCAACATGTTAAAATGTAATATTCATATACTCCCTTTGATCCATATTAGCTAACTCTATTTTGTCTAGATTCGTACGTATCTAGGTATTAAGTATATACTCTAGATGCATTTGTATTTGAACAAAGTAAAGTCAATTAATTTGGATAAGAGAAAGTGCAATAGTTTAAGCCAGGCATACTAACTTCCAAACCATAATTATCTCTTAATACAAAGAATAGTGTAACTGGAAAGTTAATATAGTGGATGATTATGTATTTTGAGCTGTTCTAGTAAAGGATGTTTTCTACACTCTCAAAGAAGCCAAACTTCACATCAAAAGTGAATGCACATTTGTGCATCTTTTGAACACCAATCTAGAAATCTAGCCAATATGTAATTGTTGCTATGCAATCCAGAAACGGATCACACCATGCTCCTTGTGCCATATAGGTGCCTTAGGAGTTAGCCTAAGTTACATGAAAGGAAATAGAAAATGTATTCATTAGGGAAAGAAAAACACAATAATCAAATACGAAATAGAAGGAAAAAATAATTGACACTTTTTAAAACTCTCACCATCACCCTCATTAGTCACACAAAAGTAGTCCAGCTCCAAAAAGAAGTAAGATCCACATTTGCCAGTAAATAAGTACGTGACACACACAAATTCACCACTCTCTTCCCCTCACAGGCTCTCTCACTATGTTCATGTATCATCTCGCCACACATAAGGACGAACCAACAAATGCACAGCTCCACACGTCATCAATGCCAACCAATGGGGTGCGGTTGGAGGATGACATGGGTATTTTTGTTACCTTTGTTTGTTAAAAATAAATCCCTATAATTGTAGTAACAGTAATACCAAATGTTATAAAAGAGTGATAAATTGCGGAATACATCCTCCATGTACTCCATTGATCTTATGTATGGCACAAATCAACTGCCGCAAGTGATGTAAAAGCAATTTAAGAGTGAAGCGTTTGGTTGATGAAGGATATTTTGGCCAAGCACAAACAGACGAAAAGAAAAATTACAAAAAATACTAATTGTTGAAGATGATGCATGGACAAAATTTTACTGATTTCATTTCACACTTGTAGGGTTTAAATTATAAAAATATCAAGCATTTTTCGTGTGCTTACTCGTTCTTCTATACTTAATTCATAATTGAGATGAGCTAGGTTGCCTGGATACGGCGATGCGGATATGAATACCGTGATACAGTGATTTTACAAAAACACAGATAAGGAGATACATTTGTATATATATAAATTGCTGATTCTTGTACTGACATGGTTATTTCCGTCAAGGTGTTCTATAACGCACAATAGCTATTGCTAAGAACCATATTGACTGTAGTTCTGATATATTGCAATCAAATATGCGTACAAACCATAAAGGAGCGACTGAGCTTGCATGTTTCATCCAATAAACAAGATTGCCAGCTGAATCAACTTGGACCAAGACGAACTGGAGATGGGTGGAGGCGAAACTGACCTGCATGCCTTCACGATGCAGCGGCGGATGGCCAAGTGTGCTTGCTGCTCAACGGCGGAGGGCGAAGGGTGCATCTCGGCGGCTGTAAGCGGCGGGCGTCTGACAGAGCTGCTCGACGGCGGAGGGCGCTACTCATCGCCGGATTGGTGTGTGGTGGATTTACCTTGACGCGCTTGAGGAGCTCGTAGCCGGTCCTGCCGGGCATCCAGTACTCAGTGGTGATGAATAGCCCCAGGCCGAGCAGCTCCGGCACCCTCGTCGCCAATTCGACGGTGGTACCTGCACAAATGAATACCACACGTCAGCAACTGATACGTATCCAACGTATCTATAATTTCTGATGTTCCATGCTTGTTTTATGACAATATACCTACATGTTTTGTTCACACTTTATATCGTTTTGATGCGTTTTCTGGAACTAACCTATTGACGAGATGCCGGTGCCTGTTTTCTGCTGTTTTTGGTTTCAGAAATCCTAGTAAGGAAATATTCTCGAATCGGACGAAATCAACGACCCTATTTTCACCTAAGCTAACACCCGAGAGTCGCAGAGGGGGCCACAGGCCACCAGATGACGGGTGGCGCGGCCAGGGCCTGGGCCGCGCCCCCTAGTGTGTCACCGCCTCGTCGACCTTCCGACTCCGCCTCGCCTATTTAAGGGTCCCCACCTAAACCTCGATACGAATAAGCCACGGTACGAGAAAGTTCCGAGCCGCCGCCATCGCGAAGCCAAGATCTGGGGACAGGAGTCTCTGTTCGCACGCCGCCGGACGGGGAAGTGCCCCCGGAAGGCTCCTCCATCGACACCACCGCCATCTTCATCACCGCTGCTGTCTCCATGAGGAGGGAGTAGTTCTCCATCGAGGATAAGGGCTGTACCGGTAGCTATGTGGTTAATCTCTCTCTATGTACTTCAATACAATAATCTCATGAGCTGCCTTACATGATTGAGATTCATATGATGATGCTTGTAATCTAGATGTCATTATGCTAGTCAAGTAGATTTTACTTATGTGATCTCCGGAGACTCCTTGTCCCACGTGTGTAAAGGTGACGTGTGCACCGTGTGGGTCTCTTAGGCTATATTTCACAGAATACTTATTCACTGTTATGGATAGCATATTGAAGTGCTTATTTATATCCCTTTATGATTGCAATGTGTTTTGTATCACTATTTATCTATGTGCTACTCATGTGATGTTATTAAAGTAGTATATTCCTCCTGCATGGTGTAATGGTGACAGTGTGTGCATCGTGTGGTTCTTGTCGTAGATTATGATCATAATCTCTTGTAGGTTATGGAGTTGATTATCGCTATGATAGTATTGATGTGATTTATTCCCCCTTCATAGTGACAGTGTGTATGCTATGTTAGTACTCGGTTTATTTTGCAAAGATCTATTATGCTCTAAGGTTACTTAAACATGAATATCGAATGTTGTGGAGCTTGTTAACTCCGGCATTGGGGGTTCGTGTAATCCTACGCAATGAATGGTGTTCATTATCAAACAAGAGTATATGTAGCACAAAGGAAGAGAACTTATTTATTATGTGATCAATGTTGAGAGTGTCCACTAGTGAAAGTATGATCCCTAGGCCTTGTTTCCACCACAAAGAATTGCTTCCCACGCCAGCAAGCTATTTTCTGGCGCCGCTTGTTTACTGTTTTACTGCATCTTTACTTTCTGCAATATTACCACCATCCATACTACTTGCATTTCACTATCTCTTCACCGAACTAGTGCACCTATACATCTGACAAGTGTATTAGGTGTGTTGGGGACACAAGAGATTTCTTGTATCGTGATTGCAGGGTTGCTTGAGAGGGATATCTTTGACCTCTTCCTCCCCGAGTTTGATAAACCTTGGGTGATCCACTTAAGGGAAAACTTGCGCTGTTCTACAAACCTCTGCTCTTGGAGGCCCAACATTGTCTACAAGAATAGAAGCACCCGTAGACATCAAGCTATTTTCTCGCGCCAGGAGGAAAGGTAAAAGACACTCATACTCCGGTCCTGTGTAACTAAGTTATTTTCTGTTGCCGTTGTAAGTGCTCGAAGCTATTTCCTTTAGATCCTGCAATTGCATCTTTTGGTTTCTTGTTTACACTAGTTAGGCATAATGGAAAGTAACAATGAGCTTCTTATTCTATTTCCTGAGTTAAGACATGGATTGTTTGCTGCGAAAATTAAAAAACCTATGGAATGTTATTTGCATGCTAGTAGTGATATTAGTATGAACGCTTTGAACACCATTGTTGTTAATGATATGAAAAATTCTAAGCTTGGGGAAGCTGGTTTTGATGAGCATGATATTTTTAGCCCCCCAAGCATTGAGGAGAAAATTTTCTTTGATGATACTTTGCCTCCTATTTATGATGATTATAATGATAGTGGTCTTTTTGTGCCGCCTACTATGGAGAGTAAATTTTATTATGATTATACTATGCCTCCTACACTTGATGAGAATAATAATGATAGCTACTTTGTTGAATTTTCTCCCACTACAACTAATAAAATTGATTATGCTTATGTGGAGAGTAATTATTTTATGCATATGGCTCATGACAAGAATGTTTCATGTGATAGTTATATTGTTGAATTTGCTCATGATGCTACTGAAAGTTACTATGAGAGAGGGAAACATGGTTATATGCATCTTAATAATATTAAGTTTCCCCTCTTTATGTTGAGAATCTTGAAATTGCGCTTGTGTTTCTTTTCTATGCTTGCCACTTTGTTCTTCATGAATCTATTTGTGTACAAGATTCCTTTTCATAGGAAGTGGGTTAGGCTTAAATGTGTTTTGAATTTTCTTCTTCATGCTCTCTTTTGCTTCAACTCTTATTTCTTGCGAGAGTATCATTGAAATTACTGAGCCCATCTTAATGGCTATAAAGAAAGAACTTCTTGGGAGATAACCCATGTGTTTATTTTACTACAGCAATTTTTGTTTTGTTGAGTCTTGGAAGTTGTTTACTACTGTAGCAACCTCTCCTTATCATGTTTTTGTGCCAAGTAAAGTTTCTATGTTAAAGTTGATACTATATTTGGGATTGCTGCGCAGAAACATCATTGCTGTCTGTCACGAATTCTCGCAGAAGTCTCTGCAAAAAAATCTAAAAAATCTGCAAATTTACGAGCATGATCCTCAGATATGTACGCAACTTTCATTAGTTTTGAGTTTTTCCATTTGAGCAAGTTAAGTGTCCCTGCCAGATTTATCTTTACGGACTGTTCTGTTTTTGACAGATTCTGCCTTTTATTTCGCATTGCCGCTTTTGCTATGTTGAATGAGTTTCTTTGTTCCATTAACTTTCAGAAGCTTTGTGCAATGTCCAGAAGTGTTAAAAATGATTGTGTCACCTCTGAACATGAGAATTTTTATTATGCACTAACCCTCTAATGAGTTTGCTTGAAGTTTGGTGTGGAGGAAGTTTTCAAGGGTCAATAGAAGAGGGTGATATACTATGATCAAGAAGAGTGAAAGGTCTAAGCTTGGGGATGCCCCTGGTTCATCCCTGCATATTTTAAGAAGACTCAAGCATCTAAGCTTGGGGATGCCCAAGGCATCCCCTTCTTCATCGACAACATTATCAGGTCACTTCTAGTGAAACTATATTTTTATTCATTCACATCTTATGTTCTTTACTTGGAGCGTCTGTGTGCTTTTATTTTCGTTTTGTTATTTTCATTCTCTGAATAAGTTCATCCTTGTGTGGGAGAGAGACACGCTCTGCTTTTTCATATGAACACTAGTGTTCTTCATTTATGCTTTTAATGTTCAAGGGCGAAAGTTGATCGCTTCACTTGTTGCTATTTGGCTGGAATAAGAAAATGCTTCATATGGTCTTGAATAATTTGATACTTGGCAATTGTTTTGAGCTCTCATCATGTTTAAGCTCTTGCATCATGTAGTTTAAATCTAGTAGTGGGGAACTACTGTAAAGCTTGTTAAAATTTGGTTTGCATGATTGGTCTCTCTAAGGTCTAGATATTTTCTGGTAAAAGTGTTTGAGCAACAAGGAAGACAGTGTAGAGTCTTATAATGCTTGCAATATGTTCTTATGTAAGTTTTGTTGTACCGTTTATACTTGTGTTTGCTTCAAACAACCTTGCTAGCCTAAGCCTTGTACTGAGAGGAAATGCTTCTCGTGCATCCAAACACCTTGAGCCAAAACCCATGCCATTTGTGTCCACCATATCTACCTACTATGTGGTATTTCCTGCCATTCCAAGTAAATACTTCATGTGCTACCTTTAAACAATTCAAAAGCTATTATCTCTTATTTGTGTCAATGTTTTATAGCTCATGAGGAAGTATGTGGTGTTTTATCTTTCAATCTTGTCATTTACTTTTGACAGACTTTCACAATGGACTAGTGGATCATCCGTTTATCCAATAATTTTGCAAAAAGAGCAAATGGGGTTCCCAGCCCCAATTAATTAACTTGCATTAATAATTCTCTTCACATGTTTTGCTCTGATCTATCAGCAACTTAAATTTGCAAATAGACACTCCTCCATGGTATGTGATTGTTGGTCCAAGGATTCGGTTAGCCATGGCTTGAGAAAGCAAAGGTTGGGGGAGTGTCATCTAATAAATAAAACTAAAGTACATGTGTAAACAAAAGAGAGAGGGATGATCTACCTTGCTGGTAGAGATAACGCCCTTCATGGGAGCCGCTCTTGAAAGTCTTGTTGATAAGGTAGTTAGAGTACCCATTACCATTCGTTGACAACAACAAACACCTCTCAAAACTTTACTTTTATGCTCTCTATATGATTTCAAAACTTGAAAAGCTCTAGCACATGATTTAATCCCTGCTTCCCTCTGCGAAGGGCCTATCTTTTACTTTATGTTGAGTCAGTTTACCCATTTCCTTCCATCTTAGAAGCAAACACTTGTGTCAACTATGCATTGATTCTTACATACTTGCTTATTTGCATTCATCATATTACTCTATGTTGACAATTATCCATGAGATATGCATGTTGAAAGTTGAAAGCAACTGCTGAAACTTATATCTTCCTTTGTGTTGCTTCGATGCCTTTACTTTGAATTTATTGCTTTATGAGTTAACTCTTATGCAAGACTTATTGATGTTTGTCTTGAAAGTACTATTCATGAAAAGTTTTGCTATATGTTATCTATTTGTCAGCAAACTATAGATCATTGCTTTGAATCACTCCATTCATGTCATATGCTTTACAATAATGTTGATCAAGATTATGATGGTAGCACGTCACCTCAGAAATTATTTGTGTTATCGTTTACCTACTCGAGGGCGAGTAGGAACTAAGCTTGGGGATGCTGATATGTCTCCAACGTATCTATAATTTCTGATGTTCCATGCTTGTTTTATGACAACTAGTAATTGTGCACGTGCCACGCACGTGTAATCGTGAGAAGGTTGTATTAAGTATCATAGCATATATTTTGTTTGCAATTTTTTTTGAATTCCACCCTACTTCAGTGAGTTACATTTTTGTAGCTTTCTTCATCTACATCTTCTTTTAGTTCTAAATGCTAAACTTTGGGCCTACAGAAACCACTCATCAGTAAGCCACCAATTTAATTAAGGAAAACTTGTAGAATACTATTTGAAACAACAACCAATATATAACCATTCTTTTATCGGTGGCGTTTCATGGCACAAAATCGGATGCACCACCGAGACAAAGAAAGTTCAAGATGCAAAGGCCCTAAAAAGATAGTATACAATCGCCAGCTTCAGAGCACAAGAGCCTGACCCGAAACTTACACCTTGCATTTATGTCTGACGTTAAGCATGCCGTCAAACACTCATCTTCACCCCTCTTTGTACATATAGAGCAAAATAATCAAATATCAGATCAACAAGAATGTATGACAGTGAACAAAATTGTCAAACTGAAATATCAAGAAGAAAGCAACATTCTTTGTATCTTCATTTCTGAATTTTGATGGTCTGGTAGAAATGAATCCCTTCTTTTCCTTGTTCTCTACTGTTTCCGCATCTTGTAACTCCAGAAGTCATAGATAAAGAGATGCACATGCCAAGGGTGGTTTAACTGGCAATGAGCGGGCACTGCAAAGACAGTCTTCCTAGGAGGTAGCTCCCCTCGTCATGCAATCCCCAGTTATCTTGAAAGAAATAGGAATACCCGTAACAAGAACCAGGAGTGCAACCAAAATTGTTCGAAGATGCTATAGCAAGTTGTGCTTCCTCCGGCCCTCACAAAGCTCATATCCACTTGGTTCTTAACCTGCTAAATTGGCATATAACACTCAAGAATTCACCGTAACTGAAAACTAATGTACAACTAACATAATATGTAAATTCGGCAGAAAAAACAGTATACACCACATAAAAATAGAATAATGATATGCTATATCATTGGTTAAACAATAAACACTCATATGATGCATGTTTAGAATTCCGATAAGCTCATGGTGGCATTCAAACACCCTGGATTTTGACCACAGCTGACTACATTTAGTCATTAGATAACTTCAGAAATGATTCAACGGATTGGAGATTTCACAAGAATTAATTAATTGAGAGTTTGAGACAAGTTTCACACATCATAGTGACGATATCTCACATATAATCTCTGAAATTTTCGGAGAAATGAAAAAGTGCATTCATATAAAAAAATCCAAAATATCTGACAGGATAAGCTCGAGGATATCCACCTTGAGAGAGTATGTATACCAGAAAATTGCGCAAAAGTGATAAGCTTCAGTAACATAAGCACAACCTAATAAGCAATTGCTGAAGAAACAGTTAGTATTCACTATGCTAAACTCTTTGCTGAAAAAGAAATGTTTATGACAAGCCAATCTCTATTGGATTTTGTAAGTGTCATTATAAAATTCGATTGTAGCCTCCTGGAAGTCTACATGCCAATCAGTTTCAAAAATTTCCAATTGCACCACGGCTGTTCTGCTCCTCCTTACGCACATTCTCTGTCACATATTGATCCGATGCTAGGAAGTTCGAGCAACAAATTTATTAGATGAAAATATCAAGTATAGACGTTTCTTTTTCGAAAGAGGCCAGACATGTGCAATTCATAGAGAAGAACAGAATTGGCCATAAATACTATAGGTTCTCTATTAACCCACTTATCTGCGCCTTGTGAAAGCTGGAGAAATAACATGAGGCAAAATATGATAAGTATGGAGATTATCATTCATAAAATTACAAGTCACCTTTCTAGAATAACCACATGAAATAAAAGAAAAATCTATATTTACATGAGACTATTTTAGAATTATTTCCAAATGCAATATACTCAAGTACTCAAAGATATCATAATATCTAGCTTAAGGGGTAGAGTTGAGGAAAGATCAGAATACAATTAGGTAGCCGTAGCTGGCATACAAAACCTGCATATCTTTCTCATACAAACTTGGATCCATTATCTTACTGTTTTTTTGCGTTTACTCTTGGATATTTGCTATTTACTCAAGAAAAAGAAAATAAATAATTCTACAAGGTTAACATAATATTATTATTACAAGTGGAACATACTCAAGAATACTGCAGGTTTAGGCACACGGTGCAGATACAAATAAAATTCAGAATTGCATTTGGTTACGTGGATAGCCAGATATCATCATTTACTCCATGTGCTCTGTACGTAAGGAAAGCCAGAACAAAAAATTTCGTTGAAGAAGAGAATGGATGAACGAAGGGGAAATATTGCATCAGACCTTGATTGGCGGCAGACGTGCGGCTGCGTCCGCGCTCGTGAGGGACGATGCGAGCGATGGGCGGCGGGCGACGGGACGTGCGGCGGCGGCGGCGCAGGCCGGCGGCGGGCGACAGCAGCGGGCGGGAAGGAGGGCGGCGGGCGGCGACGGCGGCGGGCGGCGGGGGGCGGGCGGCGGGCGGCGGCGGCGGGCGACGGGCGGGCGGGCGTCGGGCGGCGGGCGGCAGGCGGCGGGCGGCGGGCGGCGGGCGGCGGGCGGCAGGCGGCGAGCGGCGAGCGACGAGCGACTGGATTAGATTGTCAGCCCCGGACTGTTTTAGCGCTAATGTCGGGTGGCCTTTGAAGCGTTGGATGAGTGTTTGACGGCTGCGATCTTTTGGATCTGCCCCCTCTGGGCCTTTTTATATTGGTATAGATACCTACATGTTTTGTTCACACTTTATATCGTTTTGATGCGTTTTCCGGAACTAACCTATTGACGAGATGCCGAAGTTCCTGTTTTCTGCTATTTTTGGTTTCGAAATCCTAGTAAGGAAATATTCTCGAATTGGACGAAATCAACGCCCGCCCTATTTTCACCGGAAGCTTCCAACACCCGAGAGTCGGGAGAGGGGGCCACCACCAGATGACAGGGCGCGGCCAGGGCCGGCCCCCCCTAGTGTGTCACCGCCTCGTCGACCTTCCGACTCCGCCTCTTCGCCTATTTAAGGGTCCCTGACCTAAACCTCGAGAATAAACCACAGTACGAGAAAAGTTCCAGAGCTGCCGCCATCGCGAAGCCAAGATCTGGGGACAGGAGTCTCTGTTCCGGCACGCCGCCGGACGGGGAAGTGCCCCTGGAAGGCTCCTCCATCAACACCACCGCCATCTTCATCACCGTTGTTGTCTCCCATGAGGAGGGAGTAGTTCTCCATCGAGGCTAAGGGCTGTACCGGTAGCTATGTGGTTAATCTCTCTCTATGTACTTCAATACAATAATCTCATGAGCTGCCTTACATGATTGAGATTCATATGATGATGCTTGTAATCTAGATGTCATTATGCTAGTCAAGTGGATTTTACTTATGTGATCTTCGGAGACTCCTTGTCCCACGTGTGTAAAGGTGACAGTGTGTGCACCGTGTGGGTCTCTTAGGCTATATTTCACGAATACTTATTCACCGTTATGGATAGCATATTGAAGTGCTTATTTATATCCCTTTATGATTGCAATGTGTTTTGTATCACTATTTATCTATGTGCTACTCATGTGATGTTATTAAAGTAGTCTATTCCTCCTGCATGGTGTAATGGTGACAGTGTGTGCATCGTGTGTTTCTTGTCGTAGATTATGATCATAATCTCTTGTAGGTTATGGAGTTGATTATCGCTATGATAGTATTGATGTGATTTATTCTCCCTTCATAGTGTAAAGGTGACAGTGTATGCTATGTTAGTACTCGGTTTATTTTGCAAAGATCTATTATGCTCTAAGGTTACTTAAACATGAATATCGAATGTTGTGGAGCTTGTTAACTCCGGCATTGAGGGTTCGTGTAATCCCCTACGCAACGAATGGTGTTCATTATCAAACAAGAGTATATGTAGCACAAAGGAAGAGAACTTATTTATTATGTGATCAATGTTGAGAGTGTCCACTAGTGAAAGTATGATCCCTAGGCCTTGTTTCCACCACAAAGAATTGCTTCCCACGCCAGCAAGCTATTTTCTGGCGCCGCTTGTTTACTGTTTTACTGCATCTTTACTTTCTGCAATATTACCACCATCCATACTACTTGTATTTCACTATCTCTTCGCTGAACTAGTGCACCTATACATCTGACAAGTGTATTAGGTGTGTTGGGGACACAAGAGACTTCTTGTATCGTGATTGCAGGGTTGCTTGAGAGGGATATCTTTGACCTCTTCCTCCCTGAGTTCGATAAACCTTGGGTGATCCACTTAAGGGAAAACTTGCTGCTGTTCTACAAACATCTGCTCTTGGAGGCCCAACATTGTCTACAAGAATAGAAGCACCCGCAGACATCAGCAACCCACATGCACAAACGAATCGCCGCCCAACTTTTCAAATCGAGGATAAAATGAGGCCGACGACGTGCAGGATCGAGGCGGCGGCAGCGGGGAGACTCGCGCGACGGCTGCCGGGCCGTGTAGACACGCACAACGGCGAAGGGTGGCCTCGCGTGGCGGCCTCGCGTGCTGGCCCATGGCGGCCGATGGCGTGCAGGATTGAGGCGGTCGATGGCGTGCAGGATCAAGGCGGCGGCGCTGAGGAGACTCGTGTGATGGCGGTGGCGCCGGGAGACTCGTGTGACCTCGGGCGACGGGGAGGCTCGCATAGCGGCCTCGTGTGCTGGCGTCGGAGAAGAGACATCAGCTTGAGGGGGAGATGATTGATTTGATTTCCTTGGGAGGACTGGTTGACTGATTTCCTTGTTACTTTACTTTCCTTGTTTGACTGATTGATTACTGGATGGCATGCAGCGTGAGTCAATCCCAGCTGATTGATATTTCCTTGTTATCTTTACTTTCCTTATTTGACTGACGACCAAATTGATGGAACGGACGAAATGTGGGGAGAATAGGGATTATGTTTAGTATTTTTAAGTAGTAGAGACTATCTCTATGCAGCAATGGCGGTTATTGGTGAGACCAAAGGATAGAGCACTTCTGGATGCGGTGATGGGGATGATCAGACGGCTCCACACGTCTATCGCGACTTGAGGAGGAGGGCTGCCACCAGCCTCTGTGTGTTCCGGTGTTGTGTGTGGTGGTAATGTTGTTTGATTTAGTTGCGGCCGGTGGTGTGTGTAATGGATTCGGGTGCGACCCAGGAGTTGTATGAGACTTGATGAGTGTGGTTGGTACTTTCGATGGTTGTAGACTCTTCCATGTGCGTCTTTATTAATTTAAAGTTGGGCGTATGCCTTAAGTTTAAACAATGTTGGCGCTTGTTATGCGAATCAGAGGTCTTTTGTGCACAAGTGTTGCGAGCAAAATACCTCCCCTCGGAAGATATGTCGAATGTTGAACCGAAGAAAGGAATCATCCTATACTTGCAAAAGTATCTAGGCTGGGATCCAGACTTTTAAAAGAGGTTATATTTAGCTTATGGGTGATGGAAGTGATCTAAATATTTGGAACAACCCTTGAATTTGAAGCAATCCATCCAGAAAGATTGTTACTCCTAGGGGAAACGTGGTGTACACTAGAGTTTTGGAGCTGATTGATCCTATCACAGGAACTTGGGACAGGCCCTTTCCCCGATCTATGTTTTATTTACGGTGGATGTGAATTGGATTCTGAAAATTCATGTAGCGGTGGGTATGATGAAACATTTTGTTTCTTGGAGCTACACAAAGAATGGTATATATTTTCTTTGTGCAATTAGTTTATTATGTGGAGTGGGATCGCCAACATGGTCGCAAGTTGACTCGTACTAATAACATTTGGACAACTGATATCAATCCAGTATGGTCTCAGGTTTGGAAGCTCAAAATTTTGGTGAACATTAATTTTTTTCATGGATGATGTTGCATGGTACTATTGCATGCAACTATGTCTTGGCCAATCGACACATTGTTCAAAGTAGTGTATGTCCGATATGCAATGTTCATTGTGCGGACACAAAACACTTGTTCTTTGAATGTACTGGAGTAAAGGAAATCTGGGAGAATCTTGGCATTTCTTCCATCATTGAAGAAGCATGTACGTCTGATCGATCATCGATCAGGTTCAGCGGTGCTTGAAACCATTTTGAGAAGCAGTGATAAGGTAGTGTCGGGGTTCGCGGACCTTGAACTTAAGGAGCTCAGGGATAAAGTAAATGCGCGTGCTATGTTCATCATTATGTTCATCATGTGACAACAATGATGATCTTGTTTGTTCAAGGTAGCATATTTGATATTCAAACTTCATATCAAAGTACTTATTGCTATGCTTTGTTAATTCTTAATACAAGATTGATGAAGTTTCTTTCTTGTGGAGTATCAGAGAGATGTGTTGCATCATCTCTATGTTAGGACGTGATACCCATATTAATTCTGATCTTACAAATAATATTATCTGTACCTTCATATCTCATTGATGAATTGTTTTTGTCCACCACAACTTTTCGAGAGAATAGTCAAGTGAACCCATGAACCCGGTCCACTTTTTATCATAAGAAACAACTTTATATTGCTTTTACATTTTTTTTATATTTTCTTCACTATTTTAATCCGAAAATACAAAAATATTTACTTTTATTATTTGCATCCAAAACATAAAAAACAATCAATCTTTTTATAGTTTTTACTTAGTTATTTTATCTAGTTTAGTTTCTACTTGTTTTATTGCTACTTGTGTTATTTACTTACGCGAAACCTTGTGCTTTACAACCACACGGTGGAGTTGGGGACACAAGGCATTCATTTTATTTGCAGGATTGCTTGAAGAAGAGAGAAGAGTACACTCTTACTTCCAGTTCCCCCAGAGTTCGATATAAACCCTCGAGTCACCCTTGTGGGGAAGATGCTCCCTTGATACAACACTCTGCACTTGGAGTCCCAACGTATCAAGATCTTTTTGGTATTTCTAGTAGCCGTCATCAGCGACGTGTTGGTTTTCCTGCTCTTAATGCTTGTGGCATGGTAAAGAAACTCCAAGGTAGATATTTTATTCTTATTCCTAGAGTTGGGTGTCTTTACCCCGCTCCTTTGCCTAACAACCTATTCTCTATCGAGGAAGGACACCTGCATATAGAGCAAGACCATCCCCATGACCACGAGATAGAAGACGATGATGATGTGGAAGAACACGGGGGAAGACTTGACCATGCGCAACCATAAAACCCCTATGCCACATATGAAGATGTCTACACGCTCGGAGGTACCATTGACAACCTCTACAACTCCATCAACCTCCGTGATAGCACCCAAGACATGACATCAAGTGTCAACCATTGGTCCAACCAATGGAACTATCCACAACCACAATGAAGCACAAGATAGGATCGCAAAAGCTTGAGGATGTCTCCCCAAGTCATAAGTGCGGTAAATTTTATTTGTGTAATAATGAGGTTGTATTGCATCTCTTTGTGAGCTTTGAAACACTCGTGTCGGACAAGTGCCAACTCTCTGCTTTTTATTTTCTTTGCTTTTTAGTTTGTTTTTGTTTGAAGTTTTATAGCCTAGCTTTGCCACCGATTTTCTATTCTTTATATCCCAATCTACAAAAACAACAAAAATATTTTTCCTTTTATCCCTTTTCTCAAAGTGGTTCCATTTGCCTCTTATGCTTTTAGTATTTGCAAAGAGAGTGGTATTATATGATTTTTGAAAAACAAGTTCATACGGAAGAGGAACATGAGTTTGCGAGTGAAAGGTATGTATTAGAACTCCCTCTTCTGAATTTTTAAATGCCATGCTAGTTAGTTCTAATTGTTGAGTTGTTATACTAATTGGAGTAATTCTTGATAGTTTGAGTAAAGCTTTTATGTGTTTGTATAATTACTTATGTAAGAGTTCACTCTAGTTCTTATAAGTTAACCGGGTGTTGCCAATGAAATATTTTTTTCTAAATAATCATGAAAAAAAGAAGTCTCTAAACGAAAGGTTTGGGTGATGTTTAATTGTCCTTAGAATTTGTCCATAGAGTAATCAACTCCATAGATTTAATGATAGACCTGATAGCACTCTTTGAATGATTTGTTTGTAGGAATGAATGACTAGCGGTAATTGAGATGCATGCCAAAGTTAAACTCGTAAATTAAAGTATGATATAGCTTTATGTGTGTCTGCAAAATTGTCGCACTCCATGGTGGCTAACAATTCCTCTTGCTTACAAATGATCTTTTATGGAGGAAACTCCTGGATTTTGGCTCTTGTGTGGGTCTGCGTTATAAGAGACGTTGGAATACTCTAATCGGTGACTTTTAGAAATCAATATGCTACAAGTACCCTTTCTAGCCTGCACAGTCTGATTAAAATAACTAAGCTTTGGCATCATTCGTTACTAAAGAGCGGAAATGGTAGAAAGACAAAGATTGAGAATAAGTGTTTGAAAAGCCTTGATTTAATGATGTGGGTGTTCTAATGAGACATTATTGCTATGCTTATTTTGACATGATCCTTCACTCTTATATGTTAATAATGATTTTTTTATTTTGTTCCTTGGCAAACTGAGAGTTAACTAGAGGAATTAGAATGAATCTTGTTTGACTAGTTATCTTTACTTATAATTTTTTTTACTGTGATTGTCTTGGCTTAATAAATCTTGTATGATATCTTCCCATTAATCTCAATGTTGAAGCTTTCAGGAAGAAGAAGTGGTGCGACTACTAATTGCAAGTGAATTTGCTTTCTTGTTGTTTCAGTTTAAACACTAGACTCCTTATGATTTTGATTTTTTTTTTACTTGAGGACGATCAAGGTTTAAGCTTGGGGATGTTGATGGTTGTAAAAAACAACCATCTATATCCATGTTTAAATATGATATTAGCCAAGTAACTGATGAAATCTCTCTCTCAACTTGCCACTAATCCCTAATTATTGCAAAGATGTGCAAATCTCTTCTTTTATTTCTCCTTATGTGGATATGGACATTTTCTGGACATAATCAAGGGCAATTAATGAAAACTTCCAAGTTTCCAAAACTCCCAATTCAAAGAGGCCACAAAGAGAAGCATCAGAGAGTTTGGCGAGCACTGGTACGGCCGCAACCCGCTCGTATGCCGCGCATGTACCATGTACCACCGTCTTCCCCATGTGAAATAGAACAACTTTCATGAAGGGGCCTATATATAATGGGAATCAGAGCCACTAGAAGAGAGGGAGCAAACAGAAGAAACACCACACATAGATTAGAAGCCACACCAAGAACCATTTCACCAATCGCATCTGAGGAGAGGGGAATCACTGCTCCATCACCATCTTCATCACCATATCCAGCCCCCCCCACCATATCCAGCCCCCCCCCTCCTTACCCATAGATCCTACATGTACCCTTGATCTCATCACAATTGGTGGCATTGTAAGAATATTTTATATTGATCTTAAGAATTCTTTTACAATGTTATGATTGTTGATCTTATCATGTGTGAGTAGTCCTCACGGGCTGAGGGTTGAGGCCTAGCCTCGCAACATCATGTGCATCTAATTCTACATGGGTGTTGTACACAATATTCATTTTAAGAGTTTTATAATTGTATATGTATCTCCTACCTCAATCTAGGACTTGTCAGGTACCCAAGATCTCGATGATTGATAAAGGTAATGATGTGAGATTAGTGGTAATATGTTGCTTCTTGGGGAACCCAGTGAAAGTAGGAGGTGCGATGGTAATTTGAGATCCATTAGGGAATAATGATGACGTCATTAATCTTAATGCTTTGGTCTATGGATAACTTAATAATCCTTCATAACCAGCTCAAATGGAGTGAATGGATTGGACAATAGTCTGTAGATAACCAGCTCGACTGGAGTCTATAGTAAATAAGGACGTATCGCCCCCAAGAATCTAATCTGAATTGAATTAACTACAATCAGGCTTATTATTATTATCTTTTATCCCATAACATGTATGCACGGTTGCAGGTAAATCCTTAGCCTTGGCCTATGTCCATCTGTTGGTTCACCAATCTCAAGTAAACTCAAAGGTCCGGTGAAACGAATATTCTACAAGTTAACACGACCTTACTTGAGTAAATCATCACATCAGTCGCTTTTCAAGGATCAATATAAACCTAGATCTTCTAGGAAAAACTAACTATACTATATCTGGTATTCTAGATCGAAGGTATCAATCAGCGAATTAGTTCTTGCCCACGTGGGAAGTGAAGACTCAATATTGTTCTAGTCAGATGGGTGAAATGTTGACTCCTTTGATAGTTCTTACCCTAGGCTTATCTAATTTATCAAAGACAAGCTTTGTTCTGTTAAAAAGGAAACTCCAACATCAACTCCATGGAATGACTCCAGTGGATGTGGAAAAGTAAATGCATGTCAAAACACAAGCTCTTTTCTAGCTTATTCTTCATGCTAGAATTAACACAAGGGGCTCTTGTGTCTTACCTCTTTTTTGAGTGTGCATCTTCAGTACAAGAATTTGGTCTTACTTACAAATATCCCGAGGGTTGGGATCTGGCCTTGAGATGCTGCAACGAGCAAATAAACTATTCACAAGTCCTTGTTTTGTTGAAATAGTAATCCTGATTTGTTGGAATACATGAAAACATCGGAATGATAATATTTTTAAAGGAATACAGTCTTCCTTCCGAGATTGGAAATCTGTTTTTTCTCAAGATACCACCGCTTAGGGTGAAGAAATGTGCACCTGGCAATCTTTCATCATGGATTGACAACCTCTTCTAATTGTAGGGTAGTTTTCTCTTCCCTGTAAATAGCTGTTACGAACCTTTTGAAGTGTTGATAAATGTTTTTGGAGGCTCTCCTACAATAGAAAGTTTCAAAAAATAGTTCAAATGGCCAAATTCCCATTATGTGTTGCGGGTGCACTTAATTGGGTGTTGGAGCAAGCACATTTTTTGTTGTTGTTGTTGAGGGAAACGTATAGTGTACTCACTGTGACGCGTATGCTGGATCGACGATAAGGAAGAAAATAATTCTGTGAGGCCTAGTTCATAAATTCATCTTCATGAATCAACTTTAACAATTGACATGGGGTTATAAAAAGGAAAAAAATACATGATTTAATTGCTTATTTTGAGATCTAAACTATTATATATAGCGCATGTTATTTGTTGGGAGTTGGTCTACAGGAATAAATTTATACGTACTAGTAAACATAAAATTTATGGCGGCCGCTTCCATAGACCCCCAAGGGCGAAGGGTTATGTTGAGTGGAACACAAGGTCGGCCCAGATTAATCCGCGGCCAGGGGCAGAATCGACTTTTCACCTTCAATTTGGGTACAGAAATGCCGCGATCGGGCGGACAAGCAGTATTCACCGAAGCATATCTAGATCGGAGATGGCTGGGCTGGCGGCTGTGACGAGCTGGTCAAGGTACGTGAGAATGAAAAGTGACAACCGACGACCACCACCACATCGATCCATCGGATGTATACACCGAAACGTACATACATCGTATATCTTTTTAACGAGTACAAGGGTACACCGTATACCCTTTCAACGAGTACAATGGTACAATCGATATGGATCATTGGGGGCTAACCTAGCCCGACCCGCTAGCGTCGGCGGAAGGAGCACATATATAATAGTATGATTATGCAATTGTTGGCTTGGGTGCACCGGCCAAAATTTATTTCCTCATACGCACTTTGCACAGTTCAAGTGGCCACACATTCATTGGGCCTTGCAACTTGCAGAGCAGACATCTGCGCGAGCGAAGGCCTAGGCGGTTTTGGTGTCATCCAGTGGCTGCACAGCTTTTCGTGGATGGACGGCAAACACAAGTGCTTGCGTCACCGCCTACTCTGCGCGCATCCACGGCACGCGTTGATTTTCGTGCTCATCGCAGCCTCAACAACAGAGAGCTTGGCTTTGACTGTTGCCAACGCACGATTTCTGTACCCACGAAGAATTTCCTACCTCAAACAATGCAAAGCTTTGCTGGCAAGATGATGTAGTGTATTTTTGTGTTGAAAAAGCTGGCACGAATTTGGAATGAACTTCAAGATTGATTTACACGAGTTCATTAGAGAAGTCATAGTACTCCACATGCAATATCGCATTAACATTTATATGTGAAATGACATGTCAGTAAGACAGACGTTACTAATCTATAGTGTGTAGTAACATATGTGTGGTATATGTAAGTTATATTTATTAGGTTGTGACTCATCTTATCTTGATAAGTGTGATGTTATGGTAACATCACGGTGTGTAAACCTAAGGAGTGGAGGGCTTGGGGGTCCTCAACACTAAATTCATGAACATTGACTTAATGGTGAAATGGATTTGGAAACTCTACCTGGGCGCGGAGGGTCTGTGACCTCGTCAGGGCTAATACATGCGAGGCAGGGATCTATATGCGGGCGAGGTCCCTACCCATGGCTCTCAATTTTGGACCCTATACAAAAGGTTAAATAACATTTCAAACTTGGGGCTAAACATAAGGCTCATAGTGGGAGGAGAACCTATTTCTGGATGGACTGGTGGTCGGCAACAGGCCCACTCCGTGCCAGATTCCCCAGACTGTTCAGTTGCTGCGAAACGCCATTCATTACGGTCTTTGGGGCTAGGGTACTGGAGGGAGAGCCAGGGGAGTGATATGCAGTTCCGACGCCAGTTTGGCTTGGTGGAAGTTGTGGAGTGGGATAATCTCTGCAGGGAAGTACATGCACTTCCCAGCGAGCTGGCTGAAGACGATGTGTCATGGGAATTAGAGTCCTCTGGCGTTTTTTCCACCAGCTCAATATACGCCCCGCCTGTCGCAAGGGGCAGTGATTATGTCATTCAGGGAGGTATGGCGTACCTGAGATCCACCTAAGATAAAGGTATTTCTCTGGCAACTTATCTGTGGTCAGCTGCCCTCCGGAGAGCAGCTGTTCAAGAGATAGGGGCCTTCAACGGCCTATGTTCCTTGTGTGGTGCCTAGGAGGATTGCAACCGTATCTTCTTCACCTGTCCCACAGCTAGACTGATGTGGGCTAGGGTGAGGGATCTTCTCTCGTGCGACTGGAACCCGGCAGGGGCCGGGGAGTTCATCGTGCTCGCTCAGGGATTGGCAAACCCACTCCGTAGGCTAGTGTGGTATACCTTTGTTGCCCAATGTTGAACCCTTTGGAACACGCGAAATAAGCTAGCTATAGAGGGAAAGATGATTGGTAATCTTGTTGATGTCTTCTATCAAATGTCAATATATGGTTCTGGTCAGACGGAAGGACGGGGGTCTTCTGGACTTGGCGGTGGGCGACGTCAAGAGACTGTACGCGCGGACGCAGTCTAAGCACACATGACGGCGTAGCTTTGACATCTATCTATCTATCTATTTAGTCAAGGTGCCATGTGTGCGAGTCTGGCCCTCTCAGTATGTGTCGTATGGGATATGTTTGAGTTCGAAACTATGTGCTTGTGTGGGTGACAAATGATGTACTCGATACGCTATTGATGCCATGTGAGGCTTTATATATAAAGCCGGACCATGAGGCCTTTAGTTTTTAAAAATGTTATGGTAACATAGCTAGTTATCACCTTACTTTTTTTCATTTATTGGCAATGCTATGTTACCAAAATGTTTTGGTGTGTGATGTTACCAGCTATGTTACTAACACTATGAGTAGCGTAATGTACTCCATCTTTTTTCTGATTTAGTCTACATCCTACAAAAAAATCGTATGAACTAGTACTACAATTATTAGTACTACTTCAACCAATTCATACTTCACTGAAAGTAATGATATCCAATAGAACAGTAGGGCTGCTTCGTTTTCTATATGGTTGCTGATTACAATGCTAAAATATAGACTACTTAGAATAAATTTTAAACCTAAATTGTAGAGAATTTCAGAACAGTAGGGCTGCTTTGTTTCCTATGTCGTTGTTGATTACAATGCTAAAATATAGATTACTTAGAGCAAATTTTAAACCTAAAATGTAGAGAATTTCAGAACAAATGGAGTAGCTAGTAATGCAATGCCACATACATATTTATGTGACATGACATGTCATTAGATCGAAGGTTATACTTTTGAAAAGATGGTGGTTATACTTTTTGGTAAACTAAAATCGCACTTCTCTTAATTTAATGAGCCATATAGGAAAATCTCAGTTGACGAGCTTGTTTCCTACAGGATCGACGAGCGTGGATATGTACATATACTTTGATTCCTTGCTAAAAACGTCTTACTTTTTTTTTACATGTCGACCTCATTTCTCACAAAATTACAACTCCTATGTCAAGATGACTGTATTTTTGTATCACGAGGGTTTCCCCACTAACAAACTAGCTGCAGATTTATTTACAGCTTCTCGACCGGGAACCCCATGACGGGCTTGACCTCGCGCGCCAGGGACCGTAGCTCTTCCACCTCCTGATCCGTCAGGCTCCACCCGAGTGCGCCGGCAAACTCACTTGCCTGCTCTGCATTCTTCGCCCCCGGGATCGGCACCACGTTGCCCTGGCAAATCAGCCAGTTCAGAACCACCTGAAAGAACAAACCAATGTGTCAGCTGATTCTTGTGAAGCTGCACAACTAGGCATCTTGTAGGTTATCCAGATGCAATCGTCCTAACGCATGCATGAACTAAAAACATTTTCTGAAGTTTAACAGCTGATGTATCATTTCTTACCATGCATGATGACTGAGCAAAAAATGTTGTTTTCATCTCAGGTGGATTGGCACAATTAGGCTTGGTATTTGAGGAGAAATATTGTATAATTAAGCATGTAAAGAATACAGCACCTGAGTTGAGGTCTTGTCATAGCTTCCTCCAATCTCCTTAATCTTGTTAATAAGTGGCTGGAGCTGTGTTATGTCATGAGAGATCTTCAGTGAGCATAGTAGCATCAGAAATGAAAGGAATAGTTCAAGGCTAAGATGCAGCAAACTTATAATAATTGTTCCACTTTGCAACCTTGGACAGGAAATCAGAAGTGTATATCCGTCCACGAGGCCCGGTTGGAGGATTAGCTGGTGTGTATTTTCCTGTCAAAGCACCTGAAAAAAAACAAAAAATAGATTGAAAAGACTTGCATTGTGTTTCAAAAAATAGCTTATACATATAAAACACAGACCAAGATTTTGATAAACTATATAAGAAGTAATCACACAATTGCGCAAGTCCTAAAGCTAGCTGAGCTGACCGTTAATTATAGTCAAACAAGAAAGGTATCGGGAAAACAAAAGACTAAGTATACCTTGGGCTATTGGGGAATATGCAATCAAAGTAATACCAAGCTCATCACAAGTTGCCTTCACCCCATTTTCCTCAGGGTTCCTGTAAATGAGACTGTAATTTACTTGGTTTGAAGCAAGTGGAACTCCCCTGTCCTTGAGGCGCTTGTAAGCATCACGCAGACGTTTCTCTGGTAATGGATGTGATTCAGCTTAGTTGTACGAAAAATACAGGCAACTAACATAACATGTTCCATCAAAAGAGAAATAGAATTGGATTTTACAAACCACTGTAGTTTGAGACTCCAACGGATTTTACAAGACCTTGCTCATAAGCATCAGCAAGGCCATCAAGGTAACCTGGATCATGTAAGGACCAAGAAAAATGAGTTTACTGCACTGCAGTCGGTTTAAGAAATTGAACTTCCCTAAAAGCATATGTAATATTGACGATAGGTATAAATCTTCTGATGGATACCTTCGTTTCCCCATATCCCTGGCCTGAAAGGACATCAAAAGAATAGTTTCAGCAACCCAAAAAGACTTGTAAATAACATTAAAGTTGTATGCTAGTGATCTAACCAATGGAGTTGGTATGACTCGACGGAGGAGACGCCAAGGCGGGAAAGTGAGCTCTTGAGTGCAGAAAGAACACTTCCCCGGCCTAACCTCCATGGAAGAGCTGCAAATTTTGTTGCAATGGCCACCTCAACCACTTCTTTTTGTTTCCTTTCCTTGATAAACCTGATGGAAATAAGGAAGAACTTGTAACAGGCGTAATGGAGACTTAATTATCAAAACATGGGAATGGTGTATAATGATGCATGACGTACCTTCCTAGCAAGCTTTCTGAGTTTATCGCTCCTGATACCTAAGTGACATCAAAATCAGAAAGTTATCAAGCTTGCCCTGAAATGATCTTGACAATGATCAATAAAGCATGAACCTTTTTTTTGCAAAAAATCAATACAGCCAGAACTATATCGATCCTTACCCCTGCACCATATACTTCTGCAGTGTCAAAGAAGGTTATTCCACTATCGATGCTCGCATCGAATGCTCCCTTAGCTGCCTTGAGTTTCCTATCTGCAAAATTCAGAGTGCTCGTTCATGTTAGCTGTGAAATGAGTGACACGTAGCACTAATTAGATATCAGTGTGCACATACAACTCAAGAACAATGCGAAATTGACTCACATTGCGGATTTAAACAGACGATTTTTACATGATTTAAACATATGTTTTTGTTTTTTCTTCAGTTTGCTGGTTACTGTTCTTGGTGAGAAGTGACACAAAGTTTTTACAAGCAATGCAACAAGCACGTCATATGCATGGGAAGTATGACCGTAATTTCAGCCCTATCAATGCCAACAACAATCAGACAGCAGGGCAATGCAACAACCAGCGTGCTGCGACAACAGAATCGACCCTAGTTGAAGAGGTGTCCAAATTATTTCACCCAAATAATATGGGCCAGTTGTTGAACTGTAGGTGGATCGACAAGAAGAAAAGAACACTGGCTTTGATTGAGAAGAAGGCAATCTATCTTGATACGCGCGGTGGCACGTACCGTCCCACTGGAAGTCGTTCCAGTACGTGGTGTCGCCCCAGGACCAGGCCCCGATGCCGAGCTTGGTGACCGCGACGCCGGACCCGCCCAGCACCGTCTTGCTGCCGTCCTCCACCGCGGCGCCATCGGACGCCACCGCGCGGGGCGGCGGGAACGCCGCCGCGCGGCTCCACGGGCCGAGGAGGGGGAGGCAGCCGCAGCAGCCCGCGCCGCCGGCGACCTGCAGGGCCATGACGGGCGGAAGGGAGCGTGAGGTGGGAGCGCTTGTGGCGTGGTAAGTGGGCGGCGGTGTTGTTGGCGAGTGGCAGCGAAGCGCGCGCGTTTTGTTTGGCCACGGGAAGAGCGGGGCGGGTCACGTGGATGCGCCGGTCACCGCGCGCGCGCGCGTGGGGCTCAGCCGGACGCGCACCTATATCACTCTTTCCTTGTAGTCGGCTTCAGGTTTACGGCCTTCAAGAGTTGTTCCAAGTCAAGGTTTCGAGCGCCACTCGAATCATTGGAATTCCTGATATTCCTGATATTGCAAAAAAAAAGTTTATTAGAAGGTAAAATGGCATTATCTTTTGCATACGATGTCGGGAAAATGTATAATATATCAAAAATGATCGTTGGAAAAAGTTACATCCAAATTCACCCGGATTTACCCGGTTGCCATTTTTTAGGTTCTCAAAATTCAAATAGAAATATGAAAGCAAGAAGATTTTAGTTTTTGCTAGAAATTTATATATTAAAAAAACTAAATTAATGATTGTATCATACATAAAGATTATTATTACTTAACAATTGATGTTTATTTAAATAACTGTTTAAAATTCGAAATAATAGAGAGTTGTGATATCAAGGTGCAAGGGTTAATATGATTGATATGGAAGTATTATCAACAAGCTGTAATTTCTTTCTTGGAAGCTTAGCCGGAAGGAATGAAAAAGTTAAGCGTGCTAGGGTTGTGAAGTAGTAGGAGGATGGGTGACCAATTGTGAAGTTAGACCGTTAGTGTAATTTGACTTAAGATTAAGTTAGCATTAAAAATTATCGATGTGAGAGATTAAAAAAAATTGAAAAAAATTCAAGCCAGAATTCCCAAATGGCCGCTAGTTCTATGCTGATGGCAAATGGATCTATGGTATACCTGGGCATGGGAAGCCCGGCCCGAACGGCCCGACCCGACCCGGCCCGAAAATCCCGGGCCGGGCCGGGCTTTTTCTCTCTAACATTCTTCAGCCCGTAACTAAATCGGGCCGGGCTCAAAAAGCAAATTACCATTAGATTCGGGCCAGCCCGGAAAAATCGGCCTCTAAATTGGAAAGTTTCATTGATGGCAAATGGATCTATGGCGAGGCAATATTGTGCCGACGACGAGGTGCCGACGACGAGGTGCCGATGGTTAAATTGGCATGTGCCGACGGTTTCTGACCGTCGGCACCTTGACTGGTTCCTGTAGTGAGTTACTGGTATTTTTCTTTTTGGTTTGGACGAATGATTGAATTTCCAATTCCATTCCCACTAGAATCCATCTAAAAGTTTGAAATTGGCTCAAACTTGTTTGACATCGAAAATTCCGTAATGACATGCATAAAATATTTAAATTCAACCTGGTTTGGTGATTTCATGGAGAAATCACTCACTCTTCTCGTGAGAAAAAAAATCCATGCGCTCCTATCCACCTTCACTCTCTTTCTCTCCCTTGTTCTACTCGCCTCTTCTAAACACGGAGCACCTTTAGACAGTGGCGGAGCTTCAAAGAAATTGATGGGCGGGCCAAGTTAAAGGGGAACCCAATTCTTTTCTTGAATGAATCATACCATTTCACTAGATATTAATCATTACTAGCAACAGATGGCGCGGCGGCACGCCGCGCCCATTGTGCTTGCGAGTTGTAGAATAAAAGATAGGGTTTTCTTAGAGTACAATTCATTATTTTCATGAATGTTAACTTATCGTTTTCAGTATTACTCGAACATGATTGCCAGCCAAATCATCTACCAAGCAAAAGTGTAGATACCTGTGGACATGGTACATGTATGGATCAAGTTTAAATCTGTCTCAAATTTGATTACACCATTAAACATAAACGCATAATAGCTATCTAGTTTAGTTACAGATTTCCTCAATGTATTGAGGCCTTTATGCTCTTACATAAGTAAACCAAAATTGGAGAGAGGGATAAGAAATTGGGCACACAAAAATCATAATTCATTAGTAAGTGAACTGATCACAATGACCAGAAGTAATAAAAAGATACTGTACATTAGACCAAGGACTACATTCAGTACATCGATTCCCCATGTACAGAGCAACATAAGACCAAGGAAACTTAAGACCAAGGAAACTTTCAGTACATTGATTCCAACTGTAGAGAGCAATGTATGACACAGGATAGAAACTACTGAAGGTACCATGTCGCAAGACAAACCGGTAACACAAAACCTCATATAATGGAGCGATCAAAACTACTGTACAGAACGGCTCAAAAGTTACTGGTAAGCAAAAGTTTAGATAAGGATGAGAATAGAAAATACTAAAGATACTATGATGTAGGAACAACTGGTAAACAAAAGTTCAGATGATACAGCAGTATTGTTGCTGCCATTGAGTGTTGATGATGTAGATAAGCAAGAACCAATGCATCAACTCAGTTTTCGAAACTCAGCTTTCAGCTATCATGTAGCAAACCTGAATGGAGCAGCGGGTGAAAACTAACAGAAGAAGGATGGTGCAGAAGGATGCGGAATAGAATGATGCCGACCAGAAGAATGGGCCAACGAAACAGGGACCCAAACCCAAGGATGACGACCATACGCGATGGACAAAATCTTCTTCCAACGAAAACCAATCAGCTGAGACATTTCCATCCAGAAAAGATAAAAACCATGTCCGCAGAACGTCCCTTGTAAAGACCTGAAAAAAAAAGCGAGAAAATTAGAAAAAAAACAAAAGATAACAAAAAACCAAAAAAGATTAGTTCTCTGCTCAAAAGTAGACTTTTCCTGCAACAGGCCAATATTAGATTGCACATTCATCTTATAAAGATAGTCTTGAAGAATTTGGTTCCATAGTTACGCACCTTGTAAATATTCATCAACCATGTTTGCTCTATTGTTACATACTAAAGAAACTGGGATTTGTGTGTCACGGAAACTGGAACATGCAGTAGCCTTGTTGAAGACAATGGGCATATTAATTTTTGACACACAGAAGATTTGAGGAGCTATTTGATAGAATATATGCACAAAACTGAGGTAGCTCAAGGTGGAATATATTTATACATCGTCAGCATGTCTAATGCAATTGGGTAGTATTATTACCAAGACCTGATGCAATAAAAAAGATAGCGCTATGTGGTGATAACACATGGAGTTTTGCAAGTGGGAATTACAGCAAATAAAGATCATGGGCTTGTACGTCTATTTAAATTAAGCTAATATACAACTGCAAAGCTAAGTAATCAGAGAGGTAAGTTTGCATACGTAGTTGTTCATATTTTGATGATAGTATGATTAAAATACAACTGATAAGTCAGTCCAAAACAGATAAATTAGGGGCACTGTTCATAGTAGACTCGATGCTTCAGAAATAAAAAGCTCTGGTCATAGGGCAGCTAATTTGGTGTAGTAGAGCTAAATATAATAATTCTAAATTGCAGAAAATTGTTCAAAATTAAATGAGACAATCAACAAACCACATGACATAAATTTGAGAGGGGATAGTAACATAAAACACCCTTGGAATTGTTGAAACATCAACGGTACAACTACCACAGACCTGTAAAACACAGTGAAACAAAGTATAATCTAAATTCCAAGCATTGTAGACTATTTTTATTAAAAATAGTAACATGAAAAGATTTAAGCTATGCAGTAAAATACTGTAGTGCCAAAGTATTGATTTTTTGGTCCACATCTCACATATTGGAAGACCTTTTGTTAAATATGAATAGGTTGCTAGCTAGCTTCACCAGAAGGCAATCTATAATTTACTATAGGAATGTCACTTAAAAGTTGAAAGCATGACATGTTATTTGAAAATAGAGTGGTAAGAAAATCTTAAGAACAGGTCACCCTAAAATATGAATTGATCTGCATATTTGAAAGGTGCATGTACCAATGCAGATTGGCATGACTTCCACATGACAGAGATGACGGGAACACTAATTCAGTCAAACAGATATACTCCAAATGAAGCATCTTTGTCCATGCCATATTTTTCAGTCGTGCAAAAGAATTTGGTCTAAATCCACATCAAGAGTACATGAATCAATACCATGGCACTATATCAGCATAAAAAGAAGGAATATCATTATCAACATAGGAAGGATGTATGTAGTCCAAGATTTACCTATGTAGTTAAGGGAGTTGCTAGATTTGGCACTGACATACTGAAGTGTTGTCATGGAAACATGTATTTATACTATGAACCACGGACCATGAGAACAATTGAGTATCAGATAAATGGTAAAATAAATAGGCTACTCATCTCGATTAACACTTAACACTATAATAAACATAAAGAAGATTAGCTTGGCTCTAGTGCTATAATTAGACACCGAGACCAAGGGCAGATATATGCATCGCCATAGAGATAAGTTTTCTTCCAACATTCTTCTCATGCTAGAAATCATTTGGCTGACCTTACAGCCGCATAGAGCTCTACCATTTGACTTAGTGTCGATGGCTCTAAATGCTGGATAAAAATACCAGCCACTTAGGGAAATGCCATGGTGTTGGATTAGTTCAGACTGCAATGATAGTTGTATATTTTGATGCAACATTGGGATGCATATATAAGTGAAATCAAAAATTTGGAGACTGACCTTTGAAATAAATTATCCCACCTCAAAGACAACAATAGAATGGGCTGATGAATTTATGAGAAGATACTTCACCTCAAAACTACTGCTTCTCTAGAAAGAAAACAACACAATTCTGAGCCTAGGAAGATAAAACAAAGAAAAATAGCCAGATTAAAGATCTGAAATAAGAGCGCATGATAATCAGAAATCCAGTAATCATACTGTTTTTAGTTGATGCAAAATATACACATATTTACCACTGTTTTTAGTTGATTTGAATGAAATCCTAAATGTCCTACTACCTTAAATATGATGCTATTTCTTCCACACTTGTCAAAAACTTACTTCTGTAACTAAATTGCTGCAAAATTCACAAATTATATTATAGGCTGACTAAATTAGGTATGGATACGCATCAGCCAAACACAAAACTTCAGGAATTGTAACACACTTTGACGTCTGAGATAGGGGAGAGTTTCTGAGGCATTAGAACAGAACAGCGGCAAGGGCAAGATTGAAGGAACCATCAGGACAGCGATGCAAACCAGGCACCAACTAAAGCAACTTACCTGCTAGTTACCAGGAGGGGATGGGTCGTGTCAAATCCACTCGTTCCCGTCGCCCTGGAAGTAAATGTAGGGCGAGGCGTGGGTGCTCCCGTGGTCGCCGCCTCCCCGCTTTGTTCCGCCCATGCCATGTGTGGAGTTACGGCGCTGCGCTGGTAGAAGACACGGCAGTCAATTCGGACTTCGGAGAGAGAAAAAGAAATGAGATGGGCGAGATAGAGAATCCTCCACCACGCGCGAGATAGAGATTCCTCCATCGCGCTGTCGCCGGAAGCACGATCTCCATCGCGCCATTCTCGCACCTCCACCTACGGCCTCCGACAGCCACCTCTGCCGCGTCCTCGCCGGACGCACGCGCCCCACAATTCCACCGTGTGCAAGCCGACCACCACAACCCAGCGCCCTCCATCGCGCGGTCGCCGGGAGACCCACCTCCACGGCCTCCTGCTCCTTCTCCATCACGTTGACGCCGCTGGCGTCGCTGCTGGGGACGTGCTCGAGGCCGCCGTATCCGTCCTCACCGCCTGCGCCACTTCAGAGCGAGGATGAGGTGAGATTAGAGAGAGAGGAAAACCAAGGACCTCACCCCGTTGTGGATGAGCCCAGGCGGCGGCGATGGGGCCTGGGCTGGCGGCCACGGGACATGGAGCGGCTGTGAACTGGAACCTGGTCCGGTGGCGCGCGGGAGCCCCGGCCGGCAACAACGTCACGCAAGTGACCAGGACTGAGCCGGCGGTGGAGTCGAGATAGACCTCGTCTACCCAGCGATTGGAACAAGATGAACTTGGTCGAGGCGATGCCGCCTCACCTCCGGCTGCTTTTCCTCATGGAGTCTAGATTCCTCTATTTCCCCATGGCTCCTGCTCTGCTAGATCCACGCCGACGCCCACCGAGAAGCGCCGGCGACCAAGACCACGGTGGCGCTAGGGTTTCGCGGACGTGCACAGGGGCGCGACCGAGCACATCAGTGGAGGGGAAACGGAAGAGGAGGAGGCGGCGGGGCACCGCGCGGCGGCGCTGGATGCGGAGAGGGGGAGGCAAGGCGGCGCTGGTATCGCTGGCGACAATGGAGAGAGGAGAGGTGGGGGGCAAATTGGTTCGTCGACTCGAACCCCAATGCATTGTTAAGCGGCAGACTTTGGATTTTTTCTGTGCAAACACTACAGCTACACGTCTAAGCAAGACAAAATAATTTGTATAGGTGCTTCCAAGCGTTCTTAAAATGCTAGAGAGCGCCGAAACACTACACAGGAAAAACATAGTGGAAAAAGAATACACGTGTCAGCAGGTCATGGTGTCAAAAAAAAAATCCAAAATTTTGAGAAAAAAGAAGTTGGTTACCAAATAATATAGTAGTTATTACTGGTTCAGTTGTTTTCCAATTTCACAAAGGGTAAAAATCAGCTGGTGGTGCTGACCGTTGAAGAACCTTCCCCGAGTTAACTTATTTCATCTTCTTTTCTCAAAATAAAATCAAATCTTCTCTGACTAGCCTTTCTTACGGATGATGGTTGTTGGCTGTTGCAATTTGTAATATGCAAAGACGAATTAAGTGGACAACATAAGATATCATATCATGTTGCCAAATTGCTAGCTAAAATTTTGGCGAAAGCAAGAAAAAAATAGGTGGGAAGGAAATAAGAGACTGAGAAGGGGCTTGCACTGGATCGATTCGGTCGCTGGTATGCTTTCGGATCTACCCCTGCATCCGGCTGTTGCTGAGAGCATGTTCTTTTGTGCTGTTTTAGTAGACCTAGCGAAGTGGCGAGCGGCCGGGTCAGGAGACAGGAAAGAGATCAGGAGTCTGGATTCTGAAACATAGCGTGAAGACTGAAGAGTCGGGGTCAGGAGCTGGTGGGCTGGGCCACTAATATACTGACATACATATGGTTTGAAGAAATATCTGGGCGGGCCATGGCCCGGTTTAGCCCTAAGGAAGCTCCATCAGTGCCTCTAGACTCTACTCTTGTCCCAAGAACATCACCTCTTCCCTCTTCCTTCCTCTTGCTTATCCCCTTCTCCACTCTTTCACATCTTCTACCATAGGAATGATGGTTTGTAGAATCTCATCATCAATGTGCTAACACTATGGTGGGGCTCAAATCGGCGCCACCAACCTCAGATAGACATCGAGACGGTTAGGAATGGCTCAAGTATCGTTGGATCTAGCTTTGATGAGGCTTTGACAAACATAGTTCGTGGCTAGTGAACTTCGGTGGAGGGTGGTCCTTCCATTTTTTATGATGTTTTGGAGAAATTTTATGTTGTAAAGGGTGTTTCAACATGCTCCAAGTGTGTACGATGTTCCTGATGTACTCAAATATGTTGTAGAGAGTCTGCGTGTATGCTTCAAGAGAATTTCCTCGTGACATAAATGTGCTTCTTCGTTGTTGTCTGCATTGGTCACACATGTGTGTATTTGTTTTTCATGTTGGTTTTGTTGTGGGGTTTTTAACGGTTTGCCGAATCCTATGAGGATTTGTTGCGCAAGAAGGAATTCTGTGCTGCATGTGCATATTTCAATATTGCGTGGCATGATTTCCATGGGATCACGGGAAGATTTCTTGCAACAATGGTGGAAATCAGACTCGATAGTACGTAAATCTTACATGATTCAGAATTAGCAAAACCATATAACTATAGTACACACAAATCAGTCATTTTGCCAACAATGTCAATTTGAGAGAAAACTGACTGGCACCGGCTGAAACTTGCCCGGTTTGTTTATTTCTACATCTACTTCTACTCATGGGTTCGGATGATCAATCCTGCGATGCACAATGACACGTGGTACAGTTCAAGAACTGATAATCCATCACGACTCCTCGATGGGCATCTTGATGCCTTTGATCTCGCGCGCGAGGGTCCGCAGCTCCTCGACCTCGTCGGCGGTGAGGCTCCACCCGAGCGCGCCGGCGAACTCCATGGCCTGCCCGGCGTTCTTCGCCCCTGGGATCGGCACCACATTGCCCTGGCAGGTCAGCCAGTTCAGAGACACCTGAAACCACATCAATCCATTGAGGTCCCTTGCAGTTTTATTTCCGTGGTGGTTACGTATTTCAGGATCGATATTTGTTACTCAGAGATGCAAATAGGAAGAATTAACTAAGCTGTCTGAAGCACCTGAGTTGGGTTCTTGCCGTAGCTCACTCCAATCTCTTTGATTCTGTTCATGAGTGGTTGGAGCTGTGTACAAGACATACGAAAAGAACATCTTCAGTGAGCAGAGGTGCAGTAAACTTCAGAGACTTTCTTTTTTGGATGGAACATGCATATCACCCAAACTGTATCACCTTGGTGAGAAACTCGGGAGTGTATGTATTTCCTCGAGGGCCCGTAGGCGGGTTCTCCGGAGTGTATTTCCCTGACAGAACACCTGTAGAATGGGGAACGCAAAGATTAATTTGGATTTAAACACCTGTAGAATGATAAATAGGGAGAAAATTAAGAAATACTTGATCTCAACCTTGGGCGATTGGAGAATAGGCGATGAGGGTGACGCCGAGCTCGTCGCAGGCGGCCTTGACGCCGTTCTCCTCGGGCGTCCTGTAGATGAGGCTGTAGTTCACCTGGTTGACGGCGAGAGGGACGCCCCTCTTCTTCAGCCGCGCGTGCGCGTCTCGGAGCCGTTTCTCTGATTGCAAAGTATGTACATACTGTGGTTAACCGGTTGTTATCTGAATAAGACATACGACTTGCAAGCTGATGTTACCATTGTAGTTGGAGACTCCGACAGCCTTGACGAGACCTTGGTCGTACGCGTCAGCCAGGCCATCAAGGTACCCTGAAACAGTTAACTCAATCAAGTCTCTGCAGTCTGCATGCACCTTAGGAAAATGTCCATGTAATCCAAGTGCTTGAATCGATATTCAATCATTCATACCTTCGTTTCCCCATAGCCCCGGCCTGAAACATCAAAACTAGTGGTCGTCAGCAAAGTCTGAAGAATAATTCGGAGGTAGACAGATTCAGAGAAGTTACGAAAGAAGGCAGATGACGCGAGTGACGGACCAGTGGAGCTGGTAGAGCTCGACGGAGGGGAGGCCCAGGCGTTCCAGCGACTTCTTGAGCGCGGAGAGGACGCTACCGCGGCCGAACCTCCACGGGAGCGCCGCGAACTTGGTCGCCACTGTCACGTCCACTGCCCCCTGCTTCTTCCTCTCTCTGATGAAACTGTGATCAACATGCATAACAAGACAGACACATCGAACATCGATCAGTACGAAGGTGTTGATTTTGTGATTTTGACTGTTATGATGGACGATGTATGTGAGTACGTACTCTCCTAGTAGACTTTCTGAATTCACTGCTCCCATGAGCTGAAGGGAAAAGTAAAATTTAAAGTTAAACTTTGTGCTCATCTTCAGAGTTCAGATTGAAGAGAGGAATCAGGTAGTATCTTAATCAATTATTACCGCCGTGCCGTATACTTCAGCGGTGTCGAAGAAGGTCATCCCGCTGTCGACGCTGGCGTCGAACGCTGCTTTAGCCTCCTTCAGTCTCCTGTCTGCATGCCAAACTCGAAAGAATCAATTTAATATTCTCATCCTTGTAAATGATATGCCGTTGAAGTTAGTATACTGGTATGTATGCTCGTGATGTGAAGCGTCAACTTAATTTACATCCTTGATAATTTGGTCATATTATTTAGATTTTTGACAGGTAAAGTAATTTTGAAGCTTGCATGCATACTCCGACGAAACAAACTCATCTGACTTGACTAGTGATGTAATGAAAAAATTACTGTAGAAAAATCCAGGCCACACCTACACCTGCGGTTTCTTTCAGGTAATTAACTGGACTTTTTTTTTGCGAAAGAGGTAATTGACTGGACATTGTGGATGCATGGGAAGCATGACCTGGATTTCAGAGCGTTAATTTCGTGGTCACACTTTGTGACTGACCCTGTGAGGAAAAACAGGCAGGTACAGCAAAAACAAAGTAGAATTCTTTTTAGCTGCAAAATTATCCAGAGCTCATCATGAAAAGATGGGTGAAGTGAAGCAGTTTAATTTCAGTAATGAGGACGTAGAACTCTTCAAGAACACTAGACGCAACAGTTACCACTAGTATCATGAAATGATGAGTACGTTGTTCAGGTTAATAAGTTAATCCCTCCTAAGTTAATTGCGTACGCACCGTCCCACTCGGAGTCGTTCCAGTAGGTGGTGTCGCCCCACGACCATGCGCCGATGCCGAGCTTGCTCACCGCCACGCTAGACTCGCCAAGCCTCACCTTCTCCTGATCCTCCGCCACCGTCGCCGAGGCCCTCGGCGGCCGCAGCACTGACCTCCTCGCCCGCCGCATGCCGCCGTCCAACGGGCCGAAGCAGAACCCCACGCCACCGCCGGCGCCTACCTGCAACGACGCCATGGATCCTTGGCAGCTCTGTGTTGATCTGGCTACTACACTCGATCTGCAGCTGTGCTTGTGCACACACGGGCACACCGGCCGGACGTATATATCACTCGATCGCTGAGCCAGCGGCACCACTCGTACGTGGCGGTGGACCTCCTCGAAGCTCAGCTGATCAGCTCGCCTGCTGTGGTGGAGATTAGTCTGTTTGGGCAGGAGGAGAGGAGACGAGGAGGGACAAGGAGAGGACTTGGGCCTCGGTTGGCGCCTTGGAGGGTAGCAGCAGGAGGCAATTGGCCGGTAGCTCAGATAGTTTGTGTGCGTGGCTGCCTCGGCCTCGCGCGCAGCTGTCTGTCAGTTGGATCTACCCAGCTCTCTGTACCCAAGCTGCCACGTGAAGAACGTTGCCCCATCGGGCAGGCCGCCTCCTCACATCCGCAGCCGAGGTAATTGCACCACAAATACAAGAACTTGCACTCTATGTGTATTTTCATACAAAATCTTGCAAAACGTGTTCAGGTGGTACAAGAATTTGACTTGGATGTGCACCGTTGGTACAAGTGCTGTCTGGAGCTGCCACACGTCCCTGGTCAACCGTCAAAGCGTTTTTGCAGAGAAGTCCTTATAGAAATCGAGATTTCGTGCGCGACCAGAAGAAATCCCCTCTCGTCTCCACTCGTCTCATTCCCCTGTCCTCTCCTCTCGAACCCTAGGTGTGGCGAAATCGGATGCATGGCAGACCAAGGGGAGGGGAGCATGGAGAGCACCAGCCGGTCGCCGCCGCCAGGCTTTGCCCGTCGCGGAGGGCCGCGGTGGAGGGGCAGGCCCGTGGCCCCAGCACCTGCTCCTGCTCGTGGACATCGGCTGCGACATGCGCGGCGGAGGAAGGCCAAGGAAGTACTGCGGAGGAGAGGGCGGCGACAGAGAGGAGGGATGCGGAGGAGAGGCGATGGAGGTACGAGAAGCTATACCAGAAGTACATGATGTTGTACTGCTGCCTAGCATCGGAGGAGGAGAGGGCGGCCATGGCAGAGCCCAATGGCTAGCGGCCGCCAATCCCAAGCAATGTCAGCTTGGAGGAGCAGATTCGCGTCATGGAGGCTCAGGTGGACAGCCTGCGGTAGCCTCCCCCGCCACCACCGCCAGCAAATTGAACGAGGAAGACATGCGCATCTGGAAGGAGGGAGATCCGTGGGCGCCGATCACAGGTGAATACTTCTGGAAGAATGGAGATGGTTGGGCAATGGAGTCATCGACAGCAGGAGGATCATCTTCTCCTTCTACACTGGTGAGTGTTAACCTGTCATTTCATTATTGTGTTTAGTGGAATTCAGTTAAGCAAGGACTGAGTTGGTTTGTGTTTGTTCTTAGAAGCAGAAGAAGAAATTGGAAGAGGAGAATTCATTGCTGCTGATAAAGCTAAATGGGGTGGAGCTAGAGCTAGAGATGAGGAAGGCAGAGAACAAGAAAATGCAGAAGAAACATAGGCAGGAGCTTAGAAGCAGGGATTGGAGGAAATGTGTAATGATGTGTTTGTTCTCTATTTGTTTAGTGCTTGTTGCTATGATCAGTGTGAGGTAGAATTGGGAAATGTTGGTGGTAACCATGCTTGTTTAGATCAAAACCATTCTTGTAACCAACTCTGTTTATGGAATAAATATGAATTTCTTCAGTACTTGCTTTGCATTCAGGCATTGGTAATAGAGTTTGAGAAATTGAAGGGTGCAAACATCATTTCAGTAGCAGTGATAGCATTCAAGTGTTACAAATTTAAATCTGATCCTAAAACATGATTCAGTTGTACCATCTGAAACATCATTCAGTTAGAACATTACAAATATCACTGAGGTGCAGTCTGACTAATTTGAATTTCTTCTGGATTGTCACTTGGGAATGCCTCATTCAAATCAGGCAAATTATTTCTGGGTTGCTCATCACCAAAAAGCAAGTAATATGATGATCTTGGACCTGTGTTGTAACCTCTTCTTCTTGCATTTGATGCAGTTGCCACAGTTGGCTGTGATGAACTGGCCTCATCTGCCATATTTGGCTCTTTTCTTTTCCTTCCTTTTCCTCTTGCACTTGCTCCTCCTCTTCCTCTTGCACTTACTCCCCCTCTAGCTCTAGCTTTACTTCCTCCTCCTCTTCCTCTTGCACTTGCACCTGCTCTTCCTCTATCTGCTTGTGCATTAGCTCTGCCTCTTCCAACTTCTCTTCCTCCTCCTCTTCCTCTTGCACTTGCAGTGGTCAGCCTTGTAGGTGGTAGTTCCTCTCTTGCAGACACTACAAAGGCACTTTCTTCAGGTAATGGTTGTTGCACTCTTGTTATACGGAAATAAGCTATATCCTGTTCAAATATTGATTGAAATATTGGTATAGGGAAACATTGATTGACAAATTGGTAATGGATCATGGAGTTATCTCTTGGCCCATTTGATGCACCAGTGTTCTCATTTGATGCATTAGATCATTTCTAGGGTTAGGAGTGATAGGCATTAAGTGCTGCATGACAGAAGGATCATCCACATCCTCATCTTCCACATTGGTAGCTCCATTTAGGTTATCCAATACCCACTTGGCATGTCCTTTTTTATTATGGTTGGGGTTTCCACACACAGAGCAGTGCATAGTCACACCTGCTCTTGTGATGAATTTGACTCCATGTTGCTCCTTCTCCTCTGGAGTTTTCCTTCTGTTCTTCTTGGACCTTCCCATGACCTTTGTGTAGATTGGAGGATGCATAGTTGTTGCATTCATCATTTCCCAATGAACCCTGGATCTAAGTGGAGTCAAAGCGTATGCATAAGCTTTCTTGAATGTGTCCGTGCTATAATAGCTATGCACAAGCTTGTCCACTTGGAGTCTATCTGCTCTGCAACAAACAATGACATGGTGACAAGGAATCCCTGTATGTTGCCACCCCCTGCAATCACATTGCCTGCTGACCATGTCAACATTGTAGGTTTTCTCATATTCATTTGATGTGACATGATACACACCATTTCCAGCATGTGATGCTCCTAGATTCTTTGCCCATTCTGTCATTTTATCTATTTTTTCCTTATCTTGGGGCAAATAGTACCAGGCCATGTATCTGCCGCTTTTTGCTTTGCCACATTTCTATGCATGATTTGCTGAAAATGGTTTCCAACATTGATAGAACAGGAAACTCTCTAGCCTCAAGAATGTAGCTGTTAAAAACTTTAGAATGATTATTCAGAAGCATGTCACATTTTGGTAAATCATTGAAAAAAGCTTTAATCCATGTATTTGGTTGCAATTCCTCCACCCATGCCCAAGCTTCTTCACTATCCACTTTCATTTTCTCCATATTTCTTTTCCAAGTAGGAATATTTGTGGACCTTGCAACTGCCCATAGATCATTCTTCAAAGTTTGCCATTTGTGTTTCTTGTGAAAATTCTGGTAAATGTGTCTCACACAATGCCTATGTTCTGAATCAGCGAATACTTTCTGAACTGCATTGATGAGGCCCTGTAAGATAGAAACAATGTTAATCAGAGAATATTCTTGTGAATATGGCAGGTCGACTGAAAAGTTAATTATGCCCAATGTAGAGAATATTCTTTTCCCTTTTCTGTCTTGACACTACAGATCAAACTCATGGCATTGTCCAAAAGTGTTCAGCTAGTGTGCTAATTGTTCAGCTTGTGTGCTCATGCCATTGTGTTGCATCCTATAAATGGCATCCATCTACTGAACCAGAAATGCAAACAAAGATGTGAAATCTATCCTGGAGGAGGAGCACTGGCTCTACTGGTGTCTCTGGCTCCAGGGATGCCTCTCTGTCCAGAAGTGCTTCCATGGCTAGGGCAGACAAGCACTTGCTAGTTTATCGTAGGAGAACCTTGGAAGAGAGGGAAGCTGCTGCTGCTAGGCGTAGGGAGGAGGAAGAAGCTGCTGCTAGGCGCAGGGAAGAGGAAGAAGGAGCTGCTTGCTTGAAGCAGCTAGGTGAGTGTCCTAGGTACACACAAGTCATCCAACTTCCAAAAGACAGACTAAAACATACCCCCAAAATGAGAAGGTACAATGTGTCACCAAATCTTGAAAAAAGGTGAAAGCTGGAGTTATGTTGTGCTGGCTGAAGTAGGGCATCAAAAAGATAAAAGAGGCACTGATTGGTAAAGGCAAGGACAAGGGCCTAGTTTATCATAGGAAAGGTTAAAGCATGTCATGTAGTTTGTTGCTCTTTCACTCATCTAGTTTGTCTGAATAAGAATGTAATGTAAGGATAAGTAGGTGTTGAGTAGATAGTGACATACCTTCTGTCTGTCACTCATGATAGTGAAAGGACCAGTGTTTGTAATCCCTAAATCATCCCTTAGTGTTGTCAGGAACCATTCCCATGAGCTAGTGCACTCAACCTTCTACTAGTCCCATTGCAGATGTAGTTATTTGGATCAATGCCAACTGCTGTAAACAAATTTCCTTTGTACCTTGTTTTAATGTGACATCCATCTATGCATATCAGAGGCCTACAACCTTCCAAGAAACCCCTCTTGCATGCATCATATGACCAATATAATGTGGCCAGATGCTCTTTGGGAACATCATCTGCAGCTTCTTTAATTTGATTGGTGCTTAGGAAGAATCTTGATCCAGGATTTGATCTCCTCAACTCCTGCCCATAGTCACATAACAGGGCAAACTGCTTCTTTTCATCCCCATGGATTATGTTAAGTGCTGCCTTCCTTGCCCTTCCCAACTTAAATCTGTTTGGGCACATATTGAATTTCCTTTGAACTTTTGCTGCAAATGCTTTCAAGCCAAGTTTTTGGTTATCTCTGAATTCATCAATGAAGATCTGAGTGAGGAAATGAGCTGTCAGTGACTTCAACTCCCAGTACCTCTCACAAGTGTGCTCACTGCAATGCTATCTCACTACAATGGCTCCCTCCCTTTTCTCTTCTGAAACCTTGATCATCCAAGGACATCCTTCCTCACAATGAGCATCAAACCTAGTTGCTTCATTCCTTAACTTCCTAATATTTACTCTCTCATTCACACCATAAGTTGTCAAAGCCTTCCTAAATTCAGCCATGCTAGAAAATAACATTCCTACTTTGAAGACAGGGGTTGCCATGTCAACTTCACGGTTGAATTCTTTGAACCTGTATTCCAAAAGTTTCTGCTGCTCATTGCTCAGTTTCAGATTATCATGATCAAGACCAGCATCATCCTCAAACTCAACAATGTTTGTGCACTCATTGTGGTCATTAACATCTTTGTCAATGTTATCTACAAACAGATCATCATCACCATCTTCAGCATCATAATCACTATCATAGAAGTCACTATCAGTGTCACCATCATCCTCATCCTCACTTTGTAACTCTCGTGATGACAGACATGCAGATGACACAGGTTCTTCCTCAATCTCTTTTTCTTGCTTTGCTCCATCTCCAGCTCCAGTGTATATGATTGGAATTAGCACTAGTACATCTGTCCTTAGCCCCTGCAAGAAATTGTTATGATCAACCATAACTGATAGTGTCTTCACCTCTCTCACAGCTGCCATCATTGCAACAACGTCACCATCATTCTCAATGAGACACAATCCATCTCTCATGTCACTCCCAGGAACACACCAGTAGAACTTTGTTCTGTCTGTCATTTCATTCCCTCCTTGCTTAACAAAATCCTCAAGCCAAAGAAGTGAGAAAGTATCAGTGTTGCAATTGTCAAAGAAATCCACAGTCCCACCAATATACTGCAAATACTCCTTCAGACCACAGAAAAAGCCATTGTGATCAAACTCAACAGTAAATCTATCTGGATCATCTACATAATTCAGTTCAAGTGTTAAAATTCAGTTAACAGTGCACTGCCAAAATTCAGTTAAAAATTCAGTCTTCATATTCACTCAAATTGTGCAGATTCGATTTGGACCTAAACTTCGTAAAACAATATGGATTACTGCTACATTGTTACAAACACAATACCAGCAATGGAGTAGATGCATTCATCCGAGCTGAATCGACTTGTTCATCAGAAAAAATCGGAGCTTTTCTGATCAAAATTTTCTAGAGCCAAACATGAACACCTACCATCTCGACCAAAACCTTCCCCAAACCTATCCCTAAGCACTACAACGACGTCTCCGACTAATTTTGCGCAGCTAATCGTCCACACATAAGCTAGATCGGCCCCACGAAAATCCATGGCCGTGGAGGAGAAACGCAGAGAAGAAGAGGAGAAACAGAAAACGAGGACGGCCACGAGATGTACCATACTGCGGAGGTTCCTCGCGCCACTCTCGCCGGTGTGGATCGTCCGCCATGTCCGCCGCCGCCCATGAACTCGCCTGCGTCGTCGCCACCCACGACGAAGAAAAAGGAAGGCAACGTCCTATTCCGTGATTTCTGCGGTGGTTATACAAAGAGGTGTGAGGACTTGTTCATAATTATTCTATTTCTTCAACGCTGCAATGCAAACCCTCCTCTCCCGCCTCCAAACTGCCACGTGTCACCACCACATTGAATTGTATGAGTTGTGCACATATTGGACAAGTTCTTGTATGAGTGGAACACGTTTTGGAAGAAGTTGTATGAAAATGCACATAGAGTGCAAGTTCTTGTACTTGTGGTGCAATAACCTCTCCACAACCTATGCTCGCTGGTGTTTTTTTTTTTTGGAAATAGCAGCACTATGCTGTGAGCTTTGTTAATTATATAATACTACGTAGTTACATTGTTAATTAAAAAAGTAGTAATAAAAGCGGACGTGTATACTAGTTACATCGTTAATTAACAAAGCAGTAATAAAAGCGGGCGTGCATAGTTACATCGTTAATTAACAAAGTAATAATAAAAGCGGGCGGCTCATCTACCCAAACTGTAGGTAATAATCATGTCTCCCTCGCTAAACAATCTGCATATCTATTTGCTTCTCTATTACAAAAACTAAACTCGCACTTACGAGTAGAATGTCCTCAAACAAAGCTGCCACAACCATCGATGAGGAGAAGCCTGATTGAAGCGTTTCGATGATCATCCACTGCAATTTTTATTGATATCTAAAAATATTTACAAGGTTACAACATCAGAAGAAAGAAAGAGGAAACTATTCTTAGCACACTAATCTTGCAAGTGTAACCATTTCTTGAAAGTATCAGCATGCTTATGTCTTCTTTCTGATGCAACCATTCTGAGCTCATTATGATAGATTGCTTTCCAGCTTTGGAAGCTTGGAGTCTGATCCTTGAAATTTTTGTTGTTCGAGACAATCCATATCCTCCATGTTGTTGAGATAATAATTTCCATAGCAAATGAGAGCTTCTTGATACCATATAAAGCCTCCATGACAAAAAGGTTCCTAGACCTCTGGGCAAATATGACTCCAGCAGTGATCTACAAAATTAAGGACATGACCAAAAGAGATGCACCAAAGTTTCTCCGTGATTACATTGCAAAGTGGCACACAAATAAGATGGAAGATGACAGTTTTTACTCCCTAACAAATTTCTTGTGTTACATCTTTAATGTAGCAGTAACCATAAGAAAAAAAAATGTGTTTGGCTTGGTAAGAGGATTTTCAGACCCATGAGAAAATTTCTGGAGCAGGCTAATGCCCAATCATCACTTTATAAGCACTATGTGACCAGAATTGATTGTTTCCCTAGATGTACCTCCAATTATCTTGATTCCCTTCTTGTATTGTAATCATAACATTGGTGAAGATTTCTTCAAGTTGTTCAAACTCTTGAAAGGCATGTTGGGAAAGTAGTAGATGAAATAAATCTTGTAAATGCTCATTTTGAATAACTTATTCCACTGATTAGTCAGCCATTTTGGCAAAGGATACTAGGTGAGATAACTGATGGTAAAAACAAGTATCACTCATTCACCCCAAAGATCTGCCCAAAATAGAACAATTTCCTATTGCCTAAATTGCATCTTTCCATTGCTTTGTAAGTATCCATCAACTTTATGTGTGATTTCCACCAAAACAAACCATCCCCATGATTACTGGGCATTCTTCTGTCACTATAATAAGTGCCATTTATAAGATGGACCCAAGGATTATCCATATTGTTATAGAACTTCCAAATTCTTGAGGAGGATAGCTTTGTTTTGAACTACAAGATTTAAAATACCCAAGCCACCTTGATCCTTTGGTCGATAAGTCTTATCCCAAGCCACTAGGGCATTACCTTTGGCTTAGACCTTAGTATTTTTTACATTCTTTCCTCAAAGGCATTACACAAAATTTAAGCCTTTCCATCATGGTGATACGTCTCCAACGTATCGATAATTTCTTATGTTCCATGCTACTTTCACTACAAGAAAAGTTGCCATGGCCGACGAAGTTGAAGTCGCGCCGTGGTTGCTGGTGTACCATGGCCGACGATTTTGGTCCCTCCGTGGTGCATGTCAAAACTTTTTTTTTCTCGTTTTTGAGGCCACCTAGCCCGACGAAAGCGGCCAAAACGTGGCGTATGGTGGCCCGGGACGTGGTGCATCTCGAAATCTCGGGTTCGCCGGCCGAGTCAACGCAAATCCGCACCGCCGAGGGATGTAGGGCCCAGATGGCAGCCTCTCCGCATTGTTTTTTTCTACATCGCGCCATCTCGTTCAACGTTCTCCGATCGAGCCGTTTACGATGCGGGATCATGGGTCCCGCATGTCATCCTCTATGAACCAAAATTCTTTCTATTCTTGGATTTTTTGACCCCCGATTTCTCTACTTCCTTTTTCTTTTGATCCTTGCCGCCTTGAAACGTTGAGACCGCTAAATGGGACCCGCATGTCATCCTCTATGTGCAATCAACTTTCTTTTCTTGGAGTTTTTTTGGCACCTCAAATTTGGTCACTTGCCTTTTTCTTTCGATCCCCTGCCGCCTCTCAAACGGTGATACCGGCTATGGGACCCGCATGTCATCCTCTATGTACTATAAAACTTTCTTTTCTGGATTATTTTTGGCACCTCAAATTTGGTCACTTGCCTTTTTCTTTCGATCCCCGCCGCCTCTCAAACGGTGATACCGCTGCTGCTAACGGGACCCGCATGTCATCCTCTATGTACTATAAAACTTTCTTTTCTTGGATTTTTTTGGCACCTCATATTTGGTCACTTGACTTTTCTTTCGATCCCCCGCCTCTCAAACAGTGATACCGCTGCTGCTAAATGGGACCCGCATGTCATCCTCTATGTACTATAAAACTTTCTTTTCTTGAATTATTTTTGGCTCGATATTTTTTCACTTGCCTTTTCTTTCGATCTCATGCCACGTTTGAAACGTTGAGGAACCTTGCTCATGGGACCCGCATGTCATCCTCTATGTACTATAAAAGTTCTTTTCTTGGTTTTTTTTCACCATCTGATTTTTGGCAATTTCTTTTTTCTTTTGATCCGCCACCTCTCAAACGCCGCCGCCGCTAAATGGGACCCGCATGTCATCCTCTATGTACTATAAAACTTTCTTTTCTTGAATTATTTTTGGCTCCTCATATTTGGTCACTTGCCTTTTTCTTTCGATCTCATGCCAAGTTTGAAACGTTGAGGAACCTGCTGCTCATGGGACCCGCATGTCATCCTCTATGAGCAATCAACTTTCTTTTCTTGGAGTTTTTTTGGCACCTCATATTTGGGCACTTGCCTTTTCTTTCGATCTCATGCCACGTTTGAAACGTTGAGGAACCTGCTGGCTCATGGGACCCGCATGTCATCCTCTATGTGCTATCAAAGTTTCCTTTGTTGGATTTTTTTCACCCTCTGATTTTTGGCTTGCCTTTTTCTTTTGATCCCTGCCTTTGAAACGTTGAGTAAGTTGTTGGCTCAAGGGACCCGCATGTCATCCTCTATGTCCATCAACTTTCCTTTCTTGGATTTTTTTTCACCCCCTAATTACTAGCTACTTTCTTTTTCTTTTGATCTCAAGCCGCATTACAAACATTGAGACCGCTGCTCCAAAATGGGACCCACATGTCATCCTCTATGTACAATAAAGTTTCTTTTCTTGGATTATCTTTTGCTCCCGATATTTTGTCACTTGCCTTTTTCTTTCGATCTCATGCCGCCTTTGAAACGTTGAGTAAGCTGCTGGCTCATGGGTCCCGCATGTCATCCTCTACGAACAATAAAAGTTTCCTTTCTTGGAGTTATTTTTGACCCCTAATTTCTGGCTATTTGCCTTTTTCTTTGGATCTCCCGCCCCTTTGAAACGATGAGGACGCTGTTGGCAGGTCGGTCCCACAAGTCATCCTCTATGAACAATAAAAGTTTCCTTTGATGGATTTTTTTTGAACCCTAATTAATTTCGGATATTTCCTTTTTTTCTTTGATCCCCTGCCTTGGAATCGTTGAGGATGCTGTTGCCTCATGGGTCCCGCATGTCATCCTCTCGGAAGGTAAATGTTTCTTTTCTTGGATATTGTTTACCAAATGATTTTTGGCTTATTTTTTTTTCGATATCCTGCCGCCTTTAAAACGTTGAGGACGCTGCCGGCTCACGGGTCCCACATGTCGGCCTCTATGAACAATAAGCGCCGAGGACGCTGTTGCCTCATGGGTCCCGCATGTCATCCTCTCAACGAAAATGTTTCTTTTCTTGGATTTTTTACCAACAAATTTTTGGTTTATTTTTTCTTTCCATCCCCTGCCGCCTTTAAAACGACGCCGCTGGCTCATGGGTCCACGATGTCACCTCCCCGTACAAGAAACATGTGATATCTTGATTATTTTGCAGACAATAAACAGTATTGCGCTCTGAGATATTTCAACGGATAAATTAAATCTTTATTTTTACATAAACAAATTTATATGCTGAATCTCCTTGTTTTTTGTTTTTGAAGCATAGGACTTTCCTGTTTTTTTAGAAAAATCCGAACTATCCTGTTTTGGAGTGGGCTGAAATTGTACGAGTCAAAAGGGCCAGCAGGGATAGTTCGAATGCCCAGATGTCCACATGCAGCCCAATTGAAATCGTTCTTTTTTGGATTTTTTTCACCCCTGATTTCCGGCTACTTCATTTTTCTTTTGGTCCTGCAGCCTTGGAAACGTTGAGACCGCTGCTGCAAAATGGGACCCGCATGTCATCCTCAATGTACAGAAAATTTCTTTTCTTAGATTATTTTTGGCTCCCGATATTTGGTCACTTGGCTTTTTCTTTTGATCCCGTGCCCTCTCAAACGGTGATACCGCTGCTAAATGGGACCCGCATACCATCCTCTATGTACAATCAAGTTTCTTTTCTTGAATTATTTTTGGCTCCTGATATTTGGTCACTTGCCTTTTTCTTTCGATCTCATGCCACGTTTGAAACGTTGAAAAACCTGCTGGCTCATGGGACCCGCATGTCATCCTCTATGTACAATAAAACTTTCTTTTCTTCGATTTTTTGGCACCTCATATTTGGTCACTTGCCTTTTTCTTTCGATCCCCTGCCGCCTCTCAAACGGTGATACCGCTGCTGCTAAATGGGACCCGCATGTCATACTCTATGTACAATCAAGTTTCTTGAATTATTTTTGGATCCTGATATTTGGTCATTTGCCTTTTTCTTTCGATCTCATGCCACGTTTGAAACGTTGAAAAACCTGCTGGCTCATGGGACCCGCATGTCATCCTCTATGTACTATAAAAGTTCATTTTCTTGGTTTTTTTTTCACCCTCTCTTTTCGGCTATTTCCTTTTGATCCCTCGCCGCCTTTGAAACGTTGAGGACTCTGCTGGCTCATCGATAAAACTTTCCTTTATTGGAGATTTTTTACCTAATTTCTGGCTACTTTCTTTTTCTTTTGATCTCAAGCCGCATTTGAAACGTTGAGACCGCTGCTGCTAAATGGGACCCGCATGTCATCCTCTATGTACAATAAAGTTTTCTTTTCTTGGATTATCTTTGTCTCCTGATATTTTGTCACTTGCCTTTTTATTTCGATCTCATGCCGCCTTTGAAACGTTGAGTAAGCTCGGCTCATGGGTCCCCCATGTCATCCTCTACGAACAATAAAAGTTTCCTTTCTTGGAGTTATTTTTGAACCCTAATTTCTGGCTACTTCCTTTTTCTTTGATCCCGTGCCGCCTTGGAAACGTTGAGACCGCTGTTGCTAAATGGGTCCCGCATGTCATCATCTATGTACAATAAAATTTCTTTCTTCGATTATTTTCGGGTCCTGATATTTGGTCACTTGCCTTTTTCTTTCGATCTCATGCCGCCTTTGAAACGTTGAGGAAGCTGCTGGAGCATGGGTCCCGCATGTCATCCTCTATGAACAATAAAAGTTTCCTTTCTTGGAGTTATTTTTTACCCCTAATTTCTGGCTACTTCCTTTTCTTTGATCCCCCGCCGCCTTTGAAACGTTGAAGACTTTCTGGCTTGGGTCCCATGTCAGCCTCTATGAACAATAAACACTTCCTTTCTTGGAGTTATTTTCACCCCTAATTTCGGCTATTTGCCTTTTTTCTTTCGATCCCCAGTCGCCTTCTAAACGTAGAGGACGCGGCTCGGCTCACGGGTCCCAGATGTCGCCCTCCATGGACAATAAACCTCTCCTTTCTTGGATTTATTTTTCACCCTGATTTTGGCTATTTCCTTTTTCTTTTGATCCACTGCCGCCTTGAAACATTGAGTAAGCTGCTGACACATGGGGCCCGCATGTCATCCTCTATGTACAATCAACTTGCAAGATCTTCGAGCGAAAGAGCTTGTATTAGTGGGACCCATATGTCAACCTCTATGTACAATAAAAGTTTCCTTTCTTGGATTATTTTTAGCTCCTGATATTCGGTCACTTTCCTTTTTCTTTCGATCTCAAGCCGCCTCTGAAACGTTGAGTAAGGTGCGGCTCATGGGACCCACATGTCATCCTCTATGTACAATAAAGTTTCTTCTTGGATTTTTTACCCCCGATTTTTGGTCACTTGCCTTGACGCCGCTGGCTCATGGGTCCCACATGTCAGCATCTATGAACAATAAACCTTTCCTTTGTTGGATTTATTGTTTACCCCTAATTTCTGGCTATTTGCCTTTTTTCTTTCATCCCCACCGGCCTTTGAAAACGTTGAGGAACCTGCTGGCTCATGGGACCCGCATGTCATCCTCTATGTACTATAAAATTTCTTTTCTTGGTTTTTTTTTCACCTCTGATTTTTGGCTATTTCCTTTTCTTTTGATCCTGCGCCTTGGAAACGTTGAGTAAGTGGCTGACTCATGGGACCCGCATGTCATCCTCTATGTACAAACTTTTTTTTTGGAGTTTTTTTACCCCCTAATTTCGGCTACTTTCTTTTTCTTTTGATCTCAAACCGCATTTGAAACGCTGAAACCGCTGCTACAAAATGGGACCCGCATGTCATCCTCTATGTACAATAAGTTTCATTTCTTGGATTATTTTTGGCACTGATATTTGGTCACTTGCATTTTTCTTCCGATCTCATGCCGCCTTTGAAACGTTGAGTAATTTGCCTGCTCATGGGTCCCGATGTCATCCTCTACGAACAATAAAAGTTTTATTTCTTGGAGTTATTTTTGACCCCAAATTCTGGCTACTTCCTTTTTTCTTTTGATCCACTGCCGCCTTTGAAACGGTGCGGATTCTGCAGACTAATACAAGCTTTTTCTCTCCAAGATCTTGCAAGTTGATAGATTAAATCATGGAATTATTAGGATATGTTTTAAATTTCAAATCCACTTTATGAATTATTAAAAATACCGTTTCCATGTGGGTATGGAGCGAACAAGGATTTTCATATTGGGCATGAGCAGTTTCAAAAATTGGAACCCAATAATTCAAAATAACTAAAAACAACTTTTATGTAGAATCTCCGCGTTTTTTTCTTTTGCCATTCATAGGATCGTGTTTCATTAGAAAAGGGCCGAAATTGCATGAGCAGAAAGGCCCATTTGTAGTTATTGGGCTTCGACGGCCGGAGCAAGTAGGCCGAGAGCAATTACCATGTAGATGGCCGTTGGCAACCCAAAGTGAAATATTGGGCCCAACAGGGGAAGGCTGAACAGTACTATTTTCTAATTGGAAGGTGGTACATGGCGTAATCCTGCCAAAAAAAAAGATGGACACGGGTTGCTGAAATTTGCCCATCTGCGCCTAATATCGCCGCCGCGGCTCCGCTTCCGCCGCCGCCGCCATGCCTCGTCGCGCGTCGAGCTCGCGGTACTGCCGCGTCTCGGGCACGGGGTACCGCGGCGTCCGCGCGCGCCAAAGGTACGTATTACGCGGAGATACGTGACGGCGGCGAGCGCATCGGCCTCGGCACCTACGAGACCGCGCACGAGGCGCGCGCGCGTACGACGGCGTGGCGTGGCGGCTCGGGCGCCGCGATCGTCGATGAATTTCCATGACGTGTGGACGCGCCAGCGGCCGAGGATCTCGCGCCGCCGCCGTACATCGTTAGACAGGAGGAACAGCACCGCCGCCGCGAGACGGAGCGCCGTTTGCGCATTGCGCGAGCGGGACGAGCGCGCGGCGCGCGAGTGGGCGGCCCGCTTCCCCGAGGACGTTGCCGCCGAGAACGAGCACTTCCGCAGACGGAGGGCGGAGAAGGCGACGAGGCGGGCAGCGAAGAAGGAGGACCGCGCACGACGGAGGGCGGAGAAGGCGACGAAGCGGGCCTTCATCGAAGCGCAGCTCGCCGGGCCGACCACCATTGGCGAGGACGACCCCCGTTGGATTGACCTCTTCTCGTCGGATCCGGTGTCGGGCACGACACCGGACTCGTCAGATGTCGAGTTTTAGTTTAGTTTTATCGCACTACTTTGTACAAATATGAACTACGGAGTATCTATCAAGCTAATTTTATCCTATTTTATGTCTATTTCTAGTCTTTGTTTGATCTTCTCTTTTACTGCACTCTATTTTTCATTATATTCTGTTTTTGGCGCTGCATTTATAGCGCCTCTGAAAATACGCTGTTTCAGCCCTGCATTTGGCCGCCACAGTTTGCAGCTTCCGGTGAAGCTATTGCCGGCTCCATGCGCATCATCAGCCATTCAGCCCACAGCGCCAAAATATAGAGCCACTGCTGGAGTTGCTGTAATATGTTTGTCAGCAGGAGCGCTTACCTAATTAGTTAAAAAAGATGTTCAGCGTGGAAAAAAAGATCTTCATGTTTTTTTCCTAGCTATCCTAGTTCGGACTTTTCATTGTGTTGGCTAGTGCATGAAGCTTGACACCTGTATTATGTGATCCTGATATGAGGATAAGAACACCTTCAAGTTGCATTGCTAATGGTGTCTACTGCAGCAGTGGCGTACCTTCAATGGAGACTGATGCAAGAGAGTTGGTACTGGTGAACCTGCACCTGACATCATCGTGCCACCTGAAGTAGGTTGTGTATTGGGATTAGACTGATAAGCATAGCACCTTGCAAAGAACAAGATGCTGCTAGTGTTGGTTAACGTGATTTTACGACAAAAGTCATGTATGCTCAACAGGTGCCGTACCTAGTTTGGATATTGTGTTGTTACCCTTTTGTGGTTTGGTGTTTGTCCAACAGAGAAAGCTACTCTTTTCCCGTGTAAGTGTTATTATGTGAACAAAAGTTGTATGTACATATATATCGGTCAGAGAACCAAGATTGCATATTCTTGCCTGGTTATAACACATAAGTCATAATAACAATTAAAGAGAAAAGGAACATTTGCCTTTGCAATGTGATTGTGCCAAGTAGATTAGACAACCAACCACAAACATTACAGGTCAACAGCCAAACGCATGCGAAAGTCCTAAGGTAAGCTCCATAATACATGTTGAAACCAAAAGCCTAGAAACCATAAGAAAGGTAGCTCCACATCACAGTTCCACGACAGCAGCATACTGATCATAAAACATATATCAAGTCAGGACAGCTGCACCACTGGGTAAGCATCCATGGGGTCTGGCTCAAGAGCGAAGACTGTGTGAATGCTGCAAAATGTGGCTCTTGCCTCACCCCACCCATACATCTTATCATGGAACCTTACCAAATCAGCATGAATCATCTTGACATAAACATAGCTCCTCTCTCCATGCTGATGGGATTGAACAATGCGCCAGATGCAGTGCTTCAGCTTGTCAAACAGTATAGGAGATAACGAAGCATGCTGGCTGGTCTTTTGTAGTGACAATGGCTTGGAGTAGCTGGTCCTGTGAACCACCCAACTGGATCTTTAGAGCTTGAAGGACAGTCCGTGCCATAAGCTACCGTTGTGACTTCACCGGTCTGTGAATGACAGTCGACATCTTGTCCTGAGATGCATCCTTCTGATCGTATTCAGTGAATCATCACCACTACTTACAGGTGCATCAGTTCTACGAAGGCACATCAGGTACATGCTCAAGTTCATAGGAGTTGGGTGGGACAGACCGTTTGCTGAAATCTCTACAATACCACCTCCAGGTAGACCACCAGGATCTGGAGGGTAAACCACCAATATCCACTTCGAGGATTCTCGTACACCTTTCGCTAGAGGCTCTACCATACCAGCTCCAGGTCCACCACCATACTGTGGGCATAGTCATGACGGGTTCTACCAATACAAAACCTCCTTCGGTGGCAATGGCCTTCGGGGTGCAGGATCATCGGAGGCAACTCCAGATCGCACACATCGGTCTTGACAATAGGCAAACCGTCTTGCTCTAGTTCGGAGAATTCCCGTGGCACGACACCGTTCACTAGAGGCTCTACACTAGCAGCTCCACTGCACCACAACTTTCAACAGGTAAACCCAATCCACAACCTTCTTCATGTGGCACGATGATGCCACGTATAGGCTCATCAAGACCAGTGTCCAGTCAGACTCGGCCTATAGACGGTAAACAAGGTGGCGTCGGAGGTTTAAAAGGCTGCATGCCATTTCACCTTTGTCATCGGACAATATAGAGTTTTCTTCAACTCTATGTTTCTGCAATAATAAGCACATGAACGAAATTAGACCCGAGCATCTAGCCATCTAACGGGGCAGCAGCAAAACAAGCGTCGGTCCATATGTTTACCTTGTCATATGGGATATCAGAACACAGAGATTTAGAAGTCATTTCACATAGCATCCGCTTTTTCGTTCCTTCCCTTACGTCCATCTGGAATAAGTAATACTATTGATCACATAAAACTAATTAATCAAATAAATGCATATGTTGAGAAGTTTGCAGACAAATTGTGGATGCTTTCATCACCTACGAATCATCGTTCTATATATTTACCTTGTCATCTAGGATATCAAAAGTCACAGAATGAGAAGTCATTTCACTAAGTATCGGTTTTTCGCTCTTTCTCCATGCAACAAAAGTAATATTGATCACATAAAGCCAATTCAACGAATATATGCATATGTTGAGAAGTTTGCACAACAAATTGTGGATTCTACTTCCAATCACCAAGTAATCGTGATGCATGATCAAGATATGTTTCTCCCTCTTGATCGTCTGCATCTCCATTAAGACTAATCATCGTGCGATGGTGCTAGCGCATACACTTCCAATCACAGACAAGCCAAAAATTGTTGATTCTAGTAATGTTTAATCAGCAGTGGCCATGGAACGACCAGAGATCGACCAAGCAAAAAAATAAATCATCAGCCTACTGACCACCAGGCAAAACAAACTAGGCCCATACATGGCCTCACAAATCATCATCAAACGCCGATCAAACTAGCAAGTTTGAACATGGATTACTAATTTATTTTCTGATAAAGTGAGTATATTAATATCGAAAGATATTGACTACACTGAGCCTCTGCAACAACGCAATACCTTACTGGTAGTACGGATGCACATGGATTCCTAATACCCCCTCTGTTCGGTTTTAATTAGTCGACGAGAGGGAGAGAAGAAAATGAACTGTCGATGCTTCCAACTAGAGTCAATTAAATACGAACGGAAGAAGTACGTAGTAGTATTGACAAATATCCGGATCTGGTCTAAAAACAAATTGGCATGTAAATTCTAGTAGTCTACTAAACTAGGATCAATACCCTAGATTAGGGTTGCAAGCGGCGTCCGCGAAGCGTCCCGAAAAGCAGAAAATTAGAGCAAATAGTGGTTGAGATTAGAGCAGATTTAAAGCACTCGCCTTTGAAACTAACTAGCCTTTCTTACTAAAGCAGCTGCATAGATGTGAATCTGCAAATATTAAATAAGGATGACAGCACCCAAATAAAATTTGTCACACACATCATCATCTCTACCATACAAAAGTGTATGGTGATTTTCACATCCAACCATTGTTGCCGCGGGACGAGGATGAGTGATGCGCCGCGGAGAAGGTGCACTCACGCCTGCGCTCGCGCCGCCGTCGAAGAAGTCGAAGCCGCGCGATTGTGGTCCCTCGCCGATATGGAGGTGGAGCTACTGGGAAGAGATGGAGGTGGAGGTGGAGAGGGTGATGGTTTGTACTAGTGGCGGCCGGTGAGATAGTTATAAATCCGCCTCTCTCTTTTTTGGCAAGGAATGCGGCTTCTCTTGGAAGGCAACGAGACAACACTCCAGGTTATAATAATATGGACGGAGAAATTTGGACGCATACGTGTTGTCTTGTCAAATGAATCACCGGGATTTGTTTTTAGTACTCCAGATTTGGGGCGACCAAGGAAGTAGAGATAGTAATGTACGCCATCTAGCTGCACGCTATCAAATCAAATAAATGGTCATGCAATTTACTTTTAAGATGGTGCAGCAGTTATTCTGACCAAAGAAACATGCACGTCTGCCGATTATTTCTGATGGGTATACATTTACCGTCCGCTAGCAAAGATTGTTTGGCACATTGTTCTTATGACTTTCAACATCCGCCCCTTAATAATATTATTAATCAATGTTTGGGCAATCAATTGAGTGTGTTAATAAAAAATTAAAACCCACAAATCCAACTGTACTATTTTTAGGACCATATAAAGACAGGGAATGATTTTAAATGCCATATGGAGTACCTCCAACCATGAGTTTGGTTCTGTCATGCAGGTGATACCCAGGGCTTCGCATTGGATCTGTATGTTGTCCTACATACAGTCAACTATGAAGTACCACGATTTGGTTTTGGGTGCAACCGGCTAGAGAATGATGCACGGGTTTGTACAGCCAGTACAATTCACATTAAGATTTTCTGATAGGATTTTGATGTGTATATGTAAGAATCATACACTAGAATGTCTTCTATGTTTAG